>OX371261.1:6442588-8842588 GCA_947311025.1 Lypha dubia
GACCAATGGGTAATTAAAGCCAAGAATCAATACTTATAGACTATGTAAGTCCGATTTCTCAACTGTGTTTGAGAATTTTTCTATAAAACTTGTTTGTCACTCATTTGGACCAATGGGTAATTAAAGCCAAGAATCAATACTTATAGACTATGTAAGTCCGATTTCTCAACTGTGTTTGAGAATTTTTCTATAAAACTTGTTTGTCACTCATTTGGACCAATGGGTAATTAAAGCCAAGAATCAATACTTATAGACTATGTAAGTCCGATTTCTCAACTGTGTTTGAGAATTTTTCTATAAAACTTGTTTGTCACTCATTTGGACCAATGGGTAATAAAAGCCAAGAATCAATACTTATAGACTATGTAAGTCCGATTTCTCCATTGTATTTGAGAATTTTTCTATAAAATTTGTTTGTCACTCATTTGGAACAATAAGAAGTTAAAGCCAAGAATCAATACTTATAGACTATGTAAGTCCGATTTCTCAATTGTATTTGAGAATTTTTCTATAAAATTTGTTTGTCACTCATTTGGACCAATGGGTATTAAAAGCCAAGAATCAATACTTATAGACTATGTAAGTCCGATTTCTCAATTGTATTTGAGAATTTTTCTATAAAATTTGTTTGTCACTCATTTGGACCAATGGCTAATAAAAGCCAAGAATCAATACTTATAGACTATGTAAGTCCGATTTCTCAATTGTATTTGAGAATTTTTCTATAAAATTTGTTTGTCACTCATTTGGACCAATGGCTAATAAAAGCCAAGAATCAATACTTATAGACTATGTAAGTCCGATTTCTCAATTGTATTTGAGAATTTTTCTATAAAATTTGTTTGTCACTCATTTGGACCAATGGCTAATAAAAGCCAAGAATCAATACTTATAGACTATGTAAGTCCGATTTCTCAATTGTATTTGAGAATTTTTCTATAAAATTTGTTTGTCACTCATTTGGACCAATGGCTAATAAAAGCCAAGAATCAATACTTATAGACTATGTAAGTCCGATTTCTCAATTGTATTTGAGAATTTTTCTATAAAATTTGTTTGTCACTCATTTGGACCAATGGCTAATAAAAGCCAAGAATCAATACTTATAGACTATGTAAGTCCGATTTCTCAATTGTATTTGAGAATTTTTCTATAAAATTTTTTTGTCACTCATTTGGACCAATGGGTAATTAAAGCCAAGAATCAATACTTATAGACTATGTAAGTCCGATTTCTCAACTGTGTTTGAGAATTTTTCTATAAAATTTGTTTGTCACTCATTTGGACCAATGGGTAATTAAAGCCAAGAATCAATACTTATAGACTATGTAAGTCCGATTTCTCAATTGTATTTGAGAATTTTTCTATAAAATTTGTTTGTCACTCATTTGGACCAATGGGTAATTAAAGCCAAGAATCAATACTTATAGACTATGTAAGTCCGATTTCTCAATTGTATTTGAGAATTTTTCTATAAAATTTGTTTGTCACTCATTTGGACCAATGGCTAATAAAAGCCAAGAATCAATACTTATAGACTATGTAAGTCCGATTTCTCAATTGTATTTAAGAATTTTTCTATAAAATTTGTTTGTCACTCATTTGGAACAATAAGAAGTTAAAGCCAAGAATCAATACTTATAGACTATGTAAGTCCGATTTCTCAACTGTGTTTGAGAATTTTTCTATAAAATTTGTTTGTCACTCATTTGGACCAATGGGTAATTAAAGCCAAGAATCAATACTTATAGACTATGTAAGTCCGATTTCTCAATTGTATTTGAGAATTTTTCTATAAAATTTGTTTGTCACTCATTTGGACCAATGGCTAATAAAAGCCAAGAATCAATACTTATAGACTATGTAAGTCCGATTTCTCCATTGTATTTGAGAATTTTTCTATAAAATTTGTTTGTCACTCATTTGGAACAATAAGAAATTAAAGCCAAGAATCAATACTTATAGACTATGTAAGTCCGATTTCTCAATTGTATTTGAGAATTTTTCTATAAAATTTGTTTGTCACTCTTTTGGACCAATGGGAAATGGGAAAGTTGCAGCATTCGAAAGATCAGAAAATTTGCAATAAAATAGAATTGATTTCAAGTATGTGGACAAATCGTGGAAGGAGTAATCGGGTCGGGAATATTGAAATTAGTAATTTGCAGCAAATAAATAAAAGTTGATAAAAATATTAACTATTTAATTTTTAATTTATTTTGATTATATACTTATGCATTTTTGTGTTAATGACAAACATTTATTTTTTGTCAATAAATTATATTTAAGCATTTTTTTATTCGTTGTTCTCATCGATTAATCGAATAAATTTTTAGTTTTAATCGTTTGATCGAACGAACAAAAACTATTATTTCAATTATTCGAACAAAGTTGAAAGGCGAATAATTGACAACTGTAGTATTAACTTTACCTGCTATGAATTTACCTTGACAACTACCAGAAAATTACCAAGGCGAATTAATTATGATGTGGATGCAGTGGCGAATTCGGGCGAATTTATCTATAACCCACACTGTCAAATTCAGGGGCATTTTACGTACTTTTTTATGCATGGAGAATTTTCACAGCGTAGGTAATGAATTCGCCGTTTACACAAACAAAATGCCTGTTGTATGTTTTGTTGTTGAATTTGCCTACCTGAGCTGTCTAGCCAACATGTTATGGATTTGCCTTGGGAAATTTATTAACACTGTAAAATTACTTTGCGTGTCTAAAGTAGCTCAAAGTACCTTGCTTGTTTAAATGCTGTCTAACAGCTGTTTCGGTGTGATTTCTTGAGTTTGATTGGTGCACACCGATTTGACACATGCTTTTTGGAACATTTAAGGAATAATTTCGATTTTGTTATTACATATTCTGGGTTTCCTTCTTTGAAGTCTTCTAAAGCGTGTTAAACAAAAATAAAATTTCAAAATCAAGAAGCAATGTCGTCGAAAACATATAACAAGCCGCGTTTATCCAAAGGGATTTTAGAAATGAAATTTATGCAGCGCACCAAAGCCAAAGTCGACAAGGAAATTGAGGCTGCCGAAGGTAGAGCCATGTACTCCAACGAAATTACGGACAAAATGCTAAATGGCAACTCAAATTTCATAATTGAACCTAGTTTTGTGCATTGCGAAAATCTTATAGACGGCCGCTTGAGCTTTCGTGGAATGAACCCCGAAATTGAAAGATTGCTGGAAATAGAACGTGAAGAAAAAGCGGCCGCCAAAAGGCATGAGCAAGGCACTGAAGTATCCAATGAGGATATGCTAAAATTCTACCAAAACAAGACCGCCGGGGCTGCACATACCATTGAAAAGAAATTCTCCAAATTTAAGAAAGTAAATAGTAAAAACAACAATAGTAACAAAAGATCGATAGAAGAGGATGTTCACGTAGGGAAAAAGAAAAAATTTATAAAACCTAGAGACAGTGATGATGATTAAAAATATGATTGATTTTTAACTAAATATTTACATATAAGTAGTTTTTCTTTAAATTTCATTTAGTTTGTAAGAATATTAACCACCTACTACACAGATTTAAAATACTATTTTTTATGTACCATGATGATTTTATTTTTTATAAAATATACGTAACTAATAAAATGATAATAAGATTACTTGCTTATTGCCTATTTCAATATGTCGAAAGAACTTTTCCATGTGTTTTCATTCATATAATTACCGCCTGTGTTCTGTAGTTCACTACAAAATGAAAGTGATAAACTTTTGATTTTCACATTTACAATTTAACTGTGTTCTAGAAAAGTAATGTAACTTTGATTTTTCGACGAGGTCAATTTTGTTTTGTTTCAAACAAATTTTTAAAATAATGTGGGTCAAATCAATGTAGTTTGGGTGTGTTGTTAAAAAATATCCTATACGATGGAGAATCAAAAAAATTAAATAAAAAATTTGTCCGCTATGCTTAGTATCCGAGTTAGGGGCTTCTGGCGTTCCAGTAAAAAATTCTGAATATATTCTGTATGTTTCGTATAATGTTGTCAATATTGGTATCATTTAAAAGCTTTTAATGATTTGCTAGAATTTTTAATTAATTCACTAATTCACTGGAATAGCGGATCCGCTGAGTAAAGATTGTCTGCCATTAAGCCATTGTTTTGTTCTGTTCAATATTAAACTCAAATTAAAAAAAATTGATTTTTATCTTTAAAATGTTTGAAAGCACAAGAAATTAGGAGAAAAACTTATTAATAAATGTTGTTTAAGGACTTTGACATGCCCATTGGATATTAACGAAACATTGGCAGTAGATAACAATTAAGATTACTGACGATGAAGAAAAAACGTAAAACCACAAAAGAAATACATTTTTTAACAGCAGAAAAGGTGTCTCTAGATTTTTCTTAATAACACAATTATTTGTTCAAGCAAACTAATAAAGAACACATTGATTAATTTATTTGAGTAATAATTAATAATGAAAGATGTATACGTTTTTTAATGTTTGAATATATGTTCATGTATTTCACAGACTTTCACCTTGAAAATCTTTCTCTATTTAGAGACATTTGTACAAGGAGTGACGAAATATTGCATTCACGATCTCAAGCTCGATTATATTTATGTGTTATAATAAATAAATGTGCCAACAAATTAATAATAATAAATCATTAAAAAAAGTAGATGAATAAAGTCCAACGCAGTGTATTTACATAAATAGACATGTATTTAAATTTCCGTTTTTACAGCTTGCAATGCATAACATAATTGAGTTGAATTTATCCAGCGCCAAGTATTATTCCAGAAGTCGTAGGTGCTGCCATTAACTAAAACGGTATGACAGCCCACTGTAAGAACATTAGAAAAAACTCAATATTTTAATAATCCTTAGGTTTATTTATTTGTGCTTTTGAGTAAATTAAAAAAAACAAATCCAATAACTATTTACAAATAAATATTTCTAACATTTGATATTTCTAAGAATTTTCAAATTAATCAGGTATGTGATAAAAATCGATCGATATGAAAAGTAAATCGCTTTTTCAAATCGACTTACATGTGATAGATGTCGATATTTCGTTTCTAAATATTTATTCCAAATAAGCTAGACTTGCAAGATCTGCAATGATTACAATACTAAGAGTGATTTCCCCTATTATAATGTAACTGTTAACAGCATAAATAAATGTAAGTATGAGCATGTGATTGACATACATAAATATGTACAGTACAACCTCCCTAATCCGGACAGATATAGTTTCAGCTTTGTCCGGATTAGTGGATCGTCCGGACTACAGTTAAAATTAATTTTTAAACGCAATACATATAAATTTGTTTTTATTTCTGATCAGAAATATAAGTACAGATAATAATTCACTTATATTTAATTAATTTCTAAAAAAAAAACACAAAGAAAAATACTAAAAGTGACCAAAAATAAAAACGGATTACTGGATAGTCCGAATATGCGAGTGTCCGGATTAGGGAGGTTGTACTGTATACATATTTGTATATTTAAAGAAGCATTTAATTTTTCATCAACAGAAATTTTATAATTTAAATTTAAAAACGTCTTGTTGTTGCATTTTTCCTTATAAATTTTTAGGTAAATAATAGGGCGAATTGCGAAAATTTTCAACGAAGATATTTAAGACACAAATCGTATCCTTAAGTTTGCTAGAAAAAATGTGTCTTTATTTCAGCAGATTTATTGATCATTTTCATTTAATCAAAGATTGAGATTATTCTTATGCTTTCCCATGAAAAATAAAATACTTTTTTCTATACATATCGCAACGTAGTCATATCTCAAAAAAAACTCAAACGTGGCAAAATGTTTTTAAAGTTTTCAAAGCGTAAGCATTTATATGGACGGCTTGAGCATGTAAGCGGTTATAACTTGGTTTTAGATAGAGATATGTTTATGCAAATTTTTTTACAAATAAAGAAGGTATTGAGAAACTCTTTTTCGTCAGTAACTGAAAAATTTTGTTTTTTGAGATATGACTATGTTGCAATAAAGGAGCGATATATAAAAAAGTTTCACGTACATTTTTGGTACACTTCTACGCTTTTCGTTAAAGTAAAATAAGACTATTTAAACTGGCGTTATCGAAATTCGTCACATGCCAGGTCGTATTTTTAATCAAACAAAATAAAATTTGAAATCGACATAGTAATCGACGCATGTTTCCTTAGGGGCTGTGCACATATTACGTAACGCTCCAGGGGCGGGGGGGGGGGTTTAAAGATTTGTTACGGATTAGAAATTTTGCACTAAAAATTAGTAAAAAGCGTTACGAAGGGGAGGGGGTATAAAATCTCTGAAAAAAGCGTTACGTAATATGTGCACAGCCCCTTATCACATGTTTTGTCTATTTCAAAAAGTTTCCTTGACAAAATCGGTTTCCGTCACATACCTGAATATTTATGAACACTTACTTGTATCCAAAATGCGTTGTACGTCTAAAGGACTTATCATTTTATTCCAATGATGTGTACCAATGGGTGCAATTCTTAAAATATATTCACATATCAGAACGCCGCCGACCCACATTGGTATTGTTTTATTTAAGGTCGTGATGAAAAGCGAACCACCAGGCTTCAATACAAAAAAATATATTGTATACTCTTTCAATAATAATAAAATAATTCAACTGAATACCTTTAAACATTGAACACTTGCATTTAGTAAAGCTACCTTATCGTCTACATGTTCCAATACTTCAGATATAACAACAGCATCGTAGTAATCAACTTTGTCTTTGACGTGTACATCAAGGGGTTCTATTTTATATTGTATGAGATCGCATAGTTTCGGTTCGGCTTGTTGTGATAGATGATGCCGTGCAACTCGTATTAAATCTTCACTCAAATCAATGCCAGTTACTTGAGCCTCCAATCGAGCCAATTGTTCGGTCAATATGCCACCACCACAACCTACTTCCAAAATGTTCTGACCCTTTAACACTTGAGTAGTGTTTACTAGTTCCGGACTAATATTACCACGCGCAACTAAACCATCTCGTACAAAGGGTACTCTGAAAGTATGCTTGTAGTATTTGTCTTCTTCTGTTACTTATTCCATTATAATAAATGATTGTATTTAGGCAATGAAGTTTTTCCATAATAAATTCAAAATTGGGACTGCCATATGTTTCTCTAATCAAAAACTTTTATCTAATGAAAATAGCAATACGCCATGAAAAAACAATTATTTTTAAAGAATTAAGCCTTCTACATATTCAACATCTATATGCTCTACCCGTTCCTAAAGTTCTGGACCAATGCATTGCATAAGTAGGGGTCATCCCCTGAGTGCTGGACTTAAAAAAATAATTTCAAGAATAGGATAAGTATGTTTCTTTGAAATAAATAAAATATTATAAATGTGAAAGTTTGTATGTGCGTTCCTTTATAACTCGAAAACTGCTTAGTGGATTTGATTGAAATTTGGTAAATAGTGTACTTTTTAAGAGTTAAAAACATACATATGTTGAATGCTAATTAAAATACATAGCATTTCGTCTTTTAAATTACTATCACTGCACTTTCATACAAACTTTTGGGTTAAAAATTTTGTCTTTGCTTTTCCCTTACTTATGAAAATGTTTGTGATTAGAGAGACTAATTCTTGCTTATTCTCATTTTATCGAATTTTTACCCAAAAAATACGGGATCTGACCTAATTTTAAACTGAAGGTGACGTCCTGCCAAAAACTGTAGTAATCATTTTTGGCCAGAATTTTATATTAATAAATTTTTTGGAATTAAATTTATTGGGCCAAAATTACAACGGTTATTATAGCATGAATGGCGTTCCACATAATAATATACATATCTACTGAAGATTTTATAATTTATTTCATTTCATTTTACTACAACCTTTTTAAATTTTGTATACATACTTATGTACATACGTATATGAATGGACAAACCTTATAGCATTTAAAGTATGTAATGCCTTCATTGAACCATTTTTATTCCACCAATCATTTGCGTAATTGCCATGGTGTTCCACTTCTCTTCGGGTTTCATTGTCAAGGATATGCTGACTATTTGACGATAACGGTTGAGCTTTTATACCACTTCTTTGAACAGCATCTGTGTGATTTGATTTTGCCAAAAACTTTACATTGCAGTGAGAGTATGTAAAATGAACCGGCGAACAAAAATTATACCGTCGCTGTTTTATTAGACTCGAAATCATATATTTTACAAGTTGATTGGACATTCTTCTTTCTTAAAATTATCTGTTTAATGAAAAGTTATATATATGTACTTTATAAAATGATTAAATAAATTAAATATCGGTGTGAACGGATTTATAATAAGAATATGACATTCACAGGTAACATAATATTTAGTGTAAATGCGAAACCCCCTTTTGAGCCTTCACACACGAGATGAATTTAGTGTAGAAATTTTACAAATTTTATAACATATAATTAGCTAGGCAAGACGCCCTGTAAATAAAGCGTTATTAAATATTTGTTTATTTCTTAGCAAAATTGTCTGTTTAGAGTAGATATAAATCAGTGTTTGTCTGCTACGAATCTCCGTGATGGCAGCGAATTACATAAAAATTCATATTGAATATCTTTAATCTTTTATTTTAAGTATTAACTACTTAGGTGTTAAGACTGTGTAATATATTTTTTGGCCCATAGGGCTTTGTATTACTGAACTGAATAAATAAATAAATAAATATCTATGATACTTGCTATGAGGTTTTGGTCAATTGCTTGAAAATTTCATGTATGACGCCAAAGAAAATTCAGCATCTGTCATGAAAGACTTAACATTGTCAGTATTTTTCTCGATGAATCATCATAAAATTCGCTACAGGGCGGGGTTTTAGCTGGTTGAAAAATTGTACCATCGAAAAACCGCTCTCTTCACCTCTCTCGAGCGATAGTCCATAAGAGGTGGAATACAAAAATTAATTCAACCCCGATCAGATGGAATAAGTGCCGAAGATATTGATGAAAGAAAGAAAAGAAAAGATTTACCCAGAGAAATCGCAGTACCAGATAAGAAAAAAGTTGTGCCAGGTAACCATTTTTTGGGATTTTTTTATGTGCGTAACGTGAAACCTGGAAGAAATCAAAATAGATGAAAAAGGCGTGTTTGATAAGATAAATTGATATAAAAAAAATAAAAGAATGCTTGTGAGAAAAAAAGATAAAGATTAAAATTTTTTGATTATTATTGTATTCAACTACATATTTCAATTTATTTATTTATATATAATACATGTAGCCTTTTGGCCAATAAACTATATTATAGTTCTAAACTTGCTATGAGCAAGTATGTATATAATAATAATAAATATAATCTAAATACAATAAAATTAACAAGTTATGTATATCTTATAGATAAATAAGAACTAACATCTTGGCAGATTCATTATAAGATGCAATATCCCAAGGAGGATAAAACAAAAGAGGATAAAACAAAAGAAGGGCATAAACAAAAGAAGGGTATAGGCCCAGTTATTAGTGTTCATAATTAAAATAGCAAATAAGCATATTCTTAAACATTTTAACAGACATAGAAAAGGAGCGAAAATTCCACAACCTCGCCGCTTGCACAACAAAGGAGAGCTCAAATAGAGTGTAATAAATACGTGGTATAAAAATATGCGGATTTCTTGAAGATCTTAAAAACTTTATCATCCGAACCAGATTAATAGGGCATTGAAATTTAGTAATTCTATAGAGATATATTAATAATTTCAGATAGTCATCGAATTTAAGATTTAAAAAATTTTTCAAATGATGTGAAACATGAGCTCTTGTTCGAAGTCCGTACACAAATCTCACTGCTTTGTGGACAATTGATTTTACCATGACCATTTTGCAAATGTAATTGATGTTTATTTCTGCTGGCCGTGCTTACACTACATACATCTCTGCCCATGATCCAATAATAATTAGGTCTGCGCAATATGGTTTTTTGCAGGGTTATGTTTTGATCGTCAAATAATCTGTAAAAAAAATGGTCTCACGGTCTTGTCAAAAGTTGTTTACATTTTTCGCCGCCATCATGAATATTTTTGTGTACGTTATGCTTTTTGTTTTTGCATAACATCTAAATACACACAAATAGACAGCTTTTTTTGACAATATCGCGTTCGTTTTACACAAACAATATGCATGTTGTTTTTCTATTGTATTATGGTTGTAGTCTTAAGCAGACCTTATTATTATTTGATCATGTCTCTGCCATTCTGTCCACTGTATTGTTTTCAAACGCACGTGTTGACATTAATTTTAATATAAAAATTCATGCTGAAGTGTGTTATTATTAAAAGCAAAAAAATGAAAACTCTGACAAAGAATTCAATTAAACCGAAAAGTTTGTCTACAATTAAAAAGAAAAAGTTTGGAAACATTCACCTTCAAAGTAAAAAGAAAAATAATGTAAGAAGTGATGCTGTGCAAGAAGAGGAGCAGGCTAAGAAAGTTGACAAAAAAGTAAAGCACCAAGTGAAAAAAAAGAAAAGTTCTAAAGTTTCCCTCAAGGGAAGTAAAAAATCTAAAGATGTTGCAGTTAAATCATCAAAGGAAAAGAAATTGAACAAACAGAATTTGGAAGGCCTGAAAGATATTGATCCAGAATTCTATGATTTTTTGAAGAAAAATGATAAAGAATTGTTGGAGTTTAATCTTTTCGACAGCGATGAGGAGGAAGATGGGGGAGAAGACGATAATAAAGAGCATAAAAATATTAAAAATTCTAAAAAACAATATTCTGATGAAGAAATGGAGGAGGACGATGATGATACCGTCGACGATAATGATGAAAAATATCACAAGCCTTCTGGCGATTTAGATGTCGCTAGTGACGAAAGTGATTTCGAAGTAGAAGATGAGGCAGGTGTTGAAACTGACGGTACTCAGAAAGTTACTTTAAATCTTTTGCGCCAGTGGCAATTGCAATTGGAAAAGAATAACACACCCATTGATATAATACGTAAAGCTATACAAGCTTTCAGCTCAGCTTTGCTAAGTATATCACCTGACAGCGACCAAAATGTTCCTATGAACTACAAAGTAGAAGGGTCTGCGGCTTTTAATGGTGTCGTGCAGTTGTGTGTTTTGTATTTGCAACCTGCTATATTACGCTTCCTCAATGTTAAACCACGATCTTCTATACCTCTTCAAAAGACCAAAAAATGGAACAAAGTTCGTGGCTGTTTACGTTATTATTTAACAGACTTGATACGTTTGGTAGAACAAGTTTCTAGTCCAAATATTTTATCGGTTTTATTAAAACATCTTCATCAAATGGCAGGTATGGTGGCCCCATTTACAACATTGGGTAAAACTATTTTAAAAAGATTAATAGTGTTATGGTCAACGGGAGATGAAACAGTTCGCGTCGTGGCTTTCTTATGCATTTTAAAAATAACACGTAATCAACAGGTACTTTTATCCAACTTTGTATTGTTAATTTTTTGTTCACGATATATTTCTTTTGGATTTTGTTTTTAGGCCACCATGTTGAATCATGTGCTTAAAGCGATGTATCTCTCATATGTACGTAACTCGAAGTTCGTGTCACCTAATACTTTGCCAGCAATAAACTTTATGAGACGCTCATTAGTTGAGATGTTTGCTTTGGACTTAAATGTAACTTACCAACACGCGTTCTTGTATATTCGTCAACTCGCTATCCATCTTCGTAATGCTGTTATATTAAAAAAGAAAGACAGTTTTCAAGCATGCTACAATTGGCAATATATTAATTCATTACGACTTTGGTCAGATCTTTTGGGAACAACATCTGATAAACCACAATTGCAGCCTTTAGTGTATCCTTTAGTTACAATTGCATTTGGTGTTATACGTTTAATACCTACTGCCCAATATTTCCCATTAAGATTCCATTGTATTCAATCTTTAATTGATTTGGCAAAGGCTACGCGTACCTTTATTCCTGTGCTACCCTTGGTTTTGGAAGTATTAAAAAGCAACACATTTAATCGCAAACATTCTTCGGTGTCCATGAAACCTATGCAGTTCACTTGCATTCTGCGGCTAAACAAAGGTCAATTAGCTGAAAATGGTTTTAGAGACGAAGTTGTGGAACAAGTCTGTGGCTTAACTCTACAATATTTGGCTCATGAATCGGCTTCTCTTGCTTTTTGTGATTTGGCTGTACATACAGCAATGGCTTTGAAGTCATACCTTAAGGAATGCCGCAATGCTAACTATTCGCGGAAAATAAAACAACTAGTAGATAAGATTCACGACAACTCAAAATTTATTGAACAGGAAAGACGTAAAATTAACTTTGGTCTCAAGGATACGGCTCAAATACAAGCTTGGGAGACAACAGTAAAAAATAAGGGAACTCCTTTGGATATTTACTACAATAGTTGGATTAAAACACATGAAACTAAAAAGAGACGACAAGCTGCTCAGGCTGACATAATTAATGATGACTACAATTTGCCTTCTATTAAGAAAACATCTAAAAAATCTGTACCAGTCAAAAATGAAAATGGAGAGATTGAGCTCTTCCCATCCGACTCGGAGGAAGATATCAGGATACCCGGAGTAGAAGATAGCGACGATGAAATAGTTGAAGAAAAACCTAAGAAGAAATCCGCAAAAGAAAAGAAATTGAAAAAGAAAGCAAACTTGGCTAAAGATACTAAAGACGATATCCCTGTCGAAGAGGTGGTTGAAGGAGATGAGGATGTAGATATTGTTAAGGATTTGGACTTGGATGATTGGTAACTTAATTGAATAATGCAATTTCTTCTTAACATTTGAAACATATTTATTTGATATAAATAAAAAAGAGATAACGTAATGCAAATATTATGGGTATAGCGAAAGTTTAAAAAGAAGAAAATATGTACATACATACATATGTAGGTACAATCAAAGTACATTTATATCGTGTTTTTGAGGTAAATCAATACACGTACATTTATACATACTACATTTGTGTTATATTTCAATATTGTAAAATATTTTTAAAGACATTTCCATCAGGCACGGATTTTTCTTAAAATTTATTTCATGATACAATGAATATACATACATACATTTGTATGTATATAGAGTCATGAATCATGAATTTATTTATTTACGATAACAATAAACATCTAAATTTAATTATCACAAAAAATGTTCAGCTTTTCAAAGCTTCTTCTCTGGATCCTTACTTGGAATAATTTCATATTCTTTGTATTTTGGAAATGTTCCCACAGTTTCCGCTTCTTGTGGAATTAACTTTCCTTGCTCGTCTTTTTTTCCATATTTCGCATCCAATTCTGCTGCATTCTTTTTCTTCATGTTCATTATTTGCAAATTTCTTACCATCTCCTCTTTAGAAGGTGGTTCTTCTCTGCGTCCTCTGAGCCAAGCCTCCCATTCTGCTGTTAGTTCCTGATCAAAAGCTTCCTTTTGGGTAGGTTCAAACCATCTAGATGCTTTGCGTTTTCCAATTGATGGATTTGCTGGAATTTCATAATATTTATTACCAAAGTAATCCTCACCGATATAATTGCCACGAAATTGTCGGGGTCTTAAAGATTTGAAGAAATTTTGAAAAATAATCTTTATTAAGTCGCGTTGTGGTGGTTTCGCCATTGCCTTAAGTCTTTAATTTACTTTATAAACAATTTAAGACAAGTAGTATTCTAGGTTATGTTTATGTTATGACATCTACAGCTGATTATTTGTAAGCAAAGATGCCAGAAATTTAAATTTAGTTAAAAATAGACAATGCAGTGAATTAGCAACAATTAACGTTTGGACAATTTATTACATAATGCTCTTGTTAAGAATTTATTTATATACTATTATCAATACAAAAAAAGCATTCATGGCCAATATAAAACATGTATTGTAAGTATAAATGTACTATGTGTTACAAAGATAATAATAAGAGAAAAATATATTTCTTAACGAGCATAAAATAATATAAGTTAAATTTGTTTAGTTTAATTTGACTCACCAGCCATATGAGTAAGGCAAGAAAAAGAGATTATAATTATAAAAATCCATGCAAAAGGAAATTCGTCATTACTTTGTGTTATATGCCTTGATTTATAATTCCAGGCCAATTATGTTGTATAAGCAACATAGTAATAGATATTTCATAACATTGTTCAATAGATGCGTCCTGTTAAAATTTAAAGGTATATATTTAGTGATTTCCATTTAAAAAGTCACCGGCGAATGCAGGAGGGAAAATTTTTCCCTTTAGTTTTTTTACCCTGACTATCTACAGTTTTCGATTACTTTTGTATTATAAATTGTGTAGTGTAGAAACGGCACTTAAATTTATTTTGTAAGTGCGGTTCTATTAATTATTTTAAAACATTTTTATGTCTCTGAGTATACTTATGATGCTTAATAACAAAATATACTCTGAATTCAATAAATTATTAAGTCATATATCTGTATTTTGAAATTGTTGCAATGGTTATTCTGCAATTGTTAGATACTAAAAATGGCACAAGTGTGTAGTCGGTATTTTGAGTCCATTGTCTATCTCTGTCTATCAGACGTTAAGAAGCAACACAGTGTAAAAACGCACAGGTTTTTATATATTTTATCAGAAGCAGCAAAAAAATCACGAAGACAGTTTTTTCTTCTCCAACTACTTATTAATTTTATTCCACAACTTTTTTATAATAAATCACATAATTTTAATTGTTCATAATTTAGCCGCAAAGAAAAAGAAAATTTACACGGAAAATACCACATACAACGTATTAAAGGAAAAATAAACTAAAATGGTGCAAATTAAGTAAAATGTGTATAAAGCAAGGTCAGTTTTGGAGAAATGGAAAAAACTCAAATGTTTAGTGCAAACTTAAACACGCGTATAGACATACTATGGGTATGCTTTTAAAATATATGAAAATTAATTAACTATCAATCTTCCTCCGCGGACATACGGCTTGTTATATTTTAATACCTAGTGCACAATAAAATAAATGAATTTTTGTTTCTTTTCCTTAATTTTAATCGAGTGAAAATATAAATACCACATACATATGTATGTAAGTAACTACGTGAGTGCAAAGTGATTCCGGGTATTAAAAGAAATAAAAATAAATTCGTAAAAAAAGTTTTTAAAGGAAGATACATAGAAGGAAAACGAGAAGGAGGTTTACACATACTTATGTATATACATAATGCAAAGGTGGATTTAACGTCAAAGTACTGCCAAGATACAAAAAGAAAGAAAATAAACGAAAGAATTGTTAAAGTGGCAACAACAAATATTACAAGGAAACTAATAGAGACATTTTTGTTGGAACCTTCAACAATCTTTTATTTAGCCAACACCACATTTTCCACTCAAGAAAGCATACAACCAGTAAGTATGTAGATATACATACATATATATTGTAACGAATTTAGTGATCCAAATAGTAATGTTCTTTAATCGTTGGTTAATAATGAACAATTTCTTTACCTTTTTAGTGTATACTTCACCATTTCATTATTCTACAATGAGGCCCCAGCCTCCTGGTAGTGGGCCCACTTTAGATGAAAACGCTGAAGAACTTCGCAATGTGGAATGGTATTGGGGAAAAATTAGCCGTGAAGATGTAAAAAATATACTTAGCGGGAAAGCAGATGGTAGCTTTTTGGTTCGTGATGCTCTTTCCAAAGAGGGTGAATACACATTAACCCTCATCAAAGATGGCACAGAAAAGCTCATAAAAATTTGCCATCTAAATGGTAAATATGGTTTCGTTGATTGTAAATTCAACTCCGTTGTCGAGTTAATCAACTACTATAAAGCGAATTCCCTGAAACTTTATAACAAAACACTGGATATTACACTTAGCAATCCTATTATTCGTCCCATCGAAGAAGAGGAACTACAGCCTAATGCTGATTTACGCATAATGGCTGAACAGTTTTTGGTGATACAACAAAAGCTTAACAAACACCAACAGAGTTTGGATCAAAAATTAAAAGTTTTCAAATCCATCGAAACAGAATTGAATGATAAAAAATTGCACCAGGAAGTATTTCAAAGGGCTGAAAAAATGTTTCAATCTCAGATCAAACTATTAGAAACATTCATTAATAATCCACCGCAGGTCGGTACGAATACAAACCTAAACACCGCGTCTATGAATAATTTGTCATCGACAAACTCATCCGCAACAGTAAATTCACAATCTACCCGCCATATGGAACAAGAACAATTACAACACAATGCTGCCGCTATGAAGGCTCGCCTCAATGATCTCTGTGCTGAAATGAACAAGTTAAATCGATATGTTGACAGTAAGAAAGAAGACTACAAAGCATTGGAACGACAAATTAATGCATCGAAACCAGAATTGCAAACTCTTAATATGCGAAAAGAGAAATATATCGAGTAAGTACTTCAACTATATGAATAACATAATTGCTTACTAAATAATTATAATTTCGAAAATTTTCAATCATCAAATATGTCATTGAAGGCATGTCTGTATACCAATTTGATCGAAAGAACATAAGTTATCCTATATTTTATTCTGGGTCATATGCTATCCGTTTACCAAATTTCATTAAAATCCATGAAAAGGGTTTCGAGTTATAATGGCAAAAACATACGATACTATATTTTTTTTTTAAATAATTATCCATTTTACGATAGATAATAAATGTCAAAAATACAGTCTCTATCATATTTTTGTTAATACAAAAGATCACAATAACGATATATTTCAGACGTGACACATTTACTTGCAGACAGTGTCACACAATTTAACCATTAAACAACAGCTGGTGAAACAGGCAAAGTCCAGCAATATTGTCTTCTTAAATTATAAAATGCTAACTTTTTATTTGCTTCATAAAAATAAATGATTAACATTTCATATAGTTTAAATATAAGTTTCCCTTTTCAAGTTCTATAAGCAAAATCTATAGCTTTAAAATTGTATATCTTATATTAAAAGAAATTTTCCTAATCTCTTATAATCAGGTGATAACACTATAATAAAAATCTTCTCAGAAGTTTAAAAACTTGTTATCATAATTTATGTTCCTTTGCTTTATTCTTCATCTTGTTAAGCTTTATATATTTATTACTGACTGTTCACAGTTCCGCAAAATGAAAAAGAGTATATACAGACTTGTTATGACTATCTCTTTTTATCAAAGCAAATTTAAATCACAAAAGATGTGTTTTGTGCCGATTTTTTTCAAAAGTTTTTAAAAATTTTTTAATATTATTATTATTATTACGAATAAACGTAATGAACATTTAAACATTTTTTTTGTAATTTTTGTGATAAAGTTAAGTATTGCTTTTTAAGAAAACTATCTGAGACCGGCAAACGTTGTCTTACGTCCGATATTTTACTATATACTCTCATGTACACATTCATAGTCAGGATCGTAATTGCCAAAATATTTTATGAAAATAAAATGTTCATGTGGACCGGAATGTAAATTCAAAAATAAATTGCATATGTACATCTGAGGTCGCTTGGATTTATTGCAAATAAATCTAATTTCAGTGAATTTTTTGCCTTAAATGATTTCACTTTAAAAATAATAATAATAATATGTTGATACTACTTACATAGATAAGGAAATACGTATTTACTTTCGTAATCACATCTTTTTAACGATAGAAAATAAAAAAAATTTTAAATTTATTATATTACCCACAGATCAGTTATCTTACAAATTACTTGGCGACAACAAGTTAACATGATGTTATGATCATATGTTAGGGTTCATTAACATAACAAAAAATAAGGCTACGAGTACATATTACATTTTATTCGAGCATATACATACTTAAGAATTTATTTTTTTTAAATGTATTATTTTTTTCTAAAATGATTTTGAATCAACTTTTTCTTATTTGTTTGAAAGTTGAGAACAATTTTTCACATACGAAGTTGAACAAATTACAGACATTTGTGTGTGTATATACATATGTATCTAATATATAAAATTCTCGTGTCACGATGTTTGTTATCGAACTCCTCCGAAACGACTCGACCGATTTTAGTGAAATTGCTTATGAATATTTGGTAGGTATGCGAATAGGTTCTAAGGTATATTTTAAATCGCTAGGGGCACGAGGAGGAGCGGGAGGGGGCAATTTCTGTATTTCCGAAACGTCTTGACCGATTCTTATGAAATTTTTTATGCATATTCAGAAAGTCTGAGAATCGGCTACTATCTATTTTTCAAACCGCTAGGGGAAGGAGGCGCAAGTTCTCTATTTACTAAACTATTAACCCAACAGATGGCGCTATGATTGCCTCATAATTATTTTTGTTGTTGAATGACAGATGGCGCTATGTCTGCCTCATGCAGGAGAATCGTCCGCAAAAATCACTTTGTTCTGATAATTCATCTTAAATACACTCTTCATATAATTCGTTATAATCTAGCGAATCATTTACCAGAGAACTTGAATGGGAATCATAGCACAGCTCTTTGTTTTTTTTTTCTGTTGTACTCAATTGAACGGGCTTTTCGTAACTTTTGAATTGTAATTTAACTTCTTCTACTTTCACAATGTATTAGATCATCTTCATTAAATATAACATCTCTTGATAAAATTAAACTGTGGTTTTCTTTAACATAAATTCGATAACGTTCTTCTGTATCATAACCAATCAAATAACCTTTAACTGCTTTTGAATCCATCTTCTTTCTTTTCTGATCAGGAATATGGGCATAACATTGGCTTCCAATTATTCTCAAATGATTGTTTCTTGGCTTTCTTCTGAACCATAACTCATGAGGGCTTTTGTCACCTATAGACGTTTTGCGAGTTCGATTTAAAATATATATCGATGTACGAACAAATTCAGCCCATAATGATTCTGGAAACTTCACATTCTTATTTGAATACTTAAATATTCGAGCCATCTCGAAGACTGTTCTGTTTTCTCGTTCACTAGAGCCGTTTTGTTGTGGTGTGTATGGAGCAGTTAATCTTTGCGTTACTCCATATTCTTTAAGAATTTTTCGCACTTCATAGTTATCAAACTCACCTCCATTATCACTTAGAAATTCTCTTATTGGGTTCTGTTGGTTCTTATCAAGAGCAATAATCTTGACTTTTGATTTTTCTTTCAAAAAATATCCAAAACAATATTTTGTATACGAGTCTTTGAAAATAACCAAATATTTCTTTTTGCTATAAGATACTGGGAAAGGTCCGCATACATCTGCTGACATCAATTTGCCTGGACTACTGACCTTCTCTCTGGTTCCAAATGGAAGACGATGAAACTTCCCATACACACAGGGTTCACAAAATGTTCTGTTTAATTTTTCATTAATACGTGCCTTTTATCTTGATGTCCCCTTCGCTCATGGTACAATTGTAATTGTAATTTTCTTCTTCAATGCAATTAACTTCGTTAATTCTTCTTGGAATTATTGGTTTGATATCTGCTTTATATAAGGTGCCTCTAACTTCTCGATGACCAACTAGTAAAACGTTATTATTCACTGATAATTCGCATTTTGTTGCAGTCGATTTAAACTGGCTGTTCTTTAATTTGTCATGTACACACAACACTGAGATTAAATTTCGGGAAATCTTGGGAACATACCAAACCTCTGTGAGATCAAAAACAAGTTCTTGGTTGTTTACCTTAGATTGAATCTCAATGGTCCCTTTGCAAAACAACATCTAAAATTTCTTTACCAGCAGCCTTAATTTTACAAGGTTCATCAAGCTTTTCAAATATTTTAAACAAACTTCTATTATTTGTAACATGACGAGTTGCGCCATTATCAATCCACCGATCATTTGAAACATATTTTATTTGATCACAAATTAATGGAAGAATTTGATGGAATGCGCACTTAGCTTCGCCATTATTTTCTTTTGATGGTTTGCCATCTCTGATCCATTTTCTACACTCACGTATCCAGTAAACTTTCATATTGCAATAATTACATTTATCAAACTTTTTATTCACCTTTATATTACCTCGCTGTTTGAATGTTTTGATGGCGTCTTAATATTGTTTACCACTAAAGCTTCTTCATTTGTTCCAACATCTATACCTTTGAAATTTCTTTGATACAAACACAACTGTGCGCACATTTCATCAAAATTCTTTTCTTAATTTTTGGTCAAAAACATCCAACTTGACTTAAAAGTATCATATTTACTAGTTAAAATTTGAAGAGTTTTACATACCAACAAAATATCTGGTAATGAATTTTCTTTCCTTTCTTTTAAACCGGTATTCAGTTCTAGCCATAAGCTTTTCAGCTTCGCTATATGTAAATTCACATCTTCGTTTGAATTCCACATAAATTGAAAGAAATCAATGCAAATTTTGAAAAGTTGATCCTTTGATCTAGCTTGAAATTGCAGCATCTATTTTTCCCAAGCTTCTGCTGCAGTTTCTTTATCCATTATCTTTTGGTAAACTTCATCACTAACTGCGATTCTAATCATTGATTTCGCGTAACTGTTCGCTTTTCTATATAAATCTGATTCCTCTTTAAATAATTTTCTTTCTTCATACGTTGCACTTTCCTGTAGTGCGATTGTCTTTAATAATTTACCTTCGATAACATCAATTGCTCCTTCGTGATAATCTAGCAGATCATGCATCTTACGTTTCCACACTGGGTAATCATTTTGAAGAGGCTTGATGTGTTTGGCTAAATCCATTTTCTTGCTTTTTGGTTTAATTCAATTTCTTACAGCCATACCTAAACAAGAGCGGAAAGCGGAACGTTTTCTACCGCCTAGCGTTAACGCTGAAATATCATACCTAAACAAGTTACTGCGAGACTCCCCTAAGCTGGCAGACCACCAAGGTGGTTTGCTATTTTTGCGTTGTGTGGAAGGTTTGCAAGAGATTCTTGTTGCTTCCTTAAATGCATCAGTTAGATTGCTGACAGCCAATTCTATGTCAGCTACTTCCTCTATGATTGGAGGATGTGCAATTTTGGTGGTGAGGATATTCTTATGTTCCTCCCAGTTCGTTTTGCGTCTGTTTAAGAAAAGTTTGGTATTTCCGTTTGGAATACTAATATTGAATTCAATATAGCGGTGGTCAGAAAAGGAGCAGTCAGTTGAGACTCTCCAGTCCCTAATTATATGAGCATGTCTCGCACTAACAAGTGTAATATCTAGTACTTCTTGTCTGTTTGAGACTACAAAAGTTGGTTCTGAACCCCGATTTGACACTACTAAGTTATTATCAATAATAAAGTCAAATAGACACTCACCTCTTTCGTTGGTATCTGAGCTACCCCAGATATGGTGATGTGCGTTTGCATCCGCACGCAGTAGGATTGAAATGCCTTTCAGATTGGCGATGTGTGCCATCTTGTGGACCAGATTGTGTGGTGGTTGTTTCACATGGTCATGCGCCATGTAGCAGGATAGAATCCATATGGAGGATCCTCCTGTCTCCCATGCTGCGGTTACAGTATCTTCATCACTAAAATCAGAGAGAATGAAGATATTGAGATTTGCTTTTGCTAGGATACAGGATCTAATGTTTTTGTCATTGTTACCAGTTTTTGTTGCATACAGCAGCTTGTAGCCAGTGGTACTGAGTCCAAGTATTTTGCCATGTTTGGTCCACGGCTCTTGGATCAGCACAATGTCCTCCCCTTTTTCTGGAAGGCGGAGGGTTAATGCAGCTGACGCTGTTTTAGAATGATGCAGGTTGACCTGCAGCACCTTCGCCATTGTCCGCGTCGGGGTCATAGTTGACGTTAGCCTCGGCATCTCCCTGACTCAGGAGTGCGTCCTCGTCATCTCCGAAAATGAGTCCCTCCAGGAGATCCCCAACCAAACCTGCTGTTGATTGAGAACATCCTGAAGTGACCGAATCCGCGGAGTCCCCTATGACCTCCGTGCCGGCTGGCTTGTCAGCTGCTTTTGTTGGCCCCTTCGTTTGGCCGCTAGGGTTTGCGGGATCGCAGTCGCCATCACCGCGGTACACACAGAGCCTGATTCCCATGAAACCGTAGAAAACCAGGCCCTGTCTGTCCCGAAGTAGAGGCAACGTCTCCTTGTTCAGGACAACGATCACCTTCCTACGAGCACCCTCCGCCCCAAAAACCTTGACCACCTTTCAATCACTGGTTGGTAGGTCAGGGTTCGCACGACGGAAGATGCCCAGGATAGCCTCTGGATCATGCGGCTCTGCCGGAATAATCGCAACTGCTCTCGGTCTACGAGGAATTTCGTTTACCGGGACCAGTTCCAATCTCGCTCCAGGCCACACTTCACCAAGAGACTCGATCACCAACTTTAGCTTGGTGACCGACCTCTCGTCCGCACAAGAAACCAGTTTGACACGGCCCTGGATCCAGCCAGCGTCGTGAATTGAGGCGAGGTTTCTTGGGCCTCGCTGGTATTGAGCAGGTAAACGTCAAGCAGCCTTTGACAGATCAATCCCCATTGAGCATGATCGACGGCAAAATCATGAGCAGGTCTTACAGCGAGGTTGCTAAAAATCCGCTGATAAGAGCTGTTCTTGATCGCAGCAACAGCGACGGATCAATCGATCATGTTTAACTTAAAAAACGGATGAATTAAAATTTTATATGTGAAAGTCCAGCGACAAGGGGGCGTTTTGTCACCTCTCCTGTGGAATCTGACTCTCTATTGCTAAGCCTAGAGCGGAAGCTGGTTAAAACTGTAGCTTACGCTCACGACGTGGCGATAGTTATTTCTTGTAAACACGTTAGCACAACATCTCAGTGTATGGAATCCGCTCTGACGCTCCTTAGCAAGTGGGCTCGGGGTCAATCCGGCGAAAACCGAATTGTTGCTATTTTCCAGGAGGTACGTAATCCTAGATAGAAAGCTATCCTGGAACCTAAACACCCAGTATAGAGCGAATAAGGCCCTCGTGGCTATTTACACCTGTAAAAGAGCAATTGGTCGCAGCTGGGGCATCGAACCAAGAGGGACCAAGTGGATCTTTGAGGCGGTAATTAAGCCCATAATGTTTTTTGGGGTTATAGGCTGGTGGGAATCGAGAGAGAAAGACTCCCACCGACGAACTCTAGAGAAAATATTCCGGCAAGCGGCGATCCTGATAACGGGAGCGCTCAGGTCAACCCCAACGAACGCATTGTTCGCTATGCTGAACTGGCTTCCGGTAGACGCTCTGGCCAAACAGCTAGCTTTGCTCGCGGCGATCAGATTGAACGCTACATGTTCATGGACGAGAACCGATCTTGGTCATTCCAGGATTCTCAGGCAGCATCAAGCGCTCCATGACTTTATCGACTACTGCGCACCGGAACCTTATTTTAGCGGGCTATTTCAATCTATTGTTACCAACATTGCACTCAGTGCAGTGGTAACGATATTGCGGACGAAATTGACAAAAGGGGTGCATAATTGAGCAACTCGATGATATGTCATTTCGTTGGCATTCCTCTATCTTACTGCAAGCGATTGATCCAACAGGAATCATATAAACTTGCTAAAAAAAAGGTGGGAACAAGAGTATACCTGTCAAGTCGCCAGGTCCTCTTGGCCCCCCTACAGCCTGCACAGAACTCGCGAGCTGCTTAGGCTTGGTAAATGTCGTATAAGACAATTGGTAACAGTGCTAACAGGGCACTGGTGCTTTGGGACTCATGTCAGAAGGATGGCTACTGCAGAAGTTGTTACGATGAGGAGGAAGAGAAAACAGTTCTTCATCTTCTATGTCAATATCTCGCGCATAATAGCATAAGGGCTAGTACTATGGGCTTCAACACTCTGCCAGACCTTGACAGTCTGGCGAATGTGGGGCTAGTCAGCCTATCCTCCTTCTTGGAACAATCTGGATGGTTTAATTCGGCGACAGGGCAATTTCAGGAAATTGTATAACCAATTGACTTGCGCTGTCTGCTGTAGGGTATCACAAAGGGACAAAGATGTGGCGGCCCTCGTAACCTAACCTAACCTAAGTCCAGCGACAGGTGGCTTACGCCATATGCCCAAACAGCACTGAATTACTAATTAAAAGCGCAAACAGAATAAGAAAAACAAAATCTGAAAATATGTAAGTAAAATAACTTAAAAATGTTCAGTAGTGGTCTTCAAATTCGGCATCTCAATGTCATAATAATGATAAACACCTAAAGTACTGTGACAGTTTTTATTAAATTTATTGTTACTGACGCAAAGGGAGGGATTTTTTTCCAACTAAATTTTAAATATTAAGTGGCTCTAAACTTTACAAATAATATTCGTATTCGGCGAATATTCTTTCAAATATTTGTATTCGTATTCGCGAATACTAAAAATTTATATTCGTAACATCACTAGTACCTACCTACATACATATAATAATTCTTTATTTAATTATTAACTTTTAACGTCATAAAAATGAAACTAATATGATAACGAAAACCCCAATTTATTCTTTTTTAATTTATCTAATACAAAAATTAAATTTGAAAGAACCAGGGCTTAAAAAAATTAATTATACTAAAAATAGCCCTCATATATTATAATTTTTTGTGAAAACTGAAAAATTTTTACTTGATAACAAATACATTTACTGTTTTTTAAAAAAAAAATTATGCTTGCAAACTAAATAATATATTAAGTAACTTACACGCCAGCCATACATATTTCCATAGTAAAATTTTTTAATAGCACAAAAAATAAAATAAATTATCTGTAATATAATGCTCAGCAAAACTTTCTTGTCAATGAAAAATACCTATCCACACAAATATGTGAAAAAAACATACACAAAATTATTCTTTCAAAAAATATGCCGCTATAATAAATATCATGCAACAAAATATATGCCATTCCAACTAAACGTTTTTGTTGAAGATATCGGCCTTGTTGTTAAAAATTTATACTCTTCATAATTTTTGTTTATAATTTATTAAATTATAAGTTGTTGTGTAGGAACATTTTCCATTTTATATGACGATATCTACATATGTATTTTTATTCGAATTTCTGAAGTAGCACGAAAGGGTTTTGTAAGCGAAACACTTGAAAGTTGTGTAAAATGCAATATAACATACATACATATGGCAAAATAACTTCTTTGTATTCTTTTGCATTTAATCTAATCTTATCATGGAAATTAACAATTTTACCTTCTGTTTGTCAATCGCAATTGCAGTTACCGCTTTTTTGCATTAAACCAATTACGCTTTAATTTTCAAGGAGATACAAAGTAAAAAAAGAAAGACAAATTTATCGATCATATAAAAAATAATATGATAATATTTAGAGCGCGATTCATTTGATGATATATGTATGTACATATGTATATGTGTATGAAAAAGGAAAACAATTGTATGTAGTATATAAACAAATATATAATTTTCTTTAAATGCTGCCTGTAACTGCAACGAACAAGAGTTATTTTGCTCACAAAATTAAATTTATTAAGAAAATTTGCTAATTCCAGTCGTATATTTTCCACTCCAGTTTAAGTTTGCCTTTTCAAACTTTCGCAGCAAAAATTACGTATTGTGGACGGATTTTGCATTTTGTTTTTCTCAAATTGATAAAAATTATAAAAAACCTAACATATCTACTCGTACATAGTACATATCTTAATCAAAATTTTTTTAAGGCACGAACGTGAGAAATATCATATTATTTTTATTTAGAATTGAAAAACAATTTTTTCACATTTACTTTTTAAATGTTTAAAATGACAGATTTCTCTGACAAAAAAATAATAGTCTAACGCTTCGTTGTTGTTGTAACATCTCTACTGAAAGTTAAAGTTAATTGATATTAAAATATCCTTGTAATCCTTGTTACTGTTTTAATTTACTTAACTGTGATAAGAAACACCAAATACAAAAGAAAATCCATTTAACATAAACAAAATTATTTTCCGAAGCACATGGGCAAATTCATATAAAATCCGAAAACACCTATTAATTGTTTTTACTACACTACATACATATGTACATAAGTAAGCACATACGATGAAATTTGTAGCGAAAGATATTAGCGAGTGAATGGACTGATATTATCATCGTGTGAGTAATTTGCTGTTCTTTAATCGATCGATTAATCGCATATTGATAGTCAACATTGATTAGCGACAGTATAATTTTAAATTTTTGAGAATATAAGTATACGGACCAGACCTTTTGCCACAGATAATTTATAACACGTGTTTACTCTGCCCTGGTCTCTCGCTTGAATATTTGATGATGTCTAAAAGTTATGTATGTATGTATGTATGAGTATCTAAAGTCAAAGTTTTGTTTTGTTAAAAGAAAAAGATATTTTTTATTCTTGGCCTTAGGAACTTAAACGAATTGAAATTTTTATCTATGTCTGAAATGAATTATAAAATTTGGGTTAAGTATCATTCGTCGTCATTTTATTGTTTTATAGAATGTAGTAAATGATTAACTTTTAAAAGCTTTTGCACTAACATACGATAAGATATGAGAAACTTATTTCTCTCCCCGTCTCTTAGAAACAAAATAAAATTATTTTAATCAGTTTTTAATTTTAGCAATGTTTTAATCGTTGTTTGTCGTCTGCCAGTTTGTCTAGTGAATAGTACATACATACGTACATATGTATGTGTGAATGTACGTATATAAAATACTGTTTAATCACAACCTTAAACAATCATAAAGCAAGACAGTGTAAGTGCATATGGTTGGCTTTTATATGTATGTATTTTCAAAATTATTTGAAACATTTTAATATCAAGATAAAAAAAAAATCAGAAAATGTTTAAACAAAAAAAGTTTTTTTTTTTTAATTACTGTAATTGTAATTGAATGAGGAGTGGAGGGCTACGTTCTTCCAAAATCATTATTTTACTATTAAGTTATTTAAAGTTTTATTAAACATCGAAACATTTAAATATTCATAATTCCACATTTATAATATTCGAAAGTTAGATAATACATTCGTACATTCGAGTATGTAGTTATATGAAATTATTGTTAAATTTGATGATTTTTAATACGAATCGTCTGAAAATAAATACTGTCACATCAGACCAAGACCCAAGACTAAAATCCATCTGGTGGTTTCGGAAAACCGATTTTATTTGCAGACACACTGACATGACTCAACACCGAACATTAAAAAAAAAAATCTATTAGATATTTTTCTGCAAGGAAATCTAATCAGATACATAGCGTATAAATAATTTTGGTATTTGCAGCAAGTCATTTCAAACATACGCATTTATTGAAGTGTAGACGGCATGTTAGGAAGTTATAAACATTTAAAATTTATTTTATCACAAATAAACTTTGACTTGCAATTGAAAAAAGTGCATATAAAAATGCAAATATTTAATTATTTGACCACAACATTTCCTGATTAAATTTATGTGATATTTTTTCTATATTAAATTTCAAATCCATTGAAATCTTTGTTACTAAGCAGCTTAACAACTAACCGCTTAGTTTTATCATATTAATAAACTTAAAATTAATAATACTCGTATGTACGTACAATTAATTAACAATGACTGTTTGTATAAAAAAATTAATACCCACACAGATGTTTTCAGTTCATACATACATACATACATACATATGTGCATACATATTAGTATGTATGCATTTTATAAGACCCAAATTAGGGTAAATAATAAAAGCAAATACAAAGCTTCAACAAAAGATTGTTTCTTATTTTTGATAAGAGGCTGCTCATATATTACCTAACATCATTTCTGCCGTTATTGATCTCTTCCTCTTTTGGGAATGCACATCAGCAAAATTGCGCAACAAATTATCGCATTCCGTACAAAAATTTCAAGTTCCCTGCGCCCACTACTCCCGCTAACGTCTATAATGTTGAATTTTTTAATTCTTATCGTTAAACTTTTTGTGTGTGTGTATGTTTGTGTGTAACTAACAAATGTTTGTTAGTGTTATGCAATATTTGTTGTAAATTTGTATTATAATTACATTTTAACAAAATTATTTAGATAAAAATATCAAAATAAAATTTTTCGAATAATAATTGTCGGAATAAAATTATTCGAATCATATTATTTTAAATTGCTATTTGAATGGTTTGAATTGGGAAAGTATCGAAATGCTTATGTAAAATAATTGAAATAAAAGTTATTCAAGTATAGGGTGTTTTTTATAGAGTGTCACAACTTTCAGTTGTCATCACTGCTTTATTTGAGCACCCATTTAACAGCTGATAGTTGCTTTTTGTTTAGTTTGCTTAGAAATTTCATTATGAATCGACTTACACTAGAGCAACGCGTGCAAATTGTTGAAATTTTAATCAAAATAATTGTTCTATTTGTCAAACTGATCGTGCAGGGTGCTGCAATTGATTTACTCAAAGAAACTTTTGATAAAAAATAATTTTACTTAATGGCCCAATTAATTGGCCACCAAGATCGTGTGATATAATTCCAATAGATTATTTTCTTTGGGGTTATGTTACGTCACTTGTCTACGTCGATAAACCACAAACAATTGAACACCTGGAAATCAACATTCGAAGATCTATCGGCGAAATACGGCCGCAAATGGATATTTAAACATTAATTTCATAAAATTTTCTTTCCAATAAAGCCCGTTTCATTGATATTAAAAATATATTTCCTTGTTTTATTATGATTTAAACTTGTGTTCTTAAATAATGTATATACTCGTATATTACAAAAAGCTTACCATTTTCAATGTAATTCAGAACATTACCGATGATATTGAGAAAATTCCAAATGAAATTGAGAATTTCAGGTTCTAATTCAGAAAATTGCAAATGAAATTAAGAATTTCTGGTTTAAATTCAGAAAATTCAAAATGAAATCGAAAATTTTCTATATAGTATTGAGAAATTGATTTGTTTTAAATAAATAACAAATAGGTAATACAGAGTCCACAATCAATCGGGATATTATTGCAGTTGGATGATGAGCCCAACAGGCATTATTTTTATATTATTTGAAGTTGAAACTCTCAATTTCATTTGGATTTTTCTGAATTTCATTGAAAAATGGTGAAGAGTGGGAATTTTGAAAAACTTTTATTCATAAAAAAGGAGGTCTTTGTTTGCCTTTCCCACAAAATTCGTGCATAGTTTATTCCGTCTTTATTTTTAATAATTTTATCTTGTGGACTAATAAAATAAAATGGATTTTAAATGATATTTTATAGTAATTGTGCAATCTAGACGATTTCCACTTGAGAATGTCTGTTGCTACGAAAAAACACACATGTGCCAATAAATGTGTACGCGAGCACATACGAGTACATATGTACATATATACTTGTGTATGAATGTATGTACATGTGTATGTTTGTGAGATTGCTAAACCAATCATGTTTGAAATATTAAAACTGTTGCAAGTGTCATGCATGCATATTAATATTGACTGATAACCCAGCCTGCTATAATTAAATAAAGCAATAGGGAAATAATTTAAATTCTCAAAGGGAAGGGACCAGTAAAAATAAAAAATAAAAATTCTAAAGCATCAAAGTTTGTTTTTTGATTTTACATTTAAAAAAAAAGTCGCAATATGAAAGTGTAAACGGCAAATAAAGAACATTAATTTATTAATCTATTTATATATTACGATGCAACTCAAATTAGAATCAAGCTAAAGAAAAGAAAGATATTTGGTGCCCTCTTATGAAAGAGATGATTCTCTTTAGTGAGTAAATAAAGTCGGTAACTTCGTAACTTTTATGTCTAAAGGTACGGTCACATCTGGCAAACATTTGCCCAAAAAAGCGTAACCACTCAAGGCCGTGCTTCACTATCCTACACAATCGTACGATTCATTCACAGGAAAATCTGACCGACTTTAAAAAATCGTTTCAAAATGGAGTTGTAGGTGCCACACTATCATACAAATCTAATGCAAAAATACCTGGTTGACAATAAATACTCCTCTGATCGCATGAAAACTATCATTTTATGAAAATTTTCATAAAATTTTACAAATCGCTCGACTTGCCAAAAAATCTGCCACACAGTTGCATTTTTAGTCCACACTACCATGCATTTTTAGCACACATGTCATATTTGGCGTATCGCGCGACTGTGTAGGATAGTGCGGCACGGCCTTAATTAAATAAGATAAGATTCTATTACAATTTCTATAAATTATGTAGGAAACTGTTTAACGTAATAAACAGGTATCTAAATCAAAAGTGTTTTCATTAGTGTTTAGTGGTTACTCCTTTTTGGGCAAATGTTTGCCAGATGGACCGTACCTTAACAGGCTTCAAGCAGAAAAACCTTACTCAATCATGGCTACTAACATACATACATACATATATCGTCCTATAAAACGTAAAACCATGTAATTACGATTTTTTAAATTTTACAGGTTGAAAAAAAATTTTAAAATTTCTTGATTCAATTTGTGAATTTCATAGAACATTTCCGCATACACACAGTTCAAAGAAAAATTGCTGATATTCCTTCCGAGAAAAAAATAACATGACAAAATGAAATTGAATCATGGGCTCAATTGATGACGATCTAGCCCATTCATGATTTTTGCATTAACGTGTCATTGGAGATCGTGTGTGTTGTACGGGAATTTAATTAAGTGGCTCTTCACTAAAATTAATGAATTCAACCCATGCCTTTACAATGAATCGAAGACAATTTTTCATTGATTAAAAAGTATTTTCATTTTGAGTCAGTATTGAACTAATGCATGTTACCTGGCTTAAAGCCTTCCATACTGTTGATTTTCATTTCACTTCAGTAATGATGCATTTATTCGAATTTAGGAAAGCGACAAACATGAATTTAATTCTTTTAATCATTAAGAAGTCATGCAAATTACAAACTCTTTGAAGTATTACATTTATTTTGTTTGCTTCTGTAGACTTATCTAGAGTTGTTTTAAAATTATCCCAGTAAAGTTCTTTAGTCTGACGGAGATTGATCAATAATTCTTAAAAAAATGCTCCATTTGATATAAATTGTTCGTTATTTATTCATATGTATGTATGTATGTATGTATGTATGTATAAGAAAAGCCATAAGTATTTAAAATATAAATTAAAAAATACATCGAATTTAAATATTTTATATACTCGTACAAAATCCATTCTTAAGTAGAAATTGAAATAAAAATACAAAGTATGTACATAATGAATTTAAAATTCATTTGGACAGCAAGATGGCTTAGTTACTATCAGACATCTTTATTTTTACCGACAGTAAAGCGGCCATCGCTGCTATAAATGGTGTACATCCATGGCGGCGATCGAATACCGGACATCTTTAAATAAGACAGCGAGACATTCAAGAGTAACACTGGCACGCTGAGTCCACCGGCAACGATATTGCATACAAAATTGATGAGAAGGAAGAAACAGTTCACCGCTAAATTGCATAAGGAGTACGACTTGGCTCTAGCACTCTGCCAGACCTAAACAGTCTAGCAAGCATAAGGCTACCCAATCTATCTTCCTTCTTGACACGATCGGAATGGTTTGACTCAGCAACACGTACCCTACAGGAGTTTGACTATCAAAAAGGTACCGAACCAACTAACCCAAGAACGTCACTTTCGCATACATACGTACATATTTAAATTAAAAGTACATTAAATAGTGCCCAGCCCTGCATACAGCTATAGGTGTACAGTCAGAAAAGTTTCTTAACACCTTAAAATGTAGTGATCTGGACTTTCTATTTCGAATCTAAAGTAAACTCGTTCGAATTGCACTGTGAATAACATACAAATTCAAACAATTTTCGATTCAAATCATATTATAGAGTATGATACATTTTCGAAAAGCATTGTGAAATTAATATTTACTCAGTTAAGATGAATGTATTGTGTATTATGCATTTTCCTGCTGCTTATATGTAAATGATTTAAGGAAAAGTAGCCACTGTTTACGAGTAATTTAATAGTCTTCCCTACAATATATAATTTATTTTATTGGAACAAGTTTGTGGCTCTTGATGCTTCTCTAAGAGGGAAGTAATTATAAAAAACACGTATGAATTAAATAAAAAGAAAAGCAATGCAATACAAACTTTAAACATTTCCACAATAAAGCAGTGTTATTAAATTAACAACTTTGATTATCATTCATAACGTTGTTTGAACAATATAGTATACAATGTATATATGTATGTATGTACATACTCGTATAAGTAAATATGTACATATCCATGCACATTGTAAATATTATATATAAATACATAAATACTTATATTGGATTCTTTCATATCCCTAGGTTACAATTATTTATTTTAAATAATTAATATAAACGCTTATATTATTTTTTATCAAACCACCACGCCATTACAAGCCACAATAAAGCACCGCCATCACTACCACGACCAACACAACCACATCCATTTACTAATACAACAAAAACAGTTTCTTAAAAAGTGAGAAAAGATAATCAAATTGCCAATATACAGCCAGCAAGCAAAGCAATCAGTCAAGAACCAAAAAAAATGTATTTATTGTCGTCGAACTGTCTAGCTAGAACAAACCATTTTATTCACAATTTCTTATTGAATAAAAGAAAAAGCACAGAAATAATACATATAAAACCAATTAAATTCACAATTATTTTCTTATATGTATATTCGTACAATCAGCAAACGTTTCTTCTCTCCACTTTTGTGTGCGCTTTTTCTTTTTAATTAAGTTTTGAAGGTGACGGTTTGAAGTATTTATTCGTTTGATTTTAATTTTAATACATTCCGTATGTTTGTTTGTATATTGTATATACTACATACTTAAATTGGTGAGTCACAACAGCAGCAACTATTTGAAATTGTTCGGTATGTTGATAATTGTTTGTATATGTATACCTTTAATAGATTGTGCAGTGAAGAAAATAAAGAATCGCAACTTTACAGCATTTTTGCACTAAGGTAATTGTTTTCTTTCAAATTGTTCATTCTGTACTCAAAATTCAAAATTTTAGAAAATCTTGATTGATACTGTCAAATAATATACTGTAGTCCGGTCAATCTGGACGTTCGGTGATACAGAAATTTACAACAAGCTGAAAATCAGTAAAATTGTTCAAAATATAATTATGTATAAATAAAATTTTGAAACTCCCCTCCATTCCGGTGTATGGAAAAAATTTTATTCTAGGTTAAAGGTCAAAAAAAAGGACTTTGTTTGCAGTTTTCAGCAAAACGGTAAGTTTTATCATAAAAATACCCTAGACAAAAATTGTAGATCATAAAATTATCTGCAAAAAACGTATTATTATTTTTTTTCATACGAGCCACCATTTCTAAGATATACATGTACACGCACTCAGTACATGCATAAATGTTAATGCCTTTTTGGATCGTAATACATATCTTAGAAATGGTGGCTCGTATGAAAAAAAATAATAATACGTTTTTTGCAGTTAATTTTATGATCTACAATTTTTGTCTAGGGTATTTTTATGATAAAACTTACCGATTTGCTGAAAATTGCAAACAAAGTCCTTTTTTTGACCTTTGACCTAGAATAAAATTTTTTCCATACACCGGAATGGAAGGGAATTTAAAAATTTTATTTATAATTATATTTTGAACAATTTTACTGATTTTCAGCTTGTTGTAAATTTCTGTATGTTTACTCTTGTTTTTTGGTCTAATTTGATCTACTGCTTAGTAAATTTCAACTTTATTGAGAACTTCAATATATGAGTAACTAGCTTATCCCGGTGCGCTTCGCTACCCCCTCGCTATAAAATAAAATTAAAAGTATTTATATTAAAATTGTGTAAATTTTGTTCAGCTCTACCGGAATTTGGCAATGGGAAATTAAAGCCAAAGATCCATACTTATAGACTATGTAAGTCCGATTTATTAATTGTATTTGAGAATTTTTCTATAAAATTTTAAAGATTAAAATTGTGTAAATTTTGTTCAGCTCTACGTGAATTTGGCTATTTGTGGGCACATTTATGTTTGTCACTCATTTGAACCAATGGGAAATTAAAGCCAAGGATCCATACTTATAGACTATGTAAGTCCGATTTCTCAATTGTATTTGAGAATTTTTCTATAAAATTTGTTTGTCACTCATTTGGACCAATGGGAAATTAAAGCCAAGGATCCATACTTATAGACTATGTAAGTCCGATTTCTCAATTCTATTTGAGAATTTTTCTATAAAATTTGTTTGTCACTCATTTGGACCAATGGGAAATTAAAGCCAAGGATCCATACTTATAGACTATGTAAGTCCGATTTCTCAATTGTATTTGAGAATTTTTCTATAACATTTGTTTGTCACTCATTTGGACCAATGGGAAATTAAAGCCAAGGATCCATACTTATAGACTATGTTAGTCCGATTTCTCAATTGTATTTGAGAATTTTTCTATAAAATTTGTTTGTCACTCATTTGGACCAATGGGAAATTAAAGCCAAGGATCCATACTTATAGACTATGTAAGTCCGATTTCTCAATTGTATTTGAGAATTTTTCTATAAAATTTGTTTGTCACTCATTTGGACCAATGGGAAATTAAAGCCAAGGATCCATACTTATAGACTATGTAAGTCCGATTTCTCAATTGTATTTGAGAATTTTTCTATAAAATTTGTTTGTCGCTCATTTGGACCAATGGGAAATTAAAGCCAAGGATCCATACTTATAGACTATGTAAGTCCGACTTCTCAATTGTATTTGAGAATTTTTCTATAAAATTTGTTTGTCACTCATTTGGACCAATGGGAAATTAAAGCCAAGGATCCATACTTATAGACTATGTAAGTCCGATTTCTCAATTGTATTTGAGAATTTTTCTATAAAATTTGTTTGTCACTCATTTGGACCAATGGGAAATTAAAGTCAAGGATCCATACTTATAGACTATGTAAGTCCGATTTCTCAATTGTATTTGAGAATTTTTCTATAACATTTGTTTGTCACTCATTTGGACCAATGGGAAATTAAAGCCAAGGATCCATACTTATAGACTATGTAAGTCCGATATCTCAATTGTATTTGAGAATTTTTCTATAACATTTGTTTGTCACTCATTTGGACCAATGGGAAATTAAAGCCAAGGATCCATACTTATAGACTATGTAAGTCCGATATCTCAATTGTATTTGAGAATTTTTCTATAACATTTGTTTGTCACTCATTTGGACCAATGGGAAATTAAAGCCAAGGATCCATACTTATAGACTATGTAAGTCCGATTTCTCAATTGTATTTGAGAATTTTTCTATAACATTTGTTTGTCACTCATTTGAACCAATGGGAAATTAAAGCCAAGGATCCATACTTATAGACTATGTAAGTCCGATTTCTCAATTGTATTCGAGAATTTTTCTATAAAATTTGTTTGTCACTCATTTGGACCAATGGGAAATTAAAGCCAAGAATCAATACTTATAGACTATGTAAGTCCGATTTCTCAATTGTATTTGAGAATTTTTCTATAAAATTTGTTTGTCACTCATTTGGACCAATGGGAAATTAAAGCCAAGGATCCATACTTATAGACTATGTAAGTCCGATTTCTCAATTGTATTTGAGAATTTTTCTATAAAATTTGTTTGTCACTCATTTGGACCAATGGGAAATTAAAGCCAAGGATCCATACTTATAGACTATGTAAGTCCGATTTCTCAATTGTATTTGAGAATTTTTCTATAACATTTGTTTGTCACTCATTTGGACCAATGGGAAATTAAAGCCAAGGATCCATACTTATAGACTATGTAAGTCCGATTTCTCAATTGTATTTGAGAATTTTTCTATAAAATTTGTTTGTCACTCATTTGGACCAATGGGAAATTAAAGCCAATGATCCATACTTATAGACTATGTAAGTCCGATTTCTCAATTGTATTTGAGAATTTTTCTATAAAATTTGTTTGTCACTCATTTGGACCAATGGGAAATTAAAGCCAAGGATCCATACTTATAGACTATGTAAGTCCGATTTCTCAATTGTATTTGAGAATTTTTCTATAACATTTGTTTGTCACTCATTTGGACCAATGGGAAATTAAAGCCAAGGATCCATACTTATAGACTATGTTAGTCCGATTTCTCAATTGTATTTGAGAATTTTTCTATAAAATTTGTTTGTCACTCATTTGGACCAATGGGAAATTAAAGCCAAGGATCCATACTTATAGACTATGTAAGTCCTATTTCTCAATTGTATTTGAGAATTTTTCTATAAAATTTGTTTGTCACTCATTTGGACCAATGGGAAATTAAAGCCATGGATCCATACTTATAAACTATGTAAGTCCGATTTCTCAATTGTATTTGAGAATTTTTCTATAAAATTTGTTTGTCACTCATTTGGACCAATGGGAAATTAAAGCCAAGGATCCATACTTATAGACTATGTAAGTCCGATTTCTCAATTGTATTTGAGAATTTTTCTATAACATTTGTTTGTCACTCATTTGGACCAATGGGAAATTAAAGCCAAGGATCCATACTTATAGACTATGTTAGTCCGATTTCTCAATTGTATTTGAGAATTTTTCTATAACATTTGTTTGTCACTCATTTGGACCAATGGGAAATTAAAGCCAAGGATCCATACTTATAGACTATGTTAGTCCGATTTCTCAATTGTATTTGAGAATTTTTCTATAAAAATTGTTTGTCACTCATTTGGACCAATGGGAAATTAAAGCCAAGGATCCATACTTATAGACTATGTAAGTCCGATATCTCAATTGTATTTGAGAATTTTTCTATAACATTTGTTTGTCACTCATTTGGACCAATGGGAAATTAAAGCCAAGGATCCATACTTATAGACTATGTAAGTCCGATTTCTCAATTGTATTTGAGAATTTTTCTATAACATTTTTTTGTCACTCATTTGGACCAATGGGAAATTAAAGCCAAGGATCCATACTTATAGACTATGTAAGTCCGATTTCTCAATTGTATTTGAGAATTTTTCTATAAAATTTGTTTGTCACTCATTTGGACCAATGGGAAATTAAAGCCAAGGATCCATACTTATAGACTATGTAAGTCCGATTTCTCAATTGTATTTGAGAATTTTTCTATAACATTTGTTTGTCACTCATTTGGACCAATGGGAAATTAAAGTCAAGGATCCATGCTTATAGACTATGTAAGTCCGATTTCTTAATTGTATTTGAGAATTTTTCTATAAAATTTGTTTGTCACTCATTTGGACCAATGGGAAATTAAAGCCAAGGATCCATACTTATAGACTATGTAAGTCCGATTTCTCAATTGTATTTGAGAATTTTTCTATAACATTTGTTTGTCACTCATTTGGACCAATGGGAAATTAAAGCCAAGGATCCATACTTATAGACTATGTTAGTCCGATTTCTCAATTGTATTTGAGAATTTTTCTATAAAATTTGTTTGTCACTCATTTGGACCAATGGGAAATTAAAGCCAAGGATCCATACTTATAGAGTATGTAAGTCCGATTTCTCAATTGTATTTGAGAATTTTTCTATAACATTTGTTTTTCACTCATTTGGACCAATGGGAAATTAAAGCCAAGGATCCATACTTATAGACTATGTAAGTCCGATTTCTCAATTGTATTTGAGAATTTTTCTATAACATTTGTTTTTCACTCATTTGGACCAATGGGAAATTAAAGCCAAGGATCCATACTTATAGACTATGTAAGTCCGATTTCTCAATTGTATTTGAGAATTTTTCTATAAAAATTGTTTGTCACTCATTTGGACCAATGGGAAATTAAAGCCAAGGATCCATACTTATAGATTATGTAAGTCCGATTTCTCAATTGTATTTGAGAATTTTTCTATAAAATTTGTTTGTCACTCATTTGGACCAATGGGAAATTAAAGCCAAGGATCCATACTTATAGACTATGTAAGTCCGATTTCTCAATTGTATTTGAGAATTTTTCTATAACATTTGTTTGTCACTCATTTGGACCAATGGGAAATTAAAGCCAAGGATCCATACTTATAGACTATGTAAGTCCGATTTCTCAATTGTATTTGAGAATTTTTCTATAAAATTTGTTTGTCACTCATTTGGACCAATGGGAAATTAAAGCCAAGGATCCATACTTATAGACTATGTAAGTCCGATTTCTCAATTGTATTTGAGAATTTTTCTATAAAATTTGTTTGTCACTCATTTGGACCAATGGGAAATTAAAGCCAAGGATCCATACTTATAGACTATGTAAGTCCGATTTCTCAATTGTATTTGAGAATTTTTCTATCAAATTTTAAAGATTAAAATTGTGTAAATGTTGTTCAGCTCTACGGGAATTTGGCTATTTGTGGGCACATTTAAGTTTGTCACTCATTTGGACCAATGGGAAATTAAAGCCAAGGATCCATACTTATAGACTATGTAAGTCCGATTTCTCAATTGTATTTGAGAATTTTTCTATAACATTTGTTTGTCACTCATTTGGACCAATGGGAAATTAAAGCCAAGGATCCATACTTATAGACTATGTAAGTCCGATTTCTCAATTGTATTTGACAATTTTTCTATAAAATTTGTTTGTCACTCATTTGGACCAATGGGAAATTAAAGCCAAGGATCCATACTTATAGACTATGTAAGTCCGATTTCTCAATTGTATTTGACAATTTTTCTATAAAATTTGTTTGTCACTCATTTGGACCAATGGGAAATTAAAGCCAAGGATCCATACTTATAGACTATGTAAGTCCGATTTCTCAATTGTATTTGAAAATTATTCTATACCACTTGTTTGTCACTCATTTGGACCAATGGGAAATTAAAGCCAAGGATCCATACTTATAGACTATGTAAGTCCTATTTCTCAATTGTATTTGAGAATTTTTCTATAAAATTTGTTTGTCACTCATTTGGACCAATGGGAAATTAAAGCCAAGGATCCATACTTATAGACTATGTAAGTCCGATTTCTCAATTGTATTTGACAATTTTTCTATAACATTTGTTTGTCACTCATTTGGACCAATGGGAAATTAAAGCCAAGGATCCATACTTATAGACTATGTAAGTCCGATTTCTCAATTGTATTTGAGAATTATTCTATACCACTTGTTTGTCACTCATTTGGACCAATGGGAAATTAAAGCCAAGGATCCATACTTATAGACTATGTAAGTCCGATTTCTCAATTGTATTTGAGAATTTTTCTATAACATTTGTTTGTCACTCATTTGGACCAATGGGAAATTAAAGCCAAGGATCCATACTTATAGACTATGTAAGTCCGATTTCTCAATTGTATTTGAGAATTTTTCTATAAAATTTGTTTGTCACTCATTTGGACCAATGGGAAATTAAAGCCAAGGATCCATACTTATAGACTATGTAAGTCCGATTTCTCAATTGTATTTGAGAATTTTTCTATAAAATTTGTTTGTCACTCATTTGGACCAATGGGAAATTAAAGCCAAGGATCCATACTTATAGACTATGTAAGTCCGATTTCTCAATTGTATTTGAGAATTTTTCTATCAAATTTTAAAGATTAAAATTGTGTAAATGTTGTTCAGCTCTACGGGAATTTGGCTATTTGTGGGCACATTTAAGTTTGTCACTCATTTGGACCAATGGGAAATTAAAGCCAAGGATCCATACTTATAGACTATGTAAGTCCGATTTCTCAATTGTATTTGAGAATTTTTCTATAACATTTGTTTGTCACTCATTTGGACCAATGGGAAATTAAAGCCAAGGATCCATACTTATAGACTATGTAAGTCCGATTTCTCAATTGTATTTGAGAATTTTTCTATAAAATTTGTTTGTCACTCATTTGGACCAATGGGAAATTAAAGCCAAGGATCCATACTTATAGACTATGTAAGTCCGATTTCTCAATTGTATTTGACAATTTTTCTATAACATTTGTTTATCACTCATTTGGACCAATGGGAAATTAAAGCCAAGGATCCATACTTATAGACTATGTAAGTCCGATTTCTCAATTGTATTTGAGAATTATTCTATACCACTTGTTTGTCACTCATTTGGACCAATGGGAAATTAAAGCCAAGGATCCATACTTATAGACTATGTAAGTCCTATTTCTCTATTGTATTTGAGAATTTTTCTATAAAATTTGTTTGTCACTCATTTGGACCAATGGGAAATTAAAGCCAAGGATCCATACTTATAGGCTATGTAAGTCCGATTTCTCAATTGTATTTCAGAATTTTTCTATAAAATTTGTTTGTCACTCATTTGGACCAATGGGAAATTAAAGCCAAGGATCCATACTTATAGACTATGTAAGTCCGATTTCTCAATTGTATTTGAGAATTTTTCTATAAAATTTGTTTGTCACTCATTTGGACCAATGGGAAATTAAAGCCAAGGATCCATACTTATAGACTATGTAAGTCCGATTTCTCAATTGTATTTGAGAATTATTCTATACCACTTGTTTGTCACTCATTTGGACCAATGGGAAATTAAAGCCAAGGATCCATACTTATAGACTATGTAAGTCCTATTTCTCTATTGTATTTGACAATTTTTCTATAACATTTGTTTGTCACTCATTTGGACCAATGGGAAATTAAAGCCAAGGATCCATACTTATAGACTATGTAAGTCCGATTTCTCAATTGTATTTGAGAATTTTTCTATAACATTTGTTTGTCACTCATTTGGACCAATGGGAAATTAAAGCCAAGGATCCATACTTATAGACTATGTAAGTCCGATTTCTCAATTGTATTTCAGAATTTTTCTATAAAATTTGTTTGTCACTCATTTGGACCAATGGGAAATTAAAGCCAAGGATCCATACTTATAGACTATGTAAGTCCGATTTCTCAATTGTATTTGAGAATTTTTCTATAAAATTTGTTTGTCACTCATTTGGACCAATGGGAAATTAAAGCCAAGGATCCATACTTATAGACTATGTAAGTCCGATTTCTCAATTGTATTTGAGAATTTTTCTATAACATTTGTTTGTCACTCATTTGGACCAATGGGAAATTAAAGCCAAGGATCCATACTTATAGACTATGTAAGTCCGATTTCTCAATTGTATTTGAGAATTTTTCTATAAAATTTGTTTGTCACTCATTTGGACCAATGGGAAATTAAAGCCAAGGATCCATACTTATAGACTATGTAAGTCCGATTTCTCAATTGTATTTGAGAATTTTTCTATAAAATTTGTTTGTCACTCATTTGGACCAATGGGAAATTAAAGCCAAGGATCCATACTTATAGACTATGTAAGTCCGATTTCTCAATTGTATTTAAGAATTTTTCTATAAAATTTGTTTGTCACTCATTTGGACCAATGGGAAATTAAAGCCAAGGATCCATACTTATAGACTATGTAAGTCCGATTTCTCAATTGTATTTGAGAATTTTTCTATCAAATTTTAAAGATTAAAATTGTGTAAATGTTGTTCAGCTCTACGGGAATTTGGCTATTTGTGGGCACATTTAAGATTGTCACTCATTTGGACCAATGGGAAATTAAAGCCAAGGATCCATACTTATAGACTATGTAAGTCCGATATCTCAATTGTATTTGAGAATTTTTCTATAAAATTTGTTTGTCACTCATTTGGACCAATGGGAAATTAAAGCCAAGGATCCATACTTATAGACTATGTAAGTCCGATTTCTCAATTGTATTTGAGAATTTTTCTATAACATTTGTTTGTCACTCATTTGGACCAATGGGAAATTAAAGTCAAGGATCCATACTTATAGACTATGTAAGTCCGATTTCTCAATTGTATTTGAGAATTTTTCTATAAAATTTGTTTGTCACTCATTTGGACCAATGGGAAATTAAAGCCAAGGATCCATACTTATAGACTATGTAAGTCCGATATCTCAATTGTATTTGAGAATTTTTCTATAAAATTTGTTTGTCACTCATTTGGACCAATGGGAAATTAAAGCCAAGGATCCATACTTATAGACTATGTAAGTCCGATTTCTCAATTGTATTTGAGAATTTTTCTATAACATTTGTTTGTCACTCATTTGGACCAATGGGAAATTAAAGCCAAGGATCCATACTTATAGACTATGTAAGTCCGATTTCTCAATTGTATTTCAGAATTTTTCTATAAAATTTGTTTGTCACTCATTTGGACCAATGGGAAATTAAAGCCAAGGATCCATACTTATAGACTATGTAAGTCCGATTTCTCAATTGTATTTGAGAATTTTTCTATAACATTTGTTTGTCACTCATTTGGACCAATGGGAAATTAAAGTCAAGGATCCATACTTATAGACTATGTAAGTCCGATTTCTCAATTGTATTTGAGAATTTTTCTATAAAATTTGTTTGTCACTCATTTGGACCAATGGGAAATTAAAGCCAAGGATCCATACTTATAGACTATGTAAGTCCGATTTCTCAATTGTATTTGAGAATTTTTCTATAACATTTGTTTGTCACTCATTTGGACCAATGGGAAATTAAAGCCAAGGATCCATACTTATAGACTATGTAAGTCCGAATACTCAATTGTATTTGAGAATTTTTCTATAGCATTTGTTTGTCACTCATTTGGACCAATGGGAAATTAAAGCCAAGGATCCATACTTATAGACTATGTAAGTCCGATTTCTCAATTGTATTTGAGAATTTTTCTATAAAATTTGTTTGTCACTCATTTGGACCAATGGGAAATTAAAGCCAAGGATCCATACTTATAGACTATGTAAGTCCGATTTCTCAATTGTATTTGAGAATTTTTCTATAAAATTTGTTTGTCACTCATTTGGACCAATGGGAAATTAAAGCCAAGGATCCATACTTATAGACTATGTAAGTCCGATTTCTCAATTGTATTTGATAATTTTTCTATAACATTTGTTTGTCACTCATTTGGACCAATGGGAAATTAAAGCCAAGGATCCATACTTATAGACTATGTAAGTCCGATTTCTCAATTGTATTTGAGAATTTTTCTATAAAATTTGTTTGTCACTCATTTGGACCAATGGGAAATTAAAGCCAAGGATCCATACTTATAGACTATGTAAGTCCGATTTCTCAATTGTATTTGAGAATTTTTCTATAACATTTGTTTGTCACTCATTTGGACCAATGGGAAATTAAAGTCAAGGATCCATACTTATAGACTATGTAAGTCCGATTTCTCAATTGTATTTGAGAATTTTTCTATAAAATTTGTTTGTCACTCATTTGGACCAATGGGAAATTAAAGCCAAGGATCCATACTTATAGACTATGTAAGTCCGATTTCTCAATTGTATTTGAGAATTTTTCTATAACATTTGTTTGTCACTCATTTGGACCAATGGGAAATTAAAGCCAAGGATCCATACTTATAGACTATGTTAGTCCGATTTCTCAATTGTATTTGAGAATTTTTCTATAAAATTTGTTTGTCACTCATTTGGACCAATGGGAAATTAAAGCCAAGGATCCATACTTATAGACTATGTAAGTCCGATTTCTCAATTGTATTTGAGAATTTTTCTATAAAATTTGTTTGTCACTCATTTGGACCAATGGGAAATTAAAGCCAAGGATCCATACTTATAGACTATGTAAGTCCGATTTCTCAATTGTATTTGAGAATTTTTCTATAACATTTGTTTGTCACTCATTTGGACCAATGGGAAATTAAAGCCAAGGATCCATACTTATAGACTATGTAAGTCCGATTTCTCAATTGTATTTGAGAATTTTTCTATAAAATTTGTTTGTCACTCATTTGGACCAATGGGAAATTAAAGCCAAGGATCCATACTTATAGACTATGTAAGTCCGATTTCTCAATTGTATTTGAGAATTTTTCTATAAAATTTGTTTGTCACTCATTTGGACCAATGGGAAATTAAAGCCAAGGATCCATACTTATAGACTATGTAAGTCCGATTTCTCAATTGTATTTGAGAATTTTTCTATCAAATTTTAAAGATTAAAATTGTGTAAATGTTGTTCAGCTCTACGGGAATTTGGCTATTTGTGGGCACATTTAAGTTTGTCACTCATTTGGACCAATGGGAAATTAAAGCCAAGGATCCATACTTATAGACTATGTAAGTCCGATTTCTCAATTGTATTTGAGAATTTTTCTATAACATTTGTTTGTCACTCATTTGGACCAATGGGAAATTAAAGCCAAGGATCCATACTTATAGACTATGTAAGTCCGATTTCTCAATTGTATTTGACAATTTTTCTATAAAATTTGTTTGTCACTCATTTGGACCAATGGGAAATTAAAGCCAAGGATCCATACTTATAGACTATGTAAGTCCGATTTCTCAATTGTATTTGACAATTTTTCTATACCACTTGTTTGTCACTCATTTGGACCAATGGGAAATTAAAGCCAAGGATCCATACTTATAGACTATGTAAGTCCTATTTCTCAATTGTATTTGAGAATTTTTCTATAAAATTTGTTTGTCACTCATTTGGACCAATGGGAAATTAAAGCCAAGGATCCATACTTATAGACTATGTAAGTCCGATTTCTCAATTGTATTTGACAATTTTTCTATAACATTTGTTTGTCACTCATTTGGACCAATGGGAAATTAAAGCCAAGGATCCATACTTATAGACTATGTAAGTCCGATTTCTCAATTGTATTTGAGAATTATTCTATACCACTTGTTTGTCACTCATTTGGACCAATGGGAAATTAAAGCCAAGGATCCATACTTATAGACTATGTAAGTCCTATTTCTCAATTGTATTTGAGAATTTTTCTATAAAATTTGTTTGTCACTCATTTGGACCAATGGGAAATTAAAGCCAAGGATCCATACTTATAGACTATGTAAGTCCGATTTCTCAATTGTATTTGAGAATTTTTCTATAAAAATTGTTTGTCACTCATTTGGACCAATGGGAAATTAAAGCCAAGGATCCATACTTATAGACTATGTAAGTCCGATTTCTCAATTGTATTTGAGAATTTTTCTATAAAATTTGTTTGTCACTCATTTGGACCAATGGGAAATTAAAGCCAAGGATCCATACTTATAGACTATGTAAGTCCGATTTCTCAATTGTATTTGAGAATTTTTCTATAACATTTGTTTGTCACTCATTTGGACCAATGGGAAATTAAAGCCAAGGATCCATACTTATAGACTATGTAAGTCCGATTTCTCAATTGTATTTGAGAATTTTTCTATAAAATTTGTTTGTCACTCATTTGGACCAATGGGAAATTAAAGCCAAGGATCCATACTTATAGACTATGTAAGTCCGATTTCTCAATTGTATTTGAGAATTTTTCTATCAAATTTTAAAGATTAAAATTGTGTAAATGTTGTTCAGCTCTACGGGAATTTGGCTATTTGTGGGCACATTTAAGTTTGTCACTCATTTGGACCAATGGGAAATTAAAGCCAAGGATCCATACTTATAGACTATGTAAGTCCGATTTCTCAATTGTATTTGAGAATTTTTCTATAAAATTTGTTTGTCACTCATTTGGACCAATGGGAAATTAAAGCCAAGGATCCATACTTATAGACTATGTAAGTCCGATTTCTCAATTGTATTTGAGAATTATTCTATACCACTTGTTTGTCACTCATTTGGACCAATGGGAAATTAAAGCCAAGGATCCATACTTATAGACTATGTAAGTCCTATTTCTCTATTGTATTTGAGAATTTTTCTATAAAATTTGTTTGTCACTCATTTGGACCAATGGGAAATTAAAGCCAAGGATCCATACTTATAGACTATGTTAGTCCGATTTCTCAATTGTATTTGAGAATTTTTCTATAAAATTTGTTTGTCACTCATTTGGACCAATGGGAAATTAAAGCCAAGGATCCATACTTATAGACTATGTAAGTCCGATATCTCAATTGTATTTGAGAATTTTTCTATAACATTTGTTTGTCACTCATTTGGACCAATGGGAAATTAAAGCCAAGGATCCATACTTATAGACTATGTAAGTCCGATTTCTCAATTGTATTTGAGAATTTTTCTATAACATTTGTTTGTCACTCATTTGGACCAATGGGAAATTAAAGCCAAGGATCCATACTTATAGACTATGTAAGTCCGATTTCTCAATTGTATTTCAGAATTTTTCTATAAAATTTGTTTGTCACTCATTTGGACCAATGGGAAATTAAAGCCAAAGATCCATACTTATAGACTATGTAAGTCCGATTTCTCAATTGTATTTGAGAATTTTTCTATAACATTTGTTTGTCACTCATTTGGACCAATGGGAAATTAAAGCCAAGGATCCATACTTATAGACTATGTAAGTCCGATTTCTCAATTGTATTTGAGAATTTTTCTATAAAATTTGTTTGTCACTCATTTGGACCAATGGGAAATTAAAGTCAAGGATCCATACTTATAGACTATGTAAGTCCGATTTCTCAATTGTATTTGAGAATTTTTCTATAAAATTTGTTTGTCACTCATTTGGACTATGTTAGTCCGATTTCTCAATTGTATTTGAGAATTTTTCTATAAAATTTGTTTGTCACTCATTTGGACCAATGGGAAATTAAAGCCAAGGATCCATACTTATAGACTATGTAAGTCCGATTTCTCAATTGTATTTGAGAATTTTTCTATAACATTTGTTTTTCACTCATTTGGACCAATGGGAAATTAAAGCCAAGGATCCATACTTATAGACTATGTAAGTCCGATTTCTCAATTGTATTTGAGAATTTTTCTATAACATTTGTTTGTCACTCATTTGGACCAATGGGAAATTAAAGCCAAGGATCCATACTTATAGACTATGTAAGTCCGATTTCTCAATTGTATTTGACAATTTTTCTATAAAATTTGTTTGTCACTCATTTGGACCAATGGGAAATTAAAGCCAAGGATCCATACTTATAGACTATGTAAGTCCGATTTCTCAATTGTATTTGACAATTTTTCTATACCACTTGTTTGTCACTCATTTGGACCAATGGGAAATTAAAGCCAAGGATCCATACTTATAGACTATGTAAGTCCTATTTCTCAATTGTATTTGAGAATTTTTCTATAAAATTTGTTTGTCACTCATTTGGACCAATGGGAAATTAAAGCCAAGGATCCATACTTATAGACTATGTAAGTCCGATTTCTCAATTGTATTTGACAATTTTTCTATAACATTTGTTTGTCACTCATTTGGACCAATGGGAAATTAAAGCCAAGGATCCATACTTATAGACTATGTAAGTCCGATTTCTCAATTGTATTTGAGAATTATTCTATACCACTTGTTTGTCACTCATTTGGACCAATGGGAAATTAAAGCCAAGGATCCATACTTATAGACTATGTAAGTCCTATTTCTCAATTGTATTTGAGAATTTTTCTATAAAATTTGTTTGTCACTCATTTGGACCAATGGGAAATTAAAGCCAAGGATCCATACTTATAGACTATGTAAGTCCGATTTCTCAATTGTATTTGAGAATTTTTCTATAAAAATTGTTTGTCACTCATTTGGACCAATGGGAAATTAAAGCCAAGGATCCATACTTATAGACTATGTAAGTCCGATTTCTCAATTGTATTTGAGAATTTTTCTATAAAATTTGTTTGTCACTCATTTGGACCAATGGGAAATTAAAGCCAAGGATCCATACTTATAGACTATGTAAGTCCGATTTCTCAATTGTATTTGAGAATTTTTCTATCAAATTTTAAAGATTAAAATTGTGTAAATGTTGTTCAGCTCTACGGGAATTTGGCTATTTGTGGGCACATTTAAGTTTGTCACTCATTTGGACCAATGGGAAATTAAAGCCAAGGATCCATACTTATAGACTATGTAAGTCCGATTTCTCAATTGTATTTGAGAATTTTTCTATAAAATTTGTTTGTCACTCATTTGGACCAATGGGAAATTAAAGCCAAGGATCCATACTTATAGACTATGTAAGTCCGATTTCTCAATTGTATTTGAGAATTATTCTATACCACTTGTTTGTCACTCATTTGGACCAATGGGAAATTAAAGCCAAGGATCCATACTTATAGACTATGTAAGTCCTATTTCTCTATTGTATTTGAGAATTTTTCTATAAAATTTGTTTGTCACTCATTTGGACCAATGGGAAATTAAAGCTAAGGATCCATTCTTATAGACTATGTTAGTCCGATTTCTCAATTGTATTTGAGAATTTTTCTATAAAATTTGTTTGTCACTCATTTGGACCAATGGGAAATTAAAGCCAAGGATCCATACTTATAGACTATGTAAGTCCGATATCTCAATTGTATTTGAGAATTTTTCTATAACATTTGTTTGTCACTCATTTGGACCAATGGGAAATTAAAGCCAAGGATCCATACTTATAGACTATGTAAGTCCGATTTCTCAATTGTATTTGAGAATTTTTCTATAACATTTGTTTGTCACTCATGTGGACCAATGGGAAATTAAAGCCAAGGATCCATACTTATAGACTATGTAAGTCCGATTTCTCAATTGTATTTGAGAATTTTTCTATAACATTTGTTTGTCACTCATTTGGACCAATGGGAAATTAAAGCCAAGGATCCATACTTATAGACTATGTAAGTCCGATTTCTCAATTGTATTTGAGAATTTTTCTATAAAATTTGTTTGTCACTCATTTGGACCAATGGGAAATTAAAGTCAAGGATCCATACTTATAGACTATGTAAGTCCGATTTCTCAATTGTATTTGAGAATTTTTCTATAAAATTTGTTTGTCACTCATTTGGACTATGTTAGTCCGATTTCTCAATTGTATTTGAGAATTTTTCTATAAAATTTGTTTGTCACTCATTTGGACCAATGGGAAATTAAAGCCAAGGATCCATACTTATAGACTATGTAAGTCCGATTTCTCAATTGTATTTGAGAATTTTTCTATAACATTTGTTTTTCACTCATTTGGACCAATGGGAAATTAAAGCCAAGGATCCATACTTATAGACTATGTAAGTCCGATTTCTCAATTGTATTTGAGAATTTTTCTATAACATTTGTTTGTCACTCATTTGGACCAATGGGAAATTAAAGCCAAGGATCCATACTTATAGACTATGTAAGTCCGATTTCTCAATTGTATTTGACAATTTTTCTATAAAATTTGTTTGTCACTCATTTGGACCAATGGGAAATTAAAGCCAAGGATCCATACTTATAGACTATGTAAGTCCGATTTCTCAATTGTATTTGACAATTTTTCTATACCACTTGTTTGTCACTCATTTGGACCAATGGGAAATTAAAGCCAAGGATCCATACTTATAGACTATGTAAGTCCTATTTCTCAATTGTATTTGAGAATTTTTCTATAAAATTTGTTTGTCACTCATTTGGACCAATGGGAAATTAAAGCCAAGGATCCATACTTATAGACTATGTAAGTCCGATTTCTCAATTGTATTTGACAATTTTTCTATAACATTTGTTTGTCACTCATTTGGACCAATGGGAAATTAAAGCCAAGGATCCATACTTATAGACTATGTAAGTCCGATTTCTCAATTGTATTTGAGAATTATTCTATACCACTTGTTTGTCACTCATTTGGACCAATGGGAAATTAAAGCCAAGGATCCATACTTATAGACTATGTAAGTCCTATTTCTCAATTGTATTTGAGAATTTTTCTATAAAATTTGTTTGTCACTCATTTGGACCAATGGGAAATTAAAGCCAAGGATCCATACTTATAGACTATGTAAGTCCGATTTCTCAATTGTATTTGAGAATTTTTCTATAACAATTGTTTGTCACTCATTTGGACCAATGGGAAATTAAAGCCAAGGATCCATACTTATAGACTATGTAAGTCCGATTTCTCAATTGTATTTGAGAATTTTTCTATAAAATTTGTTTGTCACTCATTTGGACCAATGGGAAATTAAAGCCAAGGATCCATACTTATAGACTATGTAAGTCCGATTTCTCAATTGTATTTGAGAATTTTTCTATAACATTTGTTTGTCACTCATTTGGACCAATGGGAAATTAAAGCCAAGGATCCATACTTATAGACTATGTAAGTCCGATTTCTCAATTGTATTTGAGAATTTTTCTATAAAATTTGTTTGTCACTCATTTGGACCAATGGGAAATTAAAGCCAAGGATCCATACTTATAGACTATGTAAGTCCGATTTCTCAATTGTATTTGAGAATTTTTCTATAAAATTTGTTTGTCACTCATTTGGACCAATGGGAAATTAAAGCCAAGGATCCATACTTATAGACTATGTAAGTCCGATTTCTCAATTGTATTTGAGAATTTTTCTATCAAATTTTAAAGATTAAAATTGTGTAAATGTTGTTCAGCTCTACGGGAATTTGGCTATTTGTGGGCACATTTAAGATTGTCACTCATTTGGACCAATGGGAAATTAAAGCCAAGGATCCATACTTATAGACTATGTAAGTCCGATATCTCAATTGTATTTGAGAATTTTTCTATAACATTTGTTTGTCACTCATTTGGACCAATGGGAAATTAAAGCCAAGGATCCATTCTTATAGACTATGTAAGTCCGATTTCTCAATTGTATTTGAGAATTATTCTATACCACTTGTTTGTCACTCATTTGGACCAATGGGAAATTAAAGCCAAGGATCCATACTTATAGACTATGTAAGTCCTATTTCTCTATTGTATTTGAGAATTTTTCTATAAAATTTGTTTGTCACTCATTTGGACCAATGGGAAATTAAAGCCAAGGATCCATACTTATAGACTATGTTAGTCCGATTTCTCAATTGTATTTGAGAATTTTTCTATAAAATTTGTTTGTCACTCATTTGGACCAATGGGAAATTAAAGCCAAGGATCCATACTTATAGACTATGTAAGTCCGATTTCTCAATTGTATTTGAGAATTTTTCTATAACATTTGTTTGTCACTCATTTGGACCAATGGGAAATTAAAGCCAAGGATCCATACTTATAGACTATGTAAGTCCGATTTCTCAATTGTATTTCAGAATTTTTCTATAAAATTTGTTTGTCACTCATTTGGACCAATGGGAAATTAAAGCCAAGGATCCATACTTATAGACTATGTAAGTCCGATTTCTCAATTGTATTTGAGAATTTTTCTATAACATTTGTTTGTCACTCATTTGGACCAATGGGAAATTAAAGCCAAGGATCCATACTTATAGACTATGTAAGTCCGATTTCTCAATTGTATTTCAGAATTTTTCTATAAAATTTGTTTGTCACTCATTTGGACCAATGGGAAATTAAAGCCAAGGATCCATACTTATAGACTATGTAAGTCCGATTTCTCAATTGTATTTGAGAATTTTTCTATAACATTTGTTTTTCACTCATTTGGACCAATGGGAAATTAAAGCCAAGGATCCATACTTATAGACTATGTAAGTCCGATTTCTCAATTGTATTTGAGAATTTTTCTATAACATTTGTTTGTCACTCATTTGGCCAATGGGAAATCAAAGCCAAGGATCCATACTTATAGACTATGTAAGTCCGATTTCTCAATTGTATTTGAGAATTTTTCTATAAAATTTGTTTGTCACTCATTTGGACCAATGGGAAATTAAAGCCAAGGATCCATACTTATAGACTATGTAAGTCCGATTTCTCAATTGTATTTGAGAATTTTTCTATAAAATTTGTTTGTCACTCATTTGGACCAATGGGAAATTAAAGCCAAGGATCCATACTTATAGACTATGTTAGTCCGATTTCTCAATTGTATTTGAGAATTTTTCTATAAAATTTGTTTGTCACTCATTTGGACCAATGGGAAATTAAAGCCAAGGATCCATACTTATAGACTATGTAAGTCCGATTTCTCAATTGTATTTGAGAATTTTTCTATAAAATTTGTTTGTCACTCATTTGGACCAATGGGAAATTAAAGCCAAGGATCCATACTTATAGACTATGTAAGTCCGATTTCTCAATTGTATTTGAGAATTTTTCTATAACATTTGTTTTTCACTCATTTGGACCAATGGGAAATTAAAGCCAAGGATCCATACTTATAGACTATGTAAGTCCGATTTCTCAATTGTATTTGAGAATTTTTCTATAAAATTTGTTTGTCACTCATTTGGACCAATGGGAAATTAAAGCCAAGGATCCATACTTATAGACTATGTAAGTCCGATTTCTCAATTGTTTTTGAGAATTTTTCTATCAAATTTTAAAGATTAAAATTGTGTAAATGTTGTTCAGCTCTACGGGAATTTGGCTATTTGTGGGCACATTTAAGAGTGTCACTCATTTGGACCAATGGGAAATTAAAGCCAAGGATCCATACTTATAGACTATGTAAGTCCGATTTCTCAATTGTATTTGAGAATTTTTCTATAACATTTGTTTGTCACTCATTTGGACCAATGGGAAATTAAAGCCAAGGATCCATACTTATAGACTATGTAAGTCCGATTTCTCAATTGTATTTGAGAATTTTTCTATAAAATTTGTTTGTCACTCATTTGGACCAATGGGAAATTAAAGCCAAGGATCCATACTTATAGACTATGTAAGTCCGATTTCTCAATTGTATTTGAGAATTTTTCTATAAAATTTGTTTGTCACTCATTTGGACCAATGGGAAATTAAAGCCAAGGATCCATACTTATAGACTATGTAAGTCCGATTTCTCAATTGTATTTGAGAATTTTTCTATAAAATTTATTTGTCACTCATTTGGACCAATGGGAAATTAAAGCCAAGGATCCATACTTATAGACTATGTAAGTCCGATTTCTCAATTGTATTTGAGAATTTTTCTATAACATTTGTTTGTCACTCATTTGGACCAATGGGAAATTAAAGCCAAGGATCCATACTTATAGACTATGTAAGTCCGATTTCTCAATTGTATTTGAGAATTTTTCTATAAAATTTGTTTGTCACTCATTTGGACCAATGGGAAATTAAAGCCAAGGATCCATACTTATAGACTATGTAAGTCCGATTTCTCAATTGTATATGAGAATTTTTCTATAAAATTTGTTTGTCACTCATTTGGACCAATGGGAAATTAAAGCCAAGGATCCATACTTATAGACTATGTAAGTCCGATTTCTCAATTGTATTTGAGAATTTTTCTATACCACTTGTTTGTCACTCATTTGGACCAATGGGAAATTAAAGCCAAGGATCCATACTTATAGACTATGTAAGTCCTATTTCTCAATTGTATTTGAGAATTTTTCTATAACATTTGTTTGTCACTCATTTGGACCAATGGGAAATTAAAGCCAAGGATCCATACTTATAGACTATGTAAGTCCTATTTCTCAATTGTATTTGAGAATTTTTCTATAACATTTGTTTGTCACTCATTTGGACCAATGGGAAATTAAAGCCAAGGATCCATACTTATAGACTATGTAAGTCCGATTTCTCAATTGTATTTGAGAATTTTTCTATAAAATTTGTTTGTCACTCATTTGGACCAATGGGAAATTAAAGCCAAGGATCCATACTTATAGACTATGTAAGTCCGATTTCTCAATTGTATTTGAGAATTTTTCTATAAAATTTGTTTGTCACTCATTTGGAGCAATGGGAAATTAAAGCCAAGGATCCATACTTATAGACTATGTAAGTCCGATTTCTCAATTGTATTTGAGAATTTTGCTATAACATTTGTTTGTCACTCATTTGGACCAATGGGAAATTAAAGCCAAGGATCCATACTTATAGACTATGTAAGTCCGATTTCTCAATTGTATTTGAGAATTTTTCTATAAAATTTGTTTGTCACTCATTTGGACCAATGGGAAATTAAAGCCAAGGATCCATACTTATAGACTATGTAAGTCCGATTTCTCAATTGTATTTGAGAATTTTTCTATAAAATTTGTTTGTCACTCATTTGGACCAATGGGAAATTAAAGCCAAGGATCCATACTTATAGACTATGTAAGTCCTATTTCTCAATTGTATTTGAGAATTTTTCTATAAAATTTGTTTGTGACTCATTTGGACCAATGGGAAATTAAAGCCAAGGATCCATACTTATAGACTATGTAAGTCCGATTTCTCAATTGTATTTGAGAATTTTTCTATAACATTTGTTTGTCACTCATTTGGACCAATGGGAAATCAAAGCCAAGGATCCATACTTATAGACTATGTAAGTCCGATTTCTCAATTGTATTTGAGAATTTTTCTATAAAATTTGTTTGTCACTCATTTGGACCAATGGGAAATTAAAGCCAAGGATCCATACTTATAGACTATGTAAGTCCGATTTCTCAATTGTATTTGAGAATTTTTCTATAAAATTTGTTTGTCACTCATTTGGACCAATGGGAAATTAAAGCCAAGGATCCATACTTATAGACTATGTAAGTCCGATTTCTCAATTGTATTTGAGAATTTTTCTATAAAATTTGTTTGTCACTCATTTGGACCAATGGGAAATTAAAGCCAAGGATCCATACTTATAGACTATGTAAGTCCGATTTCTCAATTGTATTTGAGAATTTTTCTATAAAATTTGTTTGTCACTCATTTGGACCAATGGGAAATTAAAGCCAAGGATCCATACTTATAGACTATGTAAGTCCGATTTCTCAATTGTATTTGAGAATTTTTCTATAACATTTGTTTTTCACTCATTTGGACCAATGGGAAATTAAAGCCAAGGATCCATACTTATAGACTATGTAAGTCCGATTTCTCAATTGTATTTGAGAATTTTTCTATAAAATTTGTTCTGTCACTCATTTGGACCAATGGGAAATTAAAGCCAAGGATCCATACTTATAGACTATGTAAGTCCGATTTCTCAATTGTTTTTGAGAATTTTTCTATCAAATTTTAAAGATTAAAATTGTGTAAATGTTGTTCAGCTCTACGGGAATTTGGCTATTTGTGGGCACATTTAAGAGTGTCACTCATTTGGACCAATGGGAAATTAAAGCCAAGGATCCATACTTATAGACTATGTAAGTCCGATTTCTCAATTGTATTTGAGAATTTTTCTATAACATTTGTTTGTCACTCATTTGGACCAATGGGAAATTAAAGCCAAGGATCCATACTTATAGACTATGTAAGTCCGATTTCTCAATTGTATTTGAGAATTTTTCTATAAAATTTGTTTGTCACTCATTTGGACCAATGGGAAATTAAAGCCAAGGATCCATACTTATAGACTATGTAAGTCCGATTTCTCAATTGTATTTGAGAATTTTTCTATAAAATTTGTTTGTCACTCATTTGGACCAATGGGAAATTAAAGCCAAGGATCCATACTTATAGACTATGTAAGTCCGATTTCTCAATTGTATTTGAGAATTTTTCTATAAAATTTGTTTGTCACTCATTTGGACCAATGGGAAATTAAAGCCAAGGATCCATACTTATAGACTATGTAAGTCCGATTTCTCAATTGTATTTGAGAATTTTTCTATAAAATTTATTTGTCACTCATTTGGACCAATGGGAAATTAAAGCCAAGGATCCATACTTATAGACTATGTAAGTCCGATTTCTCAATTGTATTTGAGAATTTTTCTATAAAATTTATTTGTCACTCATTTGGACCAATGGGAAATTAAAGCCAAGGATCCATACTTATAGACTATGTAAGTCCGATTTCTCAATTGTATTTGAGAATTTTTCTATAACATTTGTTTGTCACTCATTTGGACCAATGGGAAATTAAAGCCAAGGATCCATACTTATAGACTATGTAAGTCCGATTTCTCAATTGTATTTGAGAATTTTTCTATAAAATTTGTTTGTCACTCATTTGGACCAATGGGAAATTAAAGCCAAGGATCCATACTTATAGACTATGTAAGTCCGATTTCTCAATTGTATATGAGAATTTTTCTATAAAATTTGTTTGTCACTCATTTGGACCAATGGGAAATTAAAGCCAAGGATCCATACTTATAGACTATGTAAGTCCGATTTCTCAATTGTATTTGAGAATTTTTCTATACCACTTGTTTGTCACTCATTTGGACCAATGGGAAATTAAAGCCAAGGATCCATACTTATAGACTATGTAAGTCCTATTTCTCAATTGTATTTGAGAATTTTTCTATAACATTTGTTTGTCACTCATTTGGACCAATGGGAAATTAAAGCCAAGGATCCATACTTATAGACTATGTAAGTCCTATTTCTCAATTGTATTTGAGAATTTTTCTATAACATTTGTTTGTCACTCATTTGGACCAATGGGAAATTAAAGCCAAGGATCCATACTTATAGACTATGTAAGTCCTATTTCTCAATTGTATTTGAGAATTTTTCTATAACATTTGTTTGTCACTCATTTGGACCAATGGGAAATTAAAGCCAAGGATCCATACTTATAGACTATGTAAGTCCGATTTCTCAATTGTATTTGAGAATTTTTCTATAACATTTGTTTGTCACTCATTTGTACCAATGGGAAATTAAAGCCAAGGATCCATACTTATAGACTATGTAAGTCCTATTTCTCAATTGTTTTTGAGAATTTTTCTATAACATTTGTTTGTCACTCATTTGGACCAATAGGAAATTAAAGCCAAGGATCCATACTTATAGACTATGTAAGTCCGATTTCTCAAATGTATTTGAGAATTTTTCTATAAAATTTGTTTGTCACTCATTTGGACCAATGGGAAATTAAAGCCAAGGATCCATACTTATAGACTATGTAAGTCCGATTTCTCAATTGTATTTGAGAATTTTTCTATAACATTTGTTTGTCACTCATTTGGACCAATGGGAAATTAAAGCCAAGGATCCATACTTATAGACTATGTAAGTCCGATTTCTCAATTGTATTTGAGAATTTTTCTATAACATTTGTTTGTCACTCATTTGGACCAATGGGAAATTAAAGCCAAGGATCCATACTTATAGACTATGTAAGTCCTATTTCTCAATTGTATTTGAGAATTTTTCTATAACATTTGTTTGTCACTCATTTGGACCAATGGGAAATTAAAGCCAAGGATCCATACTTATAGACTATGTAAGTCCGATTTCTCAATTGTATTTGAGAATTTTTCTATAACATTTGTTTGTCACTCATTTGTACCAATGGGAAATTAAAGCCAAGGATCCATACTTATAGACTATGTAAGTCCTATTTCTCAATTGTTTTTGAGAATTTTTCTATAACATTTGTTTGTCACTCATTTGGACCAATGGGAAATTAAAGCCAAGGATCCATACTAATAGACTATGTAAGTCCGATTTCTCAATTGTATTTGAGAATTTTTCTATAACATTTGTTTGTCACTCATTTGTACCAATGGGAAATTAAAGCCAAGGATCCATACTTATAGACTATGTAAGTCCGATTTCTCAATTGTATTTGAGAATTTTTCTATAACATTTGTTTGTCACTCATTTGTACCAATGGGAAATTAAAGCCAAGGATCCATACTTATAGACTATGTAAGTCCTATTTCTCAATTGTTTTTGAGAATTTTTCTATAACATTTGTTTGTCACTCATTTGGACCAATGGGAAATTAAAGCCAAGGATCCATACTTATAGACTATGTAAGTCCGATTTCTCAATTGTATTTGAGAATTTTTCTATAACATTTGTTTGTCACTCATTTGGACCAATGGGAAATTAAAGCCAAGGATCCATACTTATAGACTATGTAAAGCTTACAGTACACGGCATGTCAAAAGCCACATTCGCATGTGGCTCTGACGTAATTTTGACGTCACCATGAAGCTAAATTGGCAACATGTCGTGTACTTCCACTTTTTGTGACACTCACATGCAGCACACATTGACATGTGTGCCACATGTTCATTTGTAGAGACATGCAAACATGCGTATTTTAGACATGTCGTGTACTAGCTTGGTACATTTGAATTTTGACATTTGTAATATTTTTACATGCGCATGTAGCAGTCCCAAACATGTGGCAGCAAACATTTTTGACACAACATTTTTCAATAGTATGTAGCCAATGGCACTCTTGCCAATGTTGATTTTCTCCAACAAAATGTAGGAATTTAATGACGAAAAATTTTTTTTATTATTATTAATCACACGATGACTGAGATTCATGATAATTTTTTTGGTTTACGAGCGGGGTAGAGATAAAAGAAGGGTAGAAAAATTATCATATTTTCTCTTTTCCATGCATTTACATATTTGTATATCTCTTTGCTTTGGGGTTTTTGTTTTATTAATTAATATCTTAATTAACAGCTTAATTAGTTTGCGTTTTTGTTATTATTTCTCGTTCTTGTTCTAAACCATGCAAAAGATACTTTCAAAGCTAAGATGAAAAAATTCATGTATAAATAGTAAATTTATTCAATAATTAATAAACCAACTGTGATCGCCAATTGTTGCATTGTTTTTTTGTCAGTGTAGTATTATTTAATTTTTTTCACCATTTTATTATTCATGGGAATTATTTCACGATAAAAGAGAATTTATTTTACTTTTTATCAGTTGTTGTTTTATTTCTTCTTTCTCTTCGACATTTTATAAATTTGACTTCACACAAAATTTTAAAAATTAAACAAGCGCCATAAACATGTGACTATTGTACATGTTAATATGAAAAATGTGTACGTATGTTACATGCGGTGTACTGACAATACATATGTAGCCAATCAAAATTTCACACATATGCTGCCATTGCAAATGTGTACGCTTCGGCTACATTTGTCACATATAAATTTTGGGACAAAACAACATTTCATGTACTACCAAAATTTTGAAGCATGTAGACACTTCTGCATGTTTATTAAATGTAAACAAAATGCTGCAAATTTTCGTGACGTCAGAGCCACATGCGAATGTGGTTTTTGACATGCCGTGTACTGTAGGCTTAAGTCCGATTTCTCAATTGTATTTGAGAATTTTTCTATAAAATTTGTTTGTCACTCATTTGGACCAATGGGAAATTAAAGTCAAGGATCCATACTTATAGACTATGTAAGTCCTATTTCTCAATTGTATTTGAGAATTTTTCTATAACATTTGTTTGTCACTCATTTGGACCAATGGGAAATTAAAGCCAAGGATCCATACTTATAGACTATGTAAGTCCTATTTCTCAATTGTATTTGAGAATTTTTCTATAAAATTTGTTTGTCACTCATTTGTACCAATGGGAAATTAAAGCCAAGGATCCATACTTATAGACTATGTAAGTCCGATTTCTCAATTGTATTTGAGAATTTTTCTATAAAATTTGTTTGTCACTCATTTGGACCAATGGGAAATTAAAGCCAAGGATCCATACTTATAGACTATGTAAGTCCGATTTCTCAATTGTATTTGAGAATTTTTCTATAACATTTGTTTGTCACTCATTTGGACCAATGGGAAATTAAAGCCAAGGATCCATACTTATAGACTATGTAAGTCCGATTTCTCAACTGTATTTGAGAATTTTTCTATAAAATTTGTTTGTCACTCATTTGGACCAATGGGAAATTAAAGCCAAAGATCCATACTTATAGACTATGTAAGTCCGATTTCTCAATTGTATTTGAGAATTTTTCTATAACATTTGTTTGTCACTCATTTGGACCAATGGGAAATTAAAGCCAAGGATCCATACTTATAGACTATGTAAGTCCGATTTCTCAATTGTATTTGAGAATTTTTCTATAAAATTTGTTTGTCACTCATTTGGACCAATGGGAAATTAAAGTCAAGGATCCATACTTATAGACTATGTAAGTCCTATTTCTCAATTGTATTTGAGAATTTTTCTATAACATTTGTTTGTCACTCATTTGGACCAATGGGAAATTAAAGCCAAGGATCCATACTTATAGACTATGTAAGTCCTATTTCTCAATTGTATTTGAGAATTTTTCTATAAAATTTGTTTGTCACTCATTTGTACCAATGGGAAATTAAAGCCAAGGATCCATACTTATAGACTATGTAAGTCCGATTTCTCAATTGTATTTGAGAATTTTTCTATAAAATTTGTTTGTCACTCATTTGGACCAATGGGAAATTAAAGCCAAGGATCCATACTTATAGACTATGTAAGTCCGATTTCTCAATTGTATTTGAGAATTTTTCTATAACATTTGTTTGTCACTCATTTGGACCAATGGGAAATTAAAGCCAAGGATCCATACTTATAGACTATGTAAGTCCGATTTCTCAACTGTATTTGAGAATTTTTCTATAAAATTTGTTTGTCACTCATTTGGACCAATGGGAAATTAAAGCCAAAGATCCATACTTATAGACTATGTAAGTTTCTCAATTGTATTTGAGAATTTTTCTATAAAATTTGTTTGTCACTCATTTGGACCAATGGGAAATTAAAGCCAAGGATCCATACTTATAGACTATGTAAGTCCGATTTCTCAATTGTATTTGAGAATTTTTCTATAAAATTTGTTTGTCACTCATTTGGACCAATGGGAAATTAAAGCCAAGGATCCATACTTATAGACTATGTAAGTCCGATTTCTCAATTGTATTTGAGAATTTTTCTATAACATTTGTTTGTCACTCATTTGGACCAATGGGAAATTAAAGCCAAGGATCCATACTTATAGACTATGTAAGTCCGAATAAATGTAGCAAATCGATTGAATTAAATGTGGAAAAAACACATAATGTTGCGATGTCAATGTTTTTTAATAATTGTAAACATTCGCCTGCTGTCTCTGTTTATTTATTAGTAAAAGGCAGGACTGCCAATCTTGCGGCAAAACAATAATAAAAATCCGAAAAACCCGTGTGCTTCGCTACCCCCATCGTTATAAAATAAAACTGAAAGTAATTATAAAGTCATGTATTTATTATTTCGTAAGAATATCCTATTGTGAAAATTAAATGACGATCGGTCCAGTAGTTAAGACTATATTACGGTTTTTAATTTTCCTAAAAAGGGGCGTCTTCCCACCGAGTTTTCTCCTGGTACGTACTTCTCATTATGCCAATACCATATGTACCCAATATCATCGACGTAGGACAAAAAATGCCCAAAATATGGCGATTTAAATTTTTGGATTATATGAGCGGTGCCACGCCCCTTTGTCCAATTTAAACTTTATATAGTTAAGCATTTATTATTTCGTAAGAATATCCTATTGTGAAAATTTAATGACGATCGGTCCAGTAGTTAAGACTAAATTACGATTTTTAATTTTCCTAAAAAGGGGCGTACTCCCACCCACTTTTCTTCTGGTACGTATTTCTAATTATGCCAATACCATATGTACCAAGTATTATCGACGTATGTCAAAAAATGCCCATAATATGGCGATTTAAATTTTTTGGTTATATGGGCGGTGCCACGCCCCTTTGCCCAATCAATACTTTATATAGTTAAGCATTTATTATTTCGTAAGAATATCCTATTGTGAAAATTTAATGACGATCGGTCTAGTAGTTAAGAATAAATTACGATTTTAATTTTCCTAAAAAGGGGCGTGCGTAAAATTAGGCGTGGCAAATTTTTCGTCCAATGAAAACTTAAAATGGATTAATACGAACATTTGAAAGAAGAATTTGTCAAATCGATGGAGCCGTTTTCTGATTTTAGGTAAATCGAAAAAAGTTGGACCATGGCGATCATTAGAAAGAAAAAATCGTCCAAATCGGTCCAGCGTGATGCCGTGACCAAGGAAAAAAGGGATTCATTTTTATATATATAGATTGATGGACTCGTACAAAATTTGAAGGCTATATAGCTAATATAGAGCCCTAGATATTTAATATTAATTTTGTATATGAGCTAAATATTCACTTTGTATGGGAGCTGCCACGCCCACTGGTATGATCCCGCCCAATTTTCCCATGACTATTCATAATATAATCAACGTGCAAAAATTTCTAAGACTATGGCTATTATAGTACTGTAGATATATGATATTAAATATTTACTTTGTATGGGAGCTGCCACGCCCATTAGCCCTATCCCGCCCATTTTTTTCACAACTCTTCAGATTAGTTTAATATGTACATGTGCAAAGTTTCAGAACTCTTGCTGTCATAGTACTCCAGATATTATATGTTAAAACTTTGTATGAGATTTACCACGACCACTTGTCCAATCACGCCCATTTTCACTTCAGCTGCTAATATTATTAATTTATGCACTCCTACAAAGTTTGAAGGCTCTAACTATTATATAACTCTAGATATTTGATATTAAATATTTATTTTATATGATAGCTGCCACGCCCACTAGTCCGATCCCGCCCATTTTTGTCCTGATTATCACATGAGTAACATATGTACTATTGCAATGTTTCAAAACTCTTGCTATCACAATAGTCAAGATATATGATGTTATTTAATTTATGTGGGAGGGGCCACGCCCACTAAATTTCTTATGTGCACCCTCCACACAGACCCCAATCACCCCTGAAAATTTCATTGAAATCGGGAAAGCCGTCTAGGAGGAGTATGCGCACAGGAAGTTTTGCACTTAATTTTATATATATAGATAGTGATGTTACGAATATAAATTTTTAGTATTCGCGAATACGAATACGAATATTTGAAACAATATTCGCCGAATACGAATATTATTTGTAAGCTTTAGAGGAAGATAATATTTCAAATTTAATTTGAAAAAATCTCTCCCTTTGCTGGACAAAACTGTCACACTACTTTTTTTTTTTTTTTTTTTTTTTTCTGGTCTAGGTGACCTTATTAGATACCTCAATTCGACGGGATGGATCTAGAATCTTACTCCGAATCTGAGGCCTGGATTCGGACCTAAATCAGGTTGACACTGACGAGTGGAGTGGTCTGTCAAAACGGAATCTCATTGATTCTACTTGAATGCTTGCGCGTAGCAGGCAGCCACGTAAACCAACCAACCAACCAACTTTTTTTTCTACATGTACTTTTTAAACAAAATTTTACATTTATTTGAGCATGTACTCAAGTATTTATGTTTTAAATTTTATTTATTTGTTGCGGGTTAGCAATATCTAAATATATATTTCGTTGGTAGCCATACCAACTCATCATAAGGGGTAAAACATCTACTGATTTTTGCTTTAGAAAGTATGTGAAAATTATTCGACAAATATTCGCTTGAATTTGGCGAATACGATTATCTTGAAATAGGCGAATAGTCGAATAATCGAATACGAGTATTTGCAACATCACTAATAACTAGACCGTTTTGTTGATAAATTTAAGTACAGTAGTTATTTATATTTTTTTTCTTGGTCATCTAAAAAACTTCTAAGAAACTTAAAATCATTGAATTTGTTGTATTATACTTTCAAACAAACCAAACTAAATTAAATTCGGTTCAGCCACTTCAAAGGTGCGGTTCTACAATCAGAAAAGAGCAGATATACCAATTTTCTCCAAGCTTCTGCCAAACACACACTTCAAACTTATAACAACGTTTTTATCATTCGAAATCATTTTAAAATATTAATCTTGACAACAGGACCGACCATCTATTAATACCAAAATCATGCTATCTTCTAAAATATTATTGAAAAAGCCATAGTGGAGGATGTCAACTTTCAACAATTCACACGTTGAAAAGACTACGACCAACAATGTGTAAAAAAATACTACATGAGAAAATTTAAAAACATTCCAGGTATCGTAAATTGGAACAAAAGTGGCCCCATTTTAGTAAATAATTTTTGTTTTTCAAAGATAAAGGAAAAACAATTAAGCTACGTTCACATTTATCAAATATTTGTCCAAAAAACATAACCACTAGTTTTGCTTAGGAATAGTGTCATTTAACTTGGTTTTTATATTAAAAAATAAAAAAATAATTCTACAAAAATGTATTTTATACAGTTTTTAAAAAATACGAACCCATAATCAGGGTTTAAAAAAACTAATATGTATATTTACTAAAACTTGTCCCCAATATTCATAATATTATGTGAACAAATTTTACTATGGAGATATTTCTGGCGTGAAAGCTACTTAATATATTACATACATATTTAGTTTACAAGTATAATTTTTTTTAGAAAACTGTAAATGTATTTGTTATCAGGTAAATATATTTAGTTTATCTGCTATACAAAATAAAAAGGATTATATTTTCTCAGTAATCGGTAGTATAATAAATAAAAATAAAAAAACTAATTTTAAACCCTGCCCATAATTAAAAAAAGTAAATTAAAGGAAATATATTATAATTTTCTTTCTTGGTTACGTTTTTTTCGACAAATATTTGATAACTGTGAACGTAGCTTTAAGTTATGAATTTTTAAAAATTTAGTTAAAACATAGCAACATTTTATATATAAGCCAACTTAAGGACAGTTTCCTTCTTTTATTGTTAAACATTATCATTTCGATTGCCTATTTGCTAACGATTTAAAACTGACAAGTTTGCAGTCGAATGTCACTCTCTATAGAATGCCATAATTAGAAATTTCAATACACATTTTTAGATATCAAATAAGCACTCGCTCGTAAGTGAATGCGAGAATTAGCCCTCTTGTGTTCGTTCAATTTAATTTTTATTTAAATTATTATTTTATTAAGAAGGAAAATCCAAATACTCGTAAAAAATGAACAGAAAATTTAGACTGCACGGATGGTTTAAGTTAGATTAGCAGGTTGCTGTGAAAAGAAAGTAGACTGGAGCCCCTCTTGGATCCTCATGTGGTCCCATTGAAAGATGTGGTCCCATTGAAGGTTTAACTGACCACAGTCTCATCATCATATCAAATATCCTCTCTCATTAATTCATTCTTTTGAGTCGTATGAAAGTTTTTTATCAACAGGATGCAAGAGATAAAAAGAAAACAACGAAATTATAACCATTCGTATCGGAATGTGTTACACGTTTAGTAATTCTAAAAATTAAGTATTATTATTAATCACTTTTGCTCTACACTGTTGTTAAACTTCGAACGTACATATATATGTATGCACATATTTCCTAGAAGTTTGCATTAAATTATTTTCTGCATAAATAATTATTTGATATGAACAATTTCCCTCCGGCAGGCCTCCTTTAAAATGACAAAAACAAAAAATATTAACAACAGCAACAACAAATTATTGTAAAAATATTTGTTTTTTAGAGATGATTTTAAAGAAAATAAATTATTCTGTCGATCAATTTGCAGTTCCATTTTGATCGAAACGAGTACCAGTAACAAGAAATAGTACGTACATATACATATACATTTGAGCAGTGTAATTTACATTCGTTTGTGGTCGATATGAACCACTACTACTTATTATAGGGAAAATTTATTGTTTAGTCAATGTAGAACAAATTCCTTGCAAAAATCTTTCAGTATGGTAAAGCTCGAATAGAATGACCAGAATTACTACTTTCTCTATACTTCTTTCGATAATCAATTTTCACGGGATGCCATCCCCTGAGCTCTGTATGTAAAAAATATATTGTTCTATTAAATATACTTTTAATTGACATTTTCCTTTCTTAATAAGCACTATTTAAATTAAACATTTATATGTATTTTCTCCCCCCACATTCTTGCAGACGTCTTAAAGAATTTAACATATCTGAAGAAGATATTAAGGAATTAATTGAAATGGGCTTTGAAGCCTGGCAACAGCGTTACGAAAGTGTATCGAAACAACCGCACAACGATGAATCCATGTGGTTTCTGCAAGATATATCACGCCACGATGCCGAAGAGTTACTTTGTGGTGCACCCACTGGAACTTTCTTAATACGCGCCCGTTCTGCTGGTCATTACGCCTTGTCGATTGTTTGTAAAAATTGTATAAATCACTGTATTATTTATAAAACCGAAAGTGGTTATGGTTTTGCGGCACCCTACAATATATATCATACCCTTAAAAAACTGGTGGAACATTATGCCAACAATTCACTTGAAGAGCACAACGATACACTCACCACCACGCTAAGTATACCCGTAATGTATTGGCATCAGAACAAGGAACTTATTACACAACAGTTAAAAGAACAAATGGAATTGGAACGAAAGCAACAGGAAATGGAACAACAATTGCAGGAACATATGATGCTTCCTACAGCATCGTCTCTACCCACCTCAGCACCGATAGCAGTGACTGGAGCCTCATCGTTAATGTCTATTAATGATATGGCAGCTAGTCAAACACCACCCACAGCAACACCGCCTCTAGCTCATTCCTATGGCAGTAGTACGAGTGCTGGAGATAACGGTGATAGTCTTATTGGTGGTGGCGCCAGCAGTTATCCTGGCAGCAATCTGTAGTAGTGGTAAAGATGCAAATTATGTATGTAACTTCAAAATTAAATTAGTTGTAGATTTTGTATTGGGTAAGTCCAAATTTTGCAACTGAAAATTAAAATGAAAACAAAGAAATCAAATTTACACAAGTGGTGCTTGAGAGAGAAATAACAAAATAATCTCTTCTACTAAAGCTACAGCTGGCTGTTGTTTGTTGTATAAATTTTTACTCCCTCTCCTCAGTTTGACTTTGTTTTCCCTTATCATGCGAAATTATTATGAATCATCCTTAAATAGATTCATCCCAAAAATGTTGATGTATTTAGTTTTATTATAATTGTAATTATTATGTATGGTGTTTTATATATTTGTATGTATGAACATATTTTATTTGTCTTTAGAATTTAAACATTATTTTTTTTGCTGTTTTAATTATTTCTTTTCCTTTTATAAACTAAAAATAAAATCCAAAAATTAAACAGTACATATTTACAATTATTTTTTATGATTGTTGCTTTCTTTAAAAAAAAAATTTAGAAAAATATTTTAAACTTTTTTTTTGTGTGTTTTTTAATTCGTCGTAGGTGCATTTTGCGTGATATATTAAGTGACCATTTAAATTGATAATACATACATAATTACATATTAGACAGAAATATAAAGTTATAAATATATTTTTTGGCTTGTTTAAATTTTACGTTAAAATAACTCAATATTATTATTATTATATACATACATACATATTCTTAAATTATGTTATACTGTTAAGTTATAAGTTTTTTTTGTGGACGTATGTATAACCATTATATATATTATGTTATGTTTAAAACTCTACTAAGTTATTTAATGAAGAACTTTTTTCCGAAAAAACAATTATACGAAATTAATTTTTTTTAATAATTTTCTATATAAATAACTTGTAAGTTTTTTTTTTGCAGTTTTATACATATTTTATTTAATCATTATGTAAAGTTTTGTGCTGTAATATTGGTTGTTGTTGGACTTTGTTAAATGTCTTTTATTTAGTTTTACATAATTAAGAGAATAGAAAAAAGTTTTAATTATTTCGAAAAGTTATTTAGTTTGTTTTTAACTAAGCCACTGCTGCATTGCCTTTTGGCCACATCTTTTTCACCATCACTAAAGAAAACATTTCATCCAGAACTAACACTTTTAAAATTGATCTTGTTATATATTTACTAGTGATATTACGAATATTCGTATTCGGTTATTCGACTATTTTAAAATATTCGTTTTCGCCAAATTCAAGCGAATATTTCTCGAATAATTTGCACATACATTTTCCCAAAAAAAAAAAAAAAAAATCAAACAAAAAGTTTAAAAAATTACATAAAATGTACAAAAATATATTAATTTATAATAATTTTTGTTTTAAAAAAGAAATCCCTTTATCTTTGACGCAAGATAATAATCTTCTTAAAAAACAAACGAAAATTATATACTCGTATCGTGACTATCAGTTAAAAGTTAAAGTCTGATATGTAAATTCATATAATTTAAGTTAGTAATCAATTCTCGGTAGAGGAATGTTGCACTTAAAAAATGGAAGAACTAAAATTTAATATGTGAAAGTCCACCGAGACATGTGGCTGGCTGCGCTCTCTGCGAAAATATGTTCTCCCAAACAACACTGCATTACTAATTAAAAGCGCAAGCAGAGTAAGAAAAACAAATTTTCAAAGCATGTATGTAGGTAAAATAATTTAAAAATTTTCAATAGTAGTATTCTAATACGGCATCTCAATGTCATAATAATGTTAAAAACCTAGTAGTATGACAGTTTTTTTTGACAATTTATTGTTATTGACACAAAGGGAGGGATTTTTTCCAATTAAAATTGAAATATTAAGTTTCTCTATACCTTAAAACTAATATTCATATTCGTATTCGCGAATATTAAAAATTGATATTCGTAACATCACTAATATTCACCCCTATCATGAATACGTTATTCCTCAAAATTATCCACTTTCTCTAAATTTGCAATCCTATTTACCCGTGAATAATTTCATATTCATATAAAATTCTTCCAATCCTCCGAGTTTTTCTTCACTTTTACTTTTGATTTATTCACTTTCTAATTAAAATATTAAAGTTTACAAAATTTATTTAAAAAATTCCACTTATTACTCACGTTAGGTGTGAGTAATTTTTGTCATAGTTTTCAATATATTTATATTTTTCTTTATAGGGTATGCGGGCAGGGTTCCCTTATGGAAATTTACAAGGTTTTGGGTCTGGTGGATCAAAAGACAGATCTATTGCTTTTTCATGGCTTTTTGTGTAACTTTGTCGGAGTAAATCGCTTTATCGTGTATTTATTTCACAAAATCAACAAATAAAATTCATCTTTTTCTGCTCTAAGCCACCTTTTAAAAGCTGGATCATTTTCCCAGCTTTTATATATAAGTATTTGTTTTTCGATCTAAGGGAAAGCCATTGTTAGATGATGAACTTTAACATCAATGAAGAACTTACTTTTAATAACTGTTCAGCTTGATAATAACCAACGCACTTTCTTCTTTAAATTTGCATAACAAACAAGTCAAAGGATATGTTCTAATATTAAAAGTAAGATCACTGCTAAACAAATAAATCATAAAAATTGCTTGAGAAATTCCAGAATTCAAACTCTTAACAGTTTGCAAGTACTAATCAAAATATAGATGCAAATAATACGCAGTTGGTTAATAAAGTATTAGGTGTGTTTAACGAATAGTAGGATAATGGTTCAATGTCTAAAATGTTGATTATTTAAAACGCACCTAAAAGCACTGTGAGAAATTCTTAAAAGCAGTATAAATACCCTCTTTTCAAAAATGGTTATTTAACAAAATTTCGGGTATTGATTAAGTAAAAAAGCACCAAAAATACCCGAAAAGCACCAAAATGGCAACGCTGGGTATAACCAAACACATTATCGGACATTATTTTATACTCTCTGCACGTTAAATTTATAAAAAAATAAAAAAGGTAAAAATTAAGTGGGGTTTCGACATGATGAAAGTGGCACGTTTTCTTTTTTTTTTCTCTTTATTGCTATTCTATGTAGAGAGTTGCTTAAGATTTTAAAGTAATATTTATACCACCTTTATCCGACCAAAAATGGAATACAACTCTCATGTATGGGCCGGTGCTTCAAAATCTATTTTAAAGTTACTCGACCGCGTACAGGATAGGGCGAAGAAGCTTATCGGTGACAGTAGGGTAGCCAACTCTATTGATTCACTGGAGCATCGACGCAATGTTGGGTGTGTTTCATTGTTCTATCGCTACTACAATGGAATGTGTTCTAATGAAATCAGGGAACTTGTTCCGGAAACCCATCACTTCTCACGTACAACACGCTCTTCATCAAGAGCACATCCCTTTGTGGTCGATATGTCAGTGAAACGCACCACGCATTACAGAGAGAATTCGTACTTTAGCCGTACTGTTCGCATGTGGAATAAACTCCCCGCAGAGGTCTTTCTTGCCACTTTCAATGTGTCAGGGTTCAAATCGAATGTCCACAAACACTACTCCCTTTATCCTTCTTCCCATCCCCTGAGTGCTGGTCCTAATTAAAGAAAAAAAAAAATTTTAATATTTACTATGTGTCTAAGTGGCTCGGATGAATATCTTCAACATTGAGTTTATTCGATTCTTTTAAAAAATACCGGACAAATTTTATATTAAAATTTTACTGTCATCAGTCTTTTACCTGAATTTTCTCGATAGATTGCCAGTATCTTCTGTGTCTAAAAAAATCTGCCCTGCTTATTTTCTAATGGAAATAATATATGTATAACGATATAACTATATAGCTGTAAAGTGGCGATACGTAGATACATATGTTTATCTTATAAATAGTAATTAAAAAAACAACGTGAGATTGCCTTTAACATGTGTTACTTTTCAAAACCATTTATAATAAGTAAAGAATGTGGCAACACTCAAGTAACTGAATTTCTTTTAAAATTGTGAAAATTGTAGTAGTTATTTGTCTCGCACCAGTAACAACCAATTGGAAAATACTTAAACACATACACACAAACATATTTCATCAAACATTTGTAAATATTCTGTTTAAGAACTACTCATGCAAAATGAATATGTTCGGAGTTGTCAATGCCGAACATTTTCATTCTGACTCTACATATAATAATCAGGGCCCAAATTGTTACATCCGTGAACGTAGGACTCGTCACGTAATAACTGTATAATTGGATGGGAAATTACATGACGACTTGTACGTTCACGGATGTAACGATTTGGGCTCAGGTCTATTCTTTAAATCGAGTGAAATTGTTTCTCTTAACAAATTGAAAAATTTGGCTACATTCGAAGCTAAGTTTGAACAGTATAGTTTCATAATTTCTAGATTTAACGAATAGATCTGGCTGGCTGCATACATACTATTTTTAAAATTGTTTCAATTTGCTGTTACAAAAAAATTTAAATATATAAATTAAGGTACATACATATATACAAGAAAATAACAAATTAAATATAAATAACGTGCAACTAGCAACTAATTTTATTATATATATTTTTATTAAAAACTAAACAAACAACAATTTAAAAATTTAAAACAATAGTTATATTTATATACATATTAAATCAACAACAAAGTTGAGTTTAGAGTTTATTAAAATAAACAAAGAAATCCAAAAGTTTTGAGAACCATTTAAGAGCGAATAACAATAATAAACCAATTTAGAATTTATGAATTTCTTTTTTGGCTTGTAAAAATAAAAATTAGAAAAAAACATTATTTAATAAATGTGAGAGAAACCTATCAGTTGTTCATTCAGGCTTCAATTTGTAAAAATAGAAATCGTTAACTCATGTTATTACTTATGTACATACAATTAGAAATTGAAAGAAGAAATTGACTAATAGTTTAATTAGTTTTTAAGTATGTTTTTTGAAGTACATTAATCAATCAGTAATTTAATTGAAAGTTCAATTCAAAATATAATTAAAATTATTTTATTTAGAAAGAAATGTGTGAAAAATCAATTGATACTGACAATCCTGAAACGTAATAACAACATGCTGTTTAGAGAGGCAACAATTCAATATTTTAATGATTAATTTGAACTAAAATCTTTATTTAACGAATGCAATTTTAAGAAATTTGATTAGATTTATTGCTCTTTTACATAGACTATTTATTGTAAGTTATTCTGTTTTTAACTTATTTGAATCAATGTGATAAAGAAAAAATGACGAAAAAGAGAAACTTGTGCTTTCGTAAGGCAAAACATGAATTAAGGGATTTAAAATTTTTCGAAATTAGTTTCCAAAATTATGTAATGAAAGAGAAAATATTCATATTCGGATTTTATTCATAACAAAGTTGATGCCATTTTCAACATTAATTTGGAATGAGAAAATTTATTCGAGCTAATATGTATTTATCGCTCCTAAAAATATGCAAATTAAAAATAATTAATTTCTACAGAAACATGAAACATATTTTCATCGTTTTCACTTTTGTACCAGTTTTGTTTCGGTTTTATCGTTTTTCTCATTGTATTACGATCTGTTGGCCTTTACTTACGATTTGAATTTAATAACGATCAAGTGCGTCTGTTTTAATCGCCTTAAAGAGTCTATAGACTACAAAAGACGTGGGCTATTTGTTAAGATAATTGAGATTATCACAACCAACTTACTTTGTGTTCTTAAAATCTGTGCATATCAGTCAAAATTTTAAATAATTTTCAGAAGATCATGATCAATGATCATGACGATTCTTTTTGCTTTGATTAAGTAATTTATCCGATGCTAAATTCTTGAAAGATTAAAACCATTAACCAGATGAGTTTTCTATTAACATCAACCGATTAAATTTAAAACATTCCGAAAAATTAAAACCAATAAACTGAAATTAAAAATTTTCTTATACAAATTTATTATTTTGTTATCATTTCTGTTCTTATTTCAAATGAAGTTTGATATCCGACTCAAACTAAAAATACTTGTTTTTGTATTGCTGTACTTAAGCAGCTAGTAAATAATTTTTCTTGATTAAAATATTATTGTGTTGTATTGAAAAGAATTTTATTTATTTTTGCTTTAATAGAGTTCTATTTCAGCAGTTTTAATACCTTTTTGATCTCTTATAATTTTAAGGAAAAAGTTTTTGAGATTATTCTTACTTAAACTGATCTTTCTTATTGTCAAAACAATTTTATTTTGGTATTTTAACGATACATGATATATTTTTATTTATTTGTGTGTTCACTTATACAAATATGAAACCGAACATGTCTTGAATAAATATCAATAATGTTCAAGCAAAAACAATTGTTCAATTCACAAGCTCAGTCGTCTGTCTTATGGTTTAAAAAAAGACGATATTTGTTTATGTACTTGTGAACAGACAAATTTGTTGGATCGTTATTTTGTCGTATTTTAAATGTCAGTTTAATGTTGTCAATTCATATGAGTAAATAGTTTATGTCAAAAAACAAATTTCTTTTTATCAAATAAAAAAAAACATGAAAAGTGAACAATTGTTGACATTCATTTAATTTTATATCAAGGTGTGAAACCAGGTGTGGGAATTATAATTTGACGCTAAATATAATAACGTTTTTAGCGACAAGCAATTTTGATTAAATTAGTTTGAAAATTAAGTTGAAATGAATCATGCACATATTTATCATTAAGAAGAATGTATTTTCTGGTGTTACTTATCACATACATATATAAAATATTTTTACAAATTAATTTAACAAATAGAATATTCCCAGACCCGGCCTCAATGAAAAATCTAGCGTTTGTCTTTAATCTAGTACTTGGCGTAGTCGAAAAACGCCAAACACGATAAGGCTGAATATTGAATAATTATACGATTAGACAACACATATGACGTTAATACGAGCTTGTGAATTGAACAAATATGCTCTCAAAGATCAGTGTTGCCAGTTGTAGGAAAAAGGAAAATCATTTAAGAAATACGTTAAACATACACAATGAACTAAATCGCAAAAAAGTAGGCAAAAAACTCTAAAAAATTTACAGTTTAATCATTAATGATTTATTTCATTTATTAACGTTTATTGAAGGTTTATAATATTTAGAAATGCAAATAACAAACTAAAATACATATTGAATTTGATTTACTACTAGTGCTCGTAATATGAATAGTATAGGGGCTGTGCACATATTACGTAACGCTGTTTTCAGAGATTTTGTACCCCCATCGTAACGCTTTTTACTATTTTTTCAGTGCAAAATTTCCAATCCGTAACAAATCTTTAACTCCCCCCTCCCCCTGGAGCGTTACGTAATATGTGCACAGCCCCATATACATATGTACATACGTACATGCGTGTAAAAGCTAAAACTTGAAATTAGATATGCAAGTAATTACACATGGGCAGCGCATGCAAAAGATTACATGATTTCACCAAATTGGCAACATTGCTATTGCGTATTAATAAGAAACTGTGAGATGAGAGCGAGAACTTCGAATAGAAATCGTTTCGATGAACAAACTCTTTGTGTTAACGAAGAGAAACAAAGTGTTCTCACTCATACTATGAACAGTGTAGCCAGGTAAATATTGTCTAATGTCCCCAAATTAAAGAGTGTTGTCCCAAAAAATCCCCATTTTAAAACTGGAAATCCCCAATTTTGTCCTCAATATATATATGTACATATGTATATTAATATCACAAAAAACATTTTTTTTTATTAATTTTATTACATATGTACATTTATTTAAGTTAATACATTCGTATGTGCTCAATGGAACTTTTGAATCCATAGAATATTTTAAAATTCCATACACGGAATCAAATTTATTTTTTTTCTATACTTTCGAGTTGTAATATTATAAATAAATCAAAATTTTCTGTACTCTCAGTGAATATTTTAAGCATATATTTTGCTAATACAGTTAATTAATCTAAATATATTTGTTTGAACTGCTTTTGCCTCTAATTCCTTTGAACATTCTATGCCAACATCAATTTTAACAACAACCAAATTACTTTCCTTATCGTCAATTATTACATCCATTTTGGCAATATCGAATTCAATAAATTCTGGTTATAAAAATTTTGAACAAATTGTTATAAAAACCAACATCCTCAATACCATCGCCTTGAAATAATCAAAATATGGAGAAAAAAAACACCAAGAAACATAAACATATGTATACATATGTAAATATATTATGAAAAAAAATGGTAAAATAAAGCAAAATTAAAAATGAAAAATCCCCAAATCCCTCCCCACGATAATCTGTCCACAAAAACCAGCTAAAATCCCCAATTTGGGGAGAAATCCCCACACCTGGCTACACTGACTGTGAACAAAGCAACAGTTTGTTTGGTCTTCTGATTTTTATTCAAAATAGAGTTTTAGTCAATGAACAAATGAATATGTTCATTGATGACCACGTTCATGCAGCCCTATAATAGATATTTCTTACTCTCTTTTTTAATTGTACTGTATAATTCATAACTTACTCAAAATTAAAAACGAATTACTATAAGTATATTGGAAAATCATAGTGATACATAAAAAATGGTTAATTTACTTAAATTTTATAAAAAAAACTCTATTACTACAAAGTTGGAACAAAATCAAGAGCAAAAGGCAAAGTTAAAAATTTATAAAATTACATTGAAAGTGATATTTGATTTTATCATCATATATTGAAACTTGATATAATATTCATCATTCATATGTATGTATGTTATATGTATATATATTTTAAACTTAAGTTATTTTTGTAAAAAATAAATATTTTTGTTAAATTTATATGTATTTTTTAAAAGTGCTTCCGTTGGTGTTAAACAGTGAAAAGTGTAAACAGTAATTTGCAATAGAAATAGTTAAGTAAGAAATTATGAATGTGCTTTTAATTGCTTAATTGGCAATTTAATTAATAAAATTCTTTACATAATCAATTAATCGCACATCCAAAAGTCGAAATACAGAAATTATTTATAGAAAGAGGTTTCGTAGGATTATGTCGATTAATGTTTAAGCCGTTGATTTTTATGTTAACAGAGTGTGCATCTAATTTCAATTGTTTTTAATTAAAACAAGTTAAACGAAATCGAAATTTACCTTTAAATGCTGTGGAAATATGTCATGACAACGTAACCGGCATTTCCCCCTCATTTCGAATAAACTTAATCTGGCAACTTCTGTAAACATTCTATAAATGGTTCTTGTCCGAAATTAAAAAGGAATTTGCTAACAATAACAATAAATTTGCCATATTTATCTTAATTAATCAATTGTAATAACAACAAATAATGAAAGTAACTTAATAATTAATAAGAAATATATAAATAAAAAAAAAACCTAAAACAAAACAAATCAACAAATAATGGCTGTATCAATTTTTTAATGTGTATTTATTCAATGAAAAAGAAAATGAGCCCAACCAACATCCCTCTCCCCAAATCATCATCCATTTTGTAATGTTAAAATTTGTTCCTGCATCCAGTTTTATAACAAAAAAGCAATGTTGTTTAATTCAAATTGTTTATTATTAAATATATTTTATTATATTGTAACATTGTGTGTTAATATACATACTTACATGAATGCTTTAAATATGTTTTTTTTTTGTTTCATTTATTAATTTATTAACCAATTAGTTTTTATAATTAAGTTACAATTATAAACGTTTTTGTATGCATTTTCTTTTAATATTGTGTTTTAACCATAAAAAAAAAATAATTAACATACATAACCACATATGTATGTATTTATGTTCTGTGTGAAAAAAAAATGAAAATATTCAATTTAGTTTTATTTAATTAAAGTTGCTACAATGAATTTAATAATTTACTTATTGAAACAACTTTCGTAAAACATGTGTGAAATCTACATATGTGTAATGTTTATTTTGTTTATAACTACATACATACATATATACATATGTATGTATGTACATATACATATTCATAGATATAAATTTATTTGTTTTCCAAATATGTTTTAGAATTTAAGAATATGAAAAAATTAATTGTAATAAAAAAATAAAGTGGAAAAAAATATTACAAACATATAATATGGTTTTATTAGAAAGAGAAGAGTGGTGCGACAGACACACTCGTTCATTTTATTGATATGGAACAAAGTGGTTAGAAGACAGGGCTCGTAAAAATCTTAAAAATTCGAAAAATAGTTCTACAATCGATTAGTTAAAAACTTTTTTTAAGTTTTGGCTGTTTACAAACTTCTCAATTAACAACCCAGTAAACATGTTCTATCGAATTCATAATTTATGTATGTTTGTATGTATGTACTCGTACATACATAACGCTCCTTTATTGCAACGTAGTCATATCTCAAAAAAAAAAACTCAAACGGCAAAAAGCATTTAAAGTTTTCAAAACGTATAAATAAAGAAGGTATTAAGAAACTCTTTTTCGTCAGTAACTGAAAAATTTTGTTTTTTGAGATATGTCTATGTTGCAATAAACGATTTTGCGAAAAACCATGAGAGAATTTTCATGCAAACTTGCATGCATACATACGTACATACATATATCTACATATACTGGTACCTGTCATCTGGACATGGATTTCAAAGCAAGACGGTGGCCTGAATTTCTATATTACTCAGTTTTTGGGTGGGCATGGCTGTTTTAGGTCATATTTAAACCGTTTTAGACATGAACGTATTTAGTGAAATATTATCTAGTATTGAAAAAGGGTGGAAATTGATTCACTTCATGCAATGTCAATATTATATCAACATTAGAATTTTGGACTAAATTTAAATGTTGTAAGGACGCAAAATTAATTCAATAAAAAAAATTCTGAACTTGGTGCGTTTTTTGTTGAATGGTGCGTTTTTTTCTCCATTTTGGCGCCTTTTGAAATTTAAAAGTTGACAACGCTGAACATGGTACAACTAACAGATATGCGCAGTTCGACAACAACTACAATAATCCAAAAAACAATATGTATTTTGTTAGTGTTAAGTACTCGCTTTAGATCAAAATACACAAACAAATTTAAAGCATTTTCTTACGTATGAGTACCATTATTTATGTACTCTCTTCAAACTATATCAGTTTGTATGAAAATTTGCTATAAAGCGAGCTCAGTCAGCTGTGCTAGTAAGCTCACCTGTTGGATACGCCTTGTCAATGAACAAACTCTTTGTGTTAACGTAGTGAAACAAAATGTTCTCATTCATACTTTGAACAAAGCAACAGTTTGTTTAGTGTTCTGATTTTTATTCGAAATACAGTTTTAGTCAATGAACATATGAATACATTCATATTCATGTGTTCATTGATGACCACGTTCATGCAGTCCTATAATATCTATGTATGTGTTTCCATTGGGTCATCAGAAATTTAGTCAATACTTTGTAGTGCAGAGCTCTGGTTCGTCATTTATTGATTGCTTGTATACCTGCCAGTGATTACTTGCTTTTAATATATATATGTACATACAAGTGACATACACGAATCTCACACTAACATTCCGTAGAATTATAAATATTAATAATTATAAAAACCAACCTTATATTCTTTCTGTCTTTTTGTCACTTAAAGATTATTTAAGAATCAAATTTCATAAATTTATAATCAATAAATTTAAGTAGCATAAGAGATTTTTAATAAAGTATTTTGCAGTTTTACATCAACTCCAAATTGAAGCGGTTTGTTTTAATTTGTCACTTACATATTTATGTGAATATTTATAATAATAAGGAAGACTACATACATACATACATATTTAAAAATAGTGCGGCCTAAATATAAAGTTTGTACATAAGGTGTGTATTATACATATTATAAACACATTTGTATTTACTTATGTATGTACATAAGTATGACATGTGCATTTACAGTGGTACAACAATATAATAATTTCGAAATTTCCAATATGTTTTGTTCATTAATTTTAGTTAAAACTAAAAGTTGAATTTGCAATTTCTTGCCTAGATTTTCGCAATAAGTTATCTATTTTCTAATATAGAAATATTTTTGTTTTCAAAAACCTGTACTGTAGCCAATTGAAAAACAAAAACAAAATATTAAATGACAAAATTAGCGGCAATCATTATGGCCTTAAATTTGCTTTTTCGACCTTTCACATAATATCCTTTTGTACTCTGACATAAAAACAAATGTAATTTCTTTTTAAATATTTTAAGTTTTTTTTTTATTTTTATGAATATATTTTTTCATTTTTATAATTTTTTTTATATATTGTATTTTATAAAAAGATATCTAAACTTAAATTATAACACAATGATACTTAAATGAAATTCCATGTAATAAATATTTTGAAACTAAAGGGATTTTTAACAAAACGAAAATTTTTTGCACAATTTTTTGCAGTCAATATGACTGAGAAAAACCGTTATTAAGAGAATTTTTTTGAAAGAAAACAATTTTTAACTAAATGAAAAAAAAACATGTTATAAATTTCAAAATTCTAAATCTAAATGCAAATAATAACGTACATATGACAAAGTTAGATACTTTAATTAGAGTTTTTTTTAGCGAAAAAGAATGAAATGATCACTTTTCTTTAACAATTAATTGCTTTTACTGCGTTTTTTTTTTGTTAATAATTAAAAAAAAAAACATTTTTTTAGTCTCCTTTAGAAAACTTATTCAGGCAATATTGGAATTTTTAGCGAAGTAGAGTAAGATTGACTTAAAAAACAAATTCCAATACTCGTATATTGTACATATACATACATATATGTTTGCATATATTTTTTATAGTGCTTAAGCTTCTAGGCCTATAATTTAAATAAAAATATTAAGTGGTTGTTAGAGATGAAGGTAGTAGATTTTTATGTGGCAGGAGTTTCGATTGCTTACAGTGCAGACAGTTCAATGAAAAAAAAATTACAAATCCAATTGGAATTGATCTTGCTCTTCTATATTTAATGACTCCAATTTCTTGTTCAAATCCGATGGTGGTGGCACACACTTGCGGAAAGGGGTGCGTGGTGTGCCTCTCAACAAACAACTGGGGATATTTCTGGGTGGCGATTGACTCAAGGGAGATTGGCGCAAATTTTTCAAAAATGCCCGTTCATAAATCAATTTAGTGCCTAAAAAGAGAAAGAACAGTTAAAATTAGTGAGTTTATTTGTATGATGAGGAAATAAGTTAAATGTTGTACAACGCATATTAAATGATGTTATCTTTAAAATTGTTTTATGGCCGGCCTTGTTAAATAAATGATATCAAGGTATTTTTAATTTTGAAATGATTAAGAATTGATAACCAGTTCTTTTGTTTTTAAACTGATAATTTTATTTAACAAAAACACATTTCTTGCTAAATGGGGTTGATTGGTTTCCTTTTGACATGAATTATTTGAGGTTGAAAAATTTTTAATTTCGTTTTAATGCTCTGAGCTTGATATGTTTTTTTTTTTGTGTCAAAGTAAATTTTAAATTATTTCACTAAACAAGAAATTTCTATTTGAAATTTCATCAGCCTTTGCTATGTATTAATGGTAGTATACATATATTCATAAAAAATAAAACAGATTTCAAATGTTTTAGTACAAAATTTCAATAAAAATTTTTCTTAAAATAAATTTCAAATCCATTTTAAATTTTTGTGAATTGGGGCTTAAATATTTTTTTTTTGTTTTGGAAATATAAGACCGTAATCTGTATATGAATCGAAATGAAAATATTGAAAAGAATTAGGGTATGGCTGTTCTAAAAAATTTTCATTTCGATTAAATTGCTGTTTAGCTTCATTACAAGAATTTTTCTTGTTGAATAAAAATTTCAATATTGTTTATAAATATAGACAATTCTCATTATCTATATTTAATATGAATTTGAATAAATTATCAGAATATTTCAATTATCTTTATTTCATATTTAAAATTTTTCTTTTTGGAAAGATAAAAATTTCAAAATTATTTTCCCATTTAAAAACTTTTGTATTTTTCCTTTTTAAATAATTTATATAAAAAAAATATAATATAACTTTTTATAAAATGAATAATAGTGTGAAAACAATTTTTTTTTTTTTTTTAAATTTCCTTCAATTCACAACACTAAACATTTTATTTAATAAACAAATCAAATGGCCTCTACTAACGAAATGAATTTGAAAAGGAAAGTACACGAAAAACAAACAGAAATATTATCGCACTTACCGCCGGGTGTTGTTGAGTACAAAGTTCCACCGGGAGTCGAAGAGTAAACTTCAGGCATTTGCATGGGATCCGAAATGGTAATTTTCTTCGTCTTCTGTGGTACATTCATGGCTTTACGGGCAGTTGGTGAAGCAGACATTTTGTTTAATGTTGTTTTTAGCTTTTAGTTTAAACTTGAAATCTATTAATTATTTTTCCTTTCAATGACACTTGGTGTTGTGGTTACAAAAAATAATATTATTATGTTCACTGTCAACTAACTTTTCAAACACTTGTTACAAAAATAAAATCAATTAAAGAATATACCTATTTTGAAATTTTTACGATATTTTTGCACTTAAATTGAATTTTTACTTGTTTCAACAAAAGAAGTGACTAAATGGAAAGTCACAGTAGAAATGTTGTTTTCAACAAATCGAACACCACTATTTATACAAAATGTGAACGTGCTAGAATATACGATTAATTCTGGTCGGCGAAATTTTTATAAATTTTTAATGCTCTTTCGCCCTCTTCTCATGTATTTCCTTGAAAACAATCTCTGAGATACATTAATGAGTAGCGTTGCCGTTGTCTTTGTTTTTTTTTTAGCACAAAATGTATTTCATGTTCTCTCAGTTGGCTACTTTTGTTTACTGCATACTATGTGGCTGGTGGTTGTTAGTATGGTTAAAGCTTGAAACCGACTGGACCAAGATGGATGGTTCCTTCTACGGGTTTGTTTTTGAATTGCTACGCGAAGTAAGATAAAAATAATTATTAATAAAATTATATAATTAATCTATATATATATATAAATTAATGTCTGTCTATCCGTTTGTTTGTTTGTTTTTGCTTTATAGTAGGTCAAACCCTTGGACCGAAATTTTCCTGAAATTTTCACAGCATGTTACTGTGACTCTGGAAGGAATAATAGGCTATATGAAGTTTTGATTGGACAAAGAGGCGTGGCACCGCCCATATGAGCCAAAAATTTAAATCGCCATATTTTGGGCATTTTTTGACCTACATACGTCGATGATATTTGCTACATATGGTATTGGCATAATTTGGAATACGTACCAGGAGAAAAGTGGGTGGGACCACGCCCCTTTTTAGGAAAACCAAACCCTTGGACTGATCTTCCTGAAGCACACCGGGATCAGCTAGTTAATATATAAATCAGACATTATTATTATTAGGCTTAAGTTCAGTTTTATTGAATTAATGAAAATTCAAATTATGTACTAAGAGTTTTTATTTTGAAAAACACTACTGTATCCAATCAGACTAGCCTAACGTATCAGTATACCGATTTCAATGCCGCTACAACTCTCATCAGCGTTCGTTCGTCCATTTTTACAACTTATGTAAGGTGGATCCTAATTGGGAAAGAATATCAACTATTTAACCAAATTTTCAACCGAAATAGAATATGAGAATTATTATAATTCCTTTTTACATGTTGAAACATTTTTTGGTTAGTACGAAATTCCCCATTTCTGATTGCTCACTACTAATATTCAACAAACACTCATAGTCCATTATATTCAATTTTATTTTATATTGCAATTTTAACGTATTGTTATTTTTCTCTCTACAGTAGTACAGTAAACATCAATATAGTTTAAATAGTAATTGCGTTTATTCGTAATAATAACATACAAAAAAAAAAGAAAAAATTGATAAAATTAATTAGTAAAATTTGCAAAACGATGACCTGTAAGCTCAAAACGAAGTTTTGTGGGTGACCGCCAAACGTTATCTCACCTTACCCTCAAATGTTTTATTTTCGTTATGAGTTTGACGAATTGGAGATCTTTGCTCAATGCCTCCAATTATTTCACATTTCGCCCCTTGTATTTGTAATTTAAAATTTAAAATTATGTATATATGCATTTGAAAAACAATGACAGCTATATTTAAGAAATCCTAACCGTAACCTAATAGGTTAAAAACAAAACAAATACCTAACGTTAATTGGCCCGAACCTGTGTTAAAAACTTCTCCTCAACATCTCGTATATATTATATGAAGGATCGAACAAAGTACATACCTACATGAATACAGTCCAACCTCCCTAATCCGGACACTCACTAATTCGCACTATCCAGTAATCGGGACATTTAAATTTTTCGAACAGTTTATGGAATCTATAAATTTGTCTTAAATTATGATTTTGAAAGTATTTAAAAAATACACAAATAAAATAAATCAAAACAACTATTGAGTAATTTTGAAATTCACAGACAAATTTTTGGAAGCAAATAAATTCTTATTTTGCAAAATTAATATATTTCTTTATGTTTTCTGTAAATTAATTAAATGCAAATGAGTTCTTATGTGTACATACTTACATATATTTCTGCTCGGTAATAAAACAAATATGCATTCAAAATGTTATTTTAACTGTACTCCGGACGATCCACTAATCCAGACAATAGCTGAAACTATATCTGTCCGGATTAGGGAGGTTATACTGTAATTCGATTTATTTTCTAGTTTTATTCGTCGTGCAGCTGAATTCGGTACGATTAAAATATTAGATATCTTCGGGCAATGCTACATGTATTGTGATACTTGGATCGTGATCCATTTCAATGGATTGATAGTTCGCTACATGTTCAGTATTTACATATTTTTGTGCTGTGCGGGAAGTGTTAAAATATTTAGATATGGGAAAAAACCAAAAAAAAAACCTGCTATCTGCGATCCACGATTCAGATTTCATATTTTAGCGTAAACTGGATATGGATCGCGATCCAAGTATCACAATATATATTGTACGTGTAGCATTGCTCTTCAATCGATACACTTATCTTTATTATGAGCAGTATGATTTATACGTGTTACTTCAATTCGAATTTATTTCGGAGGCATAAACAAGCAGTTTTTTTCAAATTACAAGGACTTAAACAAATTATATATAAACTAATATATATATATATATATGTATATATATTATATATAAGTAATATATTAAATATAAACTAATGAATTTCACTATTCTTAGTGATTTTTTTTGGCTTTTCCGCATAAAACAATGAAAAATTAAGTACAAAAATTTATGAAAATATACTACTTGTTTGCTTATTGGTAAAAAAAGTTACCCAGGAAAATAATTAATTTTAACTGAAACAATTAAGGCGGCAACGCCGTTTTGCTCCTTATATTTTATTTCTGTTTTGTTTACGCTCTTGTTGTTTGTGGTTATATGTATAAGTACAAAATTTACACACACAAACTTGAAGGGGCGTGCTTTTGTTTTTGTTTCCTACAAAAAACTAAAAGAGTTATTTGTTTTTTTTAATTATTGTTTATAATTTGTTAAAAAAAGAAATTTAGAAAAAACAAAATAATATTAAGTTACTGCGCATTCTTCGAGTTCTTAGTATAATTTGATTAAGAACTTTTTATTGCTGCTTAAAATCGATTTTATGTCTACATATTTTATTTATGCATGCAAAACGTCGTTTTGCCATACAAAATATTTCTATTGCATATTTTTGGTGTTATATAAAAAATAGCGAATGTATTGTAAGTGTGTAACGATGACCGCCGATGAAAAAAACACCAAACAATAAGTTTGTTCTGTTTGAAATACGAACGACGACGATTCTCCTACATGAGGCGAACATAGCGCCATCTGTCGTTCAACAACAAAAATAATTAGAGACGGACATAGCGCTATCTGTTGTGTTAATAGTTTACTAAATACAGGAATTGCCCCTCCCTCCCCTCCTCTTGACCCTAGCGGTTTAAAATATACTTTTAAACCTAATCTCATACCTACCAAATATACATAAAAAATTTCATTAAAATCGGTCGAGCCGTTTCAGAGGAGTTCGATAACAAACATCGTGACACGAGAATTTTATATATTAGAAGATTTAATAGAACCAAATGCCTTCCTTCTGTGTTTTGTTTATAAATATTATCCCTGTTGTTGTTTTTTTGCTGCTACAATTAGCATACACATTCCTGTTGTTGTTTTTAAATTTCTTTATTTACCGGTAAAGTTTCATTGCACTCTATTGATTTATGCATTTGTCGTTGTTCAAGGCCGGGTGTTTTTATTTTATTATACTATTGAACAGCTAAAAAAGGTGACATACTACATTCATGAATATATATGTAAAATTTACATTGTAAATACAAATACATAAGTATGTATGCATGTATGTATGTATGTATATGTATGTACTTCAGCAGATAATCAAATCTGTTATCTAAAAGCTCTTTAGACATTAACGTATGTAGTATATATGTATGTATGTAGGAAAATAGATGGCAACTTTCTGGTATGACGCACAGTGGAATACAAATAAAAAATTTTAATAAATCTGTACTGATTCACTATTGACACTGTCACCAGTACTAGTCAGTTATTATACTCCCGACAATGCTTTTTTACTATAGACATTTAACATGTGCGTGTCATTGGAAATCTACTACTACTGACACTGGTACTACGGAGTAGGTAGTTTCTTTTTTTTCATATGTAGACATTGTCACCACAGATTCACTAGTTCATTTTAGTAATTATAGTCTACAATATTGGTACTTTTCTAAAGCATACATAAGTTGATAATGAAAATGTTATTAGCCATCTTCCGCCGACACAAATTTCTTTTTTGTCATCAAAACCAAAGTAAAAAATGTAGACGCTTTATTGACAATGTTGCCTAATTGTCACCAAAATTGTAGACAAAAGAGGTGACCTGGCGACACTTGCCCCCAGGTTTCCTTCAGGGTAGTTTCTCTTTTCCATTTGTATACCAGTGTGCGATGTACATATACATAGGTATAGCGGAATAGAATATTAATTTCATTATGCTGGTGTCTAATTTAAAATTGTAAATTTATTAATGCAATGGTATTTAATTAATCTCACTTGAATACGTACAATTAAATAATTGAAAAGACAAATAAAATCTTGACTGTAATGAAGGTTGAAGTGACATCATGATGTTCGGAGACCAATTATGATCTTAATCATTACAATTATTGTCCGCTTAGACCTCACTGCCTATTACCAGATACTTACAATCAAGTTGATGAAAATTTGTTGTGATGTTTACAAAGTTTTTTAAAAAACTATTTTGCTTGTGCTTTAGTAATTCGCAAATTTTATTTGCGAGTTCAAGTATGAGTAGATGAGTTTTGGAACTTTTTAAACATAAATGGTAAAGATCTACTGATGAGTTGGTATTTAGCTACCAACGAAATGCATATACATACATACATACATACATACATACATACATAGATTAGCTAACCCATAACAAATAACAATTTTTGAGAAGATTTTTTGAATACTGGGTGCGAGCTTGAGCCAAAACAATTAAAATGCATTTTCAAAGCCAGACCTACGATGTCGACCGGTCGACAGATAATGCTGGAAGTTTAAATCAGAAACAACTAATTTGCGGCTTATTAGTGAAACGCAAGTTAGTTTTTTTGCGTCTACAAATCCAGCGAACGATATCGTTCCACATTGACCCGCGAGTTAACTCTTTCCGTCAAGTAAACTCTTTTCTTGCAAGTTCGAAAAATGTCAGCCGTTCCTGTGATGCAATTGTTGCTCACACATATCTACATACATACTCGTATGTACATACATACATATGTATGTATGTAAGGTTTTTAAATAAAAAACTGATTATGGCACAAGATGACGTTTGAATTTTATAATGTAACAAATGTTTATTTTTGTGATTTTGTGTATTTTCTAAGCAAATTAACGCATGTGCAGTTTGCGTAGAAAAAATAAACTTATTTGCAATATTTTTCCAAGTCGCAATACATGTTGTCTGAGCACAGTGGAACAAAGCGTAAAAAGAAAATAATAAATAATAATAACAGTGATAAGAACTAACATGTTACTCGTATATCACTGGTCGCCGTAAAAACAGACGATGGATGATCTACAAAATTGTTTTTATTTCATAAGTCTTGTGCAAAATGTCTTAACAGTCTGCTGTGAATTGAATGAATATGTATGTAATTAACAATTCCTATATGCGTAGTTTTTTTCACTTATTCAAACGAAAAGTTTATTTTCTTTTAATAAGTATGTATGTATATTTAAAAATATAAGAAAACAAATAAAATGAATAGATTAATGAATGAAATATTGAGATGAAAATATATTGTGTTAATATTTTTATACAAAAAAAAGTTTTGTGGGTGGTTTCTTTTATTAAAAATATTTAGCCTATTCATTATTATTAAGGAAAAATTCAATAAACTAAAGAAAATCGCTAAAAGATTAGTCCGCATTTTGAGTCAGAACATACATACATACATATGGAATTGTTCGATGAACAGAATTAACATGCTTTCTAGCGCAAGCTACTTACCATTCTCATGACTTGACAGTAGTAACATACATATGTATATCAAATCGTCCCGCCTATTTCTAATCATTCAGACAATAACAACGCTAGAATTTCAGTTTTAATTCTCCAATATTGTCGATAAATTTGGAAATCACTGGTGGCTGGTAGTTGCAAAAGTTTCGAAAAACATAGAAAACGAATTCGATATCAACGATCATTTTAATTTCGTATAGGTATAATAAATCTCTTTTTATAAAATTTTTTGTAACAAAGATCAAAACACTTCTTCGAAAATAACATCATGTATAAACATACACATACATATGTACATCCATACGTACATAAAAAGCTATTTATTATCAAAAAACAAACGATATGTATGTATGTATGAACATACTTACATATGTATTTTAGAAGATAAGAGGCTTTAACTGAATTATTCAAATTAAAAGATCCAAATTTTGTACAACACCCATTAACTTTATACTTAAATATTCCAGCAAAATATTGTAAACAAAAAAAAAAAACAAAAACAAAAACAAAAACAAAATGCTCCTAAATATTAAAAACATTTGTTATTATAAAATACCTAGTGTGCTTTGGTATAATACCCCATAACAACTTAAATACTCGTAAGTATGTATGTATGTATATACAGTGAAACGCCGTTAAAGCAAACTATTTCTATTACAACGAACACATTATACCTGTATTTTACCGTACAATGAAGATAAATATGTATGTACATATAAGAAACGATTCAGAGTATAGATTAACCGCAGTACAGCAACAACAACAAAAACAAGATGTGCTTTCGTCAATATTTCAGAAAAACAAATTGATTGAGCAGACAGATGTTTTTTTTTTTGAACAGAAGTCGTTATTAAATGTCGCATTAAAAAATTTAAATTTTTGTTGCTTTTGTTTTTGGAGCTAATTATGCCATTGACGTAGCCGTGATGTTGACACCAACAAGTACCGTCAGTGTTTTTTCAGTTAGTCATCCATCTAGTATTTGAATTAAACGTAAGATCTTTTTTGTTTGTTTTTTTTCTTTTGGCTGATGCAATATCTTTCTTTCGTATCAAAATTGTAAAATTTAGTATGAACTTGTAGTAAAACTAGATTTATATCTAAATAAATATGTACTTACATATGTATGTATATATGTATGTATGTACATATGTATGCAAATAAGTATATTTTTGAAAAATGTTAGTGAATTAAATGAAAAAATAAACAAGTTTAAATTAAAAATATTTTATTGTTTTGTTTTGTTTTGTTTTGAAAATATAAGTATTTGAGTATTTGAATGAAGAAAAATAAGCAAGTTATGATTTTTAGTTATAGAAGAGGCAAATATGTATAATAAATTAAAATAACACACATTTAAAAATTATTACTTTTAACGCTGATAAGATCTACGATTACAGTATAAAGATGAAATAACTAACATGCATATGGATGTACATATGTGTGATACATTCCGGCGGCTCAAAACTCATTTCCGACTGAAGGTGATATTGAAATGCGAAACACGATCATTTTATAAAACAAAATTTAGATCTGATCGAATATAATATATGTATGTATGTTTATGAAATTTTTCCAACAAATTTTGCAAGTCGTACAAACTTGTCTGAAAATCTATCACACTTTCACTTCTAATCCATATCATCTTAATTATAGAGCACATACATATGAGTTCCCGACAGATCTAACGATCGTATCAATTTCTATTGACTAGGAGATATTAAATTCTTAAATTTATTGTCTTTAAAGACATGGTAGGTAAAATCGTATAAAAATATTTTAATAGCAATTTTCAGTCTTGCTTTTAATATTGCTTTTTAAGGGAAGTTTTCCATCAATATTTTTTAAGAAAAATAAAAAAAAAAATAAAATCATACAGCAAATAATTACGAGTCTTAAAATGTTTCACAAAAATTATCTTTGTTATATGTATTTTACATAAAAAATTTTTGTGCTTGAATGATTTGTTTCCAGATCCATTATGATAATGATGGAGATGAAGTTTCGTTTTTAACAGCTGGGTTAAATCTTCTAATTGTTTTCCGATCGTTTTACACCCTTAAGCGGGTTGCTTAAATTTTTTATACACGAAAAGCTCTTTTTAAGCTTTTTTTTAACAGGCAAAGCTTATTTTTGCAAAATTTCAACTAACGCAATTTTTCGAATATAAGAAACTCATCCCCAAATTTTCCATAAGTCGCATGTATTTTTTACACGATTTTTGTAGTTCCGTATCCACAGTGTAAAAAAAGAAATGGTTTGCATTATATGTATGTATGTATGTGTGGGTATACAATCATAAAATACACTATGAAAAATATAAAACCAGTCTAAAAAACACCTGATGCTGCAACCATCTTAGAATAAATGTTGACGATTATATACATTCATGTAATAAAAATAATTTATTTTAGAAAAACAACCGTATTAATCATACAACTGGAAGCCCTAAACAACATAACATAAACTCAATTGATCTACATAAGTAGGTATTTACTAGTTCACCAAAGTGGCAGTCTGCCACCCACAATTATTTATTAGACACTCATTTTCAATATTATAAGAAATTATTATTAGTATGTACATATGTACATATTTTTTTTGGCGCCTGGTCCCTTCTTCCGCTTTCTTAACAAAACTTGATAGGTATATTTTGATCTTTTGTTTATTTAAATATGTATGTATGTACACACTGCTGCTAATAAAGTAAACTCATAATATTTTAGTAAAATTATCACATAAAAAATTTAATAATCATAGGTATTTAAATTTTAAATAAGAACATGTAAGTACGTACGTACGTACAACGTACAGTATCGTACATAAATCGAAACACTTGCACAATACCATAAACAAATGCTTTTGTTTTAAGTGCGAGATTAGAGATTGTGTTAAATAAGATACCTATCTGTATTTTTTACATGTGCTTACAAATATAAGTACCTATTTCATATGTGCACCTTTGCTGCAAAAGAGTTATAAACAACAAAAATATTAGATTTTTGAGACAATAATACGTCATTAATTGTCACATTGTTCTTCATAATGTGTAAAATTTTCATTCAAATAAAATTTTCTTTTACAATTAAATTCTCGTTTTCTGCAAAAATATTTTTTTTTGAGTTGTGACTCTTTTGCAGCAAAGGCACGATATCTTCATATATATATAACTCAATATGAGCCAATGATATACGATACATTCAAAAATATTTTAATTGGGTTGCTTAAAACATCCGCCAACGATTGTATTGCTAAAGCTTAAACTCGAAAAATTATGTTGAACACTGTACTCGTATATACGTTAGAGAATACGTATAAGTACGTGTCATGAAGGAACGTGTTATTTTTGCATTCATTAAAAATGTCTGGTAGTTTTTATATGCGATTATGGCACGATCATTTAATTTATGGCAACTACTTGCATATATTATATGTATATATGTACGGGTGTGTGTATATTATGTATACATACATAAGTACGTATATTTACTTAGTTATTTACATTGCTTACATGTAAATTTACTCACTGACGTCGATTGTATTTTAATATTTCTCATCGTTTTACAACTACAAATAAAAGGATTGATGGAAAAAATAATTTAATAAATATGGGAGAGAGGTGCTTAGTACAACGAACACATTATCTTTTGAATGTACACATATGTACATATGAACAGCCCCCCCACCATAGTAATATTGCAATAGTTCTTAAATTTTTTTTTTTCACCGATGCTGTGCTGGGACTTGAACCACTGGACATTGGATTAACAGTCTACGCGCATACCACTCAGCTAAGGTACCATTTAAATATTGACAGCAAGAAGTTATGAAATACTTGAAATAATTTTAAGAGTTCCTAAATGAGTAAATTTGTTGGCGCTCACCATATCTATATATATAAAATACAAAAAATGTTTGTACCCATGTTCGCTATAGACTCGGAAACTATCCAACCGATTTGACCCAAACTGGTGTCATTCAAAAGGGAATTTATAGAGGATGGTTTTAGGCTTTTAATATTTCAAGTGGGCGTAGCCCCTCCCACATAAATTGAATAACATCATATATCTTGACTATTGTGATAGCAAGAGTTTTGAAACATTGCAATAGTTCATATGTTACTAATGTGAGTAATCAGGACAAAAATGGGCGTTATCGGACAAGTGCGCGTGGCAGCTCCCATATAACCCAAAAATTGAAATCGCCATATTTTGGGCATTTTTTGACCTACGCCGATGATATTTGGTACATATAGTATTGACATAATTAGGAATACGTACTAGGAGAAAAGTGAGTGGGACCACGCCCCTTTATAGGAAAATAAAAAATCTTAATATAGTCTTAACTATTGGACCGATAGTCATTAAATTTTCACAATAGGATATATAAATACTTTTAATTTTATTTTAAAACGAGGGGGGTAGCGAAGTACACCGGGATCAGCTAGTTCAATTATAAATGAGAGTATATATATACATATATACTCAACCTACTAATTGATTTTGGTTACGTTCTGCATTGTATTGTGGTTAGCTTTATACATAGTTAGTCTAGAAAAATCAATTTAAAAAAAGTTAGCTTTTCTTGTAGCTAGCTACACATTTGACGACAGGGAGTCTGAGTGTATTCTCTGACTGTCAGTCAACATTGAAAAATAATACGAAAAATAGAGAACCTTTAGAAGTAGTCCAGATGAGAACCACATCCGGATCATAAGTTTGGGATATTATTGACTTCGTCGGAAGCTTTTTTTTCACAGGATCTGTTTAATATAAACACATTGATACGTATATGTATTAGTGATGTTACGAATACTCGTATTCGATTATTCGTTTATTCGCCTATTTTAAGATATTCGTATTAGTATTCGCCAAATTCAAGCGAATATTTCTCGAATAATTTGCACATACATTTTCCCAAAGAAAATCATACAAAAATTTTAAAACGTACATAAATGTACAAAAATATATTAATTTATTTTAATTTTTATTTAAAGATAATAATATTCTTAAAAAAGAAACGAAAATTATGTTTCGTGACTATCATTTAAAAGTTAAAGTATTATATGTAAATTCATATCATGTTAAGTTAGTAATCAATTCTCAGTAGAGGAATATTGGACTTAAAAATTGGAAAAACTAAAATTTATTATGTGAAAGTCCACCGAGACATGTGGCTGCGCAATCTACGAAAATATGTTCTCTCAAAAAAGTAGGGCAAGAAAAACGAAATCTCAAAGTATGTATGTATGTGTAGGTAAGTTAATTAAAAAATGGTCTGTAGTGGGCTTCAAATTCGGCATCTCAACGTCCTAAGAATGATAAATACCTAAAGTAGTGTGACAGTTTTTTTCAATTTATTGTTACTGACGTAAAGGGAGGGATTTTTTCAAATTAAATTTGAAATATTATGTGGCTCTAAACCTTAAAGAAAATATTCGTATTCGCATTCCTATTCGGCGATTGTTGTTTCAAATATTCGTATTCGTATTCGCGAATACTAAAAACTGATATTCGTAACATCACTAATATGTATCTGATATGGATACCCCATTATACGAGATATTTTAGCTGTCACAAATAATAAATGTACACACATACATATGTAAATACACACATATTTGAATTTCAATAGGAAAATATGTACAATATTGCTTAGAATTTTTAGCACTCCACAAAAAAGGGTACTCAATGATTTCAGCCCGATTTTCGAAAATCGAGCTGTCATAAATATCGATATTTTGTCATTGAGTGCCTGTTCGGCCGAAAGTCTGATACATTTCTGAATTAATTTCTTAATGGATTTCTAAAGAATTTTTCGAAATACCAAAAAAGTGTCAGATAACTTTTTGATTTTTTGGGAAAATTTTTACATCTTGTCACATTAATGTCGAAGAAGTGTCAATGTTGAAATTACGAATTCATCACAAATATTATATACGATTCTCACATACTTTTTATACCAAGAGCCATTCAGAAGAGAACCACCACAAAATAAATTTTATAGCCACGCTGTTGAAAAGAATAGGATCATTAGCATGCCTACCTACATACATACATAAGTACATACATACATACCTACATACTAAATAAGTATTTGGCATACATTTTGAAATAAAAATAAAATTGTTTTGAAAAATAACATTTTGAATAACTTGTTTACAAATGAGTATAGTATGTATGTATGTATGTATGTATAACTTTTTAGCATACAATTTTCGAATCAGAACGAACACACCCCTTTTTTGCGTATTGGCCTCTACACAATTCGCTGAATTAAAAAACAATAATAAAAATATTTAATTTTATGTTTTGCAAAATTATATTCAAATGCAAATTACAAACTAAATCACTGAGTTAAGTTAGAAATATAGACGCAGCAAAAACAAAACATTCTAGTCAACGCACAGTGGAATACTTTGTATGAAAATCACCAAAGAATATTGGCAGTTACGCGTTTTGTTTTAAATAAATTTTAATTTATGAAAATGTTCTTAATCCGCACAAAAACACAAATGCGAAAATAAGGCCAAGTTCCTATCCAAAATATTTCGGCCGTAAAAAGTACTGAGATCAAAATATGGACCAAGTTCATGATAGGTACAATTCCATCTCATTTCATTCTAGGCAACCTTGGCAATATTGTTCAAAGAATTCTTTCCCATATTAGAAAGGCAAACAAATTTTGCCAAGCTTACAGGGTGGAAAGTGCCCGTTTTCAGATTTTTCTGGTTAATTTCTCACCAAGACCTACCTGTGTACCGAGTTTCAGCTCTCTAGCTATACTGGAAGTGCCCAATAATATTGATGAGTGAGTGAGAGAGAGAGAGTGAGTGGATATGTACTAAAATATGGACTTTTCACACCTTAATATCTCGGGAAGCTTTTACGGTAGAACTTTCAAATTAAACTTTTGTGGTCACCTCTGTGGGGAGACCTTATGTTTCAAGTTTCATTAAATTATGATCAAGAGGAGCAAAGTTATGAGGGGGGAAAAACAGCTTGAATGGTTTCGTGTAAATATAGACACTGTGTGGTCGAAATTGGCCTGGCGCACTACCGTGCGCCTAGATGAAACCAATTTCAGACAATACAAGAACAGTTCCATTAAATATTTCATTATAAAAGCATTCCAACGAATTAAATACACATATTTTGATGTAACTTTTAATTAAATAAACTTAATACTTCATAAGTGCGGAAAAGGTTGTGACAACACCCAACATAAAGGATACCAACGGCCACCCATTAACTGCAATCGATAGGCAACTCAACAGATGGAAGCAGTTTTTAGAAAGCTGTGGAAATGAAACAAACTTTCAACCTTTCGATGCACTCGAAAGGCGCAACCCAAGAAGGTCCATACCAACAACGATGCCCACACTGGAAGAAGTAATACTGCAATCGGCCAACTAAAGAACAACAAAGCCGCTGGACCCGATAATATTCCATCGGAACTACTCAAGGCAACAAACACCATGACGGTAGCATTTTTGCCTTTAAGACAGAGCGCTTGGTCGACATGCGAAATCCCGTCTGAATGGAATGATGGCGTCATTTTTACCATACCCAAAAGGCGACCTTAGTGAGTGGAGCAACTGGAGATTCATAACGTTACTCAACACGATACAGAAGATAATGGCTTTTATAATACTGAACCGCATGTCGCCAGTAGTCGAAAAAGCACTGCGTCGTGAGCAAGCTGGTTTCAGACCCAACAGAAGCTGTATTGATTACATAAACTTAATAAGAATAATCGTAGAACACTCAGCAGAATGGAATTCGCCACCATTTCTACTTTTCGTGGATTTCAAAAGAGCTTTTGATACAATCAATAGAAATGCAATTTGGTTCTGCCTGCGGAAACTCGGTATACCAGAAATGATAATAGCCCTAATCAAAGAACTCTATCGTAACGCACCGTGTAGAGTTCGATACAAAGGCCAAGACAGTTCCAGCTTTACCATCAACATGGGCGTAATACAGGGATGTGTACTTTCGCCAATGCTTTTTCTCATAGTACTGGACTTTGTAATGGCACAGGCAAATCAAGAAGCACCGGATGGAATAAAATGGCATCTGAATCAACGGCTGCACGACCTGGATTATGCTGATGACATTTCTTTGTTGTCACACACACACTCAGGCATACAGCATAAGTTAATAAGACTCCAAGAAAATGCACAAAGAGTGGGTTTGGAAATCAATGTAACAAAAACTAAACTTAAAAACAGATAACATCGTCCCCATTATGCTTTACGACCAACAAATTGCTGAGGTAACAAGATTCTGCTATCTTGTAAATATAATCTCCAAAGATGGTGGGGCAGATGACGATGTATCCAATCGTATAAACAAGGCTCGACACGCATTTGCCTCCCTGGGGAAAATCTGGCGGTCTTCGCGCATATCAAAGAAACATAAGATAAGAATCTTTAACACAAGCGTAAAGCCTGTATTGCTATGCTATACAGCTGCGAAACATGGAAGATGACAGAAAACATCGTAAAAAGACTCAAAACTTTTGTAAATAAATGCTTACGCCGGATATTGGCCTAAGAGGATCTCAAACGCAATACCACTTGAGAGATGTAATATAAGAGAAATATCAACTGTGGTATGCCGTAGAAAATGGTCCTGATCAGGACATATAGTTCGGAAGGATGCATCAGACATTGGTCGTATGTGCTTTGCATGGAACCCGCAGGGTAGTCGAAGCAGAGGGCGCCCAAAAGCTAACATGGCGCAGATCCATTGATCTAGAATGCAATAAGTTGATGATGACATGGCCACAAGTAAAACGTTTGGCACAAAACAGGCAGAGCTATCGTGAATTCGTGAATAATCTTTGTGCTGCTAGAAGCTCCATTAAGTAGTAGCATACTATTTTTTTTTTGGAATATTGTAAATTAAATTGCTAACTAATAAAAAAAAAAAAAAAATACTGCATTGGATTCAATGAGAAAATTCTTCAAGTTTTTATTGGTATTTATTTGATAGATAGAAAATTTCTTCACATTATCCTGGCTTCAGTTTCGTTGTGGTATAATCTTTTTCTTGTAGATACTAACAGATTCCTTAGGGGCTATTCACATACTATTCTTCATACGTTTTTTATATAATTTTCACTAGAAAATTTCCACTCCCTAAACACCCACCTGGTGCGCTGCGCAATATGTGAATAGTCCATTATTCATTAATGAAATGCAGGTAACAAATTTGCATTTAAAATTTTAACTAAACAGTAATTAAATCGTCACACCCACAAAATATTTGACAAATTTACACACACACATACATACATACTATGTACACACATACATAAATACATATGTTTGTACATACTTATATAAGTACATATGTATGTACATATGATAGGAAGTTGAGTTGTTCAAATATTTTTATTAGAATAATCAGAAATATTTGAAAAACTACTGCTGCGACAATAGATTCTCTATTTAAAAATTGTGATAAATTCGAGATATTTTTATTAATCCAAGACTTTAACTTAAACTTTAGAAATGACGCAATAAGGAATATGCATAAGTTTTGGGGTTGAACTTGAATAATACCAAAATTTTATACATATGTACATACATATGTACATAAATACTTTACTACGTACTTATGTACATATGTATGTGCATATACATACATACATATGTAAGTATATATGTAAGTATGTACGTATATGCAACTACATAGATACATGCTTATATTGATATACACGAATATACATACTTAGGTACATACATAAGAACATATTGTATGTATGTAAGTATGTATGTACCTCACCTGAAATAAAACCTACATACATACATACATACATACATACATATGTATGTACTTTTTAAAGACACTACTAAAATCAATAGACCATTTAACAACATGTACAATACTATAAAATATGGGTTGATATAACAAAACAATAATCAACTAAAATGAAAACGTAACACGCAATTTAATAATGCATTTGTGCGCAGGTACAAACGAGAATTTTTTTTATTAAAACCTTAAAGACGCTTTTTACTTACTCTATGCGTTTGCTTATTAGACTGCTGTTTTCTAAATCGTCCCTTAAAAACAGGTCTTTGTTCATTGCATCCATAGTGTTCTCTATATAATTCCTGACAGCAGGACTGGTTAGTTCACTATTATTGCAGATTTTCAATAAGTTTTAATGTACGATGTATGTACATATGTACATACATGTGTGGAATGTATTAATTTCAATCTGAAACGTTAAAGCAAATATTGCTTGAAACAAATAACATAACATTTCTTCAACTAATCTAATATTTTTAAACAATTTCGGATACAAAACTATCAGAAACGTTGAACAAAATCATTATATGTATCTATATCAGTTCGATGAACAAGTGTAAACTATTATTAGATTTAAGCTACGCTCTTGAAGGGTGAATAAATACGTATAGAATAAAAATAGAATAAAAATGGGCGAAATATATTCATTTGGCATGGGAAAATACATATTTCCCTTCCTAAAAAGTTGTTAAACGTTTCATGGCCGCACAAATGTTAGAAATTTCGTGATTTAAAACCAGTCAACTAACAGCATGGCGATTTCAAATCAATTTAAGTTTTTTAATCATTTTTCTTTAAACTCTGCAATAAAATTATCACACACACTTAAAATGATTTGTTCTTTATTTGTTTTTGCACTGAAGTTAATTATTTCACTTAGAAGAACCTACAAAATTTACAAATTTAGGGACGCTGTATTTTTTGGTCATTCTTTTTAAATTTTGCTTTTAGATCAACTATTGCTAACGACCTTGCTCCAGACATTTTTTTAATAAATTTACAAAAACTTTAACTTCAATTCGTAAAAGATACAAAAAAATTTTATAAAGAGAAAAAATCAGCTGTTTGCTCGTAATTTAGAGCAATGAAATCACCACTAAAAATTAAAAATCTCTTGCTTTTCAGAACACCTAAATATCACTTCCGTGATTCTAAAATCGCTCGTGATTTGATATCTCCGTGATTTCAGAACATGCCTGTATATGTATGTAAATTAAATTGTGTTAGTTTAATAAAATTTTTGCCAAAGTTAGCTTTTTATTTAATAAAATAAATGGTATCCTATAATTCAATTCAAAATGAAATCAGGTTTACTCAAAAAATCAATCCTGCAACTATTAAACTAAGTTCCAAAGGGGGAAGAGGTGAATAATACTTTCTTGATAAGTTGTTAGCTTTGGAACATACTCGTACACATTTGTTAAATTCTCTCTTCTTCAACAGAATATACTATAAACTATTACCCCGTTTATACGCATTTCTTATTTGCAAAAAACTTAACTCACTGTTTATACGCAAATAGCATTCAGAAATATTGTTATATTTTCGTAATGACGCGCAGTAAATATATAGTCATCTGGTAGCATCACACATTTTATTTGCAAATAGGTCGTTATTTGCAAATAGTTTTCGCAACATTTTAAGTTACAATAAAAAAGTAGTACGGCAACGCGTTCCACTCTTATTTGCAAATAAGAAATGCGTATAAACGGGGTATATGTCTAAGTTGACTTTGTGCTTTATTTTAAGTGTTGAATTAGCTGCTGGAGTAAATGCGTTGCTTTATAAATACGGAAAACCTAGTCAAGACCAAAAATAATTTTAAAATTAATGAAAAGAAAAATTTTAATAAATGAAAAGAAATACACAAGTAAAAGAAATAAAATTAATATTTAATCAGTCTGTTTCAGGATTGCGAAAGAGAAATAAATGCCGTCTAATGGCGTTCATGGGTGAAAAATTGCCTTCTTGTGGACTAAGCTCTTTCTTCACTTAAAATACATAGTAACTAAGCTCGGGAGATCGTTTTCGAATTGTGCGCTCAGTGCGAAGTTTATGAAGTGCTATGGCCTCATTTCTAATACATACATACATAAATAAATAATTTCATTTTAAAATCGTCATGTTTTCCATGCCTGGTTAACAGTGCTGTTGTAATAAATTCATTCCCTCTTTATTTTTTTTTTTTAATTTTACGGGTTGTTGTAATTTTTCCATTCAACTAAATTTTCTCACAAGAAATCATAAACGAAAACTGTTGATATTTTCTTTACTCTGGTGCTGTTGTGACAAAAAGGAAGAGATGATGAAATTTTGCTTAAAACCTAAACGAAATGACGCTCCTTAACAATGAAGAAATTTTTCACTGGATTACGTGCCGGTGTACATGATTACGAAAAGAAAACGCACATTATTTATGAGAAGAGAAAACAAATTACATACATACATACTTATGTATGTTGTATTAATAATGATTAAATGTATTCATATCATGCGCCAATTCATTTCGCCGAAGAACTTATAATGGCGCTTATCGGAGGTTGAATTTGTGTCCACAAATATCCCAAGAGGAAATAAAAAATGGGTACATACATACTTAATATATTTGAGCAGATTTCATAATATTTATGATGTTTAGGAAGCAACATTTAACATTTCAACATATTTTTACAAAATTTTTTTTTTTTAAATTTAGCAGCGTAAATGCTCAACATTATGAATGGTATAAAATTGAAAAATTTCAACTTCAGATTTATGAAAAATTAAAAAAAAATTCTTTAGTTATTTTTCTATTGCCGTATAGTACAATATTTATTTTTAATAACAGTTTCAATTAGTGTTTTTCCTCAAATAAAATTATTGTTACAGGTCAGTTATTAATACTTTATTTGTCAGGCCAATAAACTTTTTGTCAATGAAATTGTTTTGCGTGTGGATGGGTGAACACATTTATGTACATATGTTATGTTTTAAAGTCATTGATCTTGATGGTAGAACGTTTTGTGTGCTTAAGTATCTAAAAAAAAAATAAAAACAAAAATATTAGGTGCCACATGTTTTAAATCTGGATTTTTTAGAAATTACTTAAAATAATTGTATATATAAAAAATTGCATTGGCATTTTGAATTGTATGGATCTTAGGAAAATTTTATGGCTATAATAAATTATTTAAAAGCGTAGAATATGAGAATTACATACCTATAGTGTTGCTTGTAAAATAATGTTTTGTGGATTAGGAAAAGAATTACACGATACTTTCAATCTAGTATCTTTATAGGTAAATCAAATGGAAAGTTTGCGGTAAAAAAACAACTCTGTTTAAAAATAAATACTAATCCCTGTTTAGACTTCAAATTGTTATTGCAGCAATACAGGGATTTTTTTTTTACAAAATTTCTTAAAAATTAGTATGGAATTTAAAAAAAATATAACGTGTGACTTCAGGGTGAGTAGTAACTATCCGAACCAGTACGGGACACCACCATTGTGTGTTTGGGCCAGTACTTTATGTGAATTTTTTTATTTAACAGCTGATTTAAGTTTGTAAAATGAATAATAAGAGTTTTATTGTTATGTCCGTGTTTATTGGCGAAAATTAAAAAAAACTATTTCACATAAATTTATCTATTTCGGGCTTTCAAGGTCTTATTTCAATATAAATTAAAATAGCAACAAAATAAACTACTTCATTATATTTGAGGATAAAATAATGGAATTATATTATTTTTATTTACATTGAAATACAAACAAAACCTTGAATGCCTGAAATATGTAGATCAATTTATAATGAAACCAGAAAATCAAAAAAGAAGGTCATGTAAATAAACATAAAAAATACTATTTAAATGAATATGTACTTAGAATTTTTATATGCCAACTGCTGCTGTTGTGTGCTTTATTGCGATCATTATAAAGTTAGAACTTTTCGAAAATGTGAATAATTATTTTAATGTGTTATATAATTACATAAATAAATTATCGTATATTTTGTTTAGAAATAGAAAAAAAATCCAAAAATAAAATATAAAATTATGGGAAATGAAACCAAAATAATGTAAATTGAGAGCAATTTTTTTTATTGTGAGTAAAACCCCGAACAAAAGCAATTTAAGAGATGTTTAATAATATCCAAATCTATTCAAACGATAAACGTTAAACAAATTTACTCGTAAGTTAAAGTATCGCCTTGCGAGCGTCCGGTATCAATTAGACCGCCATACAGTGTTGCTCATAAGGTTTGAACAGCTGTTTTATATGTACGGTTATGTCAAGTTTAATATTAGCCATCATTCTTTTTCATTTTAATCCTTCACAGTAAACTTTCATTCCATGTAGAAAAATTAAATTAAAATTTTTTTTATTCAAACAAAAGCTTTTGCATTAAAGTACTTATTTATTTATCTATCTATCAGGAAACATTTTCTGTCTTTGTTTATAAACAATTTATAGTTTAAGTGTTGTTGATGTCTTAAGCAACAATAAAATTAATCACCTGATGTTATTGTTTTCGATTTCGATTTGTTTTTATTATTATTTTTTTTTGAGGGGTTAGGTGAGGGACATTTTGCAAAAGAATGAAAACGAAAATAAACAAAAAAATGAATAGAAAAACATGTCTAGATAAACAAATTAGCTATACAAATTCTAGTATAAGTTAGTAAGAAAATACTTCATAAACATCAATTAAAAATATACATATAAATAATATTAATTATTATAAAACGTAAATATGACAAAATAACAATTGAATAAAAAGTATTAAATGCTAAATAAGTTGGACGACAACAAATGATAAAGGGGCATTTATTGTTGTTTGATATGTCCACTCTAAATGGTATATTTAGACTCTATTTTTATTAGCTGCACTAATCTTGTTCTCTCAATAGGAGTATGGAAGTTATACATCTTCAAAACTTAATGTTCTATTATATATATATATTATATATATATATATATATATATATATATATATATATATACGGCCCTTTGTTCCAACTTGGAACCATAGGAATCAATATATATATATATATACATATATATATATACACATATATATATATATATATATATATATATATATATATATATTTATATTTATATCTGTTTTTTGCATTATTTATCGCTATAAAATTTCCGGAAATCTAGATTTCATTAGATCTCGAGGACGTTTTAACTTCTGAAAGGCTTTACTAATGGTGTTTTTTTTTCTACATACAAAATGGCACCTTGATGAAAGGTACATATATATAATGTTTTGCCAACCAACCCTGTAATAATGCAACTTGTTATTTCACTAGAACAAAACACAAATTATGAAAAAGTGGAACGCCCTGTTTTTAACAGCTGTCAGCTAGTTTTAACAGGGCACTATCAACACTGTCGAGTTTTACGGGGCATAAAGTGCAATGCCTTCCACCATTAGTGAGGGCGATTTATTTAGAAGCAAACACACCACCCTAATAGAGTGCAAAACAATTTTAAGAAAAGAACAGCAAAGTACACTTTCTGCATGGAGATGTACCATTTTGTTGTAGAAAAGAAAACACCAAAAGTGTTTCTAGATATGGCTTTATGTGTTGCCGTGTGTGTCACAACACATTTCTCTACTTTTCTTAGTTTATTTTTATAATTAGAATTTATTTAGAAGTAAATATTTTAGTTCTGTGATATTAAACAACTACACATTGTACTTTTGCATATAATATGGAAATATACAAATGAACTGATCTTATCATATTGAGGCATACCTTTTGTGTTAATCAGTAAAAAAAAATCTTCTAAAATTAATGTTTTAGATACAACTTTTGAAAAATTAATCATCATTTTACTTTTCGCAATGGTTTGAATACCTCTTTTCAAGTTTGATGATGAATTCATCATGAGTCCCAGAGAAATTTTATCTACTTTTCAGATAAAAATCTAATTTTTTTCTATGACTAAATGGGTGGTTTTTCTAAAAATGATAAAAATTATTTATAACAGAAATTCTCACAATTTATGCATTATTTCAGTTCTTAAGAAATACAGAATTTATATTTCTCCGAAAAGCTTATTATTTATTTGGCAACACATAAAAATAAAATCAAACTAAAAAGTAAACTATTTGGACTGAAAATTTTTTACATACTTATACATAATTTTTTTTTTGTATTACTAAAAAAATGGTTTCTAAAAAAATTGGTGCTGTGGTGCACGTACTTTTTATTTTTTTTTTTAACAAAACGTACCCTTTTTCACATTCTTTGCCATTTTTCGTGTAGTTGCACTTTTTGATTTAATGAAATACGCAATCCATGTGTCAATAAAACTACAACCAAAGTAAACTCTAACGGATGTCAAACCAATATGTACTCTACTCTTTTGTTCTCCTTTTCTTATTTTATTTTAATAACATTTCTTAATATTCTCAATTTGTTTGACGTTCTTTGAATCTTTAGATTACTTTTTGAGTATAATTTTGACAAAATTGTTGTGTTTTTTAGATGATATATTAAAAAAAAAACCTTGTAAGTAACGAAGAAAATATATATGTATATAATTTCAATGTATAATTTGTTTTATACTGGATCAGATTAAAAAACAGTGGCGCATATTCAGAAATCATAACTAAAGTCAGCACTAATAAAACAGTAACTAAAAAATAGTTAATAGATAGTTATAGATCTTATTCACAACTCATAGCGTAGCAACTGCTCTCAGATGGTAAAATTGGGAAATAGAGAAAAAATATCGATAATATTATGAACGATTACTGTAAATTATCAATTAAAAAGACTATAAAGCTATTTAAAACAATTTTTGTTCTTTAAAAAATTCATATAATTTCTAAAATAGTAATTTTTTGTTTAAAGTTTGTATTTACATATATATGTACATAAATTATTCAACAGAATTGTGTTGACCAAAAACACATATCTAGTTAATTTTATTTTTTGTATTGATGTTTTTGGACGCAATAAAAATGGACGCAATCAGCAATAATCAGCTGTTCTTTGAATGTATTAGTTAGTTGGCATTTAGTGACAGCTGTAGCCATAATTAAGTGGAAACTTCTCTTGCTGAAAGTAACCAACTGTGAATAACTTAAATTGACACTTAAAAACGTTACCACTTAGTGATAATTTAAGAATATGCGCCAATTAGTCAAAAGACTCGTGTAAAAAAAAACGCAGACCAAAACGTGCTGTTTTTCTTTTTTTTAACAAAACGTACTTTTTCCAATATAAAACTGGATTGATATCAAACATCTTTAACGATTAATGTGATGACTTCTGGCAGTTTGATGCATCTATTAATAAGTAAAAAGTTGTTACCATTTCCAGGTTCATGCAGTTATTTAAGAAAACGAAATAAATAAACATAAATTTCCCAAAAATTTGAAATGAGCGAAAAAGTACGTTTTGTTCTTCTGCTCCTCATATATAGTCATTGTATCATGGGTAGGTAGGTTAAAGAAATATGGTTAGAAATAAAAAATTGTATTCATTTGTTGTGTGTTACCTACCTGTATTTCGATATATTTACACAAGTTAAAAATTTGTATGACATCTTGACATCTTGAGAACCATCTACAATCTTCATTTGCACAACTGACTGGAAAGTTTATCAAACGCATGTAATTAATTATATTGAAGAAGAAGAGACTAAATAATAACTTATTGATCTCACCCTCGCACATGAAAGATGCGAACGTGATGTTTTATTAAAAACATAGACCACCAAAACATGTTTCGAATATATCATGAGCTGATACTGGAAACCATTAAAAAATCCAATGTTGAATACTGCCAATATTTTAATTGCCTATTTACTGAAAGTGCTAACAAATTGTTAAGCGAAATATCGAATTACAATTAAATATACATATAAATACATAGGTATATTGAAATAAAAACCCCTAGTGCTTAATTCAAACAAAAGTTCATTATTATTAAAACAAAACATACATATGTACATATGTAGCTACATTCGATCTTATGAAGCCTTCACATGCTATGCTGCAACTTCATGGATAAACAGTGCTACCAACACTAAACAAATAACAAACGGTAATAATGTGAAGTATCATTTATACTATCTACTCGTACATACATATGTAGTAAAATTACCTAATTTAGTTTGTTTTTTATTTCCCTTTCAAACTTTATATTTTATCGCAGTTGAAAGTATCAGAACTGAGATACTAAAGCATCTCCCCACCAAACAGATAAATATTACATAGATACATACATGCATACTTTATAATTATCATTAACATTATCTTTATTTGTCCAATGAACTCGTTAAAATTTTTATTAAGTTTTAGTAGACTTCATTAGAAAATCTATTAATTTATATCCTCCCGGCAATGTCACTAGGCCAAACTTTATTTTAAATTAATACAAATGATATATATACATATTTACATATCTACTCGTATGTATGTATGTATTTACATCACAATATATTCAAACCATATTCTAAATATTGCTGACCTACATTTTGCGATTTTGTTGATTCTAACAATACAATATACAAAAAAATATATGTACTACATACATACATACATATTATATATACTGAGAACAGAAATGCTCAATGCCAATTTGTTTTTAGTTTAGTTTATCGTGGTAGGAGTAAAAATATCTTTTGGTTTGTTTATAATCAACTAACGATAATGTAATATTGAGAAAAAAAATTCGAAAACATATGTGTATAATTGTATGTATGTAGTGTATCTATGTTTGTACAGTAGGGACCCAGCGGTGGAAAGAAGCACTAAGCAGACCTTCTGGAAGGCCTTTTTTGGCAGACACAAATCCTTCTTGGCCCATTCCATACTCATATATATTTTACACACGATGTCCTAGCCAGCCAAGGCCTTCTAAGTTCCCTTCTAAAACAGTCGAAAAACGCCAAACACAATAAGGCTGATTATTTCAATATATTTTATAAAATTTAAACATTTTTCCGTTAGATATTTCTCTAGGGCCATTGCTTACCCATTTCGGCAAATAAAGAACTGTTTATTGCTAAAGCTATTTTATTTATTAATAAATCAAGACACCGTAGTATGTACATAAAAATGTATTTTATTTGTTTAAGTGGTAGAAATATTTGCGGTAATATATTTAATTAATTGCATCATGTTCATAATTATTATCACCACGTTAGTGAGCTGATATGATTTCGCATAAATTTCAGAAAAAATAACAAAAATATTGAAATAAATAAAATATTTTCAAAAAGCAGTGTCACGCAGGGTAAAAAGTACATTTATTTTATAAAAAGTATCTATTACAAATATTTTTATTTTTAATTTTTTGCCTTATATGTAAATACTTTTATTGGCAACCAAGGGTTGTCTAACTGTGCAAAGGTTACAGGAAAAGTAAACAGATTCATATAAACTGAAAAAAAATATTTGTTATGACGTTTTTAAAGTTTTTAAAATTCATTTTGCTTGTGCTTAGTAATTCGCAGATATTATTTACGGGTTCATGTAAGAGTAAATGAGTTTTGGAACTCTTCGAACATGATGGTAAAGATCTACAGATGAGTTGATATTTAGCTACCAACGAAATGCATATAGAGTAGCTAACCCAAAAACAATAATAATTAAAAAAAAAGTATCTATTTATATAAAAAGTAATAAATTAATACAGCTTGGGCACGAGCAACATACCCTAATAACAAGGGTCACAGTAAAATGTGAACTTCCCTAATATATAGAGTAAAAACAACAAAAACGTTAAATTACAAAGTAGAATACTTTGATGATAACGGACTATGGGTTTGTGTTGATTGTTAGTAATTTCCAAACAGTGATGAGGGCATTTCGTACTAACCAGAACTGTTTCAATATGTAGAATAAAAAATGAATTAAAAATTAATTCTCGTATTCTATTTCTATTGAAATCTGGTTAAATAGTTGATATTCTTCTTATTTATTATCCACTTTATGAAAATTGTAAAGATGGACAATTGAACGCTGATGAGAGATGTAGCGGCCTTGAAATCGGTACTGATACGTTCTGCTAAAAACTGATTGGATATAAATGATAATATTTTTCAACATACAAAAACTCTTAGTAATTTTGAATTTTCATTAATTCAATAAAACTGAACTTGAGCCTAAATAATATTACTTCTCATAGGTACATCAATATATGTAAGTTCGAATAATAATGTTTAAAGTTTAATTCCAACTGTGATACCTAGCATTAAGAGACAATTTACTGTGATATCTTTAACTAATTATTTTTGCATTTATTTAAAATTATGTGTTATATGTCGTACCATTTGTGTCGTGAAAAACATCTTTTATTTAAAACTAAATGTAAAACTGAATAAGAAAAGATATATATAATAAAAATTCATCCCCTGAAGATGTTGGCAAAATACCAACGAAACGTCGGATAGAAAATGCATAAATAAAGTCTTTTATTTACATTTAGGAGGAAAACTGACCTTAAAAGCCTGTTTTAGAAATAATTTCTATAAAAACCAAAATAATTAGTATAAAAAGGTCGATTAACTTATAAAATCAATAATGACGTTTATTCGTAATAATATAAATAAAAATAAATTAAATTAACTTTTTGTTAAAAAATACCAATTCGAAAAAAATTTACCCGAATTGGGACTTGAGTACAATTTCGAGTAGTTGAAAGAAGGATGTTACTTTGCGGACCTTGAGTTTGAACATGTTAATTGAATGAAGGAAGAAGTTACAAAAAGCCTTTTTATACTTTTTTGATCAAATATTTTTTCTTATATAAAAATTACCATATTGATAAAAAGTTTTTCTTTACAAAATATTTTTGGAGAAAATACTTAACTGATTTAGTTATTTTCTAAAAATTGTCTAAAAAACTGTAGCAAATTATTATGCCAAACTTGCATTCCCAACAAAATAGAGCTGCATTTCAGTGTGAAAAGTACTACGTTTTTGACAAAATAGATAAAAGTAGCGATTTCCAAAGTTTAAAAAAAATTTTAATGATATTGTAGGCCATCCCTGGAACTTCCCGCACGTTTCAACCACAAAGCGATATTTGGAGTAAACAAAAAAGCTTTTCTTTTCTCCAACCACAGCCGTTTAGGTCATTTAGATCAAATTCGCAACAGTACTAAAAATTTACTTAATATAAAATATCGATTTAAGAACAATTTCGCAATAATTAACTGTAGAAAACACCAATTTTTAATTTTAAAAGGTTCAAACAAATATTTTCGAAAATAGTCGAAATGTACCAACTCGAATCTGTTTATATTCTTACGATATCTAAGCTAATCAAGCCAAAATCTTAAGAATGCCAAAAATTCTGCTATGATCGGGTAACCTTCTCAAAAGTCATACGAACATCATCGCAAAAATAATCAAAAGAGATTCATTGGATCTTAAAATGTCGAAATCTGTCAAAAAGTTGAAATCATTAATTTCCCATTTTTTACTTGCGGCAATGTATGTAAATGATCGCCGTTGTACACAATTTGAAGAACACATTCTTTTGTAGTTTTTTGTACATTTTTGTCAATTGATAAGATATTTTGAAAGTTGAACTTAATAAACGTGTCCCGTCTGGCAAAGGTAACAAACCTTTTCTATTTTTTATATAGAAAACAAAAGCATTTGTGGTACATACATACGAGTATGTATGTATTTGTCACGATTACAAATATTAAAAATACTGGACTAAATTAGTGAGTCACAACGATCGAACCAAAACATCTGTAAAGTAGATAATAATTAATTGCACCTTTTTTGTTATAATTGCACTAAAAATATTTGTATTATCTTTATGAACAACAAAGAAAATAAACTCTAAAATTCCTTAACACTTGCTAAAAAAAAAGTTCTTTGTAAACTAAAACAAAAAAAAAAACAAAAAAAACGTAGATACACGTATGACTGCTTTTTAAAAATTTTCGCAATAAACTGAGTTGTTTCATCGGTGCATTTTTAAGCAAAATATCTGTATTTCTTTCTATTCATGAAAATGTTTACGTTTTCTTTTCATTAATTGTATATTTTTATTTTATTATTAATTATTTATATGTATGTATGCTGTATGTATGTATGTATGTATGTATGTATGTATGTATGTATGTATGTATGTATGTATATGTACATAGTATGTCCGCGGTTGTCTCAATTTATTTTGTATTTTGCAAAAGGTATTTCATTTATTCATTCATGGCAATGAACTGTGAAAAATATTATCAAACATTCAACCATTTCACTTTTTTATAATGAATTTTTAAATATTTGATAATAGTCACATGAAAAATGGCCCCAATGAAAAGTGGACACAAACTAAAAAATTAAAAATGGCCCCAAACTGAAAAATGAAAAATGGCCCCAAACCAAAAATGAAAACTGGCCCCGAAATAGGAAAAATGGCCCAAAATATTTTCCTCAAATAGGAAAAATGGCTCCAATTAAAAATGGCCTCAAACTGAAAAATGAAAAATGTCACCAAACTTTTTAAATAGAAAACAACAATAATAATTTTTGGGGCCATTTTTCCTATTTTGCTGCCATTTTTCATTTCTATTTTTCGAATTTGGGATGATTTTTCCTAATTTGGGGCCATTTTTCATTTTTGTTTGTTTTGATGTAAAGAGTTATTTGTGGTATTTATATCATTTACACTATTTTGGGGCCATTTTTCTTTTAACGAAAAATTACCGCAAACTAAAAATGAAAACAACAACACGAACTTTGGGGCCATTTTTCATTTTCGAGCAAGCATTTTTTTAATTTTTTATTCGAATTCGAGCTTTTTTGACTCTTCTGCGCGATTAAAAAGCCAGAATATGAACATAAAAGATAATTTTATCGGGGAGAAAAACGTGACTATCCGCAATTCTTCTTTATAAGTCATTTATAACCCTTTTTCTATATTAGTTTAGAGTAATTTTCGACCCCTTTTCGATTAGTATTTAAAGTCTTTTTATTATCGTTTCGGATCATTTATTAGTCTTATTTCCCTTCAATTATGACTCTTTTTCGAGTCGTATATCAGTCATGTTTATAATCGCATACGAGTCTTTTTTTTTTTTCAGTCTGTTTAAAAATTTAACTTTTTGACATATACTCAAAAATACGCTAAGATTGTCCCGTTACACTTAAGAAAAAAAAATTACAAGCATCGTTTAATCAGCTATCTGCGCAAAATATGATCATGAAATACATAATTGTAATCACTTTTCAAACACCTGCATGATCTGTTTTTGATTAAGAATTTTTCAATCTTCCAGATGAGCAAAATATGATAATAAATAACCGAAACAATAGTCACATTTTAAACGTCTGGATGATTAATTTGAGATTGCTATACAATTTTTTATTATATTTTAAATCGAACTCTTTTTACCCATTAGCGCGAATCATGTGCGAGTCCTTTTTGATCGTGTAATTGATTAATCAGTTTTCGATCACCAAAAGTACTCAAAAAAGACACGGGAAGGATATTTTTCAAAAAAGATCTTCTAAATGCTAGCTGGGGATATATACATGAACTTATAGAAATATGAATAGGTACAAAAACATCGTTCGACATCGTTAATCTGCACATATTCTGATTTTAATTTTCGCACTAATTACCATTTATTTTTAAGAACGTTGTTGATAAGTATGTTTTATGTATTAGTTATATTATATTATTATATATACATATATATATATTATATTATATTATATATACATAACTAATACGTAGTGGAGTACTTATCGATCCTTTATTGCAACGTAGTCATATCTCAAAATCAGTTAATTTCACTGTATTCCGAATAAAATCAACATTTATGCATCGATTTTCATGAAGTAACGTTTATTTTATTTGGAATATACATACCTTTCTAATCATGTAATAAAAATATGAAGGATCATTATGAAAAAACTCTTGAATGTTAAAAAAAAAAGTTTATGACTCGTAGATTCTTTAAAAAAGAAATCTTCCTAAAGAAGAAGAGCTCGCTCGTTACAAATATTCGCGCAATTCTTCGTAAGTAAAAAAATACCACAAACAAAGGAAATGCAAGAAAAGAAAATAAAAAACAAGTTTCAAATATGTAAATGAATTTTTGTGCATTTAAAAGCATACTTTTTAAATAAAAAGTTATAATAACTATGAATTTTTCAATACGAGTATATGTTAGAGTTGTCAATTATTCGCCTTTCAACTTTGTTCGAATATTTCAAATAATTGTTTTTGTTCGTTCGATCAAACGATTAAAGCTGAAAAATTATTCGATTAATCGATGAGAACAACGAATAAAAAAGTTCTTTTTTTCGAGCAATTACATTTGAAACAAAAACAAAATATTTGAATTTGTTTTTGTTTCAAATATAATTGCTCGAAAGAAAGAACTTCTTCGATATAGCCGAACAGGCAGTTAAAAATAAAATATTTAGTTGAAATTTTTATTAACAAAAACAATACATAAATCTATTAATTCAAATAAACATGCTTCATTCAGTCAAAAAATATCAAATAATTTTTTTTTTGTTAAATCAGACAATTTGGGTTGTTCTTAAGAAATAATCTTTTACAAATAAAAGTTGACTCAATTTTTTAGCTTTCAAACCATTTTTGGTTTTGGTTTTTATTAAATTAAATTTTGAAAAAAACTCTTTCGCTATTTATCGAGGTAGGTGATATTGTGAGAAGAGCATAAAATAGCTTATCCAATTTCTCTGTTCTTTTTTTAGATTTTTCCAAACATACCATATCGTCTAATATATCGCTGAAGTCTTTTTTATATTTTGAATTTTTAATACTTTTAATATAATTATTTAATTCGCATAAAACATTGTTATTTTTATTACTAGTAACATCTTCTATATCATTACCTTAATCTGAATTATTCTGGTTACTTTCAACATAAAATAATCTGGAGTATAATTCATTTGGATATTATTTAGTTTCACTTTTTGAAGAATATTTTAAAAAACTTTCATTGCTCGGAAAATTTCCAGAATTTACAAAAATATTATTAACGTATTTAAAAATTTTATACGTCTCTCATTAATCTGTTGCAAAAGAATTCTTAATTTTTTTGTTGTTGATCCAACAATTTTGTATACTTTACGACACTTGTTACATAAGACTTTGTTTTTTTTTCATTTTTGTTCTTGGTAAAATACTTCCAAACCGAGCTCAATTTTTTGGATTTAGTGTATTTCTAACTTATTCACATGAGAGTAAAAAACCCCATTCTTGAAAATTTTTTAACGTTTCAATCAAAACATAGCACGACTACTAGGTATGCGCAGTTCAACAACAACTACAAACAACCAAAATAACAAATTTAAAAAATTTTTACGTATGCATTTGAAACTGAAAAAAATTTGTTCGATTAATTGACATTAATTAATCGATTTATTCGTTATTCGAAAATCGGCATTTTAAAATTATTCGAACAAGAGTTTCGTTCTGTTTGATCGATTAATCGAATTATTCTTAATCGGTTGACAACTCTAGTATATGTACATACTATGTACAAATTTAATTTATTATTATTTGATTTAAGTGACCGTTCACTTATGTGTTCATCGACGACAAGGTGGAGGAATTTGTCGCTCATACATTCGTCGACGATGAATTGCAGGAATTTGTCGCTCATGCAATCGTCGACGATGAATTGCAGGAATTTGTCGCTCATGCAATCGTCGATGACAACGTGGGCGAACTTGTCGCTGTCTTCAATATGTCTTCGAAGATTTTCTATTGTCTTGTACCCGTCGTGTAAGATGTCTTGCAGACATGGCCAACGGGGAGTTTATCATCTGGAAGAATCGCATGTCGTATTGCTTAGAAGTATTGTCGTCGAGACAAATTTCTTCCCTTAGAAAATATCTTTCGGAAGTTTTCATCCTGGCAATACATGAAGTGTATTTCTGTGTTTGATGGGTATATGGAATGTATGCATGTATTTATATACAAACAAATGTAGTCGTATGTACATACTACTTATGTATGTAAATCGGAAAAACAATTCAGAACAAACATCAAGTCAATTGCTTATGTGATAATAGAATTGCGACAGTCTGCTGCTTATCAATTATTTTTTATTTGTATATTAAGACGACAGTTGTAATGTTTATTGATATCATTAGGTATAATTAATCTCCAATTATACCTATGTATGTATGTATGTAAGTATGTACATAAAACAATATTATTTTATCATTTTGTTTTGGTTAAAAGATGCTTTACTTTGTAACCAAAACAAAGAGATTAATATGAATCAGGTGACGTTATAAAATTTTTTCGTGCGTCTATATTTTGTTAAAGAAAAGCAATCACATGGTGTATTTTTAAACGCTTTTTTTCTTATCTGCAAGCTAAGAAAAAAAATTTGAAAAGAAAATAAAAGCGTAGGTCATATTTAAATGATGATGATGTCTGGCAAGCAGACGTATGTACATACATACCTACAAATTGTGATGCAATTAATGTAATTCATTTCATGAGTCAGTAATACATATGTATGTACGTATGTGCATACTAGCGATGTTATGAATAAACATTTTCGACTATTCGCCTATTTAAATATACATACATATATGTATTCGTATTCGACAAATTATAGCGATTATGTATCGAATATTTTGCGCATATGTACGTACTTTAAAAAAAAAAAGACATGTGGCACTCGGGGACTGCCGCGGTAAAGCTACTGCATAGCATTTTTTATCAACTTATGCAATTATATTATTACGTTTTGTTTAATAAGGGGCTGTGCACATATTACGTAACGCTCCAGGGGGGAGTTAAAGATTTGTTACGGATTAAAAATTTTGCACTGAAAAATTAGTAAAAAGCGTTACGAAGGGGGGGGGGGGGGGGTATAAAATCTCTGAAAACAGCGTTACGTAATTTGTGCACAGCCCCTAACTCCGTTGTTTTTCTGCCAATACTGTATGTTAATGAAATCAAAATCAATAGCATACTTTAGGGGTTAACTAAAATACGTTGGGTGATTTAAATACTTAAAAAAACAAAAGACTTAAGAATCAAACTTTTCATCAGGTTTTTTCGTTTCGAAAAAACGAATTGTAAAATATGCATACCGAGTGTGTAAACTTTTTTTCCGACTCTAATGTTTATTATTAAACACTATACGAATTTTACGAAGAATTGTGAGTCCCACTTATAATTATATAAATAATCCATTTTAAAATAAAAAAAATAATTCACAGTTTTAAAAAAGTTATAAAAATATTTTTATAAATAAAATTTAATTTGGATGTTTTCTCTTAGTCACCCGGTCTTCGCATGTACAAAATGCTTTTGTAGCACAGCGTTCATATCTTTCCCGATGCAAACTATCAGATCTTAATGAAACTTAGATATATTGTAGAGAATACAAATTAAATGGACACGTATTTTTTTAGCTGCCCAGTCTCAATTTTAAGGGTTAAAATGTGGGCTCGAAAATGACCCAAGATTTTTGTTATTCCAAAAAATGGGATCAATTGGGTAATTTTTGACCCCACTTTTTAACCCTTTAATGTGAGATTGGGCAGCAAAAAAGAAATTCGTGTGCAATTAATTTTTATTCTCGGGATACTTCGTGATACTTCCCTTGTTAGACGTGTACCTACCTTTAATAATTGTTATTAAGTAGATCTTTTCCGCACTTGACTTAGTGCTAGTCCCCTTCCCCTTAATATAATATATTTAATTTAATATAAACTTTTAAAAATTATAATTTAATATTTCAACTTTACACCACGATATCACTGACATTAATAAACTAAAATTTACAATATTCTAATATTTTCTCGAATAATTTAAAGTTTAAAAAAGTACATAAAATGTACATAAGTATATTAATTTTTATTTAAAGAAAACAAATCGCAAGAATTTTTTTAAAAACAGACACAAATAAATATATATTTTGCAACTAGCATTTAAAAGTTAAAGCCTTATATGTTCATATCATGTTAAGTTGGTAATCAATTCTTAGTAGAGAAATGTTGAACTTCAAAAATGGAAGAATTAAAATTTAATATGTGAAACTCCACCGACAGGTGGCAGTGAATTACTAATTAAAAGTGCAAATATAATAAGAAAAACGAAATCTGAAAGTGTGTAAATAAAATAATTTGAAAATTTCCAATAGTGGTCTTCAAATTTGGCATCTCAATGTCAAAATAATTATATATGTATACCTAAAGTAGAGTGACAGTTTTTTTCAATTTGTTGCCACTGACACAAAGGGAGGGATTTTTTCCAATTAAATTTCTAAAAAAACATTATTATCAATAAATTTCTAAACGTTGAAAGTAATATTCGTATTCGCGAATACTAAAAATTGATATTCGTAACATCACTATATGTATATCTATCCATAGATTGAAATTTATTTGGCATTGAAATTTTTTATAAACTCCTGTTTGGCGATTAAAGACAATAAATTTTCAATCGACTATTTATGATGAAAACAAAAACAATTTTTTTTATTTTCAATATTTGCACTAATTCTATCGATTTTTACAGTTGTATCAGCCACGAAATTATCTGAAAATACATTAATTTTAGCAAAAAAAAAAAAAAAAAAAAAACCAAACATATTTTGTATAAATTGATAATTGAACCTAAGTAAAGTATTTTCATTTTGATTGAAATGAAATACTTTCTCTTTGTCACGTATTATCTATACTGAATAGTTTACACAAAATTTAACCTTTAAAGTTTGTTGACACTAAATGTTTTGTTTAAAAAAAAAGCAATTTTCTGTTGTGTATTTTTGTCAAAGTTTGCCAAAATAGGGATTTTTTTTTTTATATTAAAACGCTTGCTAATTACATTACTAATAACGTGTTAACGAAGGTCTTATCCACAAATTGACACAAAATCTTCCCGCAAGCATCGTCAGGTTTTTAAAAAAACTATTTAAGTGAACGAAAATTTGTACTTAAGGCAGTTTTTTAAGCCCTCCGCATTCGATTGAATCCGGAAGTGGTAGCAATACGTAAAATAAAAAAATTTCCCTAAAGAACAGCTGATTAGAACAAATTAGGAAAAATCCAAAATAAATATATTTTTGTTTTAGCTAAAAATAAGAATGATTAAGAACTACTGAAATGCTTTAAAAGAATAAAAGCAACTTTCGAAATGATTAAAAACAATACAAAATTTTACGCAATTCGCCAGCAGACACATACATTTTATTGCCTTTATTTTAAATAAAAAGTACAAGCAGTCAAAAAATATATGGAAATTCGTTAATCTTAATTATTATTTAAATACACAAGGTTCTTTATTTAATTATTAATTAAGATTTTTTTTTTAAATATGCAGTCAAAAACGAAATTTTGTATATAAGTAGGTCTTAAAAATAAATTAAACATTACCATCCAGTCAATAATTAGCCCTAATTCATATCAAGTAGCCTTATCCCTACAACAACATTCGGTTTTAAATTTTTCTAAGACTGTCATGCAACAATGTTCCTATATAGATATGTATATAAAAAAAACTAACCTAACTTCTCAATATCACCATTTTTGACAATTAAGGATTGCACAGCTGGTGATGTCCTGGGCTAACAAGGCCACCTGGTAATGAAATCGCCTTGTTCGGACCTAAAAAGACATTTAAAAATATCGTAAAAAAAAGTCGTGTGGCAACAATGTTCACAGCTGATTATCGATAACAAAAGCAAATAAGAACATTTAAAATTTTTTAGCTGACAAAGGAAAGCGACATAAAATAAATGAAAATTTTTTAATCTTTAAGGAATAACAAGTAAATATTTAGTTGTGTTAACATATTATTTTGAAAAACAAAAATATATTTTACTTAATTATAGTTAGAAATAATGCCTGAGGCTCGCAGTCCTTTAGGAGCTTTTATGGAAAGTTTGAATAGTATGGTTGATGGGCCAGTAACATGGTTTAGAGGTAATTAAATGTTTCCGTAAATACCTTATTATTGACCTGATCTATAAACTTAAGCTTCAGTTTTATAAAATGGTTAAAGATTTTCTTCATTTCGGTTCTTCCATTACATAATGACATAACCTCAATGTTTAAATAAAATTTTTCTTATACAGAAACCATTGTTGAGCCTAACCAGCAGAAATATCCCTGGTATCATCAAAAATTTCGCCGTGTACCCACTATTGACCAATGCTACACAGATGATGTTGTTTGTCGGTTTGAAGCCGATCAACAATTCCGCCGTGATCGTATGGTAGACAATGAGGTTGTTACAATTTTGCGTCAACGTTTCGAAGATTGTGTTATGTACGAAGCTCCCGACCATATGGAAAAATGCAGACCCATTTTGGATCAATATGAAAAGGGTGCTGAAAATTGGTTTATTAAATGTAAGTGCATATTAAATCTGCGGAAGATTCTGGTAACTTGCAAAATATATTCCATCATTGTTAATAAAATCTTACAAATTTCTCTACAGATGGTGATTTAGGGGGTTACACTAATGCCAAATCAGCCTACATGAAACAAAAACATCGCCTGATCTGGGAACGTCGCCATGGCCCAGTTGGTAGTAACAAAAAACAGGACAAAATTCCTGCAGAATCTGATGAATAAATGTTGTTATTCTGCTTGCAAAGAAAGTAGATTCATGTGTTAATATTTGGTAAGATCAGGTTCTGTTTAATTGATTTACTGCCGACTTCATGTCAAATTTATATTGTTAGTAACATCTCACCAGCTTAGATTTCAACCAGATACTGGTGAACATAAATTAACACACTGCAACAAACCAAACTAAAGCAAATGTTATAAGAATAACTAAAATATTAAAATAATAAAACAAGTACTGCGAAATACACATTTTCCATCACCTAATGTTTCTTTGGAGAATAGTAGTAGTTGAACATTCAAGAGTATTGAGTAGATGTTTAAATTTGAGAATTAAAAAGATACCAATCAGATTTATAAAGGATTACTGATAAATGGAAAATAATACTCTAGCTAACCAGGTAATTATTTTTATTATGCAGTTTTGGTTTGCATATCTTGGAAGTGATAGTTTCTGTAATAAAAATATTTTCCAATTTTTTTTTTTAAGTATTAACATATTTAAGATTTTATTTGTTCTGAGTTATAATCAAAAATACATGTACACATACAAGAATTTCAAAAAACAAATGATGTTCTACTATAATAATAATCTGAACATAGAATTTTGATTTTTGCATAGTTATAACTTCCTCTGCAAAAGCTTTTCTTTACGTTAAAAATCTGATTGTGTTGGAGTTTTAAAAATTTTCGGTCGATAGAGGAGTTATATGTTTATGAGTTGGCTATCACTACACTATTTAATTTATAAATATAATTTTTAAATATTAAAATGTTATTTTTCCTATTTATTCAATCAAATGATGAATATATCTTTCAATCGGAAAAAAATCGCATTTAATTTTTTGCAAAAAAAAAAATTTTGAATTCAAAGTACCACAGTTAAAATTAGATAGCAGTCTAGGTGATGAAATTCTATATAAAAAAAATAAAAAGGATCTAAATTGTATGCTTAAATATAGCCACAGCAAAAATAAATTAAACAAAGTAAATACACATACCGACGGTGGCTTAAGACGGAAACCATATACATATCTCAAATTTTCATTATCTTACAGATAAAACTGAAACACAAAAACACAACGTCTAAGCAGTGGCTATAAACCATTTAAATATGGTGCATTTAGTAGCCAACTTCTTCTGAATGAAATAGTTATATTGTTCTTTACTTATATCTGTTCTATTTTCTCTAAAATTCTATTTTATAAAATTTTCTATTAAAACATTAACTTATTGAAACCAAGGGCTTGTCCATTAGACTCTTTTTTAGTTTAACCAGAGCAGATGATACCTTGGCAGCTCCCGCCTTCTTACGTTCCTCCATATTCTTTGCGCCTAAGGGAATCATTGTTGTGTCTAGCAGGCGGCGTCTAAATAACTTATAATACTGTAAAACCTGTGCATTAGCCCATACTTGTTTGGTATCAAAATCTAAAATCCGAACAGAATCTAATGATTTGGCGCGTGACAAGGCTACATAAGCCTGACCAGCTTCAAACACTTTAGATAAAGACATTTCGACACAATCTAAAGTTAGACCTTGAGATTTGTGTATTGAAAATGCCCAAGCTAATTTAAGCGGTATTTGTCTTCGTGTCACTGAGCCTCCTGTATGAGTTTTAATTATCCATTTTTCATGTTTGCATAAATATTCCGTATTGTTTTTAAACCTCACAACTGGTACACCTTTATCAATGCGTACCACAACACCCCGGGCTCCATTAACTAAGCCCGAGGAAATGCTAATATTTTTTAATAACATTACTTGCGCATTTATTTTCAAATACAACTGGGAGGGTGCCTGTACTTGAGAATCCAATTGTTTAGTCATGAAAGCATCAGAGTCTTCTGATTTAAATAAAATTTTTTCACCGGGTAAATTTTCCAATTTGGATTCATTAATAGAATTAGCGTCATTCGTATGCGAACATAGCTGAGTGGCTAAAATACCATTAGCCTCAATTGTTTGCTTGGAAGTAGCCATCAGACGTTTAGTAATTTCTTCAGTACAATGGCCAATACGCAAATGATTTAGAATCTTAATAAATTCTGGGTCCGACTGACGATGCACTTCTTTTAGTTCATAAACATATTCAATGCATTTTTCCCAAGCGCTAGATTGAAAACAAAAACGTTGGGGAAGTGTTTGTGAACCACTACTTGAAAAATGTTCTTGTCGTTTTATAACCGGGGGCAACTGCAGAAAATCTCCACAAAGTACGAGTTGTATACCCCCAAAAGGACGGTCATTGCGGCGTATGTGACGGGCGACAGCTTCAATTTTCTAAAATGAATTTTAGATGATATAAAATAGTTTATATAATTGTACGTCATGTTAATTACATCAAAATATTGACCATCAACCATTGAGATTTCGTCTATAATTAAGCGTTTGCATTTACGCCAGGCCTGAGCACTAGTTGGTCGAGAGGCTAATTCATAACAACGTTGTAGAGTAGCATCCCCGCCGCCTATTCCGGCAAAGGCATGCAAAGTTACACCACCTATTGGCAAAGCCATTGATAATTTGCAGATTTAAGACATTTTAGTCATTTATAATTAAAATTGCGTAAAACTTACCTATCAAACAGGCTGCTACTCCTGTGGATGCTGTAGCCGCTGTGCCATCAGGCGGAAGAGCAGAAATGATTTTCCTCAGCAAAAAACTTTTTCCCGTACCAGCGGAACCCGTAAAAAACACATTTTTGCCCGAGACACAAGCCTTTAATACCTCCATTTGTTCTTGGCACAATTTCACTGCCTCGTCAGTTACCGTAGGCGGCTCCTGATGAAGTTTTTTGGATGCAGGCAAACCATTGTTTTTGTCATTACCGCCTTTAATTTCTTCATATCGACGTTTCGTTGGTTCCAGCGGCGATGGTTTAGCAGCTGTGAGACGTGATGGTATTAGCCCAGCCCGTTTACGTGCCATAACCATTTCCGCCGTTGTTACGGGTGAAATCTCTTCAAATTTACTAGGATTTCCTGAAAGCATGTGAGCTCTCAACTGCTTTTGTGCCGTGGCCTCATCTTGTTTTTCTCCGCCATTCATTTTTATAAACACAGTTCTTAGGAAGTACATTAAAGTTCCAGATGGTGCATTCGACAAATACATCACACATTGTTCTGCCTTAAAATTAATTGAAGCCTTTCCCTCGGACATGAATTTCTTATGCACTATAATGTCTTTCATTTTAAATTTCAAGGGTTTTATTTTCTCCGCAGACAACTCTATAAACAACTCCCTTATATCGTTCCGTATCAGCCGCAATGTTCCCACTTTGTACGTCAACTTGCGTCCAACAACACCCACAGAGTTTGTCCATTGTAGATTTACAACACATGTTAAAACGGCATCATTTGAATCCATGCCGAGGCTTTTTTTTTTGGTTAAAATGTGTTTTGCAAATTTATTTTCACAAGTCCCTACTTCTTCGAACAATTAACAAGATTATTTTTTTTAAATTTGCAGTAAAATAATCTAGGTTTAACATAAAAAAAGTAAACTTGAATGCCGCCTTCTGAAGAATGAAATATTATGTTCGAGGCGAATTATAAATTCGCCTTGGTATTAGCTGTAGCTGCCAGATTGATAAAAAAAATTTTGCCCTCTGCGACTGACGTGATATAGTTCTCACGATTCTAATGACGTGGTAGACTACCAGACACCATTTACATGGCTTATATTTTCCAAGTTCCGTTTTGTAAAACTAATAAAAACTATTTTTTTATTGCTTATGAATGTTAGTAAATATTTATAAAGGAACAAAATAATCTTTTGCTCTACCACCACATCAGTCCAAGGCAAATTTATTACTTGGTGTATGCACGACTAACACAATTCAACAACAAAACAAACAACAGGCATTTTGTTTGTGTAAACGGCGAATTTATATCCAACGCTGCCAAAATTTTCCATGCATAAAACATTACATAAAAATGGCGCTGGAAAATATGTACCAAATTTGACAGAGTGGGAAATGGAAAAGTTCGGCCGAATTCACCACTGCATCCACCTGAAATTAATTCGCCTTGCATCAGTCGCAGAGGTTTGAAGTGGTGATCAAGGCGAATTAATTAACAGGAGGATGCAGTGGCAAATTCAGGCGAATTTATCCATCACCCACACTGTCAAATTTGCCTTGGTGGAGATGTGATGCAACAGAATTCCGTTGCGATTTTTATAAGGACAGAATGATTTCTTTAATATAATTTTTATTGTGGCCTAAGATTATATGTGGTGCCAATGATTGATTAAAATAATTGAAAAAACGTATGATTGTTTTGGAGTGTCACTAGTATCCTCTTTTGTAGAGCAATAACATCAAAAGCATGGCGAATTCATTATCAGGTGTATGCAGTGGCGAATTCGGGCGAACTTATCCATTTCCCACTCTGTCAAATTTGGTACATATTTTCCAGCGCCATTTTTATGTAATGTTTTATGCATGGAGAATTTTGACAGCGTAGGTAATGAATTCGCCGCTTACGCAAACAATATGCCAGTTGTTTGTTTTGTAGTTGAATTGTTGTAATCGTGCATATACCTGGTAATAAATTTGCCTTGATCGAATGCATTTGCGAAATACCGATTTTCTAATGAAGGTGATGAAAAGCTCTACTAAGGGGCTGTGCACATATAGTGCGGTCGCGATAATATGAACTAATTAAAACCAAGCCAGTTCACTTTTGAAAGATTGTTCATATTTGCGAATGTCATTTAATTTGTATGAAATTTTGGTTGACATCTGAGAGCAATTCAAAAACCAATATTGATATATTGATACGTTAATACGTAGGGTCAAGATTTCTGCGATAATTTCTGGATGGATTTTGTGGCATATGATAAAGAGTAGATTACACTTTAGATATGTATCTTGTTAGAAAGTTTTCAATAAATGAAATATTCAAATAATTGTCTAATTAGAATTTAACTGCCACTAATATTAATGTTAGTGTGGCAGCTCTGTAAGATATCCTGTATATGGCAGCACTACTTAAAAGCTTATTTGTTCAAATTATGTTTTGATGACATTCTTTTTTCTTTTTTTTTTGTTTGTTTTGGTTTCCTCATACTTGTCAAAGAGCTTTTCTTTTGAAAAGCGAGAACTTAGAACTTTTTTTGCGTAACGAATTAAAGAGAAATAAAATGAGCAAATAGCAAAATTTCAAATTCGCAATTTTTAATCGAACGTATGCCGTCGCCATAAAAACAACGTGCGGAAGCGCAGCGCGTGTGTATCTGAAAATATAAGTTGTTTTTTTATAGTATTGTGTACAAAAGTGTTTTTTTTAAATGATTTAAAGAAGCTTGACGATAAAATAATATAAAAGAAAAAAACCATAAAGTAATAAAAGAAGAAACGACAAAAAATATAAATTCCACTACAGTTTTTGACGTTTATAAATAATTATGAAAAGAACAAAACTTGAGAATTTTAAAAGAAATTTATATGAAATGCTAAAAATATTTGCGAAATTGAAAATATAATACACATTGAAAAGATGTAAGCATTCATGGAAATGTTAAGTGTTTTCAAAATAAAATTGAAGAAAGATACATACATAGATAAAAGGGAAGAAAAATCAGTACATAATAAAAATAAAAAAAAGAATAATATTCGCTTAACAACAACAAAACACGCTGTGAATAAAAGAAGTGTTCAAGATCTATTAAATGAATTAAGAATGGTTGGCTGATTAAAGAATGCAAAACTGCGAAAAGTAACAAAACAGAACAATCAAACTTAAAGAAAATCTTTTAAATTTCTAAAATATGTGGCAGCAAAAAATGTTCACAGTTTTAAAATTAGAAAGATTCTTTTTTATTTATGCATCTTCTTGCGTTAGGCGTATGAGCAAAGTCTTTGCGTTGGGATTTCTTTTCTTTTAGTTGCTGTTTATTTTACAACTGTTTCTCTGTCTCGCTTTTGTAGTATATATTTTTAGTTGATGTTGTTTTTAGACATGATTTACATAGTCTGCATCTCATGAAAACTTATCTACGATTAAAATATGTATATTTCCAGACAAATTTTACCCATTATTATGAATTTAATATATGTATGTATGTAGGTATATACTTATGTAAATATGTAGGTACATATTTGTTCGTTTAATGAATGTAGAATTTAATTCAGAAATTTCTTTCTGTATCAGCGTGTTCTGCTTAGACGAATGATGTCTAAATTTCATAAAAAATAATGAATTAATGTATGCAACGAAAACAAATAAGTACATGGCAAATTATTAAACAACAAAAACAATACAACAACAAGGGGAGCAAAACACGCGCCATAATACAACAATAACATAAATTCTCTCTTTTTGCTAAAATGAATCAGAGAGAATGTTATTTTATGTAAACTTTACAATGTAAAGGCAATGAATTAATTCTCTTGTAAAATTAAAACATAAAATTACCTTTATTAAAAAAAAAAACAAAGGATGTTATTGAAATGGCAAGCATGGAAAAATCAAGTACAAAATTCATGTTCATAATCCAATTTAACACACCCAGACGTATGTGTATGCATCAGTATAATTCGGGAAAAACAATAATAAAACACTAATTGGAATTCGTTTGACATTTATCTTCTTCTAGTGGGAAAACTCTCATCTCTAACATCCGAAAAATACAAAACATTACAACAACAATCACTAACAAATCAACAAACCCCCATTTCTTTCTTAAAAAAAAAGAAACTGCAAAACTAGAAAGCTTTATTAAGTGGCCGTCGGCTTTTGGCTTTTTCCATTAAAATTTATAAGAACAGTGTTGTGTAGTGATAACGTGAATTAACGAATAATTATTATCTTATCTTTAATACTTATCCCTACATTCATATGTATGTATGCATATTACAGCACACGGTGCAAAAAAAAGAAAAAAATATAACAAAAGAAAATTTTCACGACAATTTTAAAACAAAATTAAATTAAACTAAAACAAAGTAAAATTTAAACTCAAACAAAACGTGTAAGAATTCGTCACAAATTGAAGCAAAAACCGAAAAGTACGAAAAAATAAAATAGTAAAATCAAGAAAAATTGCAAGAAAATCGCGAAAATTTGCTTATTTTGGTACTGAAAATCTAAAAATAAAGAGAAACAAATAATATTTTCTTAAAAAAAAAGCAGTGCCAAGTAAGAGGTGCAAATTAAAAGCAGAAGAAAAAAATTTTAAAATAATAAATGCCGACGGTATAAAAAAAATGCAATAAAATCAGTATCTAAAGAATCGAGTTAAATTAAGTTTTTTTCTATTAGAAGACGTGCCAAATTATTAAACAAAATAAGCAGAAATTAAAATGATGAAACAATTAATAACTACATATGTACATGCATGCTTATGTATGCAAATATAATAAATTTATGACGTGAAAAAGAAAATATAAAATACCTAGTGTGTATATTTTTAATACTAAAAATGAAAACATGTTTACGATTTTCCAGAAGATTGACTTAACCCGTTAAAATAACTATAAACTTGTAAAAATAACGGGATTTATTAATCTACAAAATAAAAAAGAAAAAATAAAAACAACCAAAAAAAAAAAAAAACAAAAAAAAAAAAAAAACAAGAAACCACTATTTTCCAAATAGTTTTCTAACTCAACATGACCGAATACGTTACTCCCAACATACACACAGTTTTGAAAAAATATCAAACAAGTGCTCCAAAATCTTTACAAGGACCAGGTCACTCCTTACACACCGCCACATCACAGTCACCATCGCCGTCGTCTTCAACTACCGCCAATATTGCGAATTTACAAGCACAACAATTATCACAACAAACAAATTCAAATTGTCCATGCCCTTTAGATGTCAGCCTTAATAATGGCACCAACAACTCTATGGCATCGGATATACATGGACTTGTTACTGTGCGTAATAGTCCGTGTGATCTTATTAAAGCGGCTTCACACTGCCCCTCCATCAATCCAAATAGTTCACAGCATCTGCCTACCATGTCGTCGTCATCAACATCATCGCCATCAACAAATGCCGCAGCATCAGCTGCCACCGCAGCAGGAGTGTCAAACATTAATCCTGCGTTGCCACTTATAAAAAAAGAAATAATATCTTCCCCAGAACCTGCTTTAGTTAACTCTCATGATCTCCTCTCAAATGAAAATCCTATAGGATCATCAGTACAAGTACCGCCAAACCTTATACCGCCTCCACCTATTAAAATAATGCCACCTCCACCGCCTGAAGTATCACAGCCTATACTATCGGCTGCCGACTCTGGTTCCGGAGAATTATACGAAACACGTCTAGAGGGCAAAACAATAGGCTGCTTTTCTCTGGGTGGTGAGATGCGTTTGTGTTTGCCTCAATTTCTCAATAATGTCTTGGCTGAGTTTTCATTGGAACAAATCAATCGAAGTTTCGATGATTTGGGCATCTTTTGCTCACAGTGTACACCAGATCAGTTAATGGAATTTAAAGCCGCTAAAATTCTACCATCTGACGTCAAGTCAAGCGGTTTAATAACACGCACAGATGCCGAACGTCTATGTGCTATACTCTTGCATCGCTCCGATCGTAATAGTTATATAAATGTCGAGGACATACCCAAGGGTGCCATATCCTTTAAGGTATACCATCGCTGTTTTGGCAAATGTGAAGCTATTTGTACACCAGACATGTATTCGTATCAGAAACCCACTTGCATTATGTGTCTCGAGTGTAAGGGTTGGTTTTCGCCACAAAAATTTGTCGGTCATGTTCATCGCAAAGTCGAAAACCGTACTTGCCATTGGGGATTTGATTCGCGCAATTGGCATGACTATTTGCATGTCGCCTTGGATGTAGAAAATCGTGAAAAATATCAAAAGATATTGGATGAACTTAAGGAGGTGGAGATTAAGGAACAGCTGAAGGCTCAACAAGAGATAAATTATTTGAAAAGAAAGGTAAGTGCGTGCGGGTATAGAAAATAGTAAAAAAAAAAATTCATTGCAATTTGCAACTCTCACTAAAACGATTTATGTACGCAAGTATTTCAATTATTCGAATTGTAAAAATTTTAAAAAGTTGATATTTTTATTCCAATCAATAAAAATTAAATATTTTATATATATGGACTAAATGTTAATATTAAATAACCTTAATTAATGAAAAATAATGCGAACATAAGTAATTATAATTATTGAATTAAACAACTCAATTAACGAAGTGTTAATCAGGTTTAATTGAATTTTTTTTATTGAGAATATCAGCCAGGATGTTTGCAAGACGTTGCCAGCCTTTTTGAACTTATTTTATTTTAACAAGTGACACGAGGATTAGGTATTTACTTCATCAACATAATAAACAGTTAAGAGATTCGTAACTACAAAACACCATTTTTTATTTCCTGTTCCTGTCGCTGTGCCTAAACGACACTTTCGTCAAACAGTGGAGAAATTTAATATTTATTCACAAAGAAGTGGTCTATTGCTTTTATTTTTTAAATTGATAACAACAATCAAGTACTTGACAAAAATAATTAATGGCCCTTATTTAAGTTGCATTCGATATTCGATCTTCGTTGGCTATCGAACATCGTACAACACAGTCGCACACACAAATACACACGCGCACACACACATGAAATCATCCACGTGGGCATAATCGTAAAAATAGTCCGATCAAATGAAAACCCTATGGCCAAAATAATGGTGAAATCAATAACTTCTCCTTTTTTTTATAGCGGGAAGTAAAAAGAAAAGGACAAATTTAAAAATCATTTTCGTACAGAAGTTATAATAGAGATTTTCGTAACACTTTCCAATACATGCAATTGTGGATGTTTGTTCCAAAACCGCTTAATGGATTTAAATGAAATTTATTAGATGAATATCATATGACCCAGATTCAAATAAATGGAACTTGTTAAAGGTTGAAAAAGGGACAAATACACACTGCCTAAATACTGGGGGTAAATGAAAAAACCTGCTACTTTTCGTTTTTCGATAAATTTTGTATGCCTTCATTATGAATGAAGTCATACCGGTAAAATCAAGTTAGTTATATGTACATACATTACAACAAATTGCTTCAAATATAAAAACGGTGGCACGAAATAAGCCCCAAATCGAAAAATGAAATAAGCCGCAAAAAATTTTATGAAATAAACGCCAAAAAAAAAATGAAATAAGCCCCAAACAAAATTTACGAAATAAGCCCCAAATAAAATAAGCCCCAAAAAATTTTCAAATTTTTTGTTTGGGGTTTATTTCATTTTTTTTGGGGCTTATTTCATTTTTTAAAAATTTGGGGCTTATTTCATAAAATTTTTTGGGGCTTATTTCATTTTATTTGGGGCTTATTTCGTAAATTTTGTTTGGGGCTTATTTCATTTTTTTTGGCGTTTATTTCATAAAATTTTTTGGGGCTTATTTCATTTTTGATTTGGGGCTTATTTCATTGGGGCTTATTTCGTGGTGCCTATAAAAACTATAATTTATATTACGAGTATTACGAATAAACGTAATTATTATTTGAATTGTAATAATGTATAAATGAGAAATTATTATTATTAGGCTTAAGTTCAGTTTTATTGAATTAATGAAAATTCAAATTACATACTATGATTTTTGAAAAACATTAGCATGTGCTATCAGATTAGCAGAACGTATCAGTATACCGATTTCAAGGCCGCTACACCGCTCCTCAGCGTTCATTTGTCCATTTTTACAATTTTTGTAAAGTGGTTACTAATTGGGAAAGATCAACTATTTAACCAAGTTTTCAACAGAAATAGAATACGAGAATTATTATAATTCCTTTTTATTCCATTTTTACATGTTGAAACCATTTTGGATTAGTACGAAATTTCCTATTTCTGATTGGTCACTACTAATATTCGACAAACACTCATAGTCCGTTATATTCAAAGTAGTTTAGTTTGCAATTTAACGTATTGTTTTTGTAGCGTGCTGGTGTTGGTAGTTTGTACCAAATGGTTGCCAGATTATTGGCCGCGATGACATGCTGGCGTTTTGCTCCGGCAGAAGCTCGCCGTTGCGGAGGGATCTTGCCAATCGCTCTGGTAATCTACCAGCTACAAAAAAATCATGTCAGCTTTGATCGTAGAATTAGAATAAAGGAACCCGAAACAAGTTTCGTTCGCTCCCTGCATACACAATATAAAATCCTCTGGCTGATGGTTTGCCAGGAACTTTTCCCACCCCTTCTGAGGCTATACAACCTCACCATGGCATCCTTAAAAGATGTTTGATGAACCAAACACGAACCTTTTGATTTTTGTTTACATTTGCTCCTCTACTTACTTACCGCAGCTGAAAACAAATTATTCCATTCTAAGACGCTTTAAATTTTCAATATAAAAATTTCATGAATTTTTTTTTCCAGACTTTTATAATAAAAAAAAAAAAACATTCTCTTCTCTTACTCGTAGTCTACATTAGCTTATTAGTTTTATAACATTTATCAGGAGAAAAATTTTGCTAGTAGAGACCGCAGTTTGTTACTCTTATAACATCGTTATCAGAACAATTATCAGAACAACGATGTCAGACATCAAATGTCATTTTTCAATATGAAAAAACGAGACAACAAACAAAAGCTATTTGCTGTCTCTGCCACTCCACCTTAAAATTGTGGTAAAACATCACATGAACATTTACTAATATTCCCCACATAGAAAAAAATTATCAAATTTAGTACTGTTATTCTGCTGGCGCTATCTTAATGTTATAACAAATAATAAGCTAATGTAGACTGCGAGTTAAGCTACGTTCACATTTATCAAATATTTGTCGAAAAAAACGTAACCACTAGTTTTGCTTTGGGATAGTGTTGTTTTACTTGGTTTTTATATCACAAAATAAAATTAATTATTCTATCAGAAAGTATTCTTATGCAGTTTTTTAAAAATGCGAACCCAAAATTAAAAATATATTGGAATTAAAGCAAATAAATTATTAGTTTCTTTCTTCGTTACGTTTTTTTCGACAAATATTTGATAAATGTGAACGTAGCTTTAAGCATATTTACAAAAGGTAAACACCCTCAAACAAACTGCCAATCAGCTGAAAACTACATTTCACAGCTGTTACACTGGTGTTGCCATATCTGCCCAGGGCATTATCTGCCACAGGGTGCACACGACATTGTTTTCTCTCAATATTAGGGTCATTCACATCACTGTGATGATCCTATTATTAGGGAATAGCTCGTGCCCAAGCTGAATTAATATTTTATATTATTACTAGCTTATCCCGGTATGCTTCGCTACCCCTTCGTTATAAAATAAAATTAAAAATATTTATATTAAAATTGTGTAAATTTTGTTCAGCTCTACCGGAATTTGGCAATTTGTGGGCACATTTATTTTTGTCACTCATTTGGACCAATGGGAAATTAAAGCCAAGGATCCATACTTATAGGCTATGTAAATCCGATTTCTCAATTGTATTTGAGAATTTTTCTATAACACTTGTTTGTCACTCATTTGGACCAATGGGAAATTAAAGCCAAGCATCCATACTTATAGACTATGTAAATCCGATTTCTCAATTGTATTTGAGAATTTTTCTATAACACTTGTTTGTCACTCATTTGGACCAATGGGAAATTAAAGCCAAGCATCCATACTTATAGACTATGTAAGTCGGATTTCTCAATTGTATTTGAGAATTTTTCTATAAAATTTGTTTGTCACTCATTTGGACTAATGGGAAATTAAAGCCAAGCATCCATACTTATAGACTATGTAAATCCGATTTCTCAATTGTATTTGAGAATTTTTCTATAACACTTGTTTGTCACTCATTTGGACCAATGGGAAATTAAAGCCAAGCATCCATACTTATAGACTATGTAAGTCGGATTTCTCAATTGTATTTGAGAATTTTTCTATAAAATTTGTTTGTCACTCATTTGGACCAATGGGAAATTAAAGCCAAGCATCCATACTTATAGACTATGTAAGTCGGATTTCTCAATTGTATTTGAGAATTTTTCTATAAAATTTGTTTGTCACTCATTTGGACCAATGGGAAATTAAAGCCAAGCATCCATACTTATAGACTATGTAAGTCGGATTTCTCAATTGTATTTGAGAATTTTTCTATAAAATTTGTTTGTCACTCATTTGGACTAATGGGAAATTAAAGCCAAGCATCCATACTTATAGACTATGTAAGTCCGATTTCTCAATTGTATTTGAGAATTTTTCTATAAAATTTGTTTGTCACTCATTTGGACCAATGGGAAATTAAAGCCAAGCATCCATACTTATAGACTATGTAAGTCGGATTTCTCAATTGTATTTGAGAATTTTTCTATAAAATTTGTTTGTCACTCATTTGGACTAATGGGAAATTAAAGCCAAGCATCCATACTTATAGACTATGTAAGTCCGATTTCTCAATTGTATTTGAGAATTTTTCTATAACACTTGTTTGTCACTCATTTGGACCAATGGGAAATTAAAGCCAAGCATCCATACTTATAGACTATGTAAGTCGGATTTCTCAATTGTATTTGAGAATTTTTCTATAACATTTGTTTGTCACTCATTTGGACCAATGGGAAATTAAAGCCAAGGATCCATACTTATAGACTATGTAAGTCCGATTTCTCAATTGTATTTGAGAATTTTTCTATAACACTTGTTTGTCACTCATTTGGACCAATGGGAAATTAAAGCCAAGGATCCATACTTATAGGCTATGTAAGTCCGATTTCTCAATTGTATTTGAGAATTTTTCTATAACACTTGTTTGTCACTCATTTGGACCAATGGGAAATTAAAGCCAAGGATCCATACTTATAGGCTATGTAAGTCGGATTTCTCAATTGAATTTGAGAATTTTTCTATAACATTTGTTTGTCACTCATTTGGACCAATGGGAAATTAAAGCCAAGGATCCATACTTATAGGCTATGTAAGTCGGATTTCTCAATTGTATTTGAGAATTTTTCTATAACATTTGTTTGTCACTCATTTGGACCAATGGGAAATCAAAGCCAAGCATCCATACTTATAGACTATGTAAATCCGATTTCTCAATTGTATTTGAGAATTTTTCTATAACACTTGTTTGTCACTCATTTGGACCAATGGGAAATCAAAGCCAAGGATCCATACTTATAGGCTATGTAAGTCCGATTTCTCAATTGTGTTTGAGAATTTTTCTATAACATTTGTTTGTCACTCATTTGGACCAATGGGAAATCAAAGCCAAGGATCCATACTTATAGGCTATGTAAGTCCGATTTCTCAATTGTATTTGAGAATTTTTCTATAACATTTGTTTGTCACTCATTTGGACCAATGGGAAATCAAAGCCAAGGATCCATACTTATAGGCTATGTAAGTCCGATTTCTCAATTGTATTTGAGAATTTTTCTATAACATTTGTTTGTCACTCATTTGGACCAATGGGAAATCAAAGCCAAGGATCCATACTTATAGGCTATGTAAGTCCGATTTCTCAATTGTATTTGAGAATTTTTCTATAACATTTGTTTGTCACTCATTTGGACCAATGGAAAATCAAAGCCAAGGATCCATACTTATAGACTATGTAAGTCCGATTTCTCAATTGTATTTGAGAATTTTTCTATAAAATTTGTTTGTCACTCATTTGGACCAATGGGAAATTAAAGCCAAGGATCCATACTTATAGACTATGTAAGTCCGATTTCTCTATTTTATTTGAGAATTTTTCTATAACATTTGTTTGTCACTCATTTGGACCAATGGGAAATTAAAGCCAAGGATCCATACTTATAGACTATGTTAGTCCGATTTCTCAATTGTATTTGAGAATTTTTCTATAACATTTGTTTGTCACTCATTTGGACTAATGGGAAATTAAACCCAAGGATCCATACTTATAGACTATGTAAGTCCGATTTCTCAATTGTATTTGAGAATTTTTCTATAACATTTGTTTGTCACTCATTTGGACCAATGGGAAATTAAAGCCAAGGATCCATACTTATAGGCTATGTAAGTCGGATTTCTCAATTGTATTTGAGAATTTTTCTATAACATTTGTTTGTCACTCATTTGGACTAATGGGAAATTAAACCCAAGGATCCATACTTATAGACTATGTAAGTCCGATTTCTCTATTTTATTTGAGAATTTTTCTATAACATTTGTTTGTCACTCATTTGGACCAATGGGAAATTAAAGCCAAGGATCCATACTTATAGACTATGTTAGTCCGATTTCTCAATTGTATTTGAGAATTTTTCTATAACATTTGTTTGTCACTCATTTGGACTAATGGGAAATTAAACCCAAGGATCCATACTTATAGACTATGTAAGTCCGATAAAGTATTCTTTTCGAATAAATGTACCAAATCGATTGAATTAAATGTGGAAAAAACACACAATGTTGCGATGTCAATGTTTCAAAGGACTGCCAATCTTGCGGCAAAACAATAATAAAAATCCGAAAAAACCCGTGTGCTTCGCTATAAATAAAAAAAAATCGTTATAAAATAAAACTGAAAGTAATTATATAGTCATGTATATATTATTTCGTAAGAATATCCTATTGTGAAAATTAAATGACGATCGGTCCAGTAGTTAAGACTATAAAAAGGGGCGTCTTCCCACCCAGTTTTCTCCTGGTACGTATTTATAATTATGCCAATACCATATGTACCAAGTATCATCGACGTATGTCAAAAAATGCCCATAATATGGCGATTTAAATTTTTTGGTTATATGGGCGGTGCCACGCCCCTTTGCCCAATCAATACTTTATATAGTCAAGCATTTATTATTTCGTAAGAATATCCTATTGTGAAAATTTAATGACGATCGGTCTAGTAGTTAAGACTAAATTACGATTTTAATTTTCCTAAAAAGGGGCGTGCGTAAAAGTAGGCGTGGCAAATTTTTCGTTCGATGAAAACTTAAAATGGATTAATACGAACATTTGAAAGAAGAATTAGTCAAATCGATGGAACGGTTTTCTGATTTTAGGTAAATCGAAAAAAGTTGGACCATGGCGATCATTAGAAAGAAAAAATCGTCCAAATCGGTCCAGCCATTCACGCGTGATGCCGTGACCAAGGAAAAAAGGGATTCATTTTTATATATATAGATTGATGGACTCGTACAAAATTTGAAGGCTATATAGCTAATATAGAGCCCTAGATATTTAATATTAATTTTGTATATGAGCTAAATATTCACTTTGTATGGGAGCTGCCACGCCCACTGGTATGATCCCGCCCAATTTTCCCATGACTATTCATAATATAATCAACGTGCACAAATTTCTAAGACTATGGCTATTATAGTACTGTAGATATATGATATTAAATATTTACTTTGTACGGGAGCTGCCACGCCAATTAGCCTATCCCGCCCATTTTTTTCACAACTCTTCAGATTAGTTTAATATGTACATGTGCAAAGTTTCAGAACTCTTGCTGTCATAGTACTCCAGATATTATATGTTAAAACTTTGTATGGGATCTACCACGCTCACTTGTCCAATCACGCCTATTTTCACTTCAGCTGCTAATATTATTAATTTATGCACTCCTACAAAGTTTGAAGGCTCTAACTATTATATAACTCTAGATATTTGATATTAAATATTTATTTTATATGATAGCTGTCACGCCCACTTGTCCGATCCCGCCAATTTTTGTCTTGATTATCACATGAGTAACATATGTACTATTGCAATGTTTCAAAACTCTTGCTATCACAATAGTCAAGATATATGATGTTATTTAATTTATGTGGGAGGGGCCACGCCCACTATATTTCTTATGTGCACCCTCCACACAGACCCCAATCACCCCTGAAAATTTCATTGAAATCGGGCAAGCCGTCTAGGAGGAGTATGCGCACAGGAAGTTTTGCACTTAATTTTATATATATAGATTAGGAATAAACATAATAATTATTTAATTTATAATATTAAACTAACATGAAAGATTTAATAACAAATAAATCGTATTTTGTTATAAATATTATCAACGGCAGATAGTCACCATTTAATTGATTTAAAAATATTAATGGCATCAAATATGGCTAATTGATGGTGACGGGACATACGAACTTGTACAAATGTGATGTATTCGTGATGCATGTGCAACAACACATATGTACATACATAAGTCAAAGACAAGGTTCCATATTTTACTGACAGACAATAACTACAACTACTGTCTGGTGATCTCAATATGTCTGACAGACACTTTTAAACTTTATCACAATTACAAAACAAACTGAGATGAGGAAAAGCAGAAAGAAAAAGTCTTCAATTGATAAAGAAATTAAAAAAAGACTGTCAAACATCAGATAACAAAACAAATTGTGAACATAGGCAATGACGTCTTGTTCTGGTATTCGCTACCCATCATTTTTGTTTTCCGTTTTTTTTTCTTGTCGCTTTGCAAATTTTATTTTTAAATTTCATTTTATGACACAACGTATTATTATAAAATATATATTTATACACTCCCGTTCACTTATTTAAAGGCACTAAAAATTCCATATTCAGCAGCCTGTATCTTTTGCAATTTTTAACCGATTGCAGAATTTGAAAATAGAAATGGAAGCTGGACATCTTGAAATATAAAAAAAAATCATGACAATCGTGGTTTCTTAACTAAAGAACTTTTTTTGAGCAATTTATAAAACCGCCACTTTTGTAAACTCGAGTCGCTACCAAACACATTGGTTTTTTACTGCTTTTATAAGTATTTCGGCTGTAAAATATGCATTGTTAGGTTTAAGTTTCTTAACATGATATTAGACACCGCTACAAATTTTTAATCAGCTTGTTGATCTGCTAAATTGAATTTGACATTGATTTTACCCGTTTTTATTATACCATAACTAATAGAAAATGTCAGAAGAACCCGATATTATTGCAAACCGTTTAACTTATGAAATTCGTGTAAATGTATATTAAAAAAAAATTGTCATTGGTATTAAGTGGTTGCGCTTTTTTGAGCAAATATTTGCCAAATGTGAACGTACCTTTAGACTCAAGCGAAACGTTTGTTTTAAGTAAGTTACGCGTTCCGTTATGACCATCATTATACAATTTACTTACAAAATCATTTTTGTTTGCTAATCATATTTTCCTGCATTTAATTCTGAATTCTGACAGAAGTCTTGACAAAATAATGCTTCCGCTATCGCTGGACGATTATGGTTATAAGAAAGAAATTATTATTATTAGGCTTAAGTTCAGTTTTATTAAATTAATGAAAATTTAAATTCCTAAGAGTTTTTATTTTGAAAAACATTAGTGTATCCAATCAGACTAGCCTAACGTATCAGTATACCGATTTCAATACCGCTACACCTCTCATCAGCGTTCGTTCGTCCATTTTTACAACTTATGTAAAGTGGATACTAATTGGGAAAGAATATAAACTATTTAACCAAGTTTTCAACAGAAATAGAATACGAGAATTATTATAATTCCTTTTTATTCCATTTTTACATGTTGAAACCATTTTTGGTTAGTACGAAATTCCCTATTTCTGATTGCTCACTACTAATATTCAACAAACACTCATAGTACGGTTTATTCAAAGTAGTTTACTTTGCAATTTAACGTATTGTTGTTTTTTGTCTCTATAGTAGGGTTATTCACATCAATTTCATCGATGTTGGCCCCCAATATTAGGAAGGAGCTCGGCCCAAGCTGAATTATTATTTTTATATTTATTATATGAAATATGTACTAATAATTACGTTTATTCGTAACAATAATAATATAAAAATATTGATTATAAGAAAGTATTACAAAAAGACACTTTGCGATTTAGCCTCGTACGATTGTCTGAAAAGTGTTTGGGTGTTTTCTCAAATACATATACACTTTTTATTCACATCATTGGATGTTGTTGTTGTTGTTATTATTGTTTGTTGCTTATAAAATGACATTTAAATTTTAATGTATTTTTTGGGTTTTTGCTAGATTTGTTCTCCCTTTTGTTATTGGAATGCTTAAGTTATATGTCAAATACAATATACAAGTGAGTTTTAGAATGTTTGTATGTATGTATTTATGTATGTTGTTTATACATATAACGCCAACACGAAAACATCAAATGAATTATAGTTTGATAATTATCATGTCATTAGAGTAACTAAATTTTATGATTTTCTCCAATTAGTTTATGAAATTTACATAAAATGTCACATGGCATGGCAAAAAACTTCAACAACAATAAAAAATTATAAATATGTTGTGTATTATGTAATAAAAACAAAAACCATATACTAATGTGGGGGTAGAACACGATTTTGTGATAAATGTCAATAGGTGTATGTTGTAATCATAATATGTTTTTATAAATATGTATGCATGCAGTGATGTTATACACTTTTTTCAGATGTCTTTACGCAGCACTTAAAAAATCCCTATTTTTCCCTACGCGCTCAAAAAATTGTCTTTACAAAAATCCCTACAACTTTTAAATTATAATCTATCAAACAATGCAAATAAAATCTTTGTGTTTAATATATAAACGTTTTATATAAACTTGTTGTACATTATGAGTTATTAAATCGGTCTTTTTTTTATAAATTAAAAACTAAATAAACAAAAATTGAAAAACATAAAAACAAGTGATATACATAAATTCATTTAAAATCACAATTAGTTCATTGGTAAAAAAAGCGAAATATAAAAAATATGTATTTTGAAATTTGCTAGGATATTAAAAAAAAATTGTTTGCCGTGTTATTTTTGACTGGTGATTTCCTGACATGTCGTAAGGATACCTTTTTTTTAAATGAGTTTCGGTACATTGGAAGGTATGTATAACAAGTTTTACATTCGTCTTGTTAAAATGAGCGGACAATGCAAATTGAAGTGAAAATTTTATGACTTAGCTTATTTCTTTTCTTAGTGCGAACATCAGTGATGATGGAAAAAATTCTTTCCCTGTCTGTATTGGCATGTGGCAGTGATAAAGCAAATGTAGCTAATGTCGACAAAAGGGGGGAAATGAAATTCTCATTAAAATTTTTCATTTTGTTAACTGTACTCCAAAACTTTTCGATGTCCATATTTAACAAATCACCTATTTCTTGAAAAATAAATTCAAAGGATCTCCACTCTTGTAGAAGAGAATTAGCGTCCACTTTTATAATTTTCGAAATATTTTTATGTGAAAATTAATTTTTATTTCCTTGTTTTTTCCAATGTAATTTCAGGGTTTAAGAATCCCATTTTTCTGAATATTTCTGTTTTAAGGAGTAATATTTGCTGTATTTCTTCCAAGACCAAATTGAAAAAAGTTGCTAAATTAATATATGTTTGCCATATTATTGAAAAGTCCCTACATTTTAATGATTTCAACATATCTGCCATTTTTTTCCTACGGTAAATTTTTTGGAAGAAAATCCCTACATCTAACATCATTGTATGTATGTATGTCACATTTAGTTATGTATTTCCTTGTTTATGTTATCATAATTTTGTTGTTCGAAGAAAAAAAAAAATAAAACTGTCTGTTGCCCAAATCAAAATTGTTATCCCCAACCAGAATAATAACACGCTGCTACAAATGAGTACTTTTTTTTTATACTTGAAAAGGGACCTAGTGTAGGTTATAGACCTTATTTAGTAGATCATAAATCAATTTTTAAAAGTTCGGAAACACCCTAAAATTTCGGAGTTATTCCGAAAAAACTATTTTCGGGTAGGTCCGAGTACTTATGAACACGTAACTCAGTTGATTTTAATCCGATCTTCAATTTTTGAACGCTTTATGAAAGACAAAGAATAGATCTTTCCAACCGTATACATTTTATGCTATATTAATTAATTATTGGTAGTAATTTTCGTAATAACATCTGCAATTTTTGTTATTTTTTTATGTTTTTTTAACTTTGAGTTCTTTTTTTTATAATTTTTTCTATAAAAGCAGATGTATTTGTATAAAAAATTTGAAATAGAATTTTATAACAAATAAAATGAACTTTAGGTTTTTTAAATCGGACAATATTTGTGAAAGTTATTAAACTTTATTTAAATTTAAATAGCACTTGGTACCCCCAAGCGGAAAAAAATTTAAGTGAGAATAATTTTTTTTTTATACTTTTTTTAATCATATATTCTTAATTTCTAAATAAAATAGTTTGAATACTGTTATTTTAAAATATTTATATAATCATATCATTATAAGATTAAAAAAATAAAAAAAATTCCAGATGTTATTACGAAAATTACTACCAATAATTAATTAATATAGCATAAAATGTATACGGTTGGAAAGATCTATTCTTTGTCTTTCATAAAGCGTTCAAAAATTGAAGATCGGATTAAAATCAACTGAGTTACGTGTTCATAAGTACTCGGAGCTACCCGAAAATAGTTTTTTCGGAATAACTCCGAAATTTGGGGGTGTTTCCGAACTTTTAAAAATTGATTTATGATCTACTTAATAATGCCTACAACTTGCACTAGGTCACTTTCCAAGTATATTTTCACTGTAGCACCGTGTAATTCATTTTTGGGGAAAGATACCCTGAACTGGGAAATATTTCTTCGAAATATTTACTCACTTTCATTGAAAGTGTTGTTGTGTCGGTCCTTGGACCAGATCTATTCCAATCTTTGTGATTTATTTAACTTTTAAATAATTTTTCTCTAGAACATGAAACATTTTAAACAATTTGATTTTATGTTAGAATATTTATTTCGTGAAGCTGACACTGTTGGCTTAACAATTCATATAATCCTTTTCTTTTTTTTCGGTTTATTCTACAAATAAATTTTTATTACAATTATATTCTGTTTGCAACAAAGAGAACTAACTGACAAGCAAAATGTTGCTCGTGTGTGCATTTAATTTCTATCTGACTATCTGTCACTCTGTCTGTTTTTTTTTTCTTTTTTTTGTCAATATTTCAATATGAAAACATAGATAGTAAGTGCTCGTATCTATTGCACTCGTTTAGTGTTATAACACTCCTCTCATATAGAATATTTTTCATTTCTTCAAATGCTTGTTTGTCAGCCTGTTTGTCTGTCTGTCCGTCTGTCCGTCGGTCTGTCTCCATCTAGGTATCACTTCACGTTTGTCTTAAAATTATATTTGGTTGTTTTTTATGTTCCAAAACTGTTCTATGACGAGCATTTTTTTCTAGTTCTGTCTCACTTTTTTTTTGTTTTTGTTTTTGCCATATTTGCTCATTGACCCCAAAAGGTGAAGCTGAATTGTTGTCGTCGTTGTTTGCAACAAACATTGTAATACAAATAAAAAAATAACTATCTATGTATGTATGTACACATATATGCATATTTACTCGTATGTATGAATATGTGTATGTCCAATGAGATTATTTAAAACTGAAACGTGAGTGTGTTTTACTGAAAATATCGGAAATTGCAGCTTGGTTTGCATTGAGTACAATATTTTTTTTTTTGCGTGTCCACTTTTCTACTTAAAATACCATTACAGTTTTCTTTTGAACTCCATACAATTTAATGCGAGTGCAAAAAAAATAAGACTAAAGAAATAAAATATATTGATTAAGTATTTGTTACTAACCAAAGTATGTAATTATTTGATACTCAATTTAATGGATGGTGGAAGTATTTTTGCAAATTATCACTTTTCTTTTCTTCTTATTTCGTTGGTATTGGGTGGTTTGACGAAAATAATATTTAATTGAAACAATGTAATATTCTTTAAAATAAAATTAAAGCTGAATCATGACAAAAGTCTACCATACGAGGCCTTCCATATATGTATATCTTAACAGGTTTACATGCACTTACTATGTGTAAAATAATCATTTAGTTTGTCATTCGAGTATTACTTAAATTACACTGTGCAGCACAAAGAAATAAAAAAAGAAATAAATAAGTTAAATTACACTCTTGCAAAACATTTTCTAGGACATTTTAAAATTATAAGTATCTGCTAAATGGATAACTTTCTGTGTAATAGCGGTATGAAATAAATATTATAAAATGCGGTAAATTGAGAATAAAATCAGCATTTGTTAATCGATTTTCATGATTTATACCTTATTTTATTCTTGAGGTATTTAGCTCAGAAAAATGTGTAAAATATAAAGTATTGGTTTTTTTTTATTGCACTTTTAAACTAAAAAAAACGAATTTTGCAAGAAAAAAATTTTTTCTCCTCTGAAATTTTTTAATAATTCCGAAACGATAATATATAGAAAAAAACTATATGAAATTAAATTAAATATAATTTTGTTACGCATCCTTTGGTGTTTTGTTTATGATCGGATGAGTCGTTCTCGAGTATTGACACCACACAGGCTGACATTTGTCTTCGTACCTGACTAATTTAGGGGAAAAAATTACCACGCCCATAAGAAAAATCCGTACGTGATGGAGAAAAACCGAAAACAGATTTGAGTTTGGGACATCAAAATCCATATAGTCCACATAGTTTTATTTAAAGGAGAGACAAAAAGTTATTTTCCGCAGAGCAGTGCTATCGATAATGCATTCAAGTATTAATTCAATTCTTTTTTGTGAATAAAATGAATGAATTTAAGACTTTGTTTCATGTTGAATTCATGCACACTTTAATTCAAGTAATTTTTTAAGTGACATGCATGCAAGAATTTTCAATTCATGAGGATTGCTTTCGTGTTTCAATTCAATTCAAATTTGGATCAAAATTAATTAATTAAATTTTCTCTAGTTCATTGTGAATTAAAAATCAAAATTGAGTCATTCTTTTACAGCTCTGATTGGAAGTAATACGCCGTTTAAGTTAAAATTCTCAAAAAATTAGATTTTCACCGTGTTTTGCAGGAAAAAGAGCCTTAATTATTTGGAAATTATAAAAGTTTTCTGCAAAAATACATTCCATACTTATATGTACATAAAAGACATTATATATATACACATACATATGTATAAATATATGTAGTTTTTTAATTTTAGTACTTAAAGCTTCCAGAGAGTTGAACATTACTTTTTCTTGAAAATATTATTTTAAGACCTGTTTTCAATAAAACCCAATATTGGTTTTTTTGAGTATCATTGGGAATTGCTTAGACTTCTTAAAATTATTGTTTCAAATAAATTGGCAGTGAATATTATTATTAAAAAAAAACATATTTTTGCCCCTGGTGATACTCTAAGAAAAAATCGCTTAAATACTAAAAAAAAATTCCATTATTGCGTTTTTTGGAATATATTTTGGAATTTGCGGTGTTTTCAGATGATAAACTCGAGCATTCCACTTTTTCCAAAATCCCGCACTGTGCGGCGGTAGTTGAAAAAAGTATGTACGATTATGTTTTAAGTTTCAAATCGCCAAAATCGTCACATGCAACAAAAAGTTACATTGTAAACTGTTTTTAAATGTACATTATGGTTGTAACTAAATTTCGGCCATATAAAAATGAAATGAATGAAAAATATTATCTGCGATTATTTTGTAAAAAAAACTTCACGCAGCAAATTCCAATTTTTTTTTTTAACTTGTTATTTCAGTTCATGTCATAAAAATCTTTCATAGATCATTAAATCTTCCAATTCTTATCTTTTGACTAGGCCTTTTTGCTCAATTGGTCTAATTGGATCTCTATTTGAAATAAATTCCAACGCCATCTCATTGCATAGAAATACAAATTTGAAACTTCATCGCTTTTTGACACCAACACAAAAGGAAAAGCGTATTTTTTCATAGTTTTCAATGGCCTATTCGACTATAGTATGCGTATTTTTATATCTTCGAAAAATGTTAAAAAGTTATATGCCTAATGTACATAAGATGTAAGATTATAAATATTTCTATGCCGATCAACTATAACATGAACTGGCTGATATATAATTTCTTAAATCTTCTATTAGAAATAGCAGGCATAACTATTTTGGTGTACAGTGTTGTTAATTAAAATTAGCGACAGTTTTCGAGCGTTTAATATTTGTTGTATATTCCAATATGAAACCCCCATCCTCAAACAAAACAAAAAAAAAATATTTTGCAAACAAAATGACTGATGCGGTTTAAAATTTCAACAACAAAAATAAAACTTTTGCAAAAATTTTAAAAACACATATTTTTGCTGCAAATGCCAAAACTTCTTTTTTTAAGGTTAAAATTTCAGTCAATTCAAAGGTATTTCCTAAAAACAAAACAAAAAGAAAAAAAAATCCACAAATATTTTTATTTAATGTTTTAAATTTAAAGTTTTCTGCAAAGTCAACTTCTTTAATCTGTCCATAATTAAGGTTTTGTTGCTGTTAATGTTTGTAGCACATAAAACTAAAACCAAAAAAAAAAATAAAAAACAAAACGTATCAGGTTAAAAGTCCAAAAATAAATATTTAAAGCACACATAAGATTGCAACCATGACAGAAAAAAGAAATCGGAAAAAGGCTAAATAAAAAATATCGTAAAACACGATTAAAGTCGCCTGTTTGCTGGTTGTTGTTTGCCTTGTTGCAAATAACAAAAAAAAAAAAAAACTAAACTGAGCTGAGCTGAGCATGCAGCAGTGATGACAGTCGGCCGACCCGACCAGACTTGGGACGACGGCCTGGCTGGCTCTTAGGCGGTACACAAAAAGACACCATGTATATATACAACTCTATGTCTGGTCTAAAAGATTTGTGTGTTAAGAAAAGCATGTGGCAAGTTTATATATTATATGTATGTATGTGTGTATGTACATATAGTATTTTGCTAAAAAATGTTGCAAAAACAAAAACAAACTTCATTGTTTTCTTACTGGAAATAAACAAGCCAACACTTTGCGTTGTTGTCCCGCCAAAAGTCTAGCCTTAATATGCCTTGTACTTGCATTTGCTTAATGTGATTTTAAGTTTCTGCTGTTTTTTTATTGGTTTTTTCTACAAGAAAATGTTTGGCGAGCTTTTTTTCTAGTTCCTTCAAAAAATGTCTAAACGAAAATGACAGCCCAGCCATACAAAACATTTAAGCCAAATTTATACTCGTAAAACAACAGCGACAGAAGAAAAACCACAAACAAGTTAAAGGAAGACTAAATGAGAGGCATAAATACCCATATAATCGTAAATCGAAGAAATACACGAATTTGTGTGCGATATCGAGGTACAAGGCAACATTGTTTTGTAAGCCGTTAAACAAGATGATATTACCATAAATTTTGGTTTTATTTTGTTGCTGTTATTGTAGCAGTTGCAGTTGCAAATGCAGTTTTGGCTTAAAGTTAACATTTTAAAAACTGTTCTTCGACGACGGCAATGGCTGGCTAAGGCTGCCTGCCTGCCTTGTTGCCATTGATGATGACGACGATGATGACGAAAGTTAATGGCAAACTGCTTTTAAATGCACATAAATACATATACTTAAATAAATACATACATGTGTCTGTGTTTAAATAGGTATGTTGCTACCGAAGGGTTCATTTAAAACTGGTAGGCATGGCAGTGATAAAAATTTACCAAAATCTTTCAAACATATATTTTCTAATAAAAAAATAAAACATGAAGCTTAATAAGTTGAGGTAGCTGAATTGAAAATTGATCGAAAATGTTTTAAAAAACTAACTTTACACATCAATATTTCAAACTTTTCAGTATGTATTCAGCTTGCTGAAGAAGTCAACCATTAAACTATACTGCCAACTAACAACGTAGCTGAATAGAAATTTTATTAGAAACTTTGCAAAACTTATTGGAACACTTTTAAGTGCGCTCAGCAAAAATCTTAAAAAAAATTGCGAATCGATTTAAGAAATTATAAAAATAAATACTGAATTGGACATTTGCCAACAATTTGGTGAGCAAAAGCTTTAGACCACTCTTGGATGTATGAAAGGGATATTATTCTTAATTTTAAAGAGGTCGGAAATATTTAATCTGAATTGCAAAGCTATTCAAGGTTTTGTAAAACTTTAGTTTTGAAAGAAAGTTCTGAATTTTTATTAGTATTCAGCAACATTGTTTGTAAACAATTTATTAAAGACTGTTGATATTCAGCTTGCTGCATAAAACACTTTTAGTTATTTGGTGAAAAAAAAAACCTATTCGATTATGAAATTCAGCTGGCTGATCAGGATTGTTGTTGTTTATTTTGCAAAAACCAACTTCTTGTAACAAATTTAACTCTTTTTATGTTTATCATAGTTTCTTTTTCAAATTAATTCATATGCAGCTTGCTGAATAAGCCACTAACTCCGAAAAATCTAACGAAAATGGGAAACGTTTTGAGCATTTTGTTAAAAAATAATTTAATTCTCAAATAGCATTTCTAGAAATTTAATTCGCATTCAGCAACCTTTTTGAACTAAATAATTAAACAGTGCTTGAATTAAGCACTCTGAAGTATCTTGCGAAACAACAAGTTTCCGTGATCAAGTTTCAATTCAGCAGCGAGGGTGGCAGGAAAATTTAATTGTTATCTTTGTCTTTCTGCCCAGCTGAATTAAATCTTGATTGGGGAAACTTGACGTGTGTGAACCCGCACATATTTGGGTGTTTGGAAAAATTGGGATATGATTTAAAGATTTTTTTTAAATTTTGTTACTGAATAAATTAAAAATTAAATTAAAAAGTGTTTTGCGAAACAGTCTGCTAAATAATGGAACACATTAAGTTTACGAGATCAAAATACTTGAGCTGAAAAGTTGTTGGAGTTTATGTAAAAAATTACTACATAAGAAACTTTTTTTAAACAAATTGTTAATATGTGTTCATATTCGCCGGAAATATCTGGTGAAAACACCTATTCAGCTGGCTGAATTGAAAAATTATTGTTAAATTTTGTACAAATACAAAGCCTTTGAAAAATTTATTGCTATTCAGCTTGCTGAATACTCAATTTATGGGTATTCATAAATCAAGTGGGAAATTTTTTTTGTTGTCTGAGCTTCAGGACTGTGCATCCATCTACCACACTTTTTAGGCATATGATTGTCCTTAATGATTTATATTGTTTGCAAATTTTAACTGAACTGTGCTCTCATTTGTGCTTGTTTAGGTGTGTGTGTGTGTGTACGCTCTTTTTTTTAATAACGTGGAGTTTACGAACTTGATAACAACGTTTATTTTTCGTATCCATTTTTTTATTAATTTTTTATTTTGGTTCTTTATTTTAAACTGGCCTGCCTGCCTGCCTGCTTTGATTGTTCAATGGCATTTCAAGTTTGTTAACAATGTTTTTCTCTTTGCATTTTTTATTATTATTTTCGTATTTTCTGAAAATAATAAACAACGAAAAATCCCCAAAAAAAAAAAAAAAAAAAAACAATATATTTTTTGGCGCATTCATGTTGTTGTTTATGTGTGTGATCTGCTCCTCCGGTTTAAATACAAAGTCAAGAGACATTAACCGGTCGATCGTTTGGTGAAACCAGTTGTTGGAATTTTTTTTTAAGATTTTGTTTTAGTGTTTTATATACATATTTATTTTTCGTTTCTGGAGAAGACAGGTCTGCAACTTTAAACCAAATCAGCCACCAAGTGCATGTGGCTTGTTTATGTGGCTCTAAGCAAAAAAAAAAAAAAATTAAAAAAAATAAAAGGATTTTCATGAACTTTTTATGTCAGGCTTTGGGTTGTTTTTAGTTACTTTTTTGTTGTTATTGTTGTTACTTTGGTGATTAAAATATTTGTTTGGCGTTTTGTTTTGTGCCAGCAATTTTGTGCATTGTTGACTCTTGTTTTGTAAAAAACTTAAAAGGGTTTTATTATGTCATCATTTAGTTTTTACTTTCTCTTAAAAACAACTTTTATGCGTAAAAATATTTATGTATAAAAGCTGGTCGGTTATTAAAGAAACTATGCATTTGTCGTGACTAAGAATTCCTCGGAATTGTTTCAACAATAAAATGCTGACATTTGAAATTTAATTTTGTCGTTTGAAAAATTTTTTCGTGTTATAAATCTACTTGGCGTGTTTGCTGAAACAGTGACTTATTTCAAATAAATTGCAATTTTTGTAATAAACGTTTTGCCTAGTAATGTCCTGGCCAAAAGTCGATTCGTTGTTCAAAGCTTTGATTATGCGACATCTTTACGTCTTTAATCTGACGACTATTAATATTTTAACTTCCGCAACATCTTAATGCATATGTATATACATATACATATACATATAAAAGGGGATGATATGATTTGAAGTGACGTTTCGGCCATTTAATATACATATGTCTTGATCTGTCATTTGTTTTGCATTGTATTCAGTGGAGTTTACAATTTCATCACAGTTTTATTATCAAAATAATCGTTCTCCAATTGCAACTTTTCATCCGCTTTTGCCATTTTATGGTCGTAATAATCGTCCAATTTTTAGCTTACATTTTCTTTACATAATGTTCAAGTGCCAGTAAGACAAAGAACTGCTCGAAGTAATGCAAATATTGCTGCCCTTCAGGCAAGTGTTGCTGAAGACCGCAATTTGTCGATTCCAAGACGTTCTCAACAATTGGGACTGCCTCAAACCACAACCTGGCGGATTTTGAGAAAGGATTTGGGTTTGAATCCGTATAAAATTGTTCTCACTCAAGAACTGAAGCCATTGGACCACCGTATACGTCGTGAATTTGCTGATTTTGCCTTGATTACTGCGAGAAATTTTGGAGATTTGATTATTTCAAGAAATTGTGATATTGAATGGCCTGCAAGAAGTTGTGATTTAACACCATTAGACTATTTCTTGTGGTGTTATTTGAAGTTATTGGTCTCTTTGAAGAAGTCGTGGAGGCCATTTGAAGGACGTTTTATTTAGAACTTAATTGTATCGATTGTACTTCACATTAAGTAAAAAAACTTTTGAATTTCATTAACAATAGGTGTGTTTTTTTTAAAGTAATCATAGCACTCTTATTAGAAAACCTTTTATATATAAATAAAAATGCATCTATGTTTGTTTGTATGTTCCATCTAGGAAGACAAACGGTAGGACCGAACGTTTAGGAATTTGAGAACTGTATTACCGATGATCGGGGAATTCAAATATGATATTTTTTTTATAATATTGGAGGCTGAAGAACACATAAAAGTAAATATTAATAACCTAAGATCTAAAATTTCTCTTGAAATTTGCTGTGTGTTGCACTCCAAGTACAAAATACAACTTATAAAAAAATCTTAAGGCGATAGGAAACGGATAACGGATAACCCTATACAAAGAAATTATTATAATTCATATATCTGCGCAAGTAAAATAAATAATACAAGAAAGTAGAAGGATCAATAGTTTTTATACTTATAAATGTTCGTTTTTAGAATGGCGGAAGCGTAGCACACCGGGTAGAGCCACATGCACACATAAATATAGAGAGCTCACTTAACGTCATGATCATTTCATATTATCTTTAAAATTCGTTTTATTTTACTATTATTTTTGTTTTACTACAAGCAAACACTTTTGGCCATTTTTATTTGAAGAAATTTCTAATAAATGTACATCACATGCTGGCAGCAGGTATTCTCTTAATTTAAAACTCTTGTCTGCCGTAACAACATATTTCCCTTTACTACGGTTTCGAAATAAAGTTTCATTAGAGAGCAGAAACACACACACGCACACAAAAACAAACATACACGCACAAAAATAGTTCAATTAAAATGCAAAAAAAAAAATTTATCATAATTTTCTCGTTTGCCAAGTTGTCAGTGTAAAAGATGCAATAAAATCATTATGATCGCTGTTCTTTTCTATTTTCGTATTTACTCTCCTCTATGTGTTTTAATTTAAAAATATAATTTTTGTAAAATTGTAATTATTTTAAGAGTATTATTGCGTGCCAGTTGCGATTTTAAATGTGTAGCAGCAATTAAAACAAAATGAAATGCAAAAAAAAAAAGCGGTCTGAAACTACAGCCAGCCACCAAATGTGTTCGTTTGTCTGTCTAGCTGCGTCTGAGTTGAAGATTCTAATCTGATAATTTGTTTTTTATCTTAAACAAACAAACAAAATATTTATGTGAATTCTTAATGAAATAAGACTTGATAAGTACAGCATAATTTTAAATAATTTTTGTTATAATTTAAAAGTATATTTTGCTATGCCACCACAGGACGTTTGAAGTGCGTTTTTGTTTCAAGTTGTATGAAGATTGAAAACGGAATAAATAATATTGCGATAAATAATACATTTCTATTTTTGCATTAGATAATAAAAATGTTAATATGTATTTTTCAACGTTAATATTTAGCTGTGAAAAGTTGAAAGCTGTTGCAAATTCTATATCTTTGATTATGGCTATCGGTACAGTTATGGATATATATAAATGTAAGAAGAAGACGACGAATAAGTCAGTTCTAAATTTTAGATTAATTTATAGATGTGCCGACGAATGTTGAAATCTTTATTTCGAATAGATTTGATTTTATATATTGAGGCTTTACACAAAATATTTAAATTTTTTGCGGGCGGCAGGCAACCGCAAATAAAAAATTTTAAAATCGGTCCATAAAAAGAGTAGTTATGTAATAATCTATTTGTGGGGGCGGACAACTAGCCCCGATAAAAAAATATTGCATCGAACTGCAAGAAAACCTTAAACAGAATTTCGAAAATCGGTTTATAAATGAAACAGTTCTTATGCGATTGTCGATATTTCGCGTAGACTTCGTGCCACGCCGATTTTCACTAACAAATTTGTTGGATCGAATTGATAAAAACCTCCTTTATTCAAAACAATTAAAAAATCGAACATATTACGAAAATCCGAAATATCAATGTGCAGATATTAAATTCGATGCATAAAAAATATCGTAAATTTACCAGTACAACCAAAATTCTTTAAAAATTCGAAAACCCACACAAAATGCCTCCAGAAATCCGTATTTTTAAGGGGAAAATATGAAACACTCAATAAGAAAACAAGACATTCTTCGAAAAATGTAATATAAATATGTAAATATTCCAAGAATTCGAAATGTCAAAAATTGCCTTAAATTTCACAAAAGTTTTATAACTTCGGGAGAAATTTGAATTTTAGTATGAAAAATATAAAAAATTCTCCAAAAATGGTAGAAACATGTAGCCTTTGTTCATTAATGGGTTAAAAATGGTTACAAAAGCAAAATTTTTTAAAACAAAAATATATTTTTTTTAGTTGATTTAATTACAAAGCGCATTGTTTCAAATTATTGCAGCCAACAGAGAATAAATGCACTGTGAATTTAAGATGCAGCAACACGCACTTTAATAATTTTTCGAAAAATTAAAACTGCAACTGTGCAACAGCAATTACATTGTTTTATTTTAATTTCTGCTTTTTTCGTTTATTTTGGTACAACTGGTTATTTTTCTCTTTAATTAAATATTTTTTATTTTCATTTTTTTTTAGTTGGTAGGGGCGCTGCCACAATAAAAACGAGTAGTTATTGCTGCAGTTTCGCTTAACAACAGCAGGCAACAAAAATTGCATTTCATATAAATAAATAAGAACTAAATGGCATATTTTAATTGTTTTTAATGTTTATTTGTTGTTCTCTCTGTTTTATTTGTTTGCTTGCTTGTTTGCTTTATTTCTTTTGCAAATTAGGTTCTAGACGGTTTTTTTCTTTCGAATTTTTTATTATTTTTTTGTTATTGTTGTGGCCGGTACGCTCAACGACATGCAATTCATTTCCCCAACTGCTTACAATAGCCGCATTCACGCAGTGTTCGAGATTGCAAATTTTTACAGTTGAAAACTTATCTTCTCAATTGTGATGGTGCCATCTAGTGGGTAGTGAATAATGGACTAATTTTAATTACTCAAAACAGTTGCGAGATGTAAATAGATTTTGTGAAAAATTCTATAGCTAATTAAAATTGTACTTTGGTCATACATAAAATTGGTAACATTGGTCAAAATCCCTTAATTACTTCGGCATATTTATCTTCACACACATTCAAACACTAGCTGTAATCGCAATCGTGTGCAAATGACCTTGCATCATAGCATTTGGAAAATATACAGACTTGGCAAATACAATAACGCAAGCGATTGTGAATAGGACTATTATATTTTTGTTCTGACTGCAAAAGACAATAGCAGCATTATGCAAAAGCAAAAAAGATAACGGCACTAAGAAAAACTAAAATAATAATAGAAAAAAACCGAAAAAAGAGTCTACTTAAAGAGCGAGAGAGGGACCACACCGTTTGTGGAGTTGAAGGTCTACAACCTTAGAAATGTCGGAAATAGAGACGGCTACAAAAATGCACACAAAAAAAAGAACAACAGATAAAATCTATTCAAACACTTTATGCACAGAAATTATTCTCTGACATACACTTTTGCATTAAAATGCTAAAACTTTGAGGAAAGAAGACCGGCCGTCGTCGACGTCTCACATGGTATCAAAATGTTACAATATTGAATTTTTATTTAAGTTTTCTTTGCAATTTGCAACAAACAAAGTCTTAAGCAAACGTATAACATGAATATGTATGTATACTCGTATGCATGCGGAAAGGAGTTTGTGTACTTCATGTTGCAATTTGTGTAACATCCATCGTCTGCAATAAACAAACAACAAACAGTATGCGTGTCGTCTTTTTTCCCCGATCACTTTTAGTGCTGGCAATTTAGTGTTTTTTTTTTAATAAATTTTGCGCTTTTTGTGTAAAATTTTGGGAGTAATAGTGCTTGCAAAGTTGAAAATATTTTTTTTCATGTACATATGTCGTTTCTAAATCTAAAAGGCGCTTTCAAAGTATCGGCGAAATAGTCATTAGCTCGTCCCAGTAACAAAAAAACTATTTGCTTTTTCTAACTGTCAAACAAACATAAATGATATGTTGTCATTAATGGCCTTAACTGCTTTTAAGTGTCATCTATTAAGCTGAATTATGCAATTATAAAGAAACGATTGTATTTTTATAACTAAATTATTTGGGCCAGCAAAAACAGCGCTCTCGATAGAGTGTGGTGAGTATTCGAAACAGTGACTATTACGATCCGCTACTGGTGGTGTTTCTCGTCTGGTTTAAAAAATTTAATTGAAATTAAAATTGTATACATTTACTTACTCACTTCACTGCCTTCTGAGATCCTTATTATACTCGTAAGTTACATTCGATGTTCGATTTTCGAAGTAAGCAATATCAATTCCTTTGTCTCCCCTCCGAACTGAATTAAAACTTTATCACGGAAACTTGACCTGTTTGAACCAGGTGTACTCGTATGTAAAACTGTTGCCAATATAAATATTTCAACTTAAATTTTTTAATTTAATATATAAACTTCATAATTCCAAGTTGGTAAGTTATAAAATATGAATAATTTTGTGGTAATTATTTGACTAATTTTAAATTAAAAAAAATAAATAAAGAATAAAAAAAACAACATTGTTAATGAAAACTAAACAATGGGCAAATATAGGCAAAAAAGAAAAAATCAAGGTATAATATTGAAATAATTATGCAGATTTCAATCCTCTTTAATGGGGTTTGCAAGGAATTCCAAAGTTTGCTGGCTCTTACCAGGAAAGATGTTTCGAAAATAGAGTATTTTTGGCAGTATAAGAACCGGATTTCTTGAGGATCTTGAAAATTTGAACAAAGAAAAAACGCATGGTAATGACTGGCTGGTAATTATTTGATATGTCATGACTATTGTATTCATTTTTATAAAATCCAGAAAAGAGCAATTTATTAATCTCAGGGAGTAGGAAGAAACATGTGCCGAAATTCTTACTGAAAAAGCATACCTTATTATTCTGTTAAACATGAGTTTGATACGTCTCAAATTGAGCGCTATTGTGACACTGTATACATCTAAGCAGTGACGTATATGGGGCATGAGAACGGCGTGATAATTTTGAAACCTAGCCTTGACCGATAAAAAATAGTTAGAAGAGTACAACGATCTTAAGATCTGATTGACCTTGGTGGCAACATAAGTTATATGAATATCAAACGATAAGTACTTATCAACAGCTGGTACCAAATGAAAATTCATTCGATCAGTTAATTCGCCTCCAGTCGAAATTTGAAAGTTACTCATAATAGTCACCAAATTTTAAATTCATGGAAACACTTTCGAAATGTCTAGCGTACAACTGAAAAGCTTTGCAATTCATTTATTGTAAAATTATGATAAATGGCACAAACTAGTAAAAGTACTCTTTAGTTAATCATATTGTTCTTCTCAACTTGTAGTTTTTGTGATCGTGATAAAATTATATTTACATTCATATGAGACATGATATTTTTGCCGTTTTCTATTCTTCGAAAAAAATTGACATCACTGAACAGCAAAATTTTAAAACTGCAGCACCAACAATATCAAAATAGGAAGAGATAACAGTAACAACCTCTTATGATAGTAAAATAAGAGTTAAAAAAATAATCATAAACTAAAAGATAACGAACCCTTATAGCGAAAATAAAGCAAAGGGGCAAATTGTTTTCATCATAGAAAATTTATATACCTGAGTTTACTTTTTTATCTTTTCTTAACAAAGTTCACAAATACAAATGCTTGGCTACGATTTGTAATTTGTACAAATAATGCAACGAAAATATTTTTGGCCATATATATTTGCATATATTTTTATTATTATTTCTTGTGACTAATTCTCAAACGTCAATAGTTTTTGCGTACATGTATACATATTTTTCTCAAATATATAAATTTTGGTAGTTTAAGTTTGCTATATTTCTCAGAGTGGTTGAAGCACAAACAATGATCACCCTTATCGCGTAATATTTGTCTAGCCTTTCCCTAAAATTGTGATCACCAACTTTGGCGTTGTTTTTTTGTAATTTTGTTCAAAATTTTTCTTGTTTATGGGAAACATTTCACTTGATAAAAAAAATTCGCCTCTTGTTCGCGATGTGGGTGTATGTGGAATGTATTTTTCATGTTGCCATTATTTTTTACGGAATATTTTTGGATAGTTTTTATTTCTCTTGATTTTTTTTCAATATTTTAAAATTACAAGAAAATAATTCAAGTAAAATTGCAAAACTGCAAAGTATATTTTTATTTGTTTGCAATGAAAATATTGCTATAACTTGGACATTTTTCCTTTTAGTATGCTCTGGAAAATATCAAGTTTCCAGCTAAATATAAAATATTTGTTCTTCACTTGTACTCCAAAATTATCTCTGATGTTCTATAGGGTTCTTTAGTTTCTCTACTTCAAATCTATGTTTTAAACGAGTACCTTCCTAAAACTAAAGCTAACAACAAATATAATATCACATTTGTTATTGTAAAGATCTCAACAGTCCGATAAAACTTTAAATGCAAAAAAAAAAAAAAACACCTGTCCAGGCATGAAATCTGACATTTGTTTGTTTATTTTCTTTTTACTTATATTTTATTTTATAATACATACTTTGGCTATTTATTTATTCATTTTTATAACTAGATCAACGAACAGCTTGTACTCGTATCAAAGAAGTCAGCAGCAGTTGGTTTTAGTTCTAACAAAAATATAGAAAAAACAAAAAAAAAAAAAAAATTGAAATGGTAAAACCATATTAAAGGGGGGTCTCTTTATTTAACTTTGTTAATGGTTTTTAATAAAGTAAGGTTATGTGTTGTTGTGCTGTTTGTTTGCTAATATATACTACACTATTGTTGTTGTCTACTTGTTGCAGATGCTGTTGTTATTTGCCAACAGTTGCTCAGTGCTGTTGTGCTGAGACCAGTTACTTTGTTTTTGTTGTTGTCGTTTTCAAATGAATTAATGATGTTACCACTTGCAGATGACTTCCTTCATCTCTTTTTTTTTTTGTTTTTTGCTTTGTCGACTACCGGTTGGAGTCGTATGTTTATGTCTCCCTGAGTTGATTTTATTTCTATAATCAAATAAATAAGAATTTGCAAATACCAGTAATTTCGTGCAGCCATCCAACTATCCGTGCCTTAATGTTTTTCATTCATTCATTCATTCACTCATTCATACATTTATTGATGCATAGGTTCTGTCAGTCGTTTAAGAACAAAAATAAAATGCACTAAACGGAAATGACGGACGTGCTACAAAGCTATTGCTTTGCTGTAGTAATTTTTTTTTAGATAATTTTATTAATTCTTGTTAATTCTAATTAAATTTTGTAAGAGATGAAAAGTTTCTGGAAACAAAATTGTGCCACTTTAATATTTTTCTGCACTTTTTTTAAAAAAGAAATTGAATTCAAAAAGATTCACATACTGTAGGAAAAAGTACTGAAAATCTTAATAAATATTGATTGTTAACTTAAGATACAACAACGTTTTTAAAAAAATGCATATTTAAAATAACAAATTAAAAAAAAAAAATTTTTTTAAAAAAGTACCCTTTTAAAAAAAGTACCTTTTAAAAAATCACCTTCTTAAAATAGTTACTTGTTTCAAAAAGTATAATTTTTCGTTGACCAAAAATTACATTTGAATTAGCATATTTTTTACAAGACGAAGCTAAAAAATATTTCTTAATTAAACAACTTTTTAAAAAAGTATTTGTTAAAATGTAGATTTTAAGAGGTACTCTTAATATTTTTAACGGAACTTTTGTTTAAAAGTTCGTCTATAAATGAATTTTTTGTTAAATCTACACATTCGAAACGATATTTATCTTTCAAGAAGACGTTTTAAAATGTTATTTATAAATACTTTCTTTTTCAAAAGCAGTTGTTGCTTTTTTAATAGTTCTATTTTAAAGGTATTTATTCTCAAATGACTCTTTCTAACAGGATTTTTTTTTTATAATTTTCCTAAAAGAATATTTCATTAAATGTTGTTTTTCTAATTTTTTATTTTTCGTTAAAGTACTTTTTATAAAAAATACCCTTTTAAAAATTTTTGAAATGTACCTTTTCAGAAAAGTATTGTGCCATAAGTAACTTTAAAAAATTTTTCATCAAAAGTTACAATTTAAAAAAGGGCTGTTTCAAAACGTACCATAAATCTAAACGGCTTTTTGAAAATATATCTTTTGAAAAAAAAAATTACCTCTTAGAAAAATAAAAAAACACTTTCAAAGAATTTTATTTATTGAAATATTTTAAAACACAAAACGTTTATTTTATTAGATCTATAATTTTATTTAAAGAATTACAAAATTTACAAAGTGGGTGTCGTAAGTTAATTTTACACTAGAAAAATTCTTCCGATTTATATCACTTTTAAAATGAATTGTCGTTTGGTGTGGAAAATAATAAAAAAAAAAAAAAAACAGAACTACAAGTTTTTAATACAAAAAGCTATAAAGATATAATAAAAAAGCATTGAATAAATTTTCTCAATGACAGAATCTTTACGAGGGTCACTACTAATTTGTATTGTCAATCAGTCGAATAGTAGAAAATTATTTTTAGAACATGTAAACTATTTATTTTCTATGCTGCCGATCTCTTTTCCGAAATATTCTTTTTATTTTTAGGGGAGGAATTACTAAAAATAACATGGTAAAAATGCTGTAAAGAGTTGCTCCTCGTAAGGTATACTTAAAAAATTGTTATGTCACCAACACGTGTAAGAAATAAATAAAACGAAATAATGAATGCATTTGACTCCTCCATTCTGAATAGCAAACAATTTTTTTTTTAATTATTCATTTGAGCAAACAACAGCGAACAAACCTGTTATTTTACTTAATATTGCAGAAATATTTTAAAAATTAAAAACAAAAAAAAAATAGTTAATAAAACTATTTATTATTGTTTAAAAAAAATTCTTAACAAATAACCTTCAATTTGGCTTGGAAACAAACGCAGCGTCTGCAGTCGTATTCTTGATCTTCGCTTAAAGTTTAAATTGAATTATATGGGAAAGGCAGGGCAGCATTTGATGAATAAAATCATAAGAACTTTTACTTTACTTTTGTAACGATAAAAAAAACTTGTATGTTGAAAATTTATCGATATCAGTTTTTGATTGCAATCTAACGATATATTTCTTAATTAATCGAAATTTTAAAGAAAAATGTCATGTTTCTCAGTTTTCGTACTTTGTATTTTGGTCGTTTCTTTGTTGCAGCTCATACACAAATGTTTATGTTTAACCGGTCATTTTTAGAGTTTTGATTCCTTATAGGTAAAAAGAAAGATTCTTACATAGTTTGACACTCTTTGTTTATTTTTTATGCCCGCTTAAATTTATCGATAACTAAAAATCATCCATAACAAATAATTTTTTTAGAAAACATCGATGACAATAATTTAAAAAAATTTATTTTTGTTAAAAGTGAAAAGTTCACAAAATGAAAATAGCATAGACGGTTGGCGAGTGGTTTGACATACATATATTTCTAGTGCAATTTTTTGTGTGAGTACGGCTCTACGCATACGTTACGCGGAATATTGCATATAACGTATACGCACACTGTACGTCAAAGCTTTGACCCACCCAAACCACCTGTTTTCAAGGCCATCATATTACAAGTATTTATATAAGTACACAGAGGGAAAAAAGCGGTAGTATAATACCGAAATTGATACCATTTGTTGTTGAAATTGAGTTAAGCCCGTTTGTGCTTACTTTGATAACAGTTGGTATCACTCTTTTGAGAACAACTCGGTATCATGTTATTACCAACCGTTCTTATTTTGATAACTAAATGTTCTTATTTTGATACCGTACCCTTTATATTTTGTTACCGTTTGTTCTTGTTTTGATAACGCACCGTTCTTCTTTTGATACCATATGTTCTTGATTTGATAACATTATGGTATTTATGGCAATTTTGTTCTTAATTTGATACCATGTCGTTATTTATTTGATAACAGATCGTTCTTAATTTATTAACTAATGGTATTTTGTACCATTTTTTCTTTATTTGATAACATATTAAGCTTGATTTGATACCGAAAGTTAACAAAATATGGTTCACGATTTGTTCTCATTTTGATACCAGCCGTTTACAATTTTAGAACGCCTTTTTTCCCTCTGTGTATGTATGTATTTCATTAGCTTAAAATTATTTAACAATTTCTAAGTTCTACGTACAATAACAGCAGCCCCCTGGTATATCCGAAATCAGCGAATTCACAAAGACCTTGTGAAGACAGTATTTTCAAAACACGCGAGAAAATATATTAAAAAACTTGAGTTTCACCTAAATGCACTTGCGCGCAATATTCTAAATTATAGAGGCCACACCCGTTGAGAAGGAGGGATATCCTTTCTCTCAGCCGTACACGAGAGATGTCAAACAACAAAAATCAACCGTTGAAATAAAAAAATTATATTTAGCATTGGCTAAACATCTATTTAACATTTTTAGTTTTAAGATTTGAATAACTTATTGATGTTTCAATAATAAATTGAAGATTCAATAAATAATAAAAATTATCTTCAAAAAAAAAAAAAAAAAAAAAAAAAAATCTAAAGAAAATTCAAAATACTTCTCTTAGATTTTCCCATAAAAAAAACTTTATCAGATTTCTTTCTAAAGTTTCCTCATAACTTTTAGTAAGTTTTCCGACCAACTTAGCTATACATACTTACGTATTTTCTGGCCAAAGTCTGACCTTATGTGGGCAGAATGTTTGCTAGGTTGTGTTACACTTTAAATAACTTTATTATTTTGAAATTAATCTGTCAGTGATTTGACTAAAACAAAATTACAGAAAATTTATTAAATATGCCAGAAAATATAAAAATTTTTGTATGTATGAATCTAAGCAATAGATATAAAGAACAAAAATTAAATATTAATAGAATGACTTCTGCAAAAAGGTTAATTAAAAAAGTATTCAGGTTTAGAAAATTATTTAAAATACAAAATCTATGTTGGAATTTTTTATTTAATATATTTTTTTTTATCAATTTCAATCAATCAATAAACAAGATAATCTCAAAGGAGAGCTAAACTATGAAAGGGGAGTGAGTGACTGAGTGTATCAAAGATCAAACGATCATATAAATTAAGTTGTAAAGCAAAACTAACGAAAATGAATTTCAAATAGCCGGTATGATTTTGCGACATAAAGAAAAAAGAGAAAAGAAAAAGATTAATATTTTTTTTTTCGAAATAGAAATTTACTGATCATGACCGATAGTATTTTCATTAATCTTTGGATAACATTTTTGAAATATGTGCATGGATATCGTCAGTCATATTATACGAATATAACGTAAAACCATGCAACTGCAATTAATTAATAAAAACGACGATTTTGAAATTGTTGTCACTTGTATGGTTTTACGTTTCATGCGACAATCTGTGTAAGCTTTATGTAAAAAAATTATGTTCCATTAAAAAAATTAATTACATACTCTGATTTTAAACATAAATTGAAAAATTTCATCTCTGTCTGATATTGAAAAATAAAAATCCATTTTTCATAATTCTTTTTCAATGAAATTAATCTTTTAATCCTCTGTACAATAAACCACGCCAACTGCTCTTACGATAACGATAATTTTGTATATAAACAAGAAGCAGCGGCAACCGCCAGGTGAGGTCGCCTTTGAAATATCGAGAAAAATAAAAAAAATAATCGACATCTTGTAAAAAACTAAATGAATGTTATACGAAAATTATTTTTTAAACCAACAAAATCAATACATTAAACAGAAAGTTTTGTTATTTTTATACATTTCAATGTATTGGTGAGTGGAGCAGTGGAGAAAATTACAACCTTATATGAGAAAAGTGCATAAATATAATTTGTTTTGTTTTGTTTTTTTTTTTTTGGTATTTCTCTAACACTAGCACACATCCATATGCATGAAAACTGTCTAGGCTATGAAGATGAAAAACGAAAAAAAAAAAAAATAATAATAATAGATAAAAAGCCGACAACAATGAAAATGACGACGACAATAGATTGTTGCAACAACAATATGAACAATAAAAAAATGTTTTAATTAATTAAATTTTTTTTTTCGTATATAAAAAAATTAGGAACAGCAACAACAAACAAAAGTAATAAACGTATCAGTATGTATGTATGGATGTATATACTGCATGCAAATGTACACTGACACACACACACACACGCAATAATATGTGAACTTTAATTAGAGAGGGAAGGAAGAGAAAAAACAAACAGTAATAACAGATAGAGATGTGTTTAATAAACTTTGTTGCTGTTGCTACCGTTTGAGATAACAACAAAATACACGTATAAAATACATAAACAAAAATCTCAAGGTAACTAATCTTTTAATATTCTTTAATTATTTCGCGCATTAACTACAAGAATTTCACGTATGAGTGGAATTGATCGTAAAATTAAAAATTATAAAATCAACAACAAGAAGAAGAACAACAAGAACAATAACAACAACAATATTAGAAACAATAATAAGCAGCGGCGATAAATAATAGCAGAGATAATTTTAGGTCGATAAAAGTGATTTACATATGTACATTAAAATTGCAACAGAATAACAACTTGTACGACAGACAGGAAAATCATTAATAATCATTTTAGTGTAAACACAGACAACGCACGTTTTCTTTTTGTGTGTAAAGTTGTTGTAGGACACATATGAAAATAGGAGATCCTGCAAATTCTGATATTGGCATTACTGTGCTTTGTTCCATGACGCCAAAATTATATTTTTGAAAGTTTAACGCTGGCTTCTTCTTTTTGTTTTTTCTTTAGTATTTTGTCCTCAAATATAGAGTGATGCACGAAAAACATTGCAAAAAATCGCTAAAACTAAAAAAAACGCCGTCGAAATAGAAAACAAAATATTCCCAAAATGAAATAATCTCCTGATGCGTGCATGGCTGTGTGTAACGCTCTTCTCGGAGTTTCATAGCCCCCGCCATCATAACGCTTTTCACACAATTTTCAGAACAAAATTTCTAATGCGTAACGTTACATTGTTAACATGATTACAAAAAAAATGCTTAAACGAAAAAATGCAACAACGCAGTTTAGGATTGATTTCATAAAAAAAAAAAAAATACAATATATTAGATTTGCATTTTCTTTTGATCATTTGCTTTGCTCTAGCATTATAAAATTTCTCTCTCTCTGCTCGTCAACCATTGATCTTTTTGTGTAAATCGAACTAATTATTCTAATTTTTAATCTATTTTTCTTTAATATGAAAATCAGATGTTTTACTTTCCAGACAAAAATCAATTAAATAAATTGAAAAGGTATAAATATTCATGAATTCAGAGTTTCCGCACAGTTCAAATAAATTTCGATAGAAAATGCAAAATGTATGAAATTATTTGAAAGTTAAATTTGCCACAATTAGATACGCCAAAAATCTAATTTAAAATAGCATTTGGATATTCGAAGAATCTAACCTAAGTTTTGTTTAATTTTCCACTTTGCTACTGCGCATAATTTCAATGAATGATTTCGCGCTTATAAAATTAATTACAAAGTTCGTGAACAAAATTCAGGAAAAAATAAATTTGTTAATAAATAAATGATTTTAATGACTAGTAAAAAAAAACTTGATACATACATATTTGCTATTTTAATAATTTTAAGGCGATAATCAGAGTGCCCTCGATAATGTGTGCTGATTAGCACTGTTGTTGTGCGATTCAGTTCTTTGCCTATCTTATCAATTAAAGCAAAAACAGTTTTAAAATAAATATAATATTTATTAAAAATGTATGAATTTTATTGAAACAATATGATCGAGAGAATAAAAACCAGATTGGTACTCTCTCTGGACACCACAAACACAACAACGTTCAAGAATATAATTGATGCAAATTGACAATAGAATTAATTAAATTATTGTTTTCTTTTCAAATTCTTCTCATACAACAAGTTATAGCTGAGAAATATTTTTGTATGTATGCATGTATTATAAACAGACGTTAGAAAGTGAATTGGCAAACAAAATTATCATAAATAACAGTATCAGCTATTTATTTATTTATTTGTTTATTTGTCTATGGAGAATATCCTTACATACATATTAAAAGAATATAAAATATAATGATGCTAATACAACAATATTAAATTTAACAAAGAGTTGAGACACAATTACGCATACACATACATTAACATGCTATTTGTTTAGAAAAATGATAATTAAATTTTTTATAACATTAATATTTGAAGAATAGTCAATAAATCTATAAAATTTATTAAAATTATTGCACATCCTTCTAAGCGGGTCAAGCATCAGGATAGTTAGCTCTGAGAAATGTAACAGCTAGTGGTATAAGGTAACGTGATGGTCGCTGGGGTATATTAAAAGAAATTTCATTTATTAAAAATCCACAGCATAAGTCTCCTCTAATAACATTCGTAATAAATGACACGTTCAGCATAGTTCGACGGCTCTTTAGAGTAGGCAGCTTGATAAGAGCAAGTCTAGCTGAGTATGATGGTAAGTTGAGAGGGTTAAAACGTAGTCCACGCAGACAAAACAACAGAAACTGCTTTTGAACTGACTCAATCGCATTTGAATGAATTTGATAGATAGGATCCCATATTATCGAGCCATATTCCAAAATTGGATCGTTAAACTCTTTTGTCCAGCGTTTTAAATAGCCAAGTGTAGCTCGAGCTTTATTAATTGCACTTGTTATGTGCGGAACAAAATTCAATTTCGGATCAAATAAAACTCCCAGATCAATAAAATTACTCACATTATCTACGTGATAACTACCCAAGAAATAATTTATAACAGTTGAATTATTTCTAGAAAATCGCATTAGTTTGCATTTCTTTAAATTTAACTCCATTAAATTTACATTGCACCATTCATAAAATGAATCCAAGTCCATTTGAAGCCGCTTTTAATTCAAAAGCTGGTTATGGGTTATGAAAATTTTTACATCATTCGCGTGCATTAAGACATTAGAAAATTTTATAATTTGCGGCTGGTCATTAAGGTACAGAGAGAAAAACAGTGGGCCAAGGTGACTACCTTGTGGTACACCTGAAGTAACCTGTATACTTTTTGATAATATGTTATTGAAACAAACAGTTTGTTTTCTGTTTGATAAATATGATTGAATCCACTTGATAGCAGGTTCTGTAAACCCCAACAAACATAGTTTCTTCAAGAGTAGTAAATGATTTACCTTATTAAAGGCCTTGATTTCTGTGAAAAAATCCACGATTAATTATGGTTGTAAAGTGGAGCAAGTTTGTAAAAGTAGAGCATCCCTTTTGAAATCCGTGTTGAGAAGGAGAAATTATACTTGAGGTTTGGTAATATAAATGCTCCGTAATTAGTTTTTCTAAAAGTGCTTAACTTTGATATACCTCTATAATTTTCAACATCAGCTTTTTTTACCAGATTTAAACAGTGGAACTATAAATGATTCTTTCCTAATTTGCGGTAGGAATCCATATTTAATTGATATTACTGGGGATTTTGTCCGGTCCAAAACAATATGAAAATTTAAGCCTTTTTAATTGACAAGCAACTGTAGAAATATCCAAAAGTGGTAATGATATATTTTGATCTTCAGTTAGAGGATAAGGATAATCTGTTGTATCATCATAGGTGGCATTGGAGTAGGTAGTTTTAAAAAAGTCAGCAAGCATGTTGCATTTTGTTACATTATGGCAAGACTCCCTCTGTTGAAATGACATCGTTGCAGGAAAACCATTAACCAAATTAATAAATTTATAAAATGATTTAGGATCTCGTTTTATATTATTTTTAGTTTTAATTAAAAAATTAGTGTAACATTGTTTATTTATGTTAGTATACTCTGCACGGCTGAGCGAATATCGCATGTAATCCACAGAAGATCCAGAACGCTTATATTTCTTATAATATATGTTCTTTTTATTTTTAGCTTGAGAAAGTTGTTTATTGTTCCAAGGAGGACCAGTTAAAGGTTTAAGAAATATGTTTTGGCACACATAAGTCCATAAATGTAAACATTGTATCATAAAAAATATCAAAAATAGTATGCATAGAGACAGCTGAATTCGGAGAAAATGACAAACTATTGCTCCAGTTTGTGTTTTTAATGAGCTCGTTAAACATATAATAGTTAGTTTGGTTGAAGGAAAAGGTCTTTTCATTATTGACAGTTGATGGCAAAATATTATCACTTGGAGTAGAAATAATTAGCTAAATTGCAGGATGATATCGATCTTCAGGAACAGTGGTAGGGTCCGATCGTTTGACAAAGTACTCATCTTTATCATTTACAAAAATTAGGTCCAGGATTTTAGAGTAATAATTTTGAATTCCAATAATTTGGAAAAGGCTTATATCATATAAAATATTTAAAAAATATTTTACAGTTTTAAGTAGTCTGGACAAAGTATCTATCATCTGCAAAATAGTTCCAAGATATTGATGGCATATTAAAGTCTCCCAGTATAATTAAAGAATCATTTTCATTAAGAAAACTGGACACTGTTTTTATAGCTTCACCATGCTGTAAGTATACAGACTGCGGCGATGATGGAGGAATATAAGAACAGGTTACGAATATTCGTTTATATTTCAGTTTAATAATTACAGCTATAAATTCGATGGAGATTGAGCTAGTGTCCAACACTCCCGATGTCCAGCTTTTGGAGACAGCAATGAGAACACCACCCCCATTAGACAGACGATCACGACGAAAAATGTTGTATTTATTGCAGAGAGTTTCAGTATTTAAGTATGAATCATTAAGCCATGTCTCAGTAAGCCCTAATATATGATAATTACTACTGAAGCTTTCTAAGTATAAGTTTGATAGTTTTGTTCTTAGCCCACGAACATTTTGGTAAATTAAAGATATTGACTCAGCCGTATTAACATTTAGCTATAGTGTCAATAAAGATTTAAAACATTTTAATTGCTGCTCTTTGATTAAATTAAGAAAACAAATAAACTAAAGAAAAAAAAAATAACCGCTTAAATATCATAAAAGAAGTATACAGGGTTTCGAACTGAAGCTGAAATACAGGTATTGCACAAGTCATTGGTTTATATCTAGGGTAACGTCAGAGGAACAGAGTTAAAGATAGTTAACTATGATCGCCAAAACAACAAACGATGAAACTTTACGCAAATTCAAGATTATGTTGTAGCGAGCAAATCTTGTTAAAGTTGAAAAAGTATCAAAATTTACAACTTTGGTTTGTTCATGCTGCTGTGTGTACTTCCTATTGGGTTAATGGGCAAACTGGGTGGTGCGTGTCCTAACTATGCGACTAATTATGTTCGTTATAAATTAAAGGTGTTTAATATCTTTAACTTGAGAAGAGCTTGAGCCCTTAATTGAAACAATTATTGTGAAAATTTTTTTACCATAAACGTTTTTTCTGCCGCTAATTAAAATTGTTGAGAAATTTTCCATGGAAAGATAAAAAATTTATGAATTTCTTGTAGTCAACAAATCAGGTCCTTCTAGAGCACTGTGTAAAACATAAGAATTCTTTTACATTCAAAAATTATTCGTATTTATTTTTGTGTTTAATGAAAATTAACTTTGAAATAATATTTCTACTGTCGCTAAATTTATATTTAAGCATGATCTTAAATGTGTCTTGAGCTGTCTAAATTAAAAACCGCTAAATCATCATGATCGAAAAAAGTAGATGAAAGGGGGAAAAAGAAAACTACAGATCAAAACTCAAACATGTCCCACAATCTGTTCGTCGTGTATAAATCACGTTCTGTAATCGACTCAATGAAATTGCCTTCTTGATTTGTACATTGAACGTACGTGTTTGTAATTTCTTTTCTTATTTGTTTTTTTTTTCTATGAAAGTTCGACTTTAAGAATTTCAAGGCCTGTTTTGTTTTCTAGTTGGTTGTGTACCCAAACCAATTTCATCAGAAATGATCGCAACTTTTCAAAAATTCATTGGTCTTTGTCTTTGCTGTATCTATGAATGTATGTCTTGATGTCTTTCTGCTTGTCTGCCTGTGTCATGCAAATAAACGTGATTAATTTAATTGGGTTAGTTGTACTCGTATCTTTTATATCGCGTTCATCTCATATTCTTACACGTATCTGATAGATACTGAAGCTGAAACTGTTGTGTGTTAAACACAAGAATTGATTCATGAACTTTTACAAAAGCCAATTCAGAATCATAAAAATCAACAACGATTAATAACAAACATTTTATCGTATCGTGGCAAAGAGACGCAACAGCAAAATGCAGCCAACCAACGATAATTATTTAGATTTCCGCTGTTTATAAGTTTTTTTTTATTCTTGATAAAGGAATCGACAAGTAAGATTTGGTCACAAAAAAAAAAAAAAAAAAATTAACTTTCTTTAGAAATCTTCATACAAATAAATGATCGTGTAAGTGTTCTTCTGTGCATTTAAATTTCTTGTGGTCTATAATTTCAAATAAGCAAAGTCCCGTTGAGCCTGTTTATTTTGCATTTTTACAAAAAAAAAAAAGAAATGCAAAACAGATCATTGGTTTTATATTTTAAATAATGTTAACCTGCTTACCCAACTCTCAAGTCTCAAATAAAAACTTGAAACTTGAAAACAAGAAACATCCTACTACTCCTTTGCCTGAAGATCGCTTGCAAAGAAGAACAACTGTCTTTTTAAGAGATATTTTTTCTATTTCTTCTATTAATACAGTCTGTATATCTTTTGCAATGCTTTTTTTTTGGTTCATACAGTTCATACAGATCCACGATCTTCGTAGACATCTTTATTGCTTCGCCTTAGCAATTGAATGGTCAATTTACTACATTAATTGACAGTTTACACCTGCGCTAGTGACAGCACAAACTCTTCGTCTTATATTTTTTTGCTTTTTATACTGCTGCCTGCTTTTCTTTTTTTTTCAGTTCTTAATCTAGTATTATTCTCCTTCTTGTGACGTTTTCTATGTTGATTTTGTTTTTCTGCATAAAAACGAGTAAATTAAAATTTTATTTTTGTGTTTTTTTTATTTTTTTTTTGCTAATAATTGCAAATCTTTTGTTTGTCTTTTGGCTTCCATTGTTGTTGTTGCTGCTATTATTTTTGCATGTTGATACTGTTTTCAATGTCATTTTACATAAAATTTGCAAGCCGGGTAAAAAATATAGAAGATAAAATAAGCAACAGACTGTTATGCGCTACACAATAATAAGTACATTAAAATAAATCTATGTATTTTGCTACATTAAATTAATTAAAATAACAAAACTTATTCGAATAATTTTTCATATTAAATTTTTCGAATAAATTTGTTCGAAGAAAATTATCTGAATAGAATTTATTTTAATTAAATTAATAAAATAAAATTTTTTCTGTAAAAATTAATCGAATAAATTTCGAATAATTGTTTTATATTTTGAAACGCAAATAGCTCGCATATAAATAAAATTTCTGACAAACCCCACTACTCTTCTACTCCTTCTCCTATAAAAGTTAATCGATTAAAATTATTTAAATAACAAATCAAACAAATATTTTTCAAAAGATTATATCGACCTTTTGCTGTCATGTGTTCACAACTTAAAAAGAACTTATCTTGCAGAAAATAAGTTCAAATTTTGAATTTTTATGCCGAAAATCACAGTCTTTAGTTAACTAATGGTGATGATCTAACCAATGATATTTAGTTAAACCACCGACTCGGGGTAATTTCGAAAACTTATGACTCCTTTCTTCTTATTCCAATTGATACAAAATGTTTTCTTTAGCATTTTGTTTTCATTTACATCTATGCTAAATACACAAAACGGATGTTGAAATAATTTCAAGAGTTTGCATTTTTGTCGTTTGTTTATTTTTTGCATACATCTTTTAAACATTTGCAACGATACTTTTTCTTTAATCTTCTTATTTAAATACTTTTAATAGTCTACAAAAAAAAAACGAGTAACTGACTGACTGACTGACTGACTGACTGAGTGGATGATCGATATTATTGTCATGGACGTAACTGTTTTTTTTTTCAAATTATAATTTCAAAATCTTGAAGCGCAGAAAATGTTTTTCTTTTCTTTTTGTATATTGCTGAATTAATTTGTAACGCTTATAAATGAATAATATCGAACTTTTTTCTTTTTTTTTCAGGTATGTTTCAATTTTAATATTAAAGATGTTGAATGAATTTCTGCAACTTTTCAAGGTAACAGATTAAGCTCAAACGGAAGATACAAATTTTCAAAGTATAATTTAATTTTTAAAATGTCGCCTTACAAGCTCTGCCCCTTAATGGTGTTAGCATTTTTCTCATTTTGTTGACAAATTAAAGTAATGAAATCATTAATCATAAATTTGCTCCTTAAAGAAACTTGTTGACAGCATCTTGTAATTTTTGGTAATTAATTTTGATGCGCAAAAATAGTTTAATTTAATTAAAAAAAAAAAAGAAAGTAGTTAATAAAAAACTCTTCAAATCTCTAGAAAGGCGCGCAGGCTATTATCTTTCTTATTTATAAGATAATTGTGGCTGCAGGCAACGTACTACTCATATTCAGTTTAACGTCAAAATTGTCAAAATAAATTACTTGTTTTGTGACAGCTGGTACTTTTTGTATAAAATGCTCTGTTTAAAACTTTTAATGTAAAAAGCGTGCAAATTAGAAACATTCTTGGAAAACCCAATTTGTAAAAAAAAAGGTGTCCTTAAGACTAAAACGTACTTTCTATTGAAAAAGGCACTTTTTATGGAAAAAGGTACTTTTATGCAAAAAAGGTACTTTTATGCTGAAATGTACTTTAAAGACAAAAGATTACTTTTTATAACAAAAAATTATTGTTTATACTTTTGTTTTTATGCAAAAATTAATATTTTATGGAACATTTTACTTTATATGTACATACATACATATGTGTATAATATTTTGATTATTACTTTTTATACAAAATTTCTTTTATATTTATAAATAAAGTATTTTTGGTAAAAACAGATTTAAAACAAGTCCTCTTTTACAAAACCAAAGTACCTTTTTCAAAAATGTATTTTTTGTAAAAATGGTACTGTTTGCAAAATGGATACTTATTATAAAAAATGTACTGACTGTACAAAACTTAACTTTTGATGCAAAACTTTACTTTTTATACAAAATAAAACGTTTTTTACAAAAAGTATTTTTTAAATCAAAAGGTACTCTTTTTTACAAAAAAAGTTAACTTTCATAAAAAAGTACTTTTTAAAAATATCCATTTATTAAAAATAAAAGTTGTAAAGGATGCATTTTATACAAAATGGAACTTTTTATATAAAAAGTTATTTTTAAATCAAAAGGCAGCTTTTATGAAAAGGGCACTTTTTATAGGAAAAGTTTGTATTCATTCACTAAATCGCGTTTTGGAGTTAATGGACCTAATAATAAACAACAGGTTTAAGATATGCCGACAAAACAATACCAACAACGACTAACCCTAATGCAATAAATTTAAAAAAAACTATGTACATACATATTTATTAACGAAAATATTAAAATTTTTGTATTCGTGACAAAACGCCACATGTTAAAGTGACATATCTAACAAAAAAAAAAAAAAAGTGAACAAAATTATAACAACTGCAAATTGATAATAATAACGTTAACCCCTTGTCGACGGACGGTACTTATAAGTACCATAACACTTATGAGCTCACAATATCAAAACGAAAATTAATTTCATGCTTATTACCCATAGGTACTTTGAAGTACACTATAAACTTTAAAATAACAATTTTTTTTTGGTTATTGGCATCATCGTTTATTCAGAATAACGGTAACTTGAAATGTGTTTCTATTATACACATGAGGCTGTGCGACATATTTTTCAATTGCTGAAAATAAAGTTATTATAGCAGTTCTTACTCCAAAATTGTGTTTTTATTGAAGAATAACTAGTTTTGTGCATACAAAAGTAATTTTTTGCAAAAAAAAATTGTTAGTTGACTCTTATTTTGAAAATAATTAGAGAGGACTGGTAAGTACCGTTGGGCTGTGAGCGCTAGTTCTTTTTACTATTCTATTTTATTGATTGACACAAGTAGGATCATGGCTGGAATTCGTGGTAAACGTCTTGGTACAGATGAAATACTGACCATTCTGGAATCGATTCCAGTTGATAACAATACTGATACTGATATTGAAATAGATGAAGAAAATGAGCCGGGTGATGACACATTGAAGGGTTATTTAGAGGACTTGTTAGATGAAGATGAGTCAACCACCAATGTCGCAATAGATAATGAAAGTCATTCTGATAATGAGTTGGAAACAATTCAAATAACCCCCAGCAGCAGCAAACAACAAAATAGAGATGTCGAGCCCAATCGCCGATGGAAAATAAAATCTCATGAAACAAATATTCCCGAATTTTCCCTACCAGAGGGACCTGTAGAAGGAATATTTGAAAATTGTAATACACCTACTGAATATTTTCTTTTACTAATTGCGGGTATAGCAGAAAATATAATATTTCAAACCAATCTGTATGCCACACAGAAGAACAAAAATTTGTGTTTGAAAGAAAATGAGTTTTATGCTTTTTTAGGCATTAACTTTTTTATGGGGTATCACAAACTCCCGAGTTGGAAAAACTATTGGAACACAAGTGAAGATTTTTGTCTGCCTATAATTGGGAAAACTATGAGCCGCAATAGATTTGACGATATATTGTCCAACTTACATGTAAACGATAATTCGAAAATTCCGCAAGACAATAAAGACCGCCTATTCAAACTTCGTCCTATGATTGATGAGCTGAATCACTCGTTCCAACAGTCTTACCATGGTACAAGACAACTCTCAGTGGATGAATCGATGATACTTTTCAAAGGTCGGAATACAATGAAGCAGTACTGTCCAATGAAGCCAATAAAAAGGGGATATAAAGTGTGGTGCTTAGCTGACCAGAACGGGTACATAAAAAAGTTTTCAATATATCAAGGTAAAGACGAAGAGTTAGAGAGCAAGTATGCTGAATTTGGTCTAGGAGAAAGAGTTGTTTTAGCAATGACAGAAAAAGAGTGGGGTAAAAATAAAATAGTTTTCTTTGATAACTACTTTACGTCAGTCCGGCTTCTAGAAAAATTAAAAACTGAAGGAACACTAGCATGTGGAACAATACGTCATAATAGAAAAGGAACACCTAAAAATTTTAATATTGACAAAAAAATGAAGAGGGGTGATTGGGACTCTAGAGTGTCATGCACCGGCATAAGCTTCTTCAAGTGGATGGACAACAAACCAATATGTTTGGCATCAAACTTCCATGGAATGGAACAAACGACTGTTTCTAGAAGAGACCGCAACGGCAATTTGAATAACATAAACTGTCCAACTATTATCAAGGACTACAACTCGTTTATGGGCGGAGTTGATCACGCTGATCAATTACGAAGCGCATACGGTCTAGACCGGAAATCAAAGAAATGGTGGCACAGAATTTTTTGGGGTCTGTTAGAGATATCATTTATTAACTCCTACATAATTTATTGTCAGTCTGTCGAAAAATTAACTCTTTTGGAGTTCAGGCGCTCTGTAGCTATGGGGCTATTGACTCAGAATAATCCAACAGTAAGCCGTAAAAATTTAAAAGCAACACCAGATGAAAAATACGTTCCAAGTTGTAAGAAACGGCGAGGTAAAACGGAATCAGTTTCAAAGGATGTTCGATTAGGAAATCTAGGAGTACATTGGCCAACTTTTGTTGAAACACGGGGAAGATGCGAACTTTGCAGCATAAACAAAATTCAGTCGAAGCCCTATTGCAAATGTTCTCATTGTGGTGTTTATTTATGTTGCAATGACAAAAAGAATTGTTTCAGTAAATATCATGGCATAAAAGAATAAAGAAGTTTTAAAACTCACTGCTATTCACTAAGTTATTGAAAATAGTAATAAAACTTAAAAAAACCTTAAAGATTTTTTTTATATTTTAGCTTATGGTGACCCAACGGTACTTTAAAGTACCAGAGTCCTTCCCAGACTTTGAAGGTCCTCCAAATTTTTGAAACTTCCTAAATAGCTTTCTTTTGCCTTTAGTTTCAATAATTGACTAAAAAATTAAAACTTTTTTATCGATTTCAAGTCTTGGTTCACAAGGGGTTAATGAGTTGTAATCCGTTGTTGCAGGATTGTAACGGACGAGAAACGCCGTGCTTCAGGTTGGTATCCAAAAACACAATAGAATAATTTTTTTTTGTGCAAACATTTATTATCATTATTTGTGATGCATGAAAGAGTTTAATGGCTTTCACTACGACAGTACCATGTCAAGTGTTATAAAGGCGAGATTTTTCATGTTAGAAAATTAGGCAGCAACAGATCTTTGGAGTTTAAACGGTAAACTGCTATATTCAATCACAAATTTATTTATTAAGTTTTTACTGAACATAAAAAAATTGGGCCACAAATATTTGCCACCTTAATATCAAGTTGTACATACATATGTATCGTATGTACTATGTGCATACTAATGCTAGACAAACACTATTTTTTATTCCTCCTTGCTCTTTTTTCTATACGAAAATCATCTACATGGATGATATGATTGCTTGACATCATTCTTGTTTGCTTTTTTGTCTGCTTTTGCTCGTAACAAAATATAAAATGAAACAAAACCTTAATTGATAAAAAAGCGAGATGTGTGAAACAAAATCGTTTATATGAGTTTTAATGTCAGTCATCATCGTCAGCAGCAACGATTTTTTTTAGTCGATGTTAAAGAACCCTTTTAGTTTGAACATGAATCATTACCATTAAATATGCGTGGAAAGCACAGAAAATATCGTCATCGCAAGCGTTGAGCAGATTCTCATCCTCAACTCAACTTAAAAATAAAACAAAAACACCTTGACGGACGGGAAATTTATTCTAGTCGGGCAAACTTAAATACTCGTATTTATTTAGTAAATTTTGTGCAGCAAAAAAAGAAAAATGATTTTAAACGAAACTGCAACAAATGCATCTAATGTTACACTTTTGTAAATTGGAATTTTTTTTCTTTCTCTATTGTTGTTTGTTTGTTGTTGGTTGGTTGGTTTGCCACGATGATGGCTCTTTGCGCTGAATCATAATGGATTTGCAGATACATATTTTTTTTTATAATGTTAAAATAAATGTGTAATTCACAATCTACTGCAGGAGTTGTGTGTTGTTTTATAAAGCATTTGTTTATAAACATATGCTTTGGTTAAAAGTTATAAAAATATGACTTGATGCATCTTTAAAATTTTAGTAGCTTTTTAATAAATTTTATTTGAAAATAAAATAGTAATCGGTATTACTAAAAATAGGAATTTTTAATTAACATGAAAAAGCTTATCGATAACGTTTTTATTAATTAGAAAAGTTGTCGAGAATGTTTCTATGAAATGTAGCAGTTATCGATAACACAATTTCTTGATATCTTGATAATATAAATTATTTAAACAAAAATCGGCGACATATTGAATCTACTTGCGAAGCATGAAAAATTGCTGTCTTCTCTAAATTTTATCGGAATTTATCGGAAGTTTATCTGAACTAGATGCAAAAAGCACAACAAAAACTTTAATTAAAAGTGAAAAATTTAATTAAAACTATAAATATAAAACAACAATGGAAACAAAAAATATGTTTGTGCATTTTTAGAAATGCACAATAATTTTAACTTATTTTTTTTTTGTCCATTTTAAATTTTATTTGTTATTAAAAAGAGAACTGTCAAATCGAAGCAAGTACATGAGTCGTGTGAACAGCTAGATTCATAAACATGCTTCAGAAAGCGAAGCAAGTGCTTCATCTTGTCGTGTGAACATAGTATAAGCTTTTTCTATTAAGACCAATTGCTATCGATGATTTTGATTATTGATGTATTTGCCATCGATAATTTTTCCACGTTAAAGTTTTCGATAATGATTTTATTTTTCCCTAGAAATTTTTTAGTAATTTAGTAAAGCTATCGTCAATAAAAATTTACTGTAAAAAAGTTTTCCAATAACTTCATTCTTCTATAGTAAAGTTGTCGATAGTTATAAATTGGAATAGAAAAAAATAAATTTAGGCAAACCTTAGCATAAACTCAATGCAAACGATAAAAAATAAACATATATGTATGTATCTCTCAAGATATACATTTTCTATTTCTCACGTTTACACAAAATTTGCTGTTGATCTATAAAATACAATTTAATTTAGTTTATTTTCTCCGTTTTTTTTGTGGGAAATTAAAAAAATTTATAATATTTCTTTAAAAGAAGAAGATGAAATTTTACACTCCCACCTCTTCATGCGGTTAATAAAATAAAAACTTATTGTTTACAACTCTGACTTGACACGATTGCCACCTTTTTCTGTGGCAAAATTTCTTTTTCATTGCAACTTCGTTTTCTTATTTGTTCAAAACACTTCTAATGTTTTTTGGGTTGCTGTTATTTTATTTTTTTGTGTGTTGGGTCTTACGGCTGCATAGTTGCACTATAACCTTTACTAACCTCAAACCCAAAAAAATAAAAACAAAAAAAAATAAATAAAATAAAATAGAAATTGAGGTAAAAATAATCAAAAACTAACCTGTGTCAATGCCACTAATGCTGTTAGCTGTCTGTACTTGGCTGCCTTTTCTTTACTTGTCATGAATGTGTGGCCCCCTTAACACTCACACTGACTGACACATTTTTGTTGTTGTTATTTTCGTTTTAGATTTCGTATGCTTGTTTGTAAGTGTGTTGAAGGAATTAAGAAAATGTTTGTTTTGAAACAGAAATTTGAAATTGTATTTTCCACTAATATTTAAATATTATCATGCAGAGGTTTTATCTACTTTAACTTTGCCATTGAGTTGCAATTTACTCTGTTGTTGGTGAGAATGACATGGTTCGCTTTTCCAAATAAGCATTTTGAGTTTTTCGATAGAAAACCGAGTTTTTTTGTTGTTGTAATATTTAATTTTGGTTGCGGTTTTTAAATCAAAGATCTGTTTAGAAAGAAATTATTTAGCTTTTAATTTTTTGTTAAATAGATTTTTCTTTTATTAGAACACACACATACATACACACATACGTTATTTCGAAAATAGTTTGAAGTTCACTTGTAGAATACTTATCTGGCATTAAAGTCAATTGGGAAATTGGTATTATATTGTAACCGTAGTTTGAAGAATTCAAGCTTTTCCTTTTAATAAAATTTCGCTCAATATAAACTCCTTAAAATACGATCATTTTAAATTCAAAAATGTTCCATGTAGCCGTCAATGTCATTATGACATTTGCATGACAAATGGTTTGGAAAATATGTATGCATGTATTAAGTATTGACATGGGAAAATTATTTGAAGCTTTATGTAACACCCCTCATTCAATCAGCTCGATAAACACATACAAACAGACATACACTCACACTCACGTTTGTATATTTAAATGATGATGGTAAATTCTAACGTAGATATCGTATAAGTATGTATGGATGTACATGTGTACGCTGAAATACTATAGAATTTATTTTTCTGTGTATGTATGTATGTCTAATTAGTGAATGTAATTGATATTCATACATACATATGGAAGTAAATTTCTGAAAATATTTCAACCGGCAATATGCCGGGTCTAAAGAATGAATGAAATGTGTTACAAAAATAGCAACAACAACAAAAGAAAAAAAAACACGTAGAAAAATGTTCTATTAAGAAACTTGAGAACGGAAAATAAAAATTTTGCGTTTTGTCGTCATTTGAGTGTATTTTTCTTGCATTCTTAATATATTTTTTTTTCATTTTTAAACTAAATATACTGGCAATTAGACATTTTCAATGTGTAAATATGCATTTAGAAATTAATAATAATAAAACAGACTGTATGTATGTATGTACATGTGCAAATATGTACATATGTATGAACCTTTATTGCAACATAGTCATATCTCAAAAAACAAAATTTTTCAGATACTGACAAAAAAGAGTTTCTCAATACATTCTTTATTTGTAAAACATTTTTCATGAACATATCTCTATCTAAACCAAAGTAAATAAAAACTTTAAATGCATTTTGGCACGTTTAAGTTTTTTTTGAGATATCAGTACGTTGCAATAAAGGAGCGATATGTAGAACCTTTATTTAAAAAATATAGTGGAATTTCAAGTAACCCACCACACAAGTTGGAAATATATTATACAAAAGTTTTAATATTTTATATTATTATTACGAATAAACATAATTATTATTTGAACTGTAATAATGTATAAATGAGAAATTATTATTAGGCTTAAGTTCAGTTTTATTGAATTAATGAAAATTCAAATTACATACTATGAGTTTTTTATTTTTGAAAAACATTAGCATGTGCAATCATATTAGCAGAACGCATCAGTATACCGATTTCAAGGCCGCAACACCTGTCATCAGCGTTCATTTCTCCATCTTTACAATATTCGTAAAGTGGATACTAATTGGGAAGAATAACAACTAGTTAGTTCGCTTTTATTTTGTAGCGTAACTGTCTGATCAATTTTCGACAATTATTAAGAAATCTTAATTTCGTTATAAAGATAATGGCCAAAGCCGTGCCCCTAGTAAGTAAATAATATTCTGCTGCTATTTCTACTAACCCAATTCTAATATAGCTTTGTGCACATGATCAGCTTTTCCCTAAATAAAGTTTCGTTATAGGCAGTCCCATCCCCGTACAAGGTAAATTTTCTTATTCGATTACTGCTAGTGACGAAATTTTTATCAAATTCGGCATACGTGACGAGTTTCTTCCACAATACAGCGTTGTTAGAAGTAAAATGGACAGTGCAACAACGCCCATATAAAGTAAAATATTATTTTTAAAAATATTTCCGATAACGCAATTCTTTTAAAGTTTGACATACACGTTGAATTTGACTTGAGATGAAATATGGCACCTGCCACCTCCACGCATAGTAATTTACAATTTTTAATAAAACATTTTAGATAAGGCATTCCTAGGAAACTTTATACACATGATAAAGAGTCCCAAAATTAAGATTTCTTGATTATTACTAGCGGTGTGCGCGTGAGTAAAAGTACGCTCACGATCACGCACGATCACGAAACATAAATAATTTTCACGCACGCTCACGCACGGCAAGATTTGAAACTTTCACGATCACGCACGCTCACGAACACAATATGTTTAATTACGTACTTTCACGCACGAAGGGAATAATTTTGCATGCACGCGCACGGTGAAATACGAATTATGCAATAAAAGATTAAGCATATGCTAAAAAATTTTATTTTGTAATTAATTTCTTTATTACTTCAAGATTATCAATTAAATAAAAAAAATTCAGGAAATGCTCGAAAAATTAGCATTACAAAGGATAAATTATGTAGTCATCTACACACGAATGTCTGCATTTGCATCGGAGATTTTAATGTATAAATCCATAATCATACATACATATGTACGTAATTACATACATATGTACGTAATTACATACATATGTACGTAATTACATACATATGTATGTATGTATGAATGGATGTAATTTTAGCAAAGATCAAAAATTCAAAAGAAGAAAAAGCTTAACATAGAGAATTGTTTTGAGTGCGTGAAAATTGTATTAAAAAATCACGCACGATCACGCACGGTATTATATTTTTGAATCACGATCACGCACGCACGCGTGTTTTTATCAATTTGTAATCACGAATCACGTGATTCACGCATTTGCACATCTCTAATTATTAAAGTGGAAAACGAAGTGTTCCAAAATAGACAAAACTTTTTCAAAATATGTTTTTCTATACTTTTTGCAATAATTTTTTTTATAAATTTATGTACATCGTTCCAAATTCTTAACTTCAATTAATTGAGATTGGCACAAAAATGATTTCCCAAATCGTATAAGCCAACGATCTTTTTGAAATGGATCAATGTGATCAACCTTTGCGCACACTTTAAACTCTTTAGACTTTATAATTTTTTTAACAACAGAATAATTTTATATACATACTTACATACGACATAAATATATAAAATTACATGTTACTCGTATGTATTAGTTATTGTAATAAAATTTCACATCGATGAGAACTATTGCTGGTGTATTACGTTTTCGCGTCTGACTTTGACTTAAATGTCAATAGACGAGACATTTGCTACGAAACAGAAATTGCCCGACTACGTAGATGTTACGAATATGTTGCGTGCTTATGACAAATCAAATGAAGGAAAGAAAATGTTGGAAAAAAATTTCAATGCATTTATAAAATTTCATACAGAAAACTAGAAAAAAATTACAAGAAATTAGAAGGGTGGGCAATGCGAGAGGCTTGGGAGAAGTAGAATAAACTTAATTGAATAGAAGTGGCATTAAGATAGTATGTACAAGAATAAGGCCTTGCGAGACATTATTTAGTTGGACTGCACTTTTTTTTTTGCCAAAACATTTCTGTGCAATTTTATGAAGAAATCACTTACGTGAGTAAAAGAAATTCCTCACGTTTCCAAATCTATCGGAGACTAATTGGTATTTTAAAACTTCTATTCGAATGCTGAATATCCGATGAATTTTATTTTATTTTTTTAAGTATGAAGGAATGGAAGTGTTATTATTGCAGTACATGCTTTAGTTATTTTGTCGTTGTCGTCGTGGTTGTTGTTTTTGTTATTATTGTTATATGTGCTGTTCCCTAATAAACGTCATACGGCTTTAGTAGACGTGTAGTCTTGTTTCAAACTAAAATTGTTTGTATCTACAAGATATAAAAGTCATCTATACATGCAACCAAATCACACACCTAGATGATGGCATACGTATTATGTATAATATGACATGATGTTGATGTGATGTGCTGCGGTATCATTTACATTTAACGACTAGAGAATCAACCAGGCAGGCTGGTAGGCAGACGGGCAGACAGGCAGGCATGCAGTTAGTCAGTCAGTAAGGCCGTCTGGCTGGCAACCACTAGACGTTGAAACAGACATACAAATATAGTTAGAATTTGTTATTATTGGTTTTGTTGCATGCAACGAGCTTTAAACGTGTAAATGTTATGAAATGGTTTTTTTTATAACTTTGGAATTGATTTTAAAATGCAGGAACAACAGCCAAACGACCAGCTGCTCTGTCTGTCTGTCTAACAGTCAGTCAGTTAGGCTGTCCGACCAGGCTCAGCAGCATTAGTCAGAGAAATGCATGATATCAAATCATTATAATTTTATTTTTATTTTGTGTGCTTAAATTGCTTTTGTTTTATATTAAAAAAAAAAAAAACTACAAAACTAAACAAAATAAAAGTAAATGCAGTAAATTATTTTCTACTTGCTTTTATTTTTTGCATTTCTAAAAATATTGAATTTCAGTAGTTGCTCTACAAAACGTGAATATTCGTTGTGATGGATTGGAATGTGATCATCATGTAAATAATATATTTATTTATTTTTTTAATGTATTTTTCCCTCTTTTAACTATTAATGATTACCATAATGATGATAGTGATGATTGTAATCATAATGATAATGAAACAATATTTAGAAAAATTTCTATAAAGTTGGATGCAGTCATGCGTTTTGAAATGTGAATTCTAGACAAATGAAAAATATTTCATATTAGAAAAATGTAATCGAATAAGTGAAGATATTCAGCTTGGCAACGCGCTCTTAAATTTTTCTGAACAAGTTAGCAAAAAAAAAAAATCTGTGATATACTTATTCCCTCAACGCTGTTGCTGTTCCAATAGTTGTTTTAATCTGTTGCTATTCAAAATATTTAAAAAAGAAAATTAAAAATTTAATGAATTTTCAATTTGTTTTGTTTCAGTTGTCCGAAATTCATGTTTTGTTTTTGTTCCCTGCTTAAAAGCTTCTTTACATTGAAGGTAAAATTTTTGGAATTTCGCATTGAAAAAGACATAAGTTTTGATCATGCGTGTCTTTACAAGGCAGAATAGAAAATTATGATGTCCCTAAACTAATAAAAAAAATCAATTCTAAAAACTAATATTAAAATTTTCCTTGACACATATGAAGTCATTTCAATGCCATCTAATTTAACTTTCCAGTTTTTCTTTTTTTAATTTTTCTTCACATTTAAATTTTACTTACTTTAGCATAAAACATACTGTAAAAATTTAACATCCACTGAAAACTTACACTTTTCGACAAAGTAAATAGGGAAGAAATTAAATCTTATACACTTGTTAAATTTTAACATAATCTTAGCATTCAACTACAGTTTGTGGCCTTAATACCTTTAAAAGCTTACAAACATTTTTGTAGACCCCTAGGACCGTCTTTAAAAAGATTTTTGGAGCTTTTCCATAAAATACACAAAAAGCCACACGAAATGATGTTGATGTGATGGAGGGCTAAAATATTTCATAAAAACTTTTCTTGTAGTGTTTTACATAAAAGTGCTGAACACATTTTATACCCGTAATGCAAAGCTTACATGAAAGAGCCATTTCATTGTAAAAAATATTTTAAATATATTGGCCCCATCTACTGTAATAGTTGATAGAATTTTGTTATTTTGATTCTATAGTATAAAATTTTATATATACCAGCATTTCGTTGGTATTAATATCAACGCATATGTGAACTTTAATCTATATATTTAAAAAGTTTGCGAATCATTTAAGAAATTTCGGAAATAAAATAAATATTTTAGTCCCTGTCCAGACTTTAAATTTTTATTGCATCAATTCTAGTTTTTTTTTGGTTCTTGGTGAAAGAGCAGAGGATCATAATGATCCTTTGATCTCTATCCTTTTATTTTTTTATCGCTACGCGAATTGCTAGTCTGGATAGGAACTAAAAGGATATTTTTTTCTGCAAATTCTATTTCTAGTTGATTTTCCTTTTAAATAATTTTATTTGGCGACAAATGAACGAGTATTTTCTTTTCCCAATAATTTTTTCCCATTTGCAAGAAATGTGTTGGTCAAGAGTCGCACAATATTTGTTATCGATCGATGACGTGCGCTGTTCTCAAGTACCTTAACTCGTATCAATAATTTGAATTATTGTTGTTTATTTGCGTTGGTGCTATAAGCGATTATTTCGCAATTTATCACAAAAAAAAAAACGATTGTTGTTTCTGTACAAACAAATTTCTTTAGAGCACAAATAAATTATTGACACGGTTTGAATGACACAAAAGTTTAAATTATAATTAATTCACTTGAAAATTTTTTTTGTATAAAATTCTTTAAGGAAGTCGTCTACAACATCGATAAAATGTTGATAAAATTAAATGATCAAATTTAAATAGAAAATATGCAATTCATTGTTCGATAACTTTTCGATACGAGTCAATTCTTTTAAAACCAACTAGGCTTTGGCCGTTTGAGCTTGGGCTGGATACATTAAAAACCACTCGTAATTTTGTTGTTGTATTTTCTGGCTTAAAAACACCGTGGTGAGCTAAATAGTAACATGGGCCACTTGTGTTGTTCTCAACCTTTTCCATATGCCCTAATGTTAAATATTCTTTTAAAACCTCATCATACATTGTTTTTCCTTCCATATTTCTTAGCAATGAGTTTTCGTTGCGTAAATATTGGCTTATACCAGCCATTTTCCTATTGTGAGCGAGCGACAGAATATTCGACTTAAAGGGCAGACTCACTATATATCTCCCTTCAGCATTTCTTGTGGTAGTAGAACGATAGATCTCCTCACAAAGTTTATCCTCTTCTGATAATACCCGTCTTCCAGAAACTTCTTCTAACTCCCAATATTTAGTCAACTGGCCGTCGCTAGAGCTTTGTGTTAAATGTGACCTCGTCACAATATGTGGAGGGATACCACCGGTTGGGTTTGTAAAATCCAGCCAAATATTGTTTCTTAAGCCACGAGAGACTCAAAAACACCATGCTGAACTCCTCCACGAACATAAAAGTGGGGCCGGCATAATTTAATTTTGGTAAATTAAATCCTTTTAAGGGTTTAATGGAATGTGTTGGCACATTTCCAGCGTCTCGTGTTAAAAGAACAAAAAGGGCAACAGTTGTGTGAAACTGAAAGTAGAAAAGCTGAAAACTTTGTTAAAATATAAAAGGGACAAATAAATTAAAACCATACTAAATAAAATAAAAGGAAGAAAGGTGGTTTAATCAAAATAAAAATAGAACAAACAAACGCAGACAACGGAACGGAGTTATTGGTGACGTCACGGATTGCTGATAGAAAACTGACCTGCCGCAGCAAATACATTGTTGTTCCCAATCAACCCAAACACAAGATCAGCGGTTCCATCAACAGCTACAGGTACACAATCACCATCCAGAGGTAAACAATTTGTCAACTAATTTTGTAGTCTCTTTTATTGATCAGAAATGGTGGGTTTAACTTCTTGATTGCATAAGTTATCGATGAGCAATCCTAGCCTATACTCCGGAGGATGCCGTTGCGATTGCGGCCAAAGACCTTCTTTATTGTTTTAGTAGACAACTTAATCGTTTCGAGGATTGTGTTTGTTCTTATAAAAAATATATACGAAGATTTCGATTAATATTTTCTTTTCGAATTATCATTTTTTAAATAATCGTTAAAGTTTTAAATAAATATCTTAACTTAAGCAATACGTTCGGTAATTATTAGGGTAGTAGAGAAACATCGATTATTTAGAAAGTTTTCGAAATGATGTCTATAACTTTTTCTTAATATTTTTGAAGGATAGGATTTTAATAAATGAACAACATATAAGTTATTGATAATTTCTCTCTTAATAAAGATATCGCTAACTATTCTAATAAAAAACACAATCTATCGATCACCTATAACAATGATTTTTTGAATTCGCAGACAAGTTATTGATAGCTTTTTATCATTACAAAAGTTATCGAATTTATTTTTCAATATAGTATTACACGTGATCGATAATCGTTTTAGTAGAAATGTTGTAAATTTCATTGGGTATCGATAAGTTTTCTATTGTTACTTATTAGTTTTCTATCGTTATCAATAAATTTTTGATATTTATCGAAAACTTTCCTCATATTTAGCGGTAAATTTGTATTAAAAAATAAATAAAAATTCTGAATTAACTTTTACTTTTTTACGTGTAGATGAAAACTACTCTTAAGATCATCTCGATAATATTGAGGCTACCGATAAACTTTACTTAGAATGTTCAAGCTATTGATTAATTTCTATGCTTTTCATGTTTAAAATATCGACATGAATTGGTTTTTATAGTTGTTTTGAGATTAAATTTTTGATCAGTGTTTATTGTTTTTTTTTTTTTTTTTGCATTTAAAATAAAAAAAAAAAACTTGTTGGCTGGCTGGTCATCATTCAAACAAATGCAAACTACCTAATAAGTAAAAAAGTATTACTCTATTATTCCAACTAAATGGATAAAGTAGCTCGTTTGCTGGCTGGCTGCCTGGTCAGCAAGTTACTTCACAGTTTTTTTTTTGTTACTTCAAGTTTTGCGGTGTCCGTATCAGTAGTAATGCAGAGGAGTCCATTATAATCATCATCAGGTTTGTACAGCAATTACTACACGACCAGTTTAGGATTTTAACTCTAAATGAGTAGAAATTTTAGTTTGGTGTTGTTGCATTATTTTTTTTTTGTTCGCTTGTTGATCTTTTTGAACAACCTGTTCAATTATGTTGTTGTATGTTGTGGTGGTTGGTTTGTTTCCTGCAAAAAAACTAATGCACGGACAGCTCTTTTGTTTTGGTACGCGTTCCAAGCATTTCTTCCGATTTGTTGTTACCATGACCTTATAAACAACGTCTTTATAGATATTTTTCTTATTGTTTTTTTATGGAGTGAACATTAAATCGCTTAACACTGGTTGTTGTGCCAGTAATTCTTCAGTCGTTTTGCCTGTCCGGATTAGTTGTTCCTACAACTCCTCCCTCTGTTCCATATTGAAACACATGTTCCGTAGAGTTGAAAATTGTATGATTTTTGGCTTTTCCTTGTTGCCGTCTTTAATTTTATTTAATATTTAAAATTGTTTTAGCTTTTTGAATGTTTTTTTTTTCATTGGCTGTGTTGTTCATGTTTTTTGTTATTAATTTTTTTATGGTTAAATTTAAATGCGTCTTGCAGTTGTTTTTTGTTGTTGTTGTATTGTGTTGCACTTGCAGTTTTTATTTATTTTTATTTTTTGTTTCATTTTAGTGGCTGATGTTTAGCACTTGATTTAACCTTTTTTAATTCTTGCAGTTTTATGCATTAGAGCTGCACAGTGGCCGAAGAGACACAAAATGTGATTATTTGAATAATTTTTGTGTTTTTATTGTTTCATTTAATTTAAAACTTTTTTATTTTCTGAAGAAATTTCTTTCTAAGGTTGTGAGACTATTTATCTGCTAAAGGGATTCTTAAGTAGTTTGTTTTGTGGAATAAACAACATAAATAAATATATTCTTGTACTACAAATGATATACACCAATACCACGGTTTGCGCCAATAACTATGACCGGAGGACAAATATTTGATAAATGTGAACGTAGCTTTAGCTCTGTAGTTGATATGAAATAAAATCGTTAGGAATTTAAATACTTATTTGTAACAACAATTCTATGATAAGTCTGATAGTTTTGATATCATTTCGCAAACACTTAACAGGGCGTATTAAATTGTTTTTTACTCTATTTACAACTTTATTTATTTACGAATATGCTTATCAGTTTTAGTTACATGTGTAATCAAAGGTGTGAGTTTTTAATAATTTTGTTAGCAATATTTGTGTTCAATAAATCTAAAAATGTAAAAAAAAAATCGAACTTAACGTAGCAAATAAAACTTTTGTTAGTGTTCTTATTATGTTGTTTTTACAACTAATAAATACATCGAGCAAAAAAAATAAAATTAAATGAATCTAAAAAAATTTTTTACAAATAACACTGGACAACAAAATCAAACTTTTCTCAAAATTATAAGATTCTAATTATTGATTCTTGTAGAGGACGATAAAAAAAATATGTATACTTATTTCGATTTTTATAAAGTTTACAACTTTTATGGTTGGCTATTGTCAGCAATGGTTTCACAGGTAGTGTTAAAATTTACATTGTGCAACACAAAATAACATTTTTTTTTTTGGAAATTAGGAAAAAATATGATTCGAATAACTCCTTTTTTCATTTGAATAACTTTGTTTGTGCAAATGTCGTTTAACCCTTTCATCGATTATGTTTTCTTAATACATTTATGTAAACATGTATGCACATATATATTAAATTTTTATAATTTTTATTCGAATAATTTGTATGAAACAACATTAAAACATATCGGTCAGAACTGTCGAATCAGTTCCTGTAAATGGGAGTCAACTCAAAATTTAAAAATTAGAAACACTTACTGGACATGTGGAGCGCAGCTGGTTAATGCCATCTTGAAGAAGAGATTTAGTGATGGGCATTTCATTAAAGAGACGATTAAAAATATTCATTATTTGCTAAGTCAAGGCAAAACCAATTAAAAGCGTATAGATCTATCAAAAATTAAATTTGTGCTGCTTTAAAGAAATCATGAATGCATTCATCACCAATTCTTATATTCTAAACATGTAAAGATGAATAACTCGATACAATAGTAAATACGAAAAATGCCTTGCTTTTTGGTATCAAAGCAAACTAAATAGCACACAATTATTCGAAAAAGGACATTTGTAAATATATGATGCGTGTTTCTAAGGAGATTTTTTAATCCCTTATTTATTTCTTAATTTATTTGCTTCTTTTTTTCATTTTATATTTCATAATGAAATGCCGCATTAGCAAATACAAAAGGATTTTAATAAAAAAAAGAACAAGAAAAAACTAAATGAAGCTTAAAGTGTAAATGAACTTAAAAAGGAATAACACACACACACACATACACACTACATTTGTGCAGTAAAGGCATTAAATAAATTAAAACAATAAAAGAGAGAATAAAAGTAAAAATTATTTTATATGGATGTAAGCAAAGGCAAATTCAGGAGAAACTTGATGAGCTGTAGTTAGAAGTACGCTGACTGTACAAAGGAATTGCTTTAGCAAATACTCGTACGAATATAAAACAAAATTCCAATGAATGCTTAAATCAATTGTACTACTTTGTACGCATATTAAACACTAGACAAATGAAGAATAAAAAAAAAACTGACTGACTGACTACAATTCATTCCACTTATTCGGTCCTTTTGGCTTCACTACAAAGTCACTTTGATAGCCTTGTAGTGGAGACAAAAGTCTTTATTTTTTTTTTGAGTTTATATAATTTAAGGCGTAAAATAAATTATGTAGTTCTAAGCATTTTGTATTTCTAGCTATTTATGTCCTGCTAAACAGAGAAAATCTGTACCATGATATCAGACATACGTATGTATATGGTACATACAAGTGATTTTACGAATACTCGTATTCGTATTCAATTATTCGCCTTTTTAAAGATATTCGTATTTGTCAAATTCTCGCGAATATTTCTCGAATATTTTCCACATACTTTCCAAGAAAAAAATCATTACAAAAATTTTAAAAAAGTACCACAAATGTACAAAATATGTATATTAATTAAAGATAATAACCTTGTTTTAAAATAAACAAATATAATGTCATAATAATGTTAAATAAGTAAAGTAGTGTGATAGTTTTTTTTTTTTTAAATTTATTGTTACTGACAAACAATGGGAGGGTTTTTTGCAATTTAATTTTAAATATTAAGTAGCTCTAAACTTTAAAAGTAATATTCATATTCGGCAAATATTGTTTCAAATATTCATATTCTTATTCGCGAATATTAAAAATTTCTATTTGTAACATCACTAGTGCATACATACTTACTTATATACATGTGTGCGCTTGCCACTTCTCCGTTTTAAATTAAGTGTATTTGAGTATGGTTTTACTATATCAAAATAAATAATTTCAAATATGTTTAATCGATTATCTTCGAATAACTTTTGTCGGTTAGTGTTATTCGAATAATTTTATGCGAATAATTTTGCTGTAGTATTTGGTTCGTGTACACAATCTGCTTAAGATTATATTAACTTTGAAACCGATAACTAAATTTGTTTTTAAGGCGCTAATATTTGTCGAAGGCGTTTTGTAAAGGGTTACATTGCCAACAATTTGTACTGCTGCGTTATGAAACACTATATGTACTTGGTTCGAATGCAAAGCAATTGAAATTTTGGAAGTCCTGCATTTCTTCCATTACTTTTTAAGTATGTACATTTCTCTTGAATTTGTAAAAAAAATTCTCTTTTTACCGAAGTGAATATTTTTAATTTTTTTTTTCCACTATAACATTCATTAGGGTGACATTAAAGCTTGATGACAAGCACAGGCTTTTAATTTGGTTTATATATCATATAATAGAGTAAAGTGGATTCTGAAGAATAAAATCTAATACAAACTTTAATAATAAATAAATAGTTTTATTCGAAAAAATGTTATTCGAAAATGTTTTTGTTTTCCTGAAGTGTTCACCTAATAATTATTCGCTTTCATATATAAATTAATATAAGTTCAAATAATAATTACGTTTATTCATAATAATTATATAAAAATATTATTCACAAATTTTATTCATTTTATTGATATTTTTATTTATCGAATACATAATTTGTTACATTTCATTAATATAAAAAAAAATATTAGTTGGAGAAGAAATCATTTGCTTAACACGCTTTAAATTTACTCAATTTTGTTCAGCTTTTATCTTCCCCCGTTCTGCCAATGAAGCTCACAATTATTAAGATTTTATTTTTTATTCTATTAGTGTGTGTGCGTGTTTCGTGTATTTGTTAGAAAGTTCTTTGCTCTAAGCCGCATTGTCCTGGCAAACACATTAACTCATACTCTTAAACACACAAAGTCTTTAACCTTTCAAGGATTTTATAATTTTATACCACTTTATTTTGTTGCTGTGTGTTTTTTGTTTGTTTTTTTTTTTGTTTTTTGTGTTTTGTTTTTTTTTTTTGTTTGTTAACTTCAGCTCCTTTTTGTCCTTTATTTCTATTGTGTTGTATTGCTGCTGTTTCTTTCTTTGCTTGGTTGTTTGAATCGTAAGAATAGTTGGCAGTGGTGGAAAAAAGAAGCAACATTAGCTAGAGTACATATTTCGTTATAATCTGTTCGTTTCTTTCTTCTTTAAAACCCGACGATGTCAGTTGATTTTTTTAAGATAAAATTATATTTAATTGAATTGTTTATGCTCCTGTCCTTTTTTTGCTTCGTACTCATATTTTCTTCGCTCTTGTTTGTCTCTATTGTTCTTGATTTATTTTTTGCTCTCAGATCAGACCTTTGGGTAACGTTAGCTGTGAAGTCAAGGAAACTACTAAAATGTCAAAGACTTTTTTATGCGTGAAAGAAAAAACTGAGATACACGTTTAGTATTCAATACCAATACAGATTTCGAATACTGGCTTGCTTTAAATATGATGTTGTTGTCTAGAATAACATGCATGGTAGCGTGTGGGCAGGACAGTATATCGGTTTACAAGAGCTGTAAGAAAAAGATTGTAGAATTACAGTAACAAAGATTTCCAAATAATCATAAATTGCAAAATATGATGATGACCTTAAAGAAATTTAAGAAGTACCTACATCAATTTTCTATTTTGAATAATGGAAAATTAAGAGTTTTGTAAATGTTTACAATTAAAATTTTTGCAGTCCCAAAATTTAAGAAAAAATAGGATTTGATTAGAAAAAGAAAGAATTAATTTAAAAGTTCTTGCGGTTTTCTTTTTGTTGTATTACACTGTACAACAGAATTAACGTTTTAATTAGTAGCGAAATTTTCAGAAACAAATAGCCTCATAAAATCCTGTTTTATATTTTAGTGCCAACTGTATGTATGTAACTAAGTATGAAATTGAATCTTAAACACATTTTATTAAAATAACTTTAATCGAATAATTTTAATCGAACAATTTAACAGAATAATTTAATCGATTAATTTTTATTTTTGTAATATAATGTGGGTAATATACATATATAGATTTGAAAATACATATATGTAGATGCATATGCATATATACATATTTGAATAATACCTTTACACATACATACATACATACGTAGATAGTATAAAGTTTTCAATGATTTTTGTCGTACAAGTTGGGAACGTTAATGCGACGACTAGCTAACTTATTTAACAAATGTTTTTCTAGGAAATTTCTGCATGTTCCATCGCTTTGAATAGGGAGCTTTGTTGTCCCCTCTTAAGAAAAGGCCCAAAAACCCCATACAGAAAGACACTGGAGGGCTAAAATGTTTCACAAAAATATTCATATTGTTTTTTTTTTCTATAAAAGCGCTAAACACTTCATATACCCTAAACGTAAACAGGTATTCTTTTTGTTTTTTGTATCCTCTACCAGAATCATTCATGAGAATCTTGTAAATAGTTTTTGTGTTCTACAGTGTTACGATACTATCGAAATTAGTCATTAAGTTCTTTATATAATGATTTACTTAAAAAAATTTAAAATAAAAAAAAAGAAAAACAAACATAATTGTCTAGCCGTCCCAAATAATTTGTATAGAAAATAAATTCACATTCAAAACTCATAAAAAATGTCTACTTAAAATTTTTGCTAGAAAAATCATCATCACCAGCAACAGCAGCAAGCGGCATCATAATTCTATGTTAAAAATACCTGCCAACAGCCAAACTGATTGGGCCGTAATTCTACAAACGTTCGCATTCAATATTTTCTACAAAATTTAAGTCGAAGAAAATTTCTGGTTTGTTTGTTTGTTTGTTTGTTTTTTTTTCACAATATTTAAATTTGTTTGAAATTTAAATGGATCCACACATCTAGTAAAAATAATTTTAAAATATTAAATGTATGTATGTTGTATGTTGTATGTGTTATATTTTAATATTGAAACATAAATATATTATGTACGAATATTAATATTGTTTTGCGATAATTATATTTTTGTTTTTTGTTTTCTTTTTTTTACGTTTTCTGTTGTTTTGTGTGTTAATTATTTAAATTCCTTAGCTTTTTAGCATCGTTGACACTTTTAAATACTCCCACTCATTAACAATAACTTATTAACATACGACACTTTGAAATTTGAATATATTTTATTTTTCTTTTTAAATTATGTTCTTGGTTTAAGAAAACCCAGTGAAATGTTTGACTAAACTTGAAAGTTCTGCCAAGGACTCTGGTTAGTCTGTTCTTATGCAAAGTATAAAGACATTATTCTGAAAATTTAAGAAATTCTTTTAAAATATTATTTCAAATATTTGGTAATGTTGTCTTGTTTTCCAGTCTGAAGATTTGGATGAGAGACCTTAACTGTTCTTAAGTAAAGTTTAAACAACTGATATTCATTCATCCGTTGTCATCAAAATTTAGATTATTTTTTTGTTTTACAGTGTAATGGATTCAGCGGGTGAAACAAAATTTAATGGGGACTTTTTTCTGTTTATATATTTATCATGACTTATTTTTTATGATGTTGGGAAGTGAATGTGAATGATTCAACAGAAGTAGTTAAAAGAGTAGACTTTTTCAAATGGGCGCGGCTTTCTTTGCCCATTTTATTTTATTGCAGAGTTGCATCGTGAGGTAAAATGTCAGCACAAACTTTCATAAGAATCGGAATTGGAAAAAGTTGTTGCAAACGTATGTATGTATTTGTTGTGTATTTTAAATACGCGTGGCATTGCACAATTTTTTCATTACACCAACAAAATGTGATACGAATTTCATATGTGGGCATGACACTGCAACATTTTTCTTATTGCCGTGTTATATATACTCTGAGGGGAAATTCATGTTTAATTGGTTTGTAATGTTTCGAAAACTTGTTGTTACAAAAATAGTACTTTTACCTTATAAGGGATAATGCAATATTTTCTAATAAATTTAACAAATTCCCAATAGAAAATTTTCATTTTAAAAGGTGAAAACTGGAATATATTTTTTACAAAAAAATGTTTAAAATACCCTAAAAAGAAAAGTTTAATATGCTGTTAAAGACGAAATAAACAATAATTCGCTGCTAAGGGTAAAATATGCAAAAATGTCGCAACAACAAAACGATGTGAAAATTATAAAAAAATTTAAAAAACGGATAAATAAAAAAATCAAATAATTGACCACAATTTTCGGATACCCTGGTATACTCAGCAATGAAATATCGATCGTTTTACTAAATATTTTGTATTATTTAGGCATTAAAGAAATTTATTTTTAAACAAAACTTTGTCATATATAAACTGATTGGAAAGCCAAGGCGAATTCTTACAATATGGTCTCGCAGCAATTTGCATTAAAAACTGCCTCCCTGGGATCAAGGAAAATTCATACCAGGTAAAGTTAATGCCACGACAAGTACAACATTACAACAACATTTGACATATCGGCCCCTATGCTTGCATGTACAAATTTTGACATGTCAGCCGCCATTATGCAAGAAAAAAGTAGATCAGCTGTGTTTTCAATTTTACCTGTTAGGAATTTACCTTGCCTGGGATGTTAGAAAAATGGACTGAAAAATGTATTTTGACATCTTAGGAAGATCAAAAATACAAGCGGCAAAAGTGGGGGAATATAATCAATCACCTGTGCTCTCGAGACCACCTTGTATGAATTTGCCTTGATTGGATACCGTTTTTTATCGTATATGTATGCGAGAAAATACATGCATATTTGTCCATCTTCCTGTCTACTCGCTTCTAGCCTCTCGGTTTTTCATTATTAGAACATTTGAAATTTGATTTTTATTTGAAAGCATATTAATATTCCGGTATGTTCTACATTCCGAGTGAAATTTTCACTTCTGAATTGTCAAAGCATTTTAAAAATTAGCATTGCCACGCCTTAAAAAGGGTAAATATACCATCTCAGCACCTTTTACTTTTTAAATTAATTTGATTTAGCCGATTCTTAAGCAAATTTACGCACACACACACTCACAGACACACATTAATTTGGTATTACTTTAAAAAAACTGGGCAGTGCCACACCCACTGTAGTTGTAAGTTCTGCTTACACTAGCAATTCCATTAGCCTGTTTTATAGCTCGTCATTATTTTCCGCGAATTTATTTATGATTTATGGGTCGTTTAGGAAAATTTTAATTTTACTAGAAATACAGGGTGTCTGGTGGCAAATTTATATGTTTAAATACGATTATTTCGAAAAGTAATAAACGGTGCGGAGGGTGGCGCCATTGGAATAATCTATTGTGCGGATTTCTCAGTCACGATGTCGCAGTGGTCGAGTGAGCATCGCGCGTTCGCTGTGGAGACATTTTTTAAGAGTAATGATTCTTAGGTAATTGCTCGTCGAGAATTTTGTTCAAAGTTCAGTTTTTGAGCGACGAGGCTCATTTTCACTTAAACGGCCACGTCAACAAGCAAAACTGCCGTTACTGATCTCCAAGAACCCGCACCCCTCGATTGAAACATCAAAAACCATTGCATTGCCCCAGGGTAACTGTTTGGTGTGCCCTATCCACGCTTGAGATAATTGGACCAAGTTTACTGCAGCGTGTGGCGCAGAACACAAAGCTCCGTTTTTAACACTGTGTTTAACTCGACGGAAGTCATCTGGATGACATACAGCCATACCTAAACAAGAGCGGCAAGCGTTTTTTAGCTGTCAAAAGTTCTCATGCCCATACAATTTGTATGGAGCATCCCGAAATAACGCGGCGGTAACGCGGCGGCAACATTTTGCAATTGGAAAATCCAATTTTGACAGCGCGTTTAATAGTGAAGTTAGCTGCAAAAGACAAGCACACATGATACAATAACTATAAGGTAGTCTTACAAGCCCAGCTGACAATTCTTGTAAATTACTTGTTTTTTATTTCAAGTGTTAAATTTTGATTTGTATTTATTTTTTCGTATTTGAATGAATAATTTTTATTTATATTTTTGTCACATTTTGAAACATACACACATACATATTTATACTTTTGTCTTCCGAGGATTTTTTTTGTTGTGTTTGTTGTAGAGATGCATGTATTATTAGGGTATGAGTATACTATTATAATCAGGGTTGTTATATATTTTGTAATAACCCTGTTTTTATGACAAAGCGTTGACGCTCTTGTTTAGGTATGTTATTTCAGCGTTAACGCTAGGCGGTAGAAAACGTTCCGCTTTCCGCTCTTGTTTAGGTATGGCTGATACTCTTTAAAAAATAAAATCCGCATTTCCATTCTATCATTCAATGCTCTAAATAAAACTTTGTGTCAATTATTACGTTTTTTATTTAAGTTTGAAAATATTAATTTGCCACCAGACACCCTGTTTTTTGCAAGAATTTTTCTTACTTTATTTTTACTGTTTGCCTTATTTCTAGATTTATATAAATATTTTATTCAATATGCTAAAAGAAAGCTTTTTCTCGTTAAGCGCTACTTTTTTTTATTCATATTCCTTATTATTTTGATTCTATAGTTCAAAATCTTTAGCTTTAATTACTCTCATAAAGATTATTTTTTCACTTAAGTATTCCTTGATTGTTTATTTCCTAATGATTATTTTTTTACATACATACATACATACATACGTACATATGAACTTTTCTAAAGAATATTAACTAAAAACATTAAAATTCTTATCAATTCTGACGGCTGCATAATAATATGGGGTCAATTATTAAAATGTTCTTACGCACTTTGTTGTTGAAGACGTGAAGGCTATAATGACCTAAGAAAACAGTATTGCTAAAAAAAATAGCTGCACAGGTGAAATAATAAAATTACAATTAATAGAGGCTTTTACGCACATGGAGCCTTTGCTGCAATACAGTCATAACTCAAAGTAGTTTTACAGAAAACGAGTTTAAAGTTGCGCATTCGCTAACAACTTAATGGTAAACGAAAATTTAATATTTGTCTCAAAAGTTTAGTATGCAAGATATTTGAATGAAATTTTTGCACATTTTGAAGCACGATATGAGAAATTATGCCGCATTATTATTTAAAAAAATAAATATTTTGAGTTATGACTTTAATGCAGTAACGGCTCGACATGCAATTGTTTAGGCGCCAATTCGCAAGTCCCCATAACTTTTTCCCGCCCATAAAAATAGAATTTTTAGAGCATTCACTGTCTTTCTTACTCTTCTTTACGTCAAGAGAACAAGGTTAACCTCTTAACAGAGCTCTGTTAATTTCTATGGTTCGTGTCTAAGATTTATAATTTTGTTAAATTGAATTGCCACTTATTAATATATTTGCATGAGAATTTATCCGAATTCGTTTTCATAGTTTGTGCTGCTATTTTTAGAGCCATAAGTGTTTATTCTACACTAGAAATTGCGTCTTGTGTTGATTTAACGCAGCATATTAAGCCTGTAAAGTATAAAATAAACCCTTTTGTTGTCGCACTGCTAACAATATATGTATATGTTAGTAAATCAAATACAAATCATTAAGACGAAGACAAGCATCTTTGAAGACAAAAGGATCTCAAGCATTTGTTCATAAAATCATAATGCAAAAAAATGCAATTTCCCCTTTTTTTATAAACTCACCCTAACACGCACAATGCGTACGCAATAATTGCAACTTCAGCAAACAAATACAGCAACCATTCAAAGCAAGAAAAAATGAGTAGTTAAAAATTTATTATTTTGATTAGAGGGAAAGCAATACAAAAAAAAAAAAAATGGGAAATTTATTTTTCCAAAGAAATATCATCAGAGATTGTAGTTAATTATTACTTTACAAGAAATAAGTGAAGAATACCAATTCATCTGCTACATTTATTGACTTTGATGTCAAAGATAAAGAAAAACAATTGCAATAAAAAGGGGTTCTATCCTTCAGCTCATTTGAAATGCTAGAAAAATCACAAAAAAGAAAAACAAACAAACAAACGAAAATAAAAAATCAAATGGGGGAGATTAACATGTTTTAGTTTCGTAACAACGACAGCAACAACAACAAAAAAAATAAAATATTTTAAAAATTCATTTGAAGGAGAATATGTACAGAACAAAATGTTGTAACAAAATGCTCCTTGTGTGTAAAGTAAAAACAACAACAACAAAAACAACAACAGCAAATACTTTGTCATATTCCATTTCACTTTGCACGACGACTTGTCACATTTCTAAAATGAATTATGGCCCAAAGGCATTATTTTAAAATACGAGTATGTATATACATACGTAAAACAATGAAACAAAAAACACAAGAATAAAACAAGAAATTTTGCTCGTTAATATTGAAAGATTTTAAAATTAGCGCAAAATAATGGCTGAATGCAATAACAAAAAGGAGATGCCTTTAATAATGACCAAAAATCAAGCATAAAAAATATCATTCACATATTTTAGATAATAAAAATTATAATTCTAAGCTTTATAATCATATATTTTGTTGAATAACAATTAATATTTCCATTCACTACTTCGCCGTTGAAAGTTTTAGAAGTTTTAAATGTTCCACAAAAGCATTCCTCATCAGGTTTTAGGTAAAATTACTGCGCTACCGTTAAATATAAAGAGTATAAGGTTTCCAAATCGAAGCTAGTCAGCAACTGTTGGGTTCCAGGTCATTTCAATATTGAGTAAAATTAAACCGCACATGAGCTGACAAGGACGCGGTCAGCATTAAAAAATTTCAAAAATAATTTTATATTGCAATCCTTATTAATTGAACATTTGTATTATTGTAAGTAAATAATGTACGGTGAAAAACTTTTCAAAATATACATATAATGTTTTTTAAAAATTTTAAATAGACGAAACCCCTGAAGAAGTCAACAAACAATTTACGAAACGTTGGGTAAAAAATGTAATAAAGCTGTTTTATTAACATTAACTACGTTCGGCCTTATTAGCTTAAAGAATAAAAACATCATTATCAACATTGAATGAAGAAGTTAGTGAGCAGTCAGTAATTGGCTGATCAATATAACCAATCATTCATAGAGAGAATAGAGAGCATTGTAGAGTCTCGGCGATCATATGGCCTGAACTTTAACTCGGTTAAATCTGATCTATTACTGGGAATGTAAAGAAAGGTTTTGAGTACGTTGACTGGTCATTGCTCTGTTGGAGCGAGAACTAGCAGATGGGAAAATTATACTCGAGATTATTGTAGAATGTGCAATAAGGAAGAGAAGCCAGAATCTATAGAGTATATCAGCTATCATTGTCTTAGGCTGCAACGTCGTAGGCAAAGATGGCTGAGCAGACGTTTCCATAAGCACATTAGTTATATCGCAAAGTGTAAGTTTACACTTCGGTATCAGGTGTTTTATGGTGGGAATTAATGATGAATTACTCTTTGGTTTCTTCTTTGGCATTGTGGAGGCTATTAAAATTAGACAACAAAAATATATGAAGAGAATCACAATGGATCCAATTGAGTCTCCGAGTGGATGTGTTTTTAAAGGTGGCACGAAATAAGCCCCAATGAAATAAGCCCCAAATCGAAAAATGAAATAAGCCCCAAAAAATTTTAAAATATTTTGTTTGGGCTTTATTTCACTTTTTTGGTGGCTTTTTGGGGGGGGGGGGGGGAAGATCAGAAGATCTTAAATTATATTTGAAAATATTTCAAATAAATATTTCCATTTTATTGTAGTTATCACTTAAAAACTGTTTAATCTCTTTCAAGAAGAAACAAAAACAACACAGCATATAAATTCTAGACATCTACACACGACCTGTTTGGGAATTTATGATTGTTTTTTTTCTTTTCAAAGAAATTAAAAAAAATTTATTTACGAATTAATTTGAACACAAAATATACCATCATAATGAACACTTTATGTTGCGGCTTGACTTTTTTGACCCCAACCGTTTTTAGCACCCCAACCAAAAATCATTAGGAAAATTTAATGGCATTTAAATCCATATGAAATGTTCACACACTGTTTCATTAACTCAACAGGCATTTATTCCTAGATGAAATGAACAAAAATATTTAAATTTTATCGGAAAAAAAAAAATATTAAATTAAATACGGGAAAGAAAATTTTGTAATGTCATCGTGTTGTCAACAAACAATTTTATTAAACTTTTGTTTTACAAAATTTTTACCTTTTATCTAAGTAAATGTGAGAATTAACACATTTATGACGTTTCAATGTCAAAAAGGGCAGATATTAATTAGTTCGCCTAAAATGTATGCCGACATTAAACCTTTTCCGTTCTTCAGTTTTGTTAAATTTAGTAATATTGATTATAATTTTATATCACAAAAAAAAAAAAAAAATTAATTAGTTGCAGATTTGAATTCGGCACCCTAAAATATCGAAACGAAATACTCAATTTTTTTAATATTTCAATTTCCTTAAAACTAAATAAAATTCAAGTTTATTTTAATTTCAAATCAATTTCGTCGAAATTTTTTTAAAAATAAAACCAAAAATTCCCATAATTCATGCAAAAACAACAACAAAAATAAAAGGAAAATATACAGAAAAAAAGAAAAACTTTTACACTCTGCAAAAATAAAGATCTCAAAAACGTAATAATTTGTAACCAAAAAGAAATGATTAAAATTAATAAAATGAAAATATTATACACAAATAATTAAAATAATTTTCAGTTGGCTCAAGTCCAAGAACATAAAAAATTTTTCTTTTTAGGAAGCAAATTATATAGAATCAATTTAATGCAAGCAAAAAAAAAAAAAAATAAATTAAATATAAAACTACAAAAAAGAGAAAAAAGAACAAACAAAAAATATTTTGTTAAAAGAAAGATTTTGTTGGGTTGAAAAAAAAAGGAAAACAAAGTTGAGAAAATTTTACAAATCTACATATTTAGAAAATTATGACATCTTTACGAGTTTAATTTAATTTTTGTTTTTAGGGCTTTAAGTTTATGGCGAAGCAATTTAAAAGGCGCCATAGATAAAACCATCAAATTAAGAGTTGTGTAAAAAATTGTATGCACATTGTTGTTGTCTAATAAAAAAATCTCAGTGATCTCATTAGATCTTTTAATTCTTGATCGCGTTTCAGACACAGGATTGACTACTCAAGTTATCTGCTTCCTGAGCAATATAGTCAGCCCTTAGATAATCTGAATATCTAACGATTCTAAAATTTGAAAATGATTCTTTCTTACTCCATTAGCCAAGTTCCATTCCCACGTTGATTTCTTCCTTAAAACTATTTAGTAACTAAGTTTTAATAATATAATCGAGCAAAGTTAACAAACTAACAGATCTCTGTTATTATATTCTTAAATTATCACTAAGTTGTAACGTTTTTAAGTGTCAATTTAAGTTATTCACAGTTGGTTACTTCGTTGGTTTTTATTAGGTATTATTGTTGATTTTTCAAACAGGTTTCCTTTTTAAAATAATAAGACTTCCTTCTACATGCTGCTACATGTTAGCAGCCAGTTTAAGAAGATGATTTACACATGATCATACAGGAACTTAATGAAATCAATAAGGAATACCTTTTTGAAAAAATCAATTAGGTAGAATACAATTCATATGAAAACCTAATAGAATCAAAAAGTTTTTCTCTATGGATTGTTTTTTTTTTTTGGTGGCAAAAATAACGGAAATTGGGTAAAAAAAATTGTGAATAACAAGTTTTCTTCTTGATTTTATGTATTTTCCTTCTTGATTAAATTAAAAATATTTACCACATAAAAATAATAAGGAATCTCTTCGGAAAAATCTTCGCTTCTTTCTGCTGGGATACCCCTTAGCCTAAAAATGTTTCATATCGAAAATCATCTCGATTCTATTAGGCAGTTTTGACTCTGTGTTGTTCACTTTAGTTTTTACTTTTTTCACAGTCAACGATACAACGTGAAGAAAGGGGAATGTGTGATTCAAACATGCTAATTTTATGACAAGTTACAAAAGGGAACAAAAAGCAAAAATAATAGAAATTTGTTGAAAATTACATTATTAGGCCGGTGTTAATTTTGGTGTCATCTAAACACAGACTAACAGATCTCTGTTAGAAAACTAACTGATCTCTGTTAAAAAACTAATTGAAAGGTTACCTTAATAATCGATCACAACAGCGAACTCAAGTTTTATGAGACCGAATCATATGTTTCATACAATATTAAATATTTATGCTTATCAGTTTCAGCACACTTAACACAATGTGCTCCATAAGTGTAAATAATAAGATAGACTACAATAACAATTGTATAAAATTATTTTTGTTTTTCGCTTTCGGTTGAAAACTCTTGAAATAAACCTGCCGTTTTCAGTAGTAGAGCAAAAGCAAAAAAAAAAAAAAAATTTGTGAAAATTAATCAAAGTTGTGAACTATAAAAACACTGCTGTATTGTTGGTAGGGATCCCGGGATTTTTTCGGGATCTCGAAATAAAATACATATAGCTTAGTTAACCCACATAACCCCATATATAAAAATTTTCAAAACATAAATTCTTGAGTACATTTATTCGAACAAAATATTATACATATATATTTTATAAATCATTTTATATTTTAAATATAATTACATATGTTTTTTATATTATTCCAACATAGAAAAAAATTATAAAGTATTCATTAAAAAGCAAAGTAACACAATAAATTTATTTAAATAAAAGTATTTAACGGCCTACTTTTTTATAGTTGCTAAACGCGTTTAAAAGGAATAATAAAGTTACATTTGTTTCTTTTCGTTTCATTGAAACAGGGTTTTAACAGGGTGAAACAAAAATATATATAAGATCAATATTGTGGACACTCGGTGAGATTAGTGGAGTTCTATCTTCGGTGCGTTTTCTTTTGCAATTATTTTCAATTGCATCAGAATTGTTATTAATCGTGAGCATTCCCTGGATTAGGAAAAGGCTATTATATTTTCATTTCACTCTCGCAAGAGCAATGGCATCGACAATGAACTTGCTTATGCGCTTATAAGGGAAAATTATGATGAGTTTGTTTTAATAATTTTTAGATATGAATAAAAATATATAAAAGAAAAAAAAAATTAGTAAACAATTTCGGGATTGACTGAACACCGAAATCCCGGATTTAAAATCCCGGGATTCGGGATTAAGCGAATCCCTAAAATCCGGGATTTCGGGATTGGCATCCCTAATTGTTGGGTACTCTTTAACAAAGTCAATCGTTATGAACAAAATTTATTTGTATTGTATAGTTTAATCTAAATTAACGAACTGAATAAAGCAAGCCTTCATTTTCTACAATTTGATAAAACAAACCTGTTAGAATTTATTTCTCTGTTATCTTCATTCAATTTCGAAAATACTTTCTTCGCTGCAAATTGTACAGACTTTATCCAATGAAATTTGTGATGATTTGTTTTTGTCGTTTTTTAATATTTTTTCATTGACACAAAAAAAAAAATTCATGCAACAAATTTTTTAAAATGTTATTTTGTGTACACTTAAATAAGCCATTTATATGGATCAAAATTTTAAAAAAATTTAAAAATTTAAATTAATAACTTTCTGTTAATTTGTTTTCACAATTTTTTGTTGTTGTTCATTATCCAGCAGTGAAACTAATGTTTGTTCTTTTAATATTTCTTCTATTTTCAGGTAATTAATATTAATTTTCAACAATCAAGTAAACTGACTTATAAGTATGAATTTAAGGAAAAAAATATGTGTATTTTGCTTAATCATTAATGAAACTGTCAACAATTTCCGCTTGAAATGTAAGTAGATTTATAAAGTAAAAATTAAAAAAAAAAAAATACAAATACAAATACTTGATGTTAAAATTAATTAACGAGGAAGTTGTTTGTTGAAAAACCATATATGAAAATTTATTAGATAGAGAAAAAACTTGGTGCTTTATGTCAGGCGAAAAAAATTCTTGGAAATCTTGTATGGAAGTATTGACTGAATGTGACTGCTGACTGGTGACTATAAATGTTGTTGGAATTGCTTGTCGGTTTTTCAAAAACATTAAATTTCCACAAACCAAGCCCTTCTTCTTGTATTGTTTTTCCCATAATTGAAAAAGAAATAGAAAAGTTTTTATTTATATACATAATCGTATAAGAGAAAAAGAAGTTTTACTCGTATGGGAGTAAACAAATGGTTACCGGCCAACTGGCAAAGCAAAGCAAAAATCTTCTATTTTTTTTTTTGTTGTTTATTCCAAGAAAATCCACAAAAGCTTAAACCAACCATAGACAACAAAGTTTCAATTACAAATATAAAATGCACTCGTATGACTGTGACCATACAATAAATACTCGTATAAACATACTTTTGTTTTTTCCTTTTTTTGCATACTTGTTGTTTGTACACATTTGCTTACCGATTTGTTGTCTGTCTGTCCGTCTGTCCTTCTGCCCGCTCTTCTTGCAGCTTGGGTGTATAATCATAATAAGAACGTCTGTGGTCAGGGCTAAGAAAGAAAGAAAAAAAAAAAACGAAAAAAGTTAGCTGAAGTTCGTTTGATAGTTTCTTCTTTATTTACAAAAATGAATTAAATATTCAAAACCATACACATTTGGCCATAAAGTCACTCAATCATCATCATAATCATCGTTATCAGCAGCACATCAAAAGGAATTTTATGACTTTCCAGCAATAATAAACGCAATTGTGTTTATTTTAATTTATTATTTTTCTTGTAATCAAATTGCATAACACACTGTCTGATGTGGTTATTATCTCAATATAATTTCTCTACCATAAAGTCCTGTTTTCAATTACAAGATTCGCCATGACTCAAATAGTGCTTTAATTAACAGTCAAACGAAATTTTAAACGAGTCGCGCTATAAAAATATTTATGTATTTGAAACGCTTTGAGATTCTTGAATCTCATTACAATTTGTGTTCTTTACAAACATAATTTTTCGCTTCAAAGGGATTATTTTAGATAAAAAGTAAACAAAATTTTTAAATTTTACTAGAAAAGAAAATGATACAAATTTCGTTTAAAAACCAAAATTTGTTTTCCTTAAATTTAGTTTAGTAATTTCTTCATTATGGAGTTCTTTTTCGCTTTGGTATTGTTTTTTTTTTCGTATTGATGATTCCTTATTTCTAGGCGATGTTTTCGTTTTAGCGATTTTGTTTTGTTTTAGCGCTTTTTCCGTTGTTTCGTTATAGCGTTTTTCTCTAATTTGATACATTTATATTTGCTTTGGCAACTGATTTTCGATTTTTTTGTTTTTTTTTTCGTTTTAGCGTTTTTTCTCGTTTTGGTGATTATTTTCTGTTGTAACAATTTATTTTTGTTTTTTCCAATTTGTATATATTTTAGTTTTGGTGATTTTTTGGTGTGACGGGTTTTTTAATTTTTTTAAATTTTGCGATTGTACTACTTTTTGCCGATTTTCTTTTCGTGTTTTTCTGTTCCATGTCCTATAATTAGTTTTATTAGTTAATCTTGTGGTTTCCTTAATAGAAACGAATTGTGATTTAGGTATGGCTGTAATTCGTATGGTATATTAAAAACTCCTTTATTTCATAGTAAAATAACTTGAAGGAATACTCTATATTTTTTGGCTTTGCTATCTTTAAAATGCTGCAGTATCAGTGAAAATTTTAAGAATTTGCGGTTTACGTTTGCCAAGATAAACTTTTTTCATAATTACATTATTTGATGGAATACCCTTTACAATTAGACTATTTCAATTTGAGTATTTTTTAATGTATTTCGTATAATAATACTGTAATTGGAAAAATTTCTATAGACATTAGGATTGAAACTAATCAGGACAATGAATTTAAAGTTAATTAAGCATGTCCAGCTCTGTACATCTTACGATTCGCCAGATAAAAGAAATTTTTTTCAAGTGTACTAATTAATTTTACACTACTGCATTAAATATATAGTTTCACATGTTAGTTTTCTGCACATCCTGGGGTCATTGTCTGGCCATACTGTGACAACTATGAGCTTCATTTGCACCACGCGCAATCATTTTGCTCGCTCCTACAAAATTCAAATGTGTAAACGCACAATGCAATAAACAGCAACAATTAACAAAACAACAGCAATCGTTGACATTTGTGACACAACAAAAAGTCAATGCTGAAATAAAGCGATGAGCTTTTACGGCATACAAACAACAAACAATTTATACAATTTAAATAATTGTCATGAATTATTTGCATACAAGTACACATGTTGGCTTGCTTGCTTGGCTGGGCTGGCTGTTCATGACGATGATAAAGATGACGATAATTCTGTTATTATTGTTGTTGCTGTTGTTGGTGGTGGTGGTGGTGGGAAATAAATGACAGTTGCTGCTGTTATTGCTGCGTTAGATAGTACTGGCTGATGGTGGTGTCAGGGGTAGTGTTGTGTAAGTTATTTTAAAATACTTATTTATTGTCAACTGGTTGCAAATGTGTACGCATGGTTGCATGTTCACTTTATCCACATATAAAAATAGGCACACACATACTCATTTAATTTTGAATCTGAAGCCATTTGCTTGCTACGAGTAGTTAAATTGTTGGCTGGTTAATAAGATTATTTAAAAACTAACAACATTTTGTTGACATGTGTAACCACAACGTTGTTAATGCGCATGCGTGAATGCGTTTTTCAGTTACAGCCCTCCAAAAAGACAATGATCAAAAGGTTTTTTGTGTACTGTTTTTTTTGCATTTGCTGCAGTTCCTTTAACTGTTGCTTCTTGTTTGTATGTTTGTACTGTTTTGAAAAGTTACAACAGCAAATAAACATTTGATTTAAATGTCAATGCACGTTAGATTTATTTTGCAAGAGAAATTTTCTATTTGAACAGTAAAGAATATCAAAATAGCACATCTTAAATTTACATATCAATAAAAAAAAAAATCTAAAAAGTACATTTACGCAATTGCTTATGATGGATAAAAACTTGGAAAATAATTTTGTAAAGCAATGAAAACTCAAATACTCTTGTGCTATTTCGTTAAACCATTCTGTATAACTTAATGCCTATTTATGATACATTTATTCGATTAAACAAAAGACAATATTAATTCAGCTATATGTATGTACAACATCATGCTTAATGATTTAATGACATTTACAACAACTTTGTGGTAATTGCTGCTTTGTTGCTTGGAATTTGTACCGTCTCGTAAAGTCTGCATAGAACTTAAATTTTTTCATAACAGGGATGTAACACAGCTTACAAATATTTAAGTTTAGAATTTAAAAACAGTTTGATGAACTTTTCGAAAAATGAACTAAATCAATTGAATATGACATATAAAAAGTAATAAGCAAAAAAATCTTGCCACTTACTAATTATGAAAAATTAATTAAAATAAAAATTCTCCAGTGGATGAAATTTTTTAACTGAATGGCGATATTGAAAAATTTCAAGTAAGTTAGTATGAGATCTCAAAACCCAGGAAAAATAAAACATCCGTCAGGAAAATTTTTCGCCCTTAAAAATTTCAAAAATAGTAAACAAATTTTCTATAATTCACTTGTAGGGAAATTTATTTTTACAATGAAAAAAGAAGATAAATTTTTTTTAAAATTAATATTTTGAACAATTCTTCGTATTTAAATACACATTCAGCTAATTTTCATTTAAATTTATGTTGCATTTAAGTGCTACTTCTGTTTTACAATCGTATTTAATTGTTTTTATATAATTGTATTGAGAACTTGGTAGCACAACGTAATATAAAAAATTTCCCACAAATTTCCCTTCAGAACAGCTGACTAGAGCACATAAAGTAAAATCCAAAACATATATATTTTTATTTAAGAACTGCTGAATTGTTTTAAGAGAATAAAAGCAAACTCCAGAACGATTAAAAGGATAATAACGACAAAACAAGCGAAAGTTGAATGCAATTTGTCAGTAGCCACAGATTTTTTTATTAGCTTTGTTTTAAATAAGAAGAACATATGGTCAGTCAAAAACATATGGAAATTCGTAAAACTTATGTAGTATTTAAATGCACAATGTTGGCTATTTAACGCTGACTTAATTTTGCAGTTAAAAACTTAATTTTGTATATAAATAACATTTAAACTTAAATGACATATAAATCAGCACTGAATTATTGGCCCTTAATTATTATTGAAATACACAAGGTTGTTCATTTAATTATTAATTAAGTATTTTTTTAAATATGCAGTCAAAAACACCATTTGGTATTTAATTACAACTTAAAAATAATTATAACTTACATATCAAGTAAAAAATTGGCCCGTAATGACAAAAATTTTTGAAGAAAAACTTCCATAATTAATTTATGTTAAAAGCAATCGTATTCGGATTATTATTATTTCGGAGGGGAATAAACTTGAGAAAGTTTTCAAAATCCCTTAACTACAAATAAAATCGTATTTCAAGATTATTAGATATGATACCATGCGAGAGAAATTTAAATTTAAATTTACAAAGATGAATTGCAAAATAATAAAAAAAAACATTTATTTCAAAATGTGTCACTCAAACTGGGTCAGACGGATAATCTTTATGCTCCAAACTGATTATCATGCCACTGAATTGAAACCATTCTCATTCAAATTCTGAAATAAAATTTATGAACATTTTTCAAAATTTTGCATGGTATTTTTTTTTTTTTTTGTTCAAACAATCAAAATTATTTAGTACACAATTCTAAATAACAATAAAAACAACTCTTAAATATAAATTAGAAATTTAAATAAATATTTTAAAACAAATACTAAAATTGGTAAAACAAATATTTACACGATATTTTTCTTTTCTAAAATTTGAAGTGCGAGTGTATCCAGTTGTATTTGTTTATTTTTCTGGTTTTATTTTTATTTCGGTCTCATATCTCCAGACATGTTTGAATTTTTTAAACAAATAATAATGTTTTCGTATGACATGATTATTTGTTAAGTTATCAGCACAGATATTTTTTTCATAATTAAATAAACATATAAATTTTATGAAACATATTGATTTTGCTCTTTGGCATGGTTTAGAGAATGAAATCCAAAGTCCTTATGAAAACAAGAAAATAAGTCACATAATATTTATTAAAAACCTGTCGCTCTTTGCACTTTTCTTTTTTAAAATTATAATACGTTAATTATTTAGTTAAATAGGAAAGATATTTAAAAGAATGAAATCATAAGATGAAAGTTGAGGAATTTGCTGCATAGCTTATTATGTGTACGCCACTTGCCGCAAAGAATATTTGATGCCGATAATTTAAGATTCAGTCTACTAGTAGATTGAATGTTTATAAGTTTGTTCCATCATATCGCGAAAAACGCTTAGGGAATTTGGATGACCAAAATTTATACATGGAATACTTTTCAAGGGATAATATAAATTTTTTTTTTTATAAGCTTACATACTTTCTACGGGCTGAAATGAGATAAAAATTGTACTTTTGGTACTTTTTTACTTATGGTACTTTTGGAACTTTTTTTTTTTAATTAGGACCACCACTTAGGGGATGAGCCCTACGTATGCAGTGCATTGTGCCGGAACTCAGGGAGGGGGATAGGGAAGAGAAGAGAGATGTTGAAAATATAGAAGGCTTAACTGTTTTACAACTCTGCTTTGCGCGTTATGTTAATTTTTATATCAGTGTTGAGGCGTCTACGGGGCTAAGTAGATGCATTCCCTTTGTTAAGCTGTATTAGCTGGCATTTTATTAATTGTTTTACTTCGCCGATATTTCTGCTAACCGACGAAGGAGGGCGATGTTGTGTACATTAGCTTGGAACATCATCAATCGCTGTCGGAACAGTTTTTTAGTGACCAGTGCTATGCCTTCATCACTTGAATAGTCCGACAACAATTAATACAATGTCTTACTAATGTACATTAGAGAAATTAATGATCTTGATTGAGTTGCTCTGGCCAGGGTTTGCTTCCAGGCCCCAAGTCATTGTTTGTTTAGTAGTCAACATGTAGCGTGAACTAAGTCACGGGAAAAAGCTAGTAAATAATAAAGTTAATAAGATACATTAATTGTTCCTGAATTATTCCAAACAATTTTAAAAAGAGTGAAATAGAGCCAACTCCCGTAAAATTTGTTTTCCAAATCATACGTTACTTTTGCTCTTATAGATCGATACAGAGCGACAAATAAACAATTATTTTCTTGTTGTCTTAAGAATTTGTTGGGTTTTATTGTGCGAATACTCTGATCTATTTATAAGTCAATTTTTATTTACAATTTGCTTAATGAGTCGTTTCAATTAAGACTCTCTACGTAATTCCCATTATGAGTAAACAGTCATATGAGTGTGTTTAAATTATTTGTACTTTTGTAAATAATAAAAAAAAAAATATACGTTGCAGTAATAAACAATACATTTTTTTAGTTTACTTCAATTGTCTGAGATATAAAATGCAATGTTTTCTTATCTTCGTTTTTTGATTGACTGGCCTGGCCGACCGCCTGCTTGGCTCGTGTCAAAGTAATGCAATTTAAATAGGTTGCAACCTTACATGTGGTGTTATACAATTAATAAATATGAAATAACTTTTAGCAGATAACTGTGAAACAAATTAAAGTTTAAATATGAAATATAATTTTTTTGCTGTTGTTGTTAAATACCTGTTTTTTAAATGAAACTATTTTCCAAATTAAATTTCTGTTTGTTACGCATAGAAATTTCTTCGAATTTGTAATTTAAATTTACATTCAATTAAAACTACTGCCAATCAAGACTTGGATGGGCAAGTAGTTGTGAATTGGATTGTCAAAATAAAAATTAATGAAATGTCTTGTCTAAATGTTTTGAACATGAAAAGTTGAACAATTTTACCGAGTCAAATCACATTGTAAAACAATGAAAATCAAAAAGCTTTTAACGACTGATCCTGACAGACAAGATCAGAGGGAAGTTTAGTGCTTTCGAAAGTTTACACCTGTGATTAATTTTGCCCCCTGTCATATTGAACTTTCTTGTACTGAAATGTTTAAAATTTCTATATTAAAGACTTTGAGGATCATTTTTATGGAATATTTTAAACCTCTAACTCTTTGCGGTGTGGGACTTTTTGTCTCTTCCTTAAGGTATAGGCCAAAAATGTGCCTTCAACGGTGATGTAGTGCTCCGAAATGTGCTACAAAAATATTTCCTATGAAATTTGACTATAATTTTTCAAAGACTTTAAAAGCTTCAAATTCAACTTGAAATCCCGAAATAGCTAAAAACTTGAAATCCTTTTTTGAGTTAATTTTTTAATTGTTCAAAATTAGAACTAAAAATGTATCCCACATAATAGAAGGTTTTCCAATAAGAGTGATATGATTTCTTTAAAAAAAACACACTTATTGTTAGGGATATTCAAAAATTTTTTATTTAATGTGAAGCACAATCGATACAATTAAGTTCTAAATAAAACGTCCTTCAAATGGCCTCCATGACTTCTTCTGCAGGAAAGAATTCTATGAATCCAATTTTCGAACACTTTTTCCACTATTGAGTTAGTATGTCATGAATCGCACGTTCAATATTGACTTGCAAAACTTGAAGAGAGTCTGCTTTATTTCGAAAGACCAATAACCCAACAAGAAATAGTCTAATGGTGTTAAATCACATCTTCTTGGAGGCCATTCAATATCACAATTTCTTGAAATAATCGAATCTCCAAACTTTTCTCGCAATAATTCAAGTTGATCCAAGTCAAAATTAGTAAATTCATGACGTATACGGTGGTCCAATGACTTCAGTTCTTGAGTCAGAACAATTTTATACGGATTCAAAGCCAAATCCTTTCTCAAAATCCGCCAGGTTGTGGTTTGAGACAGTCCCAATTGTTGAGAACGTCTTGGAATCGACAAAGTGCGGTCTTCAGCAACACTTGCCTGAACTTCAGCAATATTTGCATTACATCGAGCAGTTCTTTGTCTTACTGGCACTTGAACATTATGTAAAGAAAATGTAAGCTCAAAATTTTCAACTATTCGACCAATAGAGAGCACACTTGGACGATTATTACGACCATAAAATGGCAAAAGCGCACGAAAAGTTGCAATTGAAGAACGATTATTTTGATAATAAAACTGAATAATTTTTAAACGTTGTTCTTGTGTATATCTCTCCATGATGAAATTGTAAACAGTACTAAATACAATGAAACACAAATCACAGATCATGACTTATTACAAATGGCCGAAACGTCACTTCGAAATCATATCATCCCTATTGGCAAACCTTTTACTTCACTAAAACTCACCCTACTCACTGTTATTGTCAGTAAACAAATTTTAAGTTTTTAACAATTTCTTATGTTTTAACTTATTTGGAGCTGTAGTGTCTTTGGAGACTTAAAAAATTATTTCGTACCTTCAATAAAAAATATACGAAGCGCCCCACGCTACAAAGTGGTAGAGGGTTAAAGTGTAAAGTCCTAGGATTGAAGAATTTTAAAACGTCTAAGCGGGTATATTATTTTTGCTCTTCTCTACCAGTATCAATCATTTGAAAAAGTTATATTTCTCTTGTACTCGTACACTGTACGTTTGCGATATCCAACAATATCGTATTGAAATATTGTTCGATATCGAATGCCCAGTAGAGTTTTAAGTAACCTTAAATTTGCAACCAAATTGTTTAGTTCTTTAATAATTTTTTTTAAATCCCACTGTATTTAGAAGTTGATATAAAGAACAAAAAAAAAAAAAAAACAATATGTATATAATTTTCTTGTTTGTATTCACCATAATTGACAGACAATGAGACCCAAGTTGCTTAGAATACTTAAGTATTTAAAAATGCTGCATCAACAAATAAATGTACTGAAATTAAAAAAAAAAAAAAAAAAATAAGAAACATTTCATAGCAAATGTTTAAGCGAAAATGAAAGAAGAAAAATTGACGTATTAGTAGATACTTGAACTGATGTGTAGATACTACCAAACTACTACATACTAAATGCTCACACTGTAGGATACAAAAAAAAAGAAGTATAAAAAACGCTGATTAAAATCGACAGCTGTCTATTGCTTAAAGTAGTTTTTTTGTTGTTTGTTCTCTCTTCTTACTTCTTACTCTCAAGTGATATTCTAACAATACCGGGGAATATAAAACAGATATTTAATTCGCAATATAATTAAATTGCAAAAAAATAATTAAATAAATATTCCATTTTGTAGTTTGGTTTCTAAAAACATTAATTTGCTCAAAATGCGGTACGAATATTTTAAATTTGATAGAAAAAATTAAGGACATTAAAAAAACGAGATTCAGTCGTGAGACTTTCTGGTTTATTTTTTAGCTCTAAGTAATAGAAAAATCTTCAAGATTTTTTTTGACGTCGACATCTCTCCTACCACTTGACCGAGTTAAGTACAATTTTAAGCATCCGATGTAGTTTCAAACGCACGTAAAAGTGATTTAATAGAAAGGAATGTGTTGGTGATGTTGACTGAAGTGTTAAGCACGTTGACTACTAAACAAAGTATGAATAAGGACCTGGGTTCGACCTCTAATGTACATTAGTGTGGCATAGTATTAATTGTTGTTGGATTGTTAAAGTGATGATGGAATAGATCTATCTGGTCACTAAAAAACTGTTACGAAAGCGATTGATGCTATTCTAAGTTAAAGTACAAAACAGGGCCATCCTTTGTTGGTTAGCAGAACCGTTTGCGAAGCAAAACGATTAATAAAACGAGCGTTTAGAAACCTTTAGAAAGTTAATGCGTCTACTTAAGCATTCTACATTTTCAACATCTACGAGTATATAAAATTTTCGGAAACATAAATACATACATACAACTACATATGTATGTACATATTTACAAAAAAGACAAAAAGACAAAAGACAAAAAAAATTTTTTTCGTTTGGTGCCGCTAATTCTATTTTACAATTTGGTTAATTATCCCGCAAGACGTCGCGCTATATAAAGTCTTGGAGCGTATAGCGAAGAACAAGGAGAACGTTTCCATCAAGATTTAAAGGTGATGGAAGATATATGCAAAGGTCGCTGGGATGAGCATATGATGCCAGATTACTGTTGGAGTATTACACTAGAATGTCCTGAAGACATCCATTGGAGAAAATCTAAAAAGAGAAGCTATAAAATAATGTGTAATCAAATGTAATTAAACGTTTTGAATTAAATGTTCTTATGTTTTTCAATAAATTAATTAAAGGCTTTTTAATTTATTTACCCTTGAGAAATCTCGAAAACTACACGTAGCTTTAAAAAAGTAAGTATCAAGTTTTTATTAGGGTACCGAATATACTTGAAATCTGTTTTACTTTTAGCAGCACCAAAATCATTGTAGACCTGTTTAATTATGTAGGCTTTGAGTTTGAGATATGTTCAGCTATTTTAACACTTCGCTGTATGTGTCTATTTTGTTGCTACTAAAAAATATTAAGCGGCAGTCGGTTCTTAAATTCTTTTTGTGAAATGATTTTTTTTAAATAATCTTATTCAAATAATTTTCTCTTTTGAATACTTTCATACGAATAATTAAATGTTTTGAATAATTTTGTTGTTTGGAACGCAAACGGCATCTGCCAACATAAAAACGAAATAGAATATTTTCTTCTGGTTAAACAAATCGATGTTATGCTTATCTCAGAAACTCATTTGACGTCTCGAAGCTGTTTGAGAATTAGTGGATATAAATTTTACGACACCAAGGATCCTCGAGGTAGAGCTTGTGCTGGTTCAGGAATCCTAGTAAAAAACGCGAATAAAACTCCACCTGCTGAATGATTTTTGTGAAGATTATCTTCAAGCAACGAACATTTGCATCGAAAATTACTATCAAAAACTTGTAATATCATCTGTCTATTCGCCCCCCAGATTTTCAATTACCGAGAGTCAATATTCGGGTTTTTATAAATCACTGGGCCTCCGTTTTCTAGCAGCTGGCGACTACAATGCTAAACACACATTCTGGGGTTCACGTTTAATCACTCCTAAGGGACGAGTTTTGTTCGACACAATACCTAAAATGGGTTTGAATGTAGTTTCAAGTGGTCAGCCAACATATTGACCAACAGATCGACAACAAATTCCTGATGTTATCGACTTTGGAATTGTGAAAGGTGTGCCCAGCGATATTAATTTAATTCGAATTAGGTTTTTTTTTTTAGAATAACCATGTGTATCTTATTCGTATAATTTTGTACGAATAATTTTGTTTGATTAATTTTATTCGAATAATTTTATGTGATCGATAATTTTATTGGAATTGGCTTTTTTAGAAGAACCATGTATATCTTATTCGTATAATTTTGTACGAATAATTAAGTGTTTTGAATAATTTTGTTTGATTAATTTTATTCGAATAATTTTATGTGATCGATAATTTTATTGGAATTGGCTTTTTTAGAATAACCATGTGTATCTTATTCGTATAATTTTGTACGAATAATTAAGTGTTTTGAATAATTTTGTTTGATTAATTTTATTCGAATAATTTTATGTGATCGATAATTTTATTGGAATTGGCTTTTTTAGAAGAACCATGTTATCTTATTCGTATAACTTTATACGAATAATTTTCATAAAAAAATACATACTCCATATTTAATCGATTATATTATAAAAAATCTTAAATAAAAACAAATGTTCCCACATCGTTAAGCGAAAACACGAATTTTAATAATTAAACTATAAACTGCAGAAGTGTTGCGTTAATCATAGAACGTACGTACTTTAAAGGCAACTGGGTTTCGAAAATTTCTTTCAGTAAACGTAAGTTGGAGTGTAGGAGGATACACAAGTATGTGATATAAAAATGCAAATAATGCAAGAAAGAATTAAAATCCTATAAGTTTTTCTAAAAATTGTTAAATTATCTAAAAACAAAAATACTTTTATTTTCCCCATACAAGTAGAATTCTCTGCTTGTCGGCAATTTATTTTGTTTTCGAAATCTGTCATACGAAGTTATTTTTGCAAGGAATATTTATCAAACTTGAATGAACATTAATTTACACAACTATTTTTGTTATTTTCTAAACCAAAAAAGGCAAAACAAATCACACTTAAAATAAAGAATAAAAATAATTTCGAAAATAAATAAAAATAAATCCCTTTAATGTTGAAAAATAAAATATCTCAACTTTATATTATTCACAAATTTAATGAGTCATTATTTTAGATTTATTTCATTTTTACCACAACTAAAATAAACGAAATTGAAAAGCAAAAGAAAAAAAAATAAGAAAAGCAAACACACACACACATACACATATTCAGAAGGCTGCAACAGTTTTAAAGAAAAATAAATTAAAGATGAATAGAAGTACACAATGTTCTGCAACATATTAAATGAAATTATTTGCAATTAGTTGCACATGAAGAAAATAAGGAATTAATGTTAAAGAAAAAGTGTTTTTTATGAATACAACAACTACAACAGCAGCAACATAAACATTAGCAATAACAGTCGCAACGGAATAAAAAAAGAAGACAAAGAGACGGAAAGACCGGCGGACGGAGAGGCACACATATAGACCTACACGGAATATCTATGTTTATAAGAACAAAAAGATGGATTGATGAGATTGCCTGCCTGTAACATTTAAATGGCAAACAACAACAGCAACAATAAATGTATTTGCAGCAGCAAAGAAAAAATCAAAGTAAAATTAGATATAAATACAAAAATAGATAAATTTGTAATTAACCCATTAAGAAGTCAATCTAACACTCGTTGCCTAAATTATATTTATTTCTAATAGCTTCACTGTTTCGCTTAACTAATTTAAAACTTGTTGTGAGCATAAATACTAATTATTTTCTAAAATAAACATTTAAAACCCCTTTTTTTAATATACAACGAGAAATTATGTTAAATTACTATCCTTTTTTTCCCCGAACAAAATTTAAATAAAAGCGAACGCTAGTTCCCCAAAGACTTAATTTAAATGAGTGACTGCATATTCATCTCTTTTATGCCAACATCCATTTCTACAACACAAACAAATACAACGATATTAAAATATATAATAAAGATGATGGTATTCTTCAGCTGCATACAAGTTTCACGTTCTTTGATTATTATCATTGGTCTCTATGACATCTAACATGTCATCAATTTATTTTTGTCGCACTGAATAAATTTCTAAAGCAAACATAAATTAATAACTAAATATTTAAAATATAATAAAAGAGAAGAATGTTTAAAAATTTGCAAAAATATAATGGGAATTTTCGAAAAGTTTTCTATGGAAAATATGTTCATCCTTTTTCTACAAAACCACATTGACGGGTTTTTATTCATTATTATTTCATAAAGCTATCGATCGATAAGTTCGTCAAGATTTCTTTTTCAAAAAACATTAAAACAATCAAAAGGTTTTCTAACGAAAATTTGGTTGTTTTAGAATTTTGTAGTTTCTTTAAAAACTGGTATCTATCCTTCATATAAAAGCAATCGATAACATTCTATGAGTAAAAAAAAATTGATCAATAAACCATAGACGAATAAAGGATTGCACGTCAACCATTTTTTTCTTTTGATATCTTTTTTTATTGTATAAATTAAATGCTATCGATAACTTTTTGATAGAAAAGTAAAGCTAACTTTAACGGCCTGACCCACAATGTCGAACGATATCGTTCGTTGGACTTCTTTCTAGACGTAAAAAAACTAACTTGCGTTCCACTAATAATCAATTTTATCCAACTTATTTATAGTTTACTGGCACAAAAGCTAGACATAAATAAAGTGGATGGTATATGTTATCGTTTAAACTTCCAGCATTATCGACCGGTCGACATGGTGAGTCAAGAGTATTATTGTTAAGATGTATTTTTTCTATAGAAAAACATTAATTTTAGAAATTTATTTTCATAGAAAATGAAGTTATCGATAAACATTAAAAATTTTCTGAATAAAAGTTACAGATAAATTTTCTGTAAAAAAGTAAATTTACAGGAAATGCAATAAATAAGTTTTTTAAAAATACCGATAATTTTCTTTAGAAAACTAAAGTTATCGATCAATTTTTCGATAACATTTCTGTAGATTTAAAAAAAACATTTTTTTTTATAGTTTTACTTTCCCTTAGAAAAGTTATCGATATCTTGTTTATTTTGCAAATATTTTATAATTTATTAATAGTTGCGATAATTGTTGAATATTATTTAAAACGACTTAAGTTAAATGAAAGACTAGTGCACTTCATTGTTGGAACTGTTTTTAGATTTTCTAAATTGTACAGTCTTTTAATAAGCGGACGTATGAAACAAAAAGTCTCGCAAGTTTGCTCAATTGCAAAAATGGCAATTTTAAGCGATTCAATGAAGCCTAGAGGTGTCAAAATATTTTTGAATTGAAGCAAATTTACAAATAAACAACTTTAGTCATTTCGGTATTTCGCTTAAAAGTGCAGTTTTTCTGAATAGAATGCTACTGTTATTTACACCAAAATCTTTATCTTAAAATTGCCTACCATTTGCAGAATATAAAAATTTTGTCTCGTTATATTTTTATATAAGAAAAGGTAAGCAAAAAAGGAAAAAAAAAAATAAGTTTTTATTTGAAATGTTGAATTTGTAATGGTAGGAATAAAAAACCATCGAACAAAATGACAATGTTGCTTTCAGAAACATTTAGGAAATTTAATAAGCTTTCTAACGCATGTAATTAGATTTAAATCAGCTAAGAACTGCTTAAGTTAGAGGCAAATTACAAAAGAAAGATTTGTTCATTTTTTTGGGAAAAAGGCATTTTTCCTAAAAAAAAAAACAAAAAAACGATTTTAGAGACCACTTCCCGTTCGTCAATATTTAAGTGTTATACACCAAAATGCTTGGTTTTTAAAGTAGATTAAGAATATCGATGTTCATAAAGGAATTTCGAAAAAGTATAAAAACTGAGCCAGCCTAATGTACATACATATGTATAGAAAAACATAATAGGTATGTATGTACATATGTATGTATTACTTAAATGAAATAAAAATATTCTCTGAGAAAAACCACTTCGATACTATCGCGATAGTATCGTTGATATATCGATAGTTTGTTTAAGTTTTGATATTTTAGAATCGATATACTTTTTTAAACTATCGAAAATTTTCGATAGTGACGCTATCGATAGTTTGACACCTCTAATGGAGCCCTTATTATATCTTAATCATATGAGAGGAGTATGATTTAAAAGTTGTCTAAATATAAAACAACTCTCAATACGTATACGTTATTCAATTTTAATATGAACATATTTATAAAGTATACGTACATATGTATGGATGTGTAATTTTAAAAACATCGCTTGTCATTAAATATCCTAAATTACTTTTGTTATATTTACTGCAGCACATTTTTTAAAGGATATAAAACTGATTTTTATTCCTTCATAAATGTGCTCTTGTAGTATTTGTATGTATGCATGTACCTGTTAAATAGTTCTGCATGTAAACATGTTTTTGGTACACAGACATGCAAGCCATGCATAAGCTATACGATTAGATACAAACACACATGCATTCGAATTTGCTGCATGTGTACTATAATTAAGTTTTCTTATCTGCATTTTTGTGAAAGTAATTTTGTGTTCAAAATAATTTGTAATTTTACGGTCAGTGTGTCTAGACATGAAAAACATTTATTTGTATTTGCTTAATTTTATAGAGGAGTGGGTATGCATTCTCTATCTCGGACCCTCTCTCTGCACTTAAACACATCTATTATCCTGAATTGTGTGACATTTAAACATATACATACATATGTTATGCAGAAACTAAATTATTAAATATTCTGCAATACTCTACATAAAATATATACAATGAAACACAAGTTTAAATAAACATTTATTTAATAAATTAAAAGTAAAATTTAAAATAAATATTTTAAAATTCATTTTCTGTTGTTTAGTTTGTTTTGGTTATGACTACTTTATTGATACGGCCGCCTCAATTAAAATTGGCCCCAAAGTGTTGTTAAAAAAAACACGAAGTTTGCAGGCAATTTTTAATGTTTCAATTTGGGGACATTATTTCATAGAGGCGATACAGTCGATTTTGATTTGAATTCTTTATAAAAAAAAGAAGAAATTGTTTTAACAATATATATTTTTGTTGAAGAAATATTATTAGCATATACAGTCCGATTCACTTATTTAAAGGCACTAAAAATTCCATATTCAGCAGCCTGTATATTTTGCAATTTTTAACCGATTGCAGAATTTTAAAATGGAAATGGAAGCTAGATATCTTGAGATATAAAAACAATCATGACAATATTGGTTTCTTAACTAAAGAATTAACTTAACTTGAGCAATTTATAAAAAAAGTTCACTTGAATAAAGGCACTTTAACTAATTTTAATGAAAAAGAGTGTTTCATGTAATTTAATAATATAATATAATTATACATATAGAAAAGTGTTATGATATTTTTAATAATTGTGTGTTTATAAACAGATCGAGTTTTTTTATTCGTATGTATTCTACGCAAACCTTAATCGTTTTGAAGAAAATTCTTCATTAACCTCGCGTTTTTCGATAAAAAGGCCATTTTAGTTAATCCTTTTCGAACAAATTTAGCAAGAATTAAGTAAAAGACCTTCTTCAAAATTTTACAGAATTTTTTTCATAACATTTCCTGTTTCACATATTTTTTTTTTTGTATTTTTGTTGGTGATTTTATAAACTTAAATTATTTTCTTGTTAAAGTTACTTCAGATTTTTGTATAGACTTTATCCAGACAAATTTTTACCACAAAAACCGCTGTTGTATGCAAAATCGTAGTCATTATTATCTAGTTTCGTTTATTTTTTTTTTTTTTTCAATCAATAAACTGCGGTTGAAAACTTAATTTATTCAAAACGTGTGTGGTTTTCTGTATGTTCAAAAGTTTATGGAAATGCAATTAAAAATAGTACACACTCTATTTAATTTTTTTTAAATTATACAGTACAACACTAACACTAGGTATCAAGGTAACGATAACGGTGAACGAGAAGTCTTTTCATTCTTATAATTTAGATATAAGGTGTGTTCAGCATTTTGATGTAAATTAGTACGAAGAAGATTTTTGTGGAAATTTTTAAAAATCTCTACATAGAAATTTTTGGAATATTTTGAAAACCGGGTAAAAATGCACTAAATAGCGCTGTTGTCGCTGCTATGAGTTTTCAAATTCAAAATGAATGATAGAAATATATAAAAACTTAGAGGGCATTTACACTATGCAACTTTCTCTCTTTTACAGTGAGAAAGAGAAAAGAAATATACATGAAATGTGTGCATTTCTATTTCAACACTCTAATTTAAACTAAAATTTACATGCAACAAAGTTGCATATTGTAAACTCCGTCTTAAAATATGTTTTGGAGTTAGCTTCGTACATATTCACAAATAATGACAAAATATTAAAAAACGAACATTTACATGACAAAGCTTAGTTGTGTTAAAAGTTTGGTTCGTAATGCTGCAAGAAAATCACTTTAAAATTTACAAAAAAGGCAAATATCCTTAAAAATCTCTAAAGTTTAACAATTAAAATTTAACTTGAAACTAATTTATATTTAATACGGTGAAATTTGTTTTGTACTTTTCCGTTTGATGACAAACTTTTACAACAACAACAAAAAAATATAGTTTAAAAAATTTGGTTTTCTTTGCGTCAACAACCGTATTAGATTTGTTAAATTGCACACACACCGCATTAACAGCCACACCTCTACGTTAATTTGTTCTTTTTGCTTTTTGGGTTTTAATTCGTCGTAATAGAAACGTAGAAAGGTGAAATAGTGCTTAAAACGCGTATAAATTAATTGGCTTTGGTTGCAGGCAAGTTGAGTTATTCTTTTTATCATCGTTGCGCTTTGTGGCAGCATTAAAAGCCAACATATTGTGGCAGCACAATCCGAAAAACACGCACACATCCAAAAGCTTTTACTCTAGCTAACAACAATGAGATTAAGTAAAGTGCATTAGAAAAAAATTTATGGTCTGAACAAATTTATATCCAAACTATTTAATAAATTTATTATACTCTCGTGTCCTTCCCTTCCATCATCTATTCGCTTTAACCCTTTCTATACCGGATTTTATTAGTAAATAAAAATCTAGTGTTTTCGAATTATTGTAAAAAGGGGGTAAAACGGACAAATATATTTAATAATAATGAAAATGTGTTCCATTTAATAACAAACAGTGCAAGCTTTTGTACTTTATTAAGTTTATTCAACAGTACGATTGAGTATTTTAATATGTTTCACTACACCCAACAAACACTTTTGAAAATAAACTTGGTCTAATACATCTAACGGATTTTAAAGTCAAAAGTGGGTAGAAATCACCACAGTGATCAAGCGTGAACAACTTTTATTGCATTTTATTATAGAATTACTTCCGTATAAGCTTTGCTCAGAAGCTAATTCTGGCTATGCGCCTTCACCAAAAAATGCTTACTGGGTAATTAACCTAACCTACACACACTCGCACAAATTCGCAATAAGAAAAAAAAAGGGGGAACATTTTTGAAAATTGAAACTAGGGTGCAGCATAGAATATAGATTTGCAAGAACAAATGCAGCTTCAGCATCAATAAAATACAATAAAAATGGTAATGGCCACATCAGCAGAGGCAGCAAAAAATGAAAGGGAAACGAATTGAGGACATGGAGTCAAATTAATAATAAAATTCAAAACATGAAAAGAAAACAAACTAAAAAAGCTCTATTATTCAAAAATGAGGGACTTAAAGGAAAAAGGGTCGAAATAGACACAATCCATTTAAGTTTTAAAGCCACAGTAGGTACTCAAATGATGTGACCATTAACAATAATCAGTTGAGTTGTTAGCAATTGTGGTAGGCAATGACTAAACTCATTTTGTATTCTAGCTTTCGAGAAAAAATTAACTGAGCGAATAAAGCAATTTACTGCGCGGCTTAACTCGGCAGTCACCTTAGGTGCCTTTTCACCTTCTAACAGAGTATCAAATGTTACCCTACTTCCTTCTATATCTTACACATTCATCCATTGCTTTGTTGTTTTAGAAATTGGGTTGTAACATATAAGTTGTATGGGTAATTGGCCATAAGTAATGTCTGGAAGAGCCAATTAACATTTCCGCCTGAAACCACCGCGTATGGATATCACAGATATTTATAAACGTGGAGGGGACACTAATGTTTCCTATTAAAGAATGTATAATAAAAATATACTGAGCTTTCTTTCTAAAATTTACCATGTATAATCACCATTATAATTTTCGATAGCTTTACAATATGTATATTCTTATTGGATAGAGATTTTCAAAGACAAATCTTACAAAATTTCTGAAATTAAGTCGACTATAATTGTTTTCAACATTTTTTTCCATTTTTTATAGGTAATTAGCATTTCATTGGTACTTAAATACCAACTCATCAGTAGATCTTTACCATCATGTTTGAAAACAATAATTTTTTTTATATATTTTTTTAACTTATTTATTTATTGAATCTTCAATTATAAATTGAAACATCAATAAGTTTTTCAAATCTTAAATGTAACGATATTAATTATATGTTTAGCCAATGCTAAACAAAATTTTTAATTTCAACGGTTGATTTTTGTTGTTTTAAATCTCTCGTGTACGGCTGAGAAAAAGAGTATCCCTTCTTTTCAGCCGGGTGTGGCCTCTATAATTTCGAATATTGCGCGCAAGTGGATTTGGGTGCAACTCAAGTTTTTTTTTGTATATTTTCTCGCGTGTTTTGAAAATACTGTCTTCACCAACGGATCGTCTTTATCTTTATGAATTCGATGATTTCTGACATACCAGGGGGCTGCTGTTATTGTACGTACAATTTTATTTTGTCGCCTCTGAATTTTTTCCACATTCGATGCTGAGGCAGTGCCCCATAACTGGATTCCATAGGACCATATTAGTTTCAGGATCGCGTTGTATAATAGAAGTTTACAGTCTAGGTTTAGTATAAATTTCTTCCAATGAGCCAATTCATTTGGGCTGCTTTTAATTTCATTTGGATCAACTTTGCGTCTATGTGCGATTTCCATGTTAAACGGCGATCAAGGTGAACGCCTAGATATTTTACTTCAGTGTTGATTTGTATAGGCGGGCATGTTTAATAATAATAATTTAAAAAATTTTTAAAATCATAAACTCTCGATTACTTGCTCGAATAAAATGTCATAAAATTTGTCAACTATAAATTTTATACGATATTGGTTTTGTGAGTATGTATGTATATGTATTTTGTAATGATAAGTGAATATCTTTTCTATTTGACTACAGCTCATATAGAGCAAAAATCCCTTGCCACACATAAACAAATAGTGAGAAAGAGTCACGTTGGAATAAAATGTTAAAAAAAAAAATACACAAAAACAAGTATAAATGCTAAATTGTGCAACGTACAAAGACTTGAAACTAAACAAAAAAAAAAAAAAAAAAAAACACAGAAAAAAGCGAGGGACAGAAAAATAGAATCATAAATACAGAAATAAATTCACATTTATTTAAACAAATACTCAAACTCACACGGACCCACTCCTGTATTCCCAGCCAGCCCCATTGAGCAAGAGGTGAATACGTGGTAAACAGCCATAAAGATGCAGATGCCATTGTAATGATAGAGTGGCGGCAGTGGCAGCGGCAGCAGTGTGAGACATGGGGGCAGAATGGTCAGAGAGAGAGAGAGAGAGAGATGGCGAAGAGAGCGGGAGTTGAAAAAAAAATCATTATTAAATGCAGCAGCACCATTTAAAATTTACTGCACATGGCAACATAAATTTTAATTTGCATAAGGGTTTACCTCATAATATGACACATCCAGCCATGCAACATCCGACATGCTAAGAGTAATAAAAATCCAAAAGAACTTTTGTACAAAACAAAAAGAAACAGAAAAAAGAAAAACATGAATCAGAAATAATTAAGTTTAAAGGCAAAACACAAAAAAAAAAAACAAAAAAAGGAAAATCTTCTGGGGAGAACTGTTTGCAGCAAAAGTTAAGGAAAGTTTGTTTTCATATCTGGCATATTATAGATATAAAATTGATGGTGCATAGGGACCAGCAGAGTGTTAAAGCAATATTTTATATGAAATATTTAATTTTTCTATTTTTCGGTGGCTGGATTGAGGACATTAAATTAAATGGCATTAGAGATTAAAAGAATGGTTTCGTGAAAATTTCTTTTACTATCAGCAATGTTTACACACAAGATATTTCATTTTATAAATAACTAGCTTATCCCGGTGTGCTTCGCTACCCCCTCGTTATAAAATAAAATTAAAAGTATTTATAGGTATATCCTATTGTGAAAATTTAATGACGATCGGTCCAGTAGTTAAGACTATATTACAATTTTTAATTTTCCTAAAAAGGGGCGTGGTTCCACCCACTTTTCTCCTGGTACGTATTCCAAATTATGCCAATACCATATGTACGAAATATCATCGACGTAGGTAAAAAAATGCCCAAAATATGGCGATTTAAATTTTTGGGTTATATGGGCGGTGCCACACCCCTTTGTCCAATCAAAACTTCATATAGCCTATAATTCATCCGAGAGTTGCAGTTAAGTACGGTGAAAATTTCAGGAAGATCGGTCCAAGGGTTTGGCCTCCTATAAGGAACAAACAAACAAACAAACAAACAAATAAACAAACACACATTCGGTTTTATATATATAGATTCTTACCTACGCGTGCTGTGTTTTGTTTGACTCTCCATACTGTTAAACTTCTGGAGTCTGTTGTATACTTTTTGATATTCAACTCTGTCTGCTACAACTGACTTTACTTTTATATTCACACACACACACACTCTCGTAGTACTTTTGTTACCCAAATGTGTCGCCCGTTGTCGTTGTCTTTTCTGTCGTCTTGTGTCATGGCAACTTTGTATGTTTGTTTCTTTATTAATCATACTTTTTTATTGCGTTTCGTTTTTTTTTGTTCATCTCCTCTGTCATATCAGTTGTTTTACTTGTGTCTAAATAAAAAAAACAAAATTGTTTTGTGTTATTTTTCTTAATAAAATTTTCCCTACAGCTTTTAAGAGATTTTTTGATGCGTGCTAAAGTTAAAATTTTTGTTGCTGCAAGATGTTTTTTTTTGTTGTTCTCGCTTAAGTTGAAGTACATGAAGTCTTCTTCTGTTTTCTATGATGATTATCTAAAGGATTTTGAACTCATTTTTTCTTTTACATGCTTAGAAAAGCAAAAAAAAAAAAATAGAAAAAATTCAAAGTAGAGTTTAGTGTTAAAGTCACATCATAAAAGGAATTTTTTGAAAGCAAAGCAAAAGTAAAATGTTTGTAATCGGTCAAGTTCGGCTATGACAAAGACTATGCTCGTGTGTATATAAATGTGGAGATGTATTTATATGTTGGAGTTCTTTCTTGCAAACAAAAGACAAATGATAAAGTGCGATTTTGCCTTCCACTTCTCGTTGTGATCTTTTTTTTTTGTCAAGGCTTTTTCTTATTTGTGCATATTTCGTTTTGGTTTAATTTTTACGTTTGACTTTTTTTTGGCGATATCTAATATTTTTGAACATTTCTTTGCTTTTTTTCATATCTATTATGTGTTAATAAATTGATTTTTATGTTGGTCTTTCTTTTACCCAACATATTTATTCACCTTTATCGGGAATAAGAGACGCCCATTTTGTTCACGTTAAATATTTCCAATGAACAAAAAAATAGAAAATTTAGAAATAGCACACTGACATAACAACGTCACATGAACTGGAGATCACAATTTAGGGAAAGGGTGATTTTTCGTTTCGGCCGTTTTTGGATTTTGGGGACATTTTTATTTTTGAAGTGTAAACTTCTTTTAGCGCGGTATGCATATTTTTACGAGACGCTTTATCAAAAAAAAAAAGCCTGACATTTTTTTTTTGTATAGTCTATGTATGATGACTATACAGCGTTGCCGCTTTGGAAATTTTTGAAATTTTCAGTGTTGCCACTTTTCCCGGGAAAATTTCTGGGATTTTGAGGGAATTTTTATCCAATTTTGTGGGAAATCCCGAAGGTGGTTTGTATCTTGGCTAAGGTTTATGTCTTTGTTAAGACTTTGTGTCTCGACTAAGTGTCTTGGCTAAGCTAGCAAGTGTCGTCGATTAAGCGGATATATATACATATGCATATACTATATACTAATTTATTTCGTTCTACAAGTATCGCTGTATTAAAGGTAGGTGGTGCATTTTTGTAATTGAAATGAAAACTTCTTTTAGCGCGGTACGCATATTTATAGATGGGGCCAAACTCGCGACACCGTTACGAGACGCAGCTATAGTGTGCATAATTATGCATATTATAAATGCATGTACATATTGCAGACCGCGAACGCGTCTAGATAATTAAAAACAAATGTGCGTACCGCGCGAAAAGAAGTTTACACTTCAGTTTCTGTCGGCACTCCCGGAGTGCTACCCGTAATTTTTTTGTTTATTTTATATTTGGAGATAATTTTTATTTGTGAATATTTCTTTCCTTTTTAATTTTCATTTTGCAATATTTTTGTAGCAGTTTTATTTTTCGTTTTGAAGATATTTTTGGTTTTTCAATTTTACTTTATTTTTGTGTTTTTCCCTTTTTGGTGATTGTTTTAGTTTTGTGAATTTCTTTGAGTTTTGTGTTTAATTATCTTTTTGTCGACTTTTTAGTATAATTGTTTCCTTTATTTTACTTATTTTTTATCACATTCCCGTTTCAGCGTTTTTATATTTTTTGGGTTTTATTTTTGGTTTTGGCGATATATTTAGTTTTGAAGGTTTCTTTGGTTTTAAAATATTTTGTAGTTTTTGTTTTTGGTGAGTTTTTATTGGGCGATTTTTTTCGTTTTAGTGTTTTACTTTTATACTGATGATTCGTTGAAATCTTTTTAAAAATTATATATATTTTTGATTTTGCTCTGGAAAATCTTAGGCTTAAGTAATTTTTTTTTTGTCTTAAATTTAAATATGCATCACTATTTTACATAAATTTTTTAGAATTTAGAATATTTCAATTAATATTCCAGCATCGCTATGTATCTGCTACAGAATCTTCTGGTATTTCAATGAGAATATGAAGACAAGATTTTGAATTAAAAAATAATCTAAACCACCCACTTGATAAATCGAATTTTTTTTTTTTTATTTAAATGCAACCCGTATTGTAAGTTGGAATATGCAACTCAAACAAAAACTGCTATTGCAAAAAAAAAAAATATTTCAACAACACCAACAAAAACACATTGGCTACAAGTCAGTCTGTTGAGATCTCGATGTATGCGGTACAAGGCCACACGTGTGGTTGCTTTTCTGTTTGTTGTTAATGCTGCTGCTGCTGCTGCTGCTGCATTTTAGCGGCAATAATCATTCATTCGTTTGAAATTGTGCTTAAAACAAAAAAGCCAACAGCAGAAAAAATTCAAACTGCAACCAAAAGACATTTATTTATTTCAAAGTTTTAGTCTAATGCAGATTTGCGATTGTTATCCAAGCGTTTGTTTTGTGAATGTATATGTGTTTTGTTGCTTTTTTTTTACACACACACAGCAATTTTTATTGTCATTGCCAACGCGCCTGTGTGGCAGCAAAAAATAAAAATAAAACACAGTTTACAGACTGATCTCGGTCGGGGCCCAACCTCATGCAGAACTAAGTAGTAAGTAAGTCTGTCATTTAGTCAGTCAGTCAAGCGTGTTGTACTGAACCCCAACATTGTAGTATCTCTATGGCGCTGTATATGTATGTACATACATACATATCTATTCCTGTCTGTCCGTCCGTCTGCCTGTCTGTCTGCCTAGCTGTCTGTGTGTGAATGTTTGTTTTTATTTGGTCCAACTACAGATTTTGTGTTTTTGTTACTGCAATAACATATTTGCCCTCACTCATTCATGTGTATGTTTGTTTGTTGGTTTTTTTTTTAAGTCTCTCTGTTTTAAGTCTCAGCATGCCTATTTTGTTTGAATAGCACCCTGGCATTTGCATTAAACTTGACAGCAATCACTCGTTTTGGATACACTTTTTAAGACATGACTTACAACGAGAATTGTTAAGCTATAAAAACAATACGGGGTATCATTATTATTTTTGCATATTTTTTTTCCACATTATTTCTTGTGGTCTTTATTGTGTGCTGGATTTCATTTCGATGTTTATTTTTTTTTTTTTCAATATATTTCTTTATTATTTATGTATGTAGTTGTTTATGACTCCATTGTTTTTTGCTGATCTTTGTTTTTTTAACTATTCTGATGGTAAATCTTTGTTGTTTTACCCTTGATAAAAAGCTACTTTTAGATTGGCTAGGTATAAAGTTTTGTTAAAAAGATTAAATAGAGTGGATTTTAAGTCTTTGGATAATCTCAGGATAATGGTTTTTACTATAAAACGTTTTATTTGGCAAAAATTTATTAAAAAAATCAAATTTTTTATGCAATCATAAGAACGTCAAATGATCGAAATCAATAGTCTATAGAAAAAATAAGTATTCTTGCAGCTAAATAAAAATACATACATATGTAGAATATATAGAGTTAAATGTCCTGAACTAAAATCCTTCTTCATGTTTGTTTTTGACTAATACGTATGTATGTATGTATGTGTTCTACCATACAACATATGTCGAGAACGATTTGTCACTTAATTGTGAATAAAATAAGCTTTTCTCTACTTTTCAGATTTAAAATAAAAATTTAATTTTTTACGATGTTCTCAAAATAAAGAAAGTTTAATTATGAACGAAAATTTTTTTGTATGGCGCTAATTTCTGAATAACTTCGAAAAAAATGAACACATAAAAAAACTATGTATACATGACTACAAGATAATTTTAAGCACATTTTTTTTTTGTTTTATTCATTTACAGCGGACCAACCTTTATAAAAGTTATAAAGAAACATGTTTCATATTAGCATGACTGAAAAAAACTGAAATCTAATTTTAAATTAAACTCTGTTTATATCACATATTTTTATTTAAAATATATTTTATTTACTGACCAGTGTAACCTGTCAGAATTTATGCCTAAAAAGCAAAGTGGTCAGCGTCATGTTTTACATCGTTTTGATTTTTGCGTAAAGATATGCCACGAGTACAGTGTTGAAATAGAAATTTTGCACATGTAGTCTACATGAAGAACAATGGCCCAAACCAAAAATGAAAAATTACACTAACTTTTTTGTATTGAAAACTACTTTGCAAACATTGGGGCCCTTTTTCCTATTATTTGGGGCCAATTTTTTAAATTATTTCTAAATTTGAGGCAATTTTTTCTGAACTTTGGGGCTGTGTTTCATTTTTGGTTTAGGGCCATTTTTTTCCGTAACCAAAAATAAAAAAAGTTGTCCCCAAAGTTTTGTATTGAAGACATAAACACCAATTTTGGGTCCGTTTTTCTTATATTTGGTGCATTTTTTCTTTTTGGTTTGGGGCCATTTTTCAGTTTAAGGCCATTTTTTAGTTTGGGGCCATTTTTCGTTAGAGCCATGAAAAACGGCATAGAATTCTGCATTTTTTCACTGTCTTTCTCCGACAAAGAAAGGAGTTGCATGCAACAAAGTTACGTAGTGTAAATACAGTAATAGAGGATATCTGTTAAGGACAATTTTAAACATCGACTGCGATGTTGGCGTTTTATTTACATGTGTGAATTCTAAATTTATCTAGCATGGATGCAAACCTAAATTTTCACCCGAGTCAATTCTGCAGTTAACAGACCACTGTTAAATACATACTTAATTGGGGTGTTCATACTGTAGTCATATCAGTCATATTGTCATAATGTCTTATTAGTTTACAATAGTTTAAAAAAATTGTTTTTGCGATTCAAGCAAAAAAGTCATATAATAATAAGACTATGGTTTGTCATAAAATAACAGTAGAAACCTATGTCGAGCAACTGAAACTCTTTAGTAGATCCGGCGATAATATTTACAAGCGACCGATACTTATATATAACTCAAGAATAAAAATATGTGCTTGTGTAAGTTGTCTGCCGGCAGCTTCTGAACGTTTTCCACTTGCGGCCGTCCAAAAAAATAGTTCAGCTCATATTAGCGGTAACAGTTGCTTTTGATTAGTTTTATTTCATCAAGTTCATTTAGATAGAAAACAAATTGAAAAGGTAATTTATTATATTCTTTATTAAGAAGTCGGACTGAATTAAGAAATATTTATATATAAGCTAAAATGCAAACAAATGTGTAGTAATCCGACTGAAAAATAGAGTGTAGTTAAATGCTTTTGTTTTTATCAGCTGGCACAATTATGACATAGTACACTACCTTATGAGGGGATGTTCACACTTTTCATATTTTGGTGCTATTTTTTTTATGACCTATGACCTTTTGACTACAGTGTGAATACCTCAAATATATAGTAACCTTTTACCATAATTTCTTTAAACATCTCTAGGAAGTTATTTTTCATAACCTTTGCTTCTAAGATAAAAATTAAAAAAAATTTCAAGTAAACCTGGGAAAAAAAAATTTTACGTAAACTTTTAATATGAAGGGTACTTTATTTTCCTATATTTTTACATACTCTACTTTGTTAGTATACTTGTAATAAAATGGTATGTCTTTTGATGTCATTCTGTTCGTAAATATGTACATACATATGTATTTCCATATATATTTTTTTTAATATTGTAGAATAATAAAAACGTGATAGAACTATTAAATTTATTTTTCTATTCAAATCAATATATAAGATAAACTATTAAAACTTTTGCGAAAATATTTGTTCTGTTTTTTTTTGTTGTCTTTCTATCTGTTGCATTTGAAAGGAGCTCTGTTGTCATTTTACATGACAAAATCACTAGATGTGTTAAAATAAGACGACAAGACAAAACACAATACATTCAAGGTTTTTTAACATAATGTGAAGGTGAAATATGTTTGTTGAATGTTTTAGCATGCAAAATAATTTAATATTTTTATGTTATAAAGAAGGAGGATACATTAATAATAAGAATTTTTTTTTCTCAAATTAGCTTTTCATTCGAATCGCTTGTTCTTGTCAGCAATCTAATAACAATTTTCTTCTTTTTTTACAGGTGAGTTTGACAAGTCTTATTTATATGTTATGAATTAACATATTTTAGGTAAGCTTTTACCGCCAATAAAATCAGCATTTGCAAAGAAAAATTCTCGTTTTTAGAATTAGTGTTAAGAAAAAATTCTGGTTTCCTCGCCTAAAAGTTCATATACTACTCCCAATTCTATTAACTGGCACTTTTGTTGAATATAATGAGAAATTTGATTATTGTATCGTTTATTTTGTTGCACACTGTTTGGCCATTATAGAATAGACTTGATTGCCTGAGACTAGTTTTCACTTTTGTTTATTGTGGCTGACTGTCAGTTTGTCTATTCGTGGTAACTTATAGCAAGGCATCATCCTTGTTGTATGCCTGACTGACGGCCTGATAAGCTGTCTCCAACGTCAGACTGACTTGTTTGTGTGCGTGCCTACGAAAGTATCTGAATGTGTGTTTCTCTCTTCTTGTCATTTCATTTGTTTTATGATATGACCATTATTGTCTGCAAAATCCAGTGTAATTTTGTTGCTTCTATTCGCTCCAGCTCCAGCTGCAGCTGTTGCTGTTGATGATATTGTTGTACTTGTACTAAATTTGTGTAATATATGGATACAAAAGCCTAAAAACTCATTCATTATCTAAATCATCTACCTCATTTTTATTTGAAATTCCAGCTCTAACCACTAGAGTACTTTAAAACTGATGGTTTTGTTTTATGAATTGTACGAATATGTATGTATGTATGTGTGTATCTGGAAAACTTAATTTCAGTGTTATCAAACAAAAACTATAGAAATGTGAACACAAGCTCACATGCACACACTCTGAAGCCAGCAACCAGTGCACACAATCACAGTATTCATGTTTGAAAGTGAACCACAAACGAGGATATTCATTGAATATGATCTGGGTTATGTTTATCATCAAAAGTTTATAAAGTTTCGTTCATAAACTGATACTGCTATAACAAAAACAACAACAACAATAACAACAGCAAGTAGAAATACTATTTAATTTTTTTAACCCACATACCGTCATCTTTACCGTTATTCAACTGCATTTGTTTGCATGTGTATGAATGAATAGTTATGTTTGTGTGTGAAGTGTACAAGTGCTTTCTCGCTTACCTTGATGTTTTAGAAAATTATGACTTTTATTCTAGACTATTGAAGTATACAGTAGGGCGGATTAAAAAAATGTTATCTTTTATTAAACGTAAAGGGAATGTGTGTATTGTTGTTTTATCTCATTAAATCAAAGAAATATTTTTGAACGCTTATTTATTTTTTTTTTTCTTTTTTAAACTTTATTTTCCAAAATATTCCTGTAGACATAAATTCAAACAGATATTTTTGTCGGCAAAAGTATTTTTAGTTAAAGGAAATTTTTTTTGAAGACAGTTTTTGGAGAAAATTTGTTTTTAAATGTAATAATTTTTAGAGAGAGGATTTTTATAAAAAGCATCTAAATAATGAAAAAATTTATTAAAAAATGTTGTTTTAATTTACATTGTGGAAAGGTAGTCCTTAAAAGGATACTCTTGCAAACAGCTTCGTTTTGTTAAAAGAGTACTTTTAGTTAAAAATGTAGTTTTGTTCAAAGTGTCATTTTTAATGTACTTTTTTTTTACAGTCACTTTTCGTTGTAAAGTTACTTTTTGCTAAAACGTTGTGTTTTTTATTAAAAATTTACTCTTCTTAAAAAGTAATTTTTATTAAAATTCACAGAACTGTGTTTTTCTAAATGAATTAAGAGAGTATTTTTTTACAGAGCACCTTTTACATAGAGTTAATTGATTATTTTGAAATAGATTTTTATTTTCAAAAAGTATGTTTTGAAGAATACAATTTTAATATGTGTGGATCATGGTTACACATCAGCAGAATGGAATTCGTATTTTCTACTACGCAAAGCATTCTACTAGCATTCGGATGGCTTGGATTTTTTTGAAATCTAAACGCAAAACGAAGCTAAATTTTTTATTTTCAATTTCAAGTATTTTTAAGCATCATACTACAGAATATACGGGTATATTTATGCGAGCCTACTGTGCCACTAACCCTGTTATACATACAAATGAAGTTCCTTATGTAAAAGTGTGTTTTGTCTTCGTGTTCCATTTTTCTCTATAGATCATGCATTATAGTTTTTAAGTGAGAATGTTTGCGTGTGGCTGTGTATTTGTATTTGTGTCTGTGAGTATTTTCTGTTTTCTAATCTTGTAGTATCTGTCTGCTTTAATGTAAGTTGTCGTGAAACTTAGTTTTTGTTAATTCACAGCGTGTTTGTGTAAGTGCTGTTTACTTGTGTGAGTGCATGCAATTGTGTATTTGAAATGGAGTACACGTTTGGATGTGTATATGTATATCTGTGTATATATTAAGTACATGCATGTGCATGCTTGTGTTTGTGTTAACATAGTTATAATGCATGTTGATATCAGGGTTGCAATTTGGCATACATTTTGTGGCCTAGTTTTTCCATTGTTTGTATGTATATGAAATATGGCTGTTAAGTTCTTTCTTTTTTTAATTTTTTCTTTTTTTTTAGTTTTTGTAACAACATTTCTACCTCTGTTTTATGAAAAAATCGTTTTTTAGTTTTCCTTCTGTCTGTGGATCTGTCGGCCGCATCTTTTGCCCCAAATTAAGTTGCTGACAATTTGCTGCTGCTGTTGCTGTTGTAAAGATTGTTTTATTATTTTTTTTTTCATAGAATATAATTTGTTTTTTCATTTTATCGTGTCTTCTACTTCTTTTCAGTATCATGATACTAATAATAAATTCAGGTCATTTAAAATTTTAATAAAGTCAAGCTGAAAAAAGAATTCTATAGAAATTCACGAAGAATATATGAAAATTTCCAAAAAAACTCGAAGAGAAAGACAATAATTAAATATCTAGTAATATAATTTGAATCAAATAAAAATTTGTAATTGAAACGCTAGTGTAACACAAGGGTTAAAGTAGATGCTGTGGTTGATGTTGAATGGTAATAACGGGCGTTATTAAAACTAAAAAAAATAATTTTCACTTAAAAATATGAAAATTTTACTTTCGATTAATTAATTTGGAGAAATGTTGCCAATCTGAGAATTTTTCTAAGCAGCATCTTAACAATAACTGATTATCTCAGCAAAGTTTGCCAATAAATTTTTGATGTATGAAAAGCTTTATTTGAAAATTGTTGAATAACAGAACGACGTTCACTTGCATTGTCACTAATATTGCTGACGACATCCGCTTGTCTGGCACCACCATCAACAGCATGTCACTGCATTCGAAAAAACTAAAAAAAAAAACATTCAACTAAAATGTTGCCAAATTGTTAAAAACCAAAAATGTTTTGATATTAGCACCTTTTTTATCTAACAAATATTTTTGTTTCAACTGTCGCTGCATATTTTAATTGATTTCTAAGCCAAACAAGTAGCGGTAAGAAAATGTAAAAAAATATGTTTTACTTACCAAATATAGAGAAGTCAAAGCAGTTTGTTAAACAACCGTCCAAATGTTAATTTTATTTTCTTTCGCCTGCTTTAATCCAAAAAAAAGAAACAGTTTAAAGGTATAAAATCATTAAAATTATTTTACTTGCGATTTTTTTTTAAGTTTATTGTTTTAAATGGAAGTCTAATGAAAATTGCACACTACAACACCAAAAAATATGTACAATATTCAAATTAGTGATATTTCGACGTTTTAAAATTTTATATCTAGAAATTTGTTTTTAGGATGACCAACATCCGCCTTCTGCCATTTTTTTTAATTAGGACCAGCACTCAGGGGATGACCTCTACGTATGCAGCGCATTGTACCGGAACTCAGCGAGAGGGATAGCGTAGAGATAATAGATGTTGCAAATTTAGAAGGCTTAACTCTTTTACAACTCTGCTTTGCGCGTTATTTTAATTTTTTTATAGCAGTGTTGAGGTGCCTCAGGTGTTAAGACGTATTAACTTTGTTAAGCCGTAAGAGCAGGCATTTTATTAATTGTTTTACTTCGCCGATGTTTCTGCGAACCGACAAAGGAGGGCGATGTTGTGTACAATAGCTTGGAACAGCATCAATCGCTGTCGGAACAGTTTTTTAGTGACCAGTGCTATGCCTTCATCACTTAAATAGTCCGACAACAATTAATACAATGCCACACCAATGTGCATATATTAGAGAAATTAATGATGTTGATTGACTTGCTCTGTCTACGGTTTAAACCCAGACCCCCAGGTCATTGTGCGCTTAGTACTGAACGCGCTAACCACTTCAGCCAACACCATCCACTTTTATGGAACATATTAACTCCCTTGCTCGTCTCTGTATGGCTTTTTTTGCCGCTTTAATAAATAAGAGTGAAAAAAATCCCTATCAGCGGTGAGGTAGCGGACTCAATTGCGTCTACTTAATACCAGAGGTGCTGCAACTCTGATCTAAAATGAACAAAACACGCAATAGCAGAGTTGTAAAGGAATTAAGAACTCTTCATCATCTATCTTCTCTATCCTATCCCTTTCTCCCTAGTTTGGACACAATGCCTTTCCTAACTTCGGGTCATAGCCTGTGTGCTGGTTTCAAAAATAAATATTCTATAGAAGTACATATGAAAAGTAATATTATCAGGCTCAAGTTCAGTTTTATTGAATTAATGAAAATTCAAAATTACTAAGAGTTCAGTTTTTTTTAGCAGAACGTATCAGTACTGATTTCAAGTCCGCTACATCTCTCATCAGCGTTCAATTGTCCATCTTTACAATTTTCGTAAAGTGGATACTAATTGAGAAGAATATCAACTATTTAACCAGTTTTCAACAGAAATAGAATATGAGAATTAATTTTTAACTAAATTTTTATTCTACAATGAAACAGTACTGGTTAGTACGAAATTCCCTCATCACTGTTTGGAAATTACTAATAATCAACACAAACTCATAGTCCGTTGTCATCAAAGTATTTTACTTTGTAATATGACGTTTTTGTTGTGTTTACTCTATATTAGGGAAATTCTCATATTATTGTGACCTTTGTTATTAGGGTATTTATAGCTCGTGCCCAAGCGGAATTAATATTTTTATATTATTATTATTACGAATAAACGTTTTATTATTCTATAGAAGGGTTTGACATTAAATGCAACTAATGGTATTCTAAGACACCATAGCTTCATATTTAATGGGATCGTCAGAAACTATGCAAAAGTTATAACGTGTTTTAGGGTTAATTTTATACTTAGTCACAATTGATACTAAAATATATCATAAAACCAGATTTTATGAGCGAAGTTTGTATAAAAAATGTGTCTTACGTAAAATCTCACTACAACTTGAAATAATACCGCCGACCCTTGAATGGGTTTTGTTAGGCGTTTTTTTAAGAAAATGACAAAAACACACTATAGCAATGTTGCAAAGGGAGAGGAACCTTTAGTTCTCTATAAAATTAATTTCATACGCAAACTCTCAAAATTCTAGCGAAAATTTAATTTTAATAAATAGTTTTCAGTTTTAATGAAAAGAATGCCAGAGAATCTGAATAATGGTGTTGAAGAAATAACAAAATCTCACTGAGGAGATTGCAGTTTCCGAAAAAACAATGGCACATATTCTTAAATTATCACTAAGTGGTAACGTTTTTAAGTGTCAATTTAAGTTATTCTCAGTTGGTTACTTTCAGCAAAACAAGTTTCCACTTAATTATGGGTACAGCTGTCACTAAATGTTAACTAACTAATACATTCAAAGAACAGCTGATGAATGCTGATTGCGTCCAAAAAACATCAATACAAAAAATAAAATTGACTAAAGATGTGTTGTTGGTCAACAAAATTCTGTTGAATAATTTTATTTTTACACGCCGTTATTTTAAATGATTTATATACAAACTTTAAACAAAAAATTACTTTTTTAGAAATTATATGAATTTTTTTAAAGAACAAAAATTGTTTTAAATAGCTTTATAAACTTTTTAATCAATAATTTACTATAATCGTTCAAAATATTATCGATATTTTGTTTTCTCTATTTGCCAATTTTACCATCTGAGAGCAGTTGCTACGCTATGAGTTGTGAATAAGATCTTTAACTATCTATTAACTATTTTTTAGTTACTGTTTTATTAGTTCGGACTTTGGTGTTGCTTTCTGAATATGCGCAAGCTTGTTATGTTGGCCAAGCATGTTATATTTAATTAACGCAAATTTTTTTACTCTCGAAGCAACTGATACAAACTAACTGACAATAGAAGTAATAAAATTCAATATCATAATATCATAATCGATTAAAAATTGTTTGTAGAAGTTTCTTGTTAATCTATTGTGCTTGAGTTTTGGTAATTCTGATTTCTTATTTGGGAGTTTGTGTATAAACAAATGAGTTTGAAAACTATTCAGGCATGATGGTAAAGATCTACTGATGAGCAGGTATTTAGCAACCATTGAAATGCAACATATAGATTAGCCAATCAACCCATAACAAATAAACTATTAATTTTCTTATTTTGAAAAATAATAATTATTTTTTTTATTTAACTTTAGTTTAAAGTCTTTTAAATGTGGTGGGTATGTCTTACATGGATTGATGTCTATTTAAATAAATACTTTGGATTTAAATTTAATCAAAAATAGTTGTACTTATTTTTTATTGGAAATTATTAAAATTTTTTTTTGCCAGTTGCATTTGCATTTCATTTAATTTCATTACATAAATCGATTTGTAAATAAAAATATAATTTGCCAATATTTTGCATATATTTTTGCCAGGCAGACACATTCAACTGATTTAATCTATAGTTATACTTTACATGGAAGCTTTATCTATTTTAAGCAGACTTGAAATGCTTGCATCTATAAAATTTGTGCGTATGCATGTATTTTTTTTTTTTTGTGTTTGAAAATGCATTTGCTTGCACCAGCACTCACACGCTCATACTCATTATTTACCCACCATAAATATTTCTACACGAGGCAACTGCTGTCTAGCGAAGCATTCAAATAGTTGCTTAAAATATGACTTGGGCATGCATTTGCTATTAAAGCATGAATGGCTTCATGGTCAAATCAATAATAAAACTAAAAAAAAAAATGCTGTTTCTTTAACAGCCTGAAAAGAGACAATCCGACGTAAATATTTGGGCACAGTGTAACGGTTGACTATTAAATTTTTTTGTTTAATATTTATGTTAACAACTCGTATTTCGTAAAAAATTAAGGATGGTGAATTAAATCAGTAAATCATCTATCATCGATCACATGTGAACAGAGGAGGGCGCTGTTGACTGAAGTGGTTAGTGGGTTGACTAAACAAGTCATTAACATTGTTAATTTTTCTAATGTGCCCTAGTGTGGCATTGTATGAATTATCTTCGGCCAAATTTTCTAAAATCTTAAATTTTGCAAACAAACTTGCAAGCGACCGTTAAGCTGGCATAACATGTTACCAGAGTTTTGATTTAAAGTTTAGCATTCGGAAATACGTAAGTGGTTTGATCAAGCAAAATGTTCGATCAGCTTTTTGATGAACTCAAGTCAAGTTTATTTCTTTAGGAGAAGTATGTGTAGGTTTTCCGTTGTAATAAACGCTGCACTTATCCGCAAAGTGAAGGAAACCATTTTTTTTTTGTTTTTAAATAAAATTAAAGCAATTGACAATTATATTTATTGCTAACATTAAGCGAGTCTATTGCACTGTGTGTGCATTCTTTTTTTTTACAAAATTTTATGTGACAATCTTTAATTCTATTGGTGCTGATGATGATGGTGACGCTGACAACACTTTGGATTTAAGATTTTTTCTATTCGTACAAAATTAAAAATATTTAATGCGTCCAATTGATGTGGCTCATAAATAATTTGCAAAAAGACGATTTTTTTTGGGTACTCGTCGCTCAGTGGCCGTAATGTTTTGGTATTCAAACTGCATTTAAAGTTCGTTTTTCAAAATTGATTGTCTTTAAGTATCAAATATATTTTTTTTGTGTGGCTGCTTATTTTTTTAAATTCTTCTTGTTTGCCGTCGGTTTGAATGTCTTGCAAAGTGTGCCAAATCTTGGAAAAGTAATAGATTTACATGCAGGTTGTACGACGATTTAACAATATTTTTGTTGTTGTTGTTTTCCTTTATTCTTGGTGTGTCACAAAGTTAATTTCTTGGTTGCTTACTTGTAAAAGCACATACATATTTATCAGTTCGCACTGCGAGTCTACGAGCATTTTAAACTTGCATACATGTCCATAATTTAGTACAGAGAATAGTTTTAAGTGTTTGCTGTTGTGGTGCAGTTTATTTGAATTTCGCAAACATCGTTTGGTATTCTAGACATGAACTGATGTTAAGTACTAAATACCATGATAAACTGTTTTAACAAAAATAGAAAAACTTTAGTCACTTATTTGAACTAGAAAAGTATTTGTGTTCGATTTTGATTCTAGTATGTATTTGAGACTAAAAAAAATGATTTCATGAAGACGAAATTATTGAGTCACCAGCAAAGTGCTATAAAAGCGAACTTAATAATGAAACAAGAAAGCAATCGTCTAAAGAAAATTATATTTTAGGCATTTAATTAAAATACTATTGTATTGATTTTTGTTATGAAATAATTTGGCTGATCAAAAAGTACCTTGCTCAAAAAGAAAATTTAAAAAAAACAATGTGATGTTAAAAAAGTACTTTTTACAGATTTTTTTTTTAAAGTTACGTTTAAAAAGCAGATCCTTGATTAAAAATTATCTTTTTACCAGATTATTTTGTAAAAAGTGTATTTCTTAAAAAATATAAATATAAATATAATAACGTAAAATTTATAAATATGTATGCAATAATTTTAAAGTACAGTACAACATCCTTAATCCGGACACTCGCTAATTCGGACTATCCAGTAATCCGGACATTTAAACAAGAGTTTTTTGAGTCTGATAATATAACTTTTCATATGTACATCAATATAAGTTCGAATAATAATTACGTTTATTCGTAATAATATAAAAAATATTAATTTATTTTAACTGTAGTCCGGATGATCCACTAATCCGGACAATAGCTGAAACTATATCTGTCCGGATTAGGGGTGTTGTACTATACTTTTAAAAAGGTACTATTTTAAAATAATCTGCCTTTTTCAAAACTTATTAAAGTCCTTTTTTTATCTATATAGAAAGGTACCTTTTTAAAAAACTCTTATTTAAAAAAGTAGTACATATATTGTAAAATAGTGCCATGTTACCAAAGTACTTCATAAAGCGCTGCTACCTACGGGGGTGCCAATGGCGCCAACATGTGCATACGAGTACTAAGGGCCTGGTAACTTGTTTCAGAAATTGTCTCCTCTTTATACAGTGTTACCAGGGAGATGTAAAAGGCGAAAAAACCACTGGGATGGCTGGGACCGCTAGGGGCGCATTAAGACCAACAAGCGACCACTTAGGACGTGTTGTAGAGTTGCTATTATACTACATATCAACGCTGTCACCAGTGTTGGCGGACAGTCTTTTTTTTTAAGTATTTTCAAGGAGGTATGAATGGCGAAAACAAGTAGATTCTTTTTATTTTTATGAAATATTTTTTATTTAATCTCTTTTATAATAAACTAGCTGAGCGCCCCGGCTTCACACGGAAGCTATTTACTTTTATAAATTTCGATTTACCTAATCAAAGCACATCACGACTTTCATGAAAAGTCATAACTCACGAACGCGTCGACCAATTTCGAGCAAACTTTAGATAAACCATCTAAACGACCATACGGAAAAACCTAAAAATTTAATCGCACTCGGTTTGACCGTTCGTGAGTTATAAAGTCACAACCTACTTGCAAAAATTTTTTATATACATACATATATATAAAGTACAAGTCATAAATTTAATGCTGTAAAACATTAAATTAATTTGAGATTTTTCTAAAAAAAATTTAAATCTCCAAAAGAAAGTTAATACCAATTTTCCTTAAAATAAGACTATTAAGGTTTGAGGGCAATATGAAATATTTCTTAATCCCCGTTTTGGTTATCTGTCTTCAAAGTCATTGCACGCTGTTTGTCTGTCGGTTTGTTCTGAATTTCCAATAAATTTACCTGAAGTCATTGCATATTTTAAGTAACCCTGCGACCAGACACATTAAACCAAATTAATCACTTGGGCTTAAGAAATTATTTCTAGCACTTTTTTTTGTATTCGTCATAGTGGATCTACAATAAAAAAAGAATCTCATTTTATGTTGGCCTCTCTACGGAAAGTGATCTGAGTAGAGTGTTTGTATGAAGAAAAAGTCGTGCTAAAGAAAATTGCAAAAAAAAAAATTGTCGAAAAATGCAATTAATTTTGTAGTCGAAATGTAGAAAAACTGCTTAAGAAAGTGAATTGTCTAAAAAAGTATGTAGTGTGTACGTCTTCTTGTTACATGTGTATGTGGATCTGCGTGTGTGTGTGTGCATGTAGAATTTTTACTGCACAAATTTGTTTGCAGTTGTCAAATGATTTTGCTTTAACTTCCTTGTTAAATAAATTAAGAGCAGCCATAAATTATGGACTGACTGTTCTCAAATGGCAAAACAGAGTTTTCTACGTGTGACAAATCGTGGAAAAGGCTGAACAATCCAAATCTTTGAGAATAAAATTTCATTTATTTTTGCTGCAATGTACTGCATATCTTATTTTTATACTACGAAGCCTGTGTGATAAGCTGAAGACTGAAAAATATACATACATATGTATGTATTGGACAAAAGTGATAAGTAGCAGGCAACTTTAATTTTTACAAGCAAAAAAACTATTTTAATAATTGTGATTCCAAACTCAATAAAACTGGATTAGTGGGCAGAAAACTATTTCGTTGCTTATTCCATTTTTTTTTTGCTAGAAATAATTTAAATTATCCCGATAAGCTGCTCTACTAAAAATTAATAATTTTTTTTTTAAGATTGATGGCTGCTATTGATTTATTATATGTTTTTTTTTTTTTTTTGTGTTTTTTGCTATTTAATGTTTAGAACCTGTCATTTCAAAAGTCAATCAACTGTGTTTGTTTACTTTTTTATTAATTTATTGAGGTTTTTTTATTTTTTTTTTATTTGGCAAGAAATGATTGAAATACCAATTGGTCTTTTATATTTTGGCCAGACGCTTGTATAGACAAATAGACAGACATTTTGTGAATAAAATTTTTTTTCGTTTGCGAATTTTGTTTATTCATGGTAAAACAATTTTTTCTGAAATTAGAAACTATAAACAAAAAATAAAATGCTTTAACATTTTTGATACAAAAGTTCTACTTAATTAAATAAATATTGTTTTACCAATAAAAACTTAATGATTGTTGTTGTTTTGTAGACAACCCACATGAGAGATTAATAAATTTTAATTTTGTTTGCAAAAACGTCAATGCATATAAAAATGCTGTACAAAAAAGAAACAGCTTAAATACAAGCTACTGATTGTGAATACGATTACGTATAGTTAGAAAGTAAAAATAATTAATTGAGCAAACCATAAGTAATTTGTTTAAATTTAAACTATATTTTTCCATGTCAAGAGAAAACACATTATTGTAGCATGGTTGCGACAACTATATATTAGGATCTTGGCACAAATATATGTTTGCGGCAAATATATTATAGTTTCGTATAAAAATGTGAACATGAAAACGTAATTACGAAATATATACTTTCAACTTATTTCATTGTTTAAGTTCAACTTATGAAAGAAATTTAAAATTTTCAATTGAAATAATTAAATTAGTGACAAATTACCACTTTGTTTGACTAATTTGATGACTTCTTGGAGACGTCTGCACTATTTTTGTTTGCTTTGATAGGTAGACTTAAATTATAGAAATGTACCTGTAAGTTTATGGTTCGAATGGCTTTATTTAATCTCTTGAGAACTACTTACACAGAGAAAACCGATTGGTTGTGACAATCTAATTTGTTGCCAATCTAATTGTGCCAGTTGCACCAATTATCATAGAATTCTAGTGTTACAACTACATTTTTCATGCGACAGCAAATAAAATTGGTTACCACCATGGATTTTTAAATGGAAGCTAATCGAAATTAATTACGCTCATTTTTATCCTGGAAAATAGTTGAATTATAATTTTTAATACTTAATACTAAATTAAATTGTTTTACGTATTTTTTTTTAACAAAGCATATGATCGGTTGACCTAATCAATTTAATCAATTGTCACAATCAATATTTTTATTACAATTGCGGTCTTATTTTAATGAGCACAGAATATTGATAGCGTAAGCTGAAATATAGTCCATTCAATTGATATTTTATAGGCATAACCATTTTCCAACCAATTCATTCGTAACAATTTTAATCATTTTAAAAAGTTGATAAGATTCTCCAATTGATGCGTGTTTTTTTATCACAAACGCTAAACGGACAAAAACAAACAAAAGGCATGGCAAATGAAAAGAAACAACAAATTTTCAACATAAATTTAAATTTTCCTCCTTCTTTTTGTTTTTGAGTTTCAATACTCGTAAATAATATTTTGTTTTAAATATTAATTTACGACCCTTTTCCTATATGTTTGTCTGTATGTTCTTATCATATTCTCACACATCATCACTTCTCCCATTAGCAACCATAAAACTATCGCCTAAATTGGCGACATATTGCTGTCGCCATTTTGCAGCTTCAATTGTGTCGCCAGGCTGCTAAAACAACAGCAACAACGAAAACAAACTAAAAAGCATATAGATTTTATAAAGTCAAACACATACTCGTACATACAAACCTACGAGTTCATGCATATGTACATGCTTATATATGTACATATAATGGCTACCAATAATTATAAAAACAATAACAAATCAAATACTAACAGGACTATTCAGATATTAACGAGTTTGGTTGTGGATGTATGGGTGAAAGGAGAAAAATTATTGCTTAAAACAACAAATGTAATAAACAAACACATGAAAATGTATGTATGTATGTGTATGAATATGTATGCTTGATTTTTAAATTACTGTAACTGTGCCGCACACAGACTCATACTTATACTATATTTTTTTATTTATTTTTGCAAACTGGCTGCCAGAGAAAGTAATTTAGTGCTTTTTTTCTTTCTTTCCTCTTTTAATTATTATGGGCAACAAACATCACATCACATACCACAAAAATCAAATGGCAATAATATTTTTGTAAATATTGTTTTTGTTGAGTCCAATTCATATTAAAAAAGCTTTTATTTTTGATCTGTTGGAAGAGAAGGCTGTTTAAGTTTTTGGCGGAAAATCTGCTTCCCAAAAATATATGAAATTACGTTTTCCTTGTTTTTTTTTTTTATATTATGTTGTTGTTTCTTCTAATTTTTTTTTTTGGCTTTTTGCTGCTGTTGTTGTTAGTTGTTATTTCAAATGTAAATTTATTGTGTTAATTTATTATGTGACACAAGAATTATTGCTGTCTTGTGTAGTTTTAATTAAAGCGAAACAGCAAACGAGATGCGCGATTGAAATTGTTGTAAATGGCTAAAGAAAATTTCTCATATGTATGAATGTATGTATGTATATATGTACATAGATATATGTATGCGTATAAAAAGGGAAATTTTTTCTCAACATGCCGCTTTATTAAAATAATTTAGAAGTGATTCATAATTTTCTATGATTCAGAATAAACAGTTGAAATCAGTTAACTTAAAAAATGTATAAATACGTAATAAGACTAGATTAAGTGATCGTTGAAGATTAAATTAAGTCCAAAGTTGTGCTAAAGAGCTCAGATTCATTAAAAAGTAAACTTTTTGTCGCTAAACGATCCATGCTCAGTTGCTAGTAACAATTTTTTTTTTTTTTATTGAGCAGGGAGACGTGAGTCATTTGAATGGACAAATTCTAAACATTGCCAACAATAGCATTTTTATAAATACTAGATGATCCTTTAGCGTTTTCATACCTCCAGGCACCACTCAAATGTCTTGTTTTAACGCAAAACTTATGCAAAGCTTAAGTGGAAATTCTTATTTGCATCTCCTCAAAGCAAGTTACGGCGAATAAAGCTTGTCGGAAAACTTAACTAATTTCAGTTTAAAAGCTAACAGTGCTTCACGTCCAAAGAAGTTTTTAGTTTTTTGCAGAAGAAACCTGCAGCACTTTTAAAATTTACGATTTTATATGTAAAGAAACTTTAATGTCCAAATCTTTAATTTTTACAGCCAATAAACTTTTTTTTTTTTTTTTTTTCTTTTCCCAAACGAAAGTGAAATACACGAAATAGCGGAGTTGTGAAAAAGAATTTAAAAAAACTTGCTGCGTCTGACAACAAAGCAGGAGAGGAAAAACTTTCGCACAGAAATAAAAAACCAACAAAATAAGAAAGCAAAACTCGCGAAAAACTAACATAAAATAAAAAAGTAAGGAAAAAAATGTTTCAAAGAATTTAATGAAAATTAATGGCTGCCTGCCTTGCAACATAAATCTTTGTTTAAGTGCAACACGAGCATAATAAAAACCGACAACAGCTACAAGAAAAGCAAAGAGAAGTTGCTGGATGTCTGTCTAACGCATTTGTTAGTATTTTTCTTACAGAAAGAAATAACGTATAATGAAATATTTTTTTTGCAGTTTAAATACGAAAACAATATATCAGATATAGAACATCTTCTTGCGATATTGATTTTTTTATACGGTTGAATTCATCTTAAATAAATATTTGTTAGATTCTTTATGAGTGTGACGTTAAATTAACAGATCTGCTTTGACAGTTTAACAAGACTCTGTTAGATATTTAAAATATATTTTTTTTAAATTTAAAATATGTTTTTTTTTTCAAAATCGCTCTATAATTTCTAAAAAAAAAACGAAATGTTAAACTTTTTGGTCCATTCATTAAGACGCTACTAGACACGCTCTTCGTGCAAAATGTTCACCCCATCTCGTACTTTTTGCGAGAAAAGGACCAATGTCCTTTTTCGATTATTCATTTTTTAAAAACACTGTAATCCGCTTATTAATATTTTCTTTTCTTATTTTATTGTACATGCCACATTGTACATTAACAAGTTTTAATAAAAAAAAAAATAGAAGTTTTTAACTGTCTAACAGAGTTATGTTATAAGTTATGTTATAAGTTATGTTATGTTAGCTTTTCCAATTTTGTAATTTAACTTCACGCATTTAGATTCTTTTTAGAATTTGCAATTTTTTCGGCTTTAAACATTTATGCCGTTTACATCTTCGTGGTTTTTATTGTTTGATTTATTTTCGCCTAATTTCAGACTTCTTGGTTCCGATTTTTATCCGCTGTGTTATGATGAGTATCCCTTTTCCGACTTAGTTGTCGATTTAGCATTTTTCCTCTCGGTTTTTATGATTTTTTTAATTTTTTTCGTTTAAAATTTATGTCCTTGCGTTTTTTATATATTCTGCGATATTTCTTGTTTAGAGATATTTTGCACTTTTTATCGATTAAGCGACTCTTACCTCAAATCAATGTTCTCTTTATAAAATTATGTGTTGTTTTTTTTTTCTATTTTCAATGGTTTGCTTAATTCCCTTTTTTTATTTTTCATTGTAGGTACGTGCACTTTTAAAAACTGAATTTGGAATTTGTAAACCGTTTGTAAGTTATATAAATTTAGTTTTTAAGCTGGCGATTTTTTATAATATCTGCGTAAATTTTTATAAAGAAGCCAATGAGGCCAAAAACCAAAATGTCATTAAAATCTGTTCGGTCTCAAATAAAATCTATACTTATTTATCTTATTTTTTAAAAGGACCAAAATCTACTAACAAGTAGTGAAAGCATTTGCACATGCATACTGACGAGGTTAGTGGCTTCTACCGAAAACAACGTTTGTTCTATTTGGCCAGTGTAGTTGATATCTAAATGGATGTTTAGATATTAAAATTTTTCCTTCGTTGCTCGAAGTATGTTAACAATCTCTATTTAGTATTTCTCTGATTATTTACATCTTACGAATTTAGCCTGTATAAATATTAACAAGCATGCAAATCATATTTAAAACAAATAGAGAAAAAAATCATTTTAATGTCAACACAGTCACCGACAGTTCAACTGATGGCTGGACAATTATCACAGTTATGAGAAATTCTTGTTTCTGTAATAATTTTTACCTGCCACACATAAAAAATCTTTCTATTTAAGAAAAGATCACAACGAGTTCCAACTTAATAAAATAAAGAATATTGTTGGAGAATTAAAGTCCGCATTATTAAGTAATAATGCACTGCAAAAACATAATAAAAGAATAGATGGATTAAAATCTGGAATGACATGAACAAAAAAAAAAAAGAATAAAAGCACATTTTTATTTTTAAAGACAGTCAAGGAAACTAAAGACAAAAGAGATGGTACAAAAAATTAAAACGCCGAACAACAACAGCAAAGACAACTGACAGTCACGAAAATCTCAACCGTCAGCTCCATAATATCCAACAATAGTCGTCCTTTTTTGTTTTTTGCTTTTATTTTTATATATTATTTTTCATTTCCAACCAAAATAGCAAAACAACGATAACAACAACAGCTGAGTCCAGCTTTATTTGTTGATTATTTGCACAACTAAAACTGACAGACACTGAATATCAGTTTAGCTGATGTGATATAAAAACATTTATTCATTCATTCATTGCAAACAAAAAAGAAGAAGAAGAGAAAAAAAAAATTAGAAGGAACGACTGTCACACAAGCCAAGGGGTTGCTGACGGGCTGACTGACTATTTGTTTAATCGTTTGATTCGTTAAGTATGATTATGGTGACCGGGTTGCTTATTTATTTGTTTGTTTATTTGTCCATTCAACCGTTCCGTTTCCTTTTGGTATCCCTTCTCCTACCAGCACACACACACACACACATATACATATATACAGACACCAGAATTCTGTAGAACTGAAAATAAACAACAACAATCTGGAAAAAATCAATAATCATTAAAAAGTCTTTTGAAAGACAAAAAAAAAAAAAAAAAAAAAAGATGAAAATAAGATAAAGACAAAAGAACAACCGATAGAAATTTTAAAGGAAAACGAACGGTTTTGTAGAATAAAAAGAAATTATTGCAATAAAAAATGAAATGGGAATAACCATGATGTCTTTCATAAGTCTAGAATTAAATGACATGAAAATAAAGAACTAAATTTTAAAATATTAAAGATTATTAGAGAAGTTAGCTTACAGTGGATCGATTATACGTTGGCTTCGCCTGTGGAAGAGAAAGTTTAATAATAAAAATGGTTCGAAGCAGAATCGAAGTAAATATATTATGGCTAGAAGAGGCTCTTAATGAAGCAACTTCTAACCAGAGATGATTTTTTAAAAAACTTCTACTGCATCATTGTGTTACATAAAAATTTTAAGGCGTGGATGATCCAGTGCTTGATGGATATAAATTGGGTTGCTCATCTTCATTTGACAAACTGGCACAGTAGTCAATTGATCCAGATCTTGTTCAAAGACTGACAAAATTTTTTGATAAATTTTCAGTTATCCCACGTCAAATTTCAATTGTATTCCTGGTTTATGTGCGATTTCATACACAGTAAAAAAGGAATATCGAGGTTAGGTTAGGTTAGCAGGCTGCTGGTAAGGGGAAAATTAGATTCCAGCTCACTTGGGTCCTGATATGGTCCCATTGTGCTACCTGTAAAGAAGAAGAGTGATGGAGGAAAGGAGATTAGAAGAGTCGGAAGAAGAGTAGATGAAGGAGCTAAGACAACCGAGTTCCGTATTTGAGAGCTCGGAGAGGGTACTGAAGGATCTGCTGCCTAGAAAGCGGAGGCGGTGATCCTCCATAGCTGGGCAGAGGCATAGAAGGTGTGCGATGCTTTCTTCTTCTTCCTCGTCATTGCAGCTGGAGCAATACTCATTGTATGGTAGACCCATGCGTCTGGCATGGGATCCGAAGGTGCAGTGTCCCGTGACCGTGGCCACAAGATTGCGCAATTGCCTTTTTGGAAAGTTCAGCAGATTTTTGGTTCTGTTGACATCTATGCAAATGTCACCTTCAAATTAAAAAAATTTAATGCCTAAACATTTAAGAGCTTTTGAATAATTTCACTTAATAGAGACGCATTTTAATCTACGAGATATAGTATGTGTGTGTGTGTATGTTTTATGACTTGCGGCACAAATTTCTCTTCATTACAGAATTATCTAAACTATTGTTCTTCTTTCTTATTCTCTAAAGAAACTTAGTTTATTTCATAAATGTTTGTAACATTTAATTTATCAATGAGGAGAATTCCTTTGCTAACTAAGACAAAAAAAAAACTTTCACAAGTTGAAAATCACCCTTGAGACAAAAAGACTCGTTAAGAACTGACTTGGAAAAGTTTGCAAGTTGTTCGGTTTTTATTTTATTTTCTTATTTGTTGCTGGTTTTGTAATTTTATTTTGCTTAAAATTACAGATACACAAAAACTAATAAAAGAAAAAAATACGTTTTTGTTCAACGCACAAAGATACGAACGAGTATATAGAGCCGGCAAAGCATATACATATACGCACACCAACACAATCAAGATCTTGGCATCAGGACCGGGACGTAACCAAGGCAGCAAGAACCAACAGTAAATGGAAAAATTCCAAGAAATAAAATTGTTTTTTTAGATGAAATGAAATAAGACAACAAGGCACAAATACACACACACACACACTCTTAACTAAAATCCTACCGGCGGAAAGAGAAGAAGTGTAAACTCTTGTACACGCATACCCCCGCAAATATTTTGTTCATATACAGTTAAGTATTTACAGCACAGGAAGAGGAGATACGAACGAACTAAAAGAAAAATCGAACAACGAAATTCATTCAAAATTTTTTTTGTGTTGCTGTAGGTTGTGGTTGTGGCTGCGATGGCGGCTGCAACCTAAATTCGTTAGCAGACACAAGTTTTATGGGTGGTTTTTCCCAACAAACGTAACAAAAACAACAACAACAATAATAATAATAACGACTTTAACGAAATACAACAAAAAATAAGCCAACAACCCAATTTGTTTTTAACGGGGTGTTGTTCAAATTTTTGCTTCTTCTTTTCATTTGTTTTTATGTCTCTAATAATGGTTCGAAAATATACAAAAAAAACTTCTATGGAACAAGAGAGAACAAAGAGTGTAGGAAATTACCACGAGTCTGAGTGTAAAACTTTAAGAGTGAGAGGAAGTCAACGATAATATTTTATCGGAGTATGAAAGCTAAACTCGTGTAGATTTTTTTTTTTTTTTTTGTGTTTCCTTTTCGAAACACGTACACATACATAATTGTTTTCTTTATTACACGACTTTTGTATAAACAAATGGAGTTCTATAAACACCATTCCATATACAAAGAACAAACGAGTAAATACACGCACAGCCCGCCAGCCAGCCAGCTATTGAAGAAACAAGAAGACAGTGTAACAAAAATTAATTGTATGAATTTCTAATTCCTAATTTGTTAAATGTTTTGGAAAACAATTACATTTAGCTTCTGTAAACGAAAACTATGAATTGAATTCAATAAACCAACGCCTCGTAAACTTTTTGTCGTTTTTAACGTTGTCTGCTGCCTGTAGAAAAATTATCACTGTGTTAATATTTCTATCGAAAATATTTCTTAGACTAATCACGATTGTTGTCACGGTGATAATATTTATTTTAGGAATATTTTTTTTAGTATCAATTTTGCTGTAAAATAAATTACAATATTTGTCACTTTGATAGTTTTTCTACAGAAATTTTTTCACTAAAGGTGAATTCACCCATTGTTTCGGAACAAAATTTTTGTCCGGACAAATTTTTTTTTATATGAAGTTTGAGGTTTCTCTTTTTGAGAGTGAGAGAAAAAGAGAACAAAATTTGTTCGGAACATTTTTTGGTTGAATTGGTTTAATTTTAAATTTTGTCCGGACAAAGTTGAAATAAGCTGCCACCTATTTTATTTTCTCAGCCAAAGTTGAAGCGAGCTGCCACATAATGTTATAAGTATGTATAATAAAAGCACATAGTAACTTATATCCAGTAAAATAAAAATAAAGTAAAGCTCAATTGCTAGTAAAAAACTAACTGACTTTTATTAATTTTTTTTAACATGTAATTTTCTTATTAAACAATAAAAAATAAGTGCGTTTGACAAATAAAACACCAAATTAAATTCATCTGTCACTGTACTGCCACCTTGCAATATTAATAAAACACATGTATTTCATACGGTAGCTTTGATTTTCCAGACAAATTGTTCGAAATGAGTGAATCGTGTTGCAAAATTGTTTCAGAACAAAAAATTTTGTCCGGACAAAAATTTTGTTCGGAAACAATGGGTGAATTCAGCTTAAGTAAATATTTGTACTGCGTGATTTTTTCAATAGAAAATCAGATCTACTTTAGTTTTTCTATAGATAATTTATCACTGTTAAGATTTTTGTACAGAAAATTTTGTTACTGCGATGACTTTTATATAAACAATTTTATAATTTTTTTTCCAAATATCGCTGTGATAAATTTACCTGAAATATTGAAATAAGTTTTCTTTAGAAAAATGTCTACTGTGATTAAACCTGTACTTCCTCTTGACTTGTACGAATCATTAATAGGTTTTAGTTTTTAATTCTGTCTTATTACACTTGCTTCAACCTGTAGATATGTATACTCGTATTTATATGTCACAACTACTTGCTGTCTGCCTGTCTAGCACACTTTTTTTCTGTTTAATATCTTTCCATTCTATAATGCTCGTACTACATTGTAGTATGTAGTTGTCGTCATCGTTGACGACTTCTTCAATGTTGGTTGGTAAAATGTTGCAAGACTAAACAAATACATAAAAACAGTCCCCAGCATTTAAAATTCACACACATATGCAGAGAAATATTTACTTGTAACACAGTTGCTGGAAACATTTGTAATAAGCTCAGCCATTTTCGACAGTCTGCCAGTCTGGGTATGGACGTGTGTTGTAAACTTTTCGTTATATTTACATTTTAGCTGATTTTGTTGTACGGCTATATTAACAATTGCTTAGCAAATACATTCCAAATATTTGTGTACAAATACATACAGATATATACATACATATGAACTTGTATTTATATATATCCCAAACAGACATTTGCGCTACATCAAATATAATAAGTTTGGTTTTATGTGTTTGACGATTGTGTTGGTTTCTTTTTATAATACTCTTCTCTAAATTGAAAATGTTGTTTAAGTAAATTTGTGTGTGTGTGTGTGTGCTTGTGTATGGCGGCTCATTCATACCAAAAACATTTGCTCCGTTATTACATTAACACCCACACACAGCCACACAGCCAAACAAACATGTGTTTATATTAAACACATTATTCCTATAGCATACCATTAGGGGCTGAGTTCACTATGCATGTGCGTGTATGTATAGTACATATTTTATTTTATTTTCTTCTATATAAAAGAATTTTTGTGTATTTTTTTTATTTTGTTCAATTTTATTTGGCGCGTGTTTGGCATTAGTGACAGACATGACAGTGTACAAAAATTGGGTCTTATGCTAAAACAAAATTTAATGTGGTATGTTTTTTTCTTTCTGCTTTTGATACATCAATACATTTTTTGTTGTAGTTTCACTTAAAAAATAAAAAAAGACGTGTGAAACTTTAAGCTTTTAATATATTTTCCTGTTGGATAGAATTAAGGAAATTCTATAAGAATTAAAGTGATGGTGATATCGTGTACATACGAGTACATTAAAATGCTGTATATTTTTTTGTTAAGAAAAAAAAAAAAAAAAAAAAAAAATACATTGGGAAGTGCTAACATACTACATATGTGTGAGGGGGGTGAGAATACTATTGGAATCAAATATCGTTACAATATGAAAGGTTAACAATTTCAGTGCTTAAAAAAAAATATTTAAGAAATGGAAGTATCAAGTCGGTTACCTGATTTGGAATTTTGCAGTTTTGCAATACCTTTGCAAGGATATTAGAATTTTTGTTTTTTTTAGAGAGGTTGTTGTAGGGCTTAGGTTAGGTTAGGTTAGCAGGCTGCTGGTAAATGGAAGATTAGATTCCAGCTCACTTGGGTCCTGATATGGTCCCATTGTGCTACCTGTAGTGAAGACGAGTGATGGAGGAAAGGAGATTAGAAGAGTCGGAGGAAGAGTAGATGAGGGAAGACCATAGAAGAGCAAGAGAATAGTAGAAAGCAGAAACAGGTGGGAAAAACCAAAGCAAGGAGTTGTCTTGCAGAACATCCAGGATGTCGAGCCCCCTATTGGGCGAACCATCCACTGCTCCTGATGAAGGAGCTAATACAACCGAGTTCCGTATTTGAGAGCTCGGAGAGGGTACTGAAGGATCTGCTGCCTAGAAAGCGGAGGCGGTGATCCTCCATAGCTGGGCAGAGGCATAGAAGGTGTGCGATGCTTTCTTCTTCTTCCTCGTCATTGCAGCTGGAGCAATACTCATTGTATGGTAGACCCATGCGTCTGGCATGGGTTCCGAAGGTGCAGTGTCCCGTGACCGTGGCCACAAGATTGCGCAATTGCGGTTTTGGAAAGTTCAGCAGATTTTTGGTTCTGTTGATATCAATGCAAGGCCATAGGGTCCTTGCTGTGGTACAGGATGGTTCATTAAACCATCTTGTTTGTGCCTCTTGCATAAGGGCTTTCTCGATTCGCCTCCAGCAGGCCAAGAGCGGAAGACCACAGAAATTGTTGTAGGGCTTGGTAATCTTCGTAATATTTTGTCCTCATTCATTTCCTGATTAAGTTTTTCCTCGGCTCAACTACGAATTTTTTGAGGTGCTTTTTTTTAACTATTCTGTGAATATTTTTCGGTCAACTGTGAAGTTGTTGAACTCTTAGTAATTTTGAATTTTCATTAATTCAATAAAACTGAACTTGAGCCTGATAATATTACTTTTCATATGTAAATCAATATAAGTTCAAATAATAATTACGTTTATTCGTAATAATAATAATATAAAAATATTAATTCCGCTTGGGCACGAGCTATAAATACCCTAATAACAGGGGTCACAGTAATATGTGAATTTCCCTAATATAGAGTAAAAACAACAAAAAAACGTTAAAATACAAAGTAAAATACTTTGGTGATAACGGACTATGAGTTTGTGTTGATTATTAGTAATTTCCAAACAGTGATGAGGGAATTTCGTACTAACCAGAACTGTTTCAATATGTAGAATAAAAATTGAATTAAAAATTAATTCTCATATTCTATTTCTGTTGAAAACTGGTTAAATAGTTGATATTCTTCTCAATTAGTATCCACTTTACGAAAATTGTAAAGATGGACAATTGAACGCTGATGAGAGGTGTAGCGGACTTGAAATCAGTACTGATACGTTCTGCTAAAAACTGATTGGATATAAATAATAATATTTTCCAACACAAAAAACTCTTGGTAATTTTGAATTTTCATTAATTCAATAAAACTGAACTTGAGCCTGATAATATTACTTTTCACATGTAAATATTAAAAATTTTATTTATTGTTTTATATTTTTCTCGTTTTAATTTCAAATATGTTCAAATACGTTTGATACATGTTTGAAAATATTTTTAAATGTCTAAAAGCTAAAAGTCAAAAATCTTCTCTGTTCAGTTCCAACTGTTTTCTTTTAATGTATAATAGTACGTGAGTCTTTCCTTCTTCCTGTTGCCTAGTGTTATTGTCTGTTAAATTTACTACTGACATCATAAGACAGCTATCTATCTTGAAGTAACTAAATGTAAAATAGCAAAAAAAAAACAACGCAACTAAACGTTAGACATCAATTACAAATTGTGCTGCAAATTGCTCCACTGACAGACATTGATTATGATGTAGTGAGATACATACATATGTGGAACATGTTCATGATCCTTTTAGAGAGAAAGAGAACGCAACAAAAATCTAAACAACAAGCAAATTATTTTAACATTGATCTTACAGATGTGAAATGCCACAGGAAACAATGTGTCACTTTTAATGAACTTAACTTCAAACTGAAAACATGTTGATCATGTCAAGAACAAAAACATTTCGTAGATTGTTGTTGTGTTATTGTTTTTGTTTGCTCTTTGTCAGTTGTTTTATCTATGCAGAACAGAAAAAAAATAAAAAAAATTCGAAAACATTTAGACTTGTGTTCACTTGTACGATTGTGTGTTTGTTTAACTAACAAATTGCCTACTCAATTTAAGAATTAAAAAAAAACAAAAAAAAAAGTAGAAGAGATACTCGGCTGCTACTACCATTTAACGATAATCCTCATTTAAGCCAACATGGTTTGTTTTGTGTTTGTTTCCAACAAGAAACATGCAATATTACTGCATTAACCAAAAGTGTTACACTCAAAAAATTTAATCGGTAGTTTTTTTATGATTAATGCTCATAAAATTAATTTTTATTATTAAACAAAAATTTGAAAGCATAGTTCTGCCCTCTTTTCAATAGGATCAATCCGGAATTGCAATTTTTGTATTTTTCCCAACCACCCCATTTCTTCGAATGTTCCGCCACAATTTGTAATAGGTACATAGTTTTTTTTTTTTTTTTTTTTTTTGAAAATAAACATTTGTTAATGTCTAATCATTGTTGCAGTTTTGGCCTTTTCTTTATGCCGGTGCTACGTTTGCAACTATTTATTTATTTGCTTTTCCTCTATCATGTTAAATGTATGTTTGTGTTAATTTAGCCGCATCAGCAGATGGGGAAAAATAAATAAAATTAGACGACATGCCGCCAACTGCCGCCCTAACAAACTTTTAGTCCAGTCGGCCTTCATTTATAAAGATTTTTTTCTTCATTTTATAAAATTAAAATGATCGCTTAGTTGGTTGCTTAGCACGGCTGATTAGTTACATTTAAACATAAATAACTCTTTGCTTCATGTTTATATACATACATACGTACATGTTCAGTGTTGAATATGCCGCCAACACATGAATATATACCAACACTCAAACCAACTATGATGCAGACACATTCCCAATATAATTGTAAAAAGTCATACAACACGTTTTTAGTGGCAAATCATAGAAAACACACATACATATAAATAGTTACAAGATCATTTAGCTACCAAGCAGAGAATTTTGTTGTGTTGAATGAAGCCTATAAAAAAAAAAAACAAGAAAAATATTTGTTGATAAAATAAAACTACTAATATCAGCAAAGAAGAAATGAGAAATAAAAAAACAAACATTTCTATAAGTGGCTTGATCATTAAGTTGCAGCAGTTCACTTGGTTTTGGCCTTTAACATTATCACAATGATCATTAAAGTTTTAAAAGTTTATTGTCATCATTATGATTTTCCCTCCTCATCATCAGCATCAGCGTCAGCATTACCATTATCGTTTTCAATAGCATCTGACACTTTACAACAAAAGTTTTAACATTGCAACAACAGCAACAACAACAGTAACACAAACATCAGGCAGCTAGAAACCCATCATAATCATTAGCAGCAACAACAGGAACGAAATCCACAGCAAACATAGCAACGTAACATCAGCAGCAATAAACAACAAAACATCAACTTACAACATGAAATCGGTTTCTTTTAAGTTTTTCTAGTTGTTGTTTTTGTACTTTTTCTCATTCGTTTATTTTCTACTTACTGATAAATTGGTGTTGGCGGTTGTTGTTTGTTGGTGTCTGTCTCTCTTTCTCTCTCTTTATGTGCAATTTTTTTGCTTGCATATTTTTGCTTAATTGCCTGCAGAGCGTTAAAAGAATTTTATCATAATTGCTTGATGTCGAACTTTAAGATGGTATTGTCGTTAAAAAACAAAATTAGTAGTTTAATCAGAGTAAATGAAATTTTTCTTTGAAAAAACAATATTAATTTCTTAAACATATTATGGTTTTTTAAAAAAACTGTTTGTAATAACTATTTTATCTCATTTTGTCACATACTGGTTTTATCTTGTCATACTTTGCCTTCAAACTTAATCATACTAACGAACATGCACGCTCACACTTCTAATCAAAATAACCATTATATTTTTATACATAAGTATACTATGGTTAGTTTAAATCAAAATTATGTTCATAGTAGTATGATTGGGCGCCAACCATAATAATTTAATCAAAGACTTTTGCTCTAAGATTCTGGCTGCCTTAAGCACATATAAGTTTTCTTAACTTGTGTTCGTTGCTCACTTTTCTTTTAGAATTATTAATAAAGTATAAATATTGTCGCAACAACTTTGTTGTCTTTGCGAAATTAAAAATGTATTGCTTATGACAGAATTTAAGGTGTTTTAGGTGGGAATTAATAAAAGTAATTAATAAGAATATTGTGGTTGTTTCGATTTTTTGCCGGTGGATTGAAGGAATATTTAAATTTTTGGGGAGTAACTTTAGTTTCTCAAATCCTGATTCTCCGATTTTTTATTCAATTAAATGCAACTTCTTCATGATTTTTAATAAGATCCAGATTAGTTATATTTTGATTGTATGCAATCATGGTTGGAATAATATTCTTAAATTCAAATAAATATTCGTATGTATGCAATTTTTCAAAATTTAATTGATAAAAATATGATTGAAACAAATTTGTTATAATATTTGTGATCATAAAATTAATTAAAAATGTGGTAGCAAAATAGATTTCAGAAGAATATTCCGACGAAATTAGAATTTAATAAAAAAAAAATTTTGAAACAAAATCAATAAATTTAATACTATTGCCAAGAAATTAAAATAAATATTATTTTTTTCATAAAACTTACTTATTCATCCATCCCTGTGGAAATTATTCTTCCTTTGCATGGCTTTTTTATATTATTTTTTGTGAATGGCTGGGGTTTATCTTTTGTCAATTTTGTTGTGTTTTTATTTTGCTGTATGAAAATATTGTATATGTAATACATATTATGTATGTGAGCATGGGTTTGTATGTTTGGACATGTGTTTGGCTTAAATTCTATTTCCTAATTTTATTGACATACATATATATGGCAAAAATGTTGACACGTGTAAAAGTTGAACAACGTCTTCCTCACCTTGCACAAAAAACATAAATACTTCTTTTCTTTGCTTTTAGTAAAAATCTCTTTCCTCTTCTCTCTCTCTCTCACTATATTTATGTGACACCGACAGTGTCCTTAAAATGTCTGAAATTCGGTTGTTGGCAAATGTTGTTGCAATAAAAAAATGAAAATATTCGCACAGGATGTTTATGCAAAGAGAAAAACAAAAACATAATATAACAGCAACATACTATGATTATACTTATGCATACGGGTGGGTGGAGTCAAACCGAGCTATTATGAAAATAAATATAAATATTTTAAATACCTATAATATCGTTGGGTCGTGTAACAATACAAACTGATGTTTAAACTAGTCATAGTATATTTCTTTGTAAAAAAAATTTTTTCTAAGCAATTAAGTTCCCTTAATCACATTTTATTAAAAAAAGTCGTCCCCTGATAATAATTTTATATATTTGTCTTGTACTAAATTTAAGAAATATTGTTCCTATTAGCATAATATAGTTGCCCTTTTAAACATAACTACGATTTTATTAAAAATAAATTTGTACTACTTCCACGTTGTAGTTTTGAATGAATGCCAAAAATGTGATATTTAAAATTCAGCTTTAGCACAGAAAATTTTTTAAAAGTAACAGGCATGGTTAATGTTTTACAACCATAGTTTTATAGCAATCGAACTAACTTAAAACAGTTAAATTTTATATTTTACCGCTGTAGAAACATGCTATATTTTCATTTTTAAAAACAAATCATTATAATGAAAACTTCTTTTGCAATATTATTGTCAAATGACACCATGTGGTAATTTTTAATAACGCAAATAATACGATATTTAAATATAAACATGAGTTTTGGTTATCGTAAACCTATTAAGGTTCACAATCACTGAAAATAACCATAAATTCCTTCCAGCAACTGTATATCATATTGGAAAACATGACACATGGTTGACGCAATAATGCTACAACCATAGAATATTTTCTGCCTATAAATATATGTATGAAGTTTGCGTGGGTATGGAGCCTACTCATGCAAAAGAATAGCCACAGGCATAGTCACACACACACATACACAAACATACATACTTTAATAAATGCAGATACTTTAATAAACATAAATTTAACCATTGTATCTATCATATGTGTCCTTGATGGCCCATCATCGTCATCATCAGCATGCACATCATCATTGTCCAGGACACAATGAATGAAGAACAAACAGCAAACGAAAATAAGGCACAGTGGGATCGATTAATTTTTAAGGTGTCATATGAAAATATGAAAAACCTTCTTCCATAAATGAGTTTTAGCTCAAAATTAGATATGTATATATATATATTTTTTTTCATTGAAAATATGCTTCTATTCTACAATAGAAACTTCAGTCAATCAGTCTATCACCCCCAGCCACTGTTTAGCATCGTACACTATCACAGCATCAGCAAAATTATAACGAGTAGTAGGCAGCAGTTGTTGGCAACAACCCACCAACTGCAAAAAAATCCTTATCAAAAAAATTACCAAAAAATATATCCTACTGTTGCTGTTCTTGTTGTTGTTGCTTTTGTTGTTGATAGAAGTGGAGCCTTTTTATGTTATTTTCTTTTTGTATAAATTTATTTCAGTTCAGTTTGTTTGGTCTTTTGTTGAAATAAAAAAAAAAAAGAAACACACAACCACTCGTGTAGCCATTATTATACTCGTACTTGGGTGTCTCTCTGGTGTACAAGTATTTGTGTGTATTTATATACACATATTCCCCCTGTAAATGTATATTTTAACAATAAAGTTTGTGAGTGTGTGTGTGTTTATTGTATGCTTTCTGTTTGAGGGTGGGGATTCTCGTATTGTATACGTTGCATGAATACAATGTGCTGGTCTACTTAATTCATGTTGCTGTGATCAACAATCAAACAAACACAAACATAAAAAGTTCGTTGAATGGCCTTCAGAAAATAAAAAAAAACAGAGTAATAATAAATGTTTATTATGCCAGTTTGTTTGCGGACTTGTGTGTGGGTATGCGTCTGCAGGACTTTTTTGTAATTTATTTATTTCTATAACCGGCTTTCATTCGGCATTTTTTTATTTTTTAGTTCGAGTACGAGTACTACTTTAGAAAGGTACTTTTTGTTAAAACAGCACGTGTTTCGCGAAAATGCGTAGGTACATACTTCTTGTTATAGAAAAGCTATTCGTATATTTTAAAGGTTTTTCCTCCTAAAAAAAGTATCAAGTATTTTTCGTTTCAAATAAAGTTTAAAATTTACCATTATGTACATTAAAGAAGAATATATTTTAATTTGTATTCAAAGATTTTGTTTAGCTTTTTTATTTCCACTTTGTATTGAAGTCGGGATTTTTTCTGCCAGAATTATGATTTGTTAAAGAAAACTTAGAAATCTTCAGACTGATCATTCAGTCAGACTTTATAAAATTTTTCTGAAGATGCTAACAAATTGTTAGCGAAATATCGAAAATAAATATAAATATAAACAACAATATTTATATATTAAATCAAAAGACCTATTGCTTAAATAAACATTCTAATAAATATAAAGAAAAGGTCAAATAAAATAGAATATAAATAAAAGATTTTCAAACATTTTTACAAAGTTGTGTGTAAACTTCAGTTTTGGAATAGAGTGCTGTTAATAGACTAACATTGATCGGACATAGCGAAAGAACTTAAAATGCTTTTTCTCTTCGAATATTGATTTCCAGGTGTTCAATTGTTTATGCTCCAGTGGGGTTAAATCACACGATCTTGGTGGCCAATTAGTTGGGCCTCTGGTGTAAGTCGATTCATAATGAAATTTCAAAGCAAACTAAACAGAAAGCAACTATCAGCTGTTAAATGGGTGCTCAAATAAAACTGTGATGCCAACTTAAAGATGTGACACTCTATAAAAAACACCCTTTATAACTAGAAGCTTTTGTAGAGGACTACTACCTCAGCCACACACGGTGTAGATCTTTTTCGTTTCAATTAATTTTTTTTTATTATAAATTAAAAAAAACATAATCGTGCACATATGCGGTTATTCCTAAAAGTCCAAGATTTGTCTACACATCTTCCAAATCACCTACAATCAAACTGTGTTTTTTTTTTGTTTGTTGTTGCTGTTGATGTTCTGTACAAATCCTCTCATTTGCATACCAAAACAATGCATGCGAGACTTTTAGTTTTACTATGGCTGCTGCTGATAACAATAATAGCCTGTTTGTTGTTGATGGTTTGTGTGTGCATATGACTGGCTGTGCGTTTGTGTGTGCATGTAAATGTGTATTTCATGATGGTGTATTTGTAGTTGTTGGATTTAAATAGTTTATAACAGTCAGTTGTGTAAACGTTGTCTGTCCTCTGTCTGTTGTTATTTTCAGCATTATTTTAAATATTTATTACTGTTGATACTGACATTATTATTGTTATTGTAGTTGGTGTTGTTGTTTTTGTTGGTTGTCAATTTCAATATTTTGCTGTTGCTATCGTCGTAGTTGTCTGTAATACAGACATGCCAGAAATAATGCGGAGAAGAAAGTGGCTGACGTCAACTTTTGGTATTTTTCTGAAATTTTTTTTCCTACACTGTTTCTCTTCCTCTCTCTCTGTGCCGTTTTTTTTCACTCAATATATTTTTACTATTAATACAGTTCTTCCTCTTCTTCTTCCCATATTTTTCAAAGTGGGTTTTTTATTAATTTTAGTCTATTGTTGTCATTATAACAATTCGATGGCTTAATGTAGAAAGGTCGTATCTCGTTTTTTTTTTAAATCGGTTTTTTACATTTTCTGGTAGACAAAACTCAAACACACCTCCCTTAAAAAAAATTCAGTTTCCTATGTTGACGAATAACAGATATACCGTAATTAAAAAAAGCCCAAACTAACTAACTAAAGATTTTATTGAGTTTTTTCTCTCCAGTAAAGCAGTTAGAAGTTGAGATACGATGTTTCTATATTAAGCCATCGGATTGCAATATATGTATGTACGATATATATTGTTTTCCAGCAAATGCTGTTTTTTTTTCTTACAGAAGGGGTCGTTTTTTTCATCTTTTTAAACAGAATTTAAATTGATGTGAAATTCAGAATCTGTTATACGTTTTTTCCAATTTGCGGTAAATATTTAAATTAATTTGCAGTCAATTTTGTTTTAATTATTGCAAATTTGGTAAATGAATTTAAAGCAAAGAGTTCAGTTTTAAGTTTTCGTAAATTTATTATAATTATTGGAATTACAGTGGTCTTACATAATGTTGTTTTAGAGTCTAGTCTGATAAAAAAATATGTAAACAAATTAAATAATATTAAATAAATGGCGTTAAAAAATGGTTTGTCTAAAAATTTTGATAAAAAGTTGGTGTTCCCATAAAGCTAACATAACAAGTTGTTTAAGGATTTACACATGAATACTGTCGAGGTTTATTGGCTTTTACCGATAAAAACGTTTGTTCTATTTGGCCAGTGTAGTTGATATCTAAAGGGATGTTTAGATATTAAATTTTTCCGTTGCTGTTTGAAATATGTAAACAATGGGTGCGTACAGCAGACAAAGTTTACTACACAACTTTTGCTCAACAATCTGCTGCACGCTTTGCTTACTGAGCGATGGGCGAACATGATGAGTGAGCGCTCACTGCTTTATGTAGCAAAGAAAAAGCACGATACATTTCATCAAATTACGATATTTCAGTTCAGTTTGACTTTTGAATCAAATTTCATTATATATTTTTAAATTTTAATTCATTTAAATTCACAAATAAATATTATTAAATATTTTTTCAAATAAAATTCAATAATTTTATTTGAAAAGTAAAATTTTTAAAATATTTTTGACAAAAAAGTGAGCAGATCGTTCAGAAAAATCAATAAAATCAAAAGCTGCTACATCTAAACTGTTTAGTAGCAGGTTTTTCTGAACGCGCCCAATGTCTAATACTTCTCTGATTATTAAATTTACGAACAAATAGCCTGTACAAATATCAACAAATATTAATATAAATAAGCATGTCGTAGTAATTACAAAAATTACAATTAATTTACATTTAAAAAAATTTAATTTTAAAGTAAAGAGGATGGTGTTAAGTGTTTAAATAAATATTTGTAATCTGTAATAAAAAATTGATTGAAATAAATTATATTTACCCTATGCTCCTTATAGGATCGACGGGAACATATATATATATATATATATATATTTACATGACGTTCTCCTGCAAAAAATGAAGTGAATACACTAAGAATAGTACTATACAAAAGTATATGATGAAAACTGTAAAAAACTATAATTCAGTTTCAAACTGCTTTCCTAATTTCTAGAATTTTAACTCAAATAGAGCTTTTTCTGCAAAATGATGTTTTACTATTCAGTAAAGTCGATGATGTTTTACTATTCAGTATGTGTGTATGTATATAGAAAATGGTGTGACAACTGTTATAGGCATTTTCATCTTACAATTGTTAAAAAGAAAATATTCATTTATACGTTAAACTTGATTTCCGACCCATCTTTCGGGGCAAATAGAAAATAATGGCATCCCAGAAAGTTCAGGAAGTTTGTATTTCAGCGTGTCTTTACGGTCTTGTTTCCACATGACAATCGAATTATTTGAGTGTAAAATTTGTACGGAAATAACTCAGAAAACTGATTTCACATACAAAATTTACCCTCAAATCAATTGCGTGACACATGGAAACAGCACCTCATAAGGATGTGCGGGAAATTAATTTATAGAAATACTTGATTAAAAATCTTCTCAATCTAATTAACAAAAAAAATTAAAAATTTCTTTAAGGATTTTTGGAAATAATATATTTTGACTTTAAAAAATTTCAAAAATGAGACAAATATATTCAATGTTATTGCTGCTAATCATTAAAAATTTAACTCAGGGCGTATGATTGATGTTGTAAAATGTATCATAATGCTCATACGCATTTACATACAAAATTCACAATTCCCATTATTTGGTTAAAGTGGGGCAGCAGCATGCACGAACAATAAATCGATTGTCCCAGTATTTTAATACTGTATGAACATTCTTTGTAGTATGAAAAAAAAAATAAAATGTCTTGATCAAATTAAGGAAAATTTTTACAATAATAAATACATTCGTTAATAACTCAGTTCTTCTAAATGAGCAGAATGGTCAAAAACAAAATAAAAAATTTATTTTAAATGTACCTTTAAATATTCTTACGGATTTAATAATATTTTTAAAAATATTTTTTAATGCATAAATGAGAAATTATTATTATTAGGCTTCGGTTAAGTTTTTTTTATTGAATTAATGAAAATTCAAATTACTATGAGTGAATTTATTTTTGAAGAACATTAGCATGTGCAATCAGACAAGCAGAACGTATCAGTATACCGATTTCAAGGCCGCTACACCTCTCATCAGCGTTCGTTGGTCTATTTTTACAATTAATGTAAAATGGATACTAATTGGGAAAGAATATAAACTATTTAACTAAGTTCTCAACAGAAATAGAATTCGAGAATTGTAATTTTTTTAATACGTTGCCAAGAGAAGAGCTGTATAAAAACAACTGATGAAAAGTTATGTTATACGTGAAAAGCTGTGAAGATGCAATTATACTTCATGGTGTTAAATTTTTATCAATTTCTATACGAATAAAAAATCTTACATATTTACTAAGGACAAATATATGCGATGCAGTGTCCAGTTCAAATTTAGAGTTTTTTTTTTAAAAATCATATTTTTTCGAAATATCAAAGATAGTTTCTATGAATTTCTTAAGCTGTTTGATGAGAACTTGAAAATGTTTTTGATTTTGTATATTCTCTGAATTCGTTTGTAAAAAATTTGATTTGAAGGAAGTTTTTCTTGCTCCTTTAAATGCTGGCTATATCTTGATAACTTTTGCTGTATTAGTTTTCTTTTCTGATAATGGATTTGTAAACTGTGAATTATTCTAAATCAGTTAAACATTTTCCCCCTAATTTATATAAGATTATTGAACTTATTGTGGCGTTAATGTGTGAATTTTGTATGGGAAATCCGGTTTTAATGTGCACTTTAACTTTATTAATCGTCTATGAATTACGGGGTTTATCTACAACTTATATAGTTTTTTAATGGCATTTCTCCTTCCCCTAGCATCTTATGTTCTGCCATAATTCTTATATTTCAATGCAGCAGACACAATTAAAATTTTTCAAATTGAAAATCTTCTATTTTTATTTTTCTTTTGGCCATTAAATTCGAAGCATTTAATAACTCTTTCAACGTTGTGCTTAAATCCAAACTTAAAGTTCTCTCGGTTGGAAATTTCGTTGGGCAACAAAGAAAACATGAATAAAAAAATAACACTTTTTGGCATTGATCGACGACATAGTAATGCAATTGATGCAGAAAATTGCTGAGAACTAAAAAAAAGAGAAAAACATTTTTTTTTGGCAGCGAATTCTAGTTCCTCAAATGCTGGCTTTTTTCAAAAACACAAAACAACAGTAAATATCAACATCTAGGCTGAGTCCTGTTTGGCAGCCTTCCTTCTACTCGTTTTCCATTTAGTTTGTAAGTTTTCGCGCATGTCGTCACTTGTTATTTATTGCACTGAACAATGTGTTTGCTCGTTATGGCACTCGGTCACAATGCAGCTAGGGGGTAGCTTGCACAAGTCTCACACACACACACACACACACTCAAATGTCGGACACACTTGCTGTTTTTGAATATCTGACTAGTGAGTATCTGGGAGGTGGTATAGATTTTAGTGTGACTGCCCGTCTAACTGTTCGGCGGACCAAATGTTTGGCTGATAATGTCTGCAATGAATGCTTTTGGTTTTTGGTGGTTCTCTCATTTTAAGACGTTTTATTTTTAACACCACCACTAATGGCCGACATGTCTATATACGACCATTATTGTTGCACTAAATCTCATGCATTGATTGCCAAAGTGAAAAGTGTAACAAAAAAAAGGAAAATAAATAAATACAGTTTGGTCTCAACAGTCAAGAGCTGACTGCTCTGACAGTACTGATGATTTTGTTTTATTTCACAAAGTTTTCAAGACAAATTTTTAATAATTGAAAATGGAACAAACGGAGGTGTAAAATGTTATTTTTATTTTGACAAATTTTTATACTTATTCAGATTTCTATTAAATATATTAACAAGTTATATTTTTCCACATTTTAAGCCTGTTTAATTAAAAATTTTCCATATAATGACTTTACAAAATGCTGAATATAATAGAATTGATTGTGTCATTCCTTATAGAACCACCAAAGTAACAAAACCGAATTTTCTTAAAATTAAATATAAAGTGTAATTCTTTTTAAGAAAAGAAAACTAAACAAAATTTACACGATGAAATTTATCATGGAATTTTATATATATAATTTTAACTTAAAAAATTATATTAAACGAAGTTATGGCAGAATTAGAACAACTTTCATGGATTAAAAAGCCTAAAGTTTTACTAAAACTTTTTACCATTTTATTTGAATTTGTGGCAAAACTTAGAACGTTTTATGCACTACTGTAATTTAAAGCGCAGTAATGCATGTAAAAATGCATGACCTTAGTTGTTTTAGTATTTGGAAATTTTTGTTTGTGTGTGATACGCCGACGATGCTTTATGCAAAATCCATTTATTTCTTATTTTCTCTTGCATGACGCTCATATTTTCACGTGTGTTTAAGGAAGTCTTTTGTATTCTTAAAAACATGTTTATAAGTAATTTGGTTGACAATGGGATTATTTTCAGTTTATCTTATCACACATTCCATATACAGTACCATACGTGTATGTTGCTAGCTGCGTTCGTATACACAATTGCGATGCTTGTGGCAGAATACATATTGCGTTTCCATAAATTATGCGTATACGTAATATTTATTAAGGAATCGTTAATTATTACGCATACGCTTAAAAGAATTTCTAATTTAAAGTACGTATTATACAAATGTTTAATCCTTTAATGTATTCTTGTGTGTGGGTGTTTTTGACTCCGTATTAATAAAATCCCAATTGATAATTGTTAGACACAAAGCCAACTGTTGTCGCAATCATTCATCATCAGTAATTTTACATGATTAAATGATACGAATATACACATGATTACTAAATATGATGAAAACTAATTTGACGATATTTTTATTATTTGAAATGGAAATGTTTTAAACATTTAGAAAAAATGCAATATAATTTTTTATATACATACAAAAAATCAATAGGATAATAGATGTTGCCTCTTCTTCTTTTGCAATATTTGCAACCGGGAAAAATTGAATAAAAAAACTCTTTAATAGCAAAGTTTGTGTTAAAAATTCTTTAAATTTAATTCAATAAAAAAAAATCGAATAAAAAACTAAACAAGTTTTTACTACACTTTAATGTATTATTTTCCATTATTCTCCTTAACAGGAGTACACTTAGTTTCAATGTATCACACATATACATACTCGTATTTCATTCAATTTGGAAAATCTGAAACCACAAATAATTAAAAAAAAAAATAAAGCAAAATAACTTAATTTTTACTTCAGAAGATACCCATTTGATTTCTAATGTTTTGATAGTAATTCTAATACAGTGAGTGTCTTTTATAAAGCTGCTTGTTTCTGTATCATAAATGAAAACAACAGTGACAACAATAGCAGCATTAGTAATGAGTGTCTGATCTAAAACTTTGCTGCAAAGCAATAAATTTTGCTTAATGTGGCAGCTACAAAAACAATATGTATTTAGCAGTAACAGCCAACACCAATAACAATATTAACAAATAATACTCACACAAACAAAGATTGAATGACTTGCCAAAAAGTATTCGAAAAGATATTCTCTTATTTACTGACATAGTTACGCATTCACTATTATTATAAAAACCAAAACAGGCACACACACATCCATACATATGTACTCGCATGTAAACGTTGAAATAAATTGTGTTCAGGTATGCGTACAATATGACGCACTGCTATACGAAAGGGTAAATTACGGTAAAAAATTTTTTTTTGCAAAAATGTACTCTCGGGAACTAAACAATCTAAGCTAGAATTAGACAAGAGAGAGAGAGAGAGAGGGAGGAGAGTTCTTTTTAAACAGAAATGTGTCAAAAACAATTTTAAATTTTCATTTCATAAGAAATGTTAGTACTACTGACTACTACTTCTGTTAAATAAAAATGTTCAAAATTTGTTCTTTAAGTCCAAAGTTGAATGGTTCTACTTTCAAGGCAGCTTTTGTAAACACTTTATTTTTAATCAAGATCTCTTTTTTCATAGAACCATCACTCAGGGGATGACACCTTCTTATACAACGCATAATGTCAGAACTTAGGGAAAGATAAATATTGAAAATGTTGAATGCTTAATTCTTTTACAAATCTGTTATTGCAAATTATGTTAATTTTTAGAGTAGTGTTGTAACGCCTCTGGTGTGAACTAGACGCTTTAACTTTCTTAAGCTTTATGAGAACGCATTTTATTAATTGTTTTGAATCGCCGATAGTTCTGTTAACCCACGAGTAAGGTTGCTGTGATGTATATTATATAGTATGTATCATTCGGTGTCAGAACAGTTTGCAGTGACCAGTGCTATGACTTCATCACTTAAACAGTCCAACAACAATTGATACAATTCTACACTAATGTTCATTCGATTAATTCATGATGTTGAAAACTTGACCTGACCAGGGACCACACCCAAACCCTAAGTAACCCTAATGTCTTAAGGTCTTTTCACAAAAATAAAAACCAATGCAATTTTTTTCTCTTATTATTTCTATTCTCAAAAAATCTAAAAACAAATTTAATTTAAGAAATAATATTATTTAACTAATTTTATGAAGCTTGAGGTCTTTTTTTATAAAAATTAACTATAAACTTAATTTTTATTAAGTCGATATTTTGCCCACACCGCTGGGAGGCTTCTTAGGGGAAAAAAAATATTGGTATAATTTGCAAAATACCAATGAAAAAATGGAGATAAGAAAAGCATTAATAATTAAAAACTATAATAATTTTAACACCAATTAATTACGAGGTGTTTATTCTTTAACTACTACTTTACTATTTTTTCTTATTTTAGTTTTTTATTTTTGTGAAATTTAAATATTTTTCCAAGTGATACTTTTCAATCAAATAAAGTACCTACGAAGCTTTTCAAAGTTTAACATTGAACATGTAAACATCTCTGCTACACACCCAAAATGTATACTATAGAAAAATGTTTTCGCCTGTATGTATGCAAGTTAGCGTATTCTTTTGTGTGTGTATGCCTTAATGTAGAAAACGTGTAAAAAGTTTCTGTAAAGTTTTTTTCATCTTATATTTTTGTAGTTTATGTCTCTAGAGCAGACACTCCTTGTTTCTATATACATATAGATTATACACACTATAGTTTTAAAAGAATCCTTTTATATAAACAAATGCACACATACTCACACACACAGAATCGCACTCTTGCACCAACAGACTCGTGCACTTTCTATCCATCCATCCACACGAACTATGCTGGTATATAAGTATGTATATATATGCGGGTATCTAGTATATTATGTCCACAAAAGTTCAGTTTTGTATGTCACTAATACATTAAACCAAACGAATACTTTTATAATACGAAGAGCAAAACTAATACATGCATCCACTCATATCACAAAAGCTGTGTTTATAGACTTTAACCATGTCTGTGATTTTAGGTCGAAGTCTGTCTGACATACATTTACAACGGCTGTTCTACTGAAACAAACAAACTGACAGACTCGAAGTCAGTTGCGAGATGAATTTGCCAGTCAGTCAGTCAGTCGGTCGGTGAACCATTTAGTCGTTTGACCAACTTATTGGCTGGCATGTTGCTTAGAGCACAAAAAAGAAAGGAAAAACTTAGCAGCAAACACAACAATAATAACGAAAACATGTGCAAATTGGTTTGTATGCTGCCTGCCACCCTTTAATTTTATTGCTGCCACCTTCTACAGCGGCATTGTTTCAACACATTTAATGATACACATCAGTTGAGTTTTTGAGTCTGTGTGTGTGGCTGTATATTATATTGCAAAGCGCATTTACTTGCAAATACCAGCAGCCAACATAAACATAGCGATACATATAAAATACATACACATTCGGACATATACATTGAAATAAACTATCGAAAGTTTCGTCAGCATCACACCAGATTGAATTAACCGTCCGTCACTTAGAACACATAAATTTGTTACCGGGTTGTGGCTAAAAATATTTGGGGCACATGTTTGAAAAATGTCTGTAAGCAAAAGATTTTCTCTATAGAAAAATGTTTCTAAAGGAGTCTGTTTATCTGTAAAAAAAATGGACGCTGCTGAAGAAAATCTTCTTCTTAAGATCGTTTCACGAGTGCATTTTTTAGGAAAATATCCGCAAGTCCAAGGACGTTCTTCTGAAAAGAAATTAATTTTGAAACAAGAAGGATGTGTTCCATCAAACAAATTTCTATAAAAAAAAAGAATTCCTTAAACCCTTTTACTCTTTTCATTATGTGATGCGAAATGTGTACAATTTCATTTTCAAAAATATTAAAAAAAAATTGGATATAAAATGGGCATGGCATTTTTCGCTTAAAATCCTTGACAGATATTTTGTTAAGGTTGTGAAGGGATAAAAAGATTTTTTTGTATTATCTTTGTTTCCATCAATAAAAAAAAAGGATTTCCATTCAATAAGTTTTATACGAAGTAATTGATGTTGACCAAAACTTTTAACTAATTTCAACAGCTTCTTACAAACATGTCTTGAACGTTACTGGGACAAATACTGCTTGGCCAAAAAATATGAAATTCATAAAAAGAATTCACTAGATAAAATCTCTTAATACGAATATATATTAGCATTGAGGTAGGGGATAGTAAGTTGAAGTAAACCACAGCGGAAACATCTTTAAAATGTCCAATTGCTTCGAATTTCTGATGAAAATCTGCTTATTTATTTATTGTCATGTTCATTGATGTTAATTGCTAAAATAGTACAAAGAAGTGTTCAGATTACTTGAAAAGTTTGCTTATAATATAATAGAACAACTGCAATCACATTTAACAGATCCAAGTAACACGTGGTGAAATACAAGATACACACGATCACTGACGATGGTTACGCTTGCGAAATTATTGTTTTTCTCTTCTGTTGTGTACGTTGAAAGCAAAGTTGCTATACATATTTTTTCTTGCATCCTGGCATACTAATCATGGCTAAATATGTTGGTGTATAAAGTAACGATCGCCATAGATCATATTTATATTCTCAATATTACTTTAAGATATCTTAGTCGTTTTCACAATTTTAGAGGCATGACTACTTTTCATTCACAATAAAAAAATATAAATAATTTTATATTTTTATATTATTATTATTACGAATAAACGTAATTATTATTTGAACTTATGTATATTGATGTATATATGAAACTCTTAGTAATTTTGAATTTTCATTAATTCAATAAAACTGAACTTGAGCCTGATAATATTACTTTAAATAATTTTATAGTAAAAATTCATAACATCATTATTTGTAACTTCAAGTCCATTTATAAATTTTACAAAAAATTGAAAATTTTAAAATTAAAAACGAATTTAAGTTGACCTATTTAGTGACATATTTACTGGTCAACACAACGAATATAAATGTGGGGCTGTTTTAACTGCCTTAAACAATTCTATATAAGAAATATCAATATAGTCATACAAACAACCCAGCAATAAACCAACCAGTCAGCGAGCCAGCCAGCCAGGCAGCCAGTCAGCCATTAAGCCAACTAACATCCCATTAAAACAAATGATGCATACAAAACGTCATAAAATATTGTTTTTCTGGTATATAGATAAAATGCATAGCGATTTATCTATGTGTGTGTGTGACTGTGTGTTTAATTTGTTTTTGTTTTTTTTTAGTAGCTGTGTGTAAATGTTATAAACAAAAACCAACATACTGTAGTGAATAACAATAGACCAAACAGTAGTTTCAGTATAAATTTCAGAGTCAAACGGTCTTTTTAGAATCTCCAACATCATCCTTAAAATAATACACATACACACACACGTACACATGCTCAAAAACATTCACATTTACATATTTTTAGAATGACCCACCAACAGCAGTTGAAACGCAAAAAATATATCTTGAAAAAAAAAAAGAATACAAAAACAAACGAATTAACAACAATAAAGTTGAAAAATATGTATAGTCAAAAGTTTTCGCAGATGCCGAGAGAAAAACGGTTCCAGTAGCTTTCAATAAAATAATTTGCATTATTTTAGCTTTGGTGTCCTGAAGGCTTATTATTCAATTTTATTATTATATTTCAATTCAAAAGAAACTATTTTTATAAAAATAATACTTGAATACTTGAAAAAGCACAAAGTGTCTCTTATTCGTTAAATAAAAAAATTTTAAATTCAAAAATCATTGGAAATTTAAAAATAGAATTAAAAACAAAAGTCTTGTTGAAAGTAAATTTTAAAGTTTTTTTTTCTGTTGTAATCCTGGATTAAAAGTTTCATAATATATTGATAAAATTACTAAAATACTTTTCTCCAAATTACAACTAAAATTTTTGTTTGTGACAAAGGTTGAACAGCTCTGAATAGTTATATAAAAAAAAAAAAAAACACAAAATGTGTTTCCTGTCTGTTTATGGTTTCGAGCAGTCTGTCGTAAAACCAACTGTCGTCTGTTTCACTAACTGGCTGGCACGTACATACATACGACGAGTGTGTATGCCGATGTGGGGCTTTAACTAAAACCCACTTTTTTTTTGTTTCATTGCCCCATGGCTAATAATAAATGGCGTCAAAGGCTTTCGTGCAACAGCAGCTGTTGTGTGCTCCTAAACCCCAACTGTGATGACGACTAACATTTCAAATGGAAAAAACAAATCAACGGAAACGTAACGTGAGAAAGAATGAGAGAGGGAAAGAAATAGACGATTTTAACGTCATAGAATAAATCCAACTCAGTCTCCAATGAAACCGGGCGCATCGCACATGCTGTTGTTGTCACCAATAACACACTTACAGCCAACCACTCACACCCAACAGAAAATCTATAAGTTCAACGCTAACCAGGACAAACAGCAAACTGCAGACTACAACAATAAAATTGCATACTTTCAGATGAAATAAACGAATGGAAGAAAGGTAAAGATGGATGCAGTTGGAAACACACACAAAAGTTTTAGCCACATTTTACCACAGAAAAGAAAAAATATGTAGTTCATAGAGGGCGGGTGGCTGTCGAAATTTATAAAAATAAGAACCAAAAAAACTTATTTTATGTATGTATATACTGACACACAAATATGTGCGTATACATACGAATATAAAGTACATGACCAACTACTAACTTCTTCTACTAACATCTTCTTAAGAACCAACAAAGTTAGTCGAGAAATTTATAAGAATTTCACGAAGTAAATTGAGCATGCAACAAAGAAAAAAAATAAATAAAACAAAAAAAAAGTTATTTTATTTTTGAAACTGACATCCTTAAAGGACGTTATGAGTTTGAAAAGTGGGGCAGAAATACAAAGAACTTCAAAGTTATTATTTCTATTGAGGCAGTTGTACCACAAAAACATTTTAATTTATAATAAACTCCGTAAAATCGCTTAGGAAGGATTCATCAAAGATATGGATTCGACAGTACAGTCGCGATAATTCTTAGCTCGATAATTCGAAAATCGCTATAATTCTTAAAAAAAATTTATTAAATTTTTGTAAACTCCAAAATATATAGTTAAAATAAAAACGTTTTTAATTCATAAAAAATTACTGGTCGCTTGAGAATATGTACAATCGGGACTCTACAGTATGGCTGACTTCCAAAACGTCAAATGCTTTGTGTTTGAACAAAGCATTACATTCCATAACGCCGCAGTACAATGCTTATACAATGTATACCATTTCAAAATGCCGCCGCCAAGTGTTTTTAACGCAGTAAGAAAGCAGACAAGGCATCGGTTTTATAGTTGATTCATTGTTGCGGAACTTTGCATATGTATGAGATTTAAATGCAGTAGCAATACTGTAAACAAACTTTGTATACGAACGTTTTGGAAGTCAGCCTATATCTCTTTTAGTTTCGGCGACCTTTTATTTCACGATTTTTTTCTTATATCTTATTTGTTTAGTTGTGACATATTGCGTATTTTGGGCATCATTATATATAGTTTTTTAGATTTGTCAATTTATCACGTTTTGGCGATTTCTTATCTCTTCTTTTTAGCGATTTATTTTGTTTTGATGTTGTTTTACGCCCACGTTAAGTCTTGGTGGCTTTTACTTTTCTGTGATTGGTTTTAGTTATGCAACATTTCTCTTTTTAAGTGTTTTTGCTTGGAAGGATGTTTTTCGTATTAAACTTAAAGATATTAATCATTTAATGATAAATAAAACAGATATTTTGTTTGGTTTCATTACGTGCAATGAATATATTGTGTATTGAACGTTATCCTTGCTTTTAAAGTATTCTTAAAATCTTACGGATGAGATGATTTTTTTTATTAATTTCTTTTGGACTTTTGTAAATAAGTAAGATAATTATTAATTTAATTATAACAAGTTACCTTTCCTTTTTCAGTAACTAATAATAGATAAAATGTGAATTGTTTGTATTATTAATTTTTTCAAGATCAGCTTTGATCTTCTGTTATTGTTAATTTATATTTACCATATTAAAATTCAATGCTGAATCATATTTTAGAGATGTGTCGAAATTCACTGTCAACAAATTTGTGTATGAAGGTTTCCAAATTTTATAATAATATTTCAATTGACAATAACTGAAATGAATGAGTTTAGCTCAAGTAACATTCAGTACATTTTTTAAGGAATTTCAGATGTTTTACCCAATTTGATGGATGATTTTTCAAGTAGCCTTAAAATAGAATCCTGTCGAAGTAATGGTACTGTGCACTTGTTTGTATGTATTTTAAAAATTTCAAAATTTTTCAAAGTACAGGGGGTAGATTCTGGTTCTGCGATAACGTGAAATGTAAAAAAATGTTTCATTTTCGTTTTCATTACAACTTTACGCAATATCTTTTCGCAGTTGCACAAAATGCGATTCCCGTTTATATTATGAAAAAGTGTTTCATTCCATCTGTTGCAGTGTAACTTTATATCCATGTTATTCAACTTGAAATGTCACACACAGAGAACGAAGTTGAACTACTTCGATGCGGTGCAAGGCCGCATGCAAATATTTATTTGCTTTTGTGGCTTTTACAACATGCATATATTCTTCATTGAAATTTTGAAGTTGATTTTTCAACATATATTACATAATATATGTACATAGCTTATGTTATAGAAAATTGAATAAAAATTAGAAAATATTAAAAAAACGAAATTTATATTTATAGCGGTGGTGAAGAAATTGTATGAATTACATAAGTAGGCAATTTTATTAATAGTCTATCATTACAGATACTGAGTTAATCCTACAAGTTGAATAAGGAATAAATATATATATATTTGTATATATAATCGGAGATATTATTTAATGTCTTATTGGCAAAAAAATATAATAAAAAAATAGTGTATAATCACACTTTTATACTATAATTTCAAATGGTAAAAACTGTGAAAATCAAAGTCGATAGTTTAAAAATATAGAAAATATAGATAGGTATAAATATCGGTATCGATAATATTTAAAATACAATTTTGACCGTTCCTTTAGTTTAATTCTATTTATTTACTTTTTATTTTTTTTAATAAAATGATATGATTTCAAATTACATACTCGTATGTATGCATGTTGCAAAGAGCAACAAATTTTTAAACGGGATTAATTCTAGATGTTTTAAAAATGATTTATTTAACCTTTCTCTTGTGCTCTCTGGAGACGATAAAAAGCACATCAACGTTCTAAGTGTGTGCGTGCAGTCGTGCTTTTTCGAGTACACGTACATATACGTTGTCGGCTCTGATTGATGAAAACCATAATCTTGTGATATATTACTTTGATAGTCTCCAATTGTGATTGACAAAGAAAATGTCACTTGTTTTGTATCGAAGTGTAATGAGTAAAAAGATGGCAGCACACGCATACTTGTTAATTTTATGCTCTGGTATTTTTGTGTATAAACAGTGTCAAAGGCATATATATTTTTGTTTTTTGACAAAATTGCACAAGACCCGCGGTTGCAGGTAGTAATTTAAATAAACTAATAACAACAAATTGCCTGAATAGTTATAATTAGGTAAAATTTTCCTACTTAAGTACAAACATTCAATCGATAGTAAAATCGGAAAAATCATTAGCAGAAAAAATAGCACTAAGTCGAATACAATTTTTTTTTTTAATTATTTCTATTTATTGATACATTTTCCATAACATATGCTAATTGCTTTCTAGTTTTGGCCTGAGTTTATTTAAATGTGCTAGATATTCAATTTTATGCGTTTCCGAGATTTAGTGCAAAATAAGTTTTTTTTACTTTTCTATCGCATTATGTATTTTTTAAGCAGCCGGCTCCAAAATAAGTTTAAGCCGCCTCTTAGTTTATTTTTTTTAAGCCGACACCAACTTTCTCTCTGCTTGGGCCTGCACAATTGTCAAAAAAAAAAAAAAAAAAAATACGTTGTACATTGGGATAAATGTATAAAAGTTAAAAATGTATGCATTATTTTTTTTAAATGCAGTAACAAATCTGTAAATACATATGTATACATATGTATGTATATATGTATGTACATACGCATGTATACATAAATCAATTATTCAAATAATTTTTTTTATTTTTGAACTGTATACATACATATGTATGTACATACTTACATATTTATCGTTTGCAATATCGACATTTATGTTTTAAAAATTAATAAAAATTCTTTTCGATTTATGCTTGTGCGCATGCCTTTTGCTGTTTTTTCCATTTTCGCTGACAAATTTTAAGTGAAAAAAAACGCGTCATATGAAAATGTTTTGACATTTGTTTTCGCAGTTACATAAAACGAGAATCAGTTTTGCTGTGAAACTGAGAAAAAAATTGTTTCATTCCATTTGTTTCTCTCATTGTGAAAAGATTTTAATTTGTTTTAATTTCTTCACAGAACGGGAATCAGAAACAAAATGTAAACGAGAAAAATGTTTACATTTCACGTTATCGCAGAACCAGAATCTACCCCCAGGAATACAATTTGTGATGTATGATTTGTAACTATTCATTTCGTGCAAGTAACGTTCAGTACATTTTGGTATAAATTTTAATATTTTTCCTCACACTACAATTCAATTGGAATGAACAACACTTAAAATGGGTACTTTTAAATTGAGACAAAAAAATAATTAAATTTAGTCCAAGTAACATTCAATAAAATTTGTATCAAAATCCAAAATGATTTAACAGTAAATGAGATGGATATTTTTTTTATCAATTTAAACAAAAAATAATAATTTTTGTCGACGTAATGTTCAATACATTTTAATATGAAAGTTGAGCAAAAATGAGTAACGTTCCCTACATATATCTTTATTTATGTACGTTATTTCGATTTTCGGCAATTGCAAGGTAACAATGAAGTATTTTAAAAAATAGTAACGTTCAATACGAGTATAATTCGTTTTTTTTCTTTTATTAAATTTTACTATAACTTAATGTATAGAAACGACAAATTTTAATTATCATTTATTTTCAATACTTGAAACTTTTAAACTAATCATTTTTATTTCTTCTTTGCATTGCAGGTAATTTTTGTGACATTATTACAAGTATTTCAGTAAGTAAAATAATTATTTAAAATAAACCTCTTTCAAACATCCTTTTTATAAAAAGTAAATAAAAATGTGTTTGACGAAGATCACAACTAAATATGATAAAACTTAAGTCCTTAAGTCTAAACATATTTAAGTCGACATATTTATCGTCACACACATGTACTCCAAACTATTAACTTACTAAAGTACTGCTGTAAAAGAAACAATAATTTTTCTATTAACTTTGCTGCCTAGATAGAGGTCATGACCTGCCATGAATTTTTTACGAACTATAAAAAGTAAATTATTACACGTGTATTTACTTGAAATGGGTGATTTTTTAAGAGCAGTAGAAATGTCCATTACACAATACATGAGTCTTTTTTTTGGTCTGGAAATTTAAAAAGCAATCTTTACACCAGAGGTATATATTCAAATTTTGAGTAATAAATCAAGAAGTAATTTCTTAAATCTTAAAATAAAATAAAATTTAAATCTACTCCTTCTTTAAAAAAATTTACCCTTTAATTCTGCCAAAAGCAAAATCCAATAAACACTAATAAATAAATAAGGACTATTAATTGTTTAATTAACACACTTCAATTAATCTCCCTCTTTTTCGCTATCGTTTGACGTATCAACTGTAGACCTTAAATGAAACATTGTCAAACACGCAAAGGCAAACACACTTGTACACACACACACACAAATTGACGCAAAAGGCAAAAAAAAACATTTATTCCTCCTCTTAAATTTGTCTCTGAATTTGTGAAAGCACAAATTTATTTATATGTATATGTGTGTTTATATGTATGTGTTCATAGTGAAAATACTAATAGTTGAGCCCAATAAAGAGAACGAAAACCCGAATAGCGTCAATCCAACAAGAGATACAACGAGTAGTTTGGCAGACAAGGCAAAGACGTTTGACGCGACAATGTCGAGACACTGCATGAAAGAAAAATACTACACAAAACACACTCAAATACAAACAAACAAAGAAATAATTTTTATGCATAAAAGCAAAAAAAAAAAGGAAAAGGAAAATATTAACTAAATTAGAAAAACGTGTTAGAGAGGGAAAAGGTAGGGCAGAAAAAAGGAAAAATAACGCAAGTTAAATACAAACACAAAAATGTTATGAACAAACATTTATAAGTGAAATTTTTATTAATCTTTGCATGTGTGTGTGTGTGCATGCGTGCGTTTGTAAATTTATTTAGAAAAAAGTAGACACACGCAATATATTCCACTTGCTCCTCCTGCGTGTGCCTTGAAGACCTTTCCAACAAAATTGTCATTAACAACGCACATATTTTAGTGAATGGAAGCGGAAACGGAAACGGATATAGCTGAAATAAAAAGTTGGATATATTTGACACTGTAAATGTCAAAAAGTTAAATAAAGATAAATACATTTGTTGATTAAGGTTGTAATAAACTAATGAAGAATATTTGGTTAAATATTGAAATTATGCAAAATGTTATAAATAAATTCAGTAAAGAAGAGGCCATAAGCATCCCGACGTAAAGGATCTATTGTTTGACCGAAATGACCATTGAATCAGACTAAGGCTACGAATAAAGTCTATTATCTTATGCGGTGAGTGCTTATACACATACATATTTCACTTGAAGTCATTAAGATAACTCCAAGGAACTTCATTATACGCCAGACAGTCTGTTTCATATTTCAGATATTAATATACGGTAACAATTTAATAAAAACAAAATTAATTTAAAAAAATGATTTTATTAAAAAAGAAGACCTACTGCCTTTAAAATTTTTGATTGATTTAAATCATATCATTTTATCACAATTACAAATATCGTAATAACACTCAGTAGTTGTTACATATTTTCAAGAATATTTTTTCACCATTTATTTGCCAGGTTATCTTGTCATGACATGTTTTTTTTTTCGACATATTGCTTGTATAACAGCAACAATTGTCACTAGTCATGTGAATCATACAAAAAAATATACTTTAGCCTTTTGTTAACAAAATTATTAGTATTTTCTAATCTTATCGGGTAGAAAAGCAGCTCTAGCGTTCATGTAGATACTAACAAATGTTTCGTTATTAAATTTATAACGCTTTTAATACACTAAACATTTGAAAAGAAATAGATAAAATTGTTATTTTGCAAGAATTTGTAAACAGCAAAGTTTTCTTAAGTTGTTAACATCAATGTATTATTTAAATCAGTAAAGGACACTATAAGGTCAAATGATTAGGATTTTTTTAAGATTTTTAATAACAATAGATTTCAGACAAACCCTGACATATCAATCGAAATGTCAGCTGGAAATTTTTCTAAGTATTTCTGGTTTCTGCAAATTGATTTAGTGTACAGACAAGCGGACATATTTAATACGTTATGGAATCGGAAATATATCCTCCATAAAAGAAGTTTAAGCCTTTTTCCCATTTGAAGTTTTTAACTAAAACAATTTGAATTTATGAAGAAAGAAAAAATTTAAAAAGCTTAAGTCTGACTGAAAGATCTGTTTTCATAAATGCTGTGAAACATTCATTAATCGGATTGAAAACTTTATTAAATCAGCCAAAATTATGATTCATTGGATTAATGGAACAATTACATAATAATTATAATAAAAATTCCATCAGCTAAGAATGTACAGTGCGAGATAGATTTGCGCAACCACCGATTACTGCAACAGCCCCGATTAGCGCAATAGTCAATTTTTTTTTTACATTGCAGTCTTTATTAGTGCAACTTTTTTCAGAAAACAGTCTCGATAAGTGCAACTTTTTATGTTTTATTAAATTTTAAGCAATTTTCTCTCTGAATTTATTTGTTCAGAAACGTAGTTTTAACAAGTAAAGAGCCCATCCAGTTCCAGCAAAGAGCCCATCTTAAAAATGTTTTCCACATGTCAGTTGTGGTACTTTTTTCTATTTATTTTATGTTCTTTACTTTTTTGTTCTCGCGCAGGAGCGGCTCTTAAACAGTTTTCATAACATCATTATTTTTAAATGAATGAGTTTAAGTTAAATAGTGGTAAAAAAACATAGCATATTCAGAAATCATAACCAACGTCGGAACTAATAAAACAGTAACTAAAATATAGTCAATAGATAGCTAAAGATCTTATTCACAACTCATAACTAGCGTAGCAACTGCTCTCAGATGGTAAAAGAAATGCAACCCTGCATATTAGCGAATAGAGAAAACAAAATATCGATAATATTTTGAACGATTATAGTAAATTATTAATTAAAAAGTTTATAAAGCTATTTAAAACAATTTTTGTTCTTTAAAAAAATTCATATAATTTCTATAAAAGTAATTTTTTGTTTAAAGTTTGTATATAAATCATTTAAAATAGCGGCGTGTAAAAATAAAATTATTCAACAGAATTTTGTTGACCAAAAACACATCTCTAGTTTTAATTTTATTTTTTGTATTGATGTTTTTTGGACGCAATCAGCATTCATCAGCTGTTCTTTGAATGTATTAGTTAGTTAACATTTAGTGACAGCTGTACCCATAATTAAGTGGAAACTTCTCTTGCTGAAAGTAACCAACTGTGAATAACTTAAATTGACACTTAAAAACATTACCACTTACTGATAATTTAAGAATATGCGCCATTAAATTTTTAGTGGTCGGTTATTGCAATTTCCTTTCGGTTGCGCATATCGACCTCGTACTGTATATGAAGTAAATATTTTCATCAATTCAGTACACAATTTTGCTAAACTAATGAACATATTTCGTCATCATTGTAATAAAACTACATACATATATCACTATTTTCATGAAATTATTCAATTATTTTACTTGCATTTTCTTATTGAAATTTTTTAATTATTTTTTAAACAACTCAATGCGAACAATACGAAGTATAGACAGCAAGATCGAAATATCATTATATCGTCGTTGTCTGTAAAATTCCTACTGCCCTTCAAAATTTCAAGTATACATATTGCGAAAAATTCCAAAATTATTTAGCTTGTGTTTGATTTAGAAAAAAAATACCCAGTATTTTATAACAGTATTTTATGGACACATTGCATCGTTTCCACTGTGTGGAACTTAAATTATTTACCCCCATTAATAGATTTTATTGGGATTTATTTCAGTTTACTTTTTTTCTTATTTGGTGTTGTGTAGTTCTTTGGTGGTTTAAACTTTTCTCGAGTTTCTCTTTTCAACTGTCAGTCCGCATTGCGACAATCACTGTTGCGAAAATGTCACTCCGCAGTTTGTAACACAATATTTTATGTCTTCTTTTTGTATATTCATTTTTTTTGTCGTTCATTTTAATTTAGTTTAAGTTCATAAACAATTTAAATATAAAGATGAGCTTTACTAAGAAGACAAGTCGTAACAATGCAAATTGTAATAAACGTTATTATTTTTGGGGTGGTTATGTGTGTGCGTTACATGGCAACAAGTAATACAACAATGAAAAGAAAATCTTAATTTTTACCAATATAAAGACGAAAAAAGATAACTGTTGTAAAGAATAATAATTTAAAAAAATTTAATAATAAATAATTTTTCCTAATAAAATGTTTAGCTTTGGTCCATAGAAACCGTTTATAAGATCTGCATACTTGTCTAACTTCAAAACGCAAGAAGATAATTAAATTCCCTTTCGACTTCACAGTCATAAACTAAGGCTACTTTAAGAATTTAATATCAGTATTTCCTTATCAAATAAAGATTTTTAAATCTTTACAGTAAACTTTCCCACATTTCTTTAACATAAATTTAATCAATACTCTTACATGCTGAATTAAACTCGAATTTCATATTTCAAAGTGTGTTGATGAATGAAATTTAAAATTCTTTGCGATTTTATTGTTCAACTAAATAAGAATTCATGCATTTTTTCCAACTTTTACATCAATATATATTCTTGCCTTTTCAAACACAAATGTCTGGCCTTAATTTGGGTCATCACTCTACCAAAAAGCCAAACAAAAATATATAAATGTGTTCCAGATAAAATGAAGGACCCCGCAACACGTTCAAATGCAAAACAAATAAATCCTCAAATATCCCCTCATCATTTTAATCATCATCATCAGTGTCGTGATAATAAAAACATCATTTCCCATTCATCGGCATAGAAAAAAATAGCAGAAAAAAGAAAAGAAACGTAAAATGCAGATTTTTTCCATTAAAATTTTAATATTTGATTTTTAATATTTTGTGTTGGTTTGTTTATTCATTATTTGACTTGTTTTTTTTTTCTGTGTTTCTAGTTCTTTGACTTCTTTTGTGGTATAAAGCAAACCTTGTTTTAAAAGCCTCTCTTCGCCCCCTGGTATAACTTAACACTCCTGCACTTACCCCCCTCCACCTACTTTTCTTTTGCCGCCACCAACGTACTTATATTCAACATGCAACACACATATTTTCCTTTAATTTGTACGCATTCACTTTGAATGTTGATTTTGATGTTGTTGTTGCTACCGTTGTTGTGTGTAATGGCAACTACTTCATTATAAAGGTGCAGCAGGAGAAATCAAAGAGAAACTTTTACTTGTTTTTTATTCCTTTTATATTTTATTTTGCTATTAATGTGGTGTGTGTATTAATTTTTGTGTGCTTATAGTTCTTACCTAAATGTATGCTATAATAATATTTCAAAATCTAAATGCAATGTACTCGTATGTGTTCATCTATGTATGTGCACGGATGTTGATGAGTATGCAATTGTTTGTTGTTTTTATATGTATGTGTTTTTTGTGTGTTTGCAACTGGGTTAAGCAGTCTTGTCAAAACATATACTTTTACACCCATTTTATCTTTATAGACGACATACGATACGATACGTTGCGATAAACCTATTAATACGAGTATAATAACATTTTCTACTCTCAAAATATTTCAATGATTTCTAGTATTTGGCGAGAAAAATATGGAAAATATATTACAAAAGGCAGTTGGTATTTATGTCACCATCTTTTAAAATAAAGTGATGTGTTACAGTTTTTTACGAGGTCAAGCTGTGCATTTTGTGGCACATCATATTTTCTCAACGTAAAAAAATGTTATATCGGTTAGAGGAAATGTTTTAAATTCACTTTTTTTCTAAGAAAATTTCGTTTAGCTTCATTAAAGTCCATAGCCGAAATTATCGAAATTATTCTGTACTAAATTACCGTCTAACAAATAGAATCGCCAGAAAAGAACGACATTGTCAGCCTAATTTCCACCGAAGTCTATTAGTCTTTGAAGATCATGAGAAAATGAAAAATTAGGAAAAAAGTTTAAAACGGAATGACTTTGAAAGAGTAGCAGAATTTGAATTTCTTTTATCCAACTTAAATGTGTTGTAGTGTTATTTTAGAGCGAATGAATAAATTAGATTAAGACTATTGTTTTCTTGTTAAAGATAAGAAATATTTTTCTTAATCTATAGAGTATCAAATAAAACCACCAACATACTTAAGTTTAATAGACGATGCATACGAGGGTTGTTCCATAAAAATCTTAACGGAAATTTTCCAACCACTACTTGGATACTTCTATGTAATATTTTATAAAAAGCACCTTTTATAAAATGTGCCATTTATAAATACTCGTACAAATTTGGAAAAAGTACCTTTAATAAAATGTGCCATTTATAAATATACATTTGTAAAAAGTACCTTTAATAAAAGCACCTTTGATAAAATGTACATTTTTTCTCAAAAGTACCTTCTTTGAAAAGCATCTTTAATAAAAGTACCTTTTATAAAAATACTTTTTGTAAAATAGACTTTTATAAAAAGTACCATTTACAAAAAGACCTTTTATAAAATTTATTCGGTATAAAAGTTATCGTTTGAAAAAAGTGATTCTTACAAAAAGTTGTTGTTTTTAAATTTACTTCAAAAAGAAATACATCCCTCGCTATTTTATCAATTCTCCTGTATATAAGTACGTTTTAGTTGATCAAGCATGCAACCAACCAACCAGTCAAACTTAGCGAAAGTAACCAACCAAACAGCCCAAGCAACCAACCATACAACCAATAATCATTGCACGTTATCTTAAGCGGATGCTAATTTAATTGATTATTATGTTTATATATTCGAAGCTGATATATTCTTTCAATACCTGACCACCACACCACCTACCTCCCCCATCAATGTTCGGCAGCAACTTGCACAAATTGAAAATAATGTTCAAGCGAACTGGTTAATTTCGTGTGTATGAGTATGCACCCTAAATATGGTCAACTTTAACTTTCCATTTATTTGTTACACCAAAAGTTAGAATTAAAAAAAAATTCTTGACAGCTAGGGTATTTATAATTCACCACTGACAAAGATATCAATCAGTCTTCTTTTTTTTTTGTTAATTTGTATTTATGTTTTCGTCACTCAATCACATCATCAATATTACAATAATAAAACCTGTGGCTTCAAGGCCCCCCTCCATTTGTCATTCTATTTGCCATCACTCGATGTTCTTAAGATATACTGGTCATACTGTAATACACAGTTCCAACTCAAAATCGATGGTTACTTTAGTAAATGGAATTAAAGTTGCTGTTGCTTCTGTTTATTTCTATGTTTTTGTGTCTTGCAACTCTTCTACAAGTACTTTGATCAATAATTTCTTATGCATAAAAATAATAAACAAACCAAAATAGCGGTTCTTATATTTCTTAGCAACAGCAAAAGCATTTCATCTATCGTATGGCGGTGCTGTTGTTGTTGTTTTAGTAGATGGGATTCTTCGATGCGTTTCTATAAATGTCTAAAGTCTTTGTGCCTCTGAATATTAGTGGGCTTCACCCACAAATACGCAGTCTGTACAAAAAAAAAAAAAAAAAAAAAAAAAACAAGAAAAAGCAGAAACGTAAAAGTATTCTTTTATAAAAATGTTGTAGAAATTTTTGCAAAGACATTACTTTTATAAATTTTATTATCAAAAAGTTTCTGTCTAAAATTTGTCGATAGCCAAATTTTTATCTAAAGGTAACCAATTAAACTTTCTGATATCGATAACGATAAATTGTCGATAGAAAGTATTTGAGAAGCTTATAAAAATATGGATCCCCAGGGGTTGGAGGTATAAAAACTCTTAAAAAAGCGTTACTTAAATGTGATTTGCCCCTATACTAGAAACAAATTAAATTCGCATGGAATCCATATTATGTGACCCACAAACTTTATTCAGCGAGCGATACTAAATGTATAGAAACATTTTTTTTTATAAAATTTTTGACATTGATTAATTTTCTATTGAACATATTTGATATCGCTTGATTTTCCACAGAAAATATATCGATTAATTTTCGATAAGAAATACATGTTTGATATTGATTACTTTTTAATGGAATAGTTTTGTTATCGATTAATTTTGCATATGATATTTTTGATATCGATTTTTTTTAATAGAAAATTAATCCTTAAAATTGTCTCTAAAAACTTTACGTTAGCGATAAATTTCGTTATTAAATTTTTTTATATCGAAACCAACAACAAAAGTTATCTGGACTCTAAGTCTGCCAAAGATCTGATTCCTTTCCAACATTGCATTTGTAGATCCATATGTAACAATGTTCGAGTATCTCTTAATGCTGCTTTTAGTTGTGGTTTGATTTCATTTAATTCATTTGCCAGTGAGTTTAAAATCCACTTCAATTTCTACTTCATGCTGTTTGTCGTCGCTGTTACCAACCATATGAGAATAGAGATGATCAATAACGAAACGATCAATGTGTGGTTGTCATCATTTATTATAGTCATCAGGATTAATACAGAAAACTACTTTAGATAAATCGAATTAAATTTAATGATACTTTTATGTGTTATTTATTATTGGTATCTTTATTTGCAACTTTTTGTAAAATTATATCTTCAATTACAGATGGAATATTACTCCCCAATGAGAATTAAAAATGTGTCTACGGAATACAGTTAGTCGTAGCTACGACAGCTTAGAAATAATGAAAACTTGACGAAAATTTATTGTTCATTTTGTAAATCATTATAATTTTTATTATATTCAAGTTTTATTCTATTATGATCAAGAGGAGCAAAGTAATGAGGGGGGTAAAAACAGCTCGAATAGTTTCGAGCAAATATACACACTGTATGGCCGAACTTGGCCGTGCGCCTAGATTTCTAACAAAGTCAGTGCAGTTCGTATTGACTTGTTTTCATCTTTCTTGAAATTCCTGACTCAGTCCGCTCTCTTTTTAAATCAGTTCCAAAGAAAGAGTAAACTTTAGATTTACACCAGAAATATCAAAATATCTTGATCAAATTATTAAATCATTTCCACTTAGCACTCAGTATCAGGTAATTACCGATTAGTTTCATCAAACGAATCAGAAAATATGGAAGAAGAGAAACAACGAACAACCAGCAACATTATAATTATACTTCATTCTCTATTTTTATTGCGGAAAATTGGTCAGTATTTATCAAATCAGAACATTGCACCCAGTGGAGTTGAAAACACAACATGGCAGTGGCAATTAATTAAGGCGCCCTGTCGCCAACTTTTGTGATAATAATTACACAATAATAACGACAGAAGCGCAACAACTTTTCCACTCACTATTCGGCAAAGAGAATATGGCCATAAATAAATTCGTGAGGCAAACAACACTTAACAGACAGCAAACCATTCATATAAGCAGCATGATGTAAACATATCCATCCATATACACAAGTGCGTGTGTCTACAAATTTAGAAAATTGTTAAGCTTAAGAGTTGTTCACCAATCTATTGAGTTGAACTGAGACAAGTCTTAATAAGGTGTATTTAAATCTTAAAAAAAATTCAGTATGCATGCATATGTATATATATTTATTTTTAAGTAGATTTTTAACTAAGCATTTCTCTTTTGCTGCCATTTAGTGTTTAGTGGAATAATAAAGTGGCATTAAGTTTGAACAACATGCATCTATTCTACGTACTTGCTTGCCACTAGTTACGTGTGCTCTTTAATGGTGTGATGTCTTAGACATGAACTTCCCTTTTCTGAAAAACAGACAAGAAAATAAAAACTGTCGTCTGATAAAAAATTTCGTCTTGACAGAGCTTTCAAAGAGTGAAAAATAATGATCGCAAACTAAGAAAATACCCCTTAATATAAATATATAACAAAAATAATATTAAAACACTGCCTTCACCAACGGAACATCAAGATCTTTATGAATTCGATGATTTCGGATACACCAGGGGGCTGCTGTTATTGTACGTAGAATTTTATTCTGTCGCCTTTGAATTTTTTCGACATTCGATGCTGAGGCAGTGCCCCATAACTGGATTCCGTAGGACCATATTGGTTTCAGGATCGCGTTGTATAATAAAAGTTTACAGTCTAGGCTTAGTGTAGAATTTCTTCCAATAAGCCAATTCATTTGGGCTGCTTTTAATTTTATTTGTGTTAACTTTGCGTCTATATGCGATTTCCATGTTAAACGACGATCAAGATGAACGCCTAGATATTTGACTACAGTTTGTTGCGGTATAGTCTCGGTGTTGATTTATATAGGCGGGCATGTTTCCCTGCGCAACGTTAACTTTTATACGCCATTGTTTGAGCCATTTTTCCAATTTGGATATGTACCCTTGCAAGTTGCTGGAAGCAACTCATGGACGCTTTTTTTTTTAATTTAAATGGCGAGGTTGTTCAGTAAAGTGAAATGTTCTTCAACAATTCTTTATTTTAACCAAAATCACTGTTTAAAACAGTTTGAATTTGCACTTTCAAACAATCAGTTAATTTAAACTGTCAGGGATACTAGATTGTAATTTATTTCTTCTCAAATGTTGATGTATGAATGTATGAACTCTGGCTTCAATCGACTGCGGAGGGCTTAAAAAATTCCCTTCCCTAGCTACAAATTTTCGTTTCATTAAATAGCTTTTTAAAAGCCTGACGATGTTTGCGGGTAGATTTTGCGTTAATTTGTGTATAAGACCTTCGTCCCATACTTTATCGAAAGCTTGAGAAACATCTATAAAGAGCGCAGAGCAATATTTCTTTTTTTGAAAGGTGTCTCCAACAACATTCACAAGTATGTTTGTTTGTTCAATAGCTCTATGTTGTCTGCGAAACCCGAAGTGATGATCTGGAATGCATCCATTACTAGTCACTATAGGCATCAGCTTGCTCATGTACAGCCTTTCAAATAGTTTTGAAATGTTGGGCAATAAAGTAATAGGCCGATAAAATTCAACCTTTGTATGATCCTTGCCGGGCTTTGGTATCATAGTAATCATCGAAACCTTCTATTTTGTTGGATAGTGTTCTAGGCGTAGAATACTATTAAAAATGAAAAGTATTATTCTCTTTGCAATATAAGGCAGTTCTTGAAGCATTTTGTTGCTTATTTTATCAACACCTGGGGCTTTTTTGGTGTTAAGACTAGTAATCGCCTTTTCAATCTCCACAATGTTAAATCTTAGCGGTGTTTCTGGTAAAGAGACGACTGGTGGTATTTCAACACTATCAGCAGAAGTATGTGGAGTCAATACTTTTTCTAAATGCTTAACAAACCGAACACATTTTTCAGCATCAGTTCTTGCCCAGTCACCATTCGAAACTCGCAATAGAAGTTTACATATCAACGGCCTTTTAAGTCCTTTGGCTGCACGCCATAGCGTATAATCTGTTTGTGGTGTTGCATCTAGTTCTTGAAGAAATTTTGAAGGGCAGCTGTTTTGTTTGTTTGCAAAACTTTTCTAAGTTGTTTGGTACATTCCTTCAGCCTTAACTTTAACTGAGGGGATCTGTAACGTTGCCATCCTCGTCGAGCTCTCCTTTTTTCAGATAATAGTTTTTCTATACCTACAGAAAAAATATTGTTTAATCTAAATTCTAAAGATAATTTTCAATTTCAATATACTCGTATATGAAAAAATTTCGATACTGATAAATTTTCTATAGAAACCTTTTTATATTGATATTATTTTTATTGAAAATTTTCGATATCGATACACATTCTATAGATATCGATATCTTTTTTTATAGAAAATTTTCGTTTTCTTTATCGGTATTTATCCGATTTCAATATCGATATTTTTCTATAAAAGAGTTTGCAGTCTTCTTTAGCTCTGCTTCTCCAACAACAAATTTAACACACACTTGCACTTGCCAACCGAATGCATATTGATAATTGCATAAAAACAACAACAACAAGAAAAAAAGAACTGGCGGCACTTGTGATTGTGGAAAAGTGATCCATCTAAACATTCTTAAAAACTAACGAACATTTATTGAAAGCAGCTTGCAGCAATGTCAAACATTTTAAACATTAAATTCACCTGCTGCAATTGATGGGATGGTTGATATCATCTTTTTATGCTGAACTCATTCACTTACCATCTTCTGTCATGTACAACAAATACATGACCAAGTAAGTGGCTGTTGCAAATGTTGTGTATGCCTGCCTGCCTCTGCTGTGATTTAAACGTTTGAAAATGATGTTGTTGTTTGTTGCTGGCTGCATCAAGAGAATGTTGCGCATGCCAAGCACGCACTATGTAATGCGACATATTATTATCTTTGCTGGAAAATCTTTTCTGTTAAAAAATCGCTGCATGCAGTTTTTATCGCAAACAACCTAACTACTCGTAACTATAAAAGGTGTGTGTGTGTGCATGTGATTGGCTGTGTGTCTATAAAAATATTCATTGATAGTTTAAAGTATGTATATACGAGTGAGTATTCCTCCTTGTTTGTCTTAAAACAAAAAAATTTCGTTTTATTTAGTCAGTTTGGTTTGTGTGTATCCAGGCAGTCCAGACTTGTGTCTCCTACCCTAAACATCAAGGCGTGTCATTATCCCCTCAAGAAGCAAACGTTTGCTAGAAAACATATTTATCCATTTTACTTTTAAGCACTAGAGTTTTATGCTTTTAAGTTCTGTTATTTGTATTCGTAGACGCCATCCTTAAATGCATAATTTACATGCTCCAAGGTCTGCTTCAATCTGGTTGTTTTCTTCTACAAAACTTTCCTTAAATAATGAACGGCGTCAACATTATTTTATACTTGTTGTTGCTGTAGTTGTTGCTGTTTTCTCAGCCTCTACCCAAATAGTCTGTCCGTCTGTTTGGCTGTCTATAATAGTGTGGCGGCAATTTATTTACATACAAATCATAAAAATTAAATAAAAATCTCTCATATGAAATTCTGTTTAAAATTAAAAAAGAATCAAGTTTAATGACTTAAAATGAAAAAAAAAACAAAGAAAAAAAATTACTTTGAAATCCTCTATTTTATGCAAAATGCCGTTCAGGGGCATGCTAACATTATATTTCCTGCAACAGATAAAAGAATACATTGATAATAAAGCGAATAAGATAGTCGATTAAAATGTAAAAGGGAATAGAATATCTAAATATTTTTAACGATTTGTTTATATTAATTTTTCTATTTACTCAAGTAAAAAAATAAAATTGATAGATTTAGTTTTCTACTGCAAAAAATAAAAATCGAAAACCTTTATATTCGAATAAATTTAATCGCTCAGTTTTCGTAAAAACTATTTCTTGTTTAATTAGGAAAGATGCATGATGAGGGTGGTGTTGGCTGAAGTGGATAGCGCGTTGACTACTAAGCAAATAATGACTTGGGGCCTGGGTTCAAACCCTAGACAGAGCAAGTCAATCAACATCATTAATTTCTCTAATGTACACTAGTTGTTGTCGGACTATTTAAGTGATAAAGGCATAGCACTGGTCACTAAAAAACTGTTCCGACAGCGATTGATGCTGTTCCAAGCTAATGTACACAACATCGCCCTCCTTCGTCGGTTAGCAGAAACATCGGCGAAGTAAAACAATTAATAAAATGCCTGCTAATACAGCTTAACAAAGTTAATGCGTCTACTTAACACTGGGGGTGCCTCAAAACTGCTGTAAAAAATTAACATAACGCGGAAAGCAGAGTTGTAAAAGAGTTAAGCCTTCTAAATTTTCAACATCTATCTTCTCTACCCTATCCCTCTCACTGAGTTCCGGCACAATGCACTGCATACGTAGGGGTCATCCCAGTGCTGGCCCTAATTAAAAAAAAAAAAAATTAAGATTGTCAAAGAATACAAAGAGTACTTGCGAACGATAATAGGTAACATTCAGTGCTCTAAATAAGTTTAAACTCCCCTTTCTAAAATTTTGTTTTCATAATTAACAAAATACTCGTATATGGTGAAAATCTGTTTGTAGAATAAAATTTATTTGTTATTCCCGTCCTGCTGCTACTGTGCGTCTGCTCAATATCAGGCATTGGAAAAATGCTCGCATACCTGCATGCATGATTGTTTAGTTGCGTCAATATCTGGCTGGATGGTTGTTGCATTAATGCGTTTATAGTTCGTCTTCCTTTATTTTTTTTTTTGTTGTGTTCGTATAATGGCTGCTCCATGTCGTCGTCTCGCTGTAATAATTTTTAGAAAATCCTGCTTTTGTTACGGATGTTCTTCATTTCTATAGTGTTGTGGCGCCAAATGTGCTAGAAGCACTCATTCATTTACTTAACTCTTCATCATCAGCATCTTCAACGACTCTAATAAAACCAGCATTTAACTTTTTTTCATTTCTATTTTTATATTCCTTTTTTGCCTCCTTTCCAAGCATTTTTATTGTGTTTGCGTTTGTATTGCGTTGGTTATTAAATGCCACTCATAAATACTGAGAACAAAGTAAACGCATTCTATTTAGGACGTTTATTAAAGAAACAATAAAGTATTAAATTTATGCGACTGACTGGCTATTGTTTTCTTTTTGTTTGTTCATGAATTTTTTTTTTAATTTGTATTTAAGGTGCTAAATTATTGTTAATTTGATTATTGCTTTCGGTTTTATTTTGCTGCACTTTATATGACTGATGTCAGATGCAATTAATCGCTTAACTTTGATAAAAGAAAGATGAACATTTTTCGTGTTTGTAAAAATTACATTTTTATCGTGAGTTTGACAATTTTTAGTTTCTTTGTTTCTTTAAAACCCCCGCAGAATCGTGGCGAGAAATTAAAAGTTGTTTATTTTATTTCTCTAAAATTATACGGATTTTCTAGCTCTGCGAGCATGAAGTTAGTAGAAATCAATCACCAATATTTAGATTTTTAATTACTTAAAACTTCTCACACTTATTTTTGATCAGTTGAAATTACTTCAATTACAGTAATAATTGACACGAGTTTCACAATTTTGATTAATTGTGTTAATTGAAACTATTAAAAGAATTCATAGCATTCATTAGTAATCAAAATAACTAACTAAACATATTGACTGCACTGCAAACTGTTAATGTAAAATTTATTTATTTTTTTCGTTCTTTTGGTGTCCATCCATCTTTTTTCGCAAAACTTTAAATTGCTGCTAAATCATTTAGAAATTAGAACATTCACTATAATCGAGTCCTAATTTTTACAAAAAAAAAAAAAAAATAATAGAAAACTGCTCCAGCTACTGTTCGTTGTGCTGCTTTTAACCTCAAATGATTGATTTGACTGATACTTAACATAAATCGTTTTTATTTTTCCTATTTTTTAGCTTTAAATATAATAAAAAAGAAGAAAACTTTCAAACAATCTTAACTGAAAACTTAACATTAAATTTAATAAAAGGTTTTGCAAAGGCCATCAATTTTTATTATTAAACATGCTGCTGCTGCTGCTGCCGTATATTTATTGTATTGAATTATAAAAGTAATAAAGAAAGGCATTTTAATATGTTGTTGTTGTTGTTGTTGTTTTGTTGTCGAGTTTGTTCTATTTTATTATAACGATTATTTTACTTCCTTGTTTGTGTGTTGCAATACATGCAACTAATAATGTATTGTTGCTGCTACTTGGTGCTATAAAAAATATAATATTGGCTGCAACAATCTGTATCATAAAATACCCATCAATTGAATGGGCTGAAATATTTGTTAGAATTGATAGTACTTTAGATTATTGACGGTTGTTGTTTGGAGCTTTCGACCTTATTGAGTTTCAATGTTAGAGAAAGAGTACGTACGTTCACATTGTTTGAAATAAATTAGGAAGTTATTGTGATCACTTACATGCATAAACGTGTATGTAAGTAAGATAATATTTAGTTCTAAAAAGACTGTATATTTAATCCAACAATTTAATAACAAAATGGCCAGCTAACGATCACATCATGATATTTTACTTTACATTTCTTGGTTTCAACCCATCGCGCAAAGTGATTAGCTTGCCTGCAGAAAACCGCCAGGCTCTTTGGCCGAAATCGAAACGGCAACCTTCGAACTAATAGACTATCACCCACAACGCCTGACACGTTTAAACACCTTTCGCTCCTTTATTGCAACGTAGTCATATCTCAAGATATATGAGATATGACTATGTTGCAATAAAGGAGCGCTTTGTTAAATTATGATAAATTTTAAATTCAACATACCATCCCTGACTGGCGTTAGAATCAAAGTTAGAGGCCGGCACATATGAAAACAATCCTTAGCCAGAAGTCACAACGCCTAAAATAATATTTCTGGACGCGGTGAATGACGTGTCGTCTTTCGCATAAAATACGTCCAAAGGTTGGAACCGAATCGAAAATTTAAGAAAATAAAATATCTTTGTGTTACGCTCTTTTCCAATACTTAACCTAAAAGAAATCAATATGATCGATAGAGGCCTTTGAGAAATATGCGGTTTTAATACTTACAACGACAAAAATTGCTTGAAATATTTTAAAGATTCTTCGAAAATCAATTTTTCATATTCGTTCGATCGTCCTTTAGCACTTAGAAAACTAAATTGGTGCCAAATCATTTATGTACTCGTAAATGTTTCGCTAGCTATAGTTTTGAAAAAGGAAGTAGTTCTTTTCAAAGGCACGATTTTTTAGCACATTTTAGCTTGAAATAAGCGGGAGAAGAAGCATGGGTGATTAACCATATTGTTCATACTATTTTTGATAACTTTAACAAATTTGTTTAGTATTAAACTTTTGCTTAAAATTTCAAAACTGCATAAATTTAGTTTGCCACAAATTCATATATCTTTATTGCATCACAATAATAATCATCATTAATACTGCTACCACTTTTTATGCCACTTTGGGAGAAAAAAAATATATTTTTCCTGCCATTTTTTCTTTTTATTAAAAAACTACAAAAAGATGATGATTAGAAATACTGAAGAAAAGATACTTGGATGCATGGATTTTAAATCTAAGAACAACATTTTTTAGGTAAACTTCACAACTATTATTACAGTTAGCAGGCATTTGATACTACAGCAACCAGCCATTTGTGGCAACTTGCAACCCATAATTATCAAGATTCGAGTACGTAAAAGTAGCTGTTGCTCATGCGTTTACAGAATTGGAAGGATGAAATAAATGGATGAAAATGAATTATTCCTTAAATTGCTTTAGAAATACTGGGGCAATAAGTATATTTTTTATTAACGAAGATCATTAGTTCTTGTTATATTGAAAATAAACAGCTTTTCGCACGGCGAAAATTGTTATTGAGCATTATAATCCTCCAACTGTTGTATAAAAGGGTCGTCTATCTTCTCTTTCTTAAAGAAAGTAAACAAAAAAAAAAAAAAACTGCACTTCAATGACGAAGTAACCCTGGTCTGAAGTGTTTTACTAAAATATTTTTCATCAAATTTTACTCTAGGTTGTCAAAAGAGATGAAAGCTCCAGAATCCACGTGGTGTGAACGCTGCCTACTAGAAACTAGAAAATCCGAAACGAGTTTATAAATACACACCAATCGGTATAAAAATAAGTTAAAATATGAAACTAAAGTTTAAAATAAAAAAAGCCTAGACACAAACCATTGAATTTAACAGAACACTGTTAAGAGATTAAAATTGCTACTAAAACAGTAACTTAAAACATAAGGAATGCACTAAGAATGCTTTCTTTTTAGGAAAATGTCATCTTGTGTGAACAAATTTTAAGAATTTATAGACAAGCAAGTGCTTTTTTGTAAGAGCTTATAGTTGCTTTTTTTTTAATATTTGAATTAGAACGTCATGTAACCTGATTCATAACATAGATTCTCTAAATCGATTTAAAACTCAAACATTTAAAAAATCAAATCCCAATATGTGTAAGCTTTGTAAGCTTACCAAAAAAATTATTATTGATTATGTTTCAACATCAGAAATGTTAATCTGTTAACACAGCTTAGAAAAATGTTATGGCTTGTTTCTAGGTTATTTAATTTAAATGTTAATCTGTTCACACATAGCTAAAACTACGCAATCAAATATTTATTTACAAATATCAAACATAAATAGATTCGATGGCCAAAATTCAAGTCAAAATATTTGTTTAAAACATTAAATGTATTGTGTTTTATGTTACTGCTCTCCCGCTCCCTTTTAAGTTTGATGTTCGATATTATTTGCATCAAGGTTACTGCTCAATCACAAATATTCTTTTTAATATATTTTTTAGTTAAAAAAAAAAACATCATGTGGGTTCTTAAATTCTAAGCTAAAATAAATATATAAATGAAAAATATTGAAATTCTTTAGTGTCCAATATGGATCCCCTAAGTATTGAATTGATTATGAAAATGAAACTAAATTTTACTCACACTACAGATTGATTGCGAGTCATATTTGTCATAATTATTAAGTATTTCGTACAACGTAGTCAATGTGCGGCTTTTGCGGCGGGTGTTTAAAACAACAAACAAACAGTGACAATGAGAAACAACAGATTCATTACGGTGAACTGTAGACAATTTGGAATTAGAAAAAACCCAGAATAAAATCACGGTTGTGAAGAATCTTAAATACTCTACACTTTGACATATCATAACGAGTTAGTGTTTCTTGCAAATACACGACAAATGAAATCATAAACCAACAACTGGTAGAACTACGATGCAGAAAGATATTATGCATTTATTGCATCAGGTAGTCGAACTGTAATTATATAACATGAACCACAAAGTTGTTTTATTGTAATTTTTGTTATTGTTGTTGTTGTTTCTGCTGTTGTAATTATGACATTGACAGTTGCGGTCTTGACTTGTTTATAAATGACAACATTTAAGAACTATTGAAAAAATACTGAAAACTTTTCAACATTTATTATGTGTTTAAATCGCCATCATTTGTGTTGGAACAAAATCCTTTTATGGTCAAAATTGTTAATTTATGGAAAAATATCAATTCATTTAAATAAAAATTACTTACAATTTCAAATAAAAGATTTCTATTCTATTCTATTCTATTTGCCCGCATGTCTTTATACGAAATGTTGTCGTTCGTATGTGATGTTTGTTTTAAATATTTTTAAAACACGGAAGCAAAATTATTTTTAAAATTTTGTGCACATTTTCACATGCATGATTGTTTTGGTTTTTATTTTTTTTTCTCCTCTTAATTTTTATAATTTATCTGCCTATAATGTGCATGTCCTCCTGTCAACAATGTGAAGCTCTAAAATCGCACCAAAAATCTTAGAAACAGAAGATTCAAAAAAAAAAAACTCACTCATTTAGATTTTTTCGTTTTGTTTCAACATTGTAGTGCATTATCTTCATGCTCTATATGCTTAAACAATTTCATTTGTGTTTTTACTTCATTTGATTTTTGTTTGTTTTTTGGTTTAAATTTTCTGAAAAGAAAAGTTGCAGCCGAAAAACACCAAGGCCTTAAAATGCGATTTCATGTACATATAACACAAATTTATGCAAATTTTAATATAAAAAATAGAATTGTACATATTCCCACAAATCGACAACTAATGTAGAAGATAAGACTTTTTTGGTTACAAGTATATTTTTTTTTTTTTTTGTTTAAATTGTCTTCTCAGTTATTTAAAATTTCCTTTCAAGTAAAAAGTACCTTCTTCATACGAATTGGCTTTTTAATAAAAAGTATCGTTATAATTAAATGTGTGTGAGGGTGGTGTTGGCTGAAGTGGCTAACGCGTTGAGTACTAAGCAGACAATGACTTGGGGCCTGGGATCAAACCCTGGCCAGAGCTAGTCAATCAACATCGTTAATTCCCCTAATGGACATTGGTGTGCTATTGTATTAATTGTTGTCGGACTATTTAAATGATGAAGGCATAGTACTGGTGGTCACAAAAAACTGTTCCGACAAGCGATTGGTGCTGTTCCAAGTTAATGTGTCGGAGAGCAGAAACATCGGCGAAGTGAAACAATTAATAAAATGCCTACTAAAACAGCTTAATAAAGCGTCTAGTTAACACCAGAGGCGCCTCAACACTGTTATAAAAAAATTTACATAAGCAGAGTTGTAAAATAATTAAGCCTTCTAAATTTTCCACATCTATCTGCTCTACTCTATCCCTCTCCCCCAGTTCTGACACAATGTATTGCATTAGTCATGCCCTGAGTGCTGGTCCTATAAAAAAAAGGAGTTAATTTTTAACAAAAGTACCGTTTTAAGACAATTACATTTTCAATAATTGTACATTTTTAATAAAAATCAACTTAAAAAAACGACAATGATATCAGTTCGTCATGTATTTCTTTATTTTTATGTATAAACTGATTTCGACTATTTTGCTTTTGCAAAGTAGGCATGGTCACGCCCACATAAAGAAAATATTTATTGTTTTTCAAAAAATTTTGTTTAATCGATTCTCTTGAATGAAACTCCTTATTATTGTTTAAAACTGGCAGCGTCATGCCCACTCAAATAAAATGTATAATTTTTCAACATCATTCTTTCTATTAAAGCGATTGCTATGCAACTTTATACATGAATTTTTTTGTCGTAACATGTAACATTATTACAAACACTACGGCTGGAAAAGTAGGCAGTGGCAGTGCCGTGCCCACATATCAAATATTCTTTTGCAATTACTTCTTCTAAACTGATTTTTGTGAAACTTTTCGCACATATTTAATTCTCGTGGAATTGCAATATTTTGATCAGAAATGAGAGCAGTAGCACGGCCGAACGAAATAAATAAATGTACTTTTTTAACTACTTTTCGGGGACATATTCTGCTGCGATATATCCCGTCATTGCTGTCATTAGTGTGACCACTTAGAATTTAAAAATTTTTTAAACGAAGCAAACGAAGACGACAAAAAAAAATCACAAATATAAACGTATTGGAAAACGTACATATATTGGGAACATGTGCAAGTTCAGCGTTTTTGCCAGTCAAGAACCATTTAATGCTCATCTGTGGTAAATTATTATTCAACTGTAACATGCAGTCATAGAAAATATTTTACATCTCTTGTTAATAATAAAGGTATTGGCCTAAAGCCAAATAAAATTAGTTCTTTTATTTTTTTTTTAGTAAAATCTACTTGTCAATAAATTCTGCCAAAAAGTAAAACACTAAACTCCAAAGAATAAAAATGGAAAAAGCTGGAATTATTTTTACGAGTAAAAAAGTATCTGACATGTCATGTTAATCGGTTACAGAGAAATAATAACAAAATACAGTGGGGATTAAATTCTATAAAATAGAATTGATTTAATAGAAACAATTCAAGCTCTCTTAGTTCAGGCAAAAAGAAATTTTTTTATCTGTCGGTGATACTGAATATAAAGCCCCCCTCAAACTACTGTTCTTTAAACATGTCATCGTAAATATTTTGTATGCAAAAAAAACAGAATGCTGCAACACATGCCTGCAAATTTTATGTTAAACTCAAATTATCAAGAGATTTTTTGTTTTCTTTGCTGGTTCTTACAACTGCATTTCTACTCTTGTTATATTCATTGGTTTCATACATGCAAAAACTAATTTACAACAAGAAGGTGAAGGAGACGAAGAAGAAGAACAGCGATAACAACAACAAAATAGTTTTATAAGTTATTTTGCCAAATTCGTCCATGTTCACGCTTACGTAGTTTATTAATTGCTCATTTGACAGTTTCAGTTCGCGCAAAAGTTTTCATTATAATTTTTTTTTTCTTTTCTAATTGGCAAGAAAACATAGAATTTTATATAGATTTTTATGTGAATATGATAGAAATATATTCTATTCTATTTTCTATAGAATATCTTTTGTCTATTTTTCACATTTTGTTGAACTTTATCATCGAATCGTACAGACAACGCGAATACGTCGTCGTCACACAGTATGAGGTCTCTGTTTGATATTCATGGTTGATACACATAATTTTTCAAATGCTTTTTAGTTGTAACGACTACGAGTTGGAGTTTCTTTTCAACTTACAACAGTTTTGCATGGTGATTTTTTTTCTAATCATGCTGAAGCATGTTGCAATTAAATTCATATGAAGAGGCAGGAGATTGAAGCTTTCATGTAAATTTGCAATATATTTTGAGTGTATTTTACTTGTTGTAGTTAATTCTAATCATTAAATTTATAAGAAATAATTTCTATTAGAAACTTTGTAAAATGTTATAATTTAATGGGAAGTCTATCTTTTTCTAAAAAATTACGTTTAGTTTAGAACCCAGAAAAAAAATTAAAAACTACCTTACTAACGAAAGAAGGTACCTGTTAAAAAGTATCTATTAAAAATATACCTTTTTAAAAAAATTTTAGTTTCTTTTTATAAAAAAAAAATACCAAAGGAGAAACATATTTTTACTCAAATATGTCTTTTAAGAACGAATTAAATTTTTAGAAACAATTAATTTTTATTCAGCCAGTGCTGTTGAAAAATCTACAAAAGGGATGTATAAATATTAAATTTTTCCTCTGTTGCTCGAAATATGTAAAAGTATGTCTACCTAATTTACGAACTTAAGCCTGTATAAATATTAACAATTAATTTTTTAATTGAGCCTGATAATATTAATTTTCATATGAACATTTAGTAAGAAATAAAAATTTTAAAGAAAATAATAGTTGTAATGTAAAAGTATGTTTTTTGAAAAAGATACCTTTTTACAAAAAAAAACTCCTTTTTTAATAAAAAATATATATATTTGCCGTAAAGTACCTCGTACTCAAATAGTACCTTCTTAATAAAAAGTTTGTTTTTTTTTGGAAAATTTCCTCTTTTAACAAAGTACATTCTAAGGAAAAAGTAAAATTGTAAGAAAATCACATTTTTAGAAAAAGTATTTTTTTAAGAAAAGTACCGTATAAAGAAAAATTACCTTTTTAAGTAAAGAAGAATTTCCTTTTTTATGAGTACCTTTTGTTATAAAAATAATATATTTTTAAAGAATTACTTTATAGGAAAAATTATCTTTTAACAATAAAGTAAACTATTGAGAAAAAAAATACTTTGGTAAAGAAAAAAGAACTGTTTTCAGAAAAAGTGCCATTTTAAGACAACTAACCATTTTCAGATTAGTAAAGTTTTGTAAAAAGTTACCTTTTAAATAAAAATTAAATTTATCGGAAAAAGTACCTTATTAATAAAAAAATATATATCGTTACCTTAATATAGAAAGGTACTAACTCACTTCTTTTTCAAATCGCGGATTTGTCATATTTCGATAGGTAGCCCTCTTAATTATTAATATAAGTAAAAAATTGTGTTGGGTCCTTTCTATATTAAGGTAGCGATATGTATGTAGTACTAACTAACTAAGAAAAAATGATTCTTTAATAAAAAGTACATACATACATGCATACTATTTATATGTATATGAAAAACGTGCCTTTTTCGAAAAACTTAAGAAACCCTTAAGAAACGTTATTTTTTTAAGAAAATATTATTTAAAATATGTACCATTTTAAGAAAAAGTAGATTTTTATGAAAAATTACCTTTAGCAAATGTATGTAGATAGAAAAGTACCTTTTTACGATTTTTTTTTTTTTTTGTAAGTAAAATTTACGACAGTAAGAAAAAATTATGCCATTAGAAAAATTACGTTTTCACGAAAAAAATACTCAAAAATATTTTTTAATGAAGAAGTATCTTTTTAAGAAAAAGTTAATTTTAAAAAATGTACATTTTACACCAAATAACTGTTTAATCAAAGTTTTCGGAAAATATGTCGGGAGATATAAAATTATGTTAATTTTTACAAAATGCTTGTAACATTCTTTATTTAGATAAATTATTTTTTTATTATCTTGCCGCCTTGTATCTAATACATGAATTTTCTTTGTAAAACTATCGCCATAAATATTATAATTATCTCTAAATTATTACCCTGCTTGCATAAACTTGGCCTACTGACTTTAAAACATAGAAAATATATTTTAACTCGAAAACATGGACAACAGAAACAAACAAACATTAACAACGAATTCAAATCAATGTTAGGAAATTAAGTCAAGCATAAAACCGTTAACCATTAGCTTCAATTTGAAATAACGTTCGTGGAAAATGAAAATATTATTAAAAAAAAGCAACAGACAGGGTAATTCATTAGTTGGAATTTTCACGACGATGAGGAAAGGCTTTTCTGATCTCTTGCTGATGCTGATCTTTGTTTTTATTGAAGGGGATGTACTTCCGCATTTCTTTTTTTTTAATATTTCATTTGCACATCATAATTGAGAATGAAATTTTTATATGTTTTTTTTTTTTTCTTAAATATAACAAACTTTTATAACACGATGTATATAATGCATAAATTTCAAGTTGTTGCCAAATAGATGTCGAAGAGCTTTGTAGAACCTTCACAAATATACCACTACTGCCAATAGACAACACTTTTTACAACTTTTCAAGTATACATAATAACGATAACGTAATCAAAAGTAATGTGTTTCAATTCGCATGTGTAAGCCAATCTGAAGTCTATTCAAGCTTCAATTCAATAAAGTCAAATGCAGTGGGGTCTGATAACATACACCCTAAATTTTTAAAAATATTGTTGCCTGTTCTCTTGTCTTATATAACACATTTATGCAACACTAGTATAATGACTAGCACTTTTCCGACGACATGGAAATGCGCAAAAATAATGCCAATACCGAAAAATAACGCAGAGTTCAGACCAATTGCTATACTTTGCTTTCTATCCAAAGCTCGTGAAAAAATTCTTTATAATCAAATGCCGCTATATATCAGTAAAAATAATTTGTTGTCTTACAAGCAATCAGGTTTTCGCCAAAATCATAGATGTGTTTCTGCTTTACTGAATGTAACTGAAATGATACGGCGTGAACTCGATGTAGGAAAAATAAATTTCTTGGTTCTTCTTGATCATTCAAAAGCCTTTGATACGGTTGACCACAGCACGCTTTTAATGAAAATTCGACACTTTTTTAACTTCTCGTCAACTTCCACACGACTGCTATCTTCATACCTCACTAGTCGTCGGCAGTATGTGTATTCGAACAATATTAAATCTTCGGTATTAAATATATCTAGGGGAGTGCCCAAAGGGTCAATCCTTGGACCACTCCTTTTTTCTATTTATGCAAATGATTTGCCACAACAACTTCTGCATTGCAATATTCAGATGTACGCGGACGATGTGCAGTTGTACTTAAGCAGTCCAGTCGTCTCTGTTGCTGAAAATATTTTAAGACTAAATGACGATCTTAATAAAATTTTTTGTTGGGCAACTGCAAATGGACTTTGTTTAAACCCTCACAGCTCAAAGTGTATCATAATTCGTAAGAAAATCCATAATCCATCATATTGCCAATCTTGGTGTCTTAATAAACGGAGAAAAAATCACCATTGTGAATGCTGCCAAAGACCTGGGAGTAATTTTTAATAACAGTCTTACCTGGACAAACCATGTTAACTCACTCGTAGGTCAGACTTACACAAAGCTGAGGTGTCTTTGGTCTTCACAACACTATACACTATATAAGACAACTTCTAGCAAAATCTTACCTTGTTCCCGGTTTAATCTATGGTTGTGAACTTTTTGCAAGCTGTGACTCTATCAGCAAAAGATGGCTAAATGTTTTATATAACAATATTATTAGATTTGTTTACGGATTGAAAAGACATGATCATGTTTCTCGAAACTGTATGGAGTTTCGTTCAACAACCTTCTTAATATACGAGTGCTTCTATTTTTGCATAAAGTCATTTATTCAGAAATGCCGCAATATCTTATTGATAAAATCAGGTTTGCCAGGTCAGTGAGGGGAAAAAAGATTATAATTCCTTTCCACCGTTATCGTGTTTCCGAATGACAGTTTTTCATACAAGCGGCGCGTCTCTGGAATGTTCTTCCTCAAGCTCAACAACTTAATAGCAGCGCAACTAGTTTTAAGAACTTTTTATTTAATTATTTTTCTCAATAGGGAATCTTAAATATTATTATATAAACTAATTATACTTAATTCTGTCTAAATATGTATGTATACTTATATTTGCCGTCTTAACTTAATTTTTGAAAACTACTTTCCTGTACTCTAAATATAATAATAATTATTGTTGTACAGGATTTGAACATACAAATAATTCTATCTATCATCTATATATCTAAAAAAATTAATTTTCCAAAAAAAAAAAGAAACATCAGTAGGGTTTTTTTTTAATATTTTTAAAATATTTTTTTCTGTCGTTTTCGAGCGGCATTGACATGAACAATAAGCAAAATGTTAGAAACAGAAAAGTCGAACATGAAATTGAAGCAGTCGAAGTCAAAATGTGAATTAATGTATGTTCGGCTTTCAATGAATGCAAAATTATTGAAATAAATGTGTAAAAAATATGCATTTTTTTTTTGGTATTACAGGCGTTTCTTTTATCTCTATTACTCACTGGCAAATTGTAGAGAGTTAGTTGTAAGCCATGGCCAAGTTTAACCAAGTATCAGTTACGGTCTATGAACTCACTTCCAAAACAAATAAATATCAAACGAATCTTAAAATACTTTGCTAAATTGGTGGGTAATTGTGACAAGATTTATATTCTTAATGTATGACTATGATATTTTGTGTTCTTTTATTTTATCTCATGGATATAAAGAGGTAAGCAGAGGAGGAGTAACTCTTATGAAAAACAATTGATAGCTGCTGTCAGCCTCTTGCTAATTTCTAAGCTCTAGAAAATAGTAAGATGCTGTTGAGAGTAAATAATTGCATCAAACACATACGAGTTTGTGTCGAATATATAATATTGTCCTGAAGTAACGTCGACAGATAGTTACAGAATAAGAGTGGCCCCTTTTGAACTGCAGTGTATATACGACACTAATTCGAGTAGTTTTTTAACAGTTTCAGAACTTTATCGCAAATACAATTATATCCGTTTCATTCATACGAAAGATATCATCGATGAACATTTTCGATAACATCGTTTCTCATTTTAATAGTGATGACAATTTTAGTACTGCACTCGTAGCTATAAAATAGTGTTCAATAATGTGCATTTGTTACCTTTTTGCTTAACAAATATTCGAACTACAATTAGTGGAGCGAGTGGAGCACTAAAGGGGGCGCACTGAATTACTGTGAATGAGTTGGTGGGTGGACGACTTAAATTATTATTACCAACATTAAGAAAATTATGCATAGATTTTTATTTTAAATGGTTTTGGTTTGTATTTATGTATATCTCTCTTTTTTTTTCTATCTGCTCGTATCATGTTGCTTGAAAAGCATGTGGTTAACTTCAAGCATTTTTTTCTTTTAAATTTTTAATGGTTTACTTTTATGTGTTATTGTTTTTGTTTTCTTCTATTACCCGTTAAATTATTGTGGCAATTCTAGCGTCTAGATGTCTACAATGGCTTTTTGTGGTTTTATAAATATTTTCATATGCCACTTATTAAGCACAGTGGGAAAGGTAGGGGGAAAAGAGTGATTAAATAAACCACTAGTTTTGCTTAACAAATAATCAAATTAAAAATAAACAAATAAACTTTTGAAAAGTCAAACTTGCTTATGGTTACACTTAAGGTTGCAGATATTTTCAGTTAAAACTCTAAACTTTTGGCAACTCAAGGAAAATATCTCCGTAGATACACACTGCTTTATTTAAACGATTTTCCACCAACCTTGAATAAGCCATAAATTTATTGAAAATAGTAAAAATATAAATCTGCTTTCATTGCGCCATAGTGCACAATATGACTAACATTCCCGTTTTTTAAGATTAATTGTGTTCCTACATTTTATTTCATTAATTTTCTGCATTGTAGTTACAAAAACGATTTAATCTTGCTGCCAGCTTGTATGTAATTACACTGTACAACACAACAATAAAAAAAAAAGTAGCAAAGTTCTAATTAACTGGCGATTTCATTAGCATTGATTTATAAATAACGGTAATTCAATTCGGAGCATTATTATTCCTCTGATCAATTACCGATTAATTATTTCAAAACGAAAGATTTTAGCATTAATTTTTGATAAGTAAGTAAATTAACCCTCGAACACATTTTAAGTTTTGACTTGTGTTTTACTTTTTGTCCTTTAAATATGAATTTTCAGTTAGTTTGAAATTTATGACATACATTTTTGTGGAACTTTTCAGTCCACTTTTTCGCTGTTTCTTTTTCACCTTAAAAAAAATGGATGCAAAAATACTCATAAAGCAAAACGTTAAAGGGTTAATATTTCCCACAAAAATTATCCTCATAGTCTTTTAAATAAAAGTGCTAAACATTTATTATACCTAAAATTTAAGAATTAAAACTTTTCTTATGCCGATTCTCTATACAAATTTTCCAAAACGGGGAAATTTTAACTTCCCCTATAATGTATTACAACCACGATCCATTTGCAAACATTCGAAACATGTATAATATTGGTCCTCTCTATTCGAATCAGTAGTTAAAACATAATAACTTTGAAACAAATTTAAATTTTGTTGCAAAGTAGTATTAATGAAGAACTGATGGCAGCGGTGTGCTTAATTTGGCTTGATCTATTTGATATTCAGTAAACGTTTCGACATGAATCTATGACTCAAAAGGAAGTTTTAATAAATTTTGAGGTGCTAATAAAAAATAGCACATGTTAAATGTTTAAATAATTAATTTTTTTATGCCATCACATGGATTTGAGAGATATTCAAGAAATTAAAAATATATAAAATTCCTTAAGTATTTAGTGTAAATGAATTTAAGTTTTTGGCGGTAATTTATTTACACTTCGTCTACGTCGGAACGTACTAACATTTAATTAAAATTCATTTCTACACATGATTTTCTAATTGCACTCGTAATAAATAAATTACAAAATTTTTAATGTTGGAAAATTATATAGAGAAACGGTAAGACTTGCTGGCGGTAAATGAAACAAATGCAGTGAAAGAAAAGAAAATCACAAAACAATTTACAATTACTAATTATCATGCATAGAAGAAGACTGCTAACAACACAAAAAAAAACGTATAATTAACACACAAAATAAAAATTAAATTGTTTGTTGGGTTACACTTGGTTGCATTGCAATCAAATAATGAAAAACAATCTCAACTTTAGACATTGAGTACAATATTTTTGTTTAATAAAATATAAAGACTAATAATTGTTTCAAAACTCATAAACACTTAATTAATTTGATTTATTTGTTTGTTTTGTATGAAAGACTTCCAACAATTCGTTACAAAATCTCTAAAGATAGAGATCAGCTAAAATAAGCAAAAGCATTCAACAACGCCCATTTGATTTTGTTCAGTGTAGAAAAGATTATTAGCTGGCTCTTCATGAAGCCTACTCTGTCTGTCGTCGCTGTTAATTGTATTTTTTTTTTCTTTCTTCATTAATCGAGACGGTCATAAATCATTTGAAAGCCGCCATAAATATTTTTACAATTCATCTGGAATGTTTTCATGTTTAAAAAAAAAAAAATTTTTTGCCATATTGGGACATTGACTACGAGTATATTTTTTGTTTATAAAGTAAATCATTTTATTTAAATTAATCTAGATGATTAGATATTCGTTAAACCGAAGATGGGGTGGACGGTGAAATATTTAAGTAATTTTTTTAAATAAAATTATTTAAATAGACATTTTTTATCGTTTTTAAAACTAATTTAATGAAAGAAGTGTTTAGATCGTAAAATAGTTTGTTGTTTAACTTGATTTTGTAATAAAAAGAAAACTGGTTCCAAATTAATTACATGGTTTGAATCAATTTTACAATACAATAAAATTTATATAAAAATTAAATTACATGAATATTTTTTAGCGTGATTATTTCAAAGTGATTTTTATTAGACCAAAGTGCTAATATTTGTCTGTGTGGGTTGGAACAACTTTACCTACTGTTTTATTAACTTGGCCAAATACTGAAATTTGTATGATAAACATACATCCATCTCATTTTCTTTAAACAGAAAATTTTAGACTAATAATAATTATCAGGTTTTAACAAGATCTCTCCAATTGTATTGAAATTCATCTAAAAATTTGAACAAAAAAAAAATCGACGAAATTCGACGACAAATACAATCTCCGATGATCAAAACTAATTTTCAAAAACGATGAAAGTGTACTTTATTAAATATTGAATCTTTTATTTATAAGTACTTTGTTCAGATGTACTTTCGTCCAAAAAAGCTACTTTGTTTTCAAAAAATTTTTTTTGTAGTTTTTTTATTTGTTGAATCTTCAGTTATAAATTGAAATATCAATAAGTTATTCAAATCTTAAATCTAAAACTGTTAAATATGTTTAGCCAATCCTAAACAAAATTTTTAATTTCAACGGTTGAGTTTTGTTGTTTTACATCTCTCGTGTGCGGCTGAAATAAAGAGTATCCCTCCTCTTCAGTCGGGTGTGGCCTCTATACTTTATAACATTGCGCGCATGTGAATTTGGGTGCAACTCAAATTGTTTAATATATTTTTTTGCATGTTTTGAAAATACTGTCAAGTAAAGTAAAGGTCCGAAGATGCTGCCTTGAGGGACTCCGGCTTCGATCGACTGCGGAGGGCTTAAAAAGTTGCCTTCTCGCACTATAAATTTTCGTTCACGTAAAGCTTGACGATCTTTGCGGGTAGATTTTGTGTTAATTTGTGTATTAGACCTTTGTGCCATACTTTATCGAAAGCTTGAGAAACATCTATAAAGAGCGCAGAGCAATATTTCTTTTTTTCAAAAGTGTCTCTAACAACATTCACAAGTCTGTGAGTTTGTTCAATAGTTTTATGTTGTCTGCAAAACCCGAATTGATGATCTGGATGCATCTGGAATGCATCCATTACTGGAATATGAGCTAGCTTGCTCATATACAGCTTTTCAAATAGTTTTGAAATGTTGGGCAATAAACTAATAGGCCGATAGGATTCAACCTTTGTATGATCCTTGGTATCATAGTAATCATCGAAACCTTCCATTTTGTTGGATAGGCGTAGAATACTATTTTTTTTTTTTTTTTTAATTAGGACCAGCACTCAGGGTATGATCGCTATGCAGTGCACTGTGCCGGAACTCAGGGAGAGGGATAGGGTAGAGAAGATACATGTTGAAAATTTAGAAGACTTAACTCTTTCACAACTCTGCTTTGCGCGTTATGTTAATTTTTAAGAAGTGTTGAGGCGCCTCCGGTGTTAAGTAGACGCATTAACTTTGTTAAGCTGTATTAGCAGGCATTTTATTAATTGTTTTACTTCGCCGATGTTTCTGCTAAGGGGGGCTCTGGCCAGCCCCCAAGTCATTGTTTTCTTGGTAGTCAACGCGCTAACACCACCCGCAATTTGCAATATATGGCAATTCTTGAAGCATTTTGTTGCTTGTTTTGTTGACACCTGGGGCTTTTTTTGTGTTTAGACTAGTAATAGCCTTTTCAATCTTCACAATATTAAATCTTAGAGGTATTTCTGGTAAAGAGACGACGGAAGACTGCTGGCAATTCAACAATATCAGGACAAATGTTTTTAGTATATACTTTTTTAAATGTTTAGCAAACCGAACACCTTTTTCAGCATTAGTTCTTGCCTAGTCACCATTCGAAACTCGTAATGAAAGTTTGCATATCACCGTCCTTTTAATTCCTCTGGCTGCACGCCATAGCATGTAATCTGTTTGTGCTGTTGCATCTAGGTCTTGAAAAAATTTTTGTAGGGCAGCTGTTTTGCGTGTTTGCAAAACTTTTCTAAGTTGTTTGGTACATTCCTTCAGCCTTAACTTTAACTTGAATCATTTTGCTGGACACACCTTTCACTATTCCAAAGTCGATAACATCAGGAATTTTTTGTCGATCTGTTGGCCAATATGTTGGCTGACCACTTGAATCAAGATTTAAAGTCATTTAGAAATTGTGTCAACAAGTGTTTGTTATAAAAAATGCGCTTTATCTTAAAAAGGATAATTTTTTTATAAAAAAGTACTTTAATTAAAAATAAGTGACAGTGATGCATTTGCAAATGACACCGAATCATTTTCAAGTCACAACGAATCATTTTCAAATAACACTGGATCGTTTTCAAAATTTTTTATACAAAGCTGTGTTTTATAACTAACAATCATACTTTTTCTAAATAATTTATTTTTTCTAAAAAAAAGTATTTTCAAAATTTTACATTTATTTGAGCATGTACTCAAGTATTTATGTTTAAAATTTTATTTATTTGTTGCGGGTTAGCAATATCTAGATATATATTTCGTTGGTAGCTATACCAATTCATCATATATCTAGATATTGCTAACCCGCAACAAATAAATAAAATTTTAAACATAAATACTTGAGTACATGCTCAAATAAATGTAAAATTTTGTAACGGGGAGATTTGCTTTTCATTTTTGCCTTATAAAATACTTTTAATGGCAACCAGCGGTTGTCTAATTGTATAGGTGTAGAAAAGTAAACACATTCATAATGGAAAATTATTGTTGTGTGTGTTTGAAAAATTTTTTAAAGGCTATTTTTATGCTTTGTAATTCACAAAAATATGCTTGTGAGTTTTTGTATAAATAGATGAGCTTTGGAATTTTTTTAAACATAAAGGGTAAAACATCTACTGATGAATTGGTATAGCTACCAACGAAATATATATCTAGATATTGCTAACCCGCAACAAATAAATAAAATTTTAAAAAAAAGTATTTTCACTAAAAAAACTATAAAAATACATTTTTTTTATAAAAAATTAAATTTTTTATATTATTATTATTATTACGAATAAACGTAATTATTATTTGAAAGAAAAAACTCTTAGTAATTTTGAATTTTCATTAATTCAATAAAACTGAATTATTACTTTTACTATGTAAATCAATATAAGTTCAAATAATAATTACGTTTAGTCGTAATAATAATAATATAAAAATATTAATCAATAAAAATTTTATGAAATCAAAGTATTTCTGGATCATAAATTCAGAATCTTGTAAATTTTTATTGGATAATATTTTCATTTTCAATGGAAATGGAATGTAAAAAAGTTTCATAAGATGTTTTAAGTGGAAGTAGTTAAAATAAAATAAGTCCTTTGAATGGGCATGACCAATTTGTCGAAAAAATAGCAAAGCAAACATTTTGATTCAGGCTATTTTGGATCTGAAAATATGACGCATTAAAATTTGTTTTTCAGTCCCAAAAAAAATTTGACTTAACAAATATTGCACAGTTTTTAGCCGAAAATATTTTCTTAGACCCATAAATGTTGTACACAGTTTGTACTTCTTGGCTAGGAAAATCTACATGCAAAAAAATTTTTTTATCAAATCAAAAACACTAAAAAAACACATTCTTAAATGCCGTATGAAATTTTATTATAATCGCAATTCCCGTTTAGAGACTGCAAATTTATTTCTGTTTTATTTTTTTCAAATTCACCCACTGTGCATTGTTTTAGAATGTTGTGCCAGCTTACAGGGCTTCCATTTCTTTAACATAAATTATTTTCTCTTTAATTTTATTTATTTTCTTAAGAAAGTTCAATTTTATGTCTCGTTATATTTTAATTACAAATAAAATAATTAAAACTATGCCCATATTTGTATTAAACTTAAGCCATTAGTTAGCAACAGCCTTTAACCGCCGCATCGCAAATAATTACATTCAAGTACAGGTATCGTAAATTTGATTAAAATCTATTAAAGAAACATTAATTCATTTGTATGCATGTGTGTGTGTGTGTCTATGTTCGTTTAAACTGAAAACCAGAAATACCAAATTAATGTTGAACAACAAAAATGATGATTCGTGTAAATACGCCAACTTGCAAAATTTGCAAGCGATGAAAAAATTAATTAATCCAACAAAAAACAGGTGTTCAGCAGCAATTCTCCTTTCGTAGGTTTTTTATTTGCAGCAAACATGAAATTAACAATTTTTTTTTTTTGCTTACAACAACAACTCATGCAATAAGTAGGTGGTAAATAATTGTGGAAATAAATTGCTGATGGAGTGAATTTGTTTTTTCAACAAATGTCGCCGTTTTGTGTTATTTTTTGATTTTGTTAATCTCAGCGCCAGCCACTGCAGTTGAAAAATATTTTAAAATAAAAAAAAAATGTTTTTAACTGAAATAAATGTTTGAGTTTAGTTGTTGTTGCTTTCTGTTTGTTTGTAAGCGTGCATTGAATTATTATCTTTTAATAATGATTTTATTTTTTTATTAATGTAAATTGCCGACAAAGTTTTCAATACAAATGTGCGGGTGGTTGCAAAAAAAACCGAAACCAAAGAGAAAAAATACTTTATTTCTGTTGAAAAGAAATAAAAATAAAATGCTATTTAAGGCTTCCAATAAACACTTCGTCCGTGAGTGTATGTCTGACAGCTACTGTGGCTACTTGTCAACAGTGGGTGTTAATTGGTAATTATCGAAAACAAATGGCAACATGTCAATTTAAAGAAAGAGAGTTTATAATATTTTTATGGAATGCCAAAAGTTGTCTTATGAAATGTCGGCACTAAAAGTTCATTTACACTTGAAAACGTTTTTGGTACAATTTCAGATTGTTCAATAAAATTTCGATTTATTAGGAAAATATTTGTAAATCCCTAAGGCCCCAATATACAGTGTTTAGTTAACCAAAAACAATAGTTTAACCAAAGATTTATCATGCAAATAACATGAGTTAAGCGAACGAATTAATTTTAAATCAGTAGGATATTTTAGCAATAATTTTAAATAAGTATAAAATAAGCCCTCAAGCACACTTAAAGTTTTGGCATATTGTTGTTGATGATTTATAGTAAAAATGTATGATAAATATTTTTATGACATTTTCGACCGAGAGAGAAGTTTATTGCCTCTTTGTAAGACAAGCACCGAAGATATCGATTCATCGAGGCTCTAGAGGGTTAATACGCCCTACAAAATTGTTTGTCGCATTTATTTACGTAAAACTGGAAGGATTAATAGATTTCCTATGTCCATTGTCTACAACATTGTGCAAAAGAGATAACATTTTAACTCCTCCTTGAAAACTATAAAAGGCCAGCTACTAAAACATCGCTACACATTTATTTATGTTTGGTTCCCTCTACAACTTTTCAACTTGAAAACTATTTATTAAAATTAACAAAAATTGTCCAGGTTTTTGCTAAAATCCAATATTAAGTCATCACTGTCATAATTTAAAAAGTTGGAAAATGAAACTTAAAAATATAAAAATTTTTATAACCGACTACAGTTTGCAACTTATTTAGTTGTTTGTTGTATTTTATCGAATATGGGTTATTAATTGAACAATCACAAAATCAACATTTCAAAAAAAAACCAAAAAAGAATGAAAACAGACAATTGAGTGCGTGTGTTTTGCTATAAAGTACCAAAATACCAAAAAGGTGAAAGCTTTGTAAATCTCGAGTGTGAAAATTGTAAGAAAAACGTTGCAAAAAAATATGAAATCTTTTTATGCAATTTGTTTAGTGTGCTTAAAAAGCTTTTCTTTCACCATAAAATCATCTGAAGACCTTTAGCTTAATTTAAGTTTATTAAAACCGTAGTTGCCTGTAGTTTAGCTGATCGCCATGGATTCTTTTGTCGAACACAATTCTGTTTTTTTTTTTACCGCCTTCAATTGTCCATTAGCGCACAATAGTTTTTTGTACTCTGAATTTGATTATTTGCTTAGAACTTTTTTTTTTTTTTAGCTTTTATGTTGACCATTTGTTGTTGCAATGTTTTTTTTTTTATATTATTGTTGTTTATATAATCGCAATCGGTTTTTGTTTTGCCTTTTTCCAAATCACTGCAAGAATAGTCAAAGTGAATTTTTGTTCATTTTGTTTCTCGTTTTTTTTCTCAGCCTGGTTTTGTTCTTTTGGTTGTGTAGTGTTTCGCTGTTGCCGTTGCCGTTGCACACCGTTTGTACACACTGAATCGCACTTTTCTTTTAATGGTTGCCGCCTTTGTCGGCAAAACTGACAACTTCAATCAATTTCAAAGTTTTTTTTTATTACTGCAACACAAATCCTGGCGAATTGTTCTTGATATTTAGTTACATACATGTATGAGCTCCACATGAAATGGAAAAAAAGAGTGTGTGAATAGTTTTTTTTTTGTTCAGACTTAGCGGTGAATTTTCATCGCAGTATTGCCAGACCAAATGCAAGACCAATGTTCGCTGACTTACAAATATTTTGTATCTGTAAAAAGATTTCAACTAAAATCGAGATAAGAATTTAAATATTTTAGTTTTGATACAATTAAAAAAAATTACTAAAATAAATATTTATAATATAATAAATATTGTGGCAGCACCATTCACCACAATATTTGCATTAGACTGGAATTTGTTAGATAAATTTTAAAATTTTACTACTACGGGAATAGAATAAATAACTTTATCATGTTGGAAGAAGAAAGAAAAATAAACAAAAAACGAGCTTGAGTATTTGCCTACGAATTTTTGTAGATAGTTGCAAAAATATTTGTTGATAAATTGAAAAATAGGAAATTCTATTAAAGTAAAAATACAACAACAGTTTTTTTTACAAAATTTATTAAATATTATAATACACAATAGTATTGAAGTTTCAATATTTATTTAATTCTTGCAAAATATCGACAATATTGCAGAATAAAATATTTCCATTGAAAATTTGAAATACATAAGAAAAGCCAACTAAAGCGTGAAAGAAAAATTCAAATGAACGCTAATGAGAAACGATTGCGTTTTCCAAAAACACAATTTTGCAATTCTTTGCTTCTCCCGTACTTCTTACGTAATAGAAATCCACACAAAAACATAAATGTGAAAATAAGGCCAAGTTCGTATCCAAAAAGTTTCGGCCGTAAAAAGTACTGAGATCAAAATAAGGACCAAGTTCTTGATAGGTACAATTCCATCTCATTTCTAGGCAACCTGTAAGCTTGGCAAAATTTGTTTGCCTTTCTAATATGGGAAAGAATTCTTGAAATTCTCTGTGGGCAGACCTTATGTTTCAAGTTTCATTATATTATGATCAGTGGGAGCAAAGTTATGAGGGGGTAAAAACAGCTCGAATGGTTTCGTGTAAATATACACGCTGTGTGGCCGAACTTGGCCTGGCGCACTACCGTGCGCCTAGATAATTTCTTTTAAGCGGGGTAAGCCCCGATTTAAAAGCTATCAAATTAACGCAAAGCAAATTATTGTCATAATTTTCTACATAATTTTAGCTCCTTATTTTGTAAATTACATCTACATTTAAACTAAACAGCTATTTAAAAAAAGCTTTTAATGTACATACATACTGCTAAACTTGAACTCACTACAGCAATTCTTAAAGCTCCAGATTTCTAATTTTATTCAAGAGCTTAAGCTAGCCACATTTTTCCAAAACAGTCTTTTAAACTACAAATAAAAATCTTTTACCCCAACAACTACAATAACAAAAATATCAACTCTGTCACTTTTAGTTTCATAGAGATCGGAGATACACACAAAAACCCAAACCATTTAAAGATCAACGACACATAACATTTGGTCATTGCTAGATTTAAAATGACAAATTGATTGATTAACACACTCTTTATATGGATCACTTTCACTTACGACGACTGACTGACTAACTGTCAATAAAATTTATTGATCTTTTTTTTTTTGTTTTTTATTGAAGTTATAAATAAGAATCCATTATTTTCTTACTTTTTCAACGAAGCGACAAAAATAAGCGGAAAGAAATGCACAAGATAGAGAAAAAAATAAATAAAAATTGATCATGACTGATGCAATATCGGTTTTTTTTGCCTTAAGCCGGCTGGTTGTCTGCAGTTGATTTCTTGAATTCCCATTATGTTGTGTCAATTCATTCATATAGCCAGTCAGTTATTATTGATGATGATCATGGTGATGATGTTACTGATGACGCTGTTGATCATCCGTAGCCAAGCGAATACCATGTGTGTGGTCTTCTATTTTCTATATAAAGTTTTGATCTTGTTTTTCGGTTTGACTTTTTCCATCTTGTCTCTTCGTTTTAGTCTTAGAATTATCCAATCGTATGGGAATGTCTATTGGTTTTTTTCTCTCATTTTCATTCAAGATTGATCATCAGTTTCTGCATCAACGTTTGTCGTTAACATCATCACACATATTGTGTTTATAGCCATCTTTTTTTAAGCTTGATGTTTTGTAATTTTTTTTCTTTACTTAAGAGTATATATTTGTATCTTTCGGTTTATTTTTCTATATAAGTACATACATATATAATTCACACATTGTATATATATATATATTGGGTTGTCTGAGTGTGTGTGTGTTTGTGTGCGTGTGTGTTTGTAATCATGTTTATGACTTGAAGGAACTTATTCAAAGTCATATTCCCTTAATGGTCAAAATCATTAATAAAATCTTTATGGTTAAAGAAACAACAAACGCATCATGCGAAAAGACCACACAGCACTGATCAAAGAATTATTAGCGCTGATTGTTAGAAATATGAAATGTTTGTAAATCATGGGGAAATTATGAAAATCTTAGTAATGAAACTTTACTAAAATTTGCGGTGAACATTAAGCCGATAGATAAAGAGTGAGATAGAGAGAGGAAGTCAAATGTGTCAGGATTAGAAACAAATATAAAATTTCTAAAATCTTGAAACGGTTAAAAGTTTTAAAAAATAATTTTTTTGTTAAAAATATTCTAGTTTTCCATGAAATTCTTCTTTAAACTTTTAAAAAAGATCCATTAAGCAAATATGTACATACATAGTTAGAGGTTTAAAATGTTCCACAACAATTTGCCACGATTTATTTTAGCCGTTAGAACCTTGCCCTTTTTTTGCGTTGCACAGTGTAATAATAATTTTATTTATATACAATTAATATGTTACTAATGGCGTTTTCTTTTCTGAGTAATATGTTGCATTTATTCTGCCTTCTACATATCTTTCTGTTCTTTTCTGCAAAATATGTGCTATTTTAAAAGTGTAACGAGTTCTTTTCTCATGATGTTACCCTTAAAAGGAAAAAAATTGTTACAAGTTCAACACTCATTTTAATTAAAGGGGCATAATTGCAGCATTATATTAACAGCCGGTTTTGTTATTGTTTCCTTACTTTATTGATTATTGCTAACATTTATGTTCTTTTGTAAACTTAAAATATGCAACACTTCCTAAAAGTCGTGGGAACATTTAAAAATGTTGCCAAATCACATGTAACTTTTTATTTTTAGAAAAGAAAACGCTATAATTTTGATTTAAAACAGTTAAAACGTTTTCGTGCTATAAATTCTAAAGAACTTTTAAGAACTATTTAATACTTTTGCTTGAAACCAAAATTTTTATTTGTGTATGTGTGATACACCAACACATTCTGTCTAATAACAATAATTATATCATACATATTTTTAAATGACATAATTTACAATAGATGATTAAGCCATTAATAATAAATTATAACTAAAATACAAAAACTCCAGGCGGTACAAAACTACCACTTCAATGACATTTACAATCGTTCACTCAATCATTGAATCATTCATTCATTCATTGATACAGGTTGGATTGTTAGTTGCCTCGTTGGCTGGTATTATTGTCATCATTTCCATAATCAGACAAATACTAAACATCAATTACATATCTGGATGATGTTGTGACGTTGTAGTACGAGGAGAGAAGTTTCGTTTTAAGGGGCATGAACTTGCAAAAGGGAATTCTATTCATCGTAACTTCATTCGTAGCATAATTTAATAATGTTCGCTCTTGGAGAGGAGTTTATAATTTACAAAATGCATTTAAATGTTTAATATTTATGGAAGTTGAAAGTATGTATATACGAAGAACAACAACAATATGTTTATTAAAGTAATAAACAACGAAACAAATGAACATTATTCATGATGTGAACAAAATTATGGTTAGAATATTCACTCAAATACACACACAGAGATAGAGAGTCATGCTCATAAATTTAAAGAGGAGGTTACACACGCTGCAACGCTTTAGTCACCGACATGTTAAGGCAATTCGTTTTGGTTGGTTGGTGAATTCGAAGATCGAACGCTGTGTAATCGTAGTAAATCTGAAGCTTCTGAATTACGATTACAAAATTATGTGTTCAAATGGCAGCTTTGCGGCAAATAATGCATTGATAACCTCAACGGTATACACAATGAGATACAGGGTGTCAAATTTGACTACCTCAGGCACATAATAGAAAAACATTTTATATTGATTTGCTAAAAAATTCTGTTCTATTTTCTTTACGCCACGTCTGAGCCAGCCTTTACTAATCTGACATTTAAGTGATTGGCAGTTTGACAATTTGTATTTATTTCGGCTTTAATATTTGATCTCGTGCTTAAGCTTTAAAAATTCATTAACTATCAATAATAATTTATGATTTTAATCTAATTAAGAAAATATTTAATACAAAGTGATTCATGTGGGCTCATCGCTTTAAAAAGACAAATTCTAAATATTTACAAGTTTTTGTAGGCCAATCATAATTTATACATTCTCTCTCACACACACATAAAACAGAAAGTGAATAGCTGTCATTTGTTAAAAAATTTACGAAACATCTGTAATATTTTCTAGTCAGACTTCTTCCGTATTTGTTTAACTGATTGATATTGAATTTGGAACAATAAATTTTAGTGAAGATCTTATGTGTGTGGGACTTGAACAAAATAGAACAAAACCTTCGATTATGAATATTATAAAGCACGCAGTGGAAAAGATCATTAAAACTGCTGGTCAGATTTAATTTATTACACTTCCAGTACCATGAGAAAAACCCGACTTGAATGTTTTCCGCGAATACGTATAATTTAAAACAGATTTCCAGTTCACTTGTTGGAATCCCTTTAACTTTCATAAATAGGTAATTAGAAAAAATACAAAAAGGGTCATCTAGTTTTTTTTTTTTTAATTTTTGCTTATAATATTTTAGTACTATATACAAGTTGCTTCACTGTGCATTGAATAGAACGTTGGCAGAACAATAAAACTTAAATGTAAATTAATTTCTTCGTGTTATTCAAGGGTAACATGTATTGTTATTAATATGACAAGATATCGTAACATAAAGAATGTTTGTACTTATTTAAATTTAGAATCGAATAAAATAAGAAAAAATATTTTTTATCTACGATCACAAAAAGAAATGAAATAAATCTGGATAATTTAAAGCACTGGTTACATATAAAACGATTTACGAACAACTGGCCGTTCGTAAATGCATCACTGCTCTGCATCATAGCAGAAAGCTTTATTCTACCAATAATATGATGCTTTTTTTATGATGATCTTTGCTGATGAACTGTATGACACCTTGCTCACTTCACAGTTACAACAAAGGAACGAATTTATCAGAAAATAAAATTCTTGTCTATTCTTTCGAAATACACAATGAGTGTTAAAAACGATCACTTTCGACTCAGAAGCAAACAAAGAGGAAAATAATTAATTTGTTTATAAAAAATTTTCGGAAGAGTTTTAAACAAAGCGAATTGACTTACCAGATGGTGTTACCAACGCAGATGAACATGAATATGAACTATTTTTTTCTTGCAAGATTAGAGATCGATATTTTTAAATCTGTACATGCAAGCATGGGGGTTGACATGTCAAATGTTGTTGTAATGTTGTAGAAGTATCGCCACCTTGGAAGTGAATTCGCTTTAAAGCTATTAAAGGTGGTTTTACACACTATGTATTTTACAGTGGGCTTGTCAATTTTCCCACTGCAAAATGCAAACATGGTGTGTAAAAGCAAAAAAAATTTGCTTCTGTAAATGTCAGCCTGAATTTACAGTGTAAAATTTTTCAATAAAGCGTGTTCTATTTTGAACTGTAATGCATCTGACATCAGCTGCTTTGCAACTCAATTGTTTGTCGTGCAATGGACAAATGTTTGTGATTTAGCAAATATATACATATTAAAAAAAAAGTTTATTTACAGTAAAATCTATTTATTAACATATGTACATATATTATCTATTGAAGCGAAGTCAATTCCAGTATCTCTTCTCAGTAACCATTTTGGCTTTATATACATAGTACGTTTTATCTTTACATTCTCTAGCTTAATTTTTTTATTTTTCATTTTTATGGCAGGTATTATTGAAATAATACAACAAGTCGCAATTATTTTATAATTTGTATTAGTTTTTGAAAACTTTATTTGCATTAATACAAAACACTCGAGAAAAATTTAAAAAATATCATTAGAAAGACAGCTGTTGAAAATTATTATAGTTTATGTCAGATGAAACCAAAAACCCAAGTGTGAAAGCAAAAATTATAAACCGTCTGTATATTATAAATTTTGGCAGACATAAGCAATTACAGATGCATAGTGAACTGACAAACCCACTGTAAAATACATAGTGTGTAAAACCACCTTAAATAGTACTGAAAGCTTTTTTAAAAGAGTCACATAAATATGATACTATTCTTTCTTGTCTGTATTTCTTTTTCTGCCAGGCTATAGGTATTAATAAACATTCTTTCTTATCACGAAATTCGTAGAAATTTTCTATTTTAATTCCTTAAAACAAAAAAAAAAACAAATAAGAAAAAAATATGTGCTTTAATTATAAAAGGCCTCCTTTTTTTGTTTCTCATCATAAATTAAACCTTCCAAGAACTCTACTCTAAATGCAAAGTTCTAAGTAACGATAAAAATTTAATTAAAAGCCGCCTACAAAATACATATGTACATAGCCGAACACACAAACACATACTGACTAAAATTCTATAAAATAGATTTGTGCATAGACTTGCAGACAGAAATAAACAAATGGCAACATCTCCTAGATTTTATTTGTTTTCTTATTGTTTTCGCCAAAACAAAAGAGTAGAGTTCCGCTACTTCAAAGTTCCTGGAATTTAATAACCAGATCAAAACCACATATCAGATTGTAATACAATACTAAAATAGACTGATCGTCGTAGTAAACAAAAAAAAAAAAACAAAAAACGGGACAACCAACTGTTGTTTATTAAATGAAGAAAACAACATCATTAGGCAGGAAGGAGTGCATGAGAATAAATCGTAACACATACAAACATACAATACATATTTATCACAAAGGGATAAGCTGTGACGGCCCTCGAAACCTAACCTACATACATTTTGATAATTGGTAATTTTTTTGCACTTAATATACCATCATCATCCTTTCTTTAACAACGATGATTTTACTGCACTTTCACTTTTCTTAGTGGATCTTTGTTCGCTGATGTATAGATTTCTTAAAAATAATTAAGGAACCTAATATGTTGTCAGGCTTGTTCGTTAAAGTGAATTGTTCGTTAAAGTGAATTGTTCGTTAAAGTGAATTTTTCGTTATATCCAGTACTATTAAAAGAGAAAGTCGTCGTCTATTTTATTCAAAACTCAAAAAATGTATAGAAATTTTTTAATGGTTTATTAAAATTATAATAATTATTTCATTAAAAATAAGAGGAACGGAAGAATTAAAAAAAAACTAATACAAAAATCATTCATTTAAAAAATTGGTTAAGCGCAGTCTGCTTTTTGGGAATATATATATTTTTCGTAATTGTATCTTCTTGAAGCTCTCTCAAAAGATTTTCCTCTGATTTTAGGATTGTCTAATAATGGTCGATTTTTGTTTTCAATATTTTTTGCATAAATCTGTCATCCGTAAATCATTTCTATACTTTTGTTGGTTAAAGAGAGTACAAAAAAATATTTTTGTTCGGTAAATGCGATGTTCACTACATCTAATGTTCGTTAAATCGGAAAACCACTATATATTGAAGGAATGTAGGGTTTATGTAAATATTTGTGTCCTCCAATCGTAAAATGTAGAATGAAAAATTTAATGTGAATCTTAAAATATATCTGCTACATTTTCTTTGATCGCACACCTCAAAAAACCTTAAGGAAGTGCAGAACAATAAAACCGCAAAAATATAAAAACAGAAAAAAAAACATTCTCAAAACAAAACAACAATGAAAAAAAAAAGACAACAAAATAAAGCCAACATCTATAATATTTCTAACTGAAGCGTCATTTTAAACCTTTAAATAAGTTTAACAAAAAAAAAGCACAAAAAAGATCTGCTTTATTTTTGTGGACAATCAAAAACAATAAGAATATAAACAAAATATTTAATAAAGTAAATAATAAACAAAAAATTCTCAGAAATGAATGGGATTCTTTTTGGCAGCAAAAACAACCAAAATAAAGTTTAATCCCAAGTCTGCGGATATAAAAAAGGTTTATACCTAGCTATATTTAATTTTTTTGTTGTCTTGCAGACAAGAGCACTTGAAGAAATAAACACAAGTAATTTACATAAATATGATCGACAAAAATGTTGAGAAAATTTTTAACATTATTGTGCGTTAATATTTATATTTTAATTCTATTCCCGAATTGATTTCGAAATTTCGACCACGATCGAATTTAATTAGAATTAATTTCTTATTTTCAAACAATAAAACTTAGCTAACTTAACAAAGAAAAAAGCCAATATTTACAATATCTTAATTTACTTTAAGCCTAAATTTGTAAATTCCGTATTAACTTTAAAATTTGTAAATTGACCGAAACACTATAATTTTAGAATATCTATACGTAAATTTTTAATAAACTTACTTTTGAAACCAAAATTTTTCATAATATTCAGCAGATTAAAATATCGATTAGTTAAATTTTCAAATAAATTATGAATTTGCTAAAATAAAATTTTTTACGCTACAAAATGTGAAACCCTGTGATACAACATACCAAATTCAGAATCTCGATACTTTCAACGTCTTCTAATTCAATTTTTCTAAGTTTTTACAAAAAAATGGAATTATTAACACTAAAATCGCATGCAGCATTAATTTTGTGTTAAATTTTGAAATTTCAAATTTAAATAATTTCAAACTTAACAAATAGATGAATATTATAAAACGCAGCACTACTTAAATTTCAAAACTTACACAAAATAAAGGTTTTAAAAAATTTCGAAAATTCGGACTTGAAATTTTACCGCTTTCAAATTAAAAAACTGATGGTTATATCTCGATTATCGTGCAATTTTATTACATTTTTGCAAATATTTGAATAGAAAGAGATCGAATTTTTAAATTGAAAAAATATTAAATTTAATTGAAAAAGCGTAAATAGATTTTTTACTCGGCTTAAATAACTTAAATTTAAAACTCAGTTCGAATATTAGAAACTAAATTCGAAAATTTTAAACTAAGTTTAAATATTCGAATATATTTTAAGCCTTAAAATTTTATGATTTTGAAATAAAATCGGTAGGTTTTTTTTTGCGATTTGCGTGCAATTGTATTACATACGAGTGTATACATATTTGTAAAACTTTGAATTAAAGTACAAAAAAAAATTAAAATAACAAAACACTTGAAAAAAATTATAAATTGGAATAATCGAAAAATCATTGCGTGCTTTAAGCATTGAAATTTCTTAATTTAAGAAAACCTTTAGCATTTTTTCATATAAATTGACTCTTGACTATTTTTTTTCAAAGTTTGCCCTCAATATTTTGTTAAGTGTAAATTCCTCTTGACTTGTCTGTCTCTATGATCAGTATGAGTAGACAAGAAAAAAATGTTTATTGTTTTCATTGTTGCTATTAATAAATAGTAGAGAGGATTATAAAATTTTCTGGGAATTTAAATTGCCAAAATGTCCAAAAACAACCAACAAAATTTTTATACTAAAATATTAATTTCAAAAAGTAAAAAATAAAAACTCTTTTCTATCATTTCAGGTAAATTTTTTTCGAATTATGTTTCTGCAAATAAAAAAGTGAGTAAATATATTTTCAATATAAAACATTAAGACTACTTATAAATATTAAAATGCCGGCCGCACAGTGGCAAACATCATATAAAAAGTGAATAATATTTGTATATTGCATCTGACGAATGATGAGAAAATGATTTTATGGCAAAAGTAGAAGGTGATAAATAATAATTTAGGAATAAAAATAATTTAGATTTTTGTCGTAACCATTTCGATTAATGTGCTCAAAGGGACTTTAGAAAATGTTTCACCTTGTCCATAAACACCATATAGAGGGGCCAAGACATACTAACACACTGAATTTTCTTATACATTTAAATAATTCTCAAGTACTGACTTTAAATTTAAACAAAATCTCTGAAATAATTTAATTTTCTCTGTTTTTAATATTCAAAAATATTCAAGTTGCAAATGAGTTGAGTAGAAAAAACTATACGCCACATTGAATGAGTATAAGAAAGGCATTTTTTGTTTGTTTTTGATGCTGCTGTTTTTTCTTATTCTGGTTGTGGCTGTTGCAGATGTTGTTTGTTGCTGTTGCTACAACTACCAGATGTTTTGTTCTTTTGGCTGGTGGTGGTAGGAAGCTTTAAGGAACATTGAACTCTGTGAATTACCTGAGTCGTAAAAAAATGACTGCATAAAAACAGCATATTTATGTGCATACTCGCATTAATGTGTATTTAAAGGAGCAAGCGAAATATACAACAAAAAGTAAAACATGAAAATAAAATATGAAAAATAAAATGTGAAAGTTCTAACAACAAAAATCACCCTGTTCTACGAAAGCATTTCATGATGGTTCGCCCCATCCATTCAAGTTTACAACGTTTTCTGTTTACATAAATATGAATTTCACTCATACTTACTGTACGATTATACAAGTACGAGTATGTACCAGTGATGGAAAATTCAGTACTTTTGTACTATTTTCAGTACTTTTTCATAACAATAATACCACAGTACCCCCACGCCATATTTAGTACTAGTTTTTTGTTTTGCTTTGTTCCCTGTTTAGAAATCTGCGTTATTTTTATAATCATTGACAACATTGGCTTCAAAACAAGAACATAAAGTGCGGTCTACACCTGACATGAAAACACGGACAGAAACAGCAAAATCCTGTTACTGTCAGGTGTGGACCGCAAATGTTAATGTTTTCTAGCCGTCTTAACACGGCTGTTAAGACGTCTGTCTTGAAAGCTCCGTCTTAACAGAAAATGACGTTTAGCTGTCAAAGTTTTGTTTTCGTTGTTATTTTAAGGGAAAAACCTGAAATAATATTGTGGAAAAAGTAATAGTTGTGTATATTTTATAAAAAAAAGTGTGAAGCAAACTGAATTTTTGTAGCAAATACGTCCTGAATAGGAAAATAAATAACAAAAATAATGTGAGTTTACAATTTTAGTTAAAAAGAATTAAATTATACATATGTAGATATATATACTACATATGTACACATGTATGTATGTATTTTTTTTCGACACAACCACAAACAAGAGACCAAACTAGCGTATTTAACTCGTTGACGAAACAAAAATAATGAAAAATTATGACATACGTATACTCCACCATTAAAAGATTCGCGTGTTTTAACAGCACGTCTTAACAGCATGTCATGTCTAATGTAGACGTGCAGTAAGGAATGCCCAAATTCGTTATTCATGTGTTGTTAGTGTGTGTTTTTTTGTTGTTAATGTTATTGGTCCAATTTACACGAGATCAATTTTTAGTTCGCACAACTAATGTTCTTTCGAAAACACACGAGACTAATTAATCTAGCACAAAATTGTATACATACACAGAGCTTTGTGTAGATATTAGTGTATTTTGCACACATTTGTTTTTTTTTATGTATATAAATTGTGTAAATTGGACCATTCAAGCAACCAATTCTAATGTGTTTTACTAGTCAATAAACATATATGTATATTTTGAACACCACTAAGAAATTAAGCACTTTTTGTCCTAGAATTTAAAATTAAAATAAAATAATGATTTAAAACTTTCCAAAATATGGAGTCTGCTTCTGCTTAATTTTATTTTTGAATAAAAATATATGTTTCATAAAAAGTACCACAATGTTGAAAAAAGTACTCTTTTTGTTGACGGACAGTACCATTTCAATTTTTCATTTTTCCATCACTGGTATGTACTATACATGTTCATACGTAATATAGTATTAAGAGAGTGAGTGAGTCAAATGAAGGGCGGCAGAAGTTGTAAATTTCATTTGAAAATACTAGTAATAGTAAATTGTAGTAAAATGTATTAGAACTTTTCCATACAAAATGTATACTCACTTTTAAGGATAAAACTTACGTTCGAATGATTTCATAAAGACTTAAAATTAAAAACGTGTAATATTTTAACTAAATCTTTTTACACAAGATTTTGTCAAGTAGAAAAAGTGTAAATAGTTTGAAAATTATAAACGTAAATGGTAAAAACCATTTAATTAAATTAGCACAAATTAAGATTGTTCATCTTCGTTAGATATTGTAGGGTTATACAAAATTCTAATACGTATTAAATTAATTAAAAAGAATGAAATTGAAAATTAAAAGTTCTTTCAAAAAATTCCTACAGCAAAAATTTTAAAAGCAATACCTCACATCACAAAAATACCCATTAAAAAAAGTACGTTTCAAAAACATATGTTTTAAAAGGTGCATAAAGTACCTTAAAAAAAATTTTGCTTAAAAAACCTCCTTAAAAAAAGAAACTTTTAAAGAAGGGACCTGGTAAAAAGTATCTTTATTTTAAAAAGTACCTTTTGAAAAAATTTTCTCTTATAAAAAGTACCCTTTAAAAAAAGTATTTATTAAAAATTTTCTCTTAAAAAGGTTCCCTGATAAAAAATACCTTTTAAAAAATTGCCTTTTGAAAATGGATTTTTTTAAAATGAAATAATTTTACTACAAAAATAGTATTAATTAAAGTATTTTCTAAAAAACGTACAATTAAAAAGCTCCCCCCTAGAAATCCCCATAATTTTTTTCCGCCCATGTTGACTTCCTACTTAAAAAAACTTAATTGTTAATAATTTTATATGTTTACAGAGCAATGTTAACCTGATAACAAAATTCTGTTAAATTCTATGGTTTGTGTCTATGGTTTTAACTTCACTTATAAGAAATGTTCATTACGAAAAATTTGTCATTCGTAGAAGTTGTGTTGATAGCGAAGTAATTTAGTTGCAAACAGTAATTATTTGTTATACTTTTTACGGCCTACTTTTTTTTAACAAGAACTTAACCCATAGATGCGGATGATCCAGAGGACAGTCTTTGCTACATTCAACAAAATAACTAATATTTTTTGGGTTTTTAATAAACGAGTTGTGTGTGTTATTTTTTGTAACTTGTTTATAGAAAACAAGATACTTCTTTTTCAAGGTCATCAAACGTCCTAAGCAAGGTCATTCGGCAATAAAAACCGCTTAAGTTGCGATTAAAATTTACAAAACTCTTTTACAAAACACACAGCACAAATAAAAAAAAGACAGAAATGCAAACTGACAATAAACAATAAGATTTAAAGGTATAAGAGACAACGAAAAAAGATTTTTTTTCAAATACGAATAAGTTCTTATTCATAACTGATTTATAGTAGTTTTACATAAGAAAAGACTCAAACTCTATAATAACTCCAGATGCAGCAAGAAAAAGAAACCTAAAACAAATGAAGTGAAACACTTCAAGTGAGAGCACGTTCACCCAACCAGTTGTCATAGTGGCATAAACATGTTTGGTTTTCTTCCCCGCCAATTTTTCTTTTCGTGTGCTTTTAACTAGAGATGTGCGCGTGAGTAAAATTACGCTCATGATCACGAAACATAAATATTTTACATGCACGGTCACGCACGGCATGATTTAAAACTTTCACGATAACGCACGCTCACGAACGCAATATGTTTAATCACGTACTTTCACGCACGACGGGAATAATTTTGCACGCACGCTCACGGTGAAATACAAATTTTGCAATAAAGATTTAGCATACGCTAAATAATTTTATTTTATAATTAATTTCTTTATTTACTTCAAGATAATCAATTAAATAAAAAAAAATTCAGGAAAAGCCTGAAAAATTAGGAATACAAACTTAATGTAAAAAATCTAGCACTGTCTGCCAAACCACGTTATTTAAATTTATTACTTATATGCAAAGAAATTCAAAAGGAGTACTAGTGTTGTTAGGTTTAGGTTCACGCAAGATTTCCCTAGGTGTACATATGTATGTATGTAGATACTACATACATACATTTGAATAACTTTTCATATTTACATTTTATACATACTTTTGTACTATGGTTCTAGATACTGTTTTATTAATATGTAACTAGTACATACATACATTTTATAACACCAGTGAGATAAAATATCACATTACATATTTTCATTATCTGTTTAAACATACAGAAAACAAAATGGATTTTCATCAAATTTAACAATGTATATGTACATACATACATATATATGTATGTATAAATGGATATAATTTTATCAAAGATCAAAAATTCAAAAGAAGAAAAAGCTTAAAATAGAGAACTGTTTTCAGTGCGTGTAAATGATTAAAAAATCACACACGATATTATATTTTTGAATCACGAAAGCGTGATTTTATCAATTTGTAATCACGTGATTCACGCGTGAGTCGCGCGTGACACGAACAATTCACGACATTTGCACATCTCTACTTTTAACGGTCAATCTCCTCTTTGTATGTATTTGTAATTCTGATTCAGAATATCAGATTTGTATTTTCAACAGCATTTTTGGTGGCAACTAAATTAAAGGCAACACAAGAGACTTTATTTTAATTTCGTGCTATATGTGCCATATGTATTGCAACAACAACAACAACAAAAACAATCTCTTTAAAAAGATGCACATTAGTGCAATAAAATATTAACTGAGGCATTAAAGAGCATTAAAGCAGCAACAGACTCAATGATAGCGTCAGAAGGAAGCAGACAATTACATACGAAATAATTGCAACTTAACTCAGTATACATTTTATTAAAAATGGCTTAAGTGACAGTCATGACAGCTTTTGATTGGCTATGAGTTTATGATGGAATTAGAAAATTAGGGATTGATTTAAAAGCTTTCCGACTTGACTTTAATAAAAAAAGTTACCAACAAAAAATTTATGGGTCGATTATGGATGGCAACCGAACTCCAGTTGCGTTGCCAGTTGCTGAGAATTGTATTACGGATGGCAACTGGCAACTGAGAGCTGCCAGTTTCAGTTGCTATTAAGTGCTTTTCTGGCAACCACAAGTTTTCAGTTGCCAGTTGGCAACGCAACTGAAGGTCGGTTGCTATCCATAATCGAGCCACTAATAAGTTTTCGAATGACTTTTCATTCGAATGCCAATTTCGATAAAAGTATTTCATGCGATAATATTGCCTATGAATTTTCTTGCATGGGACAATGTTTAGCTTCTATATATCGCACCCTAAATACAAAAGGGTCACAACTCAATATACACTAATTTTCAGGAGAGACAAAAAACTGTTATCGTGCAGAACAACAAACTTAACATAAAATTAGACATAACTGTATTTTTGCAGTTAAAGAAGATAGTGATGTGAAAGAAATTTTTGCAGTAGTTAGAGATGTGTACTCTGAATTAATTTATGGAAAAAAGTCAGTTTTGGAAAATTTTGAGCTGTGACCCTTTTGTATTTAGGTTGCGATATAATTATTTTTTCTATTGTCACTCTTCTCGTCCTTCATTTAGAAATTTATATATGATTTCTTTAAAAAAAGGAAACAAATATTACGCTGTTTGTGTTTTGAAATGAAAATTTGAAAAGAAATTGATTTTAAATTAAATGTATCGTTATATTTTCTAAAAAAAAATTTTTCTTTAAGTTTTCTAATTGCTAAGTGCGAAATAAAAAGCAAAATGCACAAAAAAAAATTTAATACATATACTCGTATATGTATTAATATTCATAATAAATCTTTTGGAAATAGTTTGAAAAGTGAAATTAATATTAGGGTGCAACTTAAATATGAAAGAATACGAAAAAATCTAATATCAATACTTTACACTAAAAGAAGTTCAACGAAAACATACATTGTTTCAAAAAATTATTTTTGCTCAAGAATAGCTTTCAATGAATTGAATTAAAACAATCAAAGCATGTTGTGGCAATAAGAATAGTAAGCAGTTGGCGTAACTACTGTAAAGTAATTTGAATGGTATGTAGTTTTGTGTTGAAAAGTATGCTCTTGGATAATTGCAACTCATTACTAAGTTTGTTCTGTGATCTGACTTGCCGGCGCTTCGCCAATGAAACCAACCATGTGTTATTTACCAATATTTTGTTTAAAACAAAACCAGCTAAAATAAATTAATCGTAATAAAAATATTTTGATTTTCCTCGTGCTCCCTCCCTATTGTGCGAATATACATAAAAACAATCACAATAACAACAACAAAACATCAAATATATTCAATAGAGAGCGCCAAACCAATAAGTAGGGGCATGGAATCGACCAACAAATCAACGAACCAGACAGTCAGCCAACCAACCAACCAAACAGTCAGTCAGTCAGCTAGCCAGCCAACCAATTCATCAAGTAATTTAGGACTTTTGGATCATTAAAAATTTTGATGCCTGCATTTTCGTAATGCATTAATGCATTTTATAAAGCATTACAAAATGGGCGTAATAAAAATTTTCTTAATATTTCAATACATTTGTAATTAAATTTTTAATATAACAATTTTCATATTTAAATGTTTTTTTTTTATATGTATTTCATTTTGTTTTTATTGTTGTTATTGGACTTTGGCTTTATATTGCGTATTTATGAAATATAATTAAAAGTTATTTGAAAATATTTTAGAAATTTTAAGAAATATTCTTAAAACACTGATTTTTTTAAGAAAGTTTTAATTAATAGTAACAATAAGCGGGCGGAACATAATAACATGATGTCAATTTCTTTTCAGAGTAAGCGATGAGTGTTTAAGATCGTTCTTTGAAATATAAATACTGCAAATAACTTGAATAACTTTTTTTATAATTGTCCACAAGTTGTTGTAAGTGTTGCTAGATCGCAAAAATGTTGCTGCTAATTGTTTAGAAAGACGTTTAAATATACCAGTATCTAGAAATTTCTTACAATAAATTTGTGAATTGACGCATTATTTTTAATTAGAATTAGTTTTACGTTGCTTGTACAAAATTTAGCGCCAACTTTTGTTTAAGACTTCCATTCCTCAAAGTTCAATGACTCTGAATGTCACAACTGACAACTGATGACAACAGCAGCATTTTTATATATAATCGGCAAACTATATAGAAAAATAGGTATAAACTGTAAAAAAGCTAAGGTAACAACAAGCAGACAGACAACAACACAAGAAAGAGAAATAAACAATTTAACAAAGTCATCGCTGTTGCTGGTTTGTTGTTTGTTTGCTGCGAGTATTTTTGCAATTTGATACTTTTGCTGAAATTCGGCAAAAGAACAAAGTGAACAGAAATTAAAAATCCCTTTTATTTTCATTTCAACAAGCGTGAATTGCATTTCTTTTAGGTTCATGCTCTAATAGAGTAATTTGAATCAACAAAAAAAAAAAAAAAAAAAAAAAAAAACAGGACAGTGGAGCCGGGTACGAGTACTAGAAGACAAAAACAAAAACGGGTTGAAAAAGGAAGTTATTGCTAAAATAACAAAAAAAAGCTTTGCCGCACATGCTGCTGGTGTTGGTCAACAACCTTTAGGACAGAAATTTATACGTTTAAAGTGGAATACATAAAAGAAAAGAGCCTAATGAAAAGTTTAACTTACAATTACAATATTGTTTCACACACGTATAAACGCATAATGAAAAAAATAGCTTTTGAAGTTCTGCATGATTTAACAAAGTGCATTTTTCACCAGAATTAAAACTACAACAAAACTTTGTGATGTCATGACACAAACAAGCAAACGTTAAGCATATAGTGTGCACAAAAATTCAATTGACAATATGAAAAGAAATGTTTGAAGATCTTTTCGAATATCAAATATTTTATTTCCTTGTTAATAAATAAACTTTTACCAATTGCAACTTTAGACTAAATTGTTATTAAATAAATTCCATACATTACAACAGAAACTCCACAAAATTAACGAAAAACTAAATAATTAAAATTTCTCTGCATTTAAAACTATTTTCATGTAGTGATTCATAAAGAGTTTTACTAAAATAATAAGCATTGAAATTAGTAATAATTTAGTTTGGAAGATTTCTAAATGGGGAACTTCATCATCATCAATGTCACATGTACATAACATTGTACGAAAGAGATACAAAGTTGATTTGTAAAAGGGTCCTAAAGACAATTTACAAGTTAAAGGTTTTCTTTCAAAAAACATATTTCTTCTTCGTGTAAAAAAAGTCCGCTTAAAAAAAGAGTCTTTTGTGATTGACAACCATTTCTGAAATTAAACAAGTTTTATTTTAGCGACTGTCAATCGAATTCAGTACAAAATTTTTGAAATTAAATTGCTTTATAATCCATTATGTGAAAATACTTTTCCCACACACTGTATACTAAACATAATGCACATACATATGTATGTATTTAATTACCATGGCTTAATATTTGTATCGGGCATATATGTATATCGCACACCTACTTCAAAAGTGACTCAACTCAAAATGTTTTTGATCTAAATAAAAATAGTTGAAAACAAAAACTGTGGACCATTTAGTAGAAAATCCTTGCAAATTATAAAAATTAAGGAAACAAATTTTGAGATGCGTCACTTTTGGACTAGGTGTGCGATATGTATGTATGTACATTTATAATACATTTGTTAATAAGTATGTTTATATAAATATTTACATAAATTTCCCTTTAATGAAATAACAAAGTTGTAACACAAAATGTAAGCCACAAATAGCAGAAGGCAACGACAACAACAAACAGTAACAGTAAAATTTTGCAATTGGCTTTAAAAGCCACCCCATCCCCCTACCGAAAGAAAAAAACACAAGGAAATTGTAACCTTCTCCAACTAATTGCTAATTTGCTCCCATTCTGCTCACACCGTGGCAATCTTTTGCTCCTGCGTCAATAACCAACCAGAAAAAGACGGCTTTTAGTGTTTGATGTTTTTAATTTGTCTTTTCTTGTTTTTTTTTTTTTTGTTGCTGCTGCTGTTGTTATTTTTATTGTTTTATAGTTTGTGTAACAATATATTTATTTCTGCTGCTGCAGTGGTCGCCTGTTGTTGTTGTTGATGTTAAATATTATTGAAAATTATTGCATTTGACTTCTGTTGCTGCTGTTCTTATTGTTACTGCATATATAAATGGTCAAAACATACGTATTAGCCATTGAAAAGAGTGTGAAATTCAATATGCGTGCTTTTGAAGAATCTACATAATTAAAGACATGACTAAAGAAAAACAAAAGCAACAAAAGCAACGAAAGAAAGAAAGAAAGAAGAAAAAATTATATTTTTAAAGCCATGTTAACAAAACATGAGGAAAAAACTACAAGGGGATCAATTTCCCCTGGTAGGCATTTAAAACAATACTATTATATTTACACGTACTGTAAATTCTCGTCGTAACTAGGAGCAGTTGTTAATATCAAATTGTTAAAAATGGGGGAAAAGCAACAACAACAAAAAAATAAGAGGATATAACTAATTGACGGGTTGTTTGTATTTTGTTGTTGTTTTTGTTGCACATTTATTGCAACAAACACGTACATACATATATTTGTTAATAAGTTACAATTAAATTTTATATTCTATGCTACTATTGTGAGTTGGTTTCAAGCTTTATAACATTGCAGTGTACATATGTATGTACTCGTATGTATGCATGTGCTTTCATGATCTATGATTGTATATTCATACATATGTAAGTGTTTTTTACCCCCTATTTGATTCCACATGCTAATAAAAAAGTGCTCTAATTAACGGTACAGAAGAACTAAAAAAGCATACACTAGCTGATTTTAATTGTTTGATAGGGTTCGGTTTTGATAAAAAAAAAAAATAGTACTCTTTGAAAAGCAGTGCCATAAAAAAGTACTTTCTGAAGTAATGATTTTGAAAATTAAGGCCTTTGATAATTGTTTAAATTAAGCAATATTTTTATAAATTTTGCTTTGTACCTTTTAAAAATATGTGTGAAAAAGTACCTCAGAGGTTATATATTTATTTTTTTTACAAAAAGTACCTTCAAATAGGATATTATACAAAAGATAGTTTTTGAATAGAAGTATACATTAAAATAAGCACCCTACCACAAAGTGCCATTCTAAAATGTACATTTTAAAAAAGTATCTTTTCACAAATTAACCTTAAAAAATGTGGTAAAAGCTACATTTTATAGAATTGCCTAAAGCAAAAGTACACAGAAACAAAGTACTTTTACAAAATGTACTTTTTAAGAAAAGTATATTTCAAAAAGCGATGTTATAAAATTAGTTTTTATAAAAACAACCTCAAAATTATATATTTTAAAAAAGTATATTTTTAAATTAAGGGTGGATAAAAAATTATCTTTTAAGGAAAATGCCTTTTAAAAATTTTATTTAAAAAAAATACCTTTTTAAAAGTGTCTAAAAAAGTACCTTTCAAAAATTGGTCTTTGAAATTTACGAAATTTCTTTTCTGCAAAAGTATAATAAGGGCCAAAAACTAATAAGTTGAATAAGAGATATTACAAAAACAATTCCCATTTTTTATTTCGTTAAATTGTTAGTAGCCAATTTTTAAAGTGATTAAAATAAGATGTTGCACCAACCTATAAATCAATATTGATGAAAAGTAACTTTTCTAAAAAATTTTAAAAATATCAAAAAAAAACTGCATTAAAAAAACACTTTGTTAAGAACTAGCTTTTAAAAAATGTACGCCTTGCATTTAAAAAACACTAAAAACGAAACTTAAAAAAAAATAATAAAAAAACAAGTACCTTTAATAAAGATTCGTTGAAATAGTGCTTGAAAAATCGCTTTTATACCCCTTTATTAAAAGTACTTTTACCACAGAAGTAATCGTACCTCCTTAGTACACAAAACTAATATGCTTTGAAATCACCTTTCCCACTGTGCTACAGATTTTCCAAGTAAATCTTATTTTAACAAAATATTGTTCCACCTCTAATTAAATATTGAAGTTTTCCTAATGATTTCCACACCAAACGTCATAATAAACGCGAGTTAATAAAAATATTTTTGTGCTGTATAATTAATTAGGGTAGCGACTTTTTCTCCCTATTTATTTTTTTTTTATTATTTTATTGCCTTCAATATTAAATTTAATAAATATTTGAGGTAAATGCGGTAAATGGGCGTATTAAGTTCTGTTTTAAATTATGACTTAAATTTAAGCGTAAGTGAACATTGTGGTAATTAAATTTACTCGTTACAGTGAGATGATTATTTTGCATTAATTTTCATGCATTTCAAGCATTTCAAATTAAATTTATTTCGAAAAAAATTATATAAGCAATGGGGGGATTTAATTGAGTTTTAGCTAAAACAGCCGGTGGCATTCCGCAAACTTTTCATTCATTTATTACAACTTAATGAAGTAAGTGCAGCGATTTTTTGTTTGTTTTTGCGTTAAGCTTTGATGCGTCATAGTATAATAAATTGCGCTCAATATGAAAATGCTACAGTGTCCATTAAAACGATTTTGAATTACAAGAATAACTGTAATATTTTATGAGTAGTAGTAGTGTTACATCATGACTTATTGAGCTTTTAGCATCGTACTACTACTACCTCTGTAACTAAAGATTAACATGAATGCAAAGGCGAATTCAAGACGATGTGGCCAAGGCAAATTCATAACAGGTAAAGTTAAAAACACAGCTGATCTACTTTTTTTTGCATAATGGAGGCTGGCATGTCAAAATTTGTACGTGCAAGCATGGGGGTCGCTATGTCAAATGTTGTTGTAATGTTGTTCTTGTAGTAGTATTAACTTTACCTGTTATAAATTTGCCTGGGATGTGGCTATTATTCCTACAACAATGTAACAATAAAAAAAAAACTAATCTGTCAAAAAAACAACAATACTTTTTAGGAAAACAAATTTTTTTATAGTTACATATTTTGACAGTCGGGGTCTAAATAGACATTTTGATTTAGGGCAGCATTAGGCATAAGTGCTTGCGATCACACTCTTTATTTTAAATATTCTGAAAATATTTTTCCTGTTCAGATTAATATATTCCAAGTGAAAATGAAGTGCTTCCATACTTCGGTCTGACCCACAGATCGCTAGTCTGACTTTCTCTTAGCCAAAAATTATATAAATAATATATACATACCTCTAATTGTTGCCTATAAAATCATAAATCTAAGAGCATTTTCTACGTATAAATTTGAAACCAAAGTACCGAAATAATTGTTTTTTGTAAACCAAATGGACATTAAATTGCTGTAACTATGATTGCAGTTAGATTTATGACTACCAAGAAAATTTTACGGCCACTTAAATATTAACAAAATAATATTTCCCAAATAGTTGCAGAAACACTTCATTCAATTGGTGGTACGAGTATACAAAAATAGTGTCTCTATTTTCGAGCTTTATTACTCTAACATGCGAAAACATTTATTTGAAAGTAAATATAAATGATCAAAATGTATGCTGCAGCAGTAGCCATGTTGCTGCTACTTCTGTTGCCGTTGCTAAATTTGTATAAATAGTAGAAAATTATCAGCAGTAGAATCACATGAAGCATTAGAAGAAGAGGAAAATGAAGTTTAAAAAATGGTTGCACGTTATGGCAACAATTGCTAGTCAACACCAAGTAAAACAAGCAACAGCCGAAACTCCATCACAAAACAGCAACAGTACACTCACACTCTTAATAGAAACTCTTTATTCATTCTAATTCTTAAGCAAGATTTATTTAAAAAAAACAGCCTAGAGGCGCTAAAAAATTTATTTTCTACTTCAAAGGGAAGTTTCTCCAATGCGTCAATATTTAGAGAAAAAAATGTAATTTGCTAAGTAATTCTCGTTTAATATATCGCCTCAAATTGTTGAAAGGATTATCATTCCGCTTATAATTTCCACAATATTTATTTGCGACCTGTATAGTTTTAAAGATATAGAAATCAAATTTGCATAGTCCGCCTGTTCGTCAAGATTTGTTACGGATTGGAAATTTTGCGCTGAAAAATTAGTAAAAAGCCTTATGAAGGGGGTGGGGGGGCGGAGGTACAAAATCTCTCAGCGTTACGTAATATGTGCACAGCCCCTTAGTAGTAATTATGCGCTACTCGAAACTTAAAACAACTTTTTGTTTAAAACCTTTTTATGTGCTTATTATGATGCACACAGCCCTAAGTTAGTTAAATATTACAAATCAACTGAAATAAATTATTGTATTATGATTCAAAACCAATTTTGTATAGCAACTTATCGAAGACAACTAAGTGAACAGCTGTAATGAAAGTTTAGTTGGGTGATAATCCACAATAAGAATTCCCAACTAAAATTCAAAATTTTATGAGAATTTTGAAAAATTTTAATTTTCATTAATTCAATAAAGACTTTTCATTTCTTAAATATACAATATTTTTTTTTTTTTAATAATAACTACGTGTATTCGTAATCATAATATTAAATAACAATTCAGCTTTGGTATGTAAAAATGACGTGAACGAACCTAATATAAAGTGAAACAACAATACCTTAAATTGCAAAGTAGGCAGCTTTGAAAATAACGTGTCTACTATGAATGTTAGCAACGACCAATCAAAAGCGTTGGAATTTCAGACTCAACCAAACCAAACCAGACTGAACCAAAAATTGTTTCAACATGCAAAAATTCAATAAAAAGGAATTACAAGAAAAAAAAATTATATTCCTCTTCTGTTAAACAATTGTATAAATAATTGATCCATCTCGATAAGCATTCATCTACCTTCATAAGTGGTAAAATCGAACAAACGAACGCTAATGAGAGATGTAGCGGCCTTTAAATCGGTATAGTGATGCGTTTTTAAGCTATTGCATAGCTTATATCGCAGGCTTTGAGGCGACCGAATAAAGAAATTTTGAAACGTTTATTTCTTAAGTCTTTTGTTTTGAAACGAAAAAACCTCACACTAAGTTTGTTTCTTATGTATGTTAGTTAACCCCTAAAGTATGCTATTGATTTTGATTTCATTAACATACAGTATTGCCAGAAAAGCAACGAAGTTATTAAAAAAAAACGTAATAATATAATTGCATAAGTTGATAAAAAAAATGGTATACAATAGCTTTACCGCGGCAGTCCCCGAGTGCCACATGTCTTTTTTTTTTTGTTGTTTGTTCATTAATTCAATAAACAATAAACTTTACCCTAAATATTATTAGTTTGTCAAATTTTTAAAAATTTTGATTTTGTATTTGAAATTACAATTTTACTATATGAATATAAAATTGTCGTCATAGATTGAACTACAATCTGCAGCTTCAGTAATGCAAACTTTAATAAATTATCAACAAATATTGTGAAAGGACATCCTTCCCCCAATTATGTTCTAGTTTAATTTTATATATTTTTTGTAGGCTTGCTTGCAACAGTAGTCAATATTTTAAATGCCACTTTATAGTTGTTAAGATGAGTTTAAGGCAAATGTTTGGCCATCTATTTTAGTCACTTTTTAGTGGCAATTTTTTTAATTTATTTTTTTTTATTTATTATAAACGTATATGCGCAGTATGGTTGTGCAGTGCTGTGCTTTGCTGTTTGTGAGATCAAACCCGTAAGGAGGGTGCCTGGCTGGCTTAAACATTTTTTTTCTTTTGTAGGCATCTCCAAATGTATTTTACTGCATTCTGTTTGTGTTTTGTGTCTATTTTTTTCTTCAACAGTAACAAAGCATTTTTCATATTTTTATTTAGTATTTCTTCGCGTTCATTTCATTTTTGTGGCTCTAAAACAATGTCTAGCATCCTAGTTACCACTTGCTTGGAGTCTTATTTTAGTAATGTTTAAATAATCTGTTTAAATAAATGATTTGTTTATGACATTAAAGCGTTTAATTTAGTGAAAGAAAAAAAATGTTTACTCACTTTTTCTGTTTTCTGTAGCTCTGTATCTGTTCGTGCTAGATTTTAAGAAATTAGTCATTCGCATTTAAACGGTTTAACGGGTTTGTTGTTTTCACATTTTTTTACTATTACAGAAAAATCTTGTAAAATTATGGTTTTTTTCGCGTTCTTTATTTCTTAATTTATGGCCAACAATTGGAATGTTTCTGCAGTAGATGTATTTGTACTCGTATATATTTTTCTTTTATCCCCCACCCCAGATTCAGTCACTGTTTGTGAAAATATTTTCTAATTATTTTCAATGCTGTTGCTTGAATTTGCAAAAAGTATTTCTTTTTTTTGCATCAGCAGCAGTAGCAGCATTTTAGCCATGAGCTTCGTAGTTTCTGTTATCTGAAATGTCATTGAACTTTTTTGTTAATAAGTTTCGGAAAAAAAATTGTAAATGCAAAATGAAAACATAAGCGATATTAAAAGCAAACAGTACTTTAGATACAACAATCCCAGTCATTATTAAATACCAACTGACTGATGGCAAAAACTGAAAAAGAGTATATATTAAACTGTACAGATACAGTAGATATATAAGTGTATATGTCAGAGGTTCCTAAAGCTTTTCATTGAAATGGAAAATAGTCACACTGGGTTATTTTATTATCTACTAAAAAATTATATCTTATTAGATTTTTGAGGGCACCCTCAAGTTTGCTTTAATAATTTCAAAATGGTGCAGGGCATTCACAAATAGAATAGTAAAAAAATTCAAAAATGTTCTACAATAATTGGTGTATTCAGCAGAAAAACCGTCTTCTAATTAGTTTAGATGTAGAAGGTTTTGATTTGATTAATTTTTCTGAACGATCTGCTCACTTTTTTGTCAAAAATATCAAAAAATTTGACTTTTCTATTAAAGTTATTGAATTTTATTTTGTAAAAATATTTAATAATATTAATTTTTTTTTTAATTAGGACCAGCACTCAGGGGATGACCCCTACGTATGCAGTGCATTGTGCCGGAACTCAGAGAGAGGGATAGAGTAGAGAAGATAGATGTTGAAAATGTAGAAGGCTTAACTCTTTTACAACTCTGCTTTGCGCGTTATGTTAATTTTTATAGCAGGGTTGAGAAGCCTCCGGTGTTATGTAGACGCATTAACTTTGTTAAGCTGTATTGGCAGGCATTTTATTAATTGTTTTACTTCGCCGATATTTCTGCGAACCGACATTAGCTTGGAACAGTAGCAATCGTTGTCGGAACAGTTTTTTAGTGACCAGTGCTATGCCTTCATCACTTAAATAGTCCGACAACAATTAATACAATGTCTCACTAATGTACATTAGAGAAATTAATGATGTTGATTGTCTTAGTCTGGCCAGGGTTTGAACCCAGGCCCCACGTCATTGTTTGCTTAGTAGTCAACGCGCTAACCACTTCAGCCAACACCACCTCCGGTGTTAAGTAGACGCATTAACTTTAAGGTGTATTAGCAGGCATTTTATTAATTGTTTTACTTCGCCGATGTTTCTGCGAACCGACATTAGCTTGGAACAGTAGCAATCGTTGTCGGAACAGTTTTTTAGTGACCAGTGCTATGCCTTCATCACTTAAATAGTCCGACAACAATTAATAAAATGTCTCACTAATGTACATTAGAGAAATTAATGATGTTGATTGTCTTAGTCTGGCCAGGGTTTGAACCCAGGCCCCACGTCATTGTTTACTTAGTAGTCAACGCGCTAACCACTTCAGCCAACACCACCTCCGGTGTTAAGTAGACGCATTAACTTTAAGGTGTATTAGCAGGCATTTTATTAATTGTTTTACTTCGCCGATGTTTCTGCGAACCGACATTAGCTTGGAACAGTAGCAATCGTTGTCGGAACAGTTTTTTAGTGACCAGTGCTATGCCTTCATCACTTAAATAGTCCGACAACAATTAATACAATGTCTCTCTAATGTACATTAGAGAAATAAATGATGTTGATTGACTTTCTCTGGCCAGGGTTTGAACCCAAGCCCCAAATCATTGGTTGCTTGGCAGTCAACGCGCTAACCACTTACTCAACACCAGGCTCAATTGTGAATTTAAAAATATATTATGAAATTTGATTCAAAGGTCAAACTGAACGAAATATCGCAATTTGATGAAATGTATCGTACTTTTTCTTTGCTACCTAAAACAGTGAGTGAGCGCTCACTCAACATGTTCGCCCATCGCTCTGTAATCAAAGCGTTCAGCAGATTATTCAGCAACAGTTGTGTAGCAAACTGTGTCTGCTGAACGCACCCAATATCTTTGAATCCCGTTATACTATGTACACACGACAAACTGAAACACTAGGTTCGCTCCGTGAACCTCGATGGCGAACCCATGTGTTCTCACGACATATTCTATGTTGGTTCGTACTTCGACATTCTTTTATTGTTTAAAATATAATTGACTATTTATTGCTTTTTCATTTTATTTAATTATTTACATAAATATAAATATATCTTTATATTTGTTCAATGTTTTTATTAAATTTTAGCACTTATCAATTGTTTTTCTTTGTTAAAATAATTTTGCACAACTAGTTCAGATAAACTTGCGATAATTTGTTATCAAAATTAGAGATGATAGTAAATTATACGGGTTCGCAACAAGGTTCAAAATGAAACACGTAGGTTCGCTCCCAAAATTTTGTATGGCGAAACATGTAGGTTCAATCAAGGTTGGCCTGCGAACCAAGAATGAGAGCGTGAACCTCTATAATTTCCGTCCGTGTGAACATAGTATTACAGTTCCTAAAACAATAAAGAGCGATGACTGCATCTCGAAAATTGCCAAAAGAATACTTTTAACAAATGTTTTATATACAGATTTCAGATTTCCACAGCGATTCCTTTGCTCAAAACTTATTGGAAAAAGATGAGAATACAATATCGACCCCTAACCGCGAAGTAGTCTTTTTGATGTAGAATTAAAGAGACATGTGATATGAAACGTATCTGTGACTTGAATAAGATCATTCGTACACAGCAGATAAATTTTCGTTAAAAGTTCTTAAAGAATTGAAAATAAACTAAAAAAATATTTTCTCCTGAAAAATTTGTTCTTTGCGGGTTACGTAATTTATTTTTTTATGCAGTTAGGCATCGATATATGTGCATGCAATTTTTACACAAGACGGCTCTTTTTCCTGAAAACCAGCGACTTGAACACATTTACATACACTCATTTTCTCACAGCCATACGAGCCTGCTTGTAAAAATAGTGAGAGTTAATTCTTAACACCTAAAAAAGTGGAGATCTAAAAAAATTATATTCGGAAATCATTAACTTTCTAATACATGAATTTTTTTATACGAAACTTTATTTTGGAAGAACTCACCAGGACTTTCTTATGAAATGCAAACAAAAGACTCAAAAGGATAAAAATGTAATGTAATGTAAAACAATAATTAAAATGCCTGCTCATATATTGTAGTTTAAGAAAGTTAATGCGTCTAGTTAACACCAGAGACGCTGCAGCACTGCTCTAAAAATTAACAAAAAAAAAACTTTGTAAAAAAATTAAACTTTCCTCTAAAAAAAATAGAAAAAAAATCATAAATCGAGTTTTTACTGTATAAATATCCATACGTCTAGTTGTGTTATTGCGCTTCCCTTAATGTACTTAAAAAACATTTAAACAAAACAATTTGTATTCTATTCAAAAATTAAATTCCAGCTCTCATAACAGCCAATGCTGCATGATACTTTTCTCATATTGGCGCAACGATACAGAAAAGATATTCCGTCCATCAAACTTTACCGCACGACCTTACCACTCTGTTTAAATGGCTGCTGGTTGCCAGTTTGATGTAAAAAAATATAGATTTTCTTCTTTCACAGGGAAAAAATAAGGGTTGCGAAAAAAAGACAGCAAAATAAACCCAACATGCCAACGAACCGAAAGTCAAGTTTAATTCATGATGAACCAAAACAACATCAGAAAAAAAGATCCAAAACATAAAAATCAACAATAACAATGAATTTTCTGCAAATTAATTTCACATTTTTTTGCCAATATTATTTTAATGCATTTCTTGCTTTAACAAGTTGTGGCGATATTGTGCGAGAGTGGTTATAAAATTAGTGATTCCACTATTATGATACACAACTAATATACAGCAAAATTGCTTGTGAATCGCAATACAAAAATAATTGACCTGATTTTTAACATTGACAACTCAGATCAATTTCCAAAATGGGGATTTAGTACTTAATTACATCACTAATTGAGTAAAAATCAAAATGCGGTTCTTGCCACAATTATGTTTGAAGAAAAATATACTCTTCACTCAGGCGTATTTAATCACTATCAAATATAATTTGAGTACATTTCCTGTTGTGAATATAAAACACAAACTCAAATAGAAATTTAAATTTTTTTTCTAAAATCTATCAACAGTATTTGTATACTGGGCGAATAAAAAATTAACGCGTGCAACCATATAAATTTATAAAAACTCTTGAGAGAATAATTTTTTTTTTTTCTGTGTTGGTCCTTCAATGTAGCATGAAAGCGGGTCCCCAGTTTACCATATAACCACCCTCGTAACAACTGCTGACTTTTAAACAATATTTAATTGTGTATGTAATATTTTTCTGTTATTTTTTTAAATAAAAACAAAGTTCCTCTGTTGCTACATGCGGCCCTAAACAAATTCTTTGGGTGTGTGTTTCGCCTTAAGGCAAAATCCATATAAATAGAGGATTTATTTTCTTTGGTGCGTAGGAATTTTTCACAGCAAAAGTCAGCCCTATGCCGTATCATCATAATCATCATCGTGATCAGCACAAGTGCTGAATACGGATGATATACATATGCTTGGGTATGAAGGTGATGTGTAATTAATATGTTGCACGAATCGCCGACTTTCTCTATTTAGTTTTTTTTTTTTTGCATTTAGGGGAATTGCAGGAAAAAAGCAGAAATCTCTTGAAAATATTTCTACACCCTGCTGCAGTATTTTTCATTTAAGAGTACCAGCAAAACTTTAAACTCCTTTGAATTTTCATATATATATTTTTGTTCTACTTGGGGTTCGTTTGATGATTAAAAAACTTTGTTGTTTTTTTTCTGCTAGATTTTCATATTTGTACTCGTATAAATAATGAGTTCCTTTTTTCCTTTTCTTTTTTTTTTTTTTTTTGTTTGCGTACCCTTGAATTTGTTTTAATTTTTTACTCCGTTTTTTTAATATAAAAATAGACTTGGGAGTTGGTGTTTGAGCTTTACAAACGAAGGTACCCTATTGCACAAAAGCTGGTATTATTACATTAAACCTTGAAAATGTTTGGAAAAATGAATCTACTAATGAGAAGTAAGTAACAAATTTTAAGCAATAATTTCCCAAGTAATCGATTTTTTTTTCTGTCGTTTTTAAGATTTGGAAGTTCTTTTCGGTTAAATAAACCATATTTTAAACATATACTAGTAGGAGCAATTCCTCTGCGAAGTCCTCTGGCTAGTGATGGATTCTTTTCAAGTTCTTGCACAAGCTTTTCGAATTGGCATTTATTTGTTATTTAAATTTTTTCCATTAGTTTATTTAAACCAAAAACACAACACAAATATATAAAAATACCAAAAACGAAGAATGAAAGAAAACTTTAACGTTAATTATTTCAAAGTTTTAAAACACAACACAAAGCAACGCAAGAGAACACCAAAAATACCGACGACAAAATCAAAGGCAATTACAGACAACATCAACATCAATTTTGCTTACAAAATACCGAACATAAGTAAAACTTATCGATAAATGGCAATATTGCCACCTAGAATACCGATTCGCAACAAAAGATTAAAAACGGTGTTGTCTTTTATTGCCGTTGCCATATAGAATAAGGGTGATTTGCTAATAAGATATCGAATAGAAAAATTACATTATGTAGCAAAAGGAAAATAACAAAAACAACTGCTATAATTTTTGTGTGTTATGTTCAAAAATAGTCGAAGTTGAAGATCGAAATTTGGCTTAAATTTTCGAAATTGTCAAAATAAAGGATATAATCTAATAAAACTTTGGATGACATCGTTCGGCTTAAAATTTTTTCAGGAAAACTGTATATTTTTTTGGAAAATAAGTTCATGTTTTCTTTTCTACGCACAAAATGGCACCTTGCTGCAAGGTACATGTATAAAATGTCTTGCCAACTCTGTAATAATGCAGCTTGTTATTTCACTGGAACAAAACACAACTTATGAAAAAGTGGAACGCCATGTTTTTAACAGCTGACAGCTAAGTTTTACAGGGCACTATCAACACTGTCGAGTTTTACGGGGCATAAAGTCCAATGCCTTTCATCAGTAGTGAGGGCGATTTTTTTAGAATCAAACACACCACCCTTTTAGGTGCAAAACAATTTTAAGAAACGAATACGAAAGTACATTTTCTGCATGGAGATGTACCAATTTTTTGTAGAAAAGAAAACACCATAAGTAAGCCAAAAATCTTAAGAATAGTAGAAATGTTGCTACATACAAATTTTTTGATTTCTTAATCAGGATCGTTTCCCAGTAAAATAGGAAAAAGTTTAAATATAAACTCACGTTATATTACAATCCAGATTTAAAAACGTTTAACGAATAACGTATAACAATAACAATAACAACTTAAGGAAGATGTACCCTTTTTGTTAAAAATGTACTACAATTTTCAATTTATTTTAAAGTCGTCAGCAAACGTTTTTTTTAGAATAAGTTTGATATCAAATTACAATTATGAATTTGAATTGAAACCAGTGTGTTTGCTGGGTTCCTATGACCAAAAAACGTTAAAAACTGATGGGGACTAGATTTTCGTAAATCGACATAAAATTTATCCGAATGAATATTTTTCGAAGTATTTGAATTAAAAATGGCGGCCACAAAATATCCACTGTTCTTTTTCAATTATTTTTTTTTAGGATTTAAAAATAATAATTCATGTTGATTAAAATACTTTAAATAATTATTTTCTTTTTCCCAAACAAATAATTTTACATATTTTTTAGACTCATCTCACCATCCCTCCACTCCCCTGTACTGTTATTGTAATTAAAGAAAAATACCGGATTTTTTTTTCTTTCGTATTTTGTAACATTGTAGTGGTAGTGGTATGAATACCCTTAAGTACTTGTTCATTCACTTGATTATTTTGCTTCTTTTTTATTTTTTAATTTATATTTATTTTGTCATTATGTAAATTGTTCTGCAACTCTTTTTTTTCGCCTACTTGTGGGGTGGCGAGGAGATGTTTCGTTGACTGCCTGCATTTTGTCGCTAACAATTTTCACTGCTTACGGTTTATGATTTAAATTAAATACTTGTATTTTGAAGTTTATTATATTTTTTTATTATTGCAGTTTTAATACTACTGCAGGATATTTATGGCGTTTCCAATAGCTCTGGCTGTGGTGAGAGAATTATAAAACTAAAAAAAAAATATTTAAGTTTTATTATTTAATTTAATTTTCTTTTGTTACCAAGCAAAGCAAATAGTCAAAAAATAAGAGAATAATGTAAGGAATTTATTTATTAATTTTTGTCGCTAGACCGGAGCCATCTTTACAGGTAATAAAATAGGTGCGCCGTACTCCTTTAAAGTAATTTAAAGTCTTAAAACGTTTCGTTAAATCTGACAAATGTTTTTTTTTTTATTAAAAGTCGTTGGTCTCAAGTATTCTGTTCTAGTATTTATTAGTTCAGCAATGTCCCAAAAATAATTGATGCATGATTTATAACAAAATATAACAAAATATTTTTGCTGTCAATTTTGGCTCGGTGCTGTTGTAGGCAAGTTATAGAACAAAACATTAGTGTTAGTGTTAGTGTTAAGTAGACAGACGCTTTAAATTTCTTAAGCTTGGTTAGGTTGGCAGGTTGCTTGGGAAAAAAGAAAATTAGATTCCAGCCCAGTTAGGTCCTAATGTAATCCCTTTGTGTTACCTGTAGGGGAAGAATAGTAAAAAAAAAAGAGGAGATTAGGCATAGGAGAGTCTAAAAAGGGACGAGAAGAATGAGCGAAAGAGTGAAGGTGAGAGCAACCGGGAAATCGATGCAAGATGTGAAACCTGCAATATTTGCGGGAAAGTTACTAATCCCGCTATTGGGCAGTTAGTGAGGGAAGCCATCCGCTGCTCCTGAGAGAGGAGTTAAGGTTTCCGAGTTCCGCTACTAACAGCTCGGAGAGGTTACTGAAGGATCTTTTTCCTAGAAATCGATGGCTGTGATCCTGCAGATCATAAGCTATGTAAGCAGTAATTTTATTAATTGCTCCACTTCGCCGATGATTCTGCCCTAACCAGGGACCGAATCCAACGTTGTCAACGCTAACCTCTTCAGCCAACTCTACCCCCAGTGTAGCATGAAGCATATATATTAAAGGTGTTAGATTTAGTGATGAGAATGCCAGATATTGGGTCGCAATTTCATTTTAGCTTACAAAACCAGATGATCTGTCAAATAAAACTTGTGTTGTATGGAAAGATAACATACTAGAATTGATATTCGAATTGTTACCACGTATATTATATTCTCCAGATTTGAAAGTCAATATATTTGGAAAGATAAACGGTTGCTTACATATATATATTTTTTTTTTTTTCATTTAAAATTACATACTTCTGGATTGATTTCGTTAGTCTACTTTTCTCTTTATTCTATGTCCGTATATCCTTCTTTTCTTCCAGATGTCTTTAGCCAAGAATATTATCTAACTTTAAGATTTCAAAATAATTAAAGTCTAAGTAAAGTCATTACCACCAACCTCCTTCTCCTCTTCTCTGTTAGATGTACTTCAATTACATGAAAATTTTACTCCAAACAAAATTCTTAAAAATAAAACATAAAACCATAAAAAAATATCTTTGAACTCATTTAGATGTCTTCATAAGGGAAATAGATAATGCAGGTATGTGAAGATGTTTCTGCTGATTGTTAACTCGTTTCCTCTTCTTAATTATTTATTATTACGAGTATTATTTTAATTAATCTTAAAATTTACTTTAGTATTCATTCATACAGTTGTAGAGAGCAGATCCTCCTCTGGCAACTTTAGTTTGTTTTGTCACCTCAATGTTCATTAACCCTTAGCAAAATAAAATGCAAAATCTGACACAAACAAAAAACAATTTACATTCGTCTCATCGTCACGTTTTGTTATTTTTTTTTTTTTTTAACATTTTTTGTATTAACAGCCTCATTAAATTTCAATGAAATAAAGTTTTTCGAATGCAAATAATTTATGCAAACTCATGTATTTTTTTACTTTTAGAGTTATTATATTGTTTTAGCCAAAACACAGAGATTTGTTAAGAAAATAATATTAAAAAAGCTGTTTTAATGAATGATGTGAGTGATAGATATCAGGCAAATTAGTCAGAATATCGTAACAAATTTTATGAGAATAAAAGAATATAATTTGACTGCTTTGTTTTAGGAACAGGAAACCTAAGAATTTAATTAAAAATATGAAACTTTTCCAACTAAAACTATAATTTAAAAATATAAGTGTACTTTTCCTTGAATAACATAATTTTAAAAATAATTTTTAACCCCTCTCCACTGTATTTTGTGTGGGAAAATTTTTTTAAGTTTTCTTTTGAAATACCACCTTAAAGTGTCATCTATCCAAGAAGCAAAATCTCTTTTAAATATTTAGGATCTCATATTTTTATATTATTATTATTACGAATAAACGTAATTATTATTCGAACTTATATTGATGTACATATGAAAAGTAATATTATCAGGCTCAAGTTCAGTTTTATTGAATTTAATAATAATATTTTTCAATATAAAAAAAAAATCTTAGTAATTTTGAATATTCATTAATTCAATAAAAGTGAACTTGAGCCTGATAATATTACTTTTCATATGTGTTTAGGATCTCTCTTAAGTTATCGCATATTTCCCCAACTTTTCCCGGCTGCTCAGTGTGGCGTATATGTAATATTAATTAGCCAGATTTTAAGTCATTTCCTTGGCACTTTTAAAATTTTATAGATATTGTTATCATTTAAACTCTTAAGTAAAGTAAATATTTAAAGCTTCCTTAATTGTTTCACTTGAAATGTTATCGTGTTCCCTAAAACAAACAAATTTAACCAAAAATTTCAAGAAATCAAAAAAAATAAACAATCATTCACAAAAATTGTATTGAACTATCATCAATTCACTATAAAATTTGTTTAAGGCTGTACGCAAAAAAAAGTTAAATTCATTAATTAGTTTTCAATTTGGTTGCAGTATAAAGTTCAATAACATTTCTGCAAATATTCTGCATGGGTTTGCAACGATAAACCACAAATAAAGTCAACGACTTTTGGTTTGGCCAAATCAAAAAAAAAAAAAAAAGAAAACTAGCAACGAATTAAAATGTTCTATTTGTTAGTTGAATTGTTTGTTATTTTCTCCAAGCATGCATTACAAATTAGAAAATCAGAAAAATCTTCATCTGTGGTTTAACTTTAACTAACATTAACAGCAAATTTTTAAATGAAATTAAGTAAAAAGAAATATACATACATACATCTACTATGTATGTATGTACTCGTAACACAAAAGGTCATTGGGGTGTTGTTCACTCCTCATGCAACAAAGTTGCTCAGCTCAACACAAACAGTGAATTTTATGAACATTTTCAACTCATTTTGACAGTTTGACAGTTGTTTTAATGCACACTTTGATCTGGCTGTAGTTTTCCTCCAAATGCTAAATTAAAATCAAAATAAGTAGTGGAAAAAAATGTTAAACCGAACTCTCCCAGCACATGTGTTTTCTTTTTCTCCTCGATTAACTCACGGATTTTTATTTCTATAGAAAAAACAACTAAAATAAAATGGATTAGAAGAGTACAATAAAATGGCACATACACTTATTTAGCTGGCACACTGAGTGTTAATACTTGTATCAAGTGGGCTGTAAAATTTTGTGCAACAAAAACATAAATACATATGTACATATATTCAAATATAAAAACACAGTCAATCAAAATCAAGCATTTAAGTGTTTGAAGCAATGTGGAATGTTGTACAAAAGAAGGATAGGATTTAAAATGGTTTTAAAGCTGGTCGCTAAGACGAAAATTAGAATTAGCATAGTTAAAGCCTAGTCAAGGCTTTAACGAATCTGATCCGAGTACGAAGGCTACGAGCAAAATATTGTACTACAAAGATGATACTCGGATAACTTTCGGTGCACTGATTATACTCTTAGAAAACATTTTACTTCGGATTGACAAAATCAATGTTGTGTCAAATGTCAACAATAAATCGAAACTGACATCAGTCAGTTATGTTATGTTTGAAATGTTATTTATGTTATTTTGGCTGCACAGAAATCAATTTCATGTCACATTTTGTACAAAAGATGAAAATAATATTGTTCAAATTGTTATTAAAGCGTTGGCGTGAGTTGAAGAACCTGAGATCAAGGCAAACACTACAGCAATAGAAGAAAAGATAATAAAAATTTAAATTAATTTTGAAAGAAGAAAATGTAAGATAAATTAGATTAAAATTTCATAATCATATCATTGATAAAGCTAATGGCTTTGAAAACAGAATTATCATTATTGTCATTGATAACAGAATTGTCATTGTTCCCGTTAATGACAGAGATATCATCATTGTTATTGATGATAGAAATATCGTTATTGTCATTGATGACAGAATTGTCGTTATTTAGTTTAATGACAAAGATGTCATCATGTCGTTATTGAAGACAGTAATGATATAATTTTCTTAGATTGCAGAATTATCATTGATGACAGAATTGCCATTAATACCACAATTATCATCATTATCATTGATGACAGCATTTTCATCATGGTCATTGATCACAAGATAACAATCTGTTATATCAGTTTATATCCCAAAAATGACAATTGCAATGGGGTCAAAAGCGGCAATAAAACTGATGTCAAATAACGTCAAAAATTACTGTGAAACAGAAATTTTCTAAAATTTACTCATTCCTTAGCATTTACGAGCTCTCCTTGCGTTTCATGTAAACATAACATGAAGTCATATAAATAAACAAGACAATGTTAATCTGATTATAGATTTGATGGTTTTTGCTAAAAATTTTCTTTATTGTAAATTAAAAATATAAGAAAAATACCGTTTTGATTTACAACGCGACATTTAGAGACGATCTTTTTATCGTATTTTTTCTACAATTTATTCTCTATAATTAAGGCAACAAGCTAAGAAATAATTGCCGGTACTAAAAGTCTATAATGCACATAAACCAAAAGCATTCAACACTTGACAAACACATGCATACGTTCTCTTAAAAACTTATTTTATTTTTTTGGGCTTAAATTTTAGTTTTTTATTAGACTTTAGTATACCACTGATCATGGATCAAATAATTATACAGCTAAGGCCAAGGAAATATAAACCCCAAAAAAGCAGAAATCATTTTATGGAGCGAAGAAGCACAAGTAAATATTGCAATAAAAAACAGTAGCTAAATTGCTTATCTACTCGTACACGTCATATGCCTCATGATACAAAGTTAACATTTTTTTATTCTAAAATAGACTCGAGGCAAAAAAGAAAATATGACACAAGTGTGTCTTTGGTGCAATAAACAATTAAGAGGTGTACGAGTCAGTATATTTGGGAAATGCTCGTGTGCAGCAGTCATTATTTTTCATTTTGGTTCAGGCACTCTTGTTTTGCCAGTTGATAAAATTTATGAAACAGATGAAGAAAAAGTGTAGCCATGAAAACGCGTTAATTAGTTTTCCAATATTATGGCTGAAATAAAATGCTGCAGCACGTTTGGGCTAAAAAAACTTCTGTAAATGTCTTGATTTAGAATTTTAATCATTAGAAAATTTTATAAGTCATGCTTTTGGCTAAAATAAAAATTTTTTTTCTAAAGTTTTGCTGATTGTATTTATTGTTCGTTTGATTTATTAACAGCTACAAAAACTTTTTTATATATATATAATATTGATTTTTTTTTTCATTAATTCTAAAAACGTTTCGTTCTAATTTTTACCCTAAGTATATGTGTATGTATGTGTTATTAAATATAATTTAGTATTTGCACCAAAAAGATATGATTTAAAAAGTGTACATTCTCTTTATGTTTTAATTGGCTCAATAATGAAACTGAATACTTTATTTAACAAACACAACTCGCAAGGTGGCTTACTTGTATGCGGAAAACGTTCATGCATGGTCTGTAACTTGTATTGCCACCTATCAGAGACCGTGGTATTCAGCTTCAGGCGCCTGTGACCAGAATGCAACCGGCGACCTATATATTAGTATGATTGTATTGCCGCCTACTAGAGACAGCGTTATTCAACTTCAGCCGACTAAACATATAAACAGTTTGTGTGTTGCACGGGACATAAGTCAGGGACTAATTTATGCACCCATGTGATGTTAACTCTAGTGGTTTAACACATTCCTAATTAGTCAATCTGTTTCTTATTATTTGCCATCATTTGAAGGAAGTTATGCCACACTTCCGACTGTGTACGACTTTCACAGTTCCTATATAATTTAAAAATCTCTGAGAGGGAAAATTTTAAAGAACAATTTAAAAAAACAAAAAGTTATAAGTTGACAAATATTATTTGAAAAATTTTGCAATTATGTAAAAAACATTCGTATTAGCGTTAAATTTCGTAGACAAAAGGACCTAACCCCAATCATGTTAATTTTAAAATAGTGTCCGTTAGTATGATGGCCCGCATAAGTTGCCACAACCATATTTTTTCTTTGAGTGTACGCTTTACTAATTTTGTAAAATATTATTACAACCATCTATAAAAAATTTATACATGGAACATTTACTGTTAGACCCGACAATTTATGAAGTATATATACTCCCTTCATATGGCCCATATATGAATAATAATTTCGATTACATTTTAGTTCTTAATCCCACTTATATAATTAATGCAATCATAATTTGATAAATTTAGCATTATTTTTGCTTGGCATATATGAGAAACTTTGATATCCATCAAAAGAATTAATACTTGGCAAACTTAGTGCAGCACTTTTGCATCGTCTAGAAAATATTTTCGGAGGCAGGCTTACCATCCTACTTTAGTTACATACATATCTATGTATGTATGAACATATCCGTACAACTGTTTTTACATAACCGTTGCCTTAATATAGAAAAGAACTAACTCATTTTTTTAATTGAGTTTTTTACGCTCATTTCAACAGATTAGTGAACAAAACTAGTTCGGCTGTGCTGAATCTTATATACACTTCATCAAGCCATATACGAAGTTTGTTCAAAAGATAAGGTGAATTTTGAATTTTCGCGGGCTGTGTACATTCGATTATCGAAATTTCTTTTGTTATGTTAGTACATGTGTTAGTCATATGTTGGCATTATCAGCCCATTGGGATTAGTAGTTGGTTGTTGACAACTGAAAAGGTTAATCACGTGTGTGTGTATTCTTCGATTTTTGACTTTTGAAAAAAATTTATAAAAAAATATGTATTAAATTTTGCGTTAAAAATGGAATAAAGTGTTCCAAGGTACTTTAATTGTTGACTGTGGCATTGTGAGTCCACTTTATCTCAAAAAAGTGTTTATAAGTGGTACAAGCGCTTTACAGAAGACGGAAAAGATGTTGATGATGATGAACGTCCTGGAGTTGGAACCACTTCAACAAGTGAAGAAAACATTGAAACAGCGAAAAAAATTATTCTGAAAAATCGTTGAATTACTATTAGGGGAGTTGCAGAGTATGTTGGCATATCAACCGGCTCATGCCATGCAACTTTCTCGAATGTTTTTGGCATGAAGTAGCGAAGATTGTTCAAAATTATTGAATTTTGAGCAAAAGCAACGTCGCATTAGAATCGCTCAGAAGTTATTTAATGACGTCAACGACTATCCAGGTTTGCTCAAAAGGCTCATAACTGGTGACGTAACGTGGGTATATGGTTATGACGTCGAAGAACACACACAAACGTGACTAACCTTTTCAGTTGTCAACAACAAACTACTAATCCAACTACTAACACATGTATACCAACATTACAAATAAAATTTCCACAATCGAATGTACACAGCCCGCGAAAGTTCAAAATTCACCATTTCTTTTGAAAAAACCTCGTATGTACATTGTCAGTCGAATTATTACGTTTCTTGTTTACTTAGGAAACACTTTCGTTCGATACCCATATCAATATTTTATTTTCCCATATTTCAATATACATATATATTATCTATATCGAGCCTTTGCTGCAATAGAGTCATAACACAAAAAACGTGATTTTTGAGTTAATGATGTAGCATTAATTGTCATATCGTGCTTCAGAATGTGTTAAAAATTTCATTCAAATATCTTGCATACTAAACTTTTGAGACAAATATTAAATTTTCGTTTACCATTAAGTTGTTGGCGAATGCGCAACTTTAAACTCGTTTTCTGCAAAACTATTATTTATTTATTTTTATGACTTTATGACAGTCAAGGCTCGATATATTCTAAAACCAAATTTACATTCTTCATTGCTGGTCAATTCCATTCCTGTACGAAAAAAAGAAAATGCTATTGTAAATAAAATATATTGTACATCGCATTAATAAACCTCAGTAGCACGAAGAGTAGTCCTAAGATTCCAGATCCAATTATGAGGCACCGTTATGTCACGTATTTATAAATTTAAATATGTGAATTTTAAATCGGAAATGGTTTTATTTTATTTCCGCTGATATTCAATACGAATTGACTTAAGGCAAATCCTTTAACATCAGTTCATGACCCAAGTCTCAAGCTCTTCTGGTGACTTTCGGAAAACTTATTTCACTTTTTCTCGTACATACAGACTCATTCAACAGGCTTATTCAACTTCCCTATTTATAGGGATTCAGAATATGTATACTGTATGGGTCTCATGTGAATATTGGGGAAATTACACACGGAATGACAAACCTATAAATACCCTTACAATTTTTGGTGAAGGGTATAAAAATTAGCTAGGGCCTTTCTATATTAAGGCAAAATTGAACATACATACATACATACGTGTTTGTGCGTGTTTATGAAACACTTTTATACTTAGACATAATAAAGTGCAAAACAGTAGCCAATTTCTGTAAATTGTTAACGCATTCTCGGACAAGTGCAAATGATTAATGGTTTTTTGAGACTCAATATGTGCATGCACAAACATAAGTGTGCTCTGTTCTGCTCCATACAAAGTTAAAAATATATTATTAAAAAAAGAAATAAAAATACTAATGGATTCAGAAAGCTATTTTTATTTTTTTTTTTTTTATTATTATTTTTGCCATCTCGGCTGCTGTTGTTGCGTTCAAAGATTATAATTTAAGATTGCAAGAGAATAACAAATTCAGGCGATATTTGTAATTATGAACAAAAGCAACAAAAACAGGCTAACTATAAAAGAAAATATGTATTTGATTTAAACGCAAAAATGCAATAAATTTTCACACAAAAAAAACAGCATAAGATTTGTTTCTTTCTTTTAAGTCTTGTTTAAATTTTTTCTCTTCTGTGTGCGGTACGAGTATGTTTTTTTAATAAATAAAAAGAATATAAATAGGAAATTCTATGAAGTACTTATAACTACTTTAAAACATGCATAGAGAGTGCCTCTAGAGATGTCAAAATGTCAGTCATATTTGATGTAAAAGGTTTTTTTTTCCTGTGTTGTCTGTTGTCTGTTTCTTGCTATTTTTTGTTGTAAATTACAAGTAGTTTGTTGTTTCCTATTAAGAGGTGAGACATATCCTGATGTTAGAAAGTATGAGAGAAACACCTCTTTAGAGATGCATGTGTTAAATATTATTATTTAGTTCCTTGAACGCCTTTTTCATATAGAAATGAAACATTATTTATAAACGGGTTTCATTCTAAATATAATGTGTACTTTAGAGCTGTTCATAGAAAAATAAAATTACTATTTCATGTTTTCTTTGATTCTTTAAATATTGTCTTATCTTGCAATAGAAATTTATTTTCCAAAAAAATCTGTAGGATCGAAACTTGGTTTGTTAAGCTAAAAATTTATCTTTATATTATTACAAATAATAAAACCTTCTGCTAACTTATTTTGAGCGATAATTATTTCCATTATTTTACAAATAATATTTATATGATGCACTTCCTAACAATCAAATACAATTAATCATCGTACGATTGAAAAAAATTCAATTACTCAATTTAATCAAATCAATTATTTATTTGCAAAGTAGCAAATGTCTAAACAAACATTTGATAACCTACAATAACAACAACAATAACTAACAAACCTAAACAAATCAATTTAAAGTAATTTACCTTCGTTTTGCACTTTTTATTGTACTTTGCCAGTAATTTGTAAAAGCCGCACCTTGATGGTTGCAACGACAAAACAAAGTCAGTTAAAAAAGAAAAACAAATTAAATTGAAAATGTTGAAAAACTCCTGGAAAATTTACTACATGGCCAAAGAACAAATGGAAAGCAAAGCCAATCTTCTAAGCTCATAACCACAAATCTTTTTAATCATAATCATTTAAAATTTCCGTCAAGACAAACCTTTATTGTTTGAAACGCTTCACTTGGCCAATGTTTGACTATACGAGATTACACTGTTGTCATTTATGGTCGGCCGGTCATACATAAGTTATGTTGATGATGTTGCTGTTGCTAGAGGTGAAATTGTCCATGCTGCCACAAAGCAGTATCATGGTCAATGACAATGAAAATGTGCCAAGTTGTTTGACTTCAAGCTTAAAATCATCCTTTTCAGTTTTTCTAGTCAGTCAAAAAACATTGAAAATGCTGAAACTCCCAAACGATCAATGCTCGCTCCCTTGCTTGCACTCTTTGTTCTGTACTAACAAACCACATTGTGAATGATAATGATAATATTTACTAATGATCATGTGGATGTCAACAATAGTTGTAATTTTGTACTTGTATTACTATTTTATTATTGCTGTTGTGTTTAGACGTCAGTTTTTGTTAAAACATTTTATTATTAAACATTTTGATGGTATGTGTGTGTGTTTTTTTTTTCTTTTTTTTTCAAAGTAATCATGAACTGTTTTCCTTCTTATTTTTGCTCACTTAACTGAAAATGAAGGAAGAAAAAAAATACAACACTGTTTCTAGTTTTTGAAAATGTTTAAGACTTGAAAATGAAATTGAAATCAATATATTCATACATACTATGTACATGTACATACATACATGCTCGTATGTATATTGGATAAGTTTTCCAAAAATTTCTTGTTAGTATTTTTCAACAAAATTAATTTAGGTCAAAAATAGTAATTAATTCGTTAAACAAATTATTTTTTCTTGAATTTTCGGGTTTGTGTTCATATCCTTTGCTTTTATATATATATATATATAAGTATCATATATTATTTCTAATGTAAATAATTATCTGCACAGAAACATAAATGTGAAAATAAGGCTAAGTCCTATCCAAAAAATTTCGGCCGTAAAAAGTACTGAGCTCAAAATAAGGACCAAGTTCTTGATAGGTACAATACCATCTCATTCCTAGGCAACATTTCAGTACTTTTTACTGCCGAAATTTTTTGGATAGGACTTGGCCTTATTTTCACATTTATGTTTTGGTGCGGATCTCATTTCTTTTTATCTAAGTTGTTTTTGTATAAATATTTATATGTATTGCTTATCAGGGCCTACCTGTGTACGAAATTTCAGCTTTCTAGCTTACTGGAAGTGCCCAATAATATTGATGAGTCAGTGAGTCAGTGAATATGTACTAAAATATGGACTTTTCACACCTTAATATCTCGGGAAGCTTTTACAGTAGAAGTTTCAAATTTAACCCTTGAGGCCTTATGTTTCAAGTTTCATTATATTATGATCAAGAGGAGCAAAGTTATGCCCCCTCATAAACAGCTCGAATGGTTTCGTGTAAATATACACACTGTGTGGCCGGAACTTGGCCTGGCGCACTTCAGTGCGCCTAGATTTGCTTTCCGTTTTTCGCAACATGAAACCTAAATTAAATTTATAACATCATTGAAACACTTTTATACTTTGCGACAGGACGATAGAGCAAAGTCGGTACAACATTTCAACTTTTGCGAACTATCTCAAAAATCGTGGATGATATGATATAACGCTCTATAACTTTGATACCACGAGATTCATATAAGTCTCTTAAGACAACGTCTGCAAAACAAAGAGAAATCTGTCGTCATTGGTGTGGGTCACGTAGATAACTGACTAACAAACTTCTCTAAAATGTTCAAGTTCCAATGGAAATGGTGTGTTTGTCATTTCAGTGGTAAAGAAAATGCCGCTTATTTTTATGTTTTTAGTCGTATTAGTTGCTAATAGTTTGGCGGATCTTGTAATGTTGTCCAGCTATTAAATGTGTGTGTATGTTGAATGCCAGTAGGTAGTCAGTTGCATTATTGTTTAACAGACATTTCGCTGGGTGTAGTATGTCCCCTTGATTAACTATTATGTATATATTTAAAATTTTATTTATTTGTTGCGGGTTAGCAATATGTAAATATATATTTCGTTGCTAGCCATACCAACTCATCAGTAGATGTTTTACCCTTTATATTTAAAATATTTTATATTTATGAAAAGTAATATTATCAGGCTCAAGTTCAGTTTTATTGAATTAATGAAAATTCAAAATTACTAAGAGTTTTTTTGTGTTGGAAAATATTATTATTTATATCCAATCAGTTTTTAGCAGAACGTATCAGTACTGATTTCAAGGCCGCTACACCTCTCATCAGCGTTCAATTGTCCATCTTTACAATTTTCGTAAAGTGGATACTAATTGAGAAGAATATCAACTATTTAACCAGTTTTCAACAGAAATAGAATATGAGAATTAATTTTTAATTCAATTTTTATTCTACAATGAAACAGTGCTGGTTAGTACGAAATTCCCTCATTACAGTTTGGAACTAATAATCAACACAAACTCATATTCCGTTATCATCAAAGTATTCTACTTTGTATTTTAACGTTTTTGTTGTTTTTACTCTATATTAGGGAAATTCACATATTACTGTGACCCCTGCTATTAGGGTATTTATAGCTCGTGCCCAAGCGGAATTAATATTTTTATATTATTATTATTACGAATAAACGTAATTATTATTTGAACTTATATTGAAATTAATTCTCATATTCTATTTCTGCTGAAAACTGGTTAAATAGTTGATATTCTTCTCAATTAGTATCCACTTTACGAAAATTGTAAAGATGGACAATTGAACGCTGATGAGAGGTGTAGCGGCCTTGAAATCAGTACTGATACGTTCTGCTAAAACTGATTGGATATAAATAATAATATTTTCCAACACAAAAAAACTCTTAGTAATTTTGAATTTTCATTAATTCAATAAAACTGAACTTGATCCTGATAATATTACTTTTCATATGTAAATCAATATAAGTTCAAATAATAATTACGTTTATTCGTAATAATAATAATATAAAAATATTTTATATTTATACAAAAACTCACAAATTTGTGAATTACAAAGCATAAGAATAGTCTTTCAAAACTTTTCAAACATACACAACAAATAATTTTCCATTATGAATGTGCTTACTTTTCTACACCTATACAATTAGACAACCGGCTGGTTGCCATTAAAAGTATTTACAAGGCAAAAGATGAAAAGTAAATCTCTCCTTTACACAATTTTACATTTATTTGAGCATACGAAAAACTGCAGAATGCTACAAAATGGGTTAAATATTTTGAGGGAGTTTGCCGTTGCCAAATTTCGAAAAAAAGGAAATGGTTTCAATTACCGTAAAACTTTTTGTCAAATTAATTTTCGGTATTCGGCAACTTCTTTTCGACTTGAAAGATGGGGTCTAATACCGCAAGTTTCATGAAACGGTAGCGCTTAGCGGGAAATTTAATGTTCAATGGTCATCTGTATCCCTCATTTTTAAAGCTGTGTGTACAATTTCACCATTTGTAAGTTAATTTGGGAAATTTAAAGATTTCGAAAAATTTAAGTCAGTTTCAAAATGTTCTACATGATTTTGAAAAATCAATATTAATTTCGAAAATTTGAAACTTTAAACCGTATGTCTAAATAAAGACAAAGAGCTTTGATATTCGACAGGGACACGATTTTTTCTATAGAGACATCGATTGACAACACAGGAACCCCAAAAAATTAAAAAAAAATAATGAAATTTCTTAAAATTTTTAATGGTCGGCCGTATTCTATATTTTTTAAGTCTACTTTTTGCTTAATGCAAACACGATTGAAATCAAACAAACCCAAAAGTAAAAACTTTTATTACCATGCGTTTTTGTAGCGACCAAAACAAACTATTAACTAAAAACAGTCAAAACCAATTTCACCGTTAATGGGTCATAAACATGACCAATTGACATTAACTACCGCTACAATAACAATTTTCTTAACATAGGCAGCAAAATCGTAACGTACATAAAATCGTTTCGGTTAGGAACACAAACGCGCCCAAAATACAATGGCTTCCTAATTTGACGATCAATTTCTTTAGGCCAACAATAAAAAACAAAAACAGATTTGTTTTCAGATTTTGTTGCAACTTACTTACCGTATTTTGTGTATGTATTTTGGTTTGAATATATAGGAGTACGTTATGTACATGCTTGCATAAGTTAATAATGATCTTCAGGTGCTGCACCTAACACGATCAATGTCATCAAAAAAAAAAGAAGGCACAATAAATAAACAATAACAGCAATACCAGTAAGCAACATAGTAAAGAAGAAAACATGCTTGTTTACACAGATTCATAAACTGAGCATCACCACTACAACTACAACTACTAACGTCATGATCATCAGCACCACACAAAAAAACACAGTCAATGGTAAACGATCCCAACCAAAAATCATCATCATCGTCATTTTAACCGCAAATCGTCAAAAGATAAGTGCAAGCAGACGAAAAAACACTTAAACAAACTTCAACATTCCACAAATGTGTTTTTGTTGTTGCAGAAATTTATTTATATTTCCACAACCTCATCAATTTCAATTTATATCAATTCAACTGCTAAAGTTAAACCAATCAAAAATTATTTCTTTTCGTTTCTTTTTTTTTTTTTTTTTTTTTGGGAGAATCGTAGCTAAAAATTTCCAAATATTCAACTGATCGATCGATTCTTCACTTTTTTCTTGTTTCATCTAACTTGGTATTTCTTTATAAGGTTTGGCTCATTTTCTTCTTTCTATTGAAATAAATAAAATTAAGAAAACGGCAGAAAATAATAATCACGTCGCCACATGCAACAAAAAAGTGCGATACAATAAGTAACATTTTTTTGTAATGACTATTATACAACTACTACAACATGCTAAGTGTATTTGTTGAATCAAGACGACGGCAGCAGGGCTTTAAATGTTTCAAATCATGAAGGACTTAATTACTTTGAATAAATGGAAGCCCATAGTAAAATTTCGATGATGCTTAGCGAAGACTGAGCCGTATTCGTGATTTTCTTTTCTGAAATATTTTTTCTCAAATAATTTTGTTGCATTTACAGTTTGAGTGCTTACCAACTTATTTGGAAGATTTTTCTGAGATCTGACATAATGTCGCTTCTGGCCCACTTTTATTTACTAGCAGGAAAACTTCAACTATACAATCCCATTTTTGTCCTATGCGGTATCTGCACAAACGATTAAGATATTTTTTTTTTTTTTTTTTTTTTTTTTTTTTTTTTGATAATTTTATTATTTATTGAATCTTTAATTATTAATTTAAATTATCAATAAGTTTTTCAAATCTTAAATCTAAAAAATATTAAATATAGGTTTAGCCAATGCTAAACAAAATTTTTAATATCAACGGTTAATTTTTGTTGATTTACATCTCTCGTGGACGGCTGAGAAAAAGAGTATCCCTTCTTTTCAGCCGGGTGTGGCCTCTATAATGAAGAATATTGCGCGCAAGTGGATTTGGGTGCAACTCAAGTTTTTTTATATATTTTTTCGCGTGTTTTGAAAATACTGTCTTCACCAACGGAACGTCTAGGTCTTTATGAATTCGATGGTTTCTGACATACCAGGGGGCTGCTGTTATTGTACGTAGGATTTTATTTTGTCGCCTTTGAATTCTTTCGACATTCGATGCTGAGGCAGTGCCCCATAATTGGATTCCATAGGCCCATATTGGTTTCAGGATCGCGTTGTGTAACAAAAGTTTACAGTCAAGTGTAGTGTATTTTATATGATATATGATATATTATTTACCTATTAATTAGATCTACCCTCGTAGAATACTGTATGTAAATTCTTTTATAAATTCCTTAGAAATAATTACAATAAATATTATTATTATTGGAATTATTATTGGAAACTTTTGGAAGTTTTTGTAGTTTTAAGGTACAGTTATGTTAGTATTTAAGGACGTAATTTTAGGAAAATAAAACACTCTTAACTCAGCCTCAAATCGGCTTTTTATTTATTTAGATCACAGGCATATAAATCTGCCTTTAGAATATACACTAGCCAGTGGCGTTTTTAAGCGCCGGCACCCTACATACATTTATTTAAAACTACACCTCTATCACGACATGGCGATCCTGCCCACGGACATAGAGTCTATTCCCGTTGAGGAATACAAGCCCACTGGCCGAAGTAATGTGGCTACACACTATAAGGCCACGCCAATACAAGCTGGCCCCAGGCCTTTAACCATTGAGGAATATAGAAACAGACAGCAGAAGAAGCTAGAGGAAAAACTCACCAACATACCAACAACCAATAAACCGAAACACCGAAGAGGTGGTACGCAAGCGCGGATCCGGAGGAAACTGGCCGAACTAAGGACCTCAATCAACGCCGATCCACCACCATCATGGGAGGTAGCATCGGAACTATGGCTACAAGTCGCGGCATTGGAGGCGCTCCAAGAGCGATTTATAAACAAAAAAAAAATAAAATAAACATGAAACTATAAAAAAAAAATTATTATCAAATAAAAACTGAAAAGTACAACAATGAATTTCTTTTAAATATATCTTTTTATTGTTATTCTTTTTAAACTAGAATAATTACAAGAAATTAAATTTAAGTAAAACAATGATTTAACAAATTAAAGAAATACTGAAATGAAAAAAAAACGCGAAGAAGAAAACATATGAAATTTAAAGTTGCCAATAGAAGCAAACAATACAAAAAAAAAACAATGCTACCACTATATTATACGTAGATATTTTTTCATAAATAGAGGGCGCTAAGAAAATTTTAAATTCAACGTTGCCGAGAAAAATTTTTACAAGCAACAATTTGTATTTATATTTCAAACAAAAAATATATATTTGATTATATAATATTTATTGAATGAGAGGTTGTATCTTTTAATTCTTTTAATATTATTATAACTTTATTATTTGATTGAATGAGATTAATTTTTATATCTTTTGTTTTAATAATTTTAAAAAAATATAATAATTTAAACAATTAATAAATAATAAAGACAGAATTTATTCCTTTGCTATTTAAATCAAATATAATCGCGAAAAGTAAAGAAAGAAGATTAAGAAAGAAAGAAAATTTAAGAAAGAAAATTAAGAAAGAAGATTAAGAAAGAAAGAAAATTAAGAAAGAAAGAAGATTTAAGAAAGAATATTAAGAAAGAAAGGAAATTAAGAAAGAAGATTTATTTCCTAAAGGAAAGCGTCATGAACTTTCATTTGGAAATGAACTTCTATACCACACGTAATATCGCACAATTTGGAGATAGTGAGATGTAGCGATAATCCATCTAGCACACAGATGCATTTGGAGAAACTACTCTCAAGAATACTATTGATAAATTTTATACTACAAACGGGTTCTTAAGTAAAGGTAATTAGAAAAAGGAAGAAGAGTAAAGGTAATTAGAAGAAGAAAAAGAGTAAAAGTAATTAGAAAAAGGAAGAAGAATAAAGGTAATTAGAAGAAGAAAAAGAGTCAAGGTAATTAGAAGAAGACAAAGAGTAAAGGTAATTAGAAAAAGGAAGAAGAGTAAAGGTAATTAGAAGAAGAAAAAGAGTAAAAGTAATTAGAAGAATAAGAAGAGTAAAGATAATTAGAAGAAGAAGAAGAAGAGTAAAGCAAAAGAGTAAAACAAATAACAAAGCTTTCATTGTTTAAAAACGCGTAAACAAAAATTCAAAGTATTAAATTTAACAGACATAGTTTAAAAAGGAATAAACTCTGTCATACAAATATTTAAAATCTGTCATACAAAAATTTAAAATCTGTCATACAAATATTTAAAATCTGTCATACAAAAATTTAAAATCTGTCATACAAATATCTAAAATCTGTCATACAAAAATTTAAAATCTGTCATACAAAAATTTAAAATCTGTCATACAAAAAAAAAAAAAAAAATTAAATTCTGTCATATTAATTGTCAAAACGTTAATAATGAATTTTAAAACTTTAATTTATAAAAATCGTAAAAAATTTTAAAACTTTAATTTATAGAAAATTTTAAAATTTTAAACCTCAAAATTGTAAAATTTTTCTTAAGGGGTAGGGTGTAGTGTATTTTATATGATATATGATATATTATTTACCTATTAATTAGATCTACCCTCGTAGAATACTGTATGTAAATTCTTTTATAAATTCCTTAGAAATAATTACAATAAATATTATTATTATTGGAATTATTATTGGAAACTTTTGGAAGTTTTTGTAGTTTTAAGGTACAGTTATGTTAGTATTTAAGGACGTAATTTTAGGAAAATAAAACACTCTTAACTCAGCCTCAAATCGGCTTTTTATTTATTTAGATCACAGGCATATAAATCTGCCTTTAGAATATACACTAGCCAGTGGCGTTTTTAAGCGCCGGCACCCTACATACATTTATTTAAAACTACACCTCTATCACGACACAAGACTTAATATAGAATTTCTTCCAATAAGCCAATTCATTTGGGCTGCTTTTAATTTCATTTGTATTAACTTTGCGTCTATATGCGATTTCCATGTTAAACGACGATCAAGATGAACGCTTAGATATTTGACAACAGTGTGTTGCGGTATGGTCTCGGTGTTAATTTTTATAGGCGGGCAGGTTTCCTTGCGCAACGTAAAAGTTACGTGCACACATTTCTGCTCGTTAACTTTAATACGCCATTGTTTGAGCCAATTTTGCAATTTGGATATATACCCTTGTAAATTGCGGGAAGCTTCTACAGGATTTTCGTGAACGCTTAGAAAAGCTGTATCGTGGACCGAAGATACTGCCTTGGGGAACTCCGGCTTCGATCGACTGCGGTGGGCTTAAAAAATTGCCTTCTCTAACTACAAATTTTCGTTCAATTAGGTAGCTTATTAAAAGCCTAACAATATTTGCGGGTAGATTTTGCGTTAATTTATGTATAAGACCTTCGTGCCATACTTTATCGAAAGCTTGAGAAACATTAAGATATTTAAACCTTTAAAAATTTTGTGGTCGTTTTTTTAGTGCATATAAAAGGTGTTTTTTATAGAGTGACACAAGTTTAAATCATACTAAAACAAGGAAATATATTATTAATATTAATGAAACAGGCTATATTGGAAAGCAAGTTTTTTGAAATTAATGTTTGAATATGATTTCTGACATATGGCTGCCACGGCTGGCGCGTAGAAGTTGCACTCCGGAACACCAATTTTCAACAACTTTTCGCAGCATTTGTGGCCGTATTTCGCGGATGTTAATTTCCAGGTGTTCAATTGTTTGTGGATTATCGTCGTAGACAAGTGACTTAACATAACCCCAGAGAAAATAATCTAATGGGATTAAATCACACGATTTTTGTGGCCAATAATTTGAGCCATTGCGTGAAATTATTTTTTCATGAAAAGTTTCTTTGAGTAAATCAATTGTAGCGCCTGCTGCACGATGAGTTTGAACAATAGAACAATTATTTTGATTAAAAATTTCAACAATTTGCACGCGTTGCTCTGGTGTAAGTCGGTTCATAATGAAATTTCAAAGCAAATTAAACAAAAAGCAACTATCAGCTGTTAAATGGGTACTCAAATACAGCAGTGATGCCAACTCAAAGTTGTGATACTCTATAAAAACAACCTGTATTAGCAAAGTTTACCTCTAATAGCATATTTTTGCATATTTCACTCTCAAACGCATATTGAAGATATATATATATAATTAATGTGAAATATTTTTCACAAAAAATAATATACAAAAAACAAGCGATGTATTGTAAAAACTTCCAATTTTTTTTGTAGTATTTGGGCACCAGAAACACAGATTAATTGTCGTACTAAATAAATGTATGTATGTAGGTTCTACCTGTAATAATCCATAAAGCCATGCACACATATCTGTTTCAGAGCATATTTTAAAGTTTTTGGTGCATATTTAGTTTTTTTTTTAACATATTTTTATGTAGTGAGAATCATACGTACTTATTTATGTACTTTGTATGTATTGTCAATACATCAATTAACATCACTGGCTAAACATAATGTGCCTGGCATTGAGATAATGGAAGATAATCAATTTTTTTCTGCGACATTAAATTATGCATCATTGGCTGCATAAATGTAAAAGACTGTTGTCTGTCTACTGTATTTATTTTTTAGAAAGAAAACAAAAATACAAAATAAAAATGTTGTTCTTATAATTGCATCTGCAAATAAATAAAATTTAAAGACAAAATTGCCACCTCCACTTAATGTTCAAACAACATGCCCTGCATTTAATTTCCTTTCTACATACAGCTGACTACTGCAGCGCAGGAGAAGTATCCCCTTTTTCACTTTATATTATTTATACAGAGTTTTGTATCACATATAGACCACATTCAGCACCCAACCAGAAAAATTACTAAAATAAACCACAAAACTAACAGACGACTCAAATGACATCAAATTAATTTATTTAAGAGAGCAGGGTATTCTAGAAAAGTTGAAAGGGTAACCGGGGAAGCGCATAGAACAAAGCATTTGTAGATATATGGAAGTACTGACGTTCCGATGGACTTTAGTGACTTGGGAAGGTTTGTAAAAGAATAACTAATATTTTTTGTCAGCAATATTTTGTTTGCTAAAACATATACATTTTAGGAGTATTTATTTTCGCTATCTCTAAATTAAATCCCAGACGTAAAATATCGAAACGTTGATACACATATATACATATGTATTTATTTGCATTGCTCTTCCAAAATCAGTCATTAGATCCTTGTTAATATAAAAGAAAATTAGTGATTTTGTAGTCTAGTGTAGTTAATCTTAAAAAAAATATTTTATAACTAAACCACTATGTATATAAATACTGCCTGCGCTAGCAACCAATTCCGAGCCAACTGAAAAAGATGCACAACGCAATCCCCCATGTGTTCCTAACTAATATGGCAAATGCAATTTGTCACGCATGAATAACTTCAAAAACACTCCTTGGATTAGGTTGAGGTTGTGTCATTGAGGCAGCACAGCAGTATTTGCGATGCTAGTGGTCTTGCCTGCTTGTTTTTCTTTTTCGTTTTGAGAATGCTCTACAAACTCAAACGTAATGGTCTAACGGGTTCATGAGCCACTTTCAACGTCCTCAACAGCAACACTACAGCCGCGCACAGTGGATTGTGTCATAAGCAAAAGTCACAATTTACACTTTTTAGCAATTGCGACAAATTACTGGATACAAAAAGTAAGTTACAAAAGTAACAAAAAAAATTAATATTAAAATAAAGTATGTATGAAATGTATACTTAAACTTCCAATTACTATCCCCACAAAATTGAGATTTACCTTAATATTGATATAAAACACTAGTCTGTCGCTATATAGTAGATACGAATCACTGTGCCCTGTTGCCCTCTGCATATCATCGTCATCATCACCAATTTACAATCCTCAACCTTGTTTCAGTTTTGTTCTTATTATTATTATTGTTGTTGTTGTTGTTGTTGTTGTTGTTGTTGTTGTTGTTGTTGTTGTTGTTGTTGTTGTTGTCTGATTAGATGGTGAAAACGTTGCAGCGGAAAAACGTCACACAATGACTGTCTCTTAGCCATTGAAATGTTTAAAACATAAAATAAATAAATTAAAATAAAAAATCGTAGCTTTCGTATAAGAAATCTTGTGCAGTGCAGTGAATCTGCAACAAGAATTGCAAGCAGCAAAAAGTTAATTTTTCATACCAGCGTCATCTTCGATTACAAAATACAATAATTTTCAAGAAATTTTTGGATTAGAATTAAGAATAAACTCTAAGCTGTGTTAATTTTAGAACCCAGGCTGAAAAAAAATGGCTGGGTTGGACATGGTTTTAAAATATTATGTTATCTTCAATAATATTATTGCTACGAACATGATTTTTGATGATAAAAAATTGTTACTAAAAATGTTTTATTGTGCAACAATAATATGATACATATGGCAAAAAAAAATTTTGTCATGACGATATTATTTTCAGCCATGCAAATTTCATATCACGAAATATTTTTATAAATATAATATTGTTAAAAACGAACATATTATTCGTACATATAGTAATAGTATGATCATTTAAAAATATACTAAAATTGTATAGAAATATAATATCATTTTCGGTTTTATTTTTGAGCGGAGATATTGAAAATGTGCAAAAAAAAATTATTCGGCAAATTTTCACGAATAAACTTGATTTAAATTAATTAAATTAAAATTTCTTTATTTTTAACCATAAATTTATTTTGATAGCTTGGCACAAAAGACATTCAATCTTTCCACTTATTTCCGCATAATTCCAAGCAAAATCATCTGTCCCCACCATTGTTTTCACATATTTTTCTATAATCATAAAATTCCACTAAAATTTGTTCTACCCCAGATAATAAAGCCATTAAACTTCTACAGCAAGCGAAAGAGTCATTAATAAAAACAATTATAAATTGGGAATTGGGAAACCCAAAAGCTAAACCAGAAACAATTGTAAATTGTGCGCAAGAAAAGAAAAAGAAGCATTTGCTTGTCTGGTCAAACAGTAGCCAGTCGCCAGTCGACAATAAGAGAGGCGTTGTAACTGGAAGCAATTATGCAAAACAAGCGTATGAAACTTGATGCATCTCGTATCATATGCAGCGTTTGATTAAGTATACTAGCATTTAAATTGTTGTAAAGTAAGAGGCAAAATCGTCTTTATCAAGAATATTTATGAGTGCTGAACATGTACGAGAGAGAGAGAGAGAGAGAGAAAACAATTCAATGATGTGAGCCAAGCAAATTCATAACAGGTAAAGTTAATACTACAACTAGTACGACATTACAACAACATTTGACATAGCGGCCCCTATGCTTGCATGTACAAATTTTGAAATGCCAACCTCCATTATGCAAGAAAAAAGTAGATCAGCTGTGTTTTCAACTTTACCTGTTATGAATTTGCCTTGGATGTGAGTCAATGGAGACTCTACACCCATTAGTGAGATGCCGAAAACAAATTATAATATCTAATATCTATAATGACGTTGCAGTTATGGCGCCAAAAAGAATACAAACAGCACGAAGCTTTCATATAAAGAGAACAGATCCAGTCTACTAAAATAGTTAATAATTTTATTAATTTAATTCAGTGCTTTTTAAAAGGCTTTGTACAGATTTTCACGTTTCTCTCGCAACACCGTCTATTTATAAGATGACACATTCTTAAACTAAACATCATGAAATTTATTTTTACTTGAATAAAATTGAATCTGATTTTGAAGAGATATTTATTTTAATTTTATTTAATTCTAGGCCGAGTTGCACATGGACCATACGTTGTTAGTGCCATCAATGGGTCTGGGACCGCCACCACCTCATCAGCCCTTGCCGCCAAGCGTTGGCAAACATCGTAACGACCTGCTGGATATACCAACGTCGAAAAAATCAAAAGGTCTCGATGAAGCGTCAGCATATCAATTGGAATATCAACACTATCAGTCATTGATGTACGCACATTGTGCCCAGCAGCAGAGAATGGCAGCTGCTGGTCAAATGTCTGCATTTCGACCGTGGCCTCAACCCAAAACATTTATGCATGCTGCCTACAATGCAGCGGCAGTAGCCGCTTTATCTACACTTCCTTATTTGAGTCAAGAACCACCAGTGTTGCAAAATCCAGAGCGGGTGGTACGCTCTACAGATCGGGAACGATTCGAGCGTACATATCAACCGAATGTGGCATTGGCGCCTCGAAAGACACATCTCTCACAAGAGCGTGAAAAAGATCAACGTGAACTTAGGGAGCGAGAGAGAATAGAAAGAGAAAGAGAACGTGAAATTGAAAGGATAAGAGAACGCGAGAGATCGCGGGAAAGGGAAAGAGAGTTCGAACGTGAACGTGAAATGAGAGAAAGAGAACTGCAAAAAACATTACAAGCACAGCATCAACAGCAGCAACAACAACACCAACAACAGCAAATTAAGCAACAGCCAGTTGCGGTGGGTATATGTGAAGGCGAAATTCAAATAAAGCAAGAAAGGGCTCCCACACCCTGTGAAATGTCATCTACACCCCCACCACTTAGCAATCACAGCGATGATGATCGACGAAGTTGTAATGGTGCGTTGTTGCAAAATGAAGCCCCTACAACGCCTTTAGTATCCCCTTTGGCCTTAAGTCGACACAAAACCTTGCCTCCCTCACACCTCAATCACATGGAACTACAAACACGACGACTTTCTCTGCAAAATTCCAATTCATCAAATGCTTCTGCGGCCTCTTCATCATCCTCCGCCACCTCAACCACGCCAACAAATTTAACATCCTCAACCACACCACCACAAGCTTTAATACCTGCCCAAAAACTGCAACAACACCAACTACATCATCATCCACAACACCATCCACCGCCAACGGTCACGCACCTACAACGAATACCCAGTCATCATGGAGCTGTACATGGGCCCCAGCCATATATAAGACAATCTCCTTCACCTCACGCTCATTGCAACACTGCTAACTGTAACAATCCCCGAAGTCCTGAGGAGTTCAGTGGATCCAATGAAATCACATCATCAACATCGCCTCTGCCACAAACTCAACAGCACCAACAGCATGCACAAACAATAATTGCCACTGTTAATCATCATAATAAATTGTTGCCAAATTGTGCAACAACATATGGTTCTAACAACAGCAGCAGTGGCCAACAGGTGCCGCAACAGCACAATGATCTGACTGGTCGTATACGCATTAGTAAAAATTTAATTAATCAAAATAATATAATGCGAACACCCACACCTCCACCACATCATCCCCCAACAGCAGCTCCCAATAAGCATTCTTCACATCACCATCAGCAACAGCATCACCATCATCATATTCAACATCAGCCTCAACACAATCAGCATCCGCAGGCTGCAATTCAAAGTCAACAAACAGCGACGGCAGCTCAAAATCATCAACAGCAATATGATTATTATAAACAAAATCAAAGATATTATCAGCAACATTTGATTCCACAACAACAACATCAGCAACAACGTAATCATACCCCACAATCACTAACGGCAAATCTTAATCATCAACAGCAGCAACAGCAGCAGCATCACCATAAACAACATTCACCATCGCAGTCTTCTAATACAAACACGCCAACGGGCCTTAATTTAACAACAAATTTGACAGTGGCCTCAAATGCAGCAACGACAACAGCAACTTCTACTAACATGGCCGCTACAGCAATAAATCTTGACAAGCCTCATTTGCGTACGCCCCAGGCATTTATGAATCAACATTATTTCCAGAATGGTGGTCGTTTACCAACAACAATGAACAGCGAATTTGAATTGTCCACAGATACCGATGATGAAAGTGTCAACGATGGCGAAGCGGACAGCAGCAATACGCTAACACCCTGGGAGTTGGCCATCGAAACATTACGTGACTCACGACCCAAAGACAGAGAACGTTTGCTCAATATGCTGCAAAGAATTTTAAATGAAAATCAACATTATCGCTTGCAAAACCAACAATTAAAAGAACTGATTGAAGTGCGCAATGAACAAATTGTCAAATTGCAAACAGAATTGCAACATTGTCAACGGCAATTAGAGAGCTTGCAAATTAAATCAATTCCAGCGGCATTAAATGGTAGTGGCTGCCTGGGTAACGGTTTAATAACCAAAGCGTTGCGAAAGGAGTGCAATGATCAAATGATACTGAGAGTGCCTCTGAAAAAGTCTCAGCCTAGAGAGCTGGAAATGCAAATGTATGAGCAAGATTTTCGCCGGAAAGAAAGAAGGGAAAGAGATGAGGAACAAGCACAGATACAGTGCGATGAGAGAATACAATATAATTTAAGCCAGATTAAGAGAGAGTTAAGTGAGTCTATGGAGGAGGATAACAATGAAGAAGATAATGGATCTAGCACAACCACTCTAGAGCAGAGATCACCTAACGGTAGCTCTCAGCCCAATGTAGAAAGTACACAGTCCGAACATTATGAGCAGCCGAGAGAAGTAACTGATGAAAATTCATCAGAGTCTGGGCAAGAAGATGATGAAAATGAGGAAGAGGAGGAGGATGAACGGGGCATAAGCCGAATGTCTACTACACAAAATCAAAAACGATCTCAAGATGATGAAGAGGAAAATCATTGCAAATTAGAAATAGCAAAAAATCAAAAAGACTTTTTGCAAGACATGAAGCAATTGGAGAATGACAGCCATCCGGCAGATAATCCCGAACAAGACGACGACGGACGAGAACGGGATTGTGAAGGTGATGGTGACGTTGAAGGTGGCCTAGGAGATAATGACGAAGATGAAGATATGGATGTGGAGGAAGATGATGATGATGAAGAAGAACAGAATCATGTACAAGCACCACATACGAATGCTCTCTCAACACTACCCACTGCTACCACACCCTTATCTCCCGATTCTGCTGCCACTGCTGGTCAGTTATTCGATAGCAGCAATAGTAGTGATGAATCATCCATGAAAAAAGCTCAAATGTCTGCATCTAATGCTTTAGCCAAAATTAGTTCTGAAACTAATGATGCAGATGATGATGATGATGATGGCGATGACGACAATGATCGAGAGAACATTGTAGCCAACGACGGCAAGGCAAATTCAGAAGGCAAGAGTATTCGTAATTCTGATAATGATGAAAGCCAATCACAAGATGGTCAGACAGAAAATGATAATTCCGACGGTGCAGATGAGCAGCATATACAGACGCCGAACCGCAGACACAAAACACGACATTTTAAAGTAGCCAAAGTGGTTACATCGGCTGCAACAACAGCAGCAAACGCACTAGACATCATAAATAATACTTCCATAAAACAAACGATTACGCCTCCTAACACTACCAAGGTTGTGTTGGCTACAAAGGCCAGCAAAAAATTAACTCCAACAACGAATAATGATATAATAATCAAACAGGAATATCTTTAATTAAGAATATTTCAGCCCCCACCCCTTTAAAGCTTCCCCCAATTTCCCACCATCCAACGCAAAATTAATCAATATCTAAGAATATACAAATTGAAAAAAAAAAAATTTTGAAAGTTATAATTAAAAAAGTTAAATGTGCCGATTAGTAAAAAAATTATAGTTTAAGAAAAACTTCAAACAAAATTATAACCCAAATTAAGCTTTTAATATCAAACCACTTTTGTTAACAATTCGAGTATACCTATCAAATGACATCTTTTAAGTTTCTAACAAATCAGTAAAGCTTTTTTAAATAAAAAAAAAACAAACTTTCATCAAAAAAGTTGTTTTGTGAGACCGGAGATAACAGCTCTAAGTTTTCATGCATAATAAAAAGATTTTTTTATTAAACATATTGTTGAAAGCTTTTGTGAAAACCAAACTTTTGTTGAAAACTTCAAGATAAAATTTTTTTTCTAGAAATTTTTGTATATACACTATTTTTTTTTATGTTATGCTTTTTCCATTAATTTCATTCATTTGTTATTCTATAATTTGGCTGTTTTTCTGGCTAAAGCTTTCACTCTGAGCATAGGATATCATACTTACCATGAGAAAATCCAGACAAGCATTGGCGAAGCGGTTGGAAATTGTATTAATGTAGCTTTTGTTTTAGAAAAGCTTTTCTTACATCCAATTTAGCAAAATTTTGTTTACAGAAATTTTAAGCTTTTACTACTTTAATCCCTTCGAAAGCTTAACAAACTGTATTCTTGCTATAATAAAGAAAACAACTTCTTAATTTCAGTTAAAGATTTCATTTCTAGGTTTTAAGAAAAAAAAGCAAAAAAGCTTTTAAACAAATTTTGTTTCAAAAACAAAATTCCTTAAACTAAAACAAAAAGGAAATTTTGTATTGTAAAAAAAACGTATAATAGTCATCTGTGAGATTAAAAAAGAATTAAAAAAAATAAGTTTTAAAAACTTTAAAGCAGTCTCCCGAATCCTATTCCTTTAATCCATTAGACAACCGTCAGTTTTAAACGACTTAAAAAATTCAAAAATGAAAATTTAAAAATTTAATCAATATGCATAACTATTGATTGATTTTAGAAAATATTTAATATTAACAAAATAATAAAATTAAATTTATGAAAAACAAAAAACATTTTTATTGTACAATACTAGACTAAACCTTAACTAACTATCTTAGTCTTCTTACTTTCTAGCGCTATATCTGTTTCTCTCTCTCTCTCACTTTCTCTGTCTGTCTCTCGTCTATTTATCAATCGTATAAATATTTGGAATATAAAACTCTAAAAATTATAAAATTACACGTAAATGCACTTTGAAAAATTTCTTTCTTTAAAATTGTATAGAAGAAAAATGATCAAGAATCTTTGCTTTTAGTGTTTTTTATACAAAATTAAAATTCTAAAGCAACATCCCTCTCGTTTTAAAAAGGAATGAAATTTTCTTGAAACAAATTATTTAAATTAAAATGCAACTGTTAATAGACTCAAGATAAGAAATTTCGAAATTTTATATGTATAAGTCCTTTTAATATTTATTTCGTTAAACTGGCGATCGAGTAGTAAATTTTTGTAAAAAAAATGCTGTTCCGTATTCCATTCGGAATAAAAATTGTCAGTATTATCAAAGGATTATTGTTAAAAAAAATTTATGTAAAAACAATGCTACGGAAATTCCCAACATTTTTATTTTGAATGGAATACAAAACAGTACCGATTATTCCGAAACTGTTTTGATGTAGACGCATTTCAAGTTTACGAAACTCCCCAAGGGAAATTGATCGCACCATAGAATTAATTAACGAAAATTAATTGCGTTTTACAAAATTTTAAGCTTTATTATTTTATTAATTAATCGATTAATTAGAATATTGCTCAACAAATAATAAGAGTATCGCTTAATAAATTATTTAAAAAAAGCTGATTAATCGATTAATCAGAAAAATTATTAACCAAAAAAGAGCTTGATTATTTGCTTATGAGCCTTTAACTAATAATTTGTTTGGATTATCTGTTAGTTTCTTTGAGTGTATTAAGACAATTTTTACATATCTGTCAGTTTCAGTTAAAAGGGACCTATGAGCAAAGAATGAGTTTTGGAGAAAAGCGATTTTCAAGTTAACAAGTTAATTTTGTTACATCGGGTTCTTTTCTTATCAAAGGTATATTTTAAAGCTTACTTATGACAAAAGTAATGCAGTTAGAAAACTGCATTTGCTGCATTAGAAAGATCGTATTGTCTATTTTAAGTATCAACAAAAAAGTAAAAACCGATTTTATCATCCATAGGTTCCTTTTGAACTGAAACTGACACATATAATTTAAATTTTAAAAATTGAAAATTCAAATTCTTAAGACATTTAGTTATTATTTTTAATATTTTATATAAATTTATCAATTGAAAGATCCCAAGTAATGTGGTTTTTAAAAACATATTTCTTACTTTCCCAAAAAAAATTTTAATAATCAGGCATGTTCCAAAAAATTAAAAGTAAATGAAGTTTATTTTTCAAACTTTTTATTTTTGATTTTTTGCAAAACCAAAAGTTTCCTGTTTGTAATGAATATAAATATGTAATAGTTATGATGAAACAGATATGAAATAGTGATAGTGATCTGTCATTTTTAAGTAAAATCAAAAATAAAAAGTTTGAAAAATAAAGTTCATTTACTTTTACTTTTCTGGAACATGCCTGAATATTTTGAGAATTAACCCAAACGTGTGCTTCCCTTAAAAAACATTAAAGAAAGAAAAAAAATCATTGCTAATTTTTTAGAAATAATAAGTTAATTAAAAAAAACTTGTTTAAAATCCAAATAAGAACTTTATAACTTTGGTAAGATGTAAACATAATCTGTAAGAAAGCAATTATGTATAAAAAAGAAATTATGATGTTTAATGTGGTGAAAAAATTTATTATTGAAAAATTGTTGTGGGTTAAGCTCACTGATTAGAAAACTCATCACTGTGTAGCGCAAAATAACAAAAAAAAACTCAGAGTACATGATCACATACATACGAGTATACTAGAAAGTTCGATACTCATTTCAACTCTCTGATTCTCACATAGTCCTGGACTATGTTGATGCTAAGGCCAACTTAGCAATAGATCTTAAATAGTCAGGTTTAAAACGTATTCTAACACGACGGTTTATCATAAAACCTCTCAGCTATGAAATTACAAAATGTATCGAACATGATTCTAATTAATACCTTATTTCTAATAACATTGAAAGATCGTTAAAACAAAACTTACTTGGCGAGATATTTGTGACGCTTTGCATTTAAACTTTTTCTCTTTTTTATATTTTTGTAACTCTTATTTTCTTTTTGGCAGTTTTTTTTTTACTTATACTCGTAAGTATTCGAGTTTTGTAACGTTGAATGTATGACGGTCAGCTAAAGAGATCTACTGCAAAGTTGACATTAGCACCAACGCAATGTGTTCACACTTACATATGTATAGGTATGTATGTGTTTATGTGTATGCTAACTTAACCCACAACAAATAACAATTTGTGTAAATTAAACCGAAAACATTTTCGTCCTTATTATGATTTACAACTTAACCATTTGATTGGTTTTATTATTTTTTTTTTTTTTTTATTTTTGTTTTCTGTTATAACCAATTTTGTTGTAAACTATACTATGTACTCAATTTTAAATTTAGTTTTGAATTACATATTTATTCAAAAATTGTTTAACTGATATTAAAGGAATACGAAATAAGTACATACATACATATATCCATTTCTTTTTGTTTTTTTTTTATATGGCTGCAGCTTGTTATAAAATAAATAAATTTCAAATTTATTTATTTTCTCACTGTTTATTCTGTATCTGTGTTCCGGATGGCTTTAATTTTGTATTGAATATATTGAAGAGGGATCGATTTTCTTTTTTCTGTATGTTTGTTTTGTGTTTTTCATTATTATTTCTTATATATTGTTTTTGTTTAACAAAAATTTGCGTGCCAATTCGTTTTTAAATTTCTTTTATTGTATTTTTCTTTATTATGTATTAAATTTAACTCTTAACTTTTAAGATTAAAATTAATGGATTTATTTAAAAAAAAAAAAAAACATAAAATTATTAGTGGAAAAAAGACTTCTTAAAATAAGAAGTTGCATTTTGTTATCACATTGAAACCAAAGCTTTAAATTTAGTTATGATATAAACAAAAAAAAAATAAAAAAGAAAATTGTTGAAATTAAAACGAAGAAGAAACATAAAATTCATATAAGTTTAGTTTTAAAATAAGAAATTTTAGTGAATTTAATTTAAAATTTAGTTTTTAACGTTTGTTTTTTTTTAGTTTTTAGAGAATTTTTATGAATTATTTTATACTTTTAAAGAGTTCAGTTTTTTTGTTTCGCTTTTAAGACATTTCATTTTAAGTTTTATACAAAAAACTTATTAATAAAAAAACAAAACAAGTATATCTGTAGATTATTTTTAATATTTAACAACAACAAAAACCACAAATTATCAAACCCACCAGTTATTTATTAAATTAAAATTTAAATGTAAAGCAAAAAGAAATACAATATAATTTTTTATTGAGTTGTAATCAAATTTCAAGTATTATTCTCAAACATCAAACAAAACCATTTACAAAACAAAAAAAAAAGCATCACAGTATAATATTTTTCATTTTATAATAATAATTTGCTTTTTTATATTATTGTATTTTTTAAACATGTTTATTAAACACTTATTTGATTTAAGCTCAAATTTAATGGAGAAAAAACAATTCCCAACTTTTTTTCTCTCAATGTAAATATAGTTCTTTTTTAAAGAACACATTTAGCAAGATTTTAGAAAAATCTTTAAACAAAAGAATGTTATTGTTAAATTCAATGTACTGTTTAAATTGGGTCTGTCTTTAGAAATTAAAAGAAACAGAAATATAAATTATATAATTTTAAGCCTTTTTTTAATTAATAAAATTAATTATCAAACCTCCTTGTAACCTAAAGAAGAAAGCCCCCGTTCAAGACGTTAGTTTAAATTAGTTGTTAAAGAAAAGTTTGTAAAAATATCAAAAAATATTTGAAAAATTTAGCAAATAAGTGGCGCGCTTTAATATGTGCAAGATCTTCTAGTTTTTATGATGTTTAGGCCAAAAGTGTAAATATTTATTAAATAATCTCTAGACGTTGTCCTAAACACCAGAAATACAAAATGTAACACTTTAAAGCGCCATTTCATTTAACTGCTGCTAAAAATATAAATACATTGTTAAAATAAATACGAAAAAATTAAATAAAAATTAAATATTTAAAACTATAAATAAAACACATGATTTTCATTTTCTTTATTTTAAACTAAAATCAACAAAAAAAAACTTCCCCCCTCAAAAGTAAAAAGTTTAACCAAAAAGACTTGCAAAAATAAAACAAAAACAAAGACCATGAATATTACAACAACAACAACAACAAAATATATAACAACAACATAAAACAAATGGTATTCAAATTAGCATTAATTATATGGCCAAAAAAAAAACAAAACAAAAATGTCTACTTAAAAAAACTCTTAAAATATTTAAAGGAACAAAGAAAGAATTTAAATACACAACACAAGAGATAAACTTATTTCTATGCTATAATTTAAACCTTAAAAATAAAACAAATATAATATATATTAAAGGTTTTCAGTACAAATTTTATATTTAAATAAATAATAAAAAAAAAATAATAAATGCATTCATAATAACTTAAAGAAAAAGAAACTATTAACAAAACATTAAAGCATAAACAATCATTTTTTTTATAAAAACTAAAAGTTAATCCCGCTCCCAAAATTATTCCTCTTAGATTATCCAATACATACCTACTTTTCCAATCGACAGGCATTTTAAACAAAAGCCAGTTTCAATTCTTAAATTAACATCCCCACACAAAACAGACGAGTCCCTCAAAAAATATATATGAAAGAAACATTAAAAAAACATGTACAAAATTAACAACGTTAAAAACCGAAAAGTAAAATTTAATTAAACCAAGAAAAAATTCAATAATTACGAAAAAAATATTTATCTTAAAACGCATTAAACAACATTAACCCGTTAAGAAACTTCCTCCAAAGGCAAAAACAAAAGCAAAACAACCGTTTCATATTATTGTAGCGAAAATAAGAATATTAAAAAAGATTATTGAAAAGAGTAAACAAAATAATAAAAATAAAACATTACAACATAAATAAAAACAAAAAATCATTACATTTTAAACTATAAAAATAAAAAAATTTATGAATATGTATAAATTATAAAAACGAAAAATCTACATGCAAATAATATTAAACAGACAAAAAAATAAACAACAACAAGTTATTATAAATATTATGCAAATAAAACGATTACACAAAAATAACATTCAAAATAAAAATCAAACTGTTTTTCATTACAGCCGCACACGCGGAAGGCAACAGGAATTTTCCTGAGTGTAAACTGTTCCCTCTATATGTGAGTATTTTATGAATGTGCAGTATTGAATTAAGACACAAGCTGATAGATAGTCCATTCCAGAACCTTGAATACTACATACGCGTGCGATAGCAAAGATCTCAACCTATGTAAGAGTAATTCACAATAGCATCAAATAATGTTCCAAAACATGTTTTAGCAAAATATTAATGGCATGTTCTAAAAATCACAAGATTCAAGTCACAAGTGATTTTAAAATCACTTCTGTGATATTTTGCTGTTACATAAATTAAACGATTTTTTATATGATTATTCAAAATACTTATGGTTTATGTATGATATATGTAAAAGTCGTTTGATTTACAATTCCGAAATTAAAGCAAAATTTGGGTAAGTATAACATACATGAATATGCCTTAAGTGAAGTCAAAAAACAGATATACGAAAATTTACGCATGAGTTTTGCTAGCGGAAGCTAAAAATCTCTACTTGTAATCCTCTCTGTTTCATACATTTACAGGATGTATTCACCGGGGCTTAAAATAATTTTTTTATTTTTATTTATTTTACTACCGACTAATGAGAAAATACGATCCGATAAACGGAATTCGCTCCCATTTCTGATAGTAGAGAAACTAAAAATATTTACCTGATAACAAATACATTTACTGTTTTCTAAAAAAAAAAAATATGCTTTCAAACTAAATAATATATGTATTAAGTAGCTTGCACGCCAGAAATATCTCAGAATTTTAGGTAGTAATTCAGTCCTGTTTGCGAGAACAAATTTTCGCAGATCGTTTCAGCCACTTTTGTCGCTGGACTTTCACATATTAAATTTTAGTTCTTCCATTTTTTGAAGTTCAACTTTCGTTTACTGAGAATTGATTACTAATAAATTAACATATTAAAATGGTGGTTGCAAAATAAATATTTTTGTCTGTTTTTAAAGAAAGTTATTATCTTGCATCTACATATTTTTGTACATTTTATGCACTTTTTTAAACTTGATGTATTTTTTTTTTCTTTGGAAAGTATGTATGCTCAAATTATTCGAGAAATATTCGCTTGAATTTGGCGAGTACGTATATCTGAAAATAGGCGAATACGAATACGAGTATTCGTAAAATCGCTAGTAAATACTATTCTAAACAAACTAACGCGGCAAAGTGCGGCATTCGAGTGTGGTTATTCGGGACCAGTTTTCACATTATTTTAATTAAACTAATAAATTTTTCACATTATTCTAAATGACAAATGTAGTTCGTTGTTCACATTGTTTTAAATGACTAGTTCATTTTTGACACTATTCTAAATGAACTGTTTGCTTTTACATATTATTGTAAATGAGCTAATTAATTTATGTCCTATTATAAATGTGACAGTTCATTTTGTAAAACAATTATGCCCCTAATAACAGCAATATAAATAAAACATAACAATAAAACAAACAACAATAAGCTTTTTTTATTTTTATTTGATTCCATTGTTTTATGCAAAATTATAAATTATTTCTTTTTAATCTTATTGCTTTTGTGCAATATGCTATTTAAGGGCAACTAAAAAAATTTTATAATTAAAGACATTTAACTTAAGAAAACTATAATTAAGAAAATGACTTAGCACACACACAAATTTTATATTAAAAATCCAAAAATAGTTTATCTTGAAATTAAATTTTAAAAACTAGCAGCCGTTGGAGCAAAGTATGTATGTATATCAATATCAAGTAGCTTCATCTCGGCAACAACATAAAAAATAAAAAAAACAGGCTTTTTTTTTGTGTAAAATAAATTTACAATTGTCAAAAATAGTTCAGTACAGAGCTGTAAAGGAATGATTAATTTTTGAAAGAATCTACGAATCATAAATCACTCAAATTATAATTCAATTAATTAATTTAGTGATGTGAATGCATGCGAGAATTTTTAATTCATGAAGAATTAATTCGTGTTTTAATTCAATTCACATTTTGTGTAAAATTAATCAATTAAACTTTTTGTAAATAATTTTGACTTAAAAACCAAATTTTAATTATTATCTTACAACTCTGCTTAGCAGAACTTTAAGAAAATGTGTAGAAAGAAAAATGAAAAAATGTTGACAATAGTCAATGAAAATGTGTATAAAAAACACACGTTCAGCTGTGCTCTTGCATGTACTTGTATAAATACACTTTGCGTTTGTGGAACAAAAACCTAATTTGAAGTTAGCATAAGTGATAAAATTGAATTTGACATTAAACAGTATATACATACTCGTATGTTCTTATCATTATAAAAGGTAGTTCGTGACTCATTATTATATACTATCTATCGTGAGTATTATTATCAAATTCTAAGGAATAAATCGACACGAACCGGCTCAAAATCATCACTTATACTAACTGTTGCAAGTTTTTGTAATACATTTGGCCATGAGCTTTTATAAAATGTTTAGATTAATTAATTTATATGTATACACATAATTGAATTATAATAATTAAGTTAATATCTATGATGGCTTTATTGATGTGTGTAAGAATTTGTATTTAAGGCACATTTAATAGTGTGGAATCCTTAGGCCCTAATTTACAATCTTTAGTTAACAATGGTTTAACCAAAGATTTTTCATACAAATATTATGAGTTAACTAAAGACTGTAAATTTGGGCCTTAATAGTTTAAACTTTTTTTATTTGCAAAATTCTACATTTATTTGAGCATGTACTCAAGTATTTATGTTTTAAATTTTATTTATTTGTTGCGGATTAGCAATATCTAAATATATATTTCGTTGGTAGCCATACCAACTCATCAGTAGATGTTTTACCCTTTATGTTTAAAAAGTTTTAAAGCTCATCTATTTATACAAAAACTCACAAATATATTTTTAAAACTTTTTAAACATAAAGGGTAAAACATCTACTCATGAGTTGGTATGGCTACCAACGAAATATATATTTAGATATTGCTAACCCGCAACAAATAAATAAAACTTTTTTTATTTGTTATAAATGTGTACGTAGATACGTACTTACATATTTAAATATCTATATTAATTGCTTTCAAGTTATATATTAAGTTTTTGCGTTGTCTCTCTTATTTAGTTACAATATTTGTTTATTTCACTGTTTGAAATTTGTGCATATTTTACATTATTTTATTAATTGTTGTGTATGCTTGATTGTATTTTGTTTGTTTTTGTGTCTCTTTTATATTTAAATATTATTTTGTGCATAATTTTTTTTTTTTTTTGTTTTCTAAAGCAAAAAAAATAGATATAAATAATTAATAATTCCTCTTTACTATAACAAACTAATTTGCTTTAACAAACTTGAGTTGATTTATAATTTTTTAATTAAAGATGTTAAAAAAGTCATGTGGAGAATTGTCAACAAAAAAAGATATATTAGAATATGTAAGTATATATGTATGTATATGCCAAAATGTTATAAGGGGCTGTGCACATATTACGTAACGCTCCAAGGAGGTGGTTAAAGATTTGTTACGGATTGGAAAGTTTGCACTGAAAAATCATTAAAAAGCGTTACGGGGGGGGGGGGGGGGGGGGGGGTATAAATTCTCTGAAAACAGCGTTACGTAATATAAGTACAGCCTTTAAGTAATAGATTATTTTTAAAAAATTACAACAAAAATTCTATACATGTTTACAGAAAGTTTGTTTCTACTCCCACCAATTCTTTTGAAAATCTCAAGGAGTTTCGAACAATACCTTTCTCGTTAAAAATAAGCCAAAGTAGATTAGTTTATTTTATATAGATCACGAGAGTTCGCCAATGGGAGCATTTTGTAGCCACAAATCATGTATGAAATTGTACAAGTTATCACTGACCGAGACCTATAAAGAAAAAGTATTAGTAAAAATTCACCAAGGTATAATTCAACCAAAGAAATTGATTTAACCCCTTATCAAATGTCACAGAAATGTTACAAGGAAAGATATTTGTAAATTTTATTTTAATTTATTACCAACAGTACAACGTTTACCCAGGAAAAAATATAATCAAGACGTGATTGCATAAGGGCACAACTAACATTAAAATTATAAAGGCAAGTGATCGTCTTCTAATCATAACATTGTAAACTTAAATTATTTTCTGTATTTTAATTGTAATTTTTTTAAATTACTACGACCTGTTTATTATTAATATTTGTTAATAATTATACATTCGTAATATATTCGTAAATGTTTATAATCAGAGAAATATTAGGTAGACATTGTTAACATATTTCGAGCAACAGAGGAAAAATTTAATATTTATACATCCCTTTTGTAGATTTTTCAACAGCACTGGCTGAATAGAACAAACGTTGTTTTCGGTAGAAGCCAGTAAACCTCGTCAGTATTCATGTGCAAATGCTTTCACTACTTGTTAAGTAGCTTCGTGGAACGTCATTACATATTCTATTTATACACAATTACAAATACAAATAGAATAGGTAGCAAAGAAAAATTACGATACATATCATCAAATTACGATATATCAGTTCAGTTTGAATTTTGAATCAAATTTCATAATATATTTTTAATATTTTAATTCATTTGAATTCACAAATAAATATTGTGAAATCTTTTTACAAAATAAAATTCAATAATTTTAATTGAAAAGTAAATTTTTTGATATTTTTGGCACAAAAGTGAGCAAATCGTTCAGAAAAATTAATCAAATCAAAACCTTCTACATCTAAACTATTTAGTAGCAGGTTTTTCGGCTGGTTATCAAAGTATATATAAAAATTCTTTGAACATACTAAATATCAAAGCTGGCGCACGAGAAGTAAATTTTAAATGCACATTTTATTTTGTGAAACCGAAATACTTGTACTTAAAGCTTGCGGACGGAAATCGATCTTCGCAGAATAGTTTAAAGTTTTTTCGGAAATTCGAACCTAATTCCGAATACTCAAAATATAATTTGAAAGTTTAACCATAGTTTGAGCTTAATTTCGAAAGGTCAGAAATTTCCTGCGAAAAGAACGAAACTTCTTCATTCGTGTGCCAGATGTAAATAAAGACATTTTCATTTTGAATTTTTTGAAAATCGTAATGAAATAAATAACTGAAGATTTTTTGATAGCGAAAGGCTAAGAAATAAATATAAAGCGAATTGGTAATAGTCTCACATTTTTAGAGATCGATTAAAAACGGATTTAGGCTGCATTTTAAATCATTAAATACTTTTTATGTTCTCTACAAAACAAGATAATTTTCAAAACGTTGGGCCATAAAGGATTAATGACTTTTTCCAATTCTACTTAAGTTTAACTGTGAAACGCCACTACTTGTACATATAGTTTTTTTTTGGAATTACACCTACATTTACCTTATACGGAGTTGGATTCAAGGTACGTTTGTGATCGTTTCTCAGTGTTTTCAGAGACATTTGTACACGCTCTCGCACTTGTTCCAGTGTCGGTAGTTGTTGACAGATTTTACCATTTTGCCAATATATTTTGTACAACGATTCAACATGTGTTGGAATGACATAAGCTCGTTTCGATTCTTGAAAAGGATGACGGCATAAAACTTTTTGCCCCACTGCTGGTGGTGGCTCAGTAACCTTCTGTAACAGATCGATTAAAGCATGACCATCGGCGCTGTACAATCTTAAATAGAACGAATTGTGTGGGAATTTCGAATGTGAATGTTTCAAAATTAATTGAGTGTATTTATATTCAAGATACCTGTAGGCATTTTTATGTCCGGGCATAGTAACTTTCTCCACATCTTGACTTAGTTTAATACGTGGTTGACCATTTATTTCAACCAGTTTGTAAACACATCCTAAAGCGGGTTGCCTTTGGCACGTCACTAGAGTAAAAAATATATTTTATTATCGGTATCTGAAGCATTTTTATGAGATAAAATACTTACCCAAATGTGTACCAATGCCAAAACAATCAATTTTATGACCCTGTTCATTTAAACTTAATATTGTATCTTCATTAATATCATTTGACGCGACAATCGTAAGTTTATTAAACCATGAAATTTTAAAGCGTTCAGCTACTCGTTCAAATGTTTCACGCGCCAAGCAGGATAAATATGCCAAGTCGCCAGAATCAATACGTATACCAACGGCTCTATAACCCAAGTCATTCAGACCCAATGCAACAGCACAGAAATTAAGTAAACCACTCCTATATTGAGAATTTTATTAAATGGAGTTGATAACATTTTTGGAAGATGAGCCAAAAATTACTTTTTGGAATAAATATTTAATTAATTTTATTCGATTTTGAAAAATTGCATTTCTAACTGATTTCGTGTATTTAATTTTAGTACAAAATGGTGAGTTAAAATATTGACAAAATAAAACTATGTATTTGGTTTTTTGGTTTGCAAAGACACATTTTTTCAAATTAATATTTCATACCAAATGCATGTAAAATATTTGAATTAATTGTGAAATAGTGATCTGCTTCCTATACGCATTTCATTAGTGCTCAAAACGGATCTTTAAGAAATCATTTATATATAATATCTTCGACATTTATTGGATATTTATTCGACATGATGAAAACTTACGAAAGTGAAAATTGATCGAATGCAAGAAACTATTAAAACCCAATCAATTTATAAAATCATTCTTTACTTGAAAATTATTTATTTAGTACCGGCAACAATCAGTTCATATTGACTAATGTAAAAAGTTTTCCAATAGGGATGATATGATTTTGAAGTGTCGTTTCGGCCATTTGTAATATGTCATGATCTGTCATTTGTTTTTCATTGTATTCAGTAGTGTTTACAATTTCATCATGGTGAGATATACGCCGTGAATTTGCTGATTTTGCCTTGGAACAACTTGAAAACGATAACGATTTTTTTAAGAAAATCATCTTCTCCGATAAGGCCCACTTTCATCTGAGTAGTGCGGTAAATAAACAAAACTATCGATTCTGGTGCGAAGAAAATCCACAAATTATTCATGAAAAACCATTACACTCATCTAAATTGACAATTTGGTGTGGTTTTTGGTCTGGTGGAATCATCGGTCCGTACTTCTTTCGAAATGAAGCTGGTAACAGCGTTACTGTCAGTGGAAAGCGGTATAGATCGATGATAACCAAGTTTTTATGGCCGAAATTGGAAGAAGTTGATCTTGACATTTGGTTCCAACAAGACGGGGCTACGTGCCACACAGCAAATGCAACAATTGAATTATTGCGAGAAAAGTTTGGAGATTCGATTATTTCAAGAAATTGTGATATTGAATGGCCTTCAAGAAGTTGAGATTTAACACCATTAGACAATTTATTGTGGGGTTATTTGAAGTCATTGGTCTTTCCAAATAAACCAGAATCTCTTCAAGCTTTACAAGTCAATATTGAAGGTGCCATTTGTGGATTGATTTAGTGGAAAAAGTGCTCGAAAATTGCGCTCATCGAATTCGTTCCTTCAGAAGAAGTCGTGGAGGCCATTTGAATGACGTTTTATTTAGAACTTAATTGTGTCGATTGTAATTCACTTTAAATACAAAAATTTTGAATTTCCTGTACATCACGACGCATTCCTTCGTCTGTATCGTAGCAAAATCATCGGCGAAGTACTATATGAAATGAAATGGCTGCACATAGAGCTTAAGAAAGTTAATGCTGGAAAACTGTTATGATGGTGACCAGTTTAAAAATATTTTGCCTTATCACGGGTGTCGTTGTCGTGCCGAAATCTGTAAAATGTGGCAACGTTTGCTATATTTTTTACATTGGGTTCGTTAAAATTCGAGTACGAGTACGACAACCGTGATAAGGGCTATTAGTTAAGCTTCCTTTCACACTTCAATACCTCTCCTCTTTACGTTATAGTTAAGTGGTAAGTAAGTGTTGTTTCTCTTGAAAAGACATTGCAACAGTAGTCAATCTTTTGTTATTTGGATTCCATATCTTCAAAATACTGTATTAATGTTTTGAAAAGCAGAAATTTTAATACTTTTCTAATGTTTGAATCTCATTAACTATGAAAGATATGTAAGTGCTTAATCAAACATTTTTTAAGAATCTTGTAAATTCTATAATGGATGAAAAAAATTATGGAATCAAGGGGGTAACAAAAAAATTACAAGCGTTGAAAAATTCAACACTGAAGTTTTATAGTGATCAGACTATCAATTAGGAAATGGCTAAATTATTTCTACAATATTTTGAATCCGATGCACTGTGCAGTGTTAACTAGTTTTTGATTACTTTTTTCTTAACAAAATTAATTTAAAATAATAATTTATATTAACAGAGAAAGCATGAATTAATCAATATTAACTGTATTTTATTTTTTTTTTTTAAATAATAATAAAAAAACGGCACTACAAAATTGTTTTACAGAAGCCATGCAGTGGTATCTCTCGGACCATTTGATGAAGTTTGAAATTATAAAAGTAATAAGAAAATCTAATAAATAGATAAACAAATTTGTAGAATAATGTGAGAACATTTTTGCATATTGAAAACTACTACAATTTTGCATTAGATAAATTTATTTGTTAATTTGTTTGAGCATGTAAATTGTGATGTAAAAATATATACACACACACGCACTTCAAACAAATTTCAGTTCAGAATTATATGTTGAATTTGATTTTACAAACTAAAGACAAAGACAATTTAGCAATTAATACAAATAAGTAATAAACACACATATAATTAAAAATTATATAGATAATAATATAATTTTTGATTTTGTTATGAATAAAATGATATGATTAAAATTTTATTTTCGAATAGATGTTTTACATACCTCTGCCAAAATAGAGCCGGGAAGTCATTGGTTTTATATATATTTTTTGATTATTATAAATTTATTCATTCATTTATTTTTGACTATTTTTTGTTAGACGATGAAGGTAGCATGAGGAGCTACTTTTTTTATAATTGTTTTTTATGTACTTTCTTCCAGTATACAAAAAAAAAAAAAAAAATAAACAAAATAATTAAAATGGTGTTAGAAAGGAAATAAAGAAACCAGAAAATAATTAAGGCCAATAAATAAAGACTTCCAGAAAGCAGATAAAAATAATGCAATAAAATTGTACATACATAATGCTTAAACTACGTCCACATTTATCAAACACTAGCTGATCCCGGTGTACTTCGCTACCCCCCTCGTTATAAAATAAAATTAAAAGTATTTATATATCCTATTGTGACGATCGGTCCAGTAGTTAAGACTATATTACGATTTTTAATTTTAATAAAAAGGAGCGTGGTCCCATCCACTTTTCTCCCGGTACGTATTCCATATTATGGCAATACCATCTTCAAATCTCCATAAGAAGTGATATTACCAACTTTGGCGCAAAAAAAAATTTTTCAAAAAATTTATCAAAAAAATGCATAATTTTGACCCCAAAAAACCGGTTTTTTGGATATATCTCCGCTACCCGTGAACCGATATTGCTGAATTTCAATAGCAAACACATGACCGATATTTATAATAGATTGGCGAAAAAAAAAGTTTCTAAGTCAAGCAGTTTTCAGTGTGTAGAAGTTTATCTACAGCGCCACCTAGCGGAGAGTTACGGAAAAATTGATAGTCCAAAAATTTATTCTATGAAAAATTACTTATACATGCCAAGTTTCAACACGATCGGATGAGCAATGTAGGAGTTTATCGCTTACCAACCAACCAACCAACAAACATTCATTTTTATATATATAGATTTGTCGAAAAAAACGTAACCAACAAAAAATAAAATAATTATTTTTTTTTTTAATTTGGTTTCGCATTTTTTATAAACTGCATAAAAACACTTTTTTGTATAATAATTTATTTTATTTTGCAATATAAAAACCAAGTTTTATGACACTATCCCTAATAAAAACTAGTGGGTACGTTTTTTTTTTACAAATGTTTGATAAATGTGAACGTAGCTTTCGTATAAAATTAGTAAAGAGAATCAGTATGAAATGTTTTGTTCAAAATATCCTTTTACTTAATTTAAATAATAATTTCGCACTGGGGAAAGTTTATTTCGTAAGCTTTAAGGACTTATAAATCAGCACAACTTTTAAAGTATTAAGGCGACATAAAATTACACGTTTAAATTATCAATTCAGCGTAAAATCAGCTCTTTTTTTTAAATTTATTATAGTGCTGCCATACTCTAATTTTTTAAACTAGGTAGGATTTACTGCTATTTGGGGGCTGTGCACATACTACGTAACATTTCAAGGGGTGTGGGGGGGGGGGGGGGGGGGTGTTAAAGATTTGTTACGGATTGGAAATTTTGCACTGACAAATTCTTAAAAAGCGTTACGGAGGGGTGGGGGGTATAAAATCTCTGAAAACAGCGTTACGTAATATGTGCACAGCCCTTAGTACATTTACATTTCATTTTGTGTTGATTTTTATAGGCTAAGGTTCGTAACATAATTATCGGATAATATGTATCCAACATCACTTTTATTTCATCAGAGCTACCTAGCAAGTAGTGAATACTGACGAGCTTTGGTGGCTTCTAACGAACACAACGTTTGTTTTATTCAGCCGTGTATGTTGAAATCTAAGTGATGTTCGATATTAAAAAATTTTATTTGTTGCTTGAAATTTCTACATTTAATATCACGTATACTGAGAATTTCAGAGACTAAAGTTTTTTTCCATACATACTTAAAATTTTTCAATATATTGAATTGAAAAGAAATTAAGGATCTGAATTCGCAGCTGACTAGAACTTTTTGAAATAAAAATATTTTCATTTAATTTTTTTAATCTATAATCTTGATTGTCATCGTTAGAAAAATGGAAATTTCGTCCTGAAGGTGTGGTATATATCCTCTTGATTTTGTTCTGATACTAATTATATAATTTCATGCTTCTCACAGTTAGAAATAGTAACTTGTTGCGAAGTAGAAAATATACACTTAATTATAATTTAAAAGCAGTTAACAGTTAGCACTAAATTCGCAGAATCGATTTCGCATTTTTCAATCTCATAGAATGCATAAGCACATATAGTATCCTTTATGTACAAAGGGCACAAGTCATTTTATTAATTTTTACTTTATTTTTCTTCTTTCGATAGATGTACCAGCAATATCTCGAAACAAGTAAAAAGCAAAAATTAAAGGAACGATATGTACTCACATATGTACCCTGTAGTAAACTCGGGGCTTGTCTACTTGTTTGGTGACTTCTTACTGAGCTTATTGGCGACAAGTCACCAATTTGTCGAATAGTGCTTGATGACATTGTCCACGATACGTATACACTTCTTAGTTTGCTTTAACAGGTAGACTTAAATTATAGAAATGTACTAGTAACTTTCAGGTTCGAATGTCTCCGCATGGTCCCATTAGAACTACGTAATCACTATCTAGTCAACTCTCTTAATATTACTAGTAGATTTTCAATGACAAGCACATGCTAAATGTCTATAGCAGAAATCATTTTGGGGGGGTGTATAGAGAGTACTGGTGCCAAAGTCAAAAGCGAGTCAGTACAATTTCACTATCGACATTTGCTGCAGTGTAGTTAGTTCCCTATTTAGGGTATTCAAATTTTAGAAGTGTTAGTATGTTAAATATATAGGAGAGTAAAATAAAAAATTATACTGCTTGTTACTCCAAATGCGAAAGATATTTTTGTTGAAGCATTTTATATTGAAAGCAATAACATAAAACTAATACATATATAAATACTCGACAGAAATATTCTTTCATTGATATTTATCAAATCAATTATCACCTCGAATTGTGTAGCCAATTTTAAATGTGAAGAATTGTCCATTAAGTCTTGTTTTTTGTTTAATAATTTTTAAGTGTGCATAGAACAAAAAATTTAAATTTAAGCCAATGATTTTATTCTTTTTCATTCACAATAATTAATTGAAAAATTGTTTAAAAGTATAATAGATTTGATTTTTTAATATTCGATTATCTTAAGAAAATAAAAAGAGTATCGGACTATTTATACAACTAATATTATAAATGTGATGTTTGGATGTTAGTTCCACCGTAACTCCAAAATCGCACAATAGATTTTGAAGAAATTTGGTAGAAAGATAGCATATGACCTGTTACTTTTGGTAATTTTTGTTTTTTTTTTTCAATTTGGCATACATACAATTTATTCCTTCATTAACATGTATCATGAACAAAGTCACTGGTAAAAGGTAGTATAATACAATTCAAACTATTGTCACTAAACAAAAAACTGCCATAATAGTAAATATTGGGTTATTTATTATTTTGTGTTTTCTTTGAAATAAAACCATTTGGTTCTAGCAAAGTAATATAGAGAGAAATCAGAACATCACAATCATCTGCAAATAGTCTTGCAAGATAGCAGATCTCATCTGTTTATTATTATTATCCACCCTTTTGGATGATATTTAATCAAAGCATTGATGAAAATGAATACCAAAATTGATGGCCAGTTAAAATGGTTAAATAAACTGAAACTCATGAACATTTACGATAGATAGGTTGCAACGGCCTTCGAAAACTTTATGAATTTTATCGATAAAATTTAGAATACCTTCGTAAAAAGATTTTCTTATTTTTACTTTTAAACAATTTCAATATTTAAGTTACACTCAAAAGAAAATACAGTAAAATTTTGACAACATCAATTACACAAAACAGAATGACACTTGTTAAGATGAACACATACATACATACATACCCAACGAAAATAATATCATTAAAGTAACAAATTCACAAAAGCATGCAAAAAAATGTCGCGGAGAATAAGTATGGAAATGGAAATTGAATTAGCAATTTAATAGAAATGTTTGAAAAGGCAAAGCATAGAAATAAAAGAAAAGGAAACGTATGTTTATGATAAAGAAAGAACCAATCAAAATGATAAAACTAAATCATAAAAATTACCTGAATGACTTCTCGGCATATTTTGGCAGATAAGTTTGTGGTGCTACTAATGACGATGGCGATGATAATGAATTTACGTCCACTGAATGTTTATTATTAATAGTGGGAATATTATTTTTGTTGAAAATGCCGCTTGAGGTATTGGCATTGTTGTTTTTCTTATGCGAGGCATTTGTTAAAGCAATCTCATTCGAAATAATAAAACCGTTCGAATGTATTTTATCTAAGCCCCTTTTTCCATTGGCCTGTTCGGATTGTCGTTGTTGTGTTGTTAGTTTTCCGTTGGTTTCAGAGATGCTCGTAAAGCCATTCTCTTGTTGTTTATTCTTAAATGAATTTTTGGTTTTCATATCAGTGGTCAAAATTTTAGCATTAACATTTGCCTTTATATTGACTATTTCATTAGATTTACTTTTATGGCTGTTAAAAGTTAAGAATTTTATAAAAAAAATATATTTGAAAAATTCAACAGTAAAACAAAGTACATAATTAATTTTAAATAAAACAAACACTGACTGAGAGGACAAGACACTAGTGTCAATTATTTTCTTCTGCATAAAAATTTAAGAAAACGTTTTAGGAATTATACGGCTACAACACTAGAGTTATAGTGCAAATGTTAGTCTTTGGTTCTGTTCAAAATTAGTATGATTAAAAATTAGAGAAATGGCAATCAAATTGATTTGTTCCGAGAGAATTTGCCTAAAAGCGAAATACCTCTTAACATCGTACGTGTCGACTAAAGCCATGAAACCGTCGGGAAATGCTATGGCGTAAGAGACCATGGCTGCCAACTCGCCCTCCGATGATTCCTCCATCGAAACGTCCAAAATTGATGCTAAAGATTGGCGATGCTTAAGGGAGTGCTCCAGTAAATCATCAGTCACTCCTTTACAATTAAAATTAATATAATAACTTTATGTATAAATTCGAAATTTAAAATTTTATTTAACTCACCAGTTGTTTTATGCTTTAGAATTCTTGTCTTTAGTTCACCTATGCCAGAAAAGGAGGTTATGTAGGCATGTGCATGTGTTCCTTTAACAGGAATATTGAAAAGTTTTCCAGCCAAAACGTTTGAGGTGCCATCAAAACCACCTTTTAAGAAACAAATAATTATTTAAAATAACAAATAAGAAAAAGAATAACAGTTAATTAGAGAAGAATAACAATAATTAAAAAATAACATGTACGTTGCAAGAGAGTGACACTTCCCGCCTTCCATAATCCAAATTTTGTTTTGTTTTATAAATGATTCAAGCGGAGAGTTTAATTTATTCTCTAGCTAATACTACTTTCATATTTTATTTTCAGAAAAAGCCAGTTACCAGTCATTGTTCCTTTTTAGGTTAAATTCAAGGATACCATTACAGGAATATGATATTTTTTTTTACGACATGTTACATTTAGGCAATTAATGTTCATAAAGAAAGACAGAGTAGGGAAGACATCCGGTGATAATGTCCAAAAAAGTTAAATTATATTACACGAAAGTGTTGCAGCGTCTTTTGGGTTAAGTAGACACGTATTAACTATCTTAAAATTCAAGTGAACCTACTTTATATTTCGTTTAAAAATCTCAAAATAATCAGATAATGTTATCAAAATCCATTTCAACCATGTACTAAAATCTGTGCAGGACGATTTGATGACAAGAGTATAGGTTGGAGTTGTTTAAACTTTACATTGTCAGGACGTATTAATAATTTTGAATAGGAGCAGACCTAAATGGATTCCTTGTAGTACATGATATGTTACAGAAAAAAACAGACGAAAATCTAAGTTTTGGAAAACAACATGATAAAAAAATTAAGATTTTTATCTCAAATTACACATTTAAACATAATTTCTATAAATGCAGGCGTTCCGCAGGGTAGCGTTATTGGGCAAATATTATACACAGCTTTTACATCAGATATGCCTGTAACTAACAATGTTTTACTTGCAACTTATGCAGATGATACCGCTGTATTAGCTTCTAACTCTTGTCCAGTAGAAGCATCGAATCTCGTTCAAAATGAGCTATATCAAATTGAAAACTGGTTGTCCAAATGGAACATTAAAGTCAATACCAAAAAGTCTGTCATATTGTATTCACATTACGCAAAGGAGTCTGTCCTCGATTAACTATAAATAATAGTGAAATTCCCCAAAAAGACTGTGTAAAATATCTTGGTCTACATATTGATAAAATATTAACGTGGAAAGCGCACATAAAAGCTAAAAAAGAACATCTTAAAATTAAAACTAAACGGGTATATTGGTTACTGGGCCCTAAGTCCGAATTAAATATTGAAACTAAACTGATAATATATATGACTATACTCAAGCCAGTATGGACCATTCATTCATTTGTTGTGGGGAACTGCAAGCAACTCTAATATTGATATTCTCCAAAGATACCAAAACAATACTTTGAGATTAATTGTCAACGCACCAAAGTATGTATCTAACAAAACAATTCATAACGATTTATTTATTCCTAAAATTAAAATTGAAATGAACAAGTTTAGCGAAAATTATCAAAAAAGATTGATGAATCACTGTAACCCATTGGCGATATATTTACTAGACGATACTAATGAAGTGAGAAGACTTAAGCGATATCACATTCTTGATTTACCCTTCCGGAAACCTTATATTTACAATAATTTAGACTTTGTCAAAATACTTTAAAACTCTAATATTCTTTAATATGTTAAATATTGAAAATAATTTGTATACATTTGTCGTTTAACTTACTACTAGTATATCAAATCTTATTGTTACTATGTTGTTGTCCTCGTTGGAGCACAACAACGAATGAATTGTTAAAGTTTATCTAATTTGCTTATTATCCTATATAGGATAGATTGTAAATAAAGTTATGGAGTAATAAAAAAATAAAATTCTACGGTACAAAAATATTTATTTTCATTAATGTTTACAGATTTCACGTTTAATCACTCCTAAGGGACGACTTTTGTTTGACGTAGTTTCTAAAAAGGGTTTAAACGTAGTGTCAAGTGGTCAGCCAACATATTGGCCAACAGATCAACAAAAAATTCCAGATGTTATTGACTTTGGAATAGCGAAAGGTGTGTCCAGCGAAATGATTGAAGTTGAAGCATCTCTAGATTTATCTTCAGACCACTCGCCTACAATAGTCACTATTTACTCTCATAAAACTGCAACACCTACATGTGATTTACCGATGACATCTGCCCTTATTAACTGTCTGAAATACAAAAAGTATCTAAGCTAAAATTAAGGCTTAAGGAGTGTACCAAACAGCTTAGAAAAGTTTTGCAAACACAAAGAACAGCTTCCGTTCAAAAATGTCTTCAGGAACTTGATGCAACACCACAAACAGATTATTCACTGTGGCGTGAAGCCAGAGGACTTAAAAGGCCAGTGATATACAAACCCCCATTACGAGCCTCTAATGGTGACTGGGAAAGAACTGATGCTGAGAAAGGTGCTCTTTTTGTTAAGCACTTAGATAAAATTTTTACCCCAAATATTTCTGCTGATATTTTTTTTTACCCGAAATACCCATAAGATTTAATATTGTGGATATTGAAAAGGCCATTACTTGTCTAAACACAAAAAAAGCCCCAGGTATTGATAAAATAAGCAACAAAATGCTTCAAGAACTACCTTTCATTGCAAAAAGAATAATACTTTAATACTTTTTAATGGGATTTTACGGCTGCAACACTATCCAACAGAATGGAAGGTTTCGATGATTACTATGATACCAAAGACCGGCAAGGATCATTCAAAGGTTGAATCCTATCGGAGTATTAGTTTATTGTCTAATATGTCGAAATTTTTGGAAAATCTGTATATGAGCAAGCTGACTCCTACAGTGACTAGTAATGGATGCATTCCAGATCATCAATTCGGTTTTCGCAGACAACATAACACTATTGAACAAACAAACAGACTTGTGAATGTTGTTAGAGACACCTTTGGAAAAAAAAAAGAAATATTGCTCCGCGCTCTTTATAGATATTTCTCAAGGTTTCGATAAAGTATGGCACAAAGGTCTAATACACAAGTTAACACAAAATCTACCCGCAAACATCGCCAGACTATTAAAAAACTATTTAAAGGAACGGAAAGGAAGCCCTCCGCAGTCGAACGAAGCCGGAGTCCCTCAAGGCAGCATCTTCGGTCCTTTACTTTACTTAATATATGCCTCTGACTTACCGTTAGCAGTAACATTCACACGTCCACATTTGCTGATGATACAGCTTTTCTAAGCGTTCATGAAAATCCTGGAAACATGGCTAAAACAATGGCCGATAAAAATTAATGAGCAGAAATGTGTACACGTCACTTTTACGTTGCCCGCTTATACAAATCAACACCGAGACTATACCGCAACACACTGCAGTAAAATATCTAGGCGTTCATCCAGATCCTCGTTTAACGTGGAAATCGCATATAGACGCAAAGTTGACACAAATGAAATTAAAAGCAGCCCAAATGCATTGGCTTATTGGAAGAATCTTTATACTGTAAACTTCTCGTATACAACGCGATCCTGAAACCAATATGGTCCTATGGAATCCAGTTATGGGGCACTGCCTCAGCATCGAATGTAGAAAAGATTCAAAGGCGACAAAACAAAATTCTACGTGCAATTACAGCAGCCACCTGGTATGTCAGAATTATTCGAACTCATAAAGATCTACATATGTAGATGTTCCGTTGGTGAAGACAGTATTTTCAAAACACGCGAGAAAATATATTAAATAGCTTGAGTTGCACCCAAATCCACTTCCGCGCAATATTCTTCATTATAGAGGCCACACCCGGCTGAAAAGAAGGGATACCCTTTTTCTCAGCCATACACGAGAGATGTAAAACAACAATAATCAACCGTTGAAACTACAAAATTTAGTTTAGCATTGGCTAAACATATATTTATCATTTTTTAGATTTAAGATTTGAAAAACTTATTCTTAATCTATAATTGAAGATTCAATAAATAATAAAAGTAAAAAAAAATGTTTATAGATTTAATTTTTTATTAGACTAATGGTGTTTTCTTTTCTACAAAAAATGCTACATCTCCATGCAGAAAATGTACTTTGGTGTTCGTTTCTTAAAAATGTTTTGCAGTGTGTTTGATTCTAAAAAAATTGCCCTCACTAAGGGTGAAAGGCATTGCACTTTTTGCCCCGTAAAAATCGACAGTGTTGATAGTGCTCTATAAAATTTAGCTGTCAGCTGTTGAAAACAGGGCGTTCCACTTTTTCATAAGTTGTGTTCAGTTCTAGTGAAATAATAAGCTGCATTATTACAAGGTTGGCAAGACATTTTATATATGTACCTTTCAATAAGGTGCCATTTTGTGTGTAGAAAAGAAAACACCATAAGTGGCTTTGTAAGAAAGCACGTTTTTGTGATACATAGAGGGTTTGTACACCTGCTATTTGACCGTAAAAGAATTGCTTCAATTTGAATATTGAAGATAACTTATTTTGTATAACTAAGAACTCAACTGCATGTATAATCTGCAAAACATCTATTGCAATATCCATTAAGATATCAATTGAAACTAATGAATGAGCAATTAAAGACAAATAAAAAACGTTTGTTATACCAACAAAGAAGAGAATGGAAATTCCATAAATATTTGCTTTTTTATTTTCTTGAATAAATTTTTTTTTTCTGAAGAAGAAATAAAACATAAACAATGTGTAAGTTTATGAATTTGTAACGTATAATTTACGACGTGTTATTTCAAAGCGAAAACATTGCGCAATCATTAAAATAAATATAAGGACTACAAAGAATAAAAAATTAACCTGATACCAAATGGTACCATAGAATAACAACAAAAACATACTCATACTCAAATTCGTATGATTACGATACATGGATTTTCTTACGAATATATCGTACTCTAGAAATTTTTTAAGTATGAAAACAAAAAGTTTTTAACTACCTCCCGCTTTTTTTAAGTCATATTGCAAAACAGGTGTTATGAAGGAGAGGAGTGAAAAAACAAACAATCTGAGCACATTTCTAAAAAGGGAACAGTTTTCTAGACAAGTCTTGCAGACTACGTGTAATGATGACTTTAGAATTTATTTATTACAAAAAAAAAATCTATAAAACAAAAATTAGTAACATTACAAACTTTTTTCAACATTGAATATTATATTAATGCAAAGGTACAGTTGCTGTTGCATGTATATATGTCGTTAGTAATTGCGCCTTTCACCCTCTCATACTTGGGAAAATTGTTTTGAAAGCTGTTAACGTTAAGTAAGGCGCAAAAATCAATGAACACCTTAATTTTTTTAGTTTTTTTTTTTTTTTGTAATATCTGAAGAATGAAAGCGTGTTTTCTGTATCCTTTTTGCCAATTTTAACTGACTGTTGCAAATAAAATGAACATGCCAGGTGTGACTTTTTTTATTTCTTCTTTAATATTTGCACTTATTAAATATGTATTCCTTAAAACTTATAAACAAACAAATAAATAAACATGACCTTGTATGTCAAAAAAGTGGCAGCCAATAACACACATATGGCACCAAATTTACATTTTTTTATCACGTACACGTTTTAAATACAAGCAAGTGTTGGAACTTTTTGGAACGAAATCTATCGCTCTTTGTCTATGGCAGCTGCATATTATTTAACCAACTAACTTTTTTGTAGAATTCGTATAAAAAGTTTAAACAAGATAACAAGATGTTGAATTCTTATCCAAAATCGCTTCATAAGTAAGCAGACCTCGTAGTCTACGGATATTTTAAAAAATTTTCCTATATACTTAAAAGTCTGAAAGTCTGAAAGAAAATCTGACTGAAATCTGAAATTCTGAATAACATTTTTCAAAGAATTCCAATGTTCAAACAAAGTGAAAAAGTTTTAGATTTTTCTGGTACTTTTTAATGTTAGACTTAAACTTTTAAATATATCATTCAACAATATGTTATGGATAGATCGGTTTGGAAAAAATATTTAAATTCTAAAAAATAATGCATACATTTTCAAATTTATTTTATAATTAATATTTCTTTATAGTTCTTTCATAATTTAACTGTAACAGTTCCTTTCAAATACTTATTTAATTAGAATAAAACAAGTCATTCGGATCAACAATAAAAAAAAATCTTATTAAAACTTCTTATTATTATCAGTTATTAACACTTCCTGCCGGCAATGTTGTTTTGGATACGTCTACGATTCAGTCAGCATTTTTAAGTGTACATCTACTAATGTTAATTAAACGTAACAGAAAGAATTTGACCCAAGGCAGTATTAGGTGAAAAATCTAAATTTAATTAACTTGAATTTATTTGTGGCAAAAAAAGGAAAACGTTATTAAGTCGAGATAACCTAATTTTGAGTTAATATTACCATCGCAATCTCCATATTCAAAAGTATCTACAAAGCTATAAAATATGACTTAATCCCTTTTACCTTATTGACACAGATATGTAAACGGCAGAACATTGTTATCAGAACGAATATTATTATCTTTTTATTCGGGAAATACTTTAATTTAATTCACACTTGATACTCGTATTAATTTATTCAGAAGTTGATATTCGATTTCTGCTTCATCCAGTTACATGAACATAGTTTTTGCTACAATCCTAACTGGGTTTTAAAGAATTTTCCTATAATTTTTACATTTAAGAACTTCAGAAAGGAAATACGAAAGCATTTAAAATTTTTGCAGGCAATATAATTAAAGGCCTTTATTCTGGTAAACGATCTAGGCCACCACATAAGTAATTAAATTTTTAAATTAATTGAAAGCTATTAAAATCTTTTCACAAAGTATGTATATACTTTACTGAAACGATTGAGTGCTTTTAGTTACAAAATATTTCTTTGAAAATGTTGAGAGCTGGAAATGTCCTTAAATAGTTTACTAATAACAATATCTTACCTATATAGGAATACTTCGATGCGGATAGACCACCATCTGGACCCTGAGCACGCCTTAAACCAAATTCTAAAAGGTTAATATGTTTGCCAGCAACCATGCGATAACGTGCTGCATTTGTGGCCATTAAGCTGGAAATAGAAAACAAAGCACCAGTTATTACACTCTCTCATTCGAGCTAATTGCTTTTGCAATTTACCTTGCATAATTCACAAGAGTCAACAGAGTTGTTTCCAACAATTGTACTATTATTAAGGGTCCTTCAACTTTGATTATTGGCACTCTGGGAAATGCCACAGTACCTTCATCAATAGCATATAGTGTGACATCTCTGGCCGTCAAATTTCCCAAATATTCGAAAAAATCACTTTCTGTGCCCTCTGGCAAAGTTTGACGCAAATATTCGATGTCTAAATATACGCAATTAAATATTTCATTGATTACCTGATTAATGACAGTTTCAACATATATGAATTCATTTGTGCACATACCACTTTCACTGTAATGAAAACTATCCAAGAATTTCATACATTCATTGAGACCGGCAAATATGGTGAATTCGCCATGGAATGGATTTGAGCGGAAAAATAAATCAAATACTGCATGATCGTCTATTTTGCCAGATTTCCAATAGGCATACGCCATTGTAATTTGATATAAATCTAAAAATTTAAATGATTTTTTTTTAATATATTATTTTTCACCAATCGATTAACTTAAATTTAAAGTTGTTTATTGATAAATAAAAATCAGAACTCAGATTTTTGTGGAAATGCATTTTTTCTTATTTGGTAATTTGGGTATTACTCCATTAAAACATCGGAAGTTAGATTTGTAAGCCACAGTTACGATCGATTCCAAAATTGAACTAATCTAATCTAGATTCAAAAACAACGTCAACCGGAAATAATCGTGATGAAAATGTGAAGTTTCATCCATGATAATAACACAAAAACAACCTACTCTATGTACGAGTATTTTGTTGGTAGAAAATTTAATTTCGGAAGTCAAAAGTATACATATGTACGTATGTATGTGTATGCGTATGTTTAAAATCATCCCAGCTGGCATTTGCATGATTGTTTGACGAGCGCGATCATTTTGCGCCTCGTTTTATAAACGTCCACACGATTGTTGGAGTGGATTTATATTCTTCTCTTCAGAAAGGTGGTTTTGCGAGCCATTTTTACGATTGTTGGATAAGTAAATCGTCGTTTACGCATTTTGGCGGGTACTCTTGCAAGTTACTTGAACGACGGTTAGACGGGTGTTTTGTTAAAGAGTCTTCAATGATCCGTAGGCAACTAATTATGGTGCATCGTAGACAATTCGTTTGGAAGAGTCGCCATTAGGACACAGTTTCTCCCGTTGTCTTTAACTTCTGCGATCGGAAAGCGTCATCATGGACGATCGGTTTAATCGTCTTCTCCGATCGGGGAAGAGTGTTTTACGATTAAAAATGCTAGCTGGGATGGTATGTATGTATAATAAATTAGGTAGTATTGTCCCTAACACAAATACAACGTCACAAAAACAAGAAGCATTTTGTTCGTGTAAAATGTTTTCTGTGTTTCAAAAACGGAGAAACAAGCCGGCCGGTTCGAAGCCGGCCATCACCGCCACTTTTGCAAATTCGAGCAGCTATCAAATATATGGCTTTTTTACTGCTTTTACAGGCAGTTCGGCTGTTAAAAATGCATTGTTAGGTTTAAGTTTCTTGATGTAATATACAATTTTTCTTTACAGCAGATACATATGTTTATTTTCTATATAATTAATTTTTTTTTTAATTTATGTTTTATTGAGACTACATATATACAAACACTAGCTGATCCCGGTGTACTTCGCTACCCCGCTCGTTATAAAATAAAATTAAAAGTATTTATATATCCTATTGTGACGATCGGTCCAGTAGTTAAGACTATATTACGATTTTTAATTTTCCTAAAAAGGAGCGTGGTCCCATCCACTTTTCTCCCGGTACGTATTCCAAATTATGCCAATACCATATGTACCAAATATCATCGACGTAGGTCGAAAAATGCCCAAAATATGGCGATTTAAATTTTTGGGTTATATGGGTGGTGCCAAGCCTCTTTGTCCAATCCCGCCCATATTTGCAGCAGCACTAAAAAATGCACACCAAACCGACGTACCAAATTTTGTTCAAATACCGTTATCAGGAGCAGAAATAATAGATTTTTAATTTGTGGTTTGTATGAGAGGTACCACGCCCCTTTGTCCAATCCCGCCCATATTTGCAGCAGCACTTAAAAAATGCACACCAAACCGACGTACCAAATTTTGTTCAAATACCGTTATCAGGAGCAGAAATAATAGATTTTTAATTTGTGGTTTGTATGAGAGATACCACGCCCCTTTGTCCAATCCCGCCCATATTTTCAGCAGCACTTAAAAAATGCACACCAATCCGACGTACCAAATTTTGTTCAAATACCGTTATCAGGAGCAGAAATAATAGATTTTTAATATGTCGTTTGTATGGGAGGTACCACGCCCCTTTGACCAATTGGACCGAATTGTAAATCTAAACCATCCAGGGACCAACTCAAATACACACAAAAAATTTCATCGAAATCGGCCCAGCCGTTAAGGAGGAGTTCAGTTACTAACACACTTTCAGAAGAATTATATATATAAAGATTTGCCACGCCCTCCGCCCACCGACCAAAATATTTTTTCTTCCTAAACCTTCGCGTAACAATTACGAACAAACCCGCAGAAGGAAGTATCCAATTTGGTCCAGTCGTTTTCAAGTTTTAAGATAACGAACAAACCAAGATTCATTTTTATATATATAGAAGATATGTAAATCAATACATATTTTCATGAACAATAACAGGTAATAAGAACTTAGGACTAAAACGTAATATCCTAATTAAAAGAAATTGTAAACAGTAACATACTTATAAAGGGTGTTTTTTATAGAGTGTCACAACTTTGAGTTGACATCACTGCTTTATTTGAGCACCCATTTAACAGCTGATAGTTGCTTTTTGTTTAGTTTGCTTTGAAATTTCATTATGAATCGACTTATGGGCTAACTATAATGTGCTTATGCTAGCTTAAGCAACTGTGCGAATACATATAACCAAATTTTCACAATTATAATGTATTTAAGAACTTTTCGTCAAGTGTCATTTGCTTAAGCAAACACGGAATCCAATCGTACTTTGCTTAAGCAAACAGCTGCTTATACGTTTATACATATGTATATTGAAAATTGTTGAAACTGTTGCATTTGTTAGTACTTTTTTATTTATGAATGTTTTTATTTGATTTCAAACATAACAAAAGTTTAAATAAATTGCTTTTTTATGGTTTTAGATTAATTAGACGTTGATATAAAATCAATTTTTGGAAAAATAAGAAGAAAATATTTTTTGAATAGTACATATATTTGCAACTCAGCGAAGAAGGTCTTTAAGTCAAATAAGTACAATATAGCTACAAAAAAGACGTCAATAATTTGCTTAAGCCTTTGACATGCTTTTCGTTGATTTCTGACAGTAGCTTAAGCACATAATTGTTAGCCCTTTAGAACAGAGCAACGCCGCAAATTGTTTAAATTTTTAATCAAAATAATTGTTCTATTCGTCAAATTCATCGTGCAACGGGCGCTACAATTAATTTCCTCAAAGAAACTTTTGATGAAAAAATAATTTCACGTAATGTCCCAATTTATTGTCCACCAAGATCGTGTGATTTAACCCTTTGGGCTTATGTTAAGTCACTTGTCTACGTCGATAAACCACAAACAATTTAACACCTGGAAATCAACATTCGAAGAGTTATCAGCGAAATACGGCCGCAAATGCGGCGAATGTTGTTGAAAATTGGTGTTCCAGATTGCGCTTTCTACGCGCCAGCTGTGGCGGCCACATGGCAGAAATCAAATTTAAACATTAATTTCATAAATAAAGCCCGTTTCATTGATATAAAAAATATATATATTTTTATTATGATTTTAACTTGTGTCACTCTATAAAAAACACCCTTTATTAATTTGTTATCAATTACTAATGATTTTAAAGTGATACAGAAAAATTACGCACTTGCTCCCGGGGCTTAACATTGTTTGAGAGAAAATCTCAATATAAGAATAAACTTAAAACTAATTTAAATACTAACTTAAAATTAATAAAAAAGAAAAAAAAATTATAATAATAAAAATAAAAAGTAATGCAAATACATATCGCACTTGATAAACAAGGGGGTATTAACTCAAAATTTTTAAAATTTCACTTTTTGCAAGAAATCCACTAACAACATCAATATCTAACAAATTTAAGGGAAAAACAATATAAATATATTTTCTAATGAAATTTACTTACGAATGATGTATTCGGATTTTCAAATTCTCTTAAAATGTAACCACAAACAGTTTTTCACCTCTACTGAAAAATTTTAAAATATTGAGTTATTGAGGAGATTCATTCTATATAAAATTTCCAAATAAAATTGTAAGCTTCACCGGCGAGTTGAAATATCTTTTTTTTTTTTTTTTGCTTAGTCGTCGTTAAAAATTTTTAGTCAGCTCGTTGCTCTGCTACATGCAATTTGAGATTTGTAAAACAAAAATATACGTATACAGCAGGCTTTTATTATACCATGTTTAAAATTGTGAAAAAAAACAGATAAAACATTTACTATGAAATTTTCTCTGAAAATGTCTCTTCACGATTTTAGTTTGGTGTTATTTTTGGATCTTTAAAACATGTTTCTTTCCAATACCTCTACTCATTTTTACATATCAAACCCCCGTTTTGCACAAATACAAATTTATATTTATGTATTTCGTATTAATTTAAAAATATTTTACAATTTTGTTAATAATCGAAAATTTTTTAATTTAAGTCCAGGCAAATTCAGTACCAGGTATTCGCAAATCGAATAAAAGAATTCGCCCATGGTATAATAAAGGAAGCATTATTGTCCCTAAAACAAATACAACGTCACAAAACAAGAGGCATTTTGTTAGTGTAAAATATTTCCTGTGTGTGAAAAACAGGGAAACTAGCAGATCAATTTGAAGCCGGGCATTACCGCCGTTGCCAAACACATCGTTTTGTTACGGTTTTTACAGGTAGTTTGGCTGTTAAAATTCACTGTTTGTTATATTCAAATTCACAGTCTTTAGTTAACTAATGACGTTGGTTTAACCGACGACATCTGTATGCAAAATCGTTAGTTAAACCTTTAATTAGATATACAATTTCACTTTACAGCAGATACTTTTATTTTTCATTATAAAATTTCTAAATAAAATTTTATATAACTGGGATGTTCACACTGTAGTTAGTTTAAAATATTTTTCATTTTTTTCATACAAAACTGTACTATAATAATACTATTATACAGGCTATGTTTATGATAAAGTCATAAAAAATACAGTCGGGCCTCGATTATCCGTGATGGTCGGGACCAGAAGCATTACGGATAATCGATTTTCACTGTTAATCGAATAACAATTTTGATTAAACCGTTTTTTTAATATCTGCCTATTTCACGATGTCGAAAGAATTTTGAATTTTATTTTCATTCGTACAAATACATTTGATACAAAAACAAAATTTTAGAATTTGTTTTTGCTTTAAATGTAATTATACGAATGAAAACATGTGGAAATTTTCTTTCGACATAGTGAAATAGGCAGTATTTTTATTATTTAACAAGTAAACATTTGTGTACATACATATTTACATTAAAAAAATTAATTCAAGAAGTTTATGTACATTTTTAAATTAAATAAGTATGTATACATTTGAAGTTAATTAAAAAAATACTGCCATCACGGATAATAGAGGTAATCACGGTTAATCGAACAAACAATTTGAAAACATTGGAAACAAAAAACAATAGACTGATCTTTGGCCATCATTTCATTTTTTGTTAAATGAAAAATGGCCTCAAATGGCACCAAATTAGGAAAAATCACCCCAAATTCTAAAAATAAAAATGAAAAATGGCCCCAAAACAGGAAAATGGCCCCGAAAATATTATTGTTGTTTTCAATGTAAAAAGTTTGGGGCCATTTTTAATTTTTCAGTTTGGGGCCATTTTTCATTGGAGCCATTATTCCTCAAATAGTTTTCGATTTCCTTTTAAATCGAATCGATTTCTATCACATACATTTATCACGGGGTGCTCAAACTTGTCACATTTTGGTGTGTTATTATTTTATGACATATGACTTTATGACTACAGTGCGAAAAAATACGTACATACTCGTACATGTGTATGTATTTATGTTTAAAAATATTCAAACACAAACAACAAAATATTAGTGCAATCGCTTACTCTTCACTTTTTAATACAAAGTACCCGCGACTATGCACTGTCTGTTATTGCCAAACAACAGCTGATATGGTTTTTATTGCCATTTAATTTAGTTTGAAAGAAAAGAAAATATTGTGAAGACTATTAAAATTTTACCTTTACATATTTAAATTAAAACGGTGAAGTCTACAGTACGTTTATATGCCACAAAACTATTTCGAACGATGCGCTAAAACCGTCTAAAATGGAGAGGCATCTTTAAGCAAATCATCTGGCTTAGAAAATAATTTTTTTCACTCTTTTAATTCAACCTAAAAAACAAAATACAAACTGTGCTTCAAACCTAAATTGTCCACGAAAAAACAAAATTTTGCAAGGGGTCCGTGAACAGGAATTTGGTGAGAACCCCTGGTTTACAACAATAGTCAGCTGTGTTTGCTGAGTTGTAGAAAATACGTACATAATTCAAGTAATTAAATTTAAAATTCAAATTCTTTTAAGCTAGCATAGCTTCTATCGCGAGCTTTGAGGCGACCGAATCAAGAAATTTTGAAAAGTTTTTTTCTTAAGTCTTTTGTTTATGAAACGAAAAAAACTGGAATTTGTTTATGAAACGAAAAAGCTTCACACTAAGTTTGTTTCTTAAGTCTTTTGTTTTTTTAAGTATTTAAATCGCCCAATGTATGTTAACCCCTAAAGTATGCTATTGATTAACATTAACATTTGATATCATATTGATATCATTAACATACAGTATTGCCAGAATAACAACGGAGTTATTAAACAAAACGTATTAATATACAGTGAAACTTCGATATAACGAACTTCGTTATAACGAAAAACTCAATACAACGAATGTTTTATTGAGTCCCTTGAGAAAACCTCTTTATTGCAAAGTTTTTCATACAAAATTGCACTATAGCTATAACGAATAAATTCTGAGCAAAAAAGCCTCTATATAGCGAAATATTATTCAAATGCCTCAATATAACGAAATCAGAATAAATCCTAAATGGTAAAACCCCGTTATAAAAACAGCGAAGTCTAACTGTATTTATAAGCGCATTTGTAAGGCCTCTATACAACGAAGTACTCGTACAAAAGCCTCTATACAACAAAGTAAGAATAAAATTTAATGCAAAATGGTAAAGTGCCGTTATCAAAAGAACGAATTCTAAATGTGTGTGCAAATGTAATGTAATCGTATGTAATCAGTATTGACTTGATTCTTGTCAAAATCAGTAAAGTAAAGTGTAAATCAATATCTATTCGAGAAAAAAATTCTATAATTGAAGCCGTTATTAGCAATCTCATGTTAAATAGATTTGAATAAAGAAAACTATAGTTATAACGAATTTTTTTCGTATTTCTTCAAATTTCGTTATATCAAGGCATTGCAGGTTATATTTATAGCGAAGCAATAGATATAACGAAGTATTTTCGGATCCCCTTGGAATTCGTTATATCGAAGTTTCTCTGTAATTGCAAAGTTGATAAAAAATGCTGTGCAATAGCGGCAGTCCCCGAGTGCCACATGTCTTTTTGTATTGTTCTATTTCAAAATATTAATATAAAAAATAGTTTTTAACATAAGTATGTATTTAAAAATTTTAATTTATTTGTTGCGGGTTAGCAATATCTAAATGCATTTCGTTGGTTGCTATGCCAACTCATCAGTAGATGAAATAAAATAGCACATTTTTGGACTTTTTTTATAAATTGCTTAAAAAAGTTCTTTAGTAAAGAAACCACTATTGTTATAATTTTTTATATCTCAAGATTTCTACCTTCCATTTCTATTTTAAAATTCTGCAATCGGTTAAAAATTGCAAAAGATACAGGCTGCTGAATATGGAATTTTTAGTGCCTTTAAATAAGTGAAACGGAGTGTATTTCTCGAGAAAAATGTAAGCGAGAAAGAAACTTCGAAATTAATTGTTTTAATTTTAAATTTTATATGAAAAAAAAAATTCTGGAGAAGATTAGTGGATATTTTGGAAAAATGGTGATGTATAGGAATATCCCACTATATACAAATGGTAGTCCAGGGGATCGAATATCAGACAGAGAAGGTGGTAAATCTGTAATAAGAGTTGGGACTTTAAAAATGCAGATTTAAAAAAATTTGGTACGTTTGTAAAACAAAAATGCACGTGTACAACAAGCAGGTAATAATTGTAATAATGGTATAATAATTTTTAAAGCTTTAGGTCGTTTTTTATATACATATACATATAAAAATGTTTTCAATTTTAATTCTTCGATATTTCGCCACACCGTTGGTTGAATTCTTCAGGAGAAATTGAGTTAGATCTAATTTAATAATAATTTGAACAAATACCAATCAAAATATTGAAAAATATTTGTCAATTGAAAATAATTTTTTTCTTTTTTCTTTTGAAACAAAAAACTTCAAACTTCTCCAACATTTTTATCCCCACCAGGATCATTTGCTTCAGTATTAACAGAATTTTTTTATTGACCTTATTTTAAATAAAATATATTTTAGATACAAATGAACAAAGATCGCTTGTATCGATTATCTGAAGTGACCTGTATATATTTTGTATATTATAAGGTTTTCCAATAGGGATGATATGATTTTGAAGTGACGTTTCGGCCTTTTATAATATGTCACGATCTGTCATTTCATTGTATTCAGTAGTGTTTACAATTTCATCATGGAGAGATATACGCAAGAATAACGTTGCTGATTTTGCCTTGGAACAACTTGAAAACGATAACGATTTTTTTAAGAAAATCATCTTCTCGGATGAGGCTCTTTTTGTCGATTCTGGTGAGAAGAAAATCCACAAATTATTCATGAAAAATCATTACATTCACCTAAATTGACAGTTTGGTGTGTTTTTTGGTCTGGTGGAATCATCGGTCCGTACTTCTTTCGAAATGAAGCTGGTAACACCGTAACTGCCAATGAAGAGCGGTATAGATCGATTATAACCAACCGGGGCTACGTGCCACACAGCAAATGCAACAATTTAATTATAGCGAGAAAAGTTTGTAGATTCGATTATTTCAAAAAATTGTCATATTGAATGGCCTTTAAGAAGTTGAGTTTTAACACCATTAGACTATTTCTTGTGGAGTTATTTGAAGTGATTGGTCTTTCGAAATAAACCAGACTCTTTTCAAGCTTTACAAGTCAACATTGAACGTGCCACTTTGACATACGACTTGATTTAGTGAAAAAAGTGCTCGAAAATTGCGTTAATCGAATTCGTTCCTGCAGAAGAAGTCGTAGAGGCCATTAGAATGACGTTTTATTTAAAACTTAATTGTATCGATTGTACGTATTTCGCATTAAATAATTTGAATTTCCTTAACAATAAGTGAGTTTTTTTTTAAGAAATCATACCACTCTTATTGGAAAACCTTTTACTTACATGTTCATATACTATGTATTTTATGTTAGAAAACTAAGAAATTTATCAAATTTACATAGAAATTATAAAAAATCAAGGACAGCCAAATTAATTCACTTCTTCTTTTAGTAAAAAACATATGTATTTGAAAGTGTTTCAAATAAAATCAATAATATTAATTGAAAAAACTACCTTAAAATAAAAATAAAAATTCTTATTTTGAAGTTTGCATTTGCATTTTAAATAAATATATTTCAAATAACTCACATCTCTGCCTTATAGTCATTGTATCATGGTTTCATCATTCAAAATTATTCAAAAAACCTAGAGTCGTCACCGCACGTATTAATTTGTTGGAATATAAAATTGCTCGTAAAATATAACGTTGAGAAGAACACCAGCTAACATAAATGACTCTCTTAGGGTGTATGAAGCAAACGTTGAACACTCTTTTGAATGTTGGCCTGCAAGATCAATCGTAACCCATATTTTTTTATAATTTCGTATGAAATACTTTGAGGGAGTGAATCAAGATGACTGTTAAAAGAGTAATATTCAAACATTTGCACAAGTTTTTTTAAGAACCTTTCAACTTATTTACTAGACCAATCATTTTTTTAATATATATTGAACGTTATACAATACTCATAGTTAGAGACCAATCATTGATTCAGAAATTTCTGTTCCGATTTCGAATTTTGATTGTTTGATTAATTTTAGAGCAATTATTGGCACTATTTAATAGGTTCACATTAAGCGATTCGTGCCGTGTACACGTTATCTAGAAAAAATACTAATTTTAATAAAAATTCCGTGATCTTATCAAATTAAGTTTAAAATACCGTTTAAATTCATTTCATGTTTATCATTTTTTTTAAATACATACTTGTACTCATCGGCATAATAATTTCAAATTTTTAATTATCTAGCCTTATTATTGTATTAAAAATATTTACAAAATTTTTATTGGGAAATATATATGTATGTAACTAAAACGACAAAATGTTGTTTCAAGCTCGAGGTCAAGTTTTGGTGATAATCTTTTTTATTATTCACTTATGCTAATATTTCGCTACAAACTTCGAGTAGCGTCATCAGGGCTTATGTTATTGAATAGTTCACACACATTTAAACCAATATTTTAACGTCCATGTTTTTGAGTGATCGTCAAAAGTAACATATAACTTTTGTAGATTTTGTTATTTATATTAACGTAATTTATATGTTTTAATTACAATTATTATAACTGCACGTATGTATTTAAAATACAATAATACGAACAACAAAACAGTACAATAACTTGATAAGAGTTGAAGAACTCATTTGGCAGTCTGTTGGCAAATATTATTTTAAATAATATTTAAACAAATTAACTGATAATTATTCAAATGGATTGTGTAGATAACATGTCAGCCTATATCTATAAGATAAAGTTCTTAGTTTTATGGTCTACGTCAGTGATAATTCTGACGAAGCATAACATGCATACATACACTGTGCACAAAATTGTCAGATTCGTTTATGGACTTGGACTAAGAGTTCATGTTTCGCATCATTTCGCAAACTTTCTTATAATTAAGTTCGAATATTACCTTAAATTTTGTTTATTATTTTAGCTTTACACAGTTATAAAATTTCAAAGACCAATAACTCTTAGAAATCCTCAAATATTTATATCGCGAATTGATTGTGATATTTACGAAAGATTCTTTTTTAGTTCTAGCTGCTATATATGTATTTCAAGTGTTTACTTAGAGGTTTACGGTCCTTCTCAATGTCTGTAAGTATATTCAAGCGCAAACTTACATATTTTGATTTTTTTTATAACATTGAATGATTAATAATATAGGTACTATCTGAGACACATTTCTTTTATTATAATATTATTATAGGATTTGTCGAGATGTTTATGGGTGATATGTTTACTCTCCATAGTAAAGAAGTCTTACTAGTTATACGAATGCAATTGGCCAATAGGGTATCCCCCTAATTCATAAACTATGAAAGTTTTTGTTTTGTTAATGTACGAATTTTGTATGGGAAAACTTTATGAATCACAAGGAAAATGTATTACAAGTGAATAAATAAATATGTAAATAAAAAATAAATAAATTGATACATTACAATGTATCCCCATAGGTGAAGTTAAAAATTTTATCAGGTTTCCTGAAATATGAAGATGTAAAAGTGCATATTTTAACAACTATTAGGAGAAATTTCTACATTAAAAGTTGAATGAGATCAAAGAAAATAGAAATTTAAAATAGAAAAAATATTTTTGGCAACCGCCAAAGAAAAGAAATAAATAAACAAAAGTGACGCGATATTATTATTGCAAAGCATGCACATGCACTAAGATGATACAAAAGGTAAATGGCCGATTATATTTAATTTTTGTTTATGAATTGTTTTAGCGTTAAAAATTAAATTTTGGTTTCATTTCCAATGTAATAAATTTACTAAAATTGAACTCTGTATTTTAAAGTATTATTTCACTGACAATACTAACAGCATTTGGAAAAATGTATTAAAATATTGGATTACGTTAAAAAGAATAAAGCAAACATACTTTCGCTTTTCTTAGTACTTCAAAATTTCATTTCACTTCGTTCTACCGCAGAGATTTTCTGCATGGCCGACCGTTTATCATATTATTTATCGCCTTAACCAACAGCAACAACATGTTTTTTTATCAACTTTTTCCTTTTTGTAATTAAAAGTTGTTTCTTTAATATCTCATATATTTAAATTTGCAAACAATTACCCAAAACAAGTTAATTCAAACATATGAGAATTTTTCAGTGGCATTAAATTTTCATTAACATATTTTTAAATAGTTACAATAAAAACAAACAAAAAACAATTGCCAATAACTGCCAGTGCTTTTATTTCGATTTTAATTATGGTACTTTTCCCATAAGAAAGCAACGTTCCCACGACAATCGGATCTTCGCTACGGAACGACCCGAATCCAATTCGGCCAAGGATTGTCAACTCAGCTACAGCTGAATCAGACTATCAAACTACAATTTATTAATTGATTGCAAGCGAATTTCTAGTTCTGGCAATCATAACATAGTAATAATTATTTTTAAATACTACATAAAATATGTACATAATTAATTTACTAACCTGTTAGTAATGGTTGTACTACTCCATTTTGATTCATACGGCCACGATCCATAAACTGTCCAGATGTATTGCTACAACCCAATTCACGGTCACTCATAATGTCAACAATTTTTCGGTTACACAATTCAAGTACAATGTTTTTATGTATTGCTTTTTAATTAATTAAAAATCTTCAAAATTAAATGTTTCTAAAATGCAGCCGCGAGCGTATTAAGCAAGTTTACGACATAAACTTTTAATTATCAAAAAAAAGTTATTATCACAACACAGCACCACAATATTCCGGTTCACTGTACGATCGAAAAATTACTGATCATTCTACTCTCGAAAAATTTTTAACCCCACCAAAGACAAACAACGAATAATATACATATGTATGTCTATATGTTCCTGTGTATGTAATGCATTAGGGCGATCGTTCTTTTTCAAACTTTTGAAACGTTTTTAAGTCAATGTTTATCACTTCGGAAAAATTATACGGAAAACATTTCGGAAACAACATTGCGACATTATTTAAATGGTGTAGGTTAATATGTAATTATGAAATATAAGAAAATACGTATGTGTATTACATATCGGATGTCGGTTTTGCTATCGTAACAATTACAGAAAAATATATTGAAACTTTTCACGAACTTTAGCTTGTGTTGATATGCGTTTAAATCAAGTTCATACATTAAATGAAACGTGCTTTTATTCCAAATAATACATACATATTAATTAGCCGTAAGTTCGTTCAATTTAATATTTTAGTTGAATTATTTAACCGTTAAGAACTAGCAAAGTAAGCGGCTCCTTAATATATGTACATGCCTCACTCGAATATAAATGTTATAAGTAGACTTTTTTTTTTTTTTTTGTGAGTTTATTTTATTTTATTTGTTTGTAAATATTTTCATTAAGAGATTAGAATTCTATTAAATCTTTGAAAAGTATCTATAGAATGAAGTGCATTTCTTTTTGCATCGAGTGAGTTTATATTTTATAAACAATTCTACAATTTTTTTATATGTACTTATATACATACATATCTATGTATGTATGTAACTTTGTTAGTTAATGAAAACGATAATTTCGAAAATTTTACTTCGCACGATGAAACTTTATGATTATGAATTTAAGAAAATAAAGTCAATATTATATGTATGTACTAGTGATGTTACGAATACTCGTATTCGTATTCGATAATTCGACTATTCGCCTATTTTAAGATTTTTGTATTCGTATTCGCCAAATTCAAGCGAATATTTCTCGAATAATTTGCAATACATTTTCCCAAAAAAAAAAAAAAATTATACAAAAAGCTTAAAAGAGTACATAAAATGTACAAAAATAAATTAATGTATAATAATTTTTATTTAAAGAAAGAAATCCCTTCCACGCAAAACAATAATCTTCTTATAAAAAAAATATATATTTCGTAACTATCATTTAAATGTTAAAGTATTATATGTATATTCATGTCACTTTAAGTTAGTAATCAATTCTCAGTAGAGGAATGTTGGACTTCAAAAATGGAAGAACAAAAATTTAATATATAAAACTCCACCGAGACATGTAGCTGCCCCATCTGCGAAAATATTTTCTCGCAAACAACTCTGAATTACTAATTAAAAGCGCAATTAGAGTAAGAAAAACGAAATCTCAAAGTATGTTTATATGTATGTATGTAGGTAAAGTAATATAAAAATGTTCAGTAGTGGTCTTAAAATTCGGCATCTCATTGTCATAATAATGATATATACCTAAAGTAGTGTGACAGTTTTTTGTCAATTTATTGTTATTGACACAAAGGGAGGCATTTTTTCCAATTAAATTTGAAATATTATGTGGCTCTAAACCTTAAAAGTAATATTCGTATTCGGATTCGGCGAATACTGTTTCAAATATTCGTATTCGCGAATACTAAAAATTGATATTCGTAGCATCACTAGTATGTACATACAAAATGTTAATACTTATGGTATTATTAACTATGTGGGATAACAAAACAAAGTAGTCTTTACTTGTAAACAATTGTACTTGGCCAAAACAATATTAGAGTATTTAATCGATAAGTCCGTAAAATTAAAGTTTAAAGAAAATTTATCAAATTTAAAAGATACATATATGTACATTAAAATGTTCAAAATTAATTTTCGATTTATTCGATTTATTCGATTTTTTCATGTGTTTGAGTTATTCGAATAATTAAAAATCCCTACAAAACAAACAAAATTTAAAGGAACCAATAACTCAAACCTATAACTCATATAATTGAATACTCTGCAGTCATACATCTATGACCATGAAAACAAATTTAAATTTATACAAAGCAAAATAAAGATGATAATGAGCAATACATACAATGTTTAAAAGAATAACTCAAAATACTTTTAAACTTTCTAAACCCATATTTATTCTTACTTTTTTACAATTTCTATAAGGTTTTTTTCTAAACCACCATTTCTCCTTAAACATTGAACATTTCAGAACACCTTAGGCATTTTTGCAAGGAGCAAATTCTGCTTTTAATAGGTTATTTTACTTTCCCATTTTATCCTAAGATATTTTTTGTTAATTTTGCATATTTTATTTACAATTTTGGTACTAAATTCTAAAATTTCGGACATGTTTTAATTTTATATGAAGCATATGTAGGTTCTCAAATATACTTTATAATTAAAATCTGATCTTCAATTTGCCTACCCTAAATAATGATTATTGGATCTTTTTTTTGAGTTAAATGTTTATCACAATTATTTTCGTAAAACTTTTTTAAGTTATTGTTTTTAATTTTATTTATTACACCTTGACTTCTTCGTGTTCGTTAAAGGTACTATTAGGGTCTGTACACATATTACGTAACGCTCCAGGGGGAGGGGGGTTAAACATTTGTTACGGATTGGAAATGTTGCACTGAAAAATTATTAAAAGGTGTTACGAAGGGGGGTATAAAATCTCTGAAAACAGCGTTACGCAATATGTGCACAGCCCCTTAAGTTAATTGTGACATACAGTGGCCATTACCTATTTTCGTTGTAAAATAATATTTACCTTTGGGGAGAATGTTCTTATTAACGTAGCTCCAAAGCGGTCCAGCAGTTTGGAAGCTGCGAATACAAATGTATTTTTAAATTTAAATATTAAAAGTTTATCCTAAAAATGTGCCCGCCTTTTTATTATTTTATAAAAATTACTATAGTAGTTACTGTTTTTCGGTCTTCGAGGAAAGAGTAAAATATATTTAAATTAATAATGCTTCAAAACTATTAGGAACTTTTAAACCTGTCTACGAATTTCGATGCTTTAGGTACTCGCCAACTGTCCATACAAAACAATACGTATATAAATAAAAAATATTTCAAGATCACTAGGTCAGAAATCAAAAACAACATAAGTAGGTATAATACGCTACCAACTCACTGTTTTGACACTCGCCAAATTATCACGGAATTATTAATTTTGAATAAGATAATAGATTAGAAAATGTTGAAAGTACTTAAACCGCGTTCAGACTGACTCCCGTGAATTGAAAACGTAATGTTTTTGTTTATTTATTTTTTCTTTATTTTGCTTGGGCAAACAAAAGATTAAGCTTCTTTTAGTCGAATACAAATAAGTTGTTTATTTTTCGTTACTTAGCAGCCGATAGCAGAGATGGTTTAAGTTTGAATAAATAAAATTAAAGCCACCCCTTTGTAGAGTAAATCAAACCATTCAAGGTATCAATTGATTGTACACGTGAACGTTTTATTATGATAGCACTGATGAAGGTTGCCTGAAGGTCGGTGGTGGCGGTTCAGAAAAGATGTTTCTCTAATTTAAATGCACGAAATATATGTAAGGGCGGGATTTGTCTTAACTATGTTATAAAATAATAACATTTAATTGCAATTTGTATTGTTTAAATAATATATTTTTATTCCGATGTTTTTTTTTTATTACATTCTAAAAACTAATCACAATGCTATTTTTCACTTGTTGAGAACGATTCTTACATTATATTATTTTAAGCCTTGCGAGATTTAAATTGTAAATTGATTTGCTTTTCAAATGTTTTAGGTACTTTAAAAGATAATGTTTTATTTTAATAATTAACAATCAGAACAATAAATTTTTTAAATAATTAAAAGAATTTCCATACAACTTCGTAATGAAAACAAGGAACTACTGCTTGTCATAATATATTTGATAACAGCTAGTGCTGCCAAATCGAGTTCAAAGTGTCAAATTTTTCTTGTCGGTAGAACGGTTTCTTTCTGGCAATTTTCGAGACTACCAGATACGCACAGTTCGACAATTAGAGCATTCCAAGAACAACATGTATTTTGTTATATCAAGTAAGGCGAATTCACATACCAGGTCATGATATATAAAATCGATATTATGTTCACACGACAAATTCAACCACTAGATTCGCTCTGTGAATCACGATGGAGAACACGTGTATTCACACGACACATTCTAGATTGGTTCGTACTTCGACATTCTTTTACAGTTTGCAATACGATTGACTATGGGCCTTACTACGGTTCTCGAATCGACTTCGACTGTTGTACTAGATTAAAGAAACACACAACATTTTTCTTTAATCTATTACAGCAGTCGAAGTCGAATCGAGAACCGTAATAAACCCCTATATTTTTCCATTTAATATACATATGTATTTACATGAATTTTTTATTTGTTCAATGTTTACATTAATATTTAGTTAAAGCTGCCAATTAAAAGACACCTCTGATAAAATGAGTATATTTATGTACATAAGTTTCTAAAATGGTTTAGAAAAGAAACATTTAACGAACGCTTGTATGATTTTGTATCCGTATTCTCTTCTACTCATACATTTTGCGGTTTTTTTAATTTTTGGCATACCGTAATACATGTATTACTGTGTAAATACACCTTTAGAGGCTATTCACACAACGTAACGCTGTTTTACTTGGGGGTTACACGTTCAAGTTTTCATTCAATTTTTGTTTCAAGATTCAATACACTTACACTTTTTTACTAACACACTCACACATTTGGATATTGACTATTAACTTGATTTCAATTTTGCTTTCAAGTTCTCTTTCAATTTTTCTTTCAAGTAAGCAGCTGATGAGAGCTGTTGTAAATAATTTTTGCATTTATTTCTAAGAAAATATATTATTTGAAATAGAAAATGAATAAAATTAACAAAAATTGTGATGTGTTGCGATTTTATTGTTTTTTCTTACTTAATTTTTAATTTCTTTCTTGACGACGCCATCTTGAAAATAAAATTGACCATCAAGTTGCTTACAGCCTACGTCACAACGTCAATTAACATAAATTTTGACAAACAGTAAATGTGTTAATATTGAAAGCAACTTCTTGAACGTGTAACTGCAGAGTTAGGTAATTTTATATTCATATTTCATATTATTTAATTTTCTCAATTCTATATTCAGTAGTTTTATATTAACATCAGGGTTTCAAATTAGTTTTTTATTTTTATTTATTATACTAGCGACTAGTGAGAAAATATGATCCGTTTCCATTTTTGATAGTAGAGAAAGTAAAAATAATTACTTGATAACAAATAAATTTCCAGTTTTCTAAAAAAAATTTTGTACTTGACAACTAGAAAAATTTTTTACTAGCACACTAAAATGAATACATATTTATTGACGATATTGGTTCAATACAACTTTTTGCCTTTAAACTCTCATCAAAATAACATAGTAAAATCTGCCCTGAAACAAAAAATTGAGATTAAGTTTATTTTGATTAAGGCTGAGAAATGTTTGTTGCATGTATTAGTTTACCTTTTAAATATCCATTTCCTCTATTGCCTCGTCAAGAAGGGTTGAATTAAGCTTAACGAGTAAAATATTTTCAAGTTTCCGAGCCAAGTCTATTTCTTGATTCAGTCAATATATTTCTTAATGTCGAAAAAGCTACTTCTATTGTTACCTAGAAGAAATATTTTATATACATACATACATACATATGTACATATGTATGTACTTACATATATAATATTATTCCTGGGGTTCAATGGAGGAACATAGGGCCACACATACATATGTACATACATACGAACATCTAAGTACATATGTATGTAGATATACTTACATCCATACACACATGAAATCTCGTACACGATTTTTTTTTTATTTATTTTATTTATTTATTTATTTATTCATGTAATATAAGCCAATATGGCCAAAAATTTCAATATTACAAAGTTTCTTACTCCTGAGTTTATACTAAATATCTATAAGTATGATAATAACAATCAAAAAAAAAAAGAATTCAACAATTGTATAGCAGTACATTAACATAAATCTCATATATGTACATGTATATTCATATGTTTATTTGTAAATTTATCTATCTACTGGCCCCCCAGCCGTCATAGTTTGCAGTTGTAATTAGAATTTGTAGAAGGTCCCATTTAGTGGTAAGCTAAATCATCATAAAGCAAATGTTGATTGTTAAAAATTCTTGAAATCTGCTGGTTGTTGATTCAAGGAGAAAAATTTTTAAATACTAGTCATTGTAAGATGGACATGTTTGTCAACTAATCGAACCTGTGTTTGGTTGGACTGGCATTTATTGAAAACATTTGGAGAGAGGTGCGTTGCTGGATGTATTCGGTTGAATGGCAGACAAGAGGGCTAACGCATGCACACATTTTGATATGGCTGGTTCGAACAATAACTCCAGACGAGATTGATAGAATTATATCAGCCGAAATTCCAGATCAAATCACCAATCCACAATTATTTGAAGTGTCACGAAAAACATGATTCACGGCTCTTCCGGTGGACTAAATTTGAATTCCCCATGCATGGTCGATGGGAAATGTTCAAAACGGTTTCCAAGAGAATTTACTTCCGATACAATGACGGATATCCATTGTATCGACGTCGGTCACCAGATTATATTGGTCGCACTACAACAATAACAATTCGAAATCGAAACATTAACGTTGATAGTCGTTGCCATATTCACCGCTATTATCAAAAATATTTGAGGCTCACATTAACGTTGAATGTTGTTATTTGGTAAAGTCTATCAAATACATTCGCAAATATGTGAACAAAGGCAGTGATATGGCTGTTTTTGGCGTAGCTGGTGACAATAGAAATGATGAAATTTCGCAATATCTAATGGGAAGAGCTCTTCAAATTCGGCATTTCAATGTCATAATAATGTTAAATATCTAAAGTAGTGACAGTTTTTTTCAATTCATTGTTACTGAAACAAACGGAGGCATTTTTTCAAATTAAATTCGAAATATTAAATGGCTCTAAACTTAAAAAAAAAAATATTCGTATTCGCGAATACTAAAAATTGATATTCGTAACATCACTATATATATATATACATATATATAGTATTGATATACAGGACAATTTTTATGCATAAACATTATATACATACTTATAATTTTATACATAGATATATACGTATATGATTACTTGCTTTAAATATCAATTGTTTATTAATAATTCACTAATCTCATTAAAATCGGTTGACATAAGTTTTATTTAAATGAAATACATATACAAATGAAAAATTCACAGTTTAATACGCATCAACTCTTGGGGGTTCAGCATAAAGATCTTCCTTTTTACGTTCACCTGCCCAATATTGTCTAATACGTTCGTTGCGCATAGCCTAGAAAACATGTTATTATTTAATTAAATAGAATATACATTTTACATTAGAAACACATATAATTTCATTCGCCTCATTCTTGGCTACATTTTTCAGTTGATATAAATCAGTATAAAATTAAAGAATAACTTTAATGCCTATTCCCTCTAGCTTTAAATAGTTTTAACACATGGGACGTGATCCACCCAATATTTTCTTTAATTTTGATTAAATTTTATAATGTTGGAAATTAAACTAAAAATTTCCTCTGATGCTTGAAATATTAACAATTATATAAATTCTCTCTGATCATTACGTTACGAACTATAGCCTATAAAAATCAACACAGATAACTCGTCTTGTTAAGCCAACATACAAGTTGATACGATGTAAGCAAATGAAATAGGCAATCTAATATTTTAATGATCATTAGATCTTGCGAGTGATATTGCAACGGAATCGACCTAACCATGATATTTGTTGGGCGTATCAAGCTAGTACCACTCTTCTTTTAAGCAAATTCAAAACCGCTTACCTGTGCGCGCATCATTTGCTTGTTCTCGGTGAAGCACTCATTAAAATCATCAATTAAATTTTTGCATTTATTTTTGCCTTTTTCAGCACCATAAGCCTCCAAACAGTCCATCATATTCATTTCTAGTGTCCCACATTTATCGTAAGTTTGATGATTGATTAAACAACCGGTTAAATCGGTAAAGGGTGAAAGGAAAAATGGCGTGATAGGCATTGTAAGCTACAAATATGTTAAAAAATATAATCATTTACAGCCGATACAAATGGTTGAAACGGTCTTCCAAAATAGCTGGAACTCAATGACGTAACATTAGAAATGGCTGAAACCGCCTTGGTATATGAGATGTACGTATAGAAAGTGGTTGGTGCACATCTAATGCCATTTATTTCACAGTTTTCATAAATATAACTTACCTTGTTATATAAATTATTTCCTTTTTGGAGAACTATAAAGGTTTATGCAGCTTACAACAAAAATCTAAATTGACTGCATCAAAATATTACATATGTTGTCAACAGTGTTGCCAAGAGATTTTTTGTAAAATGGCATGCAAAAATCGCTCTTTTTTTCCTACAATCAAAAAAATATTTCCCTACATTATTCTCTACGCCATTTTTCCCTAAAATACTGAACGAACAAATTTCTTTGTACTTTTATTGTGAATTCAGGCTATATTTTCCAGGAAAAATCAGCAACGTTTATTTTTGCCAATTTGGAGAAGATGGGATTACTCAGGAACGGCTCGTAGGATTTTTAGCACGGTTCGCTCAAAATGTTCCTTAAGGTCCATACTTTGAAATGAATTGGTTCTGTATACGTGTGAAAGCCTGTATTGGCCAGGAAAAGTCCTAAGGGTGAAGTTTATATTTCCCCGTTTTTAATTCCCAAAATCGGCACTACCTGGAAAATCCCTCAAAAATTTCCTTATTTTTCCTTATTTTATCTGTGCCCATGGTTTAATAATAATAACGTCCACTTTAGATTACAACAATAATCCAATAGAAAAAACAACATGCATTTTGTTTGCGTAAAACTATCACAATATTGTCAAAAATAGCTGTCTACAAAACAAAACAAAATGTGGTTTGTATGTATTTAGTGGTTATGCAAAAACAAAAAGCATAGGTTAAACAAAAATATTCATGATGGCGGCCAAAAATGTAAACAACTTTTGACAAGATAGTGAATTTTACCATATTTTTGCAGATTATTTAACGGTCAAAACACAGCCCTACAAAAAGCTATATGGCGTCTTGCGCAGACCTAATTGTTCGGCCATGGGTTTGCCATGCTCTTATTGGTACTCTAGGGATCAAAATTGTACTCCAAAATTTCTTTGGACGAAAATTGCAAATCTCGTATTTCATCATTGGTGTGAAGGGTCAATGTTTTGTTTGTATTTATATTCTCTTCACGTGTCGAAAGAATTAATTACATACTAATTCATCCCATAAAACGATTTTATTTAACAGAGGGGTCTTACACTATTATGTTCAATCAACAATTGGTGAATTATTTGAAAGGCTGTGGAGTTTGCCAAATATGTCAATTAAGATACTTAAAAGCTCGTGGTAATGAATACAATGATTTGAAAGAGAGCTTTGATAGGGTAAGATAAAAACCAAAATAATTTTTCGAAACATTTGTATAAAAGAAATCTTTTTTAGAATAGCTTAAGGTTAGTTATGAATCCGGTGATGAATATGAGGAAGAAGCAAGTGCTGCGAAAAAGCGAAAAATAGCAATATGCCCCTGCTGTATTGGTCTATTTTCAAAAGATTTCCAAGCCCAACTTATTGATCGAATTTTAAAAACAGACATACATAATTTTGAGTGTAATGATATTGTCGTGGCTATAAGTATGCCTATGCTTGTACAAGTACGACAATTATCTATGTGGTTTGCATTGATAGAGAAATTTGGTGCTAAAATCGATAAAGAGAAGGCATTAGATGTTCCTTTAAAAGAGGCAGTGAAACTGATTATTAATCCAATTGTGTGCCAAGAATTGAAAAAGAATTACGAAGCTAATGGTATAATGATAAATATACAAGTGACTCATATACAAGAAGCTGAAGAGCTGGAAAAATTAAAACTACTTCATGACAGATCATTCCCCATCGCTGCAAATTCAAAAAGACAACTAATATCAAGAGGGCTTTTAGAAAAACAATATACTCCAAAGAGGGTTAAAGCGGAAATTTTTAAAGACTTTTTTCCAATACCACCGCCTCCCGCGTCTGATCACTTAGCATTGGAATCAATAGTCTTAACAGGGCCAACTGTGTTTGTAGCAGGTCGTTATAGAAAGATTTCTCGTGAACTATCCCACACACCATGGGTACTTAATGGTCAGCGAGTGATGGAGGACAGTATAGAGGAAATTATAATAAGAGCTATATCCCCGTATTTTTGGTAAGTGATTATCAAATTTAATTTATAAATTTTCTTAATACAGAACCGAATATAAAAAAAAGAGAAGTCATCAATGTCAGGATACAATAACTATATACTAGTCATGTAGCTATGTATTAATTTCTAAATCATCTTATAGCAACGACAAAACCTCTAAAGTAATTTTTATGTCAAGTGGACGAGAAGATGTTGATGTTCGTTGTTTGGGCAAAGGCCGACCATTTGTTGTGGAAATACCTAATTCATTTCGAACCACTCTTAAGCCCACAGAAGCGAATCATATGGAAAAGGAAATTGAAAAATCTTTAAAGTTATCTGTACGCAATTTGCAAATGGTTAAGCGTGATGAGTTGGTACACATAAAATCGGGAGAAGAACAAAAGAAGAAATATTATCGTGCCCTCTGTATACTGCAACAGCCTGTTACTGCAGCAGTTTTAAAAAAATTAAATGTGCCAGAAGGTTTTGAAATTAAACAAAAAACACCCATAAGGGTCTTACATCGCAGACCTCTACATACCAGACCGCGCATGATATTCCAACTGAAAGCTATGGTGCAAAAAGAAAATCCAAAAATTTTAATCTTAGATATAGTAAGTCAAGCTGGTACATACATAAAGGAACTAGTTCATGGAGAATTTGGCAGAACCACGCCATCTGTATCTACTATCATCGGGCAACCTGTTGACATAATGGCCTTGGATGTTATGGCTATTGATTTGGATTGGCCGAAAGAAATTGACAATAATTTAGAAAATAATGTATAAATATCACAAATTTCCCTAAATAAAACACATTTATTTTCTCAAACAAACCAGATTTTTATACAAAAAATTTCAAACCAGCACTTTAAATGCTTTTATATTTAAGCTGTATATTGAATATAATCTAGGGCTTGTAACCAATAAGATTTTGTGAAGTTATCTGGGGTAATTCTTTAATACCATATTTATCTACTACGGCTATGTTAAATTTGGGCAGATTGATTACCAAACGTTTTTGTATTTCAACAATACATTTTTTTAGTACATCATAGGCTTCTTCTTGGGTAATCTTTTCATGATAGTATCGATCGAATATACTAGCGCAAAACATACCACCATATCCTTGACCAGCATATTTAACGGACTTTGCATTAGCTAAGTAGTCGATGTAATGCAATTCGGGGCCTTCTTTAGAGTCATATCTAAAAAGAAAACATTAGTTATTTTATTTCAATCTAACAGAAAACAAATTAATATTTCATTATACGTACGTACCCTGCTACAAACATATTAACCTGGTAAGGACTGCGTGATCTCAAATAATCTGCTAAATTCTTGCGTGTGAAATGAGCAGCACACTTGGGACTCAAATCATAGCCATTGCGCATTTTATACAAAGCAATATTTTTTGAAATAAACTCTGTAAATTGTACCGTATCACCTGATTCTCCAATTGTTGCTATCATTAAATTATCAGCAATTTTATGTATTTTACTTTCATCTAAGAAATAGTAATTAAAAAATTGATTTTTTTAAAGTCATTATTCATTTTGTTAGGGCAAGACAAGCTTACCTTCTTTCATTACAATAATAGAACGTGCTTGTGTCGTATCAGCGCACACCATTACAAAATCAGGACCCCGTATCCCCAAAATAGTTTCCATTTTAACAAATTGTAAAATAAAGAGATATTCCCAAATATATTTTTTTTTCTAACCGGGAATGACAATTGTATTTGATGTTATTAATGAAGTTGGCTGCAGTTGATTCTCAAAATACAGGTAATTGTAGCGCAATATCCATACCTGACACCCCGACCACACAAGTAATAACTTGGTCAATTATTGACGTGGCAGCCTTGAAATTCTGTTCTGTTGGCAACACAAGATTTTAATATTATTTTTGCGGTTCAGAAATATTTTTTTCTTTAAACCAAGAATATTTTGGGTTGCTAGTTGATGATACAGAGAAAAATTTTTAAATCATTTGTCATACTAGTCGAAGTTCTGTTTGGTTGGATTGGCATAAATTTTAATGTTTGGTTTTTTTTTAAATATTTTGTATATGTTTGTTTTTGCATTTTTGTGTGGATGGCTAGTTTTCATTGAGAAGAAATTGTTGCTGAACAATATATTACAGTGAATTTATTTTCATTTTGTGTGCTAGTAAAAAATTTTACTATGAAGATATTGCTGGCGTATAAGGAACTTAATATTTTATTTACTTAATATTTTATTTATTTTTAGAAAACTGGAAATTTATTTGTTATCAGGTAAATATTTTTCTAGTTTTCACATAAAATTATAGAATATGAGGGGAATTTTTAGTAAATATATTAGTTTTTTTAAACCGTGGTTTTCCCTTAAGATTAAGGATAATAATATATAAAAATTATAATAAAATTTGACATTTATTTGAGCTTATAATCAAGAATTTATGTTTTTTGAAATTTTTTTATTTATATGTTGCGGGTTAGCAATATCTAAATATATATTTCGTTGGTTGCCATATATTAATTAAAAATATAATTTGCTCGAATAAATGTCCAATTTTTTTATTTTTCATGGCTGGGGAGCCTACTAATGTAGTAATATTATTCCATTTATGATAATTTAAGTAAGTTTTGACAAAATACATGAATTTTTGACACTTAAGAGGAATAAAATCGCACATGAACCTTAAATCAAAATCGACTTTCTAATTGTTTACTTCTATTGTCTTATTTTCGTTTTATGTATGTGCTTTAAGCCGCCGACTACATTTTTAACCAAGCCAGCCGCCGAAATACCCTGAGCGCATGTCCCTGCTAAGTACTTAAAAACTCAACACTAGCTGACACGTAACCTCTACAAATAATGATAACACCGTGTTGTTGACATTGCGTTTTCCTCCTTTGTTCAGTGTCGACTAACTCAATTTGAGTGCGTGTCATTAGTTTTTCTAAAAGTTTCGCAAAAAAGTCGTGGAAAACTAAAAACGGATTGGTTAAAAATTACTAATATTCAAGTACAACAAGAAGCAGTAGTTAAAAAATGTCAGGAGAAACTATTGAAAAAGTTTTGGATGCTGTGAAGGATGTAGCAGCATCGGCTGTTGAAAATGCAACTGAAACTATAACAAATGCAAAAACTCCATCAACTCCTGAAGGCATTGCTGTAGCATATGGCAGTCTGGTCATAATGGCCATGTTACCAATTGTTTTTGGCTCAATACGCTCGGTCAAGTTGCACAAGGCAAAAAAGGTAAGTTATTTAAATCTGCTCCAATTATTGATGATCCAATAAATTTACATTATATTTTATCGTGTAGCATGTACACATGCCTAGTTGCCCCGAATTGCACTATACAGCAGCATGTGTTAATGTATAATGTACTAAGATTTTTCAAATTTATTTTTATTCAAACAACGCGTATTTCTAACCACATTAATGTATTGAATTGGAATGTGTATATTACATATGGGCATTTCCTGGGGTCACGAACGTACGTTCGTATGCTTTTGAAGTACAAAAACTATTGAAAACAAAAATTTTCCTAGCATTTATTTTGCGATTCGATAGCATTTTGGTAGCTCTATTGTTAGTGCCAAAGATGGATTTCATTGAGTTGAAGTTTTCATAATAATAGTTATAAACATGTGGTCACGAAGGTACGCAAAATATAAGTCAACTTTGGCTGACAGTGGAATGTAAAAATCTGCGAAATGGAACGTAATATTCAAAAGCGATTAATATATTTTAAAAGTATATTAATGTAGGTCTCTATCCAGTATTTTTACAATAAAATATCTATTGGTTTTTGTTTTTGTTTAAAACTTTGTATTCAATTTATAGTGTGCAGTAACACGAGTCGCGAACATACGATTTTTCCATATGTTTTTTTTATTATTATTACCATGCATTTTCCAATAAATATCTTCAAATTTCCTTAACAAAAAAAATTAGTATTCAATTTATAGTGTGCAGTAACACTTATAACAAGAAAACTACTATTTTATTTGATATGAAATAATGAAATTTTAACAATATTTATATTTTTGTTTTTTATTGAATAGGCCGTTAGAGCTGAGCTTTATTTAAAGTCCTCATCACAAAAAATCAAATGCATCATTCTGATACCTTGAATATTCGGTATGTCATTCAAATTTTCAAGTAAAGTTAGGGACATCTCATCAGTTGTATCTGCTCCAATGTATATTATGTTAATTCCAGTAATGTGGTGATGGCCACAGTTGTAAAAAGACAATGGATATATTCTTCTTCTTCTTGATCTTCAATTTTCATCTTTTGTCGGTATTCCTTCAACCTTGCGCGTTCTTTTTCTTGCGTTTGTTCTAAAACCTTTTTAATTTTTGTTAATGCGTTAAAGCGTAGTTTTCGCATCCTTTCAGCAGCTTTTTCACGTAAAATTTTTAGTTTTTGCAGATCGCTTTTAATTATGTTAATATAACGCTTTTGTTTTTCATTTTGCGATTTATCACATGTTTTACCCATCTACAAAAGTATATTTGATAATAAATGCATTGTTATATATGTACTATGAAACCATTCTATTATAAAAAGTTAGATTTTTTTTATAATTATGAACAATAAAGCACGATGATCCTGGTTGATCATTCGGAGGAAATGCCAATATGTATTATGCGCTAAGGGCCTCCTCAATCAAAATTTGTCAAATAGAACTTTTTAGTATCTTCTTGCGCAAGCAGAACGTTTAAGAGCATCTTAAACATGGATCTTAGGCAATGACTGTGTTCTCCTGCAAAAAGGTATCTAGTGTACGTTTCCGTATATCTATGTGTATCAAAAAGCCTTAGTAACTCTTTATCGACACCACGTGAACACTACACGAGTTATTTCATATAAGGGAATTTTTTTGATATCTAAAAAAAAATATTTGTTACGGATTGGAAATTTGGCACTGAAAAATTAGTAAAAAGCGTTACTAAGTGGGGGGTCATAAAATCTCTGAAAACAGCGTTACATAATATGTGCACAGCCCCATATGCATACATATATACATTATATATAATATTTGCTGAATTCACAAAACCTCTTGTATCATTGTATCAAGTGTATTATAGTATCATATACAATAGTGTAAAATTTGTTGTTGGTAATTTTCATATAAAAAGGAAATACACAATTACACTTTTATTTCATATGTTTTGCAAAAATCGTATTTCATACAATACTTAGAGAGTATATGTATATACTCTCAGGGAGTATTTGTATGGTGCTTGTTCTTCTTTCGTCCATCAATACAAGATTCAAGCCGATACAATATACACTAGGTGATCATCATAAAACTTTGTACACATATTCTTGAAGGTATTAGAAGTAACTTAGGATACTTTTTATTAAAAAAAATAAAATATAATTGTAATATTAATTTATTTTTATTATACAACTACACTTGATATCTGATACTTATCTAATGGCTTTAAGGCGAGCGAAGCCGCGGGTAAAAGCTAGTATGTATATAAAAACTGTTTGTTTGAAAAAAATACTTTAGGACTGACTGACTAATCAGTTGTAAATATTAGAATGAATACAACGGTTACGGAAGAAAAAAAAAATGATTTTATTCAACTTAATAGAGTTCTTTACTTAAATCAACTCGTAATCCACAATTGATTTTACCACATATGAACAACTTTATTTGTGAGAAGTCGCTCATAGTGAGATGATCTAGAAGCTTCGAAATACACAATGATATTATGTCATTTTTAATATTTGTTATTTAATAATTACATTTAACAATCTAATGTTGAATATTTTGTCATCTAACTACTGATTATACTGATGAAAAATTTTTGTTAAATAGGATGATTGAATTGAATTGTTTTTACGTTAATGATCGTTTTATTATCTCATAATTTTATCTCTTTTTATATTTTCATTACTATTTTATTACTATCTTTTTAATCATATACATATGTATGTATGGCTCTTTGCGCTGTATAAATAAATATAACTAAAATAAAAAACAGTAAAACTATTTACTCAGGATTTTTCAGAAAGCTACACTAAGTTTTCTATCAGTTGCATGCGATAAAGTTTATAAAATATTTTTAAAACATTTTACAATACTAAAAACATGTGTACATTTATACAAAATTTATTAAACCTTTGAAAAACCATATGTAGATTGATTGAAAAAAAATATCTGTTTAGCTTTTGTGAAAGACTTGTAATTCATACATTTATTCTAACTAATTTGCAGCTAACCGGTGAAAAAGCCGATACAATGACTACCAAAGATGCCATGTTTTTCCCTCTTATAGCATCTGCAGCTTTATTCAGTCTTTATATAATCTTTAAAATATCATCGAAGGACCACATTAACCTGTTGTTGACAGGTTATTTCTTTGTTTTGGGTGTTATTGCTCTGGCCCATTTACTAAGTCCTATTGCAAATTCGTTGATGCCCGCCGCAGTACCCAAAATACCATTCCACATACATTTCACACGTGGTGAAGGTAAAAACAAAGAGGACATTATCAACTATAAATTTAGCACGCATGATATAGTATGCTTAGTTATATCTGCCGTAATTGGAGTATGGTATCTATTGAAGAAACACTGGATTGCAAATAATATGTTCGGTCTAGCATTTGCTGTGAATGGTGTCGAAATGTTGCATTTGAATAATATTGTTACCGGATGCATTTTGCTGAGTGGGCTTTTCTTCTATGATATTTTTTGGGTATTTGGCACAAATGTTATGGTCACAGTAGCCAAAAGTTTTGAAGCCCCCATTAAACTAGTTTTCCCACAAGATTTACTTACTAACGGTTTGAATGCTTCCAATTTCGCAATGTTGGGCTTGGGAGATATTGTCGTCCCAGGAATATTCATTGCTCTGCTGTTACGTTTTGATCACAGCACCAAACGCAAGAATCGCATTTATTTCTATTCAACATTGATTGCTTACTTTATGGGACTAATGGCTACAATTTTTGTAATGCATGTATTTAAACACGCTCAACCCGCTCTACTATACTTGGTACCAGCATGCATGGGAACCCCTCTCTTGGTGGCCCTTTTGCGTGGTGAAATAAAAACATTGTTTGCGTAAGTAGTTTAAATCTCTATTATATATTTGATTCAGATGTATACACTAATTTGATGTTTGCCATTTTAGCTATGAAGACCATCCAGAAGAGAAATCTGAAAAGAAAGAAGCTAAGGAAAGCAGCAGCAGTAAAAAGAAAGAATCTAAAAAGGCTAAATGATTATCAGGACCTGACGTTACCGGCGTAACTACTGGTGAGAATACAACCAGTAGCACTACAAGACAGCATTCTTCCACAGTTGTTAAACGTTATCCCAAACACTTTTCAAATCGTCCAAATTCGTACATATAAATTTATGAATTCATTTCTCCATAATTGTTATTTCTTCAAATATTTTCCATTTCAACCTCGTTTTGTATTCGCCAAACAGTTTTGTTAAAAAATTAAAATATTTTTTATACTTATTTCTACTTTTTTATATTACATATTATGAATTAGAAAAGATAAAGTAGTTTAATGCTTACAAATTCTTAAACTTAAAGTAAAAAAACATCCAATAATAAACTAATATGTAAATAATTAATTAGATATCTTCTACAAAAACTTTATTATTTATAAATTACGCGAAGAACTAACTATTGCTTATCTTAGGAGTATTATTATTTTACGAAAAATAAAGAAAAGTTTCCTTAGATTAGACTGAACAAACAATTCTTAGTTTTTTTCAACCATAGTTCTAAATAATTACTATAAGATAAAATAATAGTTTTTATTTTAAATTCTACCTCAAACATTAAGAAAAGGCAAGAAAATTATGTTTGCAATTATTTTATTGACGATTTTATATGGAAATTAATATATCATAAAAGAAGTAAAACTAGTTTCAATAAGCTTCTAACTGTTCCAAAGGCAACCATTTGGAACTTTCTAACGCATCATATAGATTTCGATCTGAATCGAGCGCTTCACGATTTAACTTCTCGACATCCAACGTATATTTGTGTTCAACTAAAGCATAATCATCCTCTTCTGCCGTAACGGCACCATTTGAAGAAGCTGCTGCAACAGCGCTCTGTTGTTCATATTGGGCACTACGTTGGGCACTCCAAGCCTCTGCATGTTGAGCCAATGTTTGGGGATTTGAATGTGACTGTGCCATACTTTGTTGATAATAAGCGGTGCTGGGATCAGCGGCAATGGTTCCTGAAGGATCATAATAATTTTGCCAGGCATTATAGCCCTGCCAATAAGTACTGGTTGGATCATAATATTGCGTATAGTCTGTACTAGAAGATGCAGTTGCAGTGCCTACATTAGTTGAACTACCATACCCGTAATTACTAGTGGTTCCTAATGCAACTCCCAATTCATTTTTCGGTTTTGGAACAGCATTACATATTTTAATGGATTTTAAGCCCAAACCAGTGTATCCATTCATATCATACAAAGCTGATTTTTGTTCGTCCTCAATACCAAAGCGAACGAATCCATAGCCTTTGGAAAACCCCGAACCGTCCAATATAACTTTCGCCGTTTTAATAGAAGTATATTTCGAAGAAAATGCTTTATATAACTGATAGTCATCTACATCAGAGCTAAGATCTCCCACCCATACGCTGAATTCTCTTTCGTTTCCAGGCAGTTTGTAAGAGTTACTTGCGCTATTCAATCGGAATCGTATAATAGGATTTGTACCAGGAATTGGTTTACCATTCAATTTGTGCATAGCATCCATGGCCTTGTCATCGGTGGCAAAGTTTACAAAACAATAACCTGCTGGTTCACCCGTATATTTGTTGCGCATCAGGCGTACTGTTGTGGGATCTTCGCCCATTTTGCGGAAGGCAGCAATGATAAAATTTTCCGTCATATAGGGTTCCAACTAAAACAACAATATATTGAGTATATAATTGAATTTCATGATAATTAAAAACTCACACTTCCCATCCATAATTGGCAATGTACAGATGAAGCCATTTCTTATATTTTAGTTTTACAACTTTAATACCATGGTCTAATAATCAGGTCTGCGCAAGAAGGAATATGGTTTTTTGTAGGGTTGTGTTTTGACCGTTAAATAATCTGCAAAAATATGGTAAGTTAATTCGGTCTTGTCAAAAGTTGTTTACATTTTTGGCCGCCATCATGAATATTATTGTTTACGTTATGCTTTTTGTTTTTGCATAACCAATAAATACATACAAAACAACTTTTGTTTTGTTTTATATACAGCTTTGTTTTGACAATGTTGAATTAATTTTACACAAACAAAATGCATGTCGATTTTGTTGTTGCGTTGATACGCGCACCTTATTATTCCACCATGTTTAATACTTTCAGTTTTAGAAATTAAAAACTTTAACACGCTCTTAGATCAAAACACAATGACACAAAACATATATTGTAAACATTAACCATGGTCTAATAATATCAGGTCTGCGCAACAAGGAATATAGGTTTTTGTAGGGTTTTTTTGACCGTTAAATAATCTGCAAAAATATGGTAAGTCTCACGGTCTTGTCAAAAGTTGTTTACATTTTTGGCCGCCATCATGAACATTTTTGTTTAACTTATGCTTTTTGTTTTTGCATAACCACTAAAAACATACAAACCACATATTGTTTTGTATACAGCTTTTTTGACAATATCGTGCTTATTTTACACGAACAAAATGCATGTTTTTTTTTATTGTTGTATTGATAAGCAGACCTTATATTATTAGACCATGAAATTAACATGTCTGTGATGCCATACCACGATAATGCAGTGCGTTCTGCCATGATTTATCGGCAATTGGAAGGATATCTATAACAATTTGGTCGGCCAGCTTGTTAGATACGGCTTGATTCATACCACATAAGCACTGAGCATTATTTATTGAACGTGTATCATTGCATTACATTATAGGATATTATTGGGCTAGTGTTTTGTTATTTTAAAAATATCTTTGCGGAGTTTAGGATATGTGCCCGAGTTTTATGAACGTACCGTTGTATTTTCCTGCCCTGGGTTTAATTTTACTACAGTACTACCACTTTTCTCTTGGTTGATTGGAGGTGATATTGTATTTATTTTTAACAAATTATTTTGCTATAGAAAATGTCAAAACCCATGTAAGAAGATTATACAAAATTAATTCGTATTGCCAGGTTGATTGATAAACATCAACATAATGACGGCAACAATATAATTGTTTCTGTTTTAGTACCACCACCATTTCTTTAGTATGATTTATTATTTTCGTGGAGGTTCATCAGTTTTATTTATAAAGACCTAAAAGTTCTTAAGTTAAACTGAAGTATTAATAAAACGGAAGCTGTTAATTAAAGAAACGCACATTGGATGCTGCCATTAAGTGTTTTATTCTAATTAACAATACTTTATGAATTTTTCATAGATGCGTTAATTTTAAAAGACAATACCAAGATTACAATGAAGAAGCAATTACGATTGCTAGCTAAACCTTATTATTGGGTTAATATCTTAATGGCCTTGTCTTATTTAATATCAAAAAAGATACAACCCATTTGCATAAGGATATTTAATCAACGCGGTGATGACGATATATGTGAATTAGACAGCAGAGAAACTGAAATTCTGTTTTTCTTACTTATTGTAATAATGATAAGAAGTCGAAAGACTGGAAGTGTAACTATGATCAACTATTTGTCTTCGTCATTTTTGTACACAAAAGTAGCAAATGCTATTTTATGGTCATACAGTGACTTTCGTTATGGTCTGGGGTATTTGTTGTTGTGTGTATTGGTTGGTATGTTGCTGTCTGAGCCAACTTACAAAGGCCCGGAACACATAACATATTTTCGTACAGCTCAATCTTTCGAAGATGAATTAGGCAAAGATAAACGTGTTAACTGGCTAATTTGTTTTTACACAGTATGGAACCCTAGCTGTGTAAACTTTGCTCCGATATTTGCCGAATTATCGGCTGAATATAATTTGGTTAATTTAAGATTTGGAAAAATTGATATAGGACGCTTCCCAGAAATGGCTCAAAAGTATCGTATTTCAGATAGCAGCTTATCCCGCCAGTTGCCCAGTGTTATTTTATTCCAAAACGGCAAAGAGATTGAACGCCGTCCTATGGCAGATGCTAAAGGAAAACTACAAAAGTTCTTTTTCTCGTTGGACAATGTTAGAGCAGCCTTCGGCCTTAATAATCTATACAAGCAATGTGTGGAGAATCCAATCCCAGTGAATTCAGCCAAACAAACTGCAGCAAATAAAAAAGGCCAATAAATAAATACTATACAAGCGAAACCAATCACATAAAACATTTCTTTAGTGTAATGTCATTCTGTTTCGCGTTTGTGGTTATAAACTGATTTTTGAAACGAGAACCGCAAAAATACCATTCTCAAATTAATATGTTTGTAATTACATATATTCGCACTTAGAAAAAGAGTAAAACTGCATAGTAAATGTTTGAATTGTATGAATTCCGTAGTGTAAAAAATCTCAAATAATGTATATTAATTGGAAAGAATATTCCTTTCGAAATTCGAACATTACAATCCGAATAAAAAATAATTTTTAACTATAATGGAATAAACTAAAATTTAATTTTGAAATTTATTCTTACTACCTACATATATAGAAAATAAAATATCCTAACCTTAATTTAGAAAGGCCTTAACAATTTTTTTTTCAAATCGCAAATCGAAATGTGATTAATACGCGATTTAAAAAAAATATAGATTTAGGGCCTTTACAGATTAACGTAGCGATATGGAACTATGTATGGTGTTGTATTAATTTGCTAAATAAGTGATGTAGTAATAAAAACATTTCACAAAGCGATGCAGTTTTGGAAACTATATTAAGACCTACTTTAATATACTTATACATATATTTATTAAAATTTTGTTTCTATCACGTTCTAGTAATTAAAGCTTTCGATAATTTATGCTATGCGTTTTATTATATATATATATATATATATATATATGTTCCCGTCGATCCTATAAGGAGCATAGGGCGTTTTATTAGTAAATTTTAAGTATTTATGTATGTACATCAGGCATATAACTTCCTAACCTTTTTCGAAGATAAATGTATGTAAAAATTGGCATACTATAGTCGAGTTTGAGTCGAGGCGTCAAAAAGTTCACGCACCGGTAGCGATTAACTTTTGTATTTGTATGCAATGAGGTGGCTTAGAAATTTATTTAAATATAGAGATGCAATTAGAAGAATTGAACAAAATTCCTAGTCAAATATGTTTTACCTATTTAGTAAATGACATCTTAGAATCATATTTCATTCATAACGAAAACACCATATAATCACAATTTGGTACGGGAACTTCAGAGGCCCATAATATTTAATCAGTGGGTTTCTGTATTTCGAATTGAAAGCAAATGCATTCGAATTTCAATGTAAATAAGATACAAATTCGAACAATTTTCTTTCCGAATCGAATTACAATAAAAAAAAATTGGCCGCGAGGCTTAGTGTCCGAGTTATGGGCCTCTGAAATTTTTTTATTTTGTGATTCTCTATGGAATTGGTTAATTTATTTTTGAGCCGTTATAAGAGTGACACAAGTTTAAATCATAATAAATCAAGGAAATATATTTTTAATATCAATGAAAGGGGATTTATGGAAAGAAAATTTTATGAAATTAGTTTTTAAATATGTATGATTTCTTCCATGTATTTTCGCAGCATTTGCGGTCGTATTTCGCCGATGACTCTTCGAATGTTGATTTCCAGGTGTTCAATTGTTTGTGGTTTATCGACGTAGACAAGTGACTTAACATAAGCCCAAAGGGTTAAATCACACGATCTTGGTGGACAATAAATTGGGACATTACGTGAAATTATTTTTTCATCAAAAGTTTCTTTGAGTAAATCAATTGTAGCGTCCGCTACATATCACTAAGATTAATGCCACGTAATTGAGGTACGAAAAAATTTCGAATCATTTTCCTATACCGTTCTCCATCAACAGAATGTTACTGACCATAATCGTTTTTAAAGACATATGTATGGGCCAAGGACTCCGCCAGCCCATAAAGCGCACCAAACAGTAATTTTCTGTGTTTGACAAAGCTTGTGATTTCTGCTCACTCAAAATGCGACAATTCTGGTAATTTAGGTACCAATAGAACCAGAAATGAGCTTATCAATTTATGCTTCAGCCAGTTCGCTGAATTGGCGACGCATGCGATGGTCGTTTGCTTTAATTCCTGCACAACGAATCTTGAAAGCTTTTTTGATAAATTTCATAACAACCAAGGCGAATTGAATTGAATAGTGTTCAATTCGCCTTGAATTTGCCTTGACTGTTCTCTAGTTGGCACCATCTATAGTTGATAAAACGAATAATACCAACGGAAACTACAGCCAACTTCAATCTAAAACGTCATTAAAATTTCCCATTTATGAAAATTTCCCCTTTTACTCGCTGTTTCGACTTCCTTTGCATGCTTTTGCTCTTTCCTTTTACATCAATATGGCTGATCAGGTAAGGCCCTAGTTTAATGTTACATTTTTCACAATAAAATCCACAAAATGGTCATAATATGTAAAAATTTTGCCAAATTGTGTAAATTTAAGTTAGAAGGAATGGATCAAACTGTTGTTCATGTTCAGAAATTAATAGTTTATGCTGAGGTTTATTAAAACAAAGTGACGAAAATAGCGTTCGGTGATAATAACACGCGGATATAAATATTAAATTACTACTGTGGTCTGGATTTAATAAAATCTGAAGTTTTTGGATAAAGCTTTATTTTAATTATCTAATTCTTTTTATAATGTGTGTCAATATTAAATTTTTCTCAACTAAAGCAAACAGAACGTGCTTTCCGGAAACAGTTTACTGTGCCTGTGATGCGTTGCAAGCCGAATAACTATAAGAAAAAGCCACGATTCCATCGAAGCATTGGCCTTGGTTTCCGCACTCCGGCTGAGGTGAGTTTAAGGAACAAAAACTAACTAATTCGTGGTTTTTTTTTTTCATTTCTTTGCACGTCACTCCATATTTCCCTACAAACTACCAACATATCCCAATGAATGTTTAAATACCCGTACAATCAATAACACTGAATGATATCAATATGGTGTTCTTAACCCAACCATTACCATGCCTCCAATTTGCATATGTTTTGTTGTGGATCCAGCAAACCGAGAGAGCCTTCCAAAAACAATTCGGCATTAACCTAAATAGAAAGGTTAAGCCCGGTTTAACCAAGAAGAAGTTGCTCCGCCGTTACCGTGACATCGGTTTGGGTTTCAAAACTCCACGTGATGTAAGTTTCGTTTATATGATTTTATTCGTCTAATAATATTTACTGAATGAGTCTTGTAATTGTCATGTTAATAACTATTCAAATTATATTTTTACCAATTTATTAAATTCAGCATTGTTCACCACCATTAGTTTTTTTATTATCTAATTTGTATTTAAAGTAAAGATACTTTATATAATATTTTTTTATTTCTAGGCTATTGATGGCAATTACATTGATAAGAAATGTCCATTCACGGGAAATGTCCGGATAAGAGGGCGTATCCTTAACGGTGTGGTACGAAAAACTAAAATGCAACGTACTATTGTTATTCGTCGTGATTATTTGCATTTTGTACGCAAATATAGTCGTTTTGAAAAACGTCACAGAAATATGAGTGCTCACTGCTCTCCCTGCTTCAGGTGAGTTTTCGATTAAATTTTGTATTTTCTGCCTTCATAATTTCTCTTATTAGTTTATATGTACCTTAATATATTGATGATTACTACGGTGACCATCCGTCCTTATTTTAAGACAGTCCTTTTTGACACAACGTCCTTTAAATTTAAACAAAATAAATTGTCATTTTTGTAAATGAATTGTCCTTTTTTGTCCTTTCTTTTTGATAGCTAATTTTCTTCTTTAGTTTCCAAAATTAAAAAGTTTTTTCACTTTCTCAAAATATGAAATTTAACACTCAATACAATATAAATTTATAACGACCCAAGACAGGAATTGCCTGGCAACAGTGAAAAGTGTATGTCCAATGTGTGAAATTTTCTGTCGGCTTTCAAATGGGCTGTGCAGCCTTTAAATTGTTTTTATCAAATAACATTGATATAATATAAAAAGTACATTCTTCAGAAAAATGTCAATAATATATAATCCTTAAACTATTGCTTCTAGTTATTTTTATTTATTGAATTTTGTTATTTTTGTGTTATTGGCTAAATTTAATTTCTTTGTTAATTTTGATTAATTAATTTTTTGTTTTAACGACGTGTGAACTTCTAGGCATATTTAATTTCTGTTTTAAACATTAAAATAAGTACATACATATAATATTGCATTGTTTGAATTATATTTTTATTTTGTTGATATATAATACATCTATGTAAATTAAGTTAATACCAATAATTTTTATTTAATTTTGAGTGTCCTTTTTTTTTGTCGAAAAATATGGTCACGGTAATGATTACCTAAGGTGGAAATCGTTAAAATAACAACACTAATATTTTATAAAATGATGATAAAATCATGACGGTCTTCATAAACATAATTGCTGAAAAGACTTGATAATTCTTAAATTAACTGATAATGAAAACTAATTTATCTACATAATTTAAACTAAGAAAAGATTCAAAGCTTTACAAACGTATTTCCTAATTTATTTACAGAGATGTTGAAATTGGCGATATTGCTACCATTGGCGAATGTCGTCCCTTGTCAAAGACTGTTCGTTTCAACGTATTGAAAGTTTCCAAGGGTCACGGCTCCAAGAAGAGTTTCAAAAAGTTCTAAGTTATGCTTTACTATTTAGTTTGATGTTCAAGCTATAAATTCTACGGACACAAATAAAAATTGAAAAAAAAATAGTTTTTGTATTTTCTTTTTGGATATTAGCTTTTAGGTTCAACAAAGTTTAATAACGCAGCAACGATTTACAGTGGATGAGAAAAAGGTGATTGGATAATTTAACTTTCTAATATATAACATTCTAATAAATATGATGATAAAATCATGACGGTCTTCATAAACATATATGCTGAAAAGACTTGATATTTTATACGTAAATTACTGATAATCTTAATATTTCCTAACCTATTATAAATATGCTTATATTGCCGGTCGGCAGAGCAAAATTTACATTAAGTTGCAACTTAGATTGGTAACCCAATTGAAGTTCTTTTGCTATCAGAAAGAAAATGCTATGCCGAATATAAAAAAATTTTTGTACATATGTGTATACATTTTAGGGAGCGAAATTTATATTTTTTAAATTTAATACAAAGTAGATCGCGCAATATGTATATATTTATAAACAAAACAGGAAATATTGAGATAAAACACATATGTAAATTAAACTTGACGTACACATATCAACTCTGTTTTAATGCTCTTTATTTTCATTATTCTTTTTATAGAAATCTTGGACGGCTTGGATTGTTGCCTATTTAAAAGGTAATTATCAAAATACATATCGTTGCTGTGAAGTAGAAAGGCCGTAACTCGAATAATTTAACTTAACAGGAGATTGTAAAAACAATAGAAACTAACGATCTTCTCAACACAACTATGATTCTACAATTGCTTATAAAATCGTTATATTTTACACTGGCAATAAATTTTTGTGACAAGGTGTATTTAAGTGAAATGTATTTGATTCACTGAAAAACTCAATTTCGTAAAAATACAAGTAAGGGCCTTTCTACTTGAGACCATCGATATTGTAGTACGTTCATATGTAATTATGTTCCTTTAAATTACTTTGTACCCGGTTTACACGATTCAAGTGGTAGAAAGACAGAAATTCGTATTCGTGTCTTTCATTCAGTTGAATCAAAAGCAAATTTAGGAGCGTGTGAAACGGGCTCACTATTCTTGATAACATCATGACGGTCTACACAAACATAATTGCTGAAAATATTTGATATTTCTCTTCTGGAAAATAACTACATATATAACTTCCTAATTAGACTTAAAAACTATAATTTTCTAATGTATTTTATGTCTACTTGCAGATATTGTAACTTTGGTGGTTTCCAAATCTGGAAGTTTATACAACTCAATTCTGATCATGTGAAGAAATTAAATAACAGAACGAAAATATAACAAAAGGTTTAAATAAATAAAATATATAATTATTTGAATCAATAATATTTCTTATTTAGTAAGATAATCAGTTACTTAATCAATGGGTCGATTATGGATGGAAACCGAACTCTAGTTGCTATTTAGTGCTTTTCTGGCAATCAGTTTTTGTCGGCTGGCAACGCAATTTAAGTTCGGTTGCTATCCATAATCGAGCCACAAGCTTTTTTTTTGATAACGATTTTTCGAAAATTCGACCGATTTCAATTAAACTTGTAGCCATCCAAGTTTTTATAGGTTAAGAGAACGCAATCATAGTTTTCGATAGTGTTGATTTGATCCCGTTTTTTTGAAATATGTTCATTAGCTATCGAACAGTTTGCTTAAGTTATTTCTGGCATTGCTTGATGTTGTGGTTGCAAATATATAACATATCGAACTCGCAAGTTTCAATATCAAACTACATTTTACAAGGATTAAAAAAGTTTCTGAACCAAAAAAGGGAACTTTATTCTCAAATCCAGATATGGAGTGTCTTCGTAAGTGAATCACTGCACTTCAAATTGATGTTTAAATGTAAAAATCTGCGGAAGGAGATGGTGCACAAATCAGTTTCTATCTAGTTCGTAGGGGGCTATGCAAGTACGTACGCTTACGTAACGCTTCAGGGGGAGGCTAAAGATTTGTTACGGATTGGAAATTTTGCACTGAAAAATTAGAAAAAAGCGTTACTAGGGGGGGAATAAAATCTCTGAAAATTTTTATATGTACCTATTTGTTATTTTTAAGTTTTTCTTAAAGTTATTTCTCTTTTCTTTATTATATTGCTGTTACATATACATAGTAGAATAATCTTTACAATACATATTTTATATTGGCCATGAAGGCTTTCTTTGTATTGATATACATAAATAAATAAAATAAAAAAAATAAATGAACTCACTTAAAATAGCTCTGTAAAACGAAAATGTAGCATTAGAAGTATAACATTTGTGATTTGTTTTAAATTTCAGATTCATTTTAAAAATTATATACCTATAAGCTTGCAACGATATTTGAAAATAATAAATAGTGAATTATATTTCATTGAAATAAGTGGTCACTAAAAAGTTTTTCGTTACCAGTAAATTAATATTTTTTTCTTATATGCGGTGTTTGTTTTATATAAAACTAGCTGATCCCGGTGTGCTTCGGTACTCCCCTCGTTATAAAATAAAATTAAAAGTATTTATATATCCTACTGTGAAAATTTAATGACGATCGGTCCAGTAGTTAAGACTGTTACGATTTTTTAATTTTCCTTATTATGTGCTTATATACGATATCTCAGTTGCAAAAACAAACACTAGGAATGCCACTTTTTACAGATTTTTTAAATAAAAATTAACTTTCAATTACATTTTCATTTCAAAGCAACTGAGACGGCCTAAATTGAATGACGACTCAAATCAAATTTAGAAAACATAATCCGGAAAAAAGTTGAAAAATTGCCAGAATAAACTGGTAATCCGACGGGTCAAATACGACAGTATTTATTAAATCGGAAAAAATGAAGTTTTTAGTTCATAACAGTGATATTACGAATACTCGTTTCGATTTTTCGACTATTCGCCTATTTCAAGATATTCGTATTCGCCAAATTCAAGCGAATATTTATCGAATGATTTGCTCTTACTTTCCAAAAAAAAAAACAAATAAATACCTACAAAAAGTTTAATAAAGTACATGGTTAGGTTAGGTTAGCAGGCTGATGGTAAATGGAAGATTAGATTCCAGCTCACTTGGGTCCTGCTGATATGGTCCCATTGTGCTACCTGTAGTGAAGACGAGTGATGGAGGAACGGAGATTAGAAGAGTCGGAAGAAGAGTAGATGAGGGAAGACCATAGAAGAGCAAGAGAAGAGTAGAAAGCAGTACATAAAATGTTCAAAAATATATTAATTTTTACTTAACGAAAACCTATTATCCTTGACGCAAGATACCCAAATATATATATATTTTGCAACTGTATATTGCATATGTATGTATGTATGTGTATTCATATCATGTTAAGTTCGTAATCAGTTCTCGTTAGAAGAATGTTGGACTTAATAAATGGACGAACTAAAATTTAATATTTGGGAGTCCACCGACACAGGCTGCTGTGTCTTCTGCGAAAATATGTTTTCCCAAACAGCATTGAATTACTAAGAGTAAGAAAAATTAATTGGAAAGTATGTAAGTAAAATAATTTAAAAATGTTCAAAATAGGCGTCTCGATGTTATTATAATGTTAATTATCTAAAGTAGTCTGAGTTTTCTTAAATTTATTGTTACTGAAAAAAAGGGAGGATTTTTTTCCAATTAAATTTTAAACCTCAAAAGTAATATTCGTATTCGGCGAATATTATTTGTTTCAAACATTCGTATTCGAGAACATAGCTTGGGAATTTCGATTAGAATTAGAAATCATTACGATTAGAGAAATAAAATAATCTAATCATTAGAATTGTATTTTGATAAAAATTTCAGATTACTAATTAATTAGATTAGAAATAATCAAAAATCTAATCACAATTAGTGACGATTAGCATTTCTAATCAAATCGAATCAAAACTAATCAAAAAAATAATTGATTAGATTTCTTGATTATTTTTGATTAGATTTGATTACAAATGCTAATCGTCACTAATTGTGATTAGATTTTTTTTGAATTATATATAAGCAGAATCAGCACACATGCACCGTATGCAATTTTATGCAATTTTATGCAATATTCAAAAACTGTTACATTATGTAAATATAGCAACAAATGTGATAAATAAATATTTTCTTTTCAGAAAAATAGTTAAAAATAGTGGATCTAATCAAATATAATCAAGAAATCTAATCAATTATTTTTTTGATTAGAAATGCTAATCGTCACTAATTGTGATTAGATTTTTGATTATTTCCAATCTAATGAATTAGTAATCGTCTAAAATGGCTAACTAATCATAATTTATCAATTTTTCAGCACAATTAAAATTTCTAATCCAATTGCTAATCATTAGGATTACTAATCATTATTCAAAAGCTATGTTCGAGAATAATAAAAATTGATATTCGTGACATCATTACTAGGCTTTTGCAAAAGTAGAAAAAACAAATACTTAAATACATTCTCTTTTTTTCGTGTATTTATTTTATTATACCCTCTCTTTACTATACCTTCTTCTATTCTCTATTATAAGAAACAAACACAATAAATACTCGCTTGTGTTCTACATTCGTAAAATGAAATGAAAGTGAAAATTTCACTAATTTTGTGTTCTTAAATTTGTTAAAGTGAAATAAAAAGTAAAATTTAATTTTCAACTTGTTTCAAGTGGAATTGATGTGTTCTACAAATCATTTTCACCACAAATAAAGTAATTTGAAATCGAAGGCTAACAGTCGCGTGAAATAATATACTTTTTGATAAAAATAAAGGAAAAATTATTTTCCCTAGCTTTATTTTCTCAAAGTTTAGGCAGTTTTTAATCAAAATTTTGCCCAATTTTTTGGTTTTTTTTTAGATTTTTCGGAATTTTTAATCAGCATTGCATTTACCCAAGATTTCGCGATTTTTCGCCATTTTCGTGATTTCTACAATTTGTTTTATATTCCTTAAAGTTTTAGCGATTTTTAATCATAATTATGATATCTTCAAAATTTTTGCAGTTTTTCGCAATGTGCGTAATTTTTGCAAAGTTTTCTGCGTTCTTACATTTTTAGGGAATTTTAATGAAATATAAATTAAAATTTTAGCTAGTGTTTGCACTTTCATAAATTTCGCGAATTATTGCGAAAGCGAACAATCTTAGCATATTTTAATCAGTTTTAGAGCTTGCATTGAATATGTGGGTTCATGTGATTTTTTTTTAATTTTCGCGATAGGCTCGATTTTCTGCAATGCAAAAATATTTCAAGGCCAAGATTTTTTCTTGCATATCATAAAGATACAAATCATTTTTTTTTTCAATTTGAGTTTTATATTGAACAAAACAATGGATTAATGGAAGAACATCTTTACTCAGCGAAGCGGCTATTCCACTGGGTTAGTGAATTAATTAAAAAGTTTAGGAAATCATTAATCATCTTCTCAAAAGCTTTTAAATGGTACCAATATTGACCACATTATATAAAACATACACCATATATTTACAAGTTTGTACTGGAACTCCAGATACCCATAACTCGGAAACTAAGCATGGCCGAAAAATTGTTTATTTATTTTTTTCCTATTTTTTGATTCTCCATCGGATTATTATTTTTTTTAATAACGCAGCCAAACTACATTTGTTCGCACATTATTTTAAAAATTTGTTTGAAACAAAACAAAATTAACATCGTTAGAAAAACAAAATTTCATTACTTTTCTAGAACACAGTGAAATTGTAAATGTGAAATTCAAAAGTTGTTCACTTTCATTCTATAGTGAAATACAGAACACAGGCGAATGTTTCTGTACGAAATAAATACAGCAAGTATTAAATCATGTAAGAACTAAGCATAATAAGAACCAAGCACATTAAGTAAAGACAAGCACTACTTAAACTATTTACTAAAATACTCGAGTATTTTTGTAAGTTTTATTTGGTTTGTATGAAATTTCGCAGTTATTTAATTTGATGTTAAGATCAAATTATCAACATATCAATAGTTGTATATACTTAGATAGGTATGTACATATGTATGTATATTCCATAAAATTAACTGCTAAATTAATGCTAAAAATAAAAACAAAGAAAATGCTTAAAATACCCACATGGTAAAATAAGAACCTTACAAAATACTTACAGAAAATTTTTACTTTACTCTACTTATGTATGTATAGTGAATAAAAATGAGTAAATACAAATACTCTGAGCGTATAAATAAATGTTTTTTTTTTTTTTTTTTTTTTTTTTTTGTTTTGTATTTACTTGCTTTGATCCCCTTTTGTACTTGGAATTACTCTGAGAATATTTAAAAAAGCAAATGTTTTTGAATTTAAATGTACTTAGTGCAAAAGCCTAATCATTACTTCATAATTGCATATGCACATACATATGTACATATATATGTATGTATGATGAAATCTTAAACGAAAACAATGGGTCCGTTTGTTTGCTTTTACATTAAAATGCAGTAAATGAGTAAATAGCAGAATTTACTCTCCAGAAAAATGTTTGCCCAAAAAAGTACGCGAACGGAAAAATTGTAAAAATTCGTAAGATTTAGGCAACAGCTGATGGAAAATAAATGTAATGTTGAAAAATTTTTACATTTTTCGATATTTGAACAATTTATTCATCGGTACTCGATTAAATACTTTTTATAACACAAATATTGTAATAAAATATAAACAATTTATGTATGTATGTATGTAATCTCTTCCATCTCTAATTTTTTTAATTTTATTTTGCACATTTCTTTGTGGTTAAATTTATTCAAAGTACATGAATATTTGTTTTTGCTACTGACTATCGTAAAAAGATGTGCATTACTAAGCACACAAGTACTTTAGAAATTCACAACCCCAAAAACTTAAAATAACTTTTATTTTCCATTAAAAGGCATGTAGGTAATTGTTTCACAAACAAGTTCAATTTAATGTTAATCCGCACAAAAACATAAATGTGAAAAAAAGTCCAAGTTCCTATCCAAAAAATTTCGGCCGTAAAAAGTACTGAGATCAAAATAAGGACCAAGTTCTTGATAGGTACAATTCCATCTCATTTCTATGCAACCTGCGAAAAATTTCTGCACTTTACGCTCTCAATTTGTGTTCTCATTTACTGTATTTTGTGTAAACGGAGGCAGTTTAGTAAAATGCAGTAAAGTTCCGTAAAAGATCGCAAAAACTTTTGCGTACTCGAACCCACTGATAAACTTTTAAAATGTAGTTTTTCTGTCTCAAATTATCGAAAAAAAAATCAATTAAAGCAATAGTTTTTTATTTAGCTTTGTGCTATTTAATAGTAAACACCAAAATAATTAATTGCTTCCATACAAAAGTAGGCTGTATGAAAGTGATATGTGCTTTCAAAAACATTTATGTACATATAAATTCAATATTTAATCTAATGCATATACATATCGTTACCTTAATATATAAAGATCCTAATTTTTGTAAATCGCTTATATTAATAACCTAAAGGATCACCCACTTATCGAAAAAAAAAAAAACAATGAGTTAGGTCTAGGCTTGCCAGATGCCCTTGATTGAGCTTGATTGTCTAGATATTTTGATGGCTGTCAAGTTTCAAGCTCAAGGGGTTTGAGTTCAATTTAACTTCCTATTTAAGACATAACTATTAATTTTTGTTTATTTTAAATACTGTATATTAAGGGAGTATATTTTTAATTTAATTATGAAAAATTGTATCTTGCAACTGCTGGCCATTTACTGTTCGCATATTTGTGCTCTTTCCAAAACATTTTTCATAACATTTCGCAAAAATTCAGGTGTTATGTTATTGATTTCGTCGAATACATATATTATTTTTTAGTTGCTGTATGGTTCGAGGCTTATTAATATAGACTTCCTTTAAAATCAAAAAAGGATGGATGATCCCAATGTTGAGTAAAGAAACAGAGCTATATTAAAAAAAATACGTCAGATCGAGGAGGAAAACCGATAAATGCAATGTGGTTCTAACAGGCGAAGGCATAAGCGTAGCTAGACTGGGGTGGGCAAGTGCACCGCTTTCGCAAAGAGAAAAAATAAATACTATTTTTATTAAAACAAAATAGTTTTTTATTAACACAAAACTAAAAAATATATCACAAAAATTCAGTTTGCAATAAATGTAACAAAAACAAAGTATTTAAAAAGTTAAAGGTAACTATGTAGTATTTTCAAGTTTAATATACATATACATATGTATCTATATATATAAAATTGTAACGTTACTGACTGACTGATTCATCATCGCACAGCCTAAACGCCTGAAGGCAAAAACTTGAAATTTGGAGCAGGGCTTGGTCTCTCCCCAAATCGATCCACTAAGACGGAATTTTTGGAAATTCGAATGTTTAGGGGGTAAAAAAGGGCAAAAACGGTAACCTTATATCTCTAAAACTAAAAGAGATACAAAAAAAATTTAATGCTTATCGTTGTTGTTTAGAAAAATAAGCGGACAGGTGTCTGGTACTTATTGGAAATTCAGACCTTTAACGGAGTAAACGGGTAAAACCTGCATTTTGGTATTGATTTGTCACCCCATCTATCTTTTAAACCCATAAACATAGAAATAAGGGTTATATCACATTTGAAATTTATCTAAAAAATCCAAATACAAATTTGGTACTTTTTCGAAATTCGGACGTTTAAGGGGTAAAAAGCGCAACTATTTTTGGTACTTCTTTTATAAAACATTTTTTTTATTTATTGACATAAACGTATTAAATTATGGGCTCCCACTACAATAATGAAATTTTTCATGCTTCAATGGGGAGAAAAATAGTACCAAAAATGGGAAATACGGGAAATTTAATCTCTTACTTTAGCTTTTTAGTTCTACAACTGACAATTTTTTTAATTATCATTAATATTGGATCTAGAAACATAAACTTCAACATACAATGTCCTGAGTGGATTAGAACCTATGAGGGTACTTTTTGCTCTTCAACTGATACTTTTTGAATTTCCGTTATTTTTAATACTAGAAACATAAAATTAAACATGCAAAGTCCTGAGTGAATGAGAATTTGTTAGAGGGATCTTTTTGGTACTTTTTCGTTCTTTAACTGGTACTTTTTAATTTTCTTTAATATTAGACCTATTAACATAAAATTAAACATGCAAGGTCCTGAGTGAATGAGAATTTGTTAGAGGGATCTTTTTGGTACTTTTTCGTTCTTTAACTGGTACTTTTCTCATTTTCGTTAATATTGGACCTATGAACATAAAACTAAACATGCATGGTCCTGAGTGAATGAGAATTTGTTAGATGGATCTTTTTGGTACTTTTTCGTTCTTTAAATGGTACTTTTTTCATTTTCGTTAAAATTGTACCTATGAAGTGAATCAAAGACAAGGACCGTTTTTGTTTTTCAACACGTACTTTTTAATCTTTGTAAGTATTGGACCTACAAACATAAAATTAAACATGCAATGCCCTGAGTGAATGCAACATAAGCTTTGGCGTAAAAATATGTCCACGAAAAAAAGGGATACGCTAACGAAGTAGCGGGTTAAATGCTAGTTAATAATAATTATATTAAAATCAATTTATTATTCTAACGTTTCTTTTCTATTTTTTTTACAAAATATTTTACCTCTTCTGAAGTTATTTTGTATTTGAATATTTCAGTTTCAATATTTAAAACTGCTAAATTTGAAAATCGTTCCTGAAGCATTGCACTACGTAACCATGTTTTTATTCTACGCATAGCTGAGAAACTTCTTTCACAACTATCACAACTAATAGGAAGGCTTATTGCCACTTGTAAAAGTTTGTAAATGTTTGGTTAAATATTCTTGTCAATTTTGGACTTTAGCATATCAAAGTTAATTTTTTTTCTCTGGATATATTTTTAAACATAATTGTTAAGTACTAGTGCTTCAGCTTTCATTGAATCTCAAGCAATTTGCAAAACATTTTTGTAATTAATAATGAATTCGCTAGCTATCGTTAACAGCTTTAGCTAATGGAACGTTTTGGAATCGGTATTCCATATTAGAAATTATGGTATCGAACTGGATAATATATATTTAACTTCCAATAATCAACTGAAGGAATATGTTCAGGCAGATCCAAAAATTTTGTTAAATGCAAAGTAAACACTTATGTTATGCTATTGAAAATATCAATACACTTATAAAAAATTTTAAACGAAAATAGCAATTTAAAAAAGGAGAAAGTCTGGGGTGGGCAGAAGCGGGTCTGGGTGGGTTTTGCCTACCCCAGCCCGCCCCCACCCCTATCTACGCCAATGGCCGAAGGGCAAAACTAAAAGAATTATTTGTGCGAAAAGAACGTGAGTTGCAGGAAATCAAAATAATCTTAGCAGAATTAAAATCATAAGAAGAGATATCTTCGTGGCAGCAATTGGTTCAAGAAACTATAGAAGAGTCGACTATTCGCAAGTCCGAAATGGAAAGCTTAAAACTGGAATCAATTCGATCTCGACAGTTAAATGAAAGTAGGATGCAACAACAACAGCAAGCAAATACAAGCAGCTCACAAGAGTTGAGCAGTTTAGCTCCGCAAGTTTTAAGTCAAGTGAAAACAACATTAGTTCGGTAGTGAGGTGTAGAAACAGCTAGCTCCATGTTAGGAAAGAAAATTGAAATAAAAGAAATTTTAAATTGAGGAAAATTGAATTAAAGAAATTTAAATTGAAGAAAATTGAAATAAAAGAAAATTAAAATTGAAAAAAAAAGAACTAAAGAAAATTCAAACTAAAGAAAATTTAAATTAAAGAATGTTTAAATAATAGAAATTTAATAAATTTTAAATGGAAGATTGTGGAGCAAACTATTCGACTGCTGAATTGCGACTTTGGTTACACAGTCTTGGCTTGCAGTCTGCTGGTACAACAGTGCCTTATTTGTTCGTCTGAATGAAGTCCCAAATTGTCGTAGAAAATTGTGAGGAAAATGACCGTGAGTTGCGAAAGGAAAAAGAGTTTCAAGTAGAAAAATGATCGTGAGTTTAGAAATGAAAAGGAGTGTCATGTAGAAAAATGATCGTGTGTAGCGAAATAAAAAAGATTGTTAAGTAGAAGGAATAAGTATAGAGCCAAATGAGAGAGCAGGCCGTCAGAAGAAAACAGAAAAATTTATGGGATACAACTCTACCAATCTTTTAAAGAAAGAACTGGAAATAATAAAAAGAGAAAAAGAGTTATAGTGAAAAGAAAATGAGTGGTGAAACTGAAAGAAACCGAGAAGACAGATGGGAGCTTGCTACGGGTGTGGCAGCGTGGAACATTGATTTGCTGACTGTCCAGACAGAAATGCCGCCTTACAGCTAATTCAAAACAATGATTCAGGAACCGTAATCGGTTTTGTGAGGGGAGCCAGTATCTGAGTTAGACGTTAATGAAAAATTTAGATGTTTTGCTAATATTGGAAATAGGATTGTTAGTCGTTCTGTTATTCTGTTAGCATGAGATACGATGATCTCATGGTCAGGATGGCCGAGTTGTAATAATAATATAGTGGTGACGTTATCGTATCTTAGCCTACTACAAATGCTATATTTTGCTTATACATATAAATATACATATGTATGTATACACATATCACACTAATATAAAATTTTGTAAAGTCTAAGCCTACTAAAAGTTTGGAAAGTTCTAGAATAAATATAACTACTATTTTTAAATAATAAAATTAAGCCGTCTAGATTTTGAAGTGAAATAGAGAAGAAGTCTTTGATTTAAAAGTTATACTACACATTGTTCGATATCTAACACCAGTGATGGAAACGCGGACACCGTGTTCATTTAAAAAAAAAAAAAAAAATATGGGCCAACCATCCTTTCCGACGACACACCGCTCCAAACGGTACACTTAAGTGGGTGTAATTCTCGCTGTTTAACTACTCTTAGATTTTCCGTACCGCATATCCTGCAGTTTTGCCTATTAACGAACACATTTAATTGGAAATGGGCATCGTTGCTCATAACTAAATTACGTATAAAATGAAAGCTTTGAACGGGCATAGTGTCAAATCGAAGATGTTCTGCAAGTGTAGGCGATCTCTCAACTTGCTTATGGACAAATTTATACGTTACGCTATGTTGGGTTCCAGGACATTGCAATATGGAGGGAAACGAAATCGCTGATGAGCTGACAAAAATAGGGTCAGCATTCGATTTGACAGTTAGTGACAGGTCGGTAAAATTTCCAATCGGTTTCTACCACAGGTAACTCAGTAATTGTAATTAGCAGAAGCAATAATTCCTGTAGGAATAGAGAAGATTGTAGAGTCTCGAGGTCCATATGGACAGAACTAGACTCAGATAAATCTGATATATTTCTGGGTATGAGGTTTTGAGAATCTTAGTAGGTGCGTTGACTGGCCATTGCTCGGTTAGAGCGAGGACCAGCATATGGGAAAATCCCGTGTGTGAAGAAAAGAAGAAAAATTGTCCCGCTTAAAAATTCATCCCGTGTGTAAATGCTCTTTGAGCAAAAATAGTGTTCAACAAAAAAGTTAATTTTCTTCATAATTTTCTTTATAATATTACTACAGATTTTTAGCTCTTAGGCACAGATTAAAATTTGTCAAGTTCTGTTTTCAAAATCAAGCTCATTTGCACTAAATACCAAGTTATTGCACATCTGCTAGGTCCTTAATATAGTAAGGTAACGATATACATATACATACATATGTACATACTATGTACATATGTATGTACATACAATGACTTCTTAAAATCTCGGTTTAAAATTATGAGGATATTGATGAAATCGTGGCCTTAAAGCAGCATTAGCTTTATCGTCCTCTTTACCTGATTGCCCCAACCTAACACCTTCAGCCAATTTTAGATGTTTGCCATGAGGTGGTGAACTAGCTTCGGCTACATCGATTACGCGTGGAGTTTTGCGATATTTGTACCACCAATATTCAAAAACTAAAGTTATACAGGCCATGCCAATCCCCACAAAGATGACAATAAAAACACCACCAATATTCTCTATGGAAATACCATCCGATTGATCTTCGGGTTTTCCACATTTAGCTCGTGCTTCATCATTCTTCCACCATTTCTCTTTTAGTTTTTCCAACTGACGCTTGTTGAGAAGAGTTAAAATGCTAAATAAGAATAAAAGCGTTCCAATATTTGTTCAACGTAAATTTATGTATATTAATAAAAAACTAACGCATTATTAAACTGATCTTTGAGATGGGATCCTTGTTGTACTGCTATGGCATAAGGTTTTCGTGAAAACTCCTCTCCTACCATTTGAAGGTCACAATTTGTCATTACCAAATAGCGTATATCGGTGGCATCTCCTAGAAAAGCAAAACCAGTAGCCGTGGTCGAGTTACGCACTCTTGCCACAGCGTCCTCTAGTGTCGCAGGCAATTGAGCCTCTTGCATGGCTTGCCACATTTTTGTATATTTATCACTTACAGGATAATCCCAAACAGCTAATTTTGATCTTTCCAAAGGAGTCAGAGAATCATTTAACGACAAATCTTTCCAAATTTCATAAAACATTTGTTCTATGTTGGCCATACGTTCAAAATATGTCATGGCCGAAGAACCATTAAGTGGGGCATAGAGAATCTTGTATTGTTTTGCCAAATCGTCCAGAGATTCAACAGGCGTATCCAAACGTGAAACTGTCAAAAAAGCAGCTAAATTGGCAGTATATGAAGCGATGATAATGAAACTGCGAAATTAAATTAAAAATTGCAAATACATACATATGTAAATATGTATGTAAGTAGGTTAGAATATACTGATTGGCGTATTTATGCATGCACATACATACATACATATATGTAACTAGTGTGTATGGAAGTAATGCTTACCCAAATAACCACCAAGTAGCCGCCACTAAGCGACCAGAAAGATTTTTTGGTGCCTCTCCGCCACCCTGTGGTGTTAAAGAAGTCATGCAAAACCATAAGCACTCCTTCATGTTAAATTCTCGTTTCTCGTCGTCGTCTTTATATTTATCGCGATTATTTTGATAACTGTATGGACTCCAGCGATCAAATATCCACATCAAGAAACTGGTAAAGAAATATGCAGCTAATATACACAACCATACATTTGTTTCCAAAACCGTTAAAAATTTAAACAGAGAACTTTGTGTACTCGGCATTAGCATCATAATTGTTATACCAACCAAGTCATAATAAGGAACGGTAAAATCTATAACAATTTCTCGTTCGGCCATTACTGACATTGAGCCCAAGCCAATGTCGGCTTGTTTGTCTATTAACTTTTTTACTATACCGTTCCATTCTCCCTTCTCATCCATGTTGCCGAATTTACCATCTTCCACCTCCTGAATTATATAATCGAAGTGAACGATTTCGGCAATTTCATCGATTAAATCGATACAGTAACCTTTGTAGCCCTTAGGAGACGTTTCGTCTCTCATTATAAAAGGGGCTTGCTAAAAAATAAGTTCAATGATTTTTTCATGTTAACAACTCGAAGATTCCAAAGAATAAATTTTTTAAAAGTATATTCATACGAGTAGTTGAAATCAGTTTTCGTGTGAAGGGTTGTTATTTGAGGGATTTCTTAGATTATTTTACTTACAAGCACTGTAACAATCCTATAAACCGTATCTGCTGTTAAATTTTTCATTGCTGCTTCATCTTTAACCGTCAAAGGGGAGTCTAAGCCAGCAGTCCATGAACCAATTGATTTACTATTTACGGAATTGCCTCCACGTATTTGTATTACATTGATGTCCATTTCAAATTTCAAATAACTGTAGCCATTAAACGTTTGACCAGGTTGGCTGACCAATTCAAATTCACCGTAGGATGTTGGCTCGGTAACCTTTTAAAAATTAAAAAATGAGTAATTGCGATTAATAGCAAAATTCTGCAAATTATTGAAAGGTAATTCATTAAAAACAACACGAACTTTGGGGCTAGATTTCGTAAGCTTTGAGGCAATTTTGAATTTTTCAGTAAAAAAAAATTGACTCCAAATTTCGTGTTGTTCTTTTAAATAAAAACTTTGGGGCAATTTTTAATTTTTGCTTAAGGAAAATTGGCCCCAAACTAAAAATTAAAAATCACTCAATAGTTTAAGAAAAAACATCTCCAAAAATAAAAAATGATCTAGTTTTGTATTGAAAACAACACAAACTGTTCGTGATCCAACGACCACAATTGTTGACTCTTTACGCCTTAGCGAGAATAATCTTCCGACTAATTTTGTTTAGTATAAAATGTAAATTGGCTGACGCTTTGCCTTTGGTTTATTCTCTAAAATTTTATAATTATTAAAAAATATATGTACATACCGTGCAGGAAATGTCGTTAGTGAAATTATACTGACTCGCTTTTGACTTTGTCACCAGTACTACTCTCTATTACCTCCCATACAATGCTTTGTGCTGTAGACATTTAGCATGTGCTTGTCATTGAAAATGTACTAGTAATATTGAGATTGTTGACTAGGTAGAGATTACGTAGTTCTAATGGGACCAAGTAGAGACATTCGAACCAGAAAATTACTAATACATTTCTATAATTTTAGTCTATACCTGTTAAAGCAAACTAAAAAGTGTAGACGTATCGTTGACAATGTCATCAAGAAGTCAGCACTAGTCGTCAAATTGGTGACCTGTCAGCAATAAGCCCAGTAAGAAGTCACCAAACAACTAGACAAAAGTGGTGACTTGGAGACAATTGGCCCCGAGTTTACTACAGGGTATGTATACGTACATATATACTAGAGTTGTCAATTATTCGCCTTTCAACTGTGTTCGAATAGTTCAAATAATAGTTTTTGTTCGTTCGATCAAACGATTAAAGCTAAGAAAATTTTCGATTAATCGATGAGAACAACGAATAAAAAAATGCTTAAAAATTATTTATTGACAAAAAATAAATGTTTGTTATTAACACAAGAATGTATATAGGTACATATTTATTTATTTCTTGATTTCAACACATATGAAGCCCACACGGCCAATTGTACATGTATTGGTAGACTACTATGCAAGTCTGATTAATACACAGATGCATTTACATACATATAAATTCATAAGGTTAATAATAAAAAAAAACCAAAAAAAAATTTAACAAAAAATATATAATAAAATAATTAAAAATTTAATAACTGATATACTTTGAACTGATGAAGGTCGATTCTAAAGCTACGTTCACATTTATCAAATATTTGTCGAAAAAAACGTAACCAAAAAAAAAACTAATAATTTATTTCCTTTAACTCCAATATTTTTTTAATTTTGGGTTCGAATTTTTTAAAAACTGTATAAAAATACTCTTTTGGAGAAGAATTAATTTTATTTTGTAATATAAAAATCGTGTTAAATGACACTATCCCTAAGCAAAACTATTGGTTACGTTTTTTTGGGCAAATATTTGATAAATGTGAACGTAGCTTAATACTTGTAGATAAATACATAATTCAAATACACATGTTTTATTGAGTCAAAAACTATCAAATAAGTTTTTGTTAAATCAGACAATTTAGGTTGTTCTTAAGAAGTAATCTTTTAAAAATAAAAGTTGAGTAAATTTTTTTAGCTTTCAAATGATTTTGGTTTTTGTTTTTATTAAATTAGATTTAAAAAAACTATCGCTAATTGTCGAGGTAGGTTATATAGTGAGATGAGCATAAATTAGTTTACATACAATGTATCTAATTTTTCTGTTTTTTTTTTCCAAATATACCACCAGATCGTCTAATATATCACTGAAGTCTTTTTTATTTTCTGAATTTTTAATACTTTGAATAGAATTATTTAATTCGCATAAAATATTGTTATTTTCATTACTAATAACTTCTTCTACATCATTACTTTTATCTGAATTATTGTGGTTACTTTCAACATAAAAAATCTAGAGTATAATTCATTTGAAGGCAGGTGCCTTTTTGGCTTTTAGTGTATTTCTAACTTATTCACCTGAGAGTGAAAAAACCCCATTCTTGAAATTTTTTAACGTTTCATTTAAGACATAGCATGACTACTAGCTGTATGCGCAGTTCGACAACAACTACAAACATCCAAAATAACATGTATTTGATTGGTTAAAGTACTCGCTTTGTTTTAAATCATACAAACAAATTTAAAAAATGTTTACGTATGCATTTTAAACTGAACAACATTGGTTCGATTAATTGACATTAATTAATCGATTTATTCGTTATTCGAAATTCGTCATTTTAAAATTATTCGAACAAGAGTTTGTGTCTGTTTGACCGATTAATCGAATTATTCTTAATCGGTTGGCAAATCTAATATATACGAAACTAAAATAGGAACTTACGTGGTATCGTGCTAATTGTCTTGGCGCAGAGTAATTTATTAAAACTATTTCTTAAATTCTGTACCTCTACTTTCTGTACTTCTACTTTTTTATCTTTTGACACCAATACACTTTTTTAAGATCCGCGTCTTCTTTTACATAACACTCATATTCATATTTACATAGAACTGATATTACATATAAAAAATATTAATACAATGACACGAATAAAATAATCAAAATAAATAGTGCCATCTCTAAAATAAGTTTGCCGTGTCACTAACACCATCTTTGGGGGCAATTTTTCCTAGTATGTATTAGTGATGTTACGAATGTTCGTATTCGATTATTCGACTCTTCGCCTATTTTAAGATATTCGTATTCAACAAATTCAAGCGAATATTTCTCGAGTAATTTGCACATACATTTTCCCAAAAAAAAAAAAAAAATCATACAAAAATTTTAAAAAAGTACATCAAATGTACAATAATATATTCATTTATAATAATTTGTATTTAAAGAAAGAAAGCGCAAGATAAAAATCTTCTTAAAAGACAAACGAAAATTATATTTCGTAAAATTTAAAATCTTATATGTAAATTCATATCATGTTAAGTTAGTAAGTAGAGGAATGTTGGACTTCAAAAATGGAAGAACTAAAATTTAGTATGTGAAAGTCCACTGAGACATGTGGCTGCGAAATCTGCGAAAATATGTTATCCCAAACAACACTGAATTACTAATTAAAAGCGCAACCAGAGTAAGAAAAACGAAATCTCAAAGTATTTATGTAGGTAAAATAATTTAAAAATGTTCAGTAGTGGTCTTCAAATTCTTCATCTCATCAATGTCATAATAATTATATATAGCTAAAGTAATGTGACAGTTTTTTTTTCAATTTTATGTTACTGACGCAGAGGGATTGATTTTTTCAAATTAATTTTGAAATATTATGTGGCTCTAAGCCTTAAAAATAGTATTCGTATTTGTATTCGTATTCGCGAATACTAAAAATAGATATTCGTAACATCACTAGTATGTATACATCAATAAATAAATAAATATGTAGTTAACAACAACATGTCATCAAATGTAAAGAAACCCTGAAATTTAACATAATACATGGTAGAAAAAAACAGGTAAAATTGTCCTGCCTGCTGTAGACGTGTATATTTGTTTTATAAATGTCAAATTGCATGTAGCAGAGCAACAAGCTGATTTAAAATTTGTAGCGGCGTCTAGGTAAAAAAATAGTATTTTGTAGAGTTTATGTTTTGGCACTTTCATGGGTTTTTGAATTTTTAAAGGTAATTTAAAAATAAATTTGTGATAGGTTTAGAGTAAATTTAATAAAGAAGTCATATAGTCAGGTTTACTTAGGCAGGCATATAATCAGGCCTTCTGAATAAGGCTTGTGTAAGAAGGGATATTAGAAGGCCTTGTCCGGCAGGACATCGTGTATAAAATATGTAAAAGTATGGAATGGGGCAAGAAGGCTTTGTCTGCGAAATAAGGTCTTCCAGAAGGCCTGCTTACTGCTTCTTTCCGCCGCTGGATATGTAAGAAGCTTATTGTTATGTCGGTTATTCAAAATGTTATTACATAAACCTTCGTACCTGTAAAAAATATTGCTTTAAATCAATATTTCTTTCGGGTGTATTACCACCTTGAAAATCATCACAGCCCAAATATTCCATATTTGCTGTCCAAGCACCCGATTGCAACATTTCTCTGCAGATTAAAACAAAATTATAATCACCACAACTCTCAAAATAATAAAAACTTACTTTACTGCCAAAAATGCTCTTAATGCCAAATCGAAATAAAACACCGACATTATTTGTGGTTCTTCATTTAAATTATAGGTGGTGCGCAATAGGCCCAAACGTTCTCTATTCTGGGGATATACCATCGGTTTCAAAAACATTATAGTGGCATTATCACGCTTACTACTAACTTCTCCCTCATTTTGGGTTATAGCATGCCAGGCGAAGTTGCGTTCAAAAAATGCCGGTTTAACCGATTCTAAACATAATTAATGTACATACATATGTACATATTTATATTGTTATAATAAAACAATCAACAGCCGTTTAACAATAATAACTAACTTACCCAAAACCAGTCCAATTGTTTTCAAACTACCCAATATAAAGAAATTATTTATGTCTAAATTTCGTAATCTCTCTATCTGATCGACTCTAGCTGCTTCACCATCGGCTACACCCGTTATAACATGGCGCGTTTGAATGTTTTGCAATAGTGATTTGTATTTGTGATCCATAACGAAGGTATCATCATATAGAATGGCTGCATTTGTTATATTCATTTTGCGCACTATGCTCCTAACCACATCCGGTATAATATCTGCCGGCGGCATAACTTGTAAAAGATATTTTTGTTTATTTTCCTCCATATCACGCCATTGCCTAAGATCACCTTCTTGTCCATATGAGGCACTTACAGTGGGTAAGCCCAGAGCTTGGGTAAATGATTTAACTGTTTCTGAAGCTATTCCTGACTTTGTAGTATCGAATACAATATGTGGTGGTAGTTTATTTTCAATACTTTGGGCATATTTGGTGCAAACTGTTTTCAATTCGAAAAAAAATATACAATATATATAATACATGCATGTATTGATTGCTTCAACTACCTCAGATCCAAAAGGCCGTGAAAAATCTAAATCATAGCCGTAGTTTCAAAATTTCTTTGTTAAAAAAGATGGAAATTTTGTAATTTTTACAAAAAAAAAGTTTTTGTGAAATCAATTTTCCACGTTCAGCAACTTTTTTTGGAAATTGTACTCATGGTCGTTTGGATTTTAGGTGACTATACATATAGTATATACATATATTCAAAAATTTTAAATCTTACTCGCTTCCAGTAGTGCCTTAGCATCAGTTTTATTTGCTTCGATTTTATCAACTTGCACCGACAATCCATAATTGGAATTTTTCTTCAAATAAGTTTGTACCGTTTCAATTGCTTTATTGGCTGGATCGTTGTCTAGTTCGTTTATGAATACTAAAACGAAAATACGTTTTTGTTTAAAATTTTTTCTTTTAAGCTACACAAAGTATATTTATACATTGAAGCTTCATATATATGTAAATCCTTTTGATTTCTAAAAAATTTTAATAAATACATTTTACCAAATTTATTTTTTTGGGATATAAACACTTTGCAATTAATGATCGATACATATATGATACATACGTACATACATACACTGCCTGCCACTTGAATAAGGAATCACATTTTTTTAACTTTAATTAAGTATGTACATATATCTCCTAAACTAAAGTTCAAAAAAAAATAATTTTTACACAACCAAATTTCAAAGTGTTGGCTTTAGTTTCCTGAAGAAATAAAAAATATACATATTTTTATTATACTAAAATTATGCATTTATTTAAAGACATGTATTTCTGTGGTACGATTTCGGGTGAATTATACGAATGGGAGAATTATAATAAAAGGCATTATAACTTGTTAAAATAATGATAATGCCAAAAATTTCATAAGCATTATTTCTAACTCATAGCGACAAGTTTTCTTTATTTAACTAACAAAATTTTCATGAAAATCTTTTTTTATGGCCTTCTTAATCCTAATGCATCCATTATTGCCATTATTAAAGAAAAAGCAAATTTAGAAAAAATAAACGTTATTATCAAGTGTGAAAGCTGCAAATAGAACAAAAACCAAAAAATGGATAGTTTTTATAAATACTTTAGTACCTACATATATAAAAAACTGTTTTATGTGCAAAATAACCAACTTCAAAACTGTTCAATGCTTCGAAAAACTGCAAAATACAGATAAATCTACACACCTTGCAGAACTTTCTCAATCACAAAATAACAATCACACAAAAATTAAAGCAATTACGTTAATGGATATTTTTGTGTTCACAATTAGAGAGAAAGAGCGACCACTACATGATGGTTTAAACGCCACAATTGGTTGTAATTCAATATTAAAATAAATCGATATTGTGAGTTGCACGTTTGAAGCAATAAATAATTAAAGATAAATTGGATAGAGACAAAATTCACTAATACACGTTATAAGCAAATGCCTGATTTAGTAAATATGTATGTATGTATATACTTATGTATACATATATATATATATTATTTAACATACTATTTTTAATATGTAGCTGATTTTACTGATCCTTTTCAGTTGTTTTCAATATTTAGATATAAATTGTACGTATTTATTTATGTGTGTGTACCTATTAATTATTTTCAAAATACCAAATATCCTTAAATAAGATCATTATATTATACTACATACATACATATGTATGTACATATATACATATATGTTCATACACTCCGGTTCACTTATTTATTCTGCAATCGGTTAAAAATTCCAAAAGATATACCTAGGCTGCTGAATGTGGAATTTTTAGTGCCTTTAAATAAGTCAACTGGAGTGTATGTATGTATATGCATTGTACATATGTACATATGTATGTATATGCATGTTTATACATATGTATGTATATTTTTTTACTTACAAACATTTATATTTTGACTTGTTTGAGAACGTGCAATTTTATTTTTTATCGTAATTTCCAAAATTATAAAAATTATAACTTTAAAAATATTGAAATGGGAGCACCACACCATTGTTTTTGTTTCAAATGACCTTCAACCTGAACTTAAAAATAATATTTCAATATCTCTTCTTTTATTCCGTTTTAGATTTTACTCCAGCTAGTTCTAAAATATGACTAAATTCAATATTGGTCTCAGCAAAGAATTACAAAACTTTGTATTTGAGAATAGTAAAATAGAAATAATGACCAAAAAACTTATTGAAAGGATAATTGTATTTACACATGAGCATTTATTGGACTCCTTTGTTGTTTTTGCTGTTAATTATTATTTGAGTGTCATATAAAAAACTAATGATGACAGGCAATTGCAAGGCGGACGTATAAAAATGTGTATTAGGGTGCTATAAACTGTATAAAATATAAATACATACATATGTACATACGTAATAATACATTTATGTAATTTATATTTCCTTGTAGCTTTATATATCTTGAAATTTTCTGTATCATAATTTTGATTATATTGAAACTTCTGGAAATTATAGTTTTGATTCGCAAATTTTGTCCTTGGTTTAAATCTGCTTTAGCTACATTGCTCCAAAAAAAAAATTATCTTGTCCGATGGGGAATCAAAATATAAGAAAATAAATACAATAAAAAATTTGTCAGCGAAGCTTACTTTCCGAATTATTGGCCTCTGAAGATCCAGTACAAAATGTGAATATATGGTGTATTTTTCATAAAATGTGGTCAATATTGGTAATATTTAAAAGCTTTTGACAAAATGGTTAATAATTTGTCCGTAGTTAAGACTATATTACGATGTTTAATTTTTCTCAAAAGGGGCGTGGTCCCACCCAATTTTATCCTGGTACGTATTCCAAATTATGGCAATACCATATGTACCAAATATCATCGACGTAGGTCAAAAAATGCCCAAAATATGGCGATTTAAATTTTTGGGTTATATGGGCGGTGCCACGCCTCTTTGTCCAATCAAAACTTCATATAGCCTATGTCACCCGCCTGAATATTCTGAAGATTCCCTGAAAATTTCATCACAATCGGTTGAATGGGGCAGAAGTTGATACTCTGCAGCGCCACCTGGTGGCGAGAGCATAAATGAGCATATTATACAAAGCTTCTCCTTGGAAAAATTCATATATATATACCAATTTTCATAATAATCGGTCCAGTAGTATTTGAGTTCATCGATGACGTACAGACAAACATTCATTTTTATATAGAAGATAGAATATATGAAAAAGGGTGTAGACCACGCTAGTAAAATTATTTGTACATATTTGCACCACTTACTTTTTAGCTCGATTTTTTTAATAAAAATGTGTTATGCGTATCATGTAATGAATATGTGTGGATATGTGTCTACATATGTATGTAAGTAATCGTTTATAATTTTTACAAAAAATACTATCAAATTATCAAATATATGTACATGTGTATGTATGTATGTTCATACGTATGTACATAGTTTATATTTATCCTCCAGTTTTTAAAGTAGAAATTGACTCCAAATCGTTAGGTATTTCGCTAACGAAAAATCGACTAACTACTTCACTGGCTACAAGTAATGCAAGAGTTCGCCTTTTCACTCTCCCACTCATGTACACGCACTCAGAACATGCATAAATGTTAATGCCTCCAACCTCAAATTTTGTTTACGAGTTGAAAAAAACTGTGCCCTTATTCCAAAGAAAATCAACAAAAAAAATAAAAAAGAATTTATCAAGGTGTTATGATTTTGTGTTGGCGTACAATTGCAAGTTCGTGTTCAGTGAATGTTAAATTTTATTAAAAACAGTGTTTATTTTTAGAAAGGTAAAATGAGCATAAAAAGAGAACAATTAATTGAAAATTTTATAAATATTAAAAAAGAGATTTGATAAATAAACAAAAATCCAAAAAATTAAAATTTCTGTAGTATTTTCATTAAGGAAATATCATTAGTGATCTTACTGGTACATTATGACTAGCGAAATAGTTGGGTTTTGCTGACTAGTGATTTCACCGGTCTGATCGTGTCAATTGACTACCGTCAATGTCATCCCCATGTTAAAATCGTCAGTCGAGTGCATTGCTAATAGTTGGTAGTTGGTGGTAACGACTGGTAGTTAGCGAAATAGCTTGTCATTCGCAAGCTACGCCGACTGCAGGGTATTTTCATACCTATATACATATGTGCAAATGTATGTATGTATGTACATACATATGTACATATGGAAAGTTAATTTGACGATGTTCATTGAGCTGTCTCTCAGTCCGTCCATTGAAAAATAGCTTCTAAATAGTGCAAAGAGCACGATACTTATAAACATCGAGTTGCATGCACACAGAAGGGATTATTAACCTAATTAATTTATGTATGGTGGACTAATGTCCACCTAGGAATCAAAAAATTAAGAACACATAGATATGTATGTACATACATACATACATATTTGAATACTTATTTATTATGATCGCTATCAAAAATTGGATGTTACTGATATCACCCCGATTTTCGATAATCGAGATTTCATCATATCACGGCCTTATACTATGTTCACACAATGAACTGAAACACTAGGTTCGATGGCGAACCCATCTGTTCACACGACATATTCTAGATTGGTTCGCACTTCGACATTATTTTCTGTTTAAAATACGATTGACTATTTATTGCTTTTTCATTTTATTTAATTATTTACATAAAAAAAATATATGATTTATATTTGTTCAATATTTTTATTAACTTTTAGCACTTATCAATTGTTTTTGTTTGTTCAAATAATTTTGGATTCAATGTTATTGTAGTATCCTTGGTGATTGCTTAGCCACTTATTGAATGTTTACACCTTTGGGTACACATAATCTGGCGCCGGTTAACGGTACTGCATTAATGTTTTGAGTAGCTTCAATTGACCGCATGTAGAGACAATAATTTGATTTATAGATTTTGATTACTGATTGGAGAACTTAGCAAAAACACTTATTCGAGAATACACAAGGAGTTGATTTTGGAAGTTCTGCCTCCTATACGACAGCATAGGTTGATTGGAAATTTTTAAAGAAGCTTCCTTAATGTTTTATACTCTGGCTCTTTGCTAAAATAGCCCACCATTTTAAATTAAAAAAAAAAAACACGTATGTATGTATTTGAGTTGACACTATTGCAGCAAAAGTTCGACATGTCAAAGGGATAAACATTAATATAAGTACAACGAAAGTAATACTGAGCTTGTGCATATATGTACATACATATATACATACATATGTATGTATCTCTGAATCCTGTAACTAATACCAAGCGGAACGTTAATTATACTCAGGAGTGTTTCCATTTATCAGACTTTAAAACATTTTAGGTTATTTTATACTATACATAAATGGAAAGGGTATGATATAAATAAATGCTTTAAATGTGTACATAAGTTGCACGCATTAAATGTTATATTTGGAACATAATAAGCTCTTATAATGAGTACTGTATGTATATAAATTCTTTATCTAATATTATTGTGTCAACAAACTATAGTGGCAACAAATCGTCAACAATTATTAAATAAGTATGTAATTGATTTAATAGGCAGTAAATTATTTAATGGAGAATTTTGATGAGAAAAAAGTTATAGAAAATTTTAATGCCACGAAATCAAATTATAGTACATAATATTATTTAGGAAACTGTTTACACAATTTTTGGTTATACAATTTAGCTATTAGTGAAGATCTGTTCTTAGAAAATTATGAACGGAACTATGAAAGCGGAAGGAAAACCAAAAAGTGAGACTGAAACCATTTCGTTTTTTCAATTCCATTAAAAAACGAAAACTTTCCCTAATAAAAATATAAATAAGAAAACTCATTTGGTTTGAAATACATTTTTATTATTAATTATGCAAAGGTTTCTAATCCTAAGCCTTATTGTTTTCGCTACACTTCCCGAATTTTTGTTCGTTCGCCAGCCCAACATACGGTTGTGAAGCATAGCTGCCAGACTTGACGATTTATCGTCATTTTGACGATTTTGGGTCCTAAAAATGACATAGTGACGAAGGGACGATTTATACCCTAATTTTGACGATTTTAAATAATTCAAGTTTGCAACAGTTATTTCTACTATTAAAACAACATTGAAATGCTGAAAATTGTAGTGAGAAACTTTTTAATACCTAGTTTGCTTAAAACTGAAAAAAACAATTTGTTAAATTTTGAAGACTTTTATTTAGGAATATTTGCCAGAGACGTATTGGAAGAAGCAAAAATAAATGCAAAAGAAAAATATGATATTAGTAATAATTGTGTTAGTTTTTATATAGAGCTTTGTGATCAGATATTATCAGGATTTGATTTTGAAAATAAATATAAAGCTCTTAGCCAAATTAGGAAGAAAAAAGTTGGTTTTCTGAAATTATAAAAGAATTTTCCTATTTTGTTAAAGAAAGTGAAAGCCAAGAGCTAGAAACTGGGTTCAGACAATTAAAATTATTGTCCTGATAAAAACATATAAATATTGGATTTTTGGAAAAAAAAATATCAGAGATGCAAACTAGGGATTATAGTCTTTTGTTTACGGTTTTGCCTAAATTTATTACAAAAATCCTATTTAGTCAAATAACATAAATAAAACTAAAGTAAGAAATTCATTATAAAAATCGTCTTTGGAAGCCATATTATTTAAAGGCACATATTACGTAACGCTATTTTCAGAGATTTTATACACCCCCGCCCCTTCGTAACGCTTTTTACTAATTTTTCAGTGCAAAATTTCCAATCCGTAACAAATCTTAACCCCCCCCCCCCTCACCCCTGGAGCGTTACGTAATATGTGCACAGCCCCTTATACCTGAATTAATCAATATGTTTAATTGCAATATATATTGGTAAAATATATTATACATATACATATATGTATATGTATATACATACATATATGTATATGTATGTATATGTATATGTATATGTATATGTATATGTATATGTATATGTATATGTATATGTATATGTATATGTATATGTATATGTATATGTATATGTATATGTATATGTATATGTATATGTATATGTATATGTATATGTATATGTATATGTATATGTATATGTATATGTATATGTATATGTATATGTATGTGTATATGTATATGTATATGTATATGTATATGTATATGTATATGTATATGTATATGTATGTATTTTTATGCTTTGTAATTCACAAATCTGTTTGTGAGTTTATGTATAGATGAGCTTTGATGAGCTTTGAAACTTTTTAAACATAAAGGGTAAACATCTACTGATGAGTTGGTGTGACAACCAACGAAATATATATATAGATGTTGCTAACCCACAACAAATAAATAAAATTTAAAAAACATAGTTTCTTTCTCCCGTTCTCTTTAACTTCTGCGATCGGAATGCGTTATCATGGACGATCGGATAATCGTCTTCTTCGATCGCGGAAGAGTGTTTAACGCATAGAATACATAGAAGTGACTCGAGACGGAAGATTTTGCATACTAGTTTGTATACACTCATACAGTCTCAAGTTTTCGTTTTTTTCTTTGTGCTTTATTTCTATCCAAATTAAAATTATAAATCGCAAAACTAATTAAATATCCATATATTTCTCTAATTCACATTAAAAATATTATTAATTAAAGTTGGTTTTCACTGATCGTTTGTATTTTATCACTATAATATCTGCAAAATATCAGAATTTATCAAGTATGTATGTATGCATGTGTGTATGTAAGTTAAAAACCACCACCATTTGGCAAATTTCCAGCATATATGTACGTATGTATATTTTGCTTTTCGTTTTGTTTATCTTCATAACAAACACACTAATGTTGTCTCTTTTTCACGGTGTCTCGTTATGACAAATAAAATATGATCCAAGTCCAATTTTTTTTGTTTTCTTCATATCTGTTACCTGTGGTTTAACGACTAACAAATTCTAGCTGGGTGGACTCACAACCACAAACATTTATACAATACCTAACCAACACTGATATTTTATTTCTTTTCCTTACTCAACACCATGATATAATAAACAAGGTAAAATTGTCTCGGCACCTGTAGACGTGTATTTTTGTTTTCTGTATGTCAGTTTGTTTTTATATTTTTTGAAATTTATTTTACAAAAATTAAATATTGTATATTTTATTTTCTTGTTTTGCTATTTTTGACACACAGAAAACATTTTACTCTAACAAAATGCCTGTTGTTTTTGTGACGTTGTATTTGTTTTAGGGTCAAGATTACCTAATTTATTATACCATGACTCAACACAGTAATACATAAAAACAATTTAACCCAAACATGCGCTACAGAAGTTAAACCATGGTGGAATAATCAGGTGTGCGCAAGAAGGAATATGGTTGTGTTTTGACCGTTAAAAAAATGGAAAAGTATGCTATTCTTGTCAAAAGTTGTTTACATTTTTGGCCGCCATCATGAATATTTTTGTTTACGTTATGCTTTTTGTTTTTGCATAACCAATAAATACATACAAAACAACTTTTGTTTTGTTTTGTATACAGCTTTGTTTTGACAATTTTGAATTAATTTTACACAAACAAAAAGCATGTCATTTTTATTGTTGTATTCTTACGCGCACCTTAATATTCCACCATGAAGTTAACCCTTAATAGCCTGACTTTTTTTTTTTCAATGAAAAAATTTTATATGTTGTATTTTATTTAGCACCCTTAACAACGTTTGTTCTACGACTTTTCACAATTTTGAGTTTTGGACATTTTAGGGGAGGTTTTGTGTGTTGGTTCTTTGAAGAACCACCAGGCACTCCTTTGACAAGTAAAATGCATATGGTTTATATATGAAATTTTTTTTATTTTTTTAATAGCCTGGTGGTCCCTTCAGGAACCTCAACTTTAGAGACTTGTTTTTCAAAACTGTTACATTTTTTGCGCAATGTTTATTCAGCAAATATTCTCTTTATAATGTATGCCATCTAGCGGAAAAGAAAATCATATGCTTTTCGGTGCTGAACACCTGATTTTTGACGCTAAAGCTAAATCACTAACGAATTTCACTTCTCTAATGAGTGCCTACTGGTTCTTTGAAGGACCGTTTGAACTTTTACGAAAAACACAAACAAAAAAAATTTATATTGCTAAAAAGATACTTACATGGTTTGAATATAGTGCACAAATAATAAAAATGAATTTTATTTGGTTCTTTTGGAGCAAAAGTTTTGATTTCAATCAATTTGAATAAGCACGATTTGTTCACTTTGAAGCTTTTGTGTGTTTTTCTGATAAACGTCAAAAATCAGGTGTTCAGCACCGAAAAGCATATGATTTTCTTTTCCGCTAGATGGCATACATTATAAAGAGAATATTTGCTGAATAAACATTGCGCAAAAAATGTAACAGTTTTGAAAAACAAGTCTCTAAAGTTGAGGTTCCTGAAGGGACCACTAGGCTATTAAGGGTTAAACAAAGAAAGAAATTTAAATAACTAACGGTTTATAGTTATTACATCTGGTAGCATTAAAAATAAGAGCAGCAAATGACCGCCAACATATATTGAACACAGCGCGTAATGAGTCAGCTGTGCACAAATAAATATTCTAACAACAAATTGTGAGAAAAGTAAAAGCAATTAAAAAATACCTTTTATTTTATGAACACATTAAACCAGGTAAATACGTGTTCTGGTCTGAAATCAATTATATATTCATACATAAATCACAAGTATTCAATTAATAAAAAAAAACTCACAAAAATACCGCAATGAGTGATAGTTCCGATGAGGAGTGGAACGCTGAATGGATACCTTATAGTCAACGCAATCATTGGTCAGATATTATTCCAATTGCTCAGGATGATGGCGAGAATCCAGTAGTAGCTATAGCCTATAGTGCCAAGTGTAAGAATAAATATTTTATATAATTTTATAAAATCTTATATTATCTAGCTTATCTTTAGTTCGGGAAGTATTCGACTATTTTCGTGCCATATTGGCGCGGCGTGAAAAGTCTCCTAGAGCATTAGAACTAACCACTGATGCTTTGCTTCTAAATCCTGCTAACTATACTGTATGGCAGTATCGCCGTGATATCTTGCGTGAATTGGGTAGTGACTTAAAAGAGGAACTAGATTATATAGAATATGTGATTACGGAAAATGCCAAAAATTATCAAGTTTGGCACCATCGTCGTGTTATTGTTGAAATGATGAATGATGCTTCAAAAGAATTAGATTTAACTGAGATGGCGTTAAGCACTGATGCTAAAAATTATCATGCATGGCAGCATCGACAGTGGGCTATTAAGACGTTCCAGTGAGTACAAGAATTTGATAATATTTAGTTTTATTATAACCAATTATTTATGATCATACTTATTGTGACTCACAAAAAAGAAATTAATTACCATTTCATAAATAATTAAGTTCATAAGCAGATACTGATATGAAATATATCATTACGTGAGTCAAGCTAATTAGGCTTTGTCAGACGCAAATTAAATTTAAATTTATTTATAATCAGGCATGTTACAGATCTTTTAAAATTTAAATAACTCGTATTGCAAGAGCTGAAATATATATATTCATTGGAGCTGAAGACGAAAACTAATGTAATATAAATTAATAAATAATGGACAGCCATTTGAAAGATATTCAACAACATTTTAAATGAATAATTAATAAATATTTAACAAATTTGTTTGAGTTAGAGGTTCGTCTGTAGAATTTTATTTTTATTTTAACACAAATATTTTCAAGTAAGCATTTGTTTTTTCAGTATCTACAGAAAGTTTTGTTTTTGAAATTGTTTTTCATTTAGAATACTTTAATGACCACTAAAAAGGAAAAAAAAGAACAAATCGAACGGAAAGATATATTTTAGATATTTTTCGTGTTAACCTTCGAAAAGAAGTGGAGAAAATAAAAAAAACATACAGCACGAGCTCTAGTATAAGCGGTAAACTACTGTGGTGATGATAACACTGTGGTTGTCAGTTAAACCTTCCGTGCATTCTAACTTTTCTTTGTTTCTTTGGAGTTTTATTTCAATGCTACGTTCACATTTATCAAATATTTGTCGAAAAAAAACTAACCAAGAAAGAAACTAATAATTAATTTCCTTTAATTCCAATATTTTTTAATTATGGGTTCCCATTTTTAAAATGTATAAAAATACTTTTTTGTAGAATAATTTATTTTATTTTGCAATATAAAAACCAAGTTAAATGTCATTTATCCCTAAGCGAAACCAGCGGTTACGTTTTTTTTAAGTTTTATGATTAATTCTTTTTATTTAATTTTGATGCTTCAGCAATGGCACTTCATTGGCGCTTTGTCAAATCTTCAGTATTCTTCAACCACACTTTTGAAAACCTTAAAAAAGAAAAATGTTTATTCATAAAACTTTGAGAATATTTTAAATAATGAATTTTAATAAATGCTTCGATTTCATTTTTCTTACCTACCTTGAAAGGTACTTTTATTGTAACCCAATCGGTTGCTAATTGTATAAAGGTGTAGGAAAATAAAATAGATTCATATCGACTATAAATTGTTTGTTAAAGTATTAATACTTCCAAAATTTCAAAAGACCATTTCTTATGTGTCCAAAAAACGTTAAAAATTGTTTTCAAGAACAGTAATGACAAGTATTGAGACCACCCAGCTTAAGTTCCAAATATGAAATACATATATCTGCAGAATTTCAATCAACTAAAGAATAATAAAATAACAATATCATCAATCAACATTAACTTATTTAATTTGGACTTGCACAATTACAATTCACATTATTCTTCACTAAAAGCTAAACAAAATGAAACAAATCAATTACCATTTTAGCCTATATCAAGACGAATTATCCTTTGTTGATCGCCTTTTAGCCGAAGATATACGAAATAATTCCGCTTGGAATCAGCGTTTCTTTGTAAATAAGTATTTTGGCTTTACAGTTGAACGAATGGAAAGTGAACTTCAATATACCATGAATCGTATACGTATTGTAAAAAACAATGAAAGTTCATGGAATTATCTTAAGGGAATACTACGTCAAAGTGAGAGCCAATCTCTTAATAAATATCCTGCAGTTATTGCATTTTGTGAAGAACTCTATAACAGCAATTCCAGATCACCCTACTTATTGGCATTTTTAATTGATGCATATGTGGAGAAATGCCTAGAAACTTCCGAAATGGAAGAAAGGGAGAGAATCTCACGTAAAGTCTACAATTTGTGTGATGATATGTCAAAGAAATATGATGTTATAAGACGCAAATATTGGCAATATGTGGCAGATGAATTAAAAAACAAATTGGATTTCAAGCTTCTTTAATTCTGTATAAAAATTAAAATAAAAAAATACTTAAAAATTTAAATTTAGTTTTAAGATGCTTTGCTTTACTTTCATTTCCAGCACTATCTATCTAAATGTTAAATAATTTTTTAGAAAATGTTCAGGTATTGTCATATTTTTAAAATAAACTTCTATTTACTATTTTTGAAATGATAATTTTGTTTTACTTATTATCTCTTTTGTTTGAATTGATGTTAAAAGATTTTGCTCGTTTAGTTTTTTTACTTTTATTGAGAAATATTTAACTATTTATGCATGTTTGTTTAGTAGATGTTATCTGATAAACAGTTCGCTTGTCTCCTTTTTTATACATAAAATACTTGAAATTTCTTTATTTTTTAATTATAATTTTTACTATCAGCGTTATTTTAATAGATAAAGCATGAATGCATGTATGACAGATATATGTGTATATAAATTAGTGATGTTACGAACACTCGTATTCGTATTCGATTGTTTGCCTATTTCAAGATATTCGTATTCGCCTAATTTAAACGAATAGTTCTCGAATAATTTGCACGTACTTTCTACAGAACAAAAATACATCAAGTACATAAAATGTACAAAAATATATTAATTTTTATTTATTTTAATTTAAAGAAAACCCTTTATCTTTTACGCAAGATAACGAATTTCTTTAAAAACAGACCCAAATATTTATTTTGCAACTAGCATTTTAAACCAAAATTGCATTATTTCTCATTTAATTCTGGTATAAGTCTATATGGCTCTATTACCAATGCAGTGTGGTGCAATTATGTCCTTATCTTTCAATTAGTTGAACAAATAAGGCAAATTTAGCTTATTATTATAACTTTATTTCAGTGAACCGACGAAAATCGTTACATTGTGCCAAGCTTTATATGTATATTCATATCATGTTAAGTTAGTAATCAATTCTTAGTAGAGGAATGTTGGACTTCAAAAAATGGAAGAACCAAAATTTAATATGTAAAGGTCCAGCGACGCAGGTGGCTGTGTCTTCTGCGAAAATATGTTTTCCCAAACAGCTCTGAATTACTAACTAAAAACGAAAACAGAGTAATCAAAACGAAATCCGAAAGTATGTAAGTAAAATAATATGAAAATGGTCAGTAGAAGTCTTCAAATTCGGCATTCCCATGTTATAATAATGTTAACTATCTAGAGTAGTGCGACAGTTTTTTTTCAATTTATTGTTTCTGACACAAAGGTATGGATTTTTTCCAATTAAAGTTGATATATTAAGTTTCTCTAAACCATAAAGGTAATATTCGTATTCGGCGAATATTGTTTCAAATATTCGTATTCGCATTCGTATTCGCGAATACTAAAAATCGATATTCGTAACCTCACTACTTCATATATACCTAAGTATATGTTATCCGGGTCTCTATTAAAAGCTAAATTAATATCTGCTGTATAATGTATAGCTAAAAAGAATCCTGTTAAAATTTGAATTATTAAGCATAAAATTAATAAGGAACCAAAATTTCATCATGTTGAAATATTAATTGGAGCTGGTTAAAGTGACCATAGTTCGTTCATAAAATTTTTAATATGCATCCACACAACCGTGTAGAAATACATTGAAAGGCTTACATATACATACATATGTTATATATTTCAATTTTATTTATGAAAAAATGCATTGAAAGTTTGCGAAATAATTTACTCGTGAAATAAAATTCATGCTTATATAACATCAATGGAAGATTTAGGTGTTATGATTTTTAATATATGTTAATGTATTTCTCAGTTCCATTCGTCCAAGTAACTCTACGTGGAAAGGTGATTTTGAATATTCTGCTGAACATACTGTTACTCGGTATTGTGGGGTATTTACTAAGCTCTTCAGCCGTTTTATTCCAGCACCAGAAGTGTCGATTAAGTTTAGAGAAATAAAAGCGAAAGAAACTTGTCCTCTTCATAGTCGATAATTTCTGACTATTAATTTTTACTCTAGCTTACATATATACTAAATATAATCCTAAAATATTACCTATGTCAGCACAATCCCACGAAATCAATTTTGTCCAATAACACATTAATGAACTCCGCGGAACTTGCTGACAGTGCGCTTATTCAGTCAAGATCAATAAAAGAATTATTTTTCACTTTCAAATTATTGTTTACTTTATCAAACAGTACGACAAATTATTGTTTTCAATATCAATATCAAGCAGTTCATATTACAGCAGGGCGCCAAATAACAGTATGCACAAATTTTGCACAAAGTGATGTACCAAATTATAGCACCCATACATAATATTATAAGATTTTAATAATAATAATATTAATAAGATTTTACTTAACAACGTCAGTACCTTTTTAGTAGTTTCATGTCAGTCTTAGTACTTTTTTCTAATAAGTTATTTTATTTTTTTGCCTTTTTTAATTTTTATATACATATTAGCATTTTTGTATCATGCCATCTTTGATGTGACCACTTCGATAACAGAATTTATTTTTCATGTGTTTTTTGCTAAAATTAATGTTGTTAACAGAAATGCCACTAAATAGGTGTGGTCCAGGTAACTCAGGACAAGTTAAAATTACGAAACATTTCAAAATTGCTAACTTATAAATTTTAAACTTAAGTCTTAAAATTAATTTTATTTTAGTAATTTTACTGGATGTGCGCATAAAATGTTCTCTGATATGTAAAAGCATATTTTATATTAAAAAAAGGAAGAAATATGCAAAAATGTAGTAAAAACTTAAAGCTTCTTTAAAAAACTTTCATTCTGCTTTTTAATAAATTTTTAAATAATTAAATTTTTTGTTTTTATGTAAACAAAAAACAGCTGATTATTTAATTCTTATTCAACTTTTTTTTATAAGTACAGGAAATGAAAAATACTCTCACATTAGCTCTCAAAGTTCAACAAAAATTGTTATCCTTATACTAGTTCAGACAGTTACGTTATCCGTATGGAATACACCTAATATTAATAAAAAAAGTACCATTTTGTTTAATTAATTTCTTTTTTGGTTATAACATATAAAAATTTTAATTTTCCATTACTGATATTGCCTCTTTTGAAAGTTATTATAAATATATAATGTTTTCCAATAGGGATGATATGAATTTGAAGTGACGTTTCGGCCACTTGTAATATGTCATGACCTGCCATTTGTTTTTCATTGTATTCAGTAGTGTTTACAATTTCATCATGGAGAGATAGGTATACGCAAGAACAACGTTTAAAAATTATTCAGTTTTATTATCAAAATAATCGTTCTCCAATTGCAACTTTTCGTGCGCTTTTGCCATTTTGAGGTCGTATAAAATTGTTCTCACTCAACAAGACAGCTACGTGCCACACAGCAAATGCAATAATTGACTTATTACGAGAAAAGTTTGGAGATTCAATTATTTCAAGAAATTGTAATTGAATGCAGACAAGCTAAGAAAATATTTGTATAACAAAGGTTTATTAATAATATTAATTATAAAGACAGAATGAGTTTATCGTATGAAATGTTTTAAAGGATTAAAGAAAAATTTAATAGTACAACAAAAATAATTTTTCTTTATAATGTAAAATACAAAGGTTCCTAAAATGGCCTGCAAGAAGTTGAAATTTAACACCGTTATACTATTTCTTGTGGGGTTATTTGAAGTCATTGGTCTTTCGAAATAAACCAGATTCTCTTCAAGCTTTTCAAGTCAATATTGAACGTGCCATTCATGACATACGACATGATTTAGTAGAGAAAGTGCTCCAAAATTGGGTTCATCGAATTCGTTCCTGCAGAAAAAGTCGTGGAGGCCATTTGAATGGCGTTTTATTTAGAACTTAATTGTAACGACTGTTTTTCACATTAAATAAAAAAAAGTTTGGAATATCCTTAACAATAAGTGTGTTTTTTTAAAGAAATCATATCACTCTTATAGGAAAACCTTTTATTCTAAAATAAAGTTCTCTTCTAAGAGAGATGATATAAGTACATATGTGAATACAACAGAATAGTTTTATCTGGATGAACCGAAAGAACATGTTTCCCAGACAATGTCATAAGCAGTGATGCCAACTCTTGCTGGTCCTCGCTCTAACCGAGCAATGTCCAGTCAAGGCGCCTAATAAGACTCTCAAAACCTTTCTATTCATACCCAGCAGTAGATCAGATTTACCTGAGTCTAGTTCTTTCCATATGAACCTCGAGACTCTACAATCTTCTCTATTCCTCTAGGAATGGTTAGTTCTGCTAATTACCCAATTACTGAGTTCCCTATAGTAGTGACCGATTGGAGGTTTAACCGACCTGTCACTAACTGCCACATCTAATGCTGACCGTATTCTTGCCAGCTCATCAGCAATTTCGTTTCCCTCAATATTGCAATGTCCTGGTACACAACATAGCCTAACGCTAAATTTGTCCATAAGCAAGTTGAGAGATAGCCTACACTTGCTGACCAGCTTCGATTTGACACTATGCTCCTTCAATGCTTTCAGCGCCGCCTGACCGTCAACGTAGAATGTTGCCTTCAGTTACATGTTCTGTCACTAGTTCCGTGGCCCTGAGGATCGCTAGGATCTCAGCCTGAAATACACTACATTCGTTCGGTAGCCTAAAAGACCTACGAATGTCCGTTCCTAAAAAATAGACGCCAGCACCCGTGCTTATTTCCATTTTCGGTCCATCTGTAAAGACCGCGCAGGCCTCGTACAGTCTATCAGATTTGACCCAAAGATCCCTATCCGGAATGACAACCTTAGAGTACGTAAAACCAGGGGATATGGTCTCCCGTCTGCAAAAACTAATATTTTTCAAGAGTGATGTATGACCTGTAAATCCTGGCCTTACAAAGCCCGCTTCCATAAGCCTGAGCAAACTCCTTGCCGCCGTTCTCAACACACATTCTTCAATGGGAAGCAGGTGAAGGATGACGTCCAAGGCAGCCTGAGGAGTGCTCCTCTGGGCCCCAGTAATACCGAGCGAAGCACACCTCTGGACCTTAGCAAGCAGCTTCCTATGGCTTTCTTTCCCCAACGCCTCCCGCCTATTGGATCTATTGCTTTTTCATGTTTTTTTGTGCGACTTTGTCGAAGTAAATCGCTTTATCGTGCATTTATTTCACAATTACAACAAACGCAATGTGCTTTTAGTTCTTCTTTTGCTGGTCTAAGCCACCTTTTAAAAAGCTTCCTAGCCATTGTTAGATGATGAACTTAAACATATATACATAAAATCAATAAAGAACTTAATTTTAACAAATGTTCAGCTTTATAATAACCAAGGCACTTTCTTGCTTAAATCAACGGATATATATATGTACATTAAGAGTAAAATCATTGCTAAACAAATAAATCATAAAAATTTATGCACGAATTAAAAAAAAATGCTTGAGAAATTCTAGAATTCAAAGTCTTACAGACCAACCTAAATTACGACGCAAAGCGCAACGTAATTTAGCGCTTATATTTTACGCTGAAATGAGTAACCTACATTAGAGCGTTAACGTTGCGCCAGAAACAGTAATGTGTACTCACTTTAATTAATGAAAAACTCTAAATAAAAATAAGAAATAGAGATGAAGACGCTAAATTGACCTAAAAGTAGCTAAAGTTACATTACTAAGCAAACAACAACTTCACTTCTTGACGCGCTGTACAAAATTTTATTTTCCAATTGCAAAGCGTTGACGCCGCGATATTTCGGTTGGTTTCATACGTTTTGTATGGGCATGAGAAATTTCGACAGGCTGACAACGCTTTGCGTCGTAATGCTCTAAAGACATTCGCCACAGCAGGCTGCCAACTACCATCTGTCAAAATTAGAATACATGTGCGCATATGAGAATGATTATATTGATGACAGCAAGGCAACAGGGCAACAGGTTTGTGTCCATTCTGATTTTCTCGTAGCAGTCCAATTAAACTAATTTCTATTTTTAGTGGCGACAATAAACAATAAAGTGTTATCAATGCAATAAACTATGTGAAATAAATGAATGTTTAAAAATCTCTTATTCTGCAGAACGAAAACAGTAAAAATTCAATAAATTATAGTGTTATTTAATAAAAGATTTAAGTATATTTTATGTAATTCATTTTATTGTTGAAGGCTTGTTGAATTTCCAAGTATTTTTAAATAAATATACTTCAATAGTGTTGATAAAAACACGAGAAGAACTGTAAAAATTCCATAGAAATATATGCAGTTAAGTTTCTAAGTTGTTGTTGTGTCTATAAACCCAATAAAAATTGTTTACGTTTATAAGTAATTTTAAATACTTATATTGCTGTTAGATGTCATAGAACTTTATAGCTTCTGTTTGTAGTAATGGCTGTTGTAGTGGCCAAGCAACTGCATTTTATTTACATTTCACACAATACTGCAATAATTATTGTACCCGAGATATACTCCAAAATATTTTAAATTTTAATGACACGCCTAACAAAATATGTTTTGCTCTTTAATAGCCTCTTACAAAAGAAATAAAAAAAAACGCAGATTCTTTTAAAAAAGTTAAACTAAATTTAAAGTGACGTCACTGTTATAAAATAATATATTATGTCGCTGCTGCTCTCAAAATAATTAAGTAGCTGACTACCGGCTACAAATGTAGATAGTAGCATTTTGTAGTCGTGTGTTCGTGTTGCCTGCTGTAATAATGAGATTTAGATAAAATAAATTACTTAAAAGTTAACAGAAATTACCGACTAAGTGTTGCCAGCTTTGTACAAGTTGTAAAGAAAAGACGCCTTGCATATTCGACTGAATTAATAAGTTATTACTCACCTTTTGTTTACAAATAAAACAGAAAATATCTTGAGAATGAGTTGTATTCTTCTTACCAATGTTTTTTTTTTTGTTTATATTTTATTTATTTTTTCTTTGCATTTTCATTTTAGTTTTTTTGTTCTTGGATACATAGGTTTTTTTTTTGTTTTAAAGAAATTTCTTTTAGATTTTTTCAATCATTTAATATTCAGCTTTTCTTTTGATTTTTTTGCGTATATCTTTTTTTTGCTCATTTTATTATTTTTTTTCAAAGAAGTGAGTTTAAACTTTTTTTTTTTATTTTTGGTGTGTTTGTTAAATATTTGTTTATTTGTTTTTTAATTAAATATTTGAGTTGTTTTCATCGCTTAAATTAAAGCAGAAGAAGACTTTAAATATAATTTAAAAAAAAATTATTATATTTGTGTTTTTTGTTCTTGTTGTTATTTTTATCGTTCTTTAAAAGAATTGGTTTGAAATTTTTATTAATTTTTGTTGACATTTCTTATTTCTGTGTGTAAACATACGTAAATTTAATAATAATAATAATAATAATAATAATAGATAATAATAAATAGTATTTGGGCAAAAAGCTTCAAATTGTTATAAAAAAGAATCCTAAGACATTTTGAATGTCTCTTACAATTAAAAAGGGGTTTTTTAATATATTTATGTATGTATGTGTATATAATTAAAGGAATTATGTTAAAGGATAGACAAGAGTATTTTGTTTGTTATTTAATTTACGAAAACTAATATTAATGTTACATACATTTTTTAGTATTAATTTTTCATATTAAAATTAAAATAATTTTTGTTTTAATTGAAAAATATCTGGAAATGTTTCTAATTATTAAAACAAAAGTTTTTGTTTTGTTTAGCTAATGACATTTATGTTTTGATGTTAGATGATGATAATATTGTTTCTGCTTGCATTTCTTGCTCATGCCATTCCTTTTTAAGATTGATTTAGAACTTAATAAGAGAATACAATACGTATGTATGTAATTACTAAATACTTGCTGCTTAAATATTTAAGAATACTAAAATATTTTGTATGACTAACTAATTACAGAAATTTTTGGCTTGTGATAAATCGGCATTTGATTTTAGTGATAATTTACGTTAGCAGTTATTGGAAAGAACTTTATTTAAAAATATAATTTCTTTATTTTGTGTAGATCAATAGTCTATTAATTGTTATGAAATCCAGTTAAGAAAAATTAAGACAAAATTGCAAAAAAATTTCTGAAAAGTGAAACCTACGATAGATAAAAAACTGAACCTGATCAAGCCAAAACAGTTTTGGTATGAGGGCATGTAGGTATTTCATTACTATTTAACAGATTCGTTAATTTATAAAATCTTGTTTCGATCTGTGCAACAAGAAACACCATGAATTTTTCTCAAATCATTATATTCCTTTCATTATCCGCATTTAGCAAAATTAGGGTTTGAACCAAAAACACTAAATGTTGGAAAAATTAAATAAAATTGTAAAAGAATACATGTATGTACGAGTATATATTTCTATTTAAGTATATAGTTTTATTATTCAAAAGGAAGTTTTGTTTATTTCATTTTGTTTTCTTAAGATTAAAAGCAGAGTTTTCAAGCGAAAAAATCTGTAATCAAAAAGACATTTTATCAACGTTTTACATTTTCTTCCAGTAAATCTATATTTCTTTCCATGTACCACTTAAGTTTTATAATATAGATTTTGTCTTGTCCTTCGTTATATAATAAACTTAATAGAGCTTTTCCTGTTTCTTATATAATGTATAGTTTATTGTTTTTGTTTTATATTTTCTATCCATCACTACTATTTTTATTTTAATTAAAAATGTTCAAAATTTTATTCCCCTGGCTTTTATCCGATCTACGGTTATTAAAAGTACACCTAACGATTTATTTATCATCACCTATGCCTTCATCAGCTGTTGTGGTTTTTTTATCTTGACCCATGGCAGCTGCCGCATTATCATCATCATCAGCTTTAATATCACACTTTTCGGCAAGCATATCTTCGATACCCTCGTCAATAGGCTGATTTTCTTTGTTGGCTTCTAAATTGGCATCGTCATCTAGTTCGGGAGCCGATGGCTCTTGTGCACCGTTTGTTTTAATAGGATGTGGTGTCATTTTGACTCGACATGTTTCGTAAACTTTTTCGAAACCTAATTTAGTATAGAGATTACGAGAAGCATCATTTTGAGGACGTATCACAACGAAAGGTTTGTAACCGCGTTCAATAACTTTTTTAGTCAAGGCGGTGGCTAAGCGAATGCCATAACTGTAAATAGATGATAAAATAATTTACATATTGTCATACATATTAGAACAAATTAGAACAAATGACAAATATTTAATTAAAAAAAGTACAACAGATATTTAGAAAAACTTAAAATGCCAAACATCTAAAACTTAGATGGCCAAATTGGATGACGGCCAGACGTACATATATGGAATAATTAATAAAAAATTAAATATATTAAACTAGGTGGAGTACATAGACAATACATGAAAATGAACGCTTATTTTAAGCTCAAGGAGTAATCAAAAAAAGAAAACACTTCTTAAAAACTTTCGGTAACAATATCTATCGTAATACTAAACATATTTAGATTAAATTTTGCTGACAATATACGGCAGACAATTACTACCAGTTCACGTTGTATCGTTAACGAAAGGCATAGTGTAGGGAGAACAGATGGTGAAGTGTTAAAGAAAGGAAGCTTAACTCAGTTTTTTTAAGCCTGCTAAAGCGCGATTTGCTAATATTTTTAGAGCACTATTGCATCCCCGCTGGTGTTAAATAGACGCATTAACTTTCTTAAGCTTATTTTGCTGCGCCTATGACTGTGCGACAATACGACGAGACAGTCGTACGCATTCAAAGTAGAAAAGAGATAAAAATGAAATAGATTTTTGTTTTGATTATTAGCCTAACTTGTGGCCCCTGGTTAGCGATGGTGCTAAATCCAATTATAACCAATTTTTAGTATTAAGAATTAAGAAAATAAAAATTAAGAAAAAAAAAAAAAAAATTAAATACGACATATTATTCAGAATGCAGTGAAATTAACCGATTATACTAATACGTGGTGGAGTACATATCGAGCCTTTATTGCAACGTAGTCATATCTCAAAATCGGTTAATTTCACTGTATTCTGAATAAAATCCACATTTATGCATAGATTTTCATGAAGTAAAGTTTATTCTATTTGGAATAAAATACCTTTCTAATCATGTAATAAAAAATATGAATATTCCATTTTCAATTTTTTATATATTTTTTAAGAATAAAAATTTACCAATTTTGCATAAAAAAAATTATTTTTAATCATTGCAGTCTAAATTATTCCGAAGCCATTGAATTTATAAAAAAAAAATTTTAGCATGGCTTAAAAGAAATTTCATTTCAAGTATTTTTTGTGACAAAATTGAACAAGTCGTTCCATAGTTTTGACAAAATTGGTAAATCAGCCCTTTCGAAAATCCCAAATTTAAAAAAAAAAAAATTTATCCATAAAATTGAAAAATTTGACCATTTTTGTACTTAGGTATCCTTGATGCATCAAATCTATATAGTGGTTATTCAAGCCTTTAACATTTTTTCGATTTTGTTGACTTGTGTTATAGTTATTTTTTGGAATAAGCTGTTTTAGCTGCTTTCACTTCCTGACCTTTGCAACAGAAAAAGTGCAGTTGAGATATGTGTGGTGTAATTTTTACGTTTTCCCACTTTTCGTCCAAATTATACAACGAATAATACTTCTCAATAGCATCGGATGGTATAAAATACATTTTAATCCCTTTTATGTTTAGCTGTGCACATTGATAAAAAAGCAAATGCATCGAGTAATATAACTGCTCCAACTCCATCAACGGCCCCCTTTCTATGTGAGCTAGCGAAAAAATTGCATTCTGCCGAAGAACATTCAAATTCTATTTTAAAGTCGTTTAGTCTGGACAAAATAAATTTATTTTTAAACTGAGAGCAGCTCCCATCAGAAAAGATATGTGGATATTTTTGATATTCTTTCGGCAACGCTTTCTCAACTTTTCTTAAAGCTTTTGCAAATGTTTGCTTGCATTTGTACGGCTCGTCCTGCGCTTGTTTTCTATTTGAAATTTCTTTCAGTTTCGCCCGACTTTGCCTTTTACGTTTACGTTCATACTGCTTATACTTTTAAATTTCACACTAGCGATTTCGTACGAGACAAATTTTGCACAGCCGCTTAGTTCCCAATTCTTCCTATTTTCAAAATATTTGTTTTTTTAATTTAATTGCAATAAAAATGTCTGTTTGTAATCATTAATTGATGAACTTTCTTCACGCAGTTTCGATATATTGATACAAAATGGTGTTTTTCAATGTCATACGGGACATTGATTTAACGGATAATGCAAAGCAAAATTTTATAGTTATTTTTAATCGTATTGAATTTTATGCATTATTTACTAACTCTTTATATCCTTACGGAGATCTAAGAGAGAAAAACTCCGTCTATAACGACTAGCGCTAAGAATATTTTTCAAAACAAAACTTGCTCTTCAAATTAAAAAAAGTTTCATTTGGTTGACTTTGGACATGAATATCTCGAAATGAATAATGAATAAATGCAAAACTTTTGCAGATTTATTAAATTTGATTGTTGTTCTTTCAAAATTTGCAAAAAAAAAAATTTTTTCAAGAACTTTTAATTTTTTCCTCTCGGTAGACCTTCTGCTAGTCAATATTTAAAAACATAAGCTTGACCGTGTGATTTTTGAAAAAGAATAAAGCATCAAAATGAAAGCAAACCCTTTCAAACAAAAAAAAAAAAAAAAAGAACATTAAAAATCAGTTAGCAAATGTGTTATGTGTTATACAAATATCAATAAATACGTTTATAGACTATTTCGCAACTGTTAATATTTCGTTTTTTTATCACACGTTATTCTTCATATACGAGTATGCACGTAATTCTTGGTACAAGTACTAACTGAATTAATATTCTAAGCAATTTTTGTCGAACTAGGGAAATAATTCCACCCATATACAATCACATATGTCCACGACATTCTGAATTATTTAAATTATTACATACATATGTATGTACATACATATGTACATTCTTTAACCATTTTATATGTATTAACTGAAAACATTTGTATTTTAAATTAAAATATTTAAAATGAAACCGGATTTTTTTTTCGATATTTATTATTTCTACATTTGTCCCAAAACTTTGGCAAACGTTACAAATATCCATCTAGATATTCTACTTTTTTCTCTTCTTTTATCCATTGTAACATTTTTTAAAGACGAAAAAATATAGTATTTATGTAATCCAACTCACCCTAATCTTCTATAATCTGGACGTGTTTGCATTGAAAACATTGCACCATAATACGAATGTACCATCCATGCTGCTAATTCGTTTGTATCTTTTCTAAAAATACCCAAACCAGGCAGCACCCGTACCAATATCTCGAATACATGGACACATTCAATCTCATTGGCCGGATATAGATCGTGAATGCGTTTAACATCATCCACAGTCAATTGGCGCATATACGCATTATCGGGTAAATCATCGAATTCCAACTCCGTATTCAGTTTATTACACACATAAATATCACCCTCAAGCCTTTCCATTATGCCCATTTTTTTATAAAAATCATCCAGGCGATTCATAATAGCAATGTGCGTAAAATTCAGGTACAGTGGTTGTTGCCAATCGATCAGTATGTCTTCGGTACGCATTAGGTCCACATGCTCGATTTGTTCGGATGGGCAGAATATGCCAAAACTTTGGTATATATTGTTGTTGGGCTGAAATAGTTTTACAAATCAAAAGTTTTATTTCTTTTTTTTTCAATTTGTTTAGACTAAATCGTAACATCCATACCGTTAGTGTGCATCCTGGAAAATGTAATAATATTGGTTTTTCAGGCCAATCTTTTGAAACATAAAATTTGAATTCCCAAACACGATCATTCAGGTACGTTCGTATTGTCTGATGAAACTAAAAGAAGACAAGTAAAGTAAACACTGGTTATTAAATATTGAATATAAAATAAGCCTTAATAAGATATGCCGATAAAAACTAATAAAATATTTAGTTGGAGTTTTCAGATGGCAGACAATTTATACGAAAAGTTCTTTAGTTTTTTCCCAATTTATTTTGGCGATCACGAAAAATATTTCTGGCAATTACCCGTGTGAAAAATTATAATTCCTTCAGGCGCACATGAATGATGATTTTCTTACAATAGAACTGGTGGTTCCGGTATGGTTTTTAGATATCCGTTGAAGAGTTTATGGTTGTTCATTCCCTGATCACCTGTCTAACAGAATTGTATTTATGTCGATCTATGTGAATCTCTGTAAAACTGCGAGGTGTCCATTTGCAACATGGACGCTTTGTTGATGCAATGCTTCCTTTGTTTACATGAGAGGAATTAAAGGGTGCATAATATGTAACATAAAAACTGATATGATCTAGGGCGCATAAGCACACAAAACATGGAAACAATAGGGGCAATCACTCTTAGTATTGTAATCATTGCAGATCTTGCAAGTCTAGCTTATGTTCATCTCATCATTATTGCAGCAGTGCAATAACAAATATGTAAATAAACTAGTCCTCCAAGATCTGCAACGAATGCAAGAGCAGTTTTCAACCATGAGTGATTTCCGCGAATGTTAACACAAATGCAAGTGTAAGAAATCAAGATAACTTTCATGTGGAAAACATACACTTTTAATTGTTCGTCTTTAATCTGGCGGTTGCTGTTGTAATCAGTCATTAAAGGGAAACAAAAACTATTTTGCTACCGCTGACCGATATTTCGGCGAAGTCTTTTAATTATTTTCAAACGTTACTAAAGTAATCGCCCTATTGGAAAACGCTATAACTTTTGCAAATCCATCCAAATGTTTACTCCGCAAGAATAATTATTTCCATTTTCCATAAAAAATTACAGCAAAAGAACATCGGGTCATTACTTTTGCCTCGCCCTATTCTGCGATTGTTTCATCACTAAAAAAACTTCAAAAGTAGCAGAAATTTCAATGTTGCCAGATCATTAAGAAAGTTTAAGCTGCGCTGATACTAAAAAATCGCCATGATCCTGTTGAAAAATCTCAGTGTGCAATGTTTCCCTTAGAAGAATTGCAACAAAACTATTTCTATTAAAAGCAAAAGAAAACAACAATTTAAACAAAAAAAAAAACTGTAATTTACAAATGAGCTATTTAAAAAGAGAAAACAAAATATGAAATAAATTCAAGTAAATACGAAATAGTAAAACTATTTGAAATTTAAAACTGAACAAAAAAGAAATAATGGTTAAATTTAATTTAAAAGGGAAATAATTCATAAGAAGTGGTTTAGGTAGGTGTGGTAATTGTGGTAGAGATGGTATGCTCGTAAGATGTTTTGTTTGCTCTCATTAACGTTTCAACAAACATGTGCATTGTGTTCTATAGTGTAGAACATAAATGACTTCAAGGACACTTCTTATTCCAGCTTTCTGTGTTTTCTTCTGTTGTATACATCTATATGTTACGCCATCATGGATTTGTTCGGTCTGGTGTTATGGTTTGCTAGCAGTGCATGTTTATTACCGCCAGCATTTACTTTATTGTAAATCAATCACATTGGCTTCATATATAAAAAAACAATCACACTTTTGTGCTTATTTGACAAATTTTGTGTAATCTTAAAAAATTAATCAAGTAATGTATATTTGTCTGTATATTCTTACATAATGTATGTACATATGTATGTATATTTATACATATACAGGTGATAAAACTTGAGATCAAGGTCCATACAATTACAATAAATGTAAAAAGTAGTGGAATCGATTTCGAATTGTAAAAAGGCCAATACACGCAATATAATAACTGCGATTAGATTTTAAATAACTTAGGGCCAAGGCGACTTCATACCAGGTGTCCTCAATAGCCCAAGGTGATTATATTCGCAATTATGTTGGAACACAAGCTACTCTTGTTCGGCTTGATCCTTCCACCGGAGTTTGGGTCTTCCCCTTCTACGTCCTTATCCACCATCGCGGCATGAGCACAAATAAGGCTTATATAAAAAAACTTCTCCTTGATGCGAATTGTAGCATCCGTTCGTCCACCGGAGTGAACCTGGAGACAAGATGTTTAATCCTCCTACCACATCCAAACTCGTGTCTGGTATCATGGCAGCTGTATTGTTCTAGTGACACCATGTCCATTCCATCTTACTTCCTGGATGGCAGCAACATCAGATCTGTAGTTATTCAGTTCGTCAGCCAACTGGATCATTGCACCTGCTCTGTACAAAGTACGAACGTTACAGGTGCAGATCCATAAATCATGATCCTTTATTCGTTGGCGGTGGTCGTCAACTTTTGTAGGGGGCCGTTTTTTAGATCTCTTAGCCATAACCTAATATAATGTTTTTTATGGTCGCCGCACCCGAAGTTATTCAGAACGCAACTATCACTAATATCAACGACAATCGGATCTTCGCTCCGGAACGAACCGAATCCAATTCGGCCAAGAATTGTGAACTCAGCGACTGCTGTATCAGACGGAAGTGTTTTCCATTGGAAAGAACTCCCGTTACCAACAGCATCGGAGCTGTTACAACAACAACAACAACAATAAAAAAATTTATTAATTTATTAACCAGCATTGCGTATGTTTGTTATATAAATAATTAAATATCACTCATACGCTCAGTAGTATAGCAGTGTTGCCGCTTAGTAATTTATTTATTAGACATCCGAAGAAAAACTACACGATTAAATAAAAGTTACAACGACACGTAAAACAAAACATATATGTATCACACGTTTATCAATTTCTTATATTTGACTTTTTGTTAATATTGAGCTCAATTCTTTCAATATCTTTTGAGCATTTCTTACCTAGATTTTAAGTTTTTGTTTCCTTCTCTACTCATTTCTCTATTTGTAATTAATAGTTGGAGTTTATTTCTAGAATCTAATTTATTTTTCGTAACAGGATAAAAGCTTAAAAATATTTGTATTGGTCGTTAGAAATATTATTTATCACAAATTATAATGAAATGGCAACACTGATGTTTCTGTATATGTACATATGATGAGTTGGTATGACTACCAACGAAATATATATTTAGATATTGTTAACCCGCAACAAATAAATAAAAATTAAAACATACATACTTGAGTACATGCTCAAATAAATGTAAAACATTAATAAATAATTAAAAAGGCGCAGCTGTCAAGGGAGAAGAAGAAATTTGTTAAATAAAAATGTATTATGAGAGTTCAAGTATTATTGCAAATAAAACAGCATTCTGTTTATCTAAATCAAATAATGAATTAAACGAATCACTATTTGCAAAGATGATGGTTGACCTTAAACTTTTGAACTGTGCTGCTGGCTGCCATCTTTATGATTTGGAGTTCTTTTGTATGGCTGCTCAGAAAATAAACAAACAAATTTAAATGATATTGATAAAATGAACCGTAAAATGAAAATATGGGTTTGTGAGTTTTGGTATGTTTTTTTTTTTAATATTTTATGCACGAGCAGATTACCCCATAACGAATTCACATTACGTCATTCTAATTCATTACTTTAGCTGCAGGTTTAAAAAAGTTTTTCCTAACAACTAATAAAAGTTTTTATCTTTTATTATCCCACGAGTATACTAAATTTGGCTAAAGATTTATACATAAGAATTTTGTGGCGAGTTTTGCGCCAGGTTTTTATTACATATTCATTAATTTATGGGATGTTATGATTATGACACATGCATGAATGATGCTGATTTTTGCTTTACATAAATTCTATTAAAGTGATATTTGCCAGGTTTTTAAAAACATTCATTGTTGGTTGATTTACAGTTGCCCCACTTAAATATCGATTTGGAAGCTTTTCCTTCCATATGAAAAAGTATTTTTTCAGATTAATACAGATAGATCCTGCTTTTTAATTTTTATACTCTTCATCGTAAATGGTGTGGTTACGAGCAATAATCGCCATTTTGAATTTATAAAAGCGTTTTTGCAAAAATTAAAAGAGTGAATTTAAAAAAATTTAATGCAGAATCAAAGATTCTTATCTCCGCAATACTATGGTAAAACATACAAAAAAAAAACCTATTCATTCGAGAAATATTTAATAAAAACAAATATCGCGCATATTGCAATATTATCTATCTGGAATATTGAATTGAAAATGCTTATGTCGGCTTAGGAGTTTGTTGAAAGGAAGTTTTTCGGTTGTTGCTTGGCATTTGTTGAGATAGTAAATTCTTTTAAATGGTCTCAATTTGCAACAATCGCTTATCTTTACTTTGGTTCTTATAACAGCACTCTTCTTTATGAAAATTTATTTCGTGGAAAATATGCAATAACAACTAAAGTCATTATAAAAAATTTAAACAAAATAAAAAATTTATGAGCATTTTCTTAAGTACATTTTGGTGCTTATTGCAAATGTAATACACTTCCTCAATACTTAAGCCAATATGTGAAGAAGGTATTTCACGTAACCATACAGTTCTGCGAAAAGAATACAGCAGCATATATAACTCATTTCGTTCTTAAGTCGATTTAGGCGATTATTAGGTTAGGTTAGGTTGGTAGGTTGCTGGAAATTAGAAATTACCTGTAAGAAGGCTTAACTCTTCTACAACTCTTCTTTGCGCGCTATGCTGATTTTTTATAACAGTGTTGAGGCGCCTCAGGTGTTAAGTAGACGCATTAAATTTGTTAAGCTGTATGAGCAGGCATTTTATTAATTGTTTTACTTCGCCGATGTTTCTGCTAACCGACGATGGATGGCGATGTTGTGTACATTAGCTTGGAACAGCATCAATCGCTGTCGGAACAGTTTTTAGTGACCAGTGCTATGACTTCATCACTTAAATAGTCCGACAAGAATTAATACAATGTCTCACTAATGTACATTAGAGAAATTAGTGATGTTGATTGACTTGTCTGGCCAGGGTTTGAACCGAGGCCTCAAGTCATTGTTTGCTTAGTAGTCAACGCGCTATCCACTTCAGCCAACACCACCCTCATGGCAGACATGGCAGAATTTGATGCAATTATAAGAATTTTTCGTCTTTCTTTTGGAGTTTTTGCCATTTTATTCCGCCCTTTCATGTTTTTTTCATATCTTTACACGTTATTTTAATAATTGAACACAACTGTCTTTCCTCTATTAATGTTTTTGGCAAAAAAAAAAAATGTCGGTATCAAAAATACGTGAAAAAAGTGCAGTCAGTCTAAGAACAGTGCACCGTATTTTACAGTCGTGCCCATACATAGTCCGACGAAAAATGCAAAAAAAAGCACCACTTAATGAAAAACGCAAATCACAACGTCTACAGTTTGCCAAAAATACAATGACATGGTCTGACAAATGGTTTAAAGTTGTATTTTCCGATGAAAAAAAGTTTAATATTGATGGTCCTGACTGGTATAACTATTACTTCTATGACTTAAATAAGGAGGAATTATTTTTGAGCCGCAGACACAGCCGAGAGGGCGGAATAATGGTATGGGGTGCAATTTCGTATTATGGTACCATATAATTGGTTTTTGTACCCCACAAAATGACTACAACGACTTACAAAAACATTCTGGAGGAAGCATTTCCAAAATTTAATGATTGGACGTACCAACATGACAACGCTCCGATTCATACCGCCAGAGCAGTAAAACAATGGATTGATCAACAAGGTCCCCATATTCACCAGACCTGAATCCAATGGAAAATGTGTGGGGTTGGCCTGCAAGAAGAGTTTATGAAGGAGGAAAACAATTTGAGACGATAGAATCCTTAAAGGATGCAATAACGGAAGCATGGAGTTCAATTTCGCTAATTATGAAGGAGGAAAACAATTGAGACGATAGAATCCTTAAAGGATGCAATAACGGAAGCATGGAGTTCAATTTCGCTAAATTACTTAGAGTCATTATATATATAATTCGATGCCAATTCGCATTTTTGAGGTTATTTCTAAAAATGGTGGCAGTACTCATTACTAATTGAATGCTATAAGATAATAACTTTATATTTTTTAGAATGTTTATTTAAGCTATAGGTCTTTTGATTTAATATATATATATTGTTGTTTATATTTATATTTATTTTCGATTTATAAAATTTTCCTGAAGATGCTAACAAATTGTTAGCAAAATATCGAAAATATATATAAATATAAACAACAATATATATATATATTAAATCAAAAGACCTATAGCTTAAATAAACATTCTAATAAAAAAAAAAAAAAAGTCAAATAAAATAGAATATAAAGATAATAACTTTATATAACCTAAAATTTAAAAATAAATTACAATTTGCTTAGTTGTAAAATATTCCTTATGGCACCACGAAATAAGCCCCAATGAAATAAGCCCCAAATCGAAAAATGAAATAAGCCCCAAAAAATTTTATGAAATAAACCCCAAAAAAAATGAAATAAGCCCCAAACAAAATTTACGAAATAAGCCCCAAATAAAATGAAATAAGCCCCAAAAAATTTTATGAAATAAGCCCCAAATTTTTAAAAAATGAAATAAACCCCAAAAAAATGAAATAAGCCCCAAATTTGTTAACTTTATGATGTAAGCTTAAGAAGAAATCATAAAATGCAAGAATTTTATCCTCTAAATTATATCGAACACCGGCTTCGCGTTCCAAGCATTCTCTGCATAACCGGCCTACGGCCGGGCGCAAGGAATTTATCCTCTATGGTATATCGAACACCGGCTTCGCGTTCCAAGCATTCTCTGCATAACCGGCCTACGGCCGGGCGCAAGGAATTTATCCTCCATGGTATATCGAACACAGGCTTCGCGTTCAAAGTATTTTCTGCATAACCGGCCTACGGCCGGGCGCAAGGAATTTATCCTCTATGGTATATCGAACACCGGCTTCGCGGTCCAAGCATTCTCTTCATAACCGGCCTACGGCCGGGCGCAAGGAATTTATCCTCTATGGTATATCGAACACCGGCTTCGCGTTCCAAGCATTCTCTGCATAACCGGCCTACGGCCGGGCGCAAGGAATTTATCCTCCATGGTATATCGGACACCGGCTTCGCGTTCAAAGTATTTTCTGCATAACCGGCCTACAGCCGGGCGCAAGGAATTTATCCTCTATGGTATATCGAACACCGGCTTCGCGTTCCAAGCATTCTCTGCATAACCGGCCTACGGCAGGGCGCAAGGATTTTAGATCTATTTTACTGATATGAAATAAGCCCCAAATAAAATGAAATAAGCCCCAAAAAATTTTATGAAATAAGCCCCAAATTTTTAAAAAATGAAATAAGCCCCAAATAAAATGAAATAAACCCCAAACAAAAAATTTGAAAATTTTTTGGGGCTTATTTCATTTTTCGATTTGGGGCTTATTTCATTGGGGCTTATTTCGTGCCACCATTCCTTATTCAAGTGACACACGAAATGGTACCAAAGAAATACATGTCTTTAAATAAATTCATAATTTTAGTATAATAAAATATGTATATTTTTCATTTCTTTAGGAAACTAAAGACAACACTTTGAAATTTGGTTGTGCAAAAAATTATTTTTTTCTGAACTTTAGTTTAGGAGATATACTTAATTAAAGTTAAAAAAATGTGATTCCTTATTCAAGTGTCAGGAAGTGTATTTGTGTCTGTTTTTAAAGAAGGTTGTTATTTTTCGTCAAAGATAAAAGGTTTTCTTTAAATAAAAATTATTAATAATTAATATATTTTTGTACATTTTATATACTTTTTTAAACTTTATAATTTTTTTTTTCTTTGAAAAGTATGTATGTACTCGTATGTATTATTCGAGAAATATTCGCTTGAATTTAGCGAATACGAATATGTTGAAATAGGCCAATAGTGGAATAATCGAATACGAATACGAGTATTCGTAACATCATTAGTAAATACATACATGATGGTGTCCCAGTATTGAACGTAGATTATCGGACTCGATATTTGTCTAAATGACTGAACATCATCTGAGAGTTTCTAAGTTTCTCACTGTAATAGATTCGAAAAAGTATGTTTATTAAGAAGGACTGCTTGAAACTTTTTTTATTAGACATGTCGTTTAAACTGCCCTCGTATTACGTAAATTTTAGATCTTGCAAAATAAACATTAAACATTGTACGTATAACACGTACATTCTATAATACAAAAAATCTTAATCCGCTTTTTAAAATATAAAAAAATAAATAAAAAACATGATACAGATCTGCCCGTTTGTCTGACTGTTTGTTTTAATCTCTTAATAGAAATATTTGTGTTTTTCTCTGTATTAAGTTTTTATGTATTTCTGCTTTATTTCTGTTAAATATTCATATTTATTTAGAAAATATTTGTACTTGCACTATTATGAAACCCTCTCATCATCACCATCATAATTATTCCCATCTCATTTTGTCAGCAGTTGTTGGTTGGTTACATTTTCATTTTTCTTTTTTTACTTGTGTTAAGAATATATGTATGTATGTATTTGGTTTTGTGTGAAAAATTTTTAGCATGTTGCACATGTGGCATTTATGTATGTTTGTAAAATATTTTAATAATTTTTGTTGCTTTCAAGCCACAAGTTTAACAAAACTGTGCAATAAGAAGCAATAAAAGGAAAACGAACAAATATTAAAGAAATAACAAAAACTTTTGCGTTTCTTTATTTTCTTTTCAAAATAAAAGTACCTCAATTAATCATCACATTGAATTTTTTTATGTACTAAGTTGTATGCATGTACAAAATAAACATTGTTAAGAAAACTTTTTATTCTGACTTTTAGCAATTAAATAAATTTGTTGGGTGTTAAAATAAATCGCATGTTATACAAAATAATAATAATGAAAGACAAAGTTAAGCAAATAGGTATTAAAATTATTAATAGTTTCGAATATAAATAAAAGATTTATTGAAAATTCATTGGGAGTTGATTCGAAGGTAAATTGCAGTAAGAGACAATCAAATAATTCAGGTGTGCTTAACCTGTGCGTGCTCTTTTGCTTAATACGAAACTTAATATTTATTTAATTGGGAGGCCTGCACGACGTACGTTTTTCTGCAGCAATCGAACTTGTTTTTATCCACAATATACGTTTTTTTGTATGTTACAAATAATTTTAATATTTTAAAAATTGTCGCAAGATTTTTGCTGATGTCGTATTGGTAGGTCTACGACATGAATATAAATAAGTTTTTGAATTGGAGAAACGCTCCTTCTAATCACTTTTTTACACTGCTGCATTCATTTTTCCCATTTTATATACCATGTCAATTAGAAATAAGATCAAAAAGTCGACACTGCTTAGGTTTAAAATTGATTTATCTAGTCTACTGGGTTAAGTGCGTTAAAAAATAAAACTTTTTTTTTTTTTATAAAAACATTGGCAACTTTGAAAGATATAAGCAACGTCGATAAGTAAGAAGTGGATCATTTGTGTTTGTAAATGCATCAGCTTTGTATAGATCGTTGCCAGCTTAAATGCATCAAAATATATGAAATTTAACATGTGCACTGAATTACTGTATATCTTACATCGTCTTAAGGAATCGAGGCACTTCGATTCTTCTTTTGAGACTTGTTTAATAATGACTAATTGGTCTTTTTAAAAGCTGATTAAAATATACAAAAAATAAATAGTGGATCAATCTAATAAATGGCAAAGAAAAACAAAATTAGATAATAATGTGCAGTCGCCCCCATAATAAATTCCGTCATTTCCAACTCGAAGTGTTTGTTCCCCACCACAAAAATAGAAAATTCCCAAAAATGCAAACGCTGGGATCATATAAACAATACTTTTGTCAGTCATACATATTTCATTTTTTTTGGGTATCAATATGCTTGCTTACCTTTAGCGATTCCGGAAAATAACGTTCTAAATAATCCAATATTTCGGGAAGCTCAGATTCTTGCACCAAACGGAAGTGTCTGCCTTCAGGAATGATTTCCATTTCTAAAATAAAACAAAACCGAATTCAAACGTTAACTTTATCTTTAAAAGCGAACAATTAAAGAAACAAGAACATAAATGAACTTTCGCAACAGAACTTGAAAAATTCACAAAGGTTTTTCCGGTTTTCTATTCTTTTTTATATTTTTTCACATAAATTTCATTATGGTACTTTTTCAAGGCCATTGCAGTGCTTGTGAAGGCAGCGAATAAAAAAAATATGGAAAATAGTCTTGCATAAGATTAAACGTAAAAGACGGAAAATAAAATCAATTCTATTGTTTTAAATTTCAACTCGGTATCATCTAAATGAAATCTACTGCGTTTAACAATAAACTGCTCTTGAAATGTCTTCAACAGCAGCAAAAACAAAATGAAAACATCACCAATGCTTGTGAGCTGATAATGATGCTGCGGCTACGGCTGCTGCTACAACACTTTTAGTGCTGCTGATGGCGTGATGATATTGAAAGTGATGAAATATGAATGACTGACGGGGCTGACTGAATCAATGACGGACGGACTTATACTCGAATAATGAAAATATGGACATATGTATGTATGTATGTACATATATAAAACATTTTTTAATACAAAATAAATATAATGAATTGTTAAAGCTGTAATACGACTAGTTGTGAAAATAAATATATGTAATAAGTAAGTCCTTTATAAAATATGTATTTCCTCATCAACTTTCTTGTTTAATTTAAATGTTATTTTATTGTTCGTTCATATTAATTTTTTGGCCTCAACCTTTTGCATAATATATTAATCCTCAGGCTTATTGAAATGAGAAATCTGTTTTTAATGATTTTGTCAGAACAATAATTTACCTTAATGGCTTTTGTTGCAATTAGAAACAAACAAAACAAGCAGAAGCAAAGATCATAGATTGCTTTTGACTTTGAGTTTAGCTATAATAAATGCATACTCTTATGTTTAGTATATTAATGCTGAAGGATTTGTATTTTCTGTGGTAGTTCATGCAATTATTATAAGTTTTGTATTAAACTTTAACAAGTAAATAGCAGACAGCTTGTAGACTTAAACTTTATTACACTGATGAACAAATCATTTTGTTTATCTTAATACTCAAAAACATATTTTTCTATCTCTTTCTGTTTATAACATAATATATCGTCAGCTCACTATTGGTTTCAGAAACCAAAACTTGATTAGCAAAATTGTTAATTGTTCCTGAGATACCATTCATTCAATTTGTTGCTCCATATCAATAATAAAAATACATATATAAAATTATACGCACATCCATTAAAGTTCACAAAAATTTACAATACTGCGTCATTTAACATATGCTGCAAACAGTGGGGCAAACATAAAAAACTTGCATTAAGTCTTTTTTGCTATTTATTTTTTAGTTCACACTTTTTGGCATATCCGTCAAACCAAAATGAGCTAACAATATAAGCACAACTCTTTTTTACACCGTCTTTTTACATGATCTTAAAAAATACGGTCCACAATTAAGATGCAATGATTTTTTTGCACGAAATTTTAGATTTACGATTTTTTCCGGATTACATATATTTAAAATAATTTGTACCGTGTCCATACTAAAGTTATTTAGAGTATGATAATAACACTGCTATGCAAAAAATCACTTTTTGGCTCTCCTTTAAATAAAACTATGTGCACTATATGGATTTTGATGTCCTAAACTCAAATCCGTTTTCGGTTTTTCTCCATCACGTACGGTTTTTTTATGGGCGTGGCATTTTCCCCCCATAAATTAGTCAGGTACGAAGACATATTTCAGCCTAACTCAAGAACGACTCATCCGATTTTCATAGACAAAACACCAAAATATATCGATATAGTTTTTTTCTATATTTTAAGTTTCAGAGGGGAAAAATTTTTTTTCTTGCAAAATTCGTTTATTTTTCCAGTTTAAAAGTGCAATAAAAAATATTTTACACATTTTTCTAAGAGCTAAATACCTCAAGAATAAAGTAAGGTATAAATCATGAAAATCGATTAACAAATGCCGACTTTATTCTCAATTTACCGCAGGTAACCAATATTGAACGAATATGTGTGCAGTCAACCTTACATATGGTATGGGAGCAAGAAAAACAGTACAACGTTAAAATTTAGCCGGCAAGAGTAAATTTTATTCCAGGAGAAAAAAATGTAGCAGAAAAACATTTAACATTTTAACAGATGGTTGAACTCTTCCAAAATCAGAACATACATTATTATTTATGTGGTGGTATGCAATTTTCACTATACTATTTATTACTTTGTTACATTATTAAAAAATCTAGTTCTCTGTAAAAATATTTTCAGAAGAAAATTTTTCAATTGTAATGATTGAAAAATTCCATTCTAATTTTTAATGTCATTGAATTGTGTTTTCTGAACTTTTTGAAATTTTTAAAATAAATTTGGTATTTTGTATAAAACAATAGTTTTATTCTGGCGTTTTAATATTAAATCCTACATTTGGGGGCTCAACCGTAACTTAGATCTGAAAATTCATAAAAATGGAATGGGCCAGCGCATCAGATCAGGACTTACTGGACGCTTGTCATGAATACAAATTATCCGATGATGGTGACAGGAGCACATTAATAAGAAGAATCAAGCTTTTTGAAAAGAACAGAGCAGAAAAGCGAAAGTTGGAAGAAGACCAAAGGATTCAGATAGAAGCTGTAAGAAGGAAGAAAGATGAAGAAAGATATAAAGCTGAAAATGAAAAAAGAAACGAAGAAGTGCGAGTTGTTGAATCAATAACTCAAGATCAAGATAATAGTGAAGATGAACTACAAGCATTTGATACGAGAGTAAGACAAGAAGCTGTGAGAAGAAAATGTGAAGAGGATGCAATGAGATTTGAAGATAGGGTCATGATTGAACTACAGCGACTCAGAAATTTGGATATACGTGATCCACGAGATTCAATACAGCAATCAAGCAGAAATTTCAAGGAAAACTTCCATCAAACGTTAAGAGGGAATCAGCCGGAAGTTACATTTCGAGATGTCGATGAATCTATGCAAAAGTTTTCCGGCGAAGACGGTCATAACATTGACGAATGGCTCGATGATGAAAAAAAAATTCTAATTAAACTACATACTCGTAAAAGCGACAAATATAATTTGAATATAAAATAAAAATTGTATGTATTTTGTTTTTATTAAGTTATGAAATTGTTTTCAGCGTTTCTTTCCAATCTAATTAATTCAGAAGTTGATTTTTAGCACATGATGCTGCTATCCAAAAAATGTATACTCCTATTTATGCGATACTTTATGTAAATTCGTTAATTCACAAAATATAATAAAATTAAATATCTCTGATGAGGATTCAAGAAATGCCAATCGGGACGTTACACTCAAAATATTATGCAGATATATTTAAATGAAAAATCTTTTCAGACAGTAGTATTTTCATTTCAAACCCAGAGCACTTTCATTTCATGTGGTTTTTTAGTAAAAACTACTATTTGTCTTTTCTTTTATTTTAATTTGAATATTTTATTTTTGACTGTTTTACTGAATAAAAATTTTACAACATTTAAATAACTAATTTTATTGACTGCACAGAAAATCTTTAAAATATGTAATGTTGCTTTATATACAAAATACAAAGGAAGATAAAAAATAAATATCTTCGCAATAGAACAAAATGTTCATTCACTTTTAACTTCAATGTAAACTTTAAAAATAATCTACATTTAGTTAATATAAAACATTTTTGAATATACTTTTAAATCCCAGGATTCGGTATTTATAAACAGAACCTCAAAATCCCGAACCGTGGTTTTTGAGATTTTTTTTTAATATAAATTAATTTAAAATTCTTTTTACAGTAGAAACTCGATTCTTGCATGTAATGAAAACCGGGCTCGGTGCAAGTTTCGAGGTTGTCGCAAGTACCGAGTATTAATTTCCCATACAAAATAAAAGGCACATACAACATCTGTTTAGAATCTAAGTTTAATATTTCAATTCAAAACACTTAAGTTCAACGCATTCGTATAACAGTAGATACATATTTTATGTGGAATTAAAGAAATTTAAAATTTTTGTTTGTTTTGTACAAAGTCGCTTGTTCAGTACTACACTGCTTCTTAGTCTCTGGAGTATCATAATATAGACTAATGAAGCATTTTTTTTGTCAATAGTCAGCTTAAAACTGATTCAAATTAGAACATTTCATCAGCAGCAAAAAACGACGGGGATTTCCCGAAATGTATTCAGTCTAAGAACGCGTAAACAAAGCAGCACACACGAGTAATCCAAAAATGTTGCAAGTATCGAGTTCAAAATTTTCGGATGTTGCAAGTACTGAGTGCGTAATGTAAAATATTTATATGTTGCAAGAATCGAGGTGTGCAAGTATCAAGTATGTGCAAGAATCGAGTTACTACTGTATTTCAAAATATTTTAACATTCTTACTGCCGAATTGCCAACGACAAATTGTTGTATTTTGTTTTTATTTTCAACATATATAAACAACTGAAATTTTGCAATCGAATTCTACAAACGGGCAGATCGTGATTTTGATCGTTCTAAAATGATCTTTCCATCTGATTCAAACTGATGCTTTAAAAATATTTACCACATTCTATACATATTGATATAAGTGACTTTAGCAAATTTATCAGCGAAATCTCTTGAACTTATTTTTAAGGTTGAAATATAAAACAGTGCACTGACAAGATCCTCCTAAGCAATCTAAAACGGCTTCTTCTCCGATTTTGTTCAGTGTGTTGTTTTATTTGTTTGGCGTTTATATGTTTTACGAAAATTTTTGTTATAATTTAAGTGTTTTGGCGCATTTTGCAATTGACAAACGATGGAGTTTTGGACTTAAAAATGAAATGAATATAGAAAATCCTTTACAAAATATTTCTTGATCAATTTTGTTGTTTAATATACATACATAAATACATTTTTTATGTTAACATTGCAATTTTTGGCCTGATCTTTAAAGTATTTTATAATTTTGTTATTTTCTTGTACTTCTTAAAATTAATTTTTGTTTAGCTTACACAGGCAAATGCAAGAGTGCTGTTTTGAACTTGTGTCTATTTAACAGTCGTTAATACGACATTTCAAATAATATTTTGTTTAAAATAATTTACATTAAAAATATAATTACTTTCTAACTTCTATGTCATATTTTTGGAATTATAATATACTAACTTTCCTGTTAAATAAAAGATTTTACCAAAATGAACAGATTCAAAAAGCCAAATTTTTCTTGGCCGTAAGTTAAACTGATGCTGATCATGATTATAAGAGCCTCTAGTATCATCAATTTTGCTCACTGTAGCAAAGAAAAAAACCAAAAGCTCAAAGTACTTAACTGTTCCTAAAGAATTTAGAAAAAATCAGCTAATCGCAAACGCTACAGAAAATTTTAATTCACGACATACCAAAACGTCGCACCAAAGCTATTCGGCTTCATTTATGGGTGACGCACAAGAAATTAATTCTGGAAAAAATTCTTTTCCAAAAGTTTGTTGATACTGAAAAAAAGTTTTTCTATCTCTGCTTTTTGATATACATATACTACTCAAGATCCTGTTAACATTTACTTTCAGCTTTATTCAACTTAGTTCAAACCACTCCACGGCTTCACAATGCATCTTCAGGACGTACGTTTCATATTATAATACAATTTTTAATTATTTTAATAAAACTGTAACTCTGACTATTCATAGTTGCTATGTTGTTTTTTTTTTAAGCTATTGCATAGCTTCTATCGCGGGCTTTGAGGCGACCGAATCAAGAAATTTCGAAAAGTTTGTTTCTTAAGTCTTTTGTTTATGAAACGAAAAAACCTGGAATTTGTTTTTGAAACGAAAAAACCTGACACTAAGTTTGTTTCTTAAGTCTTTTGATTTTTAAAGTGAAAACTTCTTTTTTGTATAGTCTATGTATGACAGTGATGGAAAAATGAAAAATTGAAATGGTACTGTCCGTCAACAAAATGAGTACTTTTTTCAACATTATGGTACTTTTTATGAAAAATATATTTTTATTCAAAAATAAAATTAAGCAGAAGCAGACTCCATATTTTGGAAAGTTTTAAATCATTATTTTATTTTAATTTTAAATTCTAGGACAAAAAGTGCTTTATTTCTTAGTGGTGTTTAAAATATACATATATGTTTATTGACTAGTAATGTGTTATCGAAACCATGTACATAGTTAAAACACATTAGAATTGGTTGCTTGAATGGTGCAATTTACACGAGATTAATTCTGCTGGTATAACATGGCAACTTGGAGGTATTTCCGGTGAAGAGAGTCGTTTTTGGTTGGCATAATTTTTCAAGCAGGTTCAACCCCGCATTAGCAGAACAAAACCAATACATGTACATTAACGAAACAAGAAATGTGCAAAATACACTAATACACAAAGCTCTGTATATGTATACAATTTTATGCCAAACTAATTAGTCTCGTGTGTTTTCGAAAGAACAAAGTTGTGCGAACTAAAAATTAATCTCGTGCAAATTGGACCAATAATATTAACAACTTTTGCAAAAAATACACACTAACAACAACATGAATAACGAATTTGTGCATTCCTTATGTTCTTATTCCCGTCGTGCGTGAAAGTACGTGATTAAAAATATTGCGCTCGTGAGCGTGCGTGATCGTGAAAGTTTTAAATCATGCCGTGCGTGAGCGTGCGTGAAAAATATTTATGCTTCGTGATCGTGAGCGTAATTTTACTTACGCGCACATCTCTACTTTGAACGAAACCAATAAAATTATTAAAATTTATTTCAAGTTTTTATTAGAAAATGTATGAACATTAAGTAAATCGAAAATTAGTTAGATTTCTATTGAGCTTAAGATCAGTGTACATATAAAAAAATTAATAAATAATTTTTATTCCAATATTTCGCTACCTACAATGGGTAGCTTCTGCCGGGATTTATAATGTTTTAAGAACTTTTATAAATTATTACAAAGAAAATTATTTGAAAAACAAGAAATTTTGTTTGATAACATCTCTTAAGGCATCTAAATAGAAAATAGCAAACATATAAAGAAATTACGCTTTAAGAGAAACTAATTTTAGGAGTCTAAAAATCTGTTTTTGGATTTGGTAGAATTATAGTAATGCCAAAGGAACAAGAGAGCAGAAGGAGTAGAAGGTATATATGTATGTAGATTTACCTCATTGAAAGCTATTTTTCTTAAATTTAACTGTTCTGTTTTATTTTTCTAACACATACCTATGTACTTATGTATACAGCGAATTCATTCAAATAAACCATTAAATAATTGCAATTGTGGTTGTTGTATTGTTCTCTACGAACATTACAAAAAAATTATTTACATCTCGAATACCGTCGAATGTGTCGGCCGCTAGTTATATTAGTGATATTATAAACAGTGATCAAAGGAAAAAAATATTATTATTATTATTATACTTTATTAGAATTTATAATGAATTATAAACCTAATATTACAGGATAAGAGCACTAGCTACCTTGGCTATCGGCTCAGAAAAAAAAATAGAATCAATAATTTATAAGGAAAATTTTTTATAAAATGTACTTTTTATAAAAGAAAAAATTTTGTAAAATGTACCTTTTACAAAAGGTAGCGCTTATGCCGAACAAACATTTTACAAAATGTGCTTTGTGAAAATTATATGTATAAAAGGTATTTTTTTATAAATTTAATTTTTATGAAATTTTCTTGTTATGAAAGATATTTTTTACAAAAGGCAATTTTAAAAATATGCTTCTTACTTTTGAGGGTGGTGTTGGCTGAAGTGGTTAGCGCGTTGACTACTAAGTAAACAATGACGTGGGCCCTGGGTTCAAACCCTGGCCAGAGTAAGTCAATCAACATCAGAACATCGGCGAAGTAAAACAATTAATAAAATGCCTGCCAATACAGCTTAACAAAGTTAATGCGTCTACCTAACACCGGAGGCGCCTCAATACTGCTATAAAAATTAACATAACGCGCAAAGCAGAGTTGTAAAAGAGTTAAGCCTTCTACATTTTCAACATCTATTTTCGTTACTCTATCCCTCTCTCTGCGTTCCGGCACAATGCACTGCATACGTAGGGGTCATCCCCTGAGTGCTGGTCCTAATTAAAAAAAAAAAAAAAACACTTGTTATGAAAAGTCTTCTTTCAAAAATGGTGCTCTTTTGAAATATCCTTTTAATACTTTTTGTAAAAAGGACTTTTTATTATTTACTTTTCACAAAATTTTACTTTTTGTAAAAGTTGCTTTTTATAAGAAGTTACCCTTAATAAAAATTATTTTCTTAATTCTTTTGTTATCCTACGTTTGTGTGAATTTGTATCGGATAGTAAATGGAAAAGTTGGCAAAGCAATTTAGTTCCTCTACTAATACCTACATACTCGTACACTATTTATATTTTAATTAGGCATTTATTTACATTTAATAAAATTTGTTTGCGAATCACCTTCACACAAAGTGTGCAATATTTCGTATTGCATTATTAGGCTGTTTTAGAAAAAATATGTTTAGCAACAAAATCTTAATGTAAATACATATCATTAAATTTTTTACAAATAAAACAATTTGGAAATCCTTGAGGCAAAACAAAGTAAGAAAAATTGGTCCTCTTGTGTTCCTTGAATTGCGTTGATAGTATACGAGTGTATGCAATCATACTAAAGATGACAAAATATAACAAAATTCTATTATGACATTTGTCATTATAGTGATGTCTGAGGACAAAACACATTTTCTCTAGGAGTGTCAATATACATATTTTCCATAGTATCGTACAAATCGCAGTGATTTTCCGTTCTGACTGTTAAGCTACGTTCACCCTTATCAAATATTTATCGGAAAAAAAAAATATGACCAAGAAAGAAACTAATAACTTATTTCCTTTAATTCCAATATTATTTAAATTATGTGCTCGACGTTTTTAAAAACTGTATAAAAATACTTTTTTGTAGAATAATTAATTTTATTTTGTACCTAATATAAAAACCAAATTAAATATCACTATCCCTAAGCAAAACTAGTGGTTACGTCTTTTGGACAAATATTTTATATATGTATGTATGTGAACGTACATTTAGTAAGCGATATGTTCATTCGTTTCGTTGGCAAATATGTAATGTGTAATTCCAAGAATCACGTAAAAATTCATAACATATAATTTGGAAATCTGTATGACTGAATCATAAATAGAATCATGTGTATGAGATTTTTCGTAGAAATGCTTTATAAAAAATTAGTTAAATTTGGAACCAATTGAATCTTGTGTATAAAGAAATAAATTAGAAATATTCAGCAATTAATTGTTTGATTATATAATAAATTAACATTTGTAAAGCTTCATTGGTTTCTACAAAACATTAACACATATACATACATATGTAAATACATACTTATGTATGGATTCACGTCTCGGGTTTAATACATACATTTGCATACTGATCAAAACCCCAACAAACTTTTTTTAACGAATTCGGTCAGAAAATTTCCGCAAGTAGAAATTTTAAGAACTTTGTTGAATTCGAATTCTCAAGAAATGTTACCGCTACATGGATTTAACTAACAATCCATGATCACAACCATAATACCACAATTGTAACCAATATACGATTGTGACAATTCTTAAATTGGTTAGGTCACCCGAATGTATTCTTTTGCTGCTAGTAAATCCCAAAATGACGAGCACAACTGAATAATTGGCAATGAATAATCAAACCATTTTGGCATAACCATTTATATTAAAATAAGTACTTACTCAGTATTTGACAATTTTTAAATACTAATGTGGCTGAGTTATGAGTTTTTCAAATATGTGAGTTCTATGTTCAATAAAAATAATGGAGAAAAATAAATATCAAATTCAAATGAGTGAGCAAAACAATCTAATTTGAGTTTTAGTATTAAAAATATTAATTCAGTTGTGTTAACAGGATAAAAATGAGCGTAAATAATCCTGATTTGCTTCCATTTAAAATTCTATGGAGGTAACCAATTTTATCGGTTCTGGCTGTACCTAAGTATATAACTTTTCTAATATAGAGCCGTAAAATAACGTCAAATGGGTAACAAATTTCGAAACATCTTCTAATGTCTTGACAGACATTTCTCCGAAATTGCACATCAAAAAACTACATATTAAGTTTTTAAGGAAATTTTCTGATGGCATACATGTCGACAAAAATGTTCAGTCGGGACATGAATGCTATACATGTACATATGTGTGCATATACTATAGTATATTTACAGTTATATAACTACAAATAAATACATACAAGTTCATACATACATATATAAATTAATTGAATAATGGAAAAGGAAAACTCTAATTAATTGATTTATTAAAAAGACGAATTACTTTTTTATCTATTTGTGTGTGTTTTTCTTTTTTTCTTCTTTTAATAATATCATTGAATATTTGTGATGACATGATCACATCTAGAGTTAGTTAAATTAAACAATTTTATGATTTTAGATTGGCATACAATACTTGCAACAATTTTTTTAATTTGATATTACCCATGTGTTTCTTACTAGCAGCAAATACTACATACTAAATGAAATTTAATAACAGAGCACTAATCACAAACAAGTACACTAATAATTGTTTCTTATGGCAATTAGGAAAGAAATCAATCAAAAATGTCCTGAAAAGTAGAAAAAACAAAATATTGAATGGCTTAGCCATACCAGTAAAATATGTTATACATATGTATGTATGTATATGCCGCCGACATAATAATACTCAAACAACGATTGATGGGGGGTTAATTGGTGGAGCATACACTGAAAGAAATACAAGTGACAACAACAACATTTACACGAGTTCTTGCTTAAATTGTCATTAGTGACAATGATGACAATTCTGTCATCATGAAATAAATACAAATTTAAAATTATCGATCAAACTTTAATCTATGGTATTATCCTGAAAAATGTTTTCTAATGTAGGTTATGTATGTACTTATTTTTTCAGTTCTCTTGAAAATTTGTATGTATACATATTGAAAATCTTGTTAATTTTGAAACAATATTAAAATTACAGCTTTTCTACATAAGATAAGTTATATACATAGATAAGGTGCTAACGACTCGTAACAAAAATCCTTGCAATTTTTGTTATGTGTAACAGGAATAGAAAGATCGTTACTATTATATTCAAGGTCCTTTGGTAGAAAAAATACGTATTTACTTTACTAAATCTAAGCTGTGAACATGTCTGTAGACATCAAGTCGACTTTTTTCAATCTTTTAATTCATCAATAAAAATAATTTGGAAATTAATATAGAACGGTAATAACTTTTAATACTAACTTAGCGTTTAGACATGCCACTGACGTGCCACTACAGTTCAAAAAACTCAATACATTCAAGATTTTTTACTAACACACACAAATTTTTCGAACTGGCAGATCCAGTGGAGTAAACGCAAAATCAAATGGCAAGAGATTCGACTTTTTCGAACAGTTTTTCGTTGACAATACGTATTAAGCAATGGCATGCCACTAATGGCATGTGTAAATGCGGCGTAAAATGCCAACAAATAAATTAAATAATCTATTCATATTTAGATAAATTCGTATAGAATTTCAAAAGGAACATTTTCAAACTATTATTCGCATTATCAGGCAATAAATAAGAAAATATGTCTAATACACCTAACATTTTGGCCCGGAAATAATTTATAAGACAAGAATTATTTTATATTGTACTCTGTAGGTAGGTATACAGACTATGAACGAGCAACATTGTTTTGTGGTCGGTCGTTAGAATATTTGAAAATATGTATGTACATATGTACAATGTGCTTAAGAAACAATACTGAAAAAGTTACTTGTGCAACTTGTACTACATACAGTATTAATACATATTCGCAGTGTGTCTTGTTACTATGGCTATAAATATTAGTTTTTGTGTCAAATTTCGTTTTCCTCCCTTCAAATAAAAGCATACAAGAAAAAAATAAAATAAAAGCAATCAAATAACGTCATAGAAAAAGTAGTAAACTGGACATGGCATTCAATCACTTATACGTTTTTACTACTTTTTCGTTTTCGTTTAAGTACGACTTGACATGCTTCGTAAGAAAAAAAGATATCAGCAACGAATTAGAGAATCTAATTAGAAACATCTCTACTATCAAAAAATTATTTTTATAAAAAAATTATTAAAATTTTCCTCGATTCGTTATTTCTTTTAGAGCTTGTTGCTTTTAGAAAACTGAAAAAAAAAATTGAAAAGTCCACTTTTAAAACAAAAAAAAAAAATAATGTTGAGAATATCTAATAAAATTAATTTTTACAAAGGTACTCTTTTAAAATTGAAAATTTTTGAAAAAATACCTTTTTAAAAGTAAATTTTTTTAAATATTCACCCCTATCGTGAACAAATTTTCCCTCGTAATTTTTGCCCTTTTCCCGTAATTGCAATCGTGAACAACTCCCATTAAAAAATGTTATGTCCAGAATAATAACGTGAAAAAATGCTCACTTCAAAAAATTCCCCTTATCGTGAATAATTTTTTTCCACAAGTTTTTTTACATTTCCCTTCAATTTATTCACTTTTTTTTTGATGGGGAACAGAACAAAACATGTATGTATGTATGTATGTAGTTCTTCTTATAATTTGAATATTAAAACTTACAAAGTTTATTTTAAGAAAAAGATCTGATCACAAGGCAAAAACTGATGTGTTGGTCAACAAAACGCAAAACAATAAGTCGATTGCCTGCGAATTTGTGAAGCTTTAATTTGTTGGAATTATTTCCTTTTGTTGGCTTTCCAAAAAGGAGCCGAATTATTTTACCACATAAAAGTAAGAATGCAATAAACAAACCCAACAAATAAACTATCGCTACAACACCGAATATTTAGCTTTCCTTTTTTGAAGTTTTCTTTAAAATATATATGCCCGAGTATATTTCTGAACAAAATTTTCTTTTATTTTTTATATTTTTATCCTTCCTTATATTACATACACTACGAATTTCACATTTTCTTCACGATAGGGGGATTATATTTTAGAAAAATACTATTTTTAAAAAAATATTTTGTAAAAAATAAGCATTTAAAAAATTACATTTTGTAAAACATACCTATTTGGAAATAAGTACCGTTTTAAAAAAGTATATTTTAGAAAAGGTACATACATACATAGATATGCATATTCTTAAGCTACGATAACATTTATCAAATATTCAATAACATGTATTTGGTTGATATAAAGTACTCGCTTTGTTTCAAATCATACTAACATATTTAACATATTTCTTACGTAAAAATTTTTTCGATTAATTGACATTAATAAATCGATTTATTCGTTATTCGAAATTCGGCATTTCAAAATTATTCGAACAAGAGTTCGGTTTTCTTTGACCGATTAATCGAATTATTCTTAATCGGTTGACAACTCTTATAATATATATATTGTATATATATATATATATATATATATATATATATACGAATTTTTAAATTTAAATTTACGAATTTGGTTGTATTGAAAGTATTCAAAGTATTTGGTTTTTAGAAAGGGTTTCCGCAACAGAAATCACTCAATTTGCGGAAACCCATTCTAAAAACCAAAGTTTTAATACTTTCAATACAACCAAATTCGTAAACCAACATTAAGAATCAATTTAAATACGTAATTTTAGTATTATTATACTAGTACATAGTATGATACTAAAACTGATTATTGGTCATAACCAAAAAAATTATACACTTAAATACGTAATCTTCTAAAAATCCACACAATTAATATTTAATCTACTTAAACATGTTTAATGTGTCTAATAAGAACAATTATACACATACATACTTATTCTGTGTGTATAAAGATTTTCATAATGCAAATTACTTAACAAAAAAAAACAGCTGTTTTCATGTCTTATTACCCGAAACACAAGGACATTTTGAATTGTCCGTTATTGTCTGGCAACAAGGGATAAGAAATTATACACACATACATACATATATATATATATATATATATATATATATATATATATATATATTTATAATTAAAAATTACATTGATCTTGATTTAAATTTTTTTTCTTCATCTGTTTCAAGTGGTTTGTGAACAATGAACCACCGACCTTCTATTCTTTGTTAAACTCATAAATTTATATATGTAATTTTTAATTTTACTGCATGGTAACAGGCTGACTGACAATTTCAAGGCTGGCTGACTGCAAAATATGAATATTTTAGTGGTAAAACATTTACTACTTTAAAATTTTTACAATGTCCCTGTAAACTACAAAAAATGCTGTACAGATTTTTTTTATTATAAATAAGTTTTAAAATATTTATTGGCTGCAAGATATCAACGTTGAAGAGTTTATTATTCAGTTGTTGAAAGTGTTTCATTGCAAAACTGACGTTGTAGGTAGCGGTAACAAATATCAAGATTGAATTTCTTTAATGAACAAACATTGATTTTTCGTACGAAATAATTTTTATATTAGACTAAAGTTCGTAATGTTTATTACAAAGAAAATTGGTCGTGACGCAATTTCCAAGGAACAAGCAAATATGAATTATGAAGTGTTTGAAGATTTTTAAGTGGATTATGTGTAAATGTGCACGATGTACTCGTTTTTAAAATAGACATGTAAAATATGACAAGAGTGCTTAAAAATATGCACAAACATAATCAAACACAGTAAAAGTTTGCGTGCCAAAATTCAGCAAGATTCAACAGTTTGAAATGTGTCGTTTTGTCCCTTTCTTTAGAATATAGATTAGATCTGTCTGTATGTATTTTAATATAAATGTATGTAGTAATATTACTCTTAATTTTGTAGATTATGCTGGGAACACAATTGGGACGAATGACGAATTTCGTCTAGCACGACGACATCGTTGGTAAAAGTTTTGTTGCGTAAATTCATCGTGTGGCGTGCAATAGGGACGACAAAATAACAGCTGTCAAATAATCAAAAAAAGTTGTGTGTAGGTATTTATTATTATAAATTTGTTTTTATATACTCTGGAGCCCCGATTTGCATCGCTTTTTAAAATTTGATTGAACTTTTTAACTGAAATCTTAACTATAAGTGAAGCATTTATCAAGTAGCATGTAAAAATAGCAGAGTTTTCCGTTTATTCTCTATGTACATTTTTATTTATACCATAACCCTTATTTTATCAAAAATAAAATTTTTGCACTTAGAGAAAAGTGAGCCGATTTGAGTCGTTTCGTTTTGCCGGTAACCATTATCGACGCAAGACGAGGCTCTAGAGAAAATAATTCCTTTATAAAATTACATAAATATTAAAAAAAAACATTAAAAAGAAATTTTATCATTAATAATTATGGTTATTTAAATATAAAGCTCTATATCATAAAGAGAAGCAGTTATTAAAGTAAAAATTAACATTTTTTACTAATATATGTGAAACCTAAAAAAAGGTAACTCTCTATTGATTTGTTCGTCGTTCGTGGGCTTAAGAAATAGAAATAATTTAATCATAGAGTTCGTCACGCACGAGGAATTTCGTCGACGTTGGTGTAGTGTTTACTGTCATTTGCATGCATGTGTTTTATTTTTGATGACTAATGTTCGCAACGAAAAATTCGTCGTTCGTCCAAATTTTGTTCGCAGCATTAAAAGACATTTTTGAAATTGAAAACTATCAAAACTGTGATTTTCTAACATTCAACCATTTTTAATTTGATGTTATATTTTAAGAAGTTTCAGTGGTGTTCTGTAAATAAATTCTTCGAATTTAGAAATGAATACAATGAAAAACTGTCTTAAAAAACAGTTTTGTTAAACCTATTTTAATAAAAAAATTACATATAATAATCGGCCCAGTTCTGTAAACCGACTCGGAGAAAATTTTGTCGTTTTCAAAACGAATTAAAACTTTTGTCGAATTCTCTAAGCCGAGAATTAGTCTTCGAGTAACCTGCTCGAATGTAAATCGAATGATATTTTTCCTCAAATTTATTTTTCCAAATGTCTCTTGTTTTTGAATTTGGCTAATATCTGTAATGATACTAATTTATTCAAATCTTTTATTTTTATATCTAATTTTTTTTTAATTATAACACACAAAGAATAAATGCTGTAAACTAAAATGATGAACTTTTATGCGAAACGTATAAAAAAGCAACCGAAAGTATAAAAACAAAATTCTTGTGCAAAATTAGATAAACAAAAATTAATAAAACCTGCAAATGTTGAAATTGACATGCACATGTGCATTTATGAGTGAACGTGTAAATAAACAATACTAAACAAGAAATTTTTAAAAGGGATTTTTGACATATTCAAAGCAGAGAAGAGTAAAAATTAAGAAATCGTGCTTGTGGTTCAGTGATGCCAACTCTTGTAACATCAAAAGCACTGTGAGCCCATGGAAATAGGGTAAAAAAGGGTAAAAATGAAACAAATTTCGGGTACAAAAGCACTAACCTAATTTTGTTTTGGGTCTGGTGGATCAACAGACAGATCTATAGCTTTTTCATGGCTTTTTCTGTGACTTTGTCGGAGTAAATCGCTTTATTGTGCATTTATTTCACAATTAAAAAAATTAAATATGCTTTTAGTTCATCTTTTGTTTATCTAAGCCACATTTTAAAAGCTGGATCATTTTCCCAAGCTTTTTTATATACATATTTGTTTTTCGATCTAAAGATAAGCCATTGTTAGATGATGAACCTTAACACATATGAACTTTAGCATCAATGAAGAATTTACTTTTAATAACTGTTCAGCTTGATAATAACCAAGCCACCTTCTTGATTAAATTTTTACAACAAACAAATCAAAGGATATGTACTAATATTAAAAGTAAGTAAGTAAAACTCTTAACAGTTTGCGAGTACTAATCAAAATATAGATGCAAATAATACGCAGTTGGTTAATAAAGTATTAGGTGTGTTTAAAGAATAGTAGAAAAATGGTTCAGTGCCAAAAATGTTGATTCTTTAAAACGCACTGAAAAGCACTGTAAGAAATTGTTAAAAGCACTATAAATCCCCGCTTTTCAAAAACGGGTATTTAACAAAATTTCGGGTATTGCTTAAGTAAAAAAGCACCAAAAAATACCCGAAAAGCACCAAAATGGCAACGCTGTTGTGGTTAATGTAGGAAAATATATAACTTCATAAATAATAAATAAGGAGGCGCTGCCTCTATACATACATACATATATTACGGATTTCCGTGAAAATCGGATGAACCCCATGACACTTGCCAATCATTGCTATTTAAGGCCCTACTTGTGTAAATTGCCTGACCAAATTTCTAATATTTTTATGCAGTTTTTTCCAATGTTGAAACGCAAAGCATCGCTTGAATTTGTACAAGAAACCAATAACAAATTTTAAAAGTACATATGTATGTACATATGTATTAGTGTTTTTAAGAATATAAATTTTTAGTATTCACGAATACGAATATTTGAAACAATATTCGCCGAATACAAATATTTCTTTTAAGGTTTAGAGCCACATAATATTTCAAATTCAATTGAAAAAAATCCCTCCCTTTGCGTCAGTAACAATAAAAAAACACGTGTGGCACTCGGTGACTGCCGTGGTAATGCTATTGCATAGCATTTTTTATCAGCTTATGAAATTTCAATTTCAATTTCAGCTTTCTAGCTATACTGGAAGTGCCCCATACAAAGAAGGGGCAGCCTAGTCCCCCCAGGTAAAACGTGCCTTATCTTAGTATCCTGTGTCCTGCTCCTGGTTCTAAGCTATCTGCCCACCAATTTTCAGCCAAATCAGTTCAGCCGTTCTTGAGTTATAAATACTGTAACCAACACTACTTTCTTTTATATACATATAGATATAAGTATCTCCTTGTTCGACGACACTTTCTAGTTTGAAAACACTTAGCCAAGACACACTTTTGTTTAGTCTAGACACAAAGTCATAGCAAAGACACAAACCACCTTGGGGACATCCCAAAAACTTGGGAAAAACTCCTACCAAAATCCCGGAAGATTTCCCGGGAAAAGTGGCAACACTGGAAATTTAAAAAATTTCCAAAGCGGCAACACTGTATAGACATCATACATAGACTATAAAAAAAAAAGTTTTCACTTCAAAAAACAAAAGACTTAAGAAACAAACTTATAGTCAGCATTTTTCGTTTCATAAACAAAAGACTTAAGAAACAAACGTTTCAATATTTCTTGATTCGGTCGCCTCAAAGCCCGCGTAAAAGCTATGCAATAGCTTAAAAACTGTCACACTACTTTAGGTATACATATATCAATATTATGACATTGATATGCCGAATTTGAAGACCACTACTGAACATTTTTAAATTATTTTACTTACATAGTACTTTCAGATTTCGTTTTTCTTACTCTGCTTGCGCTTTTAATTAGTAATTCAGTGTTGTTTGGGAGAAGATATTTTCGCAGATTGCGCAGCTCGGTGGACTTTCACACATTAAATTTTAGTTCTTCTATTTTCGAAGTCCAAGATTCCTCTACTGAGAATTTATTACTAACTTAACATGATATGAATTTACATATAAGACTTTAACTCTTAAATGATAGTTACGAAATATATTCCTCGTTTGTTTTTTAAAAAGCTTATTATCTTAGGTAAAAGATAGAGGATTTTCTTTCTTTAAATAAAAATTATTATAAATTAATATATTCTTATACATTTTATGTACTTTTTTTAAGATTTTTTTTGGGAAAACGTGCAAATTATTCGACAAATATTCCCTTGAATTTGGCGAACACGAATACGAATACTAGATGCATGTGCACATGTATGTATGTATGTATATGAAATTTTCGTTTTGCTTTCCATATAAAAGTCACTTGGTGATTTGATTTACACAATTAGGGCCTCAATAACAAAGAGGAATTAAAAAAAATATATATTATAACATATGTATACAAATTTTCATTTATTGTTTTTAAATAAAATCTGTCAGAAAGATTATTGCAGTGCGTTTTGAACTTTTTGTCAAAAATACGCTGATAATCAAGAATAATAGAACTACAGATTACACCCTCCCGAACACAAAAATTGAATCTTCTGCGCATGTTGGTTAAGTGACGTCACGAAACATGCTGACATTTGTTAGTTGTGTAAAGATAACATTTTAATAATTTTATTAGAAAAGTTTTTATTTTTTATTAATTTAATGCGACTTGTCAGTATCGACAAGAGCCACAAGAGCGCATTAAATCAAAATTAACTCAAAAACAATGTTAATATATTTCCAAACTAAATTTGCATACTATGATGGATTCAGACCTCTAAGGCAAATTTTGAGTTATTGCCCTCTTGTTGATAAAGTCACAAGTTCACCTTTGGACTTCTAAAATTTTTATATGTAGTTGCAAACTGTCTTCGTTTGTGTCATTGTTGGTTTTTTTGTTTGCTTTTCATACGGTAGTTTTTCCCTTTAAGCTGCGATAGCGCTGGCTTCTATTTCGGGACTGCTGCCAGTTTCGATTTTAGAGTTGTTCAATTACTAAATCCTATGTGCAATTAGCAAATAAAAAACTGCACAAACAAAAATAATTCTAACTTTCACATTTCATATTTTAAATTTCTTTCCAAATCGTTCTGCTTAAAATGTAACCAGCAAATTCCCTTTCTAAGGATCTTAATAGTGTCCCGAAGTTCGCAAAATTTTATTCAAAGCTTTCTTTGATCACAATTTCTCACCTGATTTTTTTCCATCGTTATGGATGTATTTGCCCACTGCGCACTTAATGTTTACAATTTGCGTCAAACTTTTGAGCAACTTTTTTATGCACTTAACGCTTTTAAACACCATTCACACACGGTTAATACAATAATAATTATTTTTTTGCACTATATTTTATAACTTTAAACTCAAAATTCTTCATCTATAACGAAATCCAATAAATTAATTTTTGGAGAACTGTCAAAGTGAATTTTATTGCAGGATTGCCAAGTTTCACATCACATTATAAAGTTTTCATAAAAAAGTGGGAATTAATCTGCATAGAATATTTGACTTCGCAGATTTGTTAAAGAATTTTTTCATATGGTATTCATTTCGTCTATATTTATTACATACAAAGGAAAATATTTTTATCTTGGAGCTTTGAAACTTCTAAGCTAATGGATTCCGACAAAAAAATTTTCGGTTTTGTAAATAAATTATAAATTTTATGTCAGGTGAGATTCCTTCAAATTCAACACACTGCAGATTATGACATTCATATATATCTTCCAAATGTAAAATATTCTTATTTTGAATCCTAAATTGAAAGTTCTCAATAATAACATAGCCCTAAATGATTTGGAAATAGTATAGGCAAGCCTTGCATGGGTCAAACTACGTCATCAAACAAGAAAACATGCACAAGGCGTAATCTGTAGTTCTATCATTCTTGCTGATAATTGTCTTTGAGACGTACTTAGTCTTGACAAACATTTCTTTTTACACAAATTTTTAATTCATAGGCCCATATATGATGATTTTTGTCGAATTTTAAAATTCTTCTAAAAGTATCTATATACATACATCCCAGAAAAGGATTTTTAAGGAGTACTACTAGAGAAAAAACTGCTTAGGAAGACATAATAAAAATTTCCAAAACCAGTTAGGAAAAAATTGGTTTAGACTTCGAATTACATACATAAGGCGCTATTCACATATTTAACGTTCATGGGGTCAAAGATTTGGTACAGAATGAAAAGTTTGTACAGAAAATATTGTAATAAGCGTTACAAAAACATCGTTACCTAAGGGGCTGTGCACATATTACGTAACGCTCCAGGGGGGTGTGGGGCTGTTAAAGATTTGTTACGGATTGGAAATTTTGCACTGAAAAATTAGTAAAAAGCGTTACGAATAGTGGGGTGGGGGGGGGGGGGTTTAAAATTTCTGAAATCAGCGTTACGTAATATGTGCACAGTCCCTAATATGTGAATAGTTCCTAATTAGACTTTTTACCTAAGTAAGGAAATTTAAAATTATATAAGATTTTATACTTACAAAAAACCTTTATTTATAAATCCCACAAGCGAGAAGAAGATTAAAACTTGCTTTTACTTTTTGTATAGTTTCACTGACGGTTTAATTTTAAGTCTTAAATGAGATATTTGGTTTCTTCTTTTTTTGCGTTTTCAATTAATAATAGTGTATTTTTTATAAAAGTGCACAAAATTGGTGACAAAAAAAATATTAAAATATATATATTTTGTTTTAAGTTTTTAAGGTGCCGTATTAGAAAAATATATTAAATTTTTAAATAATTTAATCACAGATATCTTTTTTTTTTTTTAAATAATTAAAATTTTATTATTCGTTTTCTTATTAAACACGGGTGTAATGGCCTACAGATCTGGAGATGACGGGAGGCTTATTAAGTTAAAAGAATTTTTTTGGTATTATTTTATAAAATAGTCTAAAAATTTTGATATCCTTTCTTGGATTTATCGCAATTTATTTGAAAAGTTAATTATAAGAATTTTCATAACTCCCCCCGGAGCACCTCCAATTGGCCTGACCCAAAATTGTTTTAAGTGTTAAATGTTATTTTCACTTGTTTTTATTCTTCTGCAGCTCTATCTTACTTCTCTTGTTCTGTTGGGTTTTTTGTGGTGGTAAATGTGAATGTATCTAAGCGTTGTTGTATTCTTTTTGTTGCTATTGCAGTTCTACTTGCTGTGATTCTCGCTGTTGTTGTTTTTGTTGGTATGTATCTTATTTGCACAACTGTATTTTTTCAATACAGTTTATCAATAAAAAAAAAAATCGCGTGTTGTTCTTGTTGTTTAGCTGGCGTCGTAAGTAAGTTTTATTGTAGTTGTTGTTTTATGATTTTGATTTATAGTACTTCTTCTTCAGTTAAGTTCTGTTCCTTTTTCTCTGCTATTGGCAGTACTTCTGCTGCTGTTGCGGTTGCAATTTTTACACACATATAGTGTTTCTAAATACATACAAACATACGTACGTACAAAAATTTATATACACAAACAACACTGCGTGACTCAGCTTTTGATTTTGACAACAATGTTAAATGGTCTTTTGGATTTTTAATGTCCTTGATATGAAGTAATATGTAGCATGTACATACGTACTTATGCCTGTATGTAATGTATGTAATATCTTTTTCTTTCCTAAAATGTAAAATTCCTTTTATTGTTGACCAAAAATAATGTTTAAATAAGATAATTTTAGTTTGTCTTTTTTAACACATTGTCAGTCAGCACAGACTCTGTCTGAAGTTGTTGATGCTGAGAAATCAATAAGTTTAATTTTCTCTGGTCAAAATGGCGTTAGTTATGTATGTATATACATAAATACATACATATGTTTTAGAAAGTATGCAATAGTTATTTTTAAAAATTTCTAAAAATCTTGAATTTTTTTAATTGTTATTTGTCAACTGCAGTTATTCGTTAGAACATTTCCCTTTTCGCAAATTTAAATACCAATACATCGTACTCGTATGTATGTATGAACATACATATGTATATGCATGTATGTGTATTTTAAAATTTTTTTCTTAGTTCATCTCTATAAGATTTTTTAGTTAATTTCTCTAAAAAAAATTTTTGTTTTCTTCAAAGGTTTGTGGAAAAATCTTATGTATGTACCTATATTTGTATGTATGTATATATACTTTTTCGCGTTTTAAAATGTTTGATAGGTATAATATTTTTTATGATTTTCTTATATTTTTTTTTTTATTATTCAGCAGTATTTATTTTTTTATTTAATTTATTTAAGTTGATTCTTTTATTCGTTGTTCTTCTTCGGATACTGACTGGCGTTGTACTGATTGTTTGGCAAGGAGCAGATGTTGCACTATGACTCTTTTGTTTCTTACCAGAGTTTTCGTTCTTATTCGTTTCGTTACGGTTTTGCTGTTGTTTTTGTTTGTGCTGTTGCAAGTGCTTTTGTTGTTTGTAGGTTTGTTTATCGAAGGGCGGCTTTTTTCTATTATTTCTCTGTTGTTTAGTTGTTTTTTGTGTTCTATAATCGCCAATTTCTTTATTTAACTTACAGAAAGGAGAGTCCATTTTATAGCAAATTATACATACAGTCATTATAGTTCTCTTTATATCTTATGCACATGCACCCCACTTACAATGCTCTCTTAATAGTTTGTTGTGTTTATGTGTTTGCGTATAGCTTTGTGCATGCAACATACCCTTATGAGTCGGCATATAAAACATAGTTTACACTTTATGCTGTACGAAAACATTCTTGCACACGTGTCAACATACACACATCCTTAGCTTTGCCGGTATTCGCATGTGATCAATAAAATTACACTGACAGATAATTAACCCGTTAGAAGTAAATTATGTGTTTTGAATGTTTAATAGGCACGACGTCAATCTGAAAAGTTCATGCACACACTGCTCAATAGGAAAAAAATGTTTTCCTATTCCGTAGTTATTGTTACTAAATGGGGTTTATTTACCCAGCAAAATAATTTTCAGAAATAATGCAGCAAAATTTATTTTTACAAAATTGTGGACTATAGTTATTCAAATATGTATTTTATTCGCAACTGTGGTGGAATTCGAACCAATGTTCCTTCAGATTTTAAGACAACTGATCTACTCACTCACTATTGAAGAGTCCACGATTGTGCCTAAACTTCCTCTAATTTTTGGGTGATAAATTAAAATGTTTTGCAACAAAAATGCCTTATAAATAAAACCAAGTATTTTTTAATTTGTGTGGCTAATATGAGCCCCTAAAGTAAGAATCACGTGAGTATATTTCATTATAACTTTAAAAAAGTTCCACTACTACTTGTTAGGTAGCTCTGTTGAACGTAATTACGTATTCCATTTATACACCATTACATACAAATAGAATTCGCGACTTCTCACTACTAATTGGATGCTTCTATCGCGGGCTTTGGGGCGACCGAATCAAGAAATTTTAAAACGTTTGTTTCTTAATTTTTTTGTTTTTGAAACAAAAAAACCTGACACTAAGTTTGTTTCTTAAGTCTTTTGTTTTTTTTAGGTATTTAAATCGCCCAATGTATGTTAGTTAACCCTTTAAAGGCTGTGCTTCACTATCCTACACAATCGTACGATTCATTCACAGGAAAATTTTGCAAAAATCTGACCGACTTTAAAAAATCGTTTCAAAATGGTGTTGTAGGTGCCACACTATCATACAAATCTGATGCCAAAACATCTGGTTGACAATAAATACTCCTCTGATCGCATGAAAACTATCATTTTATGAAAATTTTCATAAAATTTTACAAATCGCACGACTTGCCAAAAAATCTGCCACACAGTTGCATTTTTAGTCCACACTACTATACATTTTTAGAACACATGTCATATTTTGCAAATCGCGCGACTGTGTAGGATAGTGCGGCACGGCCTTAAGTATGCTATTGATTTGATAGGTACAATTCCATCTCATTTCTAGGCAACCTGTAAGCTTGGCAATATTTTTCCAAGAATTCTTTCAAGAATTTTAACCCAACAGCTGACGCTATGTCCGCCTCATAATTATTTTGTTGTTGAATGACAGATGGCGCTATGTCCGCCTCATAATTATTTTTGTTGCTGAATGACAGATGGCGCTACGTCCTCCTCATGCAGAAGAATCGTCTTCGTTCGTATTTCAAACAGAACAAAATTATTGTTTGGTGTTTTTTCATCGGCGGTCATCGTCACACACTTACATATAATACATTCGCTATTTTTTATATAACGCCCAAAATATGCACTAGAAATATTTTGTATCTTTACTTTCTCTTGCTTAATTTTTTTATTTTTCATTTTTATGGCAGGTATTATTGAAATAATACAACAAGTCGCAATTATTTTATAATTTGAATTAATTTTTGAAAACTTTTTTTTCGAGAAAAATTAAAAAAAAATATCATTAGACAGGCAGCTGTTGTAAATTATTATAGGTTATGTCAGATGAAACCAAAAACCCAAGTGTGAAAGCAAAAATTATAAACCTTCTGTATATTCTAAATTTTGGCAGACATAAGCAATTACAGATGCATAGTCAACTGAGAAACCCACTGTAAAATACATAGAGTGTAAAACCACCTTAAGGGTTGATCACAAGTACCCATTCGCATCATGAACTCCGACATATCCAAAATTGTGTTGCATTCTAATCGAATCATTTATTTTCTCTGTAGGCATGCTCTGTTCTGTTCGTTGTACAAATGTTGCTATAATTGCAAACATTTTGCACGTGTTTACAAATTTCATTACTCAAGATATGATACAACAACACACGTCTGCTGATTAATGAAAAAGTGTACCTGCATATGTATGTATGTATTTTCTCATGTTGTTGTTGCCGCCGTCGTCGTACAAGTGAAAATATTTGAAAAAGAAATTTGAAAAAATATTAATGTGTCTGTATACTTAAAGCCCGACATAGAAACATATGAAGATATATTCATATGTACAATACATTCATAAATATATACATATATATGTATGTACATATGTAAATACATAGATACACACCCCGGTTCACTTATTTAAAGGCACTAAAAATACCATATATAGAATTTTAAAATGGAAATGGAAGCTAGACATCTTGAGATATAAAAAAAAATCATCACAATAGTGGTTTCTTTACTAAAGAAATTTTTTTAGCAATTTATCAAAATAAGTCCAAAAATGTGATATTTTTTCTGGTTCACTTGCTTTTTATATCTCAAGATGTCTAGTTTCCATTTCCATTTTAAAATTCTGAAATCGGTTAAAAATTGCAAAAGATACAGGCTGCTAAATATTGAATTTTTAGTGCCTTTAAATAAGTGAAACGCAGTGTATATGAAAATACATACTTACTTCTTATGCTCTAAAAAGTTCTGAAAAACTTACGTACGTATGTATGATTCGAATTTTTATTTATGTTTCGGTTGAATTCGATAATATATGTATGTACTAGTGATGTTACGAATATCAATTTTTAGTATTCGCGAATACGAATACGAATATTTGAAACAGTATTCGCCGAATACGAATACGAATCTTATTTTTAACGTTTAAAGCCACTTAAATTTTCAAATTTAATTAGAAAAAGTCGCTCCTTTTGGGTCAGTAAAAATAAATTGAAAAAAACTGTCACACTACTTTAGGTATAAATAATTAATATGACATTGTGATGGCGAATTTGAAGACCACTACTGAACATTTTTAATTTATTTTACCTACATACATACATACTTACATACTTTGAAATTTCGTTTTTCTTACTCTGTTTACACTTTTAAATAGTAATTCCATGCTGTTTGGGAGAACATATTTTCGCAGATGGCACAGCCACCTGTGTCGGTGGAATTTCACATATTAAATTTTAGGTCTTCCATTTTTGAAGTCCAACATTCCTCTACTGAGAATTGATTCTTAACTTAACATGAAATGAATTTACATATAAGACTTTAACTTTTAAATGATAGTTACGAAATATAATTTTCGTTTGTTTTTTAAGAAGATTATTATCTTGCGTCAAGGATAAAGGGCTTTCTTTAAATAAAAATTATTATACATTGATATATTTTTGTACATTTTATGTACTTTTTGTATGATTTTTTTTTTTTTTTGGGAAAATGTATGTGAAAATTATTCGAGAAATATTCGCTTGAATTTGGCGAATACGAGTATCTTAAAACAAGCGAATAGTCGAATAATCGAATACGAACACGAGTATTCGTAACATCACTAGTATGTACATACAAATATTTAAAGTCATATTCATAAACGGTTATTACAGTCAATGTTGGTTTAATGTACTAATTATGTATGAATGGGAAAGCCGGTTTTGTTGTGTACTTTAACTTTATCAATCGTTAAAGAAACACGGTTTAATACTGTAGTGATGACCGTTTTGTGGAATTTTTACGATTTCCATTCGAAAGTTTAAAGCCCGATATAATTCATTTCTAGTTTAAATACATACATACATATGTATTACCGTCTTAAATAAAATATTAAATACCTTCCTTCATAAATAAATTAGAAAAAATTAAAACTGGCCCATAAATAGCGGTTTTATTTATTAATAAATATTTTGGGTAGCCTCACTTACATCCTAATGGAACATAGTTGCAAGCGTACACTTTCTAAGTCGGACCATAAATGATAATCAATATTTTAGGGGGGGTTAATTTAACTCTCGATTTTCAGCAAACAATTATAGGACCAATTTTTTCAAAATTTATTGAGACTTTTGAAATACATAACAAAGAGAAAATAAAAAATAACAAGATTGTGAGAAACTTAAAACTGTTAATAATTAGTTTAAAGGCACAATTATATTAAAAAAACCTTACATGCTAAGGAGAAAAGTTGTATTAATTTGAAGTTAATTATAAGAGAAATTGCATAGCTCAAAAAATATGTAAAAAGAACGTACCCATCAACATTATAGAAAGAACTTGTATCCTCGAAAATTTTTCCAACAGGTGATAAATAAATACTGTTTGACCAACTAAACTCAGATTGGGATAAAAAACGTTTTTAAAAGAGCGATTTCATGACTTTTATTTCGGCTAACAAATTTTAGCAGTAAAACTAAGGCATAAGAAGAAAGTGGCTTCACCTTAGCTTTATGATAAATAACTGTGTTAGAGAATCTCTTAGTGTAACTTTCAAAATTTGTATTGCCACATTGTCTTAAGCAGCTACGTTCAAAAATCTCTAAGTCCTTCATAATCGTAGGAGAAATTGAAAACCAAACTGGAAAACCATACAGCAACGCTGAAGGTATACAAACTTTATAAAGCAGTAATTTAGTTTTTATATTAAGATTCCTATTAATTAATAATTTAGAAAACATATCCTTGATACGTATACCCTTAACTTTAACATTTCTCGCATGTCGATTAAATTTAAAATGCATATTTAAAGTTACTCTCAGATAATTAGGGTGGTTCTTAAAAGGTATAAAAACATCATGCAAAGAGAGATTCAATATTTTACTTAACCCGCCGTTACTCGCGCGGGGTGTAAATTACACCCCACGACTTATTATTTTTGCTACATCTTTTTTTTTCAATAGGTCTTGTTTGCAGTTTTTGTAATAGCTGAATATAATGAACTATCTCATTATGTGATGGATGCCTTTTTAGTCGTGTTTCTGAGGAGCGAGCACCATCAAGTTTTTCTGGGGTGTTTTTTGCACCCCGCGACTATCCGCGTTACTAGAAATAAGCACTTTTCAATACTCTTCAGTACAAATTTTGTACAATTACACGTAGGTCACAAATTTCACCCTTACCCAAATCTTTAAAAAGGGTGTTAGACGCACCCAGCACAAGTACCCAAAATAACCCAAAAAAGAATAGATGCTGCATTTGTCCCCGTTCAAGGGGCTTGAAGGTTAAGAGTCAATGTGCATTTTGCTAAAAATTTATGTGCAAAAGTCCCATATGTAATATTTGCCCAGATCGCTATTCTTTACAATAAACTTTAATTTTTTCTTTTGTTTAGAATATTTTTTATGTTTATTGAAATTAAACAATATTTTTACAAATAAAGTAACGGCTTGTTAATTTAACAGCGTTATATGCACCTTTTCCTTATGAATTTCTAAAACAAATTGCTTCTGATTTAAGTGTGTTAATTTTAGTACCCCAAAATTCATAGAACTTGGACATTTCCAATAAGTGGTCCTTAACTTTAATTAGAGCTAATGTAGGGTTCCTATCATGAGCAAAAACTATGGAGTCATCTGCATGGAGTCATTAAACAACTGAGGAAAGTCATAAACTAATATGTATTTTATACAAAAAAGGAGCCAAAATCGCTCCTTGTGGAACACCATACAAAATGTTACGATATCCTGATGTGGCATTATTTAAATTAATACAAAGTTTTCTTTAAATGAAATAGTTATAAAGAAGCTTCATAATAAAACCTTCACATCCTACATTTATGAATTTTAAAATAATACCCGAATGAAAGGCCCTGTCAAATGCTTTTTCAATATGTAGAGAAACTGCAACGGTACACTCTTTCGATCTCAATTTTGGTTAGGCGTCAGCCTGTCCAGGGTTGTGCGAAAAAAGGTCTGCTTCTTTTCTTAGACCACGAAACTTAGCTTAGGTTCGCACCACAAGAGTTTTCGATCACTTGATCTGCACTATCCGAATATAAAGTTTACCGAACTAGTAATAGTTTCGGCTCGTGTAGTAGTGCAGACGAATCGAATGTGTTCGGCTAACTACGATAACGTGCTCAGTTAACTACAATACGAACACACGATGAATTCGGGAGATCGAATGTGTTCGGCTAACTACGTTGCAAAATACGAACACACGATAAATTTGGGAGATCGAATGTGTTCGGCTAACTAGGTTTTAAAAATACCAATAAGCATAAACTGGATGCATCTAAATATATGTATATAAGGAACAAGAGTTGATAAAGCTCTCAGGTGACAGTTCAAGCGGCCAACTTGTAACTACCAGTCGTACGGTACCAGAACTTGTACCCCCGATTGATAACAAAACTCAACATCTTATGTTAGTTTTATTTGCAACTGTTCGAGAGTTACAATTATATTGCTGTTGATTTGTACCCTACTTAACAGAGGTATGGTATGTACCTATCAGTCGACCAGTATGTCAACAATAGCTATATTATCTTAACATACTACGTATTGCAATACTATTGATTTTTATTATATATGCTGGTTTAGTAACGGCACGTTACAATTTACAATTAACTTCATTCTGAAAATAAACTAAAGCGTCAACAGAAGAATTGCCCTGTTTAAATCCGAATTGATAAGATGGAATTCGGTCCATTATTTGCAATCTTTCAAGCTTTAACTTAACATTTTCAAATTATTTTAGTACCAAAGTACTAGTAAAACCTTTCAAGCAAAAACAAAAAATTGAAAACCGATTCACATAAAAAAAATACATACGAATACAAACTGACCGGTTTTGAAAGCCGTTAAAAACAAGATCCGCTATTGTTAATTTCATAAAATGAATTAACTCGTGTCTCAAAAGATTTGGAAAAACTAATATTTATAAAACGTTTTTCTTGTTCGATCACTTTTAGGGCTCCGGAAAAAGTCAAACTACATAAATTCAAAATAAATCGGTTAAGTGGTTCGAAATTTTGTTTTCACTATGAAAAAAATACTGGGAGATCGCTAACAGCTTTACTTTATGAAATATGCAGTTTTGTTATTTTGACAAAAAAAAAAAAAAATACAAAAAATAATACATACATAGGTTAACAAAATTTCTATCGAACACTATCAAATGATCTGAACGTCTTTAGGTGGATCTCGTTGCAAATTCTAGCAGCAGTCTGCCATCATATGTGAGTCCCACTTTCCCTGATAAGGCTCTTCCATAGTTCGAAAATTCTGATAAAATCTTCCACCGTGCACCTCACTAAAATCTCACAGATTTTGTGGAAATCAGTCTAAATGTGAGTGCAGGTAATGAATTTGTATAATCATATTTCATCTTAGCTCTTGCAAGTTCGACATGGTCGTCAGATTTCCTTTTGCCTAGAAAAATCCAAATCATATCCAAAGCAAATGAATTCCAAGCTTTTGATTCGACTTCAGTCTCTGATTTGACAAAATTAGGATTTTTCACGAGTTGCCAATCTATGGCCCATCAAAAATACCAGCTTTCAGTTTTTCTGTACTTAATCCTGGAAACTTGCGCTGTTTTCACAAAGCTCGATATAGTTTTTCTAAATATTTCAAATATATATTCACCAAAAATATAGCAAAAACAATCTGAATTAAGCATACAACATCTTTTTGAAGAAGCCACATCTAAAACATCAACAAAATATACTTTAGTGTTCAATAAAAAACGAAAATACAAGTAAAAATAGTAAAAGTGGGTAGTTAACTATAAGTCAAAATATAAGCTGTTTGGGAAAAACTGTTGACATATTTAGAAAACACATCTCAGTTTGAGATAGAAACAAAAAAATCGCAGCAAACAAGCAATTATTTCCCTTTTGTTGACCAGTGTTATATATAGTTTAACATACGAGTACATATGTATATAGTATATATTTTTTTCATATAAATAAAAATGAAATTTTTAATAAAATTTATTATATGAGATATTCTTTAAAATTTATGATTAATTTTTTTTTATTTATTTGTTGATGGTTAACCAATTTCTATATGCATATCATTGGGTAAGGATAGGTACATACTAGTGATGTAACGAATACTCGTATTCATATTCGATTATTCGACTATTCGCCTGTTTTAAGATATTCGTATTCGCCAAATTCAAGCGAAAATTTCTCAAATAATTTTCACATAAATTTTCACTAAAAAAAAATTCTTCAAAAAGTTTAAAAAAGTACATAAATGTACTAAAATATATCAATGTATAATAATTTTTATTTAAAGAAAGAAAGCCCTATACCTTTGACGCAAGATAATAATCTTCTTTAAAAAAAAACGAAAATTATATTTCGTAAATAACATTTAAAAGTTAAAGTCTTATATGTAAATTCATATCATGTTAACTTAGTAATCAATTCTCACTGGAGGGATCTTGGACTTCAAAAATGAAAGAAATAAAGTTTACTATGTGAAAGGCCGCCGAGCTGCGCAATCTGCGAAAGTATCTTCTCCCAAACAACACTGAATTTAAAAGCGCAAGCAGAGTAAGAAAAAGGATTTATCAATTTATTGTTACTGACGTAAAGGGAGGGATTTTTCAATTAAATTTGAAATGTGGCTCTAAACCTTAAAAGAAATATTCGTATTCTTGTTCGGCGAATATTGTTTCAAATATTCGTATTCGAGAAAACTAAACATTGATATTCGTAACATCACTAGTACATGCTTATATTGCCACCCAATTCTAAATCTATATATATAAAACCGAATGTGTGTTTGTTTATTTGTTCCTTATAGGAGGCCAAACACTTGGACCGATCTTCCTGAAGTTTTCACAGTATTTATAGTCTTAACTACTCGACTAATGGTTTAGTAAAGCCCCAATGAAATGCATATAGACATGGCTTAACCATCAACAAAGAAGATTGAAATACATACTTAAGTACATATGTATTACGCCTTCTGAATCATTCCTAAATTAAATAAATAAATTTGATATAAAATAGTTTATATATGTATGTGTTGTGACCTGTTGACATGCTATGAAATAATAAATTTTAATATGAAATATGTTCAAATACTTACATACACATGCACATGTAGTAAAACGATTTTTGAAAAAAAAAATTCAAGTCAAACACTGAAAAAAGAAAAGAGCAAGTTGCCTGAAATTAATAAAATCTGTCACGCAATTTTGACATTGACCACAAAAGCAACAAAAAAAATAGCAAAACTAAAAATAAAAGTTAATAAATTCTAAGGGAACAAATAGGCAAATAGAGAGTAAATCGAAAATAAAAACAGTCAAATTATGAGGAAGTTTATGCTTTTGCGTATACTTAATGTATGTGACTATTGTTCAAAGTAAAAAACATTGTTGATTTCATTCAAACATTTTTATAATTACTGTACAACGGCAGAGACTCCTCCATTTACCACTATACTACACAATGGGGTCGATTGATCCAAAAATACCTGGTGTAAAGCTTAAACGATGTTGCATTGTGAACAAAGAGTTGAAATATCCCGACATGGATTTATGAAAATTTTTAAATAAATTTAAATAAATTTAAATTTTCGTTCGGCTCGAGTTCGAATCCAGATTCTATCTTGCATTTAAAAGCTTTGGTTTACAGTTTTTTGTTGGTTCTATAATAAAAAATATAAGAAAATGTTGTTCTTTGATGGGGTCTGAATTCGAAATCGAACCTAACGAAATATGTACATATATATAATAGATATTTTATATTAATATATTAAAGAATTTGTGTTAGAGTATCAGATAATTGTCAGACATTGTAAGCTCTTGTGTTATTGGTAGCTGCATGGTGTAATAATATAAGGTGTGCTTATCAACACAACAATAAAAAACTACATACATTTTGTTTGTGTAAAATTATCACAACAATGTCAAAAAAGCTGTATACAAAACAAAACAAAATGTGGTTTGTATGTATTTAGTGGTTATGCAAAAAACAAAAAGCATAACGTAAACAAAACATTCATGATGGCGGTCAAAAATGTAAACAACTTTTGACAAGACCGTGAGACTTAAGCTATGTACAGACGATTCACAGATCTTACAATATTGTCAGAAAAATTTTCACAAAATGTCTGACAACCGCCTGAACTTACAATTTTTGTCTTGCAACGTTGCAAGAAAAAGCATTGTCAGTTCATTGTGAGACAATAATATTGTCAGACATCTGACAATCGTGTGAACACTCTACTTTGCCATTGTCAGATAATTGTCAAGCATTGTAAGCACTTTTATTGGCACTTTTTTCTTAAGCAGTGTACAGACGATTGGCAGATCTTACAATTTAATTGTCAGACATTAAATTTATCTGCCAACAAAAATTGTCAGTTTACACGGTTGTCAGTAGAGATGTGGCAAATCGTTCCTTTTGGTGTGCGCTCCTTTTCGTTCAATTCAGAGGAACGGACCCGTTCGTTCATTTCGTTCCAACGCTCTTTTCCATCAACCTATCAAATAAAATGGTACACTATTCTAGTTAAAATATTTTTTTTGTTTACAATGTGTTCATACACATTCATACATACATATGTGTATAAATGTATGTTGCAAATTCGTAACTTATCGCCAATAAAGTTTACTTAAGCCTATTTTGTATGTGAAGTTTTATTAAATGAAGATTATACAACTCAACTAAATAGTTAGTTATATATGTATGTCTACATTTTAACTATACATAAAAATTATAAATGCCAGTCATATGTATAGATGCTGGTGTATATGCAGATTAAAAAAAAATATTATTCCTATTGAACTAAAATAGGAAAAACTAGCAAATGTTTACAAAACAACAAAATCCGACATGAGTGAACGAACGAACGAAATGAACGATGAAGCCATAACACCCAATTATCATTTTTCTGACTATATTGTAAGATCTGCCAATCGTCTGTACATAGCTTAAGTAAATAAATGACCATGGAAAAGTTTGATAATCATTTCCGACAAGTTGGTATGAAATATAAATTAGCCTTTAATTGGCCGAATATACTATGTACGAGTATATTAACAAGTAAATACATATGTACGTTGTATATATAATTTATTGCCAAAAATTAAAACATTTGCAACTAAGTTTATTTATTACTTTTATCCCAAGACCGGCGACAAATAAATGGGGCCAAAGGAAATAGAAATAAATTTAATATATACTTAACACACAACTTTCTTTGTTTTATGAAAATTTAAAAATATATACAATAAATTTTATTTTGTTTTCAAGGTCAGTGTTATTTGTTGACATTTGTTAAAAGCCTTAAAAGGAATTGAGTTTCAATGAAAAAAAAACTAATTGTGTAAATATATTTTAATTGTCCTACATGCTACATAAGTACATACTTACAGTGTGCGACAATATCTTAAGGGCATATTGATATACAAGAAAGTGAATAAAGTTAAATGAATAAATGATAAAAGAATTCTGGCAAAAAACCCGACTTCAATACAAAAGCCAATTGAACAGATTACACCATCGACGCAACTGTTGGTAAGTTTAACACCTGTAAGTTTAATACTTGGAGTTATGCAATAATCTATATTAAGGGTACAAACTGCAAGTAAATGCGTTCAAGCTAAATCAGAATTTTGAAAATCGATCCATATATAGGAAGTTATACGATAATATATATTTCAGGGAAGCAACTTGACACCCGAAAATTCATGAGTTCAAACAGACATTATGGAAATACATTTTTTAAAATACCCACGATTTGATAACCTTCTACTTTTTTGAAGCCTTACTATTCGCTTCTAAATAGTCCATGTAAGCTATACACCATGATAGCACATTGTCTGCCGTACTTAGTGCACGTCATGTTTGTTTTTAGTTTTTAAGGTACGCAACGCATTTGTCGTTCAGGTTCCACGCAGGCATTGCAACCATCAAAATATTTTGATGTTGCTGAAATCTCTAATGAAACCATAAACGCGACTACACAGTATCCAACCAACAACGAATATTGCCAGATTGCGTAAACCTGTTGCATAAAATTCAATTTTAAGTATTGGTATATATGTGTTTGTATATGTATGTGTGTGCAGTGGATATTTGATCACTGAAATAATAAATTTAACTTGAGCAATTTTAAGCGAACATATTTTTAGGTATTATAAAGGTTTTCCGATATCAAGTCCACATTCTTGATTTCAATGGAACCTACCTTTCTTATTTTTTTAAGCTGCTTCTAAGTAAATTTCACTCACTCTTCAAATATGCACATGCATGTACAGTAAACTCTCGGTTATGTGAACTTATAAAAACAGGTTGTACACTTTATTGAATTTGTTCACATTTTCGATTGCAATAATTGTTTAAGGACAGCCTAGTTTGACTGACCGGACTTCAAATGGTATGTCACCTGAGTGAAAAAGTGTTTATTTAGTTAATCTCTAGTAGCAGACTAAAAAATGTTTTACAAAACTAAAAAGTATATTCAAAACTGTTAAATTCCAATTGCAAAGACAGTGATCATAATTTATAACAAGCGTTTCTCAGAGAAAAAGAGTAAAATATTTGCACATATTAAATTAAACGATTGAATGTAAGTACATATAAAGAATAATGAGATGCGAAGTACAGTGATGTCTATAACTAAAGAGTTCAAACAATAATTTTTACCACTTCACCAGCTTATTTAGTATAATAGAAAAGCTCATAAAGAAAAAACAGCCGGTTGGTAAAATAAAATAAAACTTATTTCAAACTTATAAATTTTCATATATTCAGTTTTAGTTTAATAATAAATAACAAAACCATAACGGGAGATCATAAAAAAATAGGAGAAAATAGCGTTAAGAGTTTAAAAAACATTTGAGTGTAACACATAGCAACAAACATTTTTGGTTTAAGTGCATATCATGTGTTGCATGAGCTTATTTCACTGTTGCGAGTTCGTTTTATCCAAAAAAATGTTGTTCACTATTTATAGCTATCAAACTTTATTTACAATTTAGAGAGTTTATATAAGAAAATGAATGTTCACATTAGTGGATAGTTCACTATTGTAGAAGTTCAAATTACCGCGAGTTCACTGTATGTACATTAGGGAAATAACTTTTAAAAAATTTTTTAAAATATCAAAATTGGCATAGCACACTCCGATAGAGCATAAAAAACTATAAGGGAACGTATATTTATTTTTTCGCATAGGTCAAAAGAGGTCACACACCAACCGCGATGAAGTTGAAGTTTTGGTTAAGAAAAATTAATAATATGTTTATTTAAAACAAAAAATAACTCAAGTATGAAATTTCATTAATATTTAGAGATGGTAAGAGATTTTTCCGCAAACCAAAACGTATCTTTACCATTTTTAACGAAAAAAAAATTCAAAATGAATAAAAAACACCGTATAAAATTATGAATATTCAATATAATAGCTTTTTACAAAAACCAATTGGTGCGTGAACTTTTTTGAGAAAAATTACTAAAGATTATGATTTTCGTGGTTACAAGGACATGGTTGACCTCATGGTACTATGCCAAAAAATTGGTTATACCCCTAATGTACATATGTATAAAAATTTGTTGACACTTTTTTTCTGTCTTCAGTTACACCATATTCTTTTTGTCTTTTATGAAAAATCCGTTGCATATTAATCTTATATAAAGGCAATCCCCTCCCTCTCAGTCAGCGAGCGCACTGCTGTGCAAGTAAGAAATTTTAGGGTGGCTAATTTTCTATTATATAAATAATTTTTTATTTTTTTTTTGGCATTTTCTTGTATTTAAGTTGCTAGCTAGCTTTCCTAACTGCACACAATACCAACAATCACGCGATTTACTTGTTTTGCTTGTAGCGCAATTGTGTGGCACAAACGCCAATTTGACGCCATGTTGGCACGCAATAGACAGACTTTTTGATATGTGTTAAATCAGTTGAGTTTTAATGTGTTACCAAATAGGTATTTGCAAATTATCATTTCACTTTAATTAAAAAGTTTTAATACATGTTAATATCCGAGAAACCCTTATTATATGTTAAGACGAAAAATATGTCAAAAGTGACAACCACAACCAAATGTCTGAGAGAATTCAAGGGATTTAATATCTCTTATTGTAGAGCTATTATCACATCATTTATATAGTCTCTTGTCGTTTTCTAAATTCATAGTTAGTAAAACGTACCATCTTATATTAGAATTTTCAGCCCCGCATATGTATCACAGTATAGTTATCGCCAGATGATCCCTACAAACGCGACAGGAAATAGAACGCCTTAGCGAATAGTAGATAAGAGTAATCAATTGTCGTCGACAACGAGTAACCAAGTGATAATGAGCGTGTTGGCTTCTTAAAATTTTAAATGAAAACCTTTGGCAACTCCTTTTAAAAGTTGCTAACAATAATTTTAAGCCCTTCAGGAGATGAGATAAATAAATATTTAGAATTAAAACTGTATTATGGTTGCAGCCACAACTATTAGATTTTTTATGAAGTATGTAAATAACAATTTTTTTTATTTACTTTTTGTTTTGCATTTTATGTCGGTAATTTGAAATTTTTATAAAGCCATTTACATACACATGTACATATGTATACTCGTATATACATACATACATTCTTACATATGTACATTAGGGGCAACTTTAAATTGGAAGAATTTAAAAGCCACCGAAATTCTGAAAAATAATGATGCGTTTTCACAATATTTTAACTACATCTGTTTTTTTTTTAATATATGTATGTACATAGTTTTATTTATTTAGTTTTAATATTTTTGTATTTGTGTAATTTTTATTATTAAAAAAATATGGGATACGGCTGACCATGTGGGTCATCCCTGGAACTTACTGCTAAGCGCAAAACTAATATAAAATTTTGCGGCATCCGACGGTGTCTTAAATAAAAAAATTACTGAATCTTGAAAATCCATTTCACCAAAACTTTTACAAGTTTACAAGTTTTACATTATTTTCGAGTTTAAAATTTGATTAGATTTGTTTAAAAAATTAATTTTTTCGAAAACTTTAGATTTGAAAAGTGTCAAAATCTATAGAACCGAATCGCTTCATTATCTCAACGGCATCTAGGTGAAGTCAAATACTTACGAATGTCGCAAGTGTGGTTGCGCATTCATAAATCCATACGGACATTATCGTTAAAATAGTCAGAATAGACGGCCTTAAAATTGGTGTAAAATCAGTAACTTGATATATTTTATACCGGAAACATTAAAATATAGATATGAACAAACATATGAGAATAATGTGTATAAGTTAGTATAAGGTTTTCCAATAGGGATGATATTATTTTGAAGTGACGTTTCGGCCATTTGTAATATGTCATGATCTGTCATTTGCTTTTCATTGTATTCAATAGTGTTTACAATTTCATCGTTCACTTTTATTATCAAAATAATCGTTCTCCAATTGCAACTTTTCGTGCGCTTTTGCCATTTTATGGTCGTAATAATTGTCCAAGTCTGCACGCTATTCGTCGAATTGTTGAAAATTTTGAGGTTACATTTTCTTTACATAATGTTCAAGTGCCAATAAGACAAAGAACCGCTCGAAATAATGAAAATATTGCTGCCGTTCAGGCAAGTGTGTTGCTGAAGACCGAAATTTGTCGATTCCAAGACGTTCTCAACAATTGGGACGGTCTCCAACCACAACCTGGTGGTATAGATCGATGATAACCAACTTTTTACGGCCGAAATTGGAAGAAGTTTTTGGATCTTGATCTTGACAACATTTAGTTCCAACAAGACAGGGCTACGTGCCACACAGAAAATGCAACAATTGAATTTTTGCGAGAAAAGTTTTGAGATTCGATTATTTCAAGAAATTGTGATATTGAATGGTATCCAAGAAGTTGTGATTTAACACCATTAGACTATTTCTTGTGGGGTTATTTGAAGTCATTGGTCTTTCGAAATAAACCAGACTCTCTACACGCTTTACAAATGAATATTGAACGTGCCATTCATGACATACGACTTGATTTAGTGGAAAAAGTGCTCGAAAATTGGGTTCATCAAATTCGTTCTTGCAGAAGAAGTCGTGGAGGCCATTTGAATCACATGTTATTTAGAACTTAATTGTATAGATTTTATTTTTATTTTGTAACCGTAAATCAGTTTCTTGCATTATGTACATACTTACATATGTATGTACTGTTATTCGAAACGCGGTTTTTAGATAATGTCGAATAATCTATCTCCCTAGTCTTCATTCATCGCACAGGAAAAACATGCAAATTAAATTCGGAATACCTTTTAATTACATACGTAAGTATGTATATTTGGCATATCACGCGGATATGTACATATGTATGTCGAAGAACAGAATAGTTTATGGCTTCAGATAGAGCTTGCTCCTCATAGGGAAGCCCTCCCAGGCATAAGCCATGCAAAAATAAATTCCAAAAGTTAATACTAATGGGCAAATATGTCCTTAGTTTACTGACGGATTGGTTTACGGGACACTGCGGTGTCAGGAGAACTAATTCATCATTGGAAACTCAGAAACCTATCTATGTAGATTATGCGAAACCGATACAGCGTTAACCGAACGCAGAATAAAATTTCTTTAAGGTATCTCGATAACAAATGAGGTTTACAATCTTTTACCGTGTAGATTAGTTAGCTTTATTCGCAAATCTAATTTATTTCGGTGAACGTCTAGTCTACACAAAAAAAAAAAATACATCGGGCCGCGGTGCCTATGGCCTCACTTAATAATAATAAATGTATATGTCGAAACACGTGTATTATTTAATCTATCACCACGGCATACAATTATATTTGAATAAAATGGTAAACTTTAAAAGTGCATATACATATATGTTCGTATACATGTAGTAAATATTTATAAGTATATACCTACATACATACATACATACATATGCATTTGTTTAATTATTTGTGTTTGAACATTTTCATGGTCATCATATTAATTTTTATATTTTCTTGTTAAATAAAGTTCATGGTGTACTCTTGAAAAGTAATGATACTGCATGTAGTTTTAAAGTTACAAAATTAGAAAACTACTTCCGCTTCCTAACCTATTAGCAAAAGTATAATTTGTATATGGGGAACTTTTTTTTATGCACTCTTCATATTTTTAAATGCTAATGCCAAGGTATCAGTAGACCTTCAAATTCGTGTATTTATAGAAAAACTTAAAAAAAATAAAGGAGAAATTTAAAAAAAAGTTTTTTTTGGCGTATAACATTGCTTAATTTCTTAATGCTTAAGATGTGAAAATTTACTGCAGCATGTAAAAAGGATATCATCAGAAGAGGCGTTTCTAATATGTCTCTGTTGCCAGCAGCTTTTGCGCATTAAAATGGGGAACTCATTTAAGATGGCGGCGCATTTAAGCGGTTACTTCTGTAATTTTTATGAAATTGTAATTGATTAAAATTTTTGAATTTATGTACATACATACATACATATAATTTTTTTTTTCGTTATTGACATTATTTGTTTTATAAAATATTTTTGTATTAGTATAAAGGTATGTTCACATTGGGGAAACATTTGATGAAAAATATTAAATATTTGATTGCTGTAGTGTGACCATAAAATATTTATTAGAGGCAAACAGCAAAACAGCTGTGTAATGGCAAACAAAATTATTTGCTGCCAAACAAAAATGTAACTAATGTGAACAAAGTGTGACCACTAAAAGGCAAATATTTTTATTTATTTTGGGAAAACAATTATTAGATCTTACAAAATTTTTGTAAGAACAAACAGAGTCAAATAAAAAATATGTACCTTTAGACAAAATGCTTCAATAAAAGATTTTTACGGCTGATATTTTCTTGGCTGCTTTGTTCGGCATGCCTCGTGATTCTCTAAAACTACTACTGATGCTGGCTGATAAAAACTTTAAAAAATTATGTTGCTTCCTTCTGCGAGAAAAGCGAAAAATCTCTATAAATTGTAATATTTTTAAAAAGCCAAAATTAAATAAAAACAAAAATCTCGCGAAAAAGGGACAACTTGCGAAAAATTATTAAATATCAATAAAGCCATAATATTAAAGAAAAAACGCTAAAGAATTAAAGAATGCAAAACAATTCTTCCTAAATCGAGAATATGGCGAAAATTTGCAAATCTTGTTAACGAAAAAATTACAAACACACAAACTTGCACATAAATTAATCAGAAATTGCAAAACTGTTAAGAAAATTTGTTTGGCAGAATTGCAAATTTCGCGAAAAAGCGACAACTTGCGAAAAAATTATTAAATATCAATAAAGCCATAATATTAAAGAAAAAACGCTAAAGAATTAAAGAATGCAAAACAATTCTTCCTAAATCGAGAATATGGCAAAAATTTGCAAATCTTGTTAACGAAAAAATTACAAACACACAAACTTGCACATAAATTAATCAGAAATTGCAAAACTGTTAAAAAAAATTAGTTTGGCAGAATTGCAAATTTCGCGAAAAAGCGACAACTTGCGAAAAAATTATTAAATATCAATAAAGCCATAATATTAAAGAAAAAACGCTAAAGAATTAAAGAATGCAAAACAATTCTTCCTAAATCGAGAATATGGCGAAAATTTGCAAATCTTGTTAACGAAAAAATTACAAATACACAAACTTGCACATAAATTAATCAGTAATCGCAAAACTGTTAAAATAAAAATAAATGGTAAAAACGCGAAAAATCACACTTCGCAAAACAAAATTGCTTATTACTTGTGTTGAAATGTACAAATCGGTGTTGTCTCAAAATTGACGACGAAATATGGAATAAGCGTGAAAGTAATACATATTTTTTGTGCAATTTGCAAAAATATTTTGTTAATATTACTGCAGAAACTAATCATTAGCAACGAAATGTTTGTTAAAAAACAAATTTATGTTTTTTGGTAGTTTTTTCTAATATTTTGTTAAGGAAAATATTTGTTCAAGTGTGACCACCGGGAAAATATGTTTTCCCATGTTAGCACCTGCCGTTGTTTGACAGCTGTTTCATCAAACAAAATGGGAAAATAAATGTCCCTAGTGTGAACACAAAACAAGTTGTGTATTTATTTACCTTAATTTTTGTTAAACACGAACCAACATATTTGAAGCAAATGTTTCCCCAATGTGACCGTACCTTAAGATTTTCTTATTATTGAAAAAACATAAAATTTCCTAAAGAAGCTTATCCATTGAGAAAGCGAAATATTGAAATAAAATAAAATAATTATTGTTAATTGTTTATTGCTGACCTTAAGCTTGCTTTATAATATTTTTGAAGTCATATTTAAATTTGCTTTTATAGTTTGTCGCCTTATGGTCTACAGTAGTACAATTTAGCATATTGACCTAATAACCTATCTGCAAAAATTTCAAAATTGAGTTTTTTTATGGATTATTATTCCCTACATCATAACGCATATGTGTGCAAAATTTTGAACATCTAATATTACAAATGACCAAGTTATTACCAAATAACCTATCAGTAAATATATTGCAAATACATACATAGTTCCAATTTTATAACGTTTTTTCCCTCTCCTGTAAACTTTTGAAAACTGCAGATAAGTTATTTCGTCTTTAAGGTGACGATATATGTATATGTATAAACATCCACATAGGTATAATGTATGGAAAGAACTAATGTCATGGTCATATATATGGCTAAGTTCCTTAAAAACTTTTGGAAATTTTCAAATTGTATTAAATCGTTTTGCATTTTAACCGAACATTCACCAGTAGAATATCAAATAGTTTTGAATGCGTGTATTTGCAAATAATACGACAAGTACATGCCAATTTCGTTTTTTAAACCACAAACACACATTTGTTTGCAACACAATCTGAAGAGAAAAACACCCATAAGAAAGCAGAATGTATGAATCACAAACTCTGTTGTGCACTAGTTGTACATTGAAGGTAAAAACTGCAGCAAATTGTGAATAATAAAGGAAGAAAAAGTAGGCTTCTATGGGGCCATATTGAATGGAGAAAGGGGGCAGGCGTACATAAATATATATTATAAATACAAGACTAATTTTTATAAACACAAAGTACAACAAGTAGTGACGTTAGTATTTCATGTGTTAGAATCGAAAGTACATATCTTGATTTTTACACCATGTACATACGTTTTGGTGTTTTAAAAATAGTCAGGCGTAACATTAAGCCATTTATTAAAATCAAGTATTTAAATATATGTATTTATAAATTAAGTCACATTCAATTGAATTTCAGAGTAATCTATGAACAACGTGTTGATCCAGGTTTAAAATTCCGTTATAAAAAATAAACAGTGCTACCAACATTACAAAAGTTTCTTTCTTACTTCCGTTATCAATTATTTATGTGACGAAATTGAGTACTTCTATTATTTATATAGTCCCTTCGAAATTAAATGTATTTGGAATTCTACCAGTATTTATAAACTTTACAATTATAAACTTTAACAACTTTGTTCTATGCAAGGGAGCACCAAAATTGTAGGAATAAAAAAACAATATGACTGGTTTGCGTTCTCCTCTTATGATAAAAATTTGATTTAAAAAAGTTGTGTTTTTGTATTCCTTTTGGCACCAGTGTTACTTGTAACACTTTGTCACGTGTTGAAAATGTTCTGCTAAAAATTTATAAAAAAGCACAAGTATTAAGTCATCGTGGCCAACTAACCGAACAAAGCAACGAAGCAGTGCGCCAACAACTTTCATATAATTTAAAATTTAATATATGGTTTTAAAAATAAATCGTATAGCAAAGTTTTAGTAATTTAAGGCGAATAAATTGGAGCCATCAAATGTGTTGTATGAGTAAGAATATTATTTAATGGTTGTATTAAACACGTGCTTAATATAACCTTGATTTCTACCAATTGATGGTCTATATACGTATGTACAGTAGTACATAGTATGTGTAAACAAACTTAAACTTAATGGTTTCGAGGTATGAGAGAAATATTGTCCGTGCATATGTATTTCAACATACACACATACGAGTACATATTTACTAAAATTTTCAGGAGTCAAATTTCATGAATCTGGATTTACGACTTTTAATAGATTAATACACATACATACTTATTAATATTCTACGGTTTATTTTATTATAACATTTGTCACACTCCATACACCAAAACGTCGAATAATTTATAATTTTACTTCTTCATTTTGACTTTGACTTACATATGTCAAGGCAAATAAATCGCTCATCAAGAAACAATGTAAATGTTGCAGAGAATAAAATTTCGAAAAAAGATTTTATAAAGAAATATTATTTGTACGACTAATGCCTAATAAATCAGTGAACGTACCGTTTAAACTTTGTATCAGTAAATCAGTCCTCGCTTAAGCTATTCATAATTTAAACAGGATAACAGTTTTTAGTTTCAAACTATGTTTTAGTTAATCTGAATATTAACTTAATCGTGTTTGCTGTATTTAAGTGATATGTAGCTTTAACAACAATGCTAATGCTGTTCAATGAAATAATTTCATTATTAGTTAGTTAAAAAATAAAAGCATTACAAATAATCAATGCTAAAGTTTTTCAAAAGCATTATCTGTACTAAACGTCAATATTATTTCACATATTTATTTACATATATATGTATGTATGTGTATGTATTAAAAATATGTACATAAGTATGTACATAGCTTGGTTTGTATTTTAATTTATAATTTTATTTTTTCAAAAGCTGATGTAACCATATTTTTTTTTTATACAGATATGTAGTATTAATTATTTTTTTTTATCAACTGTAATTAGTATTTCAAAGCTCTCATTGTTTTTTCATTATAAATAATAGAAAAATTATATTTAAAAAAAAAAACAATGGCATTTATTGGTACTGGTTTTTTTTTTCATTGTAAATGTTTAAAATAATGCCAATGAAAAAGTCCCATGTATGTATGCTATTTTACTTTTAAAACTTTGGTATATAGGGTAAAAACTAGTAAATTGTAAATGTGTATACATGTGGCTTTAATTCTACAACTTTGCGAAAACAACTGATATGTTACATTTATGTACATAAGTTTGTTTTTGAGAAGTGAATCGATGCTATCGAGTTCAACATAAATATCAAAATGATGTTCAAACGTATATTCCATAACAGTTTCATTCCTGAACACCTGGAATTTGTATTTTTGCCATCGTACCTACATATGTCCTAAAAAATAAAGAGGCCTTCTTGTATGTACTTATGTATGTACATATGTACATATGTATCTTGCTTAAATAAACTGTAGATCAACGGCATTCAAGTAAAAGTAAGATGTACTTATTTATGTACATACATATGTACATATGTATATTGACATTCGGGAGATACGCCATTATATCTTTGTAATATCGGTTTTGGTGAGAATTTGAAAATTTCGAAAACTAGGGCTATTGAACTCCTTACCGGTCGATTTGTCAATAGCTTTCGAGTGGTTACAAAATAACACATTTTTCGAAGTGTTTCCGCAACGATATTTTAACAATAGGGGTTTAATATTCAGATCTGGCTGGCTAGGTTATTAGTTTGATCGGTACTGTGAATATCAAGCCATGCAACTCTACAATAAATGACAGGTTTTTTTGTTTGTGTAAAATAAATTTAGTTTTGAGAAAAGCAGCTCAATAGAACTTGAAGAAAATTGTGAAGAAAGAAAAATTAAAGAAGTTTTGACAATAGTCAATGAAATTTTACGAAAAAAAAAACAAACAAAAAACCAACTGTGCACTTGCATGTACATAAGTACATGTATAACTATTCTTTGGATCGGTATATTCTGCCTAACCCACGATATCGAACGATGTCGATCGCTTGATTTTTAGACATAAAAAATCTATCTTGCGTTCCACTAATAACCGAATTTATTTATTTGTTTAGCTTTTCTTCCAATAGGTTAAATAAAATCGGTTATTAGTGGAACGTAAGATAGATTTTTTACGTCTAAAATTCAAGCGATCGACATCGTTCGATATCGTGGGTTAGGCAGATAGTCTTAAGTAATTATTGAAATTCGTTTTAAAATTTAAATCAAGCGTTATTTATTTTATTATGACAATTACTTATGTGTGTATTAAAAAAAATTGTATTTGAAAGTTTTATCTACCAAACGTATGTTTTCATATTAAAGTACATATTGGAATATTTTTTACACATTATGCATGCATCGAACATGACTACTAATGTAAAATATGAAATATTGTGATAAGTGATATACACTTGGAAACGAACAATATGAATTAATAAAACTTCGGTGTTTTCTTTATCTTTGTACTCGTCTTATTTATTTGATGTGGCAGCACATTTCTTGTATGAAATGAACACAGCCATCAGCTGCAATAAAAAAAAACCATTTTGACAGTTGTTTAGTGTTTGTTTTGTTTGGGCAAAAAAAAAAATAATTAGCATCTGGTTAGTTCTATTTACTTTTTATTTATAGGAGTTTTCTGATGTGTATTATTTTATTTATATGTAGTAGGTTTTAAGAAGCAAAATATTACTACGAGAGTTTGCCAAAATGTCACGCCGAAGAACAAATGCTGGTTCCTACGAATCTTTAAATAGCGAAACTGAACAACCTGATCAGACGGATGGCTTTGTAGATGAACAATGGGTAGAACCACAAAGGAAATTTCCTTGGAAAACAGTATTGTTTATATTATTTTTCTTTGTGGCCGGAGCGGTGAGTCATGCAAGTAATTGCACTACATTTTTCAAGTTGTTTACGGAATGTGTTGCCTTTTATTACAGACCTGTTTGACGTTTAGTATTTTAGTTTCATCTGGTGTATTCAATGAAAAATATGCCGATCGTGCTTGGCCACTACTGATATTAGGTATATTAATGTTTATACCAGGAGGTTATTATGGCTACATACTTCTGTGCATTTTTCTCAAACGTGATGGCTTTACTGTGGAAGACATACCAATGTTGTAATCGTAAAAGAACATAAACTTTTATTCTTTAAACTGCATCTTGTATTAGTGATTAAGTAAAAATCAATTTACATTTTTATATCCAATGTATTAAAAAATATTCAAAATAAGTGAATTTATAGAAATTATAATATGTAATGCAAAAACAAATCGTATGTAGCGTATGATGTGCTAAATATAAGTTTAAATATGTTAACGGTCATACGGATTCAATTAAAAGTAGTACCAAGATAAGCAACTATGTGAAAAATTATCTTTTTTTAAATTGAAACCAGGGCTGTCAGATATGGCGATTTCTCGGCAAACGTGGCGAAATTCAAACTTTTTTTGATTTGGCGATTTTCTTGGCTACTTTTTATGAGCCATGAATTTTTCTAAAAAATCGTTTAAGTCAATACAAAAACTAGTATTATTTTTTTCTAATAGTTTTATGTATGAAATTTGGGGTATTCATATGTACGCCAACAAATTGATGGCTCATGTAGATGGTGTGTTAAGAACATTTAGTTATAGCATGTTTTCTTATGTAAATATTGGTGTATATTCCAGAAAACGCGTGGAAGAAATGTAAATTTTACATGGAAACAAAAACAAAATTTCAAGAATTGTTTTTGCTTTTCATACATTTCTAAAATTAAATATTCTTGAGCAATTTACCGCGTTTCTCTCGCCGTAAATTTTATTTGATAAACAAATAAAATTTTTATATGTATTCAATTTTGTTTTCCATGTAAATTTCAATTCTTCGAAGCGTTTTCTGGAATAGACATCATTATAATCCGGCAGGATGTCATGAAACACAATGGACAAGTTACCATTTGTTAATTGGAAATATTATTTTAATGATGATATTCCATCTAATTTAAATTAATTTTTGGCCAAAAGTTTGTAACTATAAAGATGCGACAGGCACGCACCATTTTAAAAATCTTAAAATATCAAATATTTGTTAAATAGAAGTCACAAAAAAATTTGTTTTTGTTTTAAGTAGACAACTATAAAGTATTTTATATTAAACATTGTACCATGGTATAATAATATTTTATACCATGCATTCTACCCTTTTTGTGTTCACTAATCATTTTAACTTTGTTTTATATAAAAATTAAACAAAATATATATGTATCATGCTGACTTTTTTTTAATTTTTGGCAAACAAATATATTTTTTTGTATTTATAAAAAAAATTTTATAAATTAAAAAAAATTACATACATACATACATATTATCAGAAACTAACAAATAATGGCTTTGGCGAGTTTTTACATCAAATTTAGTGAAAAAGATAAAAAAAAGTCTGACAGCCCTGACACTGCGTTGGCTACGTCATTTGACATTTAACATATACATATGTTGTTGCTTTTGAAGCATATTGCATTTGTTGATGCAAATTGTGCCGGTCAATAAATTCACTCATCGAAGCTTTCATTTATTTTATAAACAAGATCTTTAGATTTGTAGTTAAATTATTAGTTTTACTGAAACAACTATGTCTAGCAATAATGATCAATGGGAAGTGGTAGCCAAGTCGAAAAAGCAGAAAAATTTCGAAAAGAAGGTAGTGACTCATAAGGAAAAGAAAAAGGAAGAAGCGCTACTGCCTAAATTGGAAGAAATATGTATGTAAAAGATATTCAAACTATTATCTTGTCCCACGATGTCGAACAAAAATAACTATTCTAAGTTAATAATAATAATAAAAAAAAAAATCCGACGAACCCAGTTTTGTTCTAGAAAATCCAGCGAACACCACCATTCAACATTCTGGGACAGGATGTAAATAAAATATTTTCGGTTGTAGAATACACATATATAACAGTTTTTAATATCTGATTCAGTACCTTCGCACCAATACCGTAAAATAATATCAGGACGCGGTGGCCAAGAAAACCACTCACCTACTAAATCGAATGACGATAGTTCTAAATCAAAAAGTTCTTCCCCTAAAAAGTATAGTAAAACCTCTAAAGTGCCAGCTAAAAAAACTAAAGGTGATATAATCAAAACACCAGCTAAACTTAAAAGTGTGCAGCAGGCTTTTATTAATCTGACAGCTGATGAATTTGCCACACATTTAGAACAGTTAAAGATATTCTATCCTGGTTCCAAACTGGCTTGGTTAAAAGAGGTAATTTATAAATGTAAAAGTTATTTGATACAGCTTCCAGAATTGAAACGTTTTATTCGCTTAAAAAATGTTTTTCAAATCTATATGGTTATCAATAATTTCATATAAATTTTATCAATAAAATCCTAATTTATATACATACATATGGATGTATCTATTAATTAATACATACATATGTAGAAGATTAACGCGTAAATAATTCATTTTGCTCAATTCTTATTTATTGTATACGCTCGAAAACAGAAAACAATTATGCACAACAGAAATTAAAAAAATTAAAATTTATATTCTTTAATTCCAATATTTTTATAATTATGGCCTAGCATTTTTGTAGAATTATCAATCTTGTTTTGTAATATAAAAATCAAGTTAAATGACACTATCCGTAAGGAAAATTAATGGTTACTTTTTTTTGACAAATATTAAATAAATGGTAACATAGCTGTAATAAAACCGCGAAGGTTTTAAATTCATTTTTTATGTTTGTTTCCTCAGAACACCAGCTTTTATGAGTTGATTTAAAAATGTTACATCCCTTTATTCTGTGCAGGAGTAAGGATTTTTTAAGATAATATACATAAGTATGTTAAATAAATCTTAAAAATCCATAAAGAGATGGATGCAAAATTTTCAAGTCGGTTATTTTATTTACATACATATATGTACCTACATCATGGACACATTTTAATAATTATTACACAATAAAATCATTTCAGGTAGCCAACTATTTAAACTCTAGCTTACCATTTGAATGTGACCCTATATTCTCTGGTAAACCTATAACATATCCTACTAATTTAGCATCACCCGCCCTTAAAAAAGTAATACTAGATTTTCTTTCATCCGAGGGTGAAACAAATTTAGAGTATTTTTTCCATTATACTCTATTGGAGAGCATGTGTACGCAACTAAACAAAAACCAGCCTGTTTTTGGGTATAAGGTAAGATGAAAAACTATAGCGACCAATTTCTTTCATAACCGATCAAAATATTTTGATTATTCTCCTTGAAGTTTCTGCTACAATTAATAGCTCAAAATTGGCCTCAAATATGTTCAAACAAAATGGCTAATACAGCTATGTTGAGAGACTCTTATCAAAATCGAAGTAACATATGTTTAAGTATATTGTGGGCCATAGGGCAGGGTGGCTATCAAAATCTTATGGAAGGTATAAAAGGTAATATATTTATAACGTATTTTCCACCAAAAAAAAAAAAAAATCAGAAGTACAATTAATGAATAAATGTTTAAACTTTTCAATCATAAAGTGTGGCAAAATTTAATGTTGCCAAATTTAACTATGAGAAGTTACAGTCGTTTCATTACCGAGTATATCGAAAAAATATTATGGACATCGATTGATCAATGTTTAAATATTAACCAAAATGATTTTTTCGCCACATATAATGTTTTAAGGGCACGGTATACTGGAATACCTAGGGAATGCCAACAAGCCTTAACGCGTAGTTCGTCGCTGTTTTTGGTTTGTTTAAGTATTTCAACAATATAAAATAATTAATAATATATACATATCCTTCTTCTGTTTTCCTTCAGCAAAAGTATATTGTTAATACTGATAGCCCTGCAAATCTCTTCCTTCATTTGCTGAAAGAAAGTAATATAAATGGATGCATCTCCGCCTTGTTACATAGTGATGATTGCTTTAAAGTTTGGAAAATGAATTATAAGAAACATATTATGCAAACAATATATTTAATAGAAAAGTTAGGTAAGTCACATTAAATATATGAATATATATGTATGTATGTATGTAAATGCACTTTTTTTTCATTTATGTATGTATGTCCCAGAGACTGAAATATTTGATAGCGCATCGCCATTGGCCATGTCTCCAACATTTCACAAATTTTTAAATGATGCTGTAATTTTAAATGCTGAATTGGACGCTGGTAAAAAACGTGACCCTAACATTGATTTGCTTATAGAATTGATTGGGGTAAGTTTAAAATTTTATTAAATTTACTACAGATATTCAGATAACTAAAGACTGAGAAAAAGAGGTTCCCATCGAATGTAAGTTATTTGCTTTGCTGTTTGTTAAGTTATTTTGTCACTTATTGGTGGAAGTCACTAAATATATGTATAAACTGCTGCGTCGGTTATATGTATGTTGTATGCTAATCATGGTATTTATTATACGTAATGGTAATTGAAAAAGTTATAACATTATTGTTCATACTTAAACTATATTACATATAGCCAGGTTTGTATCTGATTGAAGTCGATTTCGAAAACGAATCATAATACTTTCTAATTAAAAATAATTTCCTAGCAAATGTAAAAATATTTCTTTATTGAACCGAATTTTATTAAAAAATTGCTTCATTTTCAAAATCTATTTCCATCACAAGTTCAGCTTTATTGCATTAATGAAAATTCAAATTACTAAGTGTTTTTATGTTGAAAAACATTAGTATATCCAATCAGTTTAGCAGAACGTATCAGCATACCGATTTCAACTCCGCTACACCTCTCATCAGCGTTCATTTGTCCATTGGTTAAATATTTGATATTCTTTCCCAATTAGTATCCACTTGTAAGAAATTGTAAAAATGGACAAATGAACGCTGATGAGAGGCTTAGCGGCCTTGAAATCGGTATACTGATACGTTCTGCTAAACTGATTGGATATACTAATGTTTTTCAACATAAAAACTCTTAGTAATTTGAATTTCCATATGTACAACAATATAAGTTCAAATAATAATTACTTTTGTTCGTAATAATATAAAAAATATATGTTAAATTATTGTATTTGGCAACAGAGATTTATGGGTCGATTATGGATGGCAACCGAACTCCAGTTGCGTTGTCAGTTGCTGATAATTGTATTCCGGATGGCAACTGGCAACTGAGAGGTTCCAGTTTAAGTTGCTATTTGGTGCTTTTCTGGCAACCACAAATTTTCAGTTGGGGCTGGCAATGCAACTGAAGTTCGGTTGCTATCCATAATCGAGCCATTAGGTAAAAAAGATGGAATTTTTGTAGCTAGTGCTGATGACAATCAAACTAATGTTAAAACTCTGAAACGAAGTTAATAAATTCAGCAAAAATATATTTGATTCGATCGGAGTTTCGAGAATTAAGAAGAAAAGTAAATGTTGTAATAAAGATTTCATAACAAATTAAGCAATTTTGGGCATAGTATTTATATACTTCAACACATTCATTACGTTAGAAAGGACATATGTATGTACATACATACATACATGGTTTTTAAATCGGTTAAGAATTAAGCTCTTTATAATTTCCTTTCACAGCAACCTGTTAATCTAACATAAGCAACCTCGTCATCGGATCAGTGTTTATTACAATATATATATTTACAGATATATATTGTTTTATTAAATTACGAGATTTTATGTTTTTTTATGCAATTTGACTTAAGTAAAAACTTTCGATAATGTGAAATAGGCAGCAAACAACATTCTCAAGGCGAATTGAAAATTGAGTATTCGCCATGCACATACCAAATGAATTCGCCTTGTAATTGCAACACAAATATCACATTGCTTTTTATCTTGGCAACTCTATATAATGACTTTCCTTATCAAGTGTTCATCTTCGTCGCGTTCATTTATACAAAAAACGAGTTTGCTTTAAAAAAGAAGAGGAAAATTAATTTTTAGTGAATATCGTGAAATTGTGTGGTCAGCGCTACTGAATTTTTAGTGTACACTAAATTCTAAACTGGAAATTAAAAAAAAATTGATTATATAAATTGAGGATAAACGTAATATTACAGCTAATATTTATTTAATTACCAAAGTGTAAAAAATTGTTCTAGAAAAAAGAAATGTGCGACGTGTTTACAGAAAAGAAGTCAATCTATTCGATTTCCGAAAAAGTGGTATACACGATGACGATGAAGCTTATGAAGAGACGAAGGAAATGAATTCATAAAAGCAAGAATATTGGTCTACGTGGAATTTTTTAAAATCAATTGTTGCTATAATTTACCGGTCAAATATTGTTTTTTCCATTTTCGTTTCATGTTAGTCTTGTTTTAAAATTTTTCAACCAATTGTACACGTATTATAATATTTAGGAGGGGGTGTGGTGTACATGTTTACTTTCCTTTCTAAAATTCATCCCAAACGCTTATAATTATGTGCATGTGTGCCATGCTGATTTGCTACCTTTGGGAATAAATTGGTGATGCCGGACATTATGTTGCATGCATATAATATGAGGGGAAGTTGTAATCCCAGCACACAAATTGGGAATGGTTAAGTGATTAATCTATCCAAATCAGAGTTCAGAAAAATACACACACAGTATAAAAATCTCGTACATAAATGTAAACGAACACAGCTCAAAGCAACCAGCACATATTTTTATTTTCATATCATTTATGTGTGACTCTAAATTTTGTACGATGCCGAACTCAATCATGAATGTGTTTTGTTTTAATATTTGTTTGCGTACACGCACATGAGAAGTTCACGTATTATTCGATCAGAACACACTTTAACCACACATGTGTCAGTGTAACATTACTTTAAGTGCGTGTTCTAGTACGGCAAAAAAAGTCCATGTACGAAAGACAGCTGTACGTGTAGCTTAATATTGTGTTCGCGTATGTGTACAGCAAAAAAGTACACGAGCGAAAGGAAGGTTCCATTGTATCTTTATTTCAAGCTCGATTACGTGTACAGCAAAAAGTACATGAACGCTGCTCATACAGGGGGGGAAGGTAAAAAAAACTGAAAACAACGTTACGTAATATGTGCACAGCTCCTTATTTTTTTTTTTCATCAGCATCAAATGAATTATATTTGGCTTTATCAGTATTTAAGTATGTACATATGTTGTATGTATGTACGTACACGTACAGTATTGGACAAAAGATAAACACGCGTTTTTGATTTCGTAGATGTACTCATTAAAGTTATGATTTTGGCTTTACAATTTGACCATGTAAATGAAAAACTGAATTGAATTTAATTGATTTATGGCTTCATAGTCTGTTTATTTATTTAATAACTTTCTCACTAACGAATTCAAACATTACTTGTATGTATTTTAAGCTTGCATTGACAGGTTGATAACCAGGGGGTTATTCTGGATTGCGATAGCAAATGCGATTCGAAAGCTATCTAATTTACATTGTTTTCGTATCGCATTTATTTACGCATCGCAATCCAGAATAACCCACCAGGGGTTTTGATTTTTGTCATATAATTAATCTAAAGAATTATTCACACGAATACATACATTTATACATACATACATATTTTACATTAATATGTAAATTCATATATGTTTAGTGAAATTATGCATGAAAATATCTACATATGATTTGTTTAGGTTTGTAGCTAAGAAGTTCACGTGTGCTTCCAAAGCATAAACATTTACTCGAAATGAATTACAGATACAATTAACCCTATCGTGAATAGCAAGTGGAATGTTTGTTCCTCTCGAGGGGAAAAATGGTAAAAATTATTCCCGCTTTCAGTTCTCAGTGAATGTAAAAAAGGAAAGAAGATTAAAAAAAATAAGAAATCGGAAAATTTTTGTTCAAAAATGTACGCGGAGGGGGAATTCCCCTTCACGATTGCAAATTTAGGGAAAGGGGAAAAGTTTCGAGGGTAAAATTATTCATGATAGGGGTGAATGTTTATATTTTTGAGAACAACAAAAACTTGTTGTCACTTATTGTTACTCCACTTAGCGTGTGTAAGTTCACTGTATGTAAGTTTTGCTATCACACTCACAACATGTATGTACATAACATGTCGCGAATATAAAAACCAATGATCAAACCCATTTATTTGAAATGGGTTTGATCATTGGTTTGTGTTAATATCGAGCGTTTGAAGGTGTTTTACACAGCTCTAGTGTGAAGTTAAATTTTAAAATATAAAACCCTCGACATGAACCATAGAATTTTACAGAGCTATGTTCGCAGGTTAACAGTGCTCTGTAGACATATAAAAATCATAGCGAGTACACTAAAAACTTAGTTTTCTAGGAAGGTGTCAATGTGGGCGGAAAAAAATGGACGAAGTGACCCTCCCCAAACCCCTATATTTGGAATATGTAACAGTAGTCATCTAAAATGTAGCCAGCCCTTAGAGGATCCATATTTCTAAAATTTTGGTAAATCGAGTATATCTCGTAAAAATCAAACTGAATAAATATATAACTTGAATATTTGTAAACACCAATGTCGGTAACTAAATTTAAAAGTTAATTAAGACCCGTATTTCTTGCAACAAATTCAACTTTATCGTCAAGTAATAATAGTAACAAAGCCTACCACCAGTGTTTGTGCAGTTCAGATATTTTTGCCACTGTTATTAACCCTAGACACATAACCTATAGTCTAAAAATACCGTTATATTTTTGTTGTATGTACTCTGTGAAATTAAATCTTAAAATTTTAATTGTTTATTCTCTGGATGACATGTTAGTCCTACAAAATTCGTAATAGTATTTTCAAGAAAACAATATTTAATATATGTATATATTTACGAACGTACGTACATATGTATGTCGATGTGCAAATAGAACAAATATTTTTTTTATTAAATATGTAATACATAAATAACACAGATGGGGAAACATATACAAATATTTATTAATTCTTTTAAAAGTTTAAACTTTTATAATAAAATCAAAGTAAATACATATTTAAGTAGATAACAAACTTCAAGTACATCTTAGCCATGGGAGATCATTTGAGACATTTGATGTATAAGAAGGAGGCATGAGCTTCTTTAATATACTGCCAATTGTAATGTTAAAATTGCAATTGCTAATTGTTGCTTGCTTTGGCTATTGGTAATTTTTGATTTATAAATAACAGCCCAACTTCATTTGATTGACATTCACAATCGAATCAATAACTTAACTATACAACCTTATAGAAATAAAAACTAATCTGGGGTAATATTTATTTTTATTGTGATAAAGAAAAAACTTTAAATTTTGAGAAGTGCATTGTTAATGTTCCTATCAAACATGTGAGAAAAAAAAACAAACGGGCGTAACCTTTGTACCTTTATTCTGATTTATATCTAAAATAAAAGTTATCAATTTTTTTATAGCAAAAAAAAAAAAAAAAAAAAAAAAAAAAAAAAAAAATAAGTACAAAGATTATAAAGATGTAGTTTAGCTGAAATTAAATTTTTAAGCGGTTAGACGAGAATTCCTTAGCTTTTGACCTATTCAAAATTTCCTTGCATTAGTGCAGCTGAGTACATCAGCTACGTCGTAAAATTTATCATAAATTTTTGTTGACATTTAGAAAATTATTTCAAAAATGTTATTGATTCTGTCTCAAATACGTTGCACATTTCTTAAAACTTGTTTTGAAACAAATTTTTAATAAAGTAACGGATTACTTAATAAATCACATCATCACATTATTGTTTCCAGTTTTTAGTTAAGCTAAGTTTTTTTATTAATATTATTAAAATTTTGGTACTCAAATTTTAAATAATACAATTGTAAAAACAACTACCACAAAATGGCACAAAATTCTAAAAGCAATAAGAACAAACAAAACAAACAACAGCCACCAGCTGGTAAAAAGGTAAAATCAAATCATTTTTAACGTATAAATTTTCAACAACGTTTAAGATGTATGTAAATTGTATACAAAATAATCCTAAAGTAAACAAACAACACTTAACTAATAAAATATTGTATTATTATTATTAAAAAAAATTCTCCAGAGTGTACAAGAGAAGACAGCCCAACAAAAAAAGAAATTAGCAACAGAACAGAAAAAAGGTTGCGGTTGCTGCAAATGGGCTTTGGGCAGTATACTCTTGATTGGTTTGATAGCTGGAGCTCTCATTTATGATACCGAAGTCAATGGCAATGGTGTCTTTGCTAAATCGGCCACTGGAAAAGTGTTGAAAAATGCCGGCGTTCTGCCACATGTCGAAAAGGCCTGGTATACAACAATGAGTGCCGCCGCTCGTGGCTACAAATGGGCGGAAAAGAATTTGCCACCCTACACAAGGCCTGTCTGTCAATTGGCATGCGATGTTTGGAAATTGTTGCGCAATGTGGCCTGCAATGCATTTACCGCAAGCCGAGATTTAGTTAATGCCAAATTACCAGTAGCAGCTGAATTTGTAAGTTTTTTTGACATAAGTATGTATTTCTACAGGGTGGGCCAAAAGTTACCATGTGGTTTAAAAGTTTAATAACTTTTTCGTTTATTAATTTTTTTTTTTGTTTTTTTTTTCTCAGAAAAAGTTATTCAAATTTTAAACCCCTGATAACTTATGATAATAGCAGACAAAAATATATGTCCACATGATTGTTTCTTGTTAGCATACATTTATTTCTAGTAAGGCATAATTTGTTAATTTCGTTTCCAATTTATTTGTTATTATATTACTTAATAATTAATAATAATTAATATATTATTAATTATTTACTATTCATTTGATTTTGTTTTATACGTTTGTTAAAATAGGATAACCCGAATAATGGAGTGAAATAGAAGTTATCACTTTTTCAATAAGATTATTATCGTTTTTTTAAGTACATATGTTTTACTGCACAGTAAAATTTTCAAAGTAAAATGCTATTGCTTTGAGTTTGAATTTAGCGGAAAGTTTTTTCATATATTTTTTTAGAAAACACATCAATAATTGTTCAATAACGATTTTACAAAATCTCTTATAATTTTACAGGTGGAACAATACGTTCCCGGTCTACCCAAGAAAATTGAAAACACAGCAGGAAATGTAAAGACGGCCTCCTTGGATCTCTATGGCAAAACTTTGGCTTTCTTCAAGACCCAAGTTTTAGTGTAAGTTTTGCAATATTTTTATTGAATCACAATTATATCTTGATATTTTTCCAGTGGACGCTTATCACCTGAAAATTTGAGTAAAACCTTCAATCAAACTCAAATATTGGCTTTAGAATACTTTAATCAGTTCCATAAAAAAGTCGATGCCTATGCTAAACTGAAATGATTTCCCACAGCAGCAAAAGACATCCTACTAAAACATTCACATCAACAACAGCAAGAGTAGAAGCAACAACATCAGTCACATTTGTAAAAAAAAAAATGAAACTAACATCAAAGGAAATGTCGATTACAATGTCGATACAGCAGCCATATTTATCAACAAGAGATTTGCATAAATGGAACAATAACATAGAATAGAAACGAAATATCTCAACATTATGACTCATACTCATATTCTTGTGTGCTGTAAATTTAAATCTAGTTAATAGTTTTTAATACAATTGCAACCAGGAATACACAACTGCAGTTGTCTATAATAACTTTAAAGAAAGCTGCAAATTAGAGAAAAACTTAAATATTTTATAAAAAAGAATTAAACACAAAAAAAAAAAGGAAAAAAGAGATAGTAATATATGGTTAGTAAGAAAACGTTTTAATTGAATATGTGTTAATTGTACATTTAGCTGTTAATAAATTTTCCTTTTCAAAACTATTGTTGTATTCAAATACACTTTTTTTATGTATCAGTTGTATTTAAAGCATTTTAAACGTATCCAAAAATATACAGAATAGGAAGAAGAAATATGAAATGAAAGCAGATTGATGAAACTGAAGGTGTTCGAAATTGAATTATATTTTCCATGCATATAAAATAAAATAAATGGTACAATAAAACGGTTTTCACTGAACATCCCCAGTACAAGTATAAATTCTGTACTGGGAAGTTTGTGAATTGAACAGCGATAATATTAACGATAATATTGAAACAAACTTACATACGTTTATAGTTAAGCGAATTAAAGTCAACTCATACCGAAATGTTAACAGCATAAAACGTTTAAATTTATATAACCGATAAATTATGTTAAATTTAATTAAGCGACCACCAACCTATTTAACCGCATTTTTGTATATAATTACTATGAATTTCAAAAAGAACAATTCATTTCATTCTAATAAAAAACAATTTAATAAAATCATTTTAATGGCCTTTAAAATATGTATAATTATGTAATTTACTCCTTTGGGCCTCAACTAGTTATTTCCGAATTGTTAAAAATTCCTTTTGCATTTTCGAATTGTAAACCTATAAACAAAAATTATATATTTTTAATGAAAATCATTCTCAATTACTTTTTAAGCATTTCTAGTTAATGTTTTTTAAGTCTAAAGTGAAATAATCTTTAATCTGGTCTCCATCTTTTTTTGCTTCATTCTTTATTAAAATTTTTATAAAAATATTTTATTTAACTTAATTTTCTTTGAAAAGTGTAGTATTTTTAAATAAAATTTATTTAAAAGATTAACCGGTGCGTTGTTTTATTTAATATTTGAACAAAAGGACAACTAACATATGGAAAAGTTAATGCATACCTTAGTTGGTTTTTTGTTTACAATTCCAGCCTTATTGATCTGTCGACATCGTGGGAAAGGCCATACATTTTTTTTAATCCTTCATACAACAGAGACACATCATCGAACAACTTTGTATTTTCATGAACAACCTACTCGTGTTGTATCAACGGTCGCAACATGTTTGGCTTGCTTTATCCTACATATTCACACCTATTATGAATACTTTTTCCCTCTTCCCTAAATTTGCAGTCGAGAAACAATTCCCCGTGAATAATTTCACGCCAAAATAAAATTCCCCTAATCGTGCATAATTTTTTTCCCCCGAGTTATTTCACTTTTCCCTTCAATTTGTTCACTTTATTTTTGATGGGGAAGATAATAGAATATGTACATATTTCTTCTTATAATTCGAATATTAAAGCTTAAAAAGTTAATTTTACTGAAAAGATCTGATAATAAGGCTCAAACTGATGTATTGCTCAATAAAATGCAAAACAACAGGCGATTGCCTACAGATGTGTGAAACTTTTATTTGTTGGAATTTTTTCATTTTATTGGGTTTCCAAACAGTACCGAATTATTTTAAAACATAAAAGTTAGAATGCAATAAACAAACGGACCAGCCAAACTAAAGCTCCAACACTGATTATTCAACTTTGATTTTTTAAGTTTTCTTTAAAATAAATATGTCCGTGTATATTTTTGAACAAAAAAATTCTACGATTTCTTATTTTTTAATGTTCTTCACTTTTTTACATTCACTGAGAACTGATAGCGGGAATAATTTTTCACGGGAGATTCACGATATCATTTTTCCCTTCGAGGGGAATAAACATTTCACGTGAACAAAAATGTCCCTTCTTATTCATGATAGGGGTGAATGTAAACCGAGTAATTTACATTTTTTTTCTCATCCTGAAAGTATGCTTTAATTGTTTTTTGCAAAAAAAAAAAAACTGAAAAAGTTACTTGCTAGCTTTTCTTGAGTTCTGGGATCCCGGTGTATTACATGCATTTTGAAATTAAACAAAATAGCAGTGTTGCCGCAACATAATTTGTTTCTCCTGGAAATGTGGATATTAATTTTGGGTTTCGATCAATGAAGTTGCTGTGTTGTACTAATGACCATTATTGTCTTGTTGCCTATCGTATAACAAATGTTAAATTTGTTATTTTATTTCAAAAGTTTGACTTCGTGTTTCCTTGGAAATGAAAACTCAATATATTTTGCTACTTTAATATTAATTATTATTTATTTATATGTATGTAGATTAAATTATTTACACTTAACGAAAATAACTTTATTATAAATTGTTTATTTAATGTATTACGATAATATGAATAATATATTTATATTAAATAATTACAAATACTGTATGTAAGCAGAATAATCAATATTTAAAATAAAGCATGTATGTATGTATGTATATAAATTGATATAAAAAAACACAGAAACGTAAAAAAAATTAAATCATATTTACAATAAATAATAATCAAAATTTAAGATAATTATGCTTTCCGATTTCAAGCTAAATAAATGAACCTTTAAAAAAATGTGTAAGGTGATGTCTGTTTTCGGAAGAACAAAATTTATATAAAAAAAACAAAATGGCACAAAAATAAATTAAAATATTAAAAAGGAATAAAATTTTAAAAACACAAACTTTTTGAAGAAATACATTAGTTATAGCTTAAAAACTAAAACGATTTTCATACACAATTTAACTAACTAATAAAATATCTGTAACAAAATAGTTAAAAAACTTTAAGTTAAAACAATTTGAAAGAAAATATAAAAAAACATTAGTGGACTAATTCAGCTGTGGACAAAACGAAAATTTTTAACAAATAAGTTACATATGTAGGTATGATCAGACTGGACAGTTTTCATATTTAAAAATGAAAAAAAAGGCTCGTTTCGTCATATATTGCATGGTCTCCCCTTAACTTTAAGAAAAAATGCTTTTCTAAAGTTTTGTATAAGCATTTGTGCAAATTGAATAGTTTATTCAATTTCTACAGAATTGAAATTATTTGTACTTTTTTAATTCTCAGGGTTTTAAATTTTCTTTTCACATACATATTTTAAATTTGAAGTAAATTTTAATCCTTAAAATTAAACATTCAATATATTACTTATACCACTTTGAATGCAATTCTTCTCTTCTTTATATAAATAAATTCGGGAAAAATTACAACTAGGCAACTAACAGTTACCGGAATTCAATTTAAGACTGCCATAGAATCAAAAGCATTTCAATCGTAATATCTGACAGGTCCATAATTTGAAATAACATCTATTGGCTATTGGCATTCATATTATTCGTTATAACATTTGCCAAACTTCATATATAAAATCATTAGAAAATTGTTAATGCTATTTTTCATATCGACTTTAGTCACGACAATTAATTGGCTCAAGACACTATTGAATATCGGATTAATTATTAAAACTTATTAAAATAATAAAAACAAATGAGGCTAACTCACTCCCCTGTTTATAAGAACTAAATAATCGATTTGAGTAGAAATTTTTTATTTTTGTTTTTTTTTTGTTGTTTTCCATACTTATTTTTTTTTATTACTTATGTGCGGTTTCTATACTACAAACAATTGGTTTGAGTGGAAATTTTGTATGAAAACCACTCAGTTCTTAAAGGGATGCCAATACAAAATTTCTACGCAAGTAAGTTGTCTGTATTGTGGAAACAGCACCTTAGATCGCTTGGGTTAAGCCCCGATTACTTTTTTAAAGAATTTATTGCATGCCCTGCGAAATTTTTTATTGTATAAATGTAGTTTCGGGCAAACTCTACGCATTAATCGATTTACATTGAAAAGAGTACAATAAATCAGCGAATAGTTTTTGTTTGTTTGATTATAATTTATGAATATCGATAATAGAATAAAATTCCCATTAGTTTATATATTAAAAATTAGTTGAAATGTTTAGTTACTAATTAATATTGTATGTATAAAATTTGTATTGTAGTTATATTAATATAAAATTATTATGCGTTCAGTTGGGAAATATATGTATATATAAAAGCATTGTTCCATTTATGGGAAGGAGGCTTACAGCGTTTTTTTTTTTAATTTGAATGGATATATTTTCGTAACTCTATTGAAGTGTGGACAAGTTCGACCTATTTTATTTACTATACGAAATACATAATTAGCCTCGATTTCGCAAAGAATTAATTCTGCTTACAATAAGCAAAGAATACTAAATATTGCCGCTATTATGATTCACAACCCAACTAAATTGAGTTGTCAATGCTACAACTCGAACTATTTTTGTTTGTTGCACAACCAAATACAACACAATTGAGTTTTATTCTAATCCATAATTGGAATTTGAAAGCTAGAACTCCACTATCAATTTAGTTATGGATCATAAAAGCGACATATTTCAGTTTTATATTTAGAAATGCTTAAAAAATAGTACACTTTTATCTGCAGTTAGTTACAACTCTTGTAGCGGTTGTAAGTGCAAAATTTTATAAAATTTTTGTTTGTTTATTTTGTCACATACCAAATATTCATCGATAACAGTTTTAAAAGTTAAAAAAAAAAAAAATATATGTAACACTTACAACCGATGTGTCTGTCATTCAAATTTAAATAAAACCAGAACTTCTGCAATTCTCAAATGATTTTTCAATGTTGTGGCAAAAAGCTAAGACGCCTTGAACTTTAAATGTCTACATAAATTTCTAGATGAATTAATTCTTTATAGAGTCCTCCTATATATATAGTGATTTAAATAAAGTTTATGCAGATACATATGTATGTATGTATATGCGAAGTAAGTAAGTATTGTGTGTTTGATTATGTGGATCTAAGTTTGATTTATATATAAACTTTTCAAACAAGAATGTACTTATTTTAGTATGTAGATGATTATGAAGATGATATATGTACGTATGTATGTCTAGATTAGTAAAATTGTGATGTACCGTTGTATAGGGATTTATGTTTTCTTAATTCAAACTAATTTAATGTGATGTAATTGTGTGGTCATGCGAAATTCTTTAAGCGAATAAAGCTTTAATCATAAACCTAAGTGTTTTTATTTCAACAAACTTTAAATTGTTTTGTTGAAATAAATTTTTAATCTGATTTCTTTGATTCGATAAATTTAGGTGTTGTTAAATAATAAAAAGAATAAATTTAAATGAAATTCTGAATTACCAAAGTGTTAAATTTCATTAAATTTATACTATAAAATACCAGCTTTGTTTGCTTAAAGAATTTAGAACATACAAAATTTGTTTCATAATAATTAAACTTAAAGAAAAAATAAAACTTAAATTATAAAATATATAGTACGTAGTTATGTTGACATTAAAGCTTTATGATGTTTGCCAATTCATTTTATCCCCCTTTAGGTGCCATCTAGCGTTTCAGGATGGCTGTTTTGTCTTAGCAAATTAGTTCGTAAATACAATTCTGTTGTTTTTGGGAGGAAATTTATTGAAAAATCGCAGCTCTTTGTTGAAAAACTAAACGCCGATTTGCTTTTTCCTCCTCTTCGCGGCGTCTTTCCTCTTGTTCTTGTCTGATTTCATCATGGAACTTATTAGTTCTTAATTGTTGTTCAATTTTGGCTTCGAAGAAATTCTTAGCTCCGCTAACACCAACTTCTTCCACACTGATTTCGGTTAGACGGGCCAAGGCATTAAGACCAGAGTCGGAGTCCAATTCACCGGCTTGTGCCTTGCGATAGATCAACAAAAATTCTCGGAACGAAATTTTGCCATCATGATCTTCGTCAACTTCTTTGATCATCTCCTTGAGGCCCAAATGTGTTTGAGGTGCACCCAATTTTTCCATCATATATTTGAGTTCGGTCAAATCCAAATATCCATCGTGACCGACGTCATATCTGAAATAAACAGAGATCAAGAAACATATTATAAATACAGATTTGAATTTAGACTTTTTTTTCGTTAAACAAGTTTAATTGTAGATCCTAAAAATGCCCAGCGTAAATTTAAACTTAGAAATTGTTATAAATTTTCATATTAAAAAAGAGAGATGGAAAAAATCTAAATATTATTCTGTAACATTTTAATAAAAAAAAATACCAAGATACGTCCAACAAACTGGAACTATTAAAATAAGTAAGCCTTTTCTTTAATTACTTCGATGAATGCGAACGATATGATAAACAACAATCAATTAGATTTGTTTTACTGGTTTCTAATGTAATAATAATCTTTGATACTACTGATCTGAAAATGGTTGTTGCATTAATTTCATTAAAAAACAAATGAGTTTGCCAGTTGTATGAATTCATTTAAATTGTATTGTCAACAAAAAAAGTTTTTGGTTTAGTTTTTTTTGGCAAAAACAGAGAATAATTAGATTATGAAGTCTCAAACTATTTTCAAAAAGAACCGCAATTTCGCATGCGAAAAAACTAACAAATCAGCAAACATTTCCTTTAAATTTTTTTTCATTTAAGCAAAAATAAATTAAATTGCACATACATACATACATATATATGTATGTAGATATAACAATTAAGGAAAACAAAAATATGTTTTTCTTTTACGCACACGCAATCAAATATTTATAAAATTTCCCTAAACAGAGATCAATGAAGATGTCAAAACCTCAAAAGCAATTTCCGCATCTAAACGCTGTTGATGATGAATGATTTTGAAATTAAACACAAGAAAATAATTTTCACGTTTTTCACCACATGTATGCAATGAATGATGATGTGTTAGAGGTGATCATCATTGTTAAAAAAAAATTTCTATTTATGAGTATTAAGCAACAATTATGTAAAATTATGGGTAAAAAAATGAACAAATTTAAACTTCCGTGAACAAAACTGCCAGACAGACAGAAGTACGTACACCGATATCAAATGAAGATGAGAGTTCAACAATAAAAATGGAAAATGTTTAAATTTACAATAATTTAAACTAATTACTCAATAGTGTGGAAAACATTCATTTTCAAAGATTGCAAATGCAAAATCACACACAAAAATATTGCGTGTTTTTCTAATAAAAAAAAAAATAATAATAAGAAATGGAAAAATAAATGAATTTTTGTAAAATCTGGTATCTTTTTGTTCCTCTTTATAGTGCTTTTTGATTTATGTATGTACAAAGTGAAATCAGTTTTTTTTTATTTTTGTTTTAAATAAACATTTTTCCAAATTAAATGAGCTTTTTGTAAAATTAATACTTCACCAAATAATCGCATTTTATAAACTCAATGAATCGATTAAATTTAATGTTATGCAAATTACGATAATTTTTTAAATAAGTTGATATCGTCGTCACATTTGTTGTGAAATAAATTATATCACACTTATCGTGAATAAAATCTCACATACCAACTTGTCTCCTTTCTCTAAAATCGCAAAACTTCTCGTTGTTTCTGTGTGCTATTTTAAAGACTTTACCACAATTTTTATTCATTTTGCAAAATGCGTAAATTTTTGAACTTTTTAAAAACCGATATGAATAATCCAATTTGTTACTGTTCAACAATTATTTGAATAATTATTTATTATAAACTTAAGCAAATTGCTGGTTTGAATAAAAATTTAAGAAAGTATATACGAGTACACATTCTTTGAAGTGATTTGTGGGCCAATTTTTCATTTTCTGTTCAACAAATGTATTTACCTTTATAAACAAAAGCTGGTATTTGAATTTTGTAGAAGCAATTATAAAAAGTTTAACATTTCCTTACGCCTTTTGCGAGACTCTTCAAACCTTAATCTTCTGCAATACTATTGTGTCCTTGTTTCAAAGTTTAAAAAGCACGAACCAAAAAATGCAACAAGATCTGAAGACGAATTCAAAATTGTATGTATAAAAAACCAATGAACAAAATTTTATGCAATGAAACCAGTTTCAAAGCTATAAAATTGGAGTTACACAAATTATTTTTTTGCAGTTTACACACACGTTGGATCAAATACATATGTAATTGAAGGTGCAACGCAATGTCATTGAAAACTAAAAAAAAAAAACATTTATACCTACAAGTTTTGTCTATACAATTTTTGAGCACCCTGCACCGCTTCTATTTACTTTTTTATTTATTTCCAACCAAAACTTCAAATTCACTTGCTTTACAACAAACCAAGGATATTGTGCCGACATACACACTTACAACATATTCGCCATGTGCCTTGACGTTGTTAAAACCAGTTTCCTTAAGATCGCCTTCACCTTCAAATGTTCAAGAAATAAAACCAAATCACAACGTCAACTCTGAGTGCGAGCAAACTTTAGTGAGTAATAGACAGGAAAAACTAGTTCTTGGGTTTCTGCTTTTGCGCTGAGCTACACAACAGCACACCAACCAACAAACAAACGTTTTTAAGGAAGAGAAAAAGAAAAAAGAAACATTTAAGGCCACGGTCAGTGAACATATTGCAAGTGCGCCGCAATGGCATACTAATATTTACAGCAGACTTTTATGCAATCTTACACTGTTTCCTTAAAAGAGGGAAATATATCTTTACTTTTCCTGATCATATAATAAATGAACCTTGGTCTTACAAGGCAAGAGTCAAGGAAATGCAATTTCTTTGTACGAAGAAAGTTAAATATTTGTCAAAAGTTTTAAAAGACGTAGTTTTTGTTTCCGACTTAAGTTAAAGTTCGCTTTGGATTGCTTCAAAATTAAGAAATAAAACAACAATCGTGAAGATGTCAAAGACAACTATTGACAACTTCGCGATTATTAACAGTCAAAACACAACTCTTTGAAAAATCCTCTGGACATTTGCATTGACCTAATTATTGGGCCATGATCTATTAGCATTCACACATTTAGCATATTATTTTTAGAGTGAGTTTTTAGGTGGCCGCTCAGAGATTTACACAACTTTAATCTGGATCAACTGTTTTTAGGATCACAATTAACTACATTTGCTTGAAAGTTTAAACGGCCAATGTTGGTGGGTTAATAAACTTACTGAAATATGGTAAAACAACAACATGTATAAAAAGCCAGCTATCAAAATATTATAAACAAAGTACATAAGAAATAAAGAATATAAGACCATAAATAAAAGATTTTTTTCTTTATACTATTTTTTTAATCTTTTCTATGCAGTCAATTTTCTTTTCAGATATTAACTTCATAAAATTAAAAATTTCTTCTTCTTTTGCATTTGGAAAAAAACATTGTCATTTGGTGTATAGTGTTGCCAATTTTTAGTCTTCAGTATGGCCATTTTGTACGGTTTAAGCTATCACTTAAAAACACAAAACAAAATTAAACTCGATTAAATCCATATTCAGATTACCATAAACGTTGTTTGAAATATACACATAACACTAACAAGCCTCAATAGCACGATGGTTCGTGCGTTGAATAGTCTGTTCATGTCTCCATGTTCACTACTGAAGCACCGTCATGTATTTATAAATTTATTTCTGGATGGTTTATATATACATCTTCATTTATTTGTAAATATAATTCATTATTAGAACCGATATTTTATTTTTGCTGATTTTCAATACGAATCATCATAAAAAAGTCCTTACTTTCAGTCAAATACCCAAGTCTCTAGATCTTATAGTGTCTTCGCAAAATCGATTTCACGTACAGACAGACGGACATGGCTCATTCAACTTCCCTAACTATAAGGATTCAGAATATATGTATGTATATACTATATGGACCTCATATAAATATTGTGGAAATTACACATGTAATGACAAACCTATAAATACCCTTACCATTTTTGGTGAAAGGTTAATTAACGTTTTTTTTATCATTGAAACACACACACATGACACAAACGTATAAATATCGGAATACCTTCGTAAAACCTCAAAACGTCAAGATTTTTCGATATCGGTATGTTTGCAACAGATCGAATTTTTCCATCAAAAGAAAGCCTGACAACTTTAAGAAATTAATAAAAAAGTTTCATTGATTCAATTTGCAAATGGTGTACAACGTACACATCGACGCGTCCAGCCTCCGGATAAAATGTCTCCGTATATTTTCCTAAACGATCTTGTTAAAATGTTGCGTCAAAAGAAAAAAAAAAATACAAACTTTATGGTCATTATTACGAGATGTTTTGTTTTTAATCTGCATTTTCTTTTCGTTGGAAATCTATTAGAAGTAAATTGTGAATCAACAACGACAGCCGGAAAACTGGCTAAGCTTTCAATTTCATTACAACAAAAATAATAAAAATAAAAACTACAGACATTCATAATGAATCGTATGTACGTACATATGTGTGTAAGTATGTATTTTTTATAGTTAATTAAATATGTATATATTTTGTGTTATACAAAGTGAATTGGTTTATTATGATGGTGTCTAAAATAATTAGCAGCCAATGAACGAGTATGTCAAGTAGTGTTGTATATTTTGTATTCGATTCTATTACACATACATACCATACATACATACATACATGCACATAAACATAATGTCGTCTTTTTTTATATTAATGCGAATAAACGTAATTATTATTCGAACTTATATTGATGTACATATGAAAAGTAATGTTATCAGGCTCAAGTTCAGTTTTTTATTGAATTAATGAAAATTCAAATTACCAAGAATTATTTTTTATGTTTGAAAATATTATTATTATATCCAATCAGTTTTTAGCAGAACGTATCAGTATACCGATTTCAAGGCCGCTACACCTTTCATCAGGGTTCGATTGACTGATACGTTCTGCTAAAAACTGATTGGATATAATAATAATATTTTCAAACATAAAAAATAACTCTTAGTAATTTGAATTTTCATTAATTCAATAAAAAACTGTACTTGAGCCTGATAATGTTACTTTTCATATAATGACGTCTTTATTAGAAGTGTCTTCAGATTCTCTATTTAAAATAAGGAGATCATTTCATTATAATGAAAGAGTTTTCATCATAAATTATCTATTATTGAAATAAAATTCGTTAAGACTATTATCGTAATGAACTTTCACTAAGTACTTGAAATAATTTTATTTGATCCCATGTAAGAATTTTCTTAAAGTAATTTATTTTGACGAAATTATTTTAACATTTCAATTAAATTATTTTTGAATGAAATTGTTGAGTAAATTATAATTATTAGAATGATTGTGGCGATATTAATACACCTGAGTCCTGCCAACCTTTTATTCTTAGTCCATTGATGAAATGACAAAAGTTGATACAATTAAAATAAAGATGTACCCGAAAAAACATGATATTCAGTACAAAATACGTTTATTAATCAAATATTCGATTAATCGATTTGTAAACATAATTAATAACACAAAAACTTCAAAAAATATATATATATTTTTTTTGTATATTATTGTAAAAACAAGTACAATTAACAAATCATTACCAAAAATATTAAATTGTTGTGAGTATATCGAAATAAAAAAAATCAAGGTGAAAGTTGTGAAGGTGCTACGAGGAGACATAAAGTAAGTAAATAGATTTAAAAAAACTAAGAAGAACCCGACTAAAAATAATGTATTTAATCTACATATATATATATGTATGCATTGTGCTATTATTAGGCACAATTTTTTGATATATTGTCATTATTGATGCCTTTTGCTATTACTGAGGACGGTCCCCTATAATCTAATGGGTCCATCGTCATTTTTGAGGACTTGTATTATTAGGGACAGCTTATTAATTTTTTTTTTTTTAATTTCTATTGATTACGGCTAGTTTGTTTAATGCTTATATAATATTTTTATATCGATATATGCCTGTTAACAATTAGTAAATTTGATTTAAAAATAAAATAATTGCTTTTGGCGCTGCCATATATTTTCATATTTTTCCCGGCTTTCACGGCGTTAAAAAGAAATTGCTATCTGGCGGCTATATATTTTATACTGTGGATCTTTATAGTGGTAGCAACACGCAGTCATCAAACGCACTTTTGTCGTAAGATACAGAAATTAATAGTATAAAAATTTTGGCTAATTGTTCTATTTTATGTGTAAAATACATGCAAACAACAAAAAGAACATTAAAATATATATATTTTTCTTAATTTTTCCTATAGTAGGGTTTCTGGATTTTTTTTTATATATATTTTTTCAGTTTTCTACACTAAAGCTTGGTTTTTATATATTGTGGACCTAATTATTAAGAAATCTATTGCAAATTCTCGTTTGTATAAAAACTTCAGAAGCTCATAACCATAAGTTGCTGCAAATTTTTTTATTTAACAGTTTATTTTTATTTTTAAATTTCCTTCAACGAAGATTGATTTTTATATTTCTTGGACTTAAATATTCCAAAATTTATTGGAAATACAACCCGTATATAAAGGGCGAATTCATAACAATTGTTTTTTGGCAGCTCAGATCATCATTTTCGCTGTGTTCGGGATCTAGTTGATATGTCAAATGCTTTGTTGACACATTGTTCGGTACATTAGTTAATATCTATCAAAGCGAATTGAAGCGAGAGCTCCTGTTATGAATAGGCCGTGCTCATAGCTCGTACATTACGAATTGCTGCCAATATATTTATTTAATACTTTCTTTTTACTTTTCGATTTTCAACAACAAAGTTTCTTTTTTACATCTGTGGGCTTTAATTCATTCACAAAATTTTCTTCAAAATCGCCATTTCATGAGAACTTAAGAAATTAATAACTTCTAAACTATAAACTGCTGCTAATTATTTATAATATCTTATGCTTATTTTTGCATTTCCCACAACAAGGTTTAGTTTTTATTTCTCCTGAATGCAATTCGTTCATAATTTTATTGCGAATTCGGGTTTGTAAGGCGAATTCATAACAATTGTTTTGACAGCTCAGATGATAATTCTCGCTGTGTTTGGGATCCAGTTGATATGTCAAATGCTTTGTTGACACATTGTTCGGTACATTAGAAAATCAAAGCGAATTGAAGCGAGAGTACCTGTTAGAAAAGGCCGTGCTCATAGCTCGTAAATTTTGAGGTGCAGCCAATATTTTTATTTAATATTGGCTTCTTACCTTACGCTTTTCTACAACATAGTTTGTTCTTTAAATCTGTGCTTCAATTCATTCACAAAATTTGCTGCAAATTCGCCATTTTATGAAAACTTCTGAAGGTCGTAACTTCTAAACTATAAATAGCTGCTTACTATTTTATAACATTTTCTGTTTATTTTTGCAATTCCTACAACAAGGTATACTTTTTATTTCTCATGAATTCAATTCATTAATAAATTTAGTACAAATTTGGGTTTGTAAAGCGAATTCATAACAATCCCAATATTTTTATTTAATATTTTCTTCTTACTTTACGATTTCCTACAACAAAGTTTGTTTTTTAAATCATTTGGCTTCAATTCATTCACAAAATTTACTTCAAATTCGCCATTTTATGAGAACTTCAGAAGGTCATAACTTCTAAACTATAAGCTGCTGCTAATTATTTATAATATCTTATGCTTATTTTTGCATTTCCCACAATAAGGTTTAGTTTTTATTTCTTCTGAATGCATAATTTTATTGCGAATTCGGGTTTGTAAGGCGAATTCATAACAATTGTTTTGACAGCTCAGATGATAATTCTCGCTGTGTTTGGGATCTAGTTGATATGTCAAATGCTTTGTTGGCACATTGTTCTGAACATAAGTTAATATCTATCAAAGCGAATTGAAGCCAGAATACCTTTTATAAATAGGCCATGCTCATAGCTCGTAAATTTTGAGGTGCAGCCAATATTTTTATTTAATATTTTCTTCTTACTTTACGATTTCCTACAACAAAGTTTGTTTTTTAAATCTTTTGGCTTCAATTCATTCACAAAATTTATGCAAATTCGCCATTTTATGAGAACTTCAGAAGGTCATAACTTCTAAACTATAAACTGCTGCTAATTATTTATAATATCTTATGCTTATTTTTGCATTTCCCACAACAAGGTTTAGTTTTTATTTCTTCTGAATGCATAATTTTATTGCGAATTCGGGTTTGTAAGGCGAATTCATAACAATTGTTTTGACAGCTCAGATGATAATTCTCGCTGTGTTTGGGATCTAGTTGATATGTCAAATGCTTTGTTGACACATTGTTCTGAACATTAGTTAATATCTATCAAAGCGAATTGAAACCAGAATACCTTTTATAAATAGGCCATGCTCATAGCTCGTAAATTTTGAGGTGCAGCCAATATTTTTATTTAATATTTTCTTCTTACTTTACGATTTCCTACAACAAAGTTTGTTTTTTAAATCTTTTGGCTTCAATTCATTCACAAAATTTATGCAAATTCGCCATTTTATGAGAACTTCAGAAGGTCATAACTTCTAAACTATAAACTTCTGCTAATTATTTATAATATCTTATGCTTATTTTTGCATTTCCCACAACAAGGTTTAGTTTTTATTATTCCTGAATTCAATTCATTCATAAATTTATTGCGAATTTGGGTTTGAAAAGCGAAATAATAACAATTGTTTAAGTACGCGTGTGAAGAAAAAAACATGGAGTTGACATTTTAGTTATATTTAATATATCCGGAGGTTTCTTCGAACAATTTTCGAAACACTATTTCATTGACATCTCAGAAACTAGAGAGAGTGCGCATATGACCTTACACGCAATCGAAAGAGGTTGAAAATACGCATCGATTATGGGTTCAACTATTTTCCCGGAGGCTTTTTGAAAAAAGTTGCATACTTAACAACATATTTTTTACAAAAAAAAAAAAAAAAGATTTTTAGTAATATGTAAATAGCTCGTAAAGTAGAAGGGGTGGACATATGACGCTACACGCAATCGAATGAGGTTGAACATACGCATCGATTATGGATTCAACTATTTTCCCGGAGGCTTTTTGAAAAAAGTTGTATACTTAACAACATATTTTTTACAAAAAAAAAAAAAAGATTTTTAGTAATTTGCAAATAACTCATAAAGTGGAAGGAGTGGGCATACGACACTACACGCAATCGAATGAGGTTTAAAATACGCATCGATTATGGGTTCCACTATTTTCCCGGAGGTTTTCTGAGAAAAGTTGTTTATTTAACAACATTTTTTTTACAAAAAAATAAAAAAAAGATATACATAGAGTAATTTGTAAATAACTCATAAAGTAGAAGGGGTGGGCATATGATACTATTCGCAATCGAATGTGGTTGAAAATGCGTATCGATTATGGATTCAACTATTTTCCCGGAGGCTTTCTGATAAAAGTTGTATACTTTACAACATTTTTTTTACAAAAAATATTTTTATTAAATATTGTCTTCTTACTTTACGCTTTTCTACAACATAGTTTGTTCTTTAAATCTGTGCTTCAATTCATTCACAAAATTTACTGCAAATTCGCCATTTTATGAGAAATTTAGAAGGTCGTAACTGCCAAACTATAAATAGCTGCTAAAAATTTTATAACATTTTCTGTTTATTTTTGCAATTCCTACAAGAAGGTATACTTTTTATTTCTCATGAATTCAATTCATTAATAAATTTAGTACAAATTTGGGTTTGTAAAGCGAATTCATAACAATCCCAATATTTTTATTTAATATTTTCTTCTTACTTTACGATTTCCTACAACAAAGTTTGTTTTTTAAATCATTTGGCTTCAATTCATTCACAAAATTTACTTCAAATTCGCCATTTTATGAGAACTTCAGAAGGTCATAACTTCTAAACTATAAGCTGCTGCTAATTATTTATAATATCTTATGCTTATTTTTGCATTTCCCACAACAAGGTTTAGTTTTTATTTCTTCTGAATGCATAATTTTATTGCGAATTCGGGTTTGTAAGGCGAATTCATAACAATTGTTTTGACAGCTCAGATGATAATTCTCGCTGTGTTTGGGATCTAGTTGATATGTCAAATGCTTTGTTGACACATTGTTCTGAACATAAGTTAATATCTATCAAAGCGAATTGAAGCCAGAATACCTTTTATAAATAGGCCATGCTCATAGCTCGTAAATTTTGAGGTGCAGCCAATATTTTTATTTAATATTTTCTTCTTACTTTACGATTTCCTACAACAAAGTTTGTTTTTTAAATCTTTTGGCTTCAATTCATTCACAAAATTTATGCAAATTCGCCATTTTATGAGAACTTCAGAAGGTCATAACTTCTAAACTATAAACTGCTGCTAATTATTTATAATATCTTATGCTTATTTTTGCATTTCCCACAACAAGGTTTAGTTTTTATTATTCCTGAATTCAATTCATTCATAAATTTATTGCGAATTTGGGTTTGAAAAGCGAAATAATAACAATTGTTTAAGTACGCGTGTGAAGAAAAAAACATGGAGTTGACATTTTAGTTATATTTAATATATCCGGAGGTTTCTTCGAACAATTTTCGAAACACTATTTCATTGACATCTCAGAAACTAGAGAGAGTGCGCATATGACACTACACGCAATCGAAAGAGGTTGAAAATACGCATCGATTATGGGTTCAACTATTTTCCCGGAGGCTTTTTGAAAAAAGTTGCATACTTAACAACATATTTTTTACAAAAAAAAAAAAAAAAAGATTTTTAGTAATATGTAAATAGCTCGTAAAGTAGAAGGGGTGGACATATGACACTACACGCAATCGAATGAGGTTGAACATACGCATCGATTATGGATTCAACTATTTTCCCGGAGGCTTTTTGAAAAAAGTTGTATACTTAACAACATATTTTTTACAAAAAAAAAAAAATTTTTTTAGTAATTTGCAAATAACTCATAAAGTGGAAGGAGTGGGCATACGACACTACACGCAATCGAATGAGGTATATAATACGCATCGATTATGGGTTCCACTATTTTCCCGGAGGTTTTCTGAGAAAAGTTGTTTATTTAACAACATTTTTTTTACAAAAAAATAAAAAAAATATATACATATAGTAATTTGCAAATAACTCATAAAGTAGAAGGGGTGGGCATATGATACTATTCGCAATCGAATGTGGTTGAAAATGCGTATCGATTATGGATTCAACTATTTTCCCGGAGGCTTTCTGAGAAAAGTTGTATACTTTACAACATTTTTTTTAACAATTGTTTTTGACAGCTCTGATGATCATCTCGCTGTGTTTGGGATCTAGTTGATATGTCAAATGCCATGTTGATACATTGTTGGTACATTAGTTAATAACTATCTAAGCGGATTGAAGCGAGAGTACCTGATATAAATAGGCCGTGCTCATAGCTCGTAAATTTTGAGGTGCAGCCAATATTTTTATTTAATATTTTCTTCTTACTTTACGATTTCTTACAACAAAGTTTGTTTTTTAAATCTTTGGGCTTCAATTCACGCGTGTGAAGAAAAAAACATGGAGTTATCAAACCGGATGTTATAATTTTAATGTTTTTTATATGCAAAATAAAAACAAAGAGTGAAAAATATTACGACTTTGAATGCAATAATTTTTAAGTATTATATTAATAAATTAAAGATTATAAAAATGAGAATATATAGCAAAAGTCCTCTAGTATGACATTTTATGACTGTCATTATTGACATTTTAGTTATATTTAATATATCCGGAGGTTTCTTCGATCAATTTTCCAAACACTATTTCATTGACATCTCATAAACTAGAGAGAGTGCGCATATGACACTACTCGCAATCGAAAGAGGTTGAAAATACGCATCGATTATGGGTTCAACTATTTTCACGGAGGCTTTCTGAGAAAAGTTGTATACTTGACAACATTTTTTTACAAAAAAAAAAAAAAAAAAAACTCTTAGTAATTTGCAAATAACTCATTAAGTAGAAGGAGTGGGCAAATGACACCACACGCAATCGAATGAGGTTTAAAATACGCATCGATTATGGGTTCCACTATTTTCCCGGAGGCTTTCTGATAAAAGTTGTATATTTAACAACATTTTTTTTACAAAAAATATTTTTATTAAATATTGTCTTCGTACTTTACGCTTTTCTACAACATAGTTTGTTCTTTAAATCTGTGCTTCAATTCATTCACAAAATTTACTGCAAATTCGCCATTTTATGAGAAATTCAGAAGGTCGTAACTGCTAAACTATAAATAGCTGCTTACTATTTTATAACATTTTCTGTTTATTTTTGCAATTCCTACAAGAAGGTATACTTTTTATTTCTCATGAATTCAATTCATTAATAAATTTAGTACAAATTTGGGTTTGTAAAGCGAATTCATAACAATCCCAATATTTTTATTTAATATTTTCTTCTAACTTTACGATTTCCTAAAACACAGTTTGTTTTTTAAATCTCTGTGCTTCAATTCATTCACAAAATTTACTGCAAATTCGCCATTTTATGAGATTTTCAGAAGGTCGTAACTTCTAAACTATAAATTGTTGCTAATTATTTTATAATATTTTCTGCTTATTTTGCACTTGCTTCAACAAGGTATAGTTTTTATTTTTCTTGAATTCAATTCATTCTTAAATTTATTGCGAATTCGGGTTTGTAAAGCGAAATCGTAACTACTGTTTGAGTCGGCTACAACTGGTAAAACTTTGCCGCCGATGATTATTGATTGTTGCTGCCAAGGAGATATAATAGCCGCCGATTAATTTTCTTACTTTCATTTTGTTCAAGTAGAATTCAAGGCGAATTTAAACCAAATTGCAAGCGAATTCTTAAATACTGTTTTTGACAGCTCTATCAAAGCGAATTAAAGCGACATTACCTATGCCATACTTATAACTCTTAAACTATAAGTTGTCTCCAATTCATTTATTTAATATTTTCTTCTTACTTTACGATTTTCTACAACATAGTTTCTTTTTTAAATCTCTGGGCTTCAATTCATTCACAAAATTTTCTGTAAGTTCGCTATTTTATAAGAACTTTAAAAGGTCATAACTTCTAAATTATAAATTACTGCTAATTATTTGAAAATATTTTCTGTTTACCTGTTCTAAAAAGGCTCATAGCTCTAAATTTTGAGTTGCAGTCAATATTTTTATTTAATATTGTCTTCTTACTTTACGGTTCTCTACAACATAGTTTGTTCTTCAAATCTGTGCTGCAATTCATTCACAAAATTTACTTCAAATTCGCCATTTTATGAGAACTTCAGAAGGTCATAACTTCTAAACTATAAATTGTTGCTAATTATTTATTAATATTTTCAGCTTATTTTGCATTTGCTTCAACAAGGTATAGTTTTGACTTCTCCTGAATGCAATTCATTCATAAATTTATTGCGAATTCGGTTTTGTAAGGCGAATTCATAACAATTGTTTTTGACAGCTCAGATGATAATTCTCGCTGTGTTTGGGATCTAGTTGATATATCAAATGCTTTGTTGACACATTGTTCGGAACATTAGTTAATATCTATCAAAGCGAATTGAAGCCAGAGTACCTTTTATAAATAGGCCATGCTCATAGCTCGTAAATTTTGAGGTGCAGCCAATATTTTTATTTAATATTTTCTTCTTACTTTACGATTTCCTACAACAAAGTTTGTTTTTTAAATCTTTTGGCTTCTATTCATTCACAAAATTTATGCGAATTCGCCATTTTATGAGAACTTCAGAAGGTCATAACTTCAAAACTATAAATTGTTGCTAATTAGTTTATAATGTTTTCTGCTTATTTTGCATTTGCTTCAAGAAGGTATAGTTTTTATTTTTCCTGAATTCAATTCATTCATAAATTTATTGCGAATTCGGGTTTGAAAAGCGAAATCATAACAATTGTTTCAGTACGCGTGTGAAGAAAAAAACATGAAGTTATCAAACCGGATGTTATAATATTAATGTTTTTTATATGCAAAATAAAAACAAAGAGTGAAAGCTATTACGACTTTGAATGCAATAATTTTAAAGTAATATATTAATAAATTAAAAATATAAAAATGAGAATATATAGCAAAAGTCCTCTAGTATGACATTTTATGACTGTTATTATTGACATTTTAGTTATATTTAATATATCCGGAGGTTTCTTCGAACAATTTTCCAAACACTATTTCATTGACATCTCATAAACTAGAGAGAGTGCGCATATGACACTACTCGCAATCGAAAGAGGTTGAAAATACGCATGGATTATGGGTTCAACTATTTTCACGGAGGCTTTCTGAGAAAAGTTGTATACTTAACAACATTTTTTTACAGAAAAAAAAACACTTTTAGTAATTTGCAAATAACTCATTAAGTAGAAGGAGTGGGCAAATAACACCACACGCAATCGAATGAGGTTTAAAATACGCATCGATTATGGGTTCCACTATTTTCCCGGAGGCTTTCTGAGAAAAGTTGTATATTTAACAACATTATTTTTACAAAACTAAACAAAGCGAATTCAAGCAAGAGTACCTGTTAGAAAAGGCCGTGCTCATAGCTCGTAAATTTTGACGTGCAGCCAATATTTTTATTAAATATTGTCTTCTTACTTTACGCTTTTCTACAACATAGTTTGTTCTTTAAATCTGTGCTTCAATTCATTCACAAAATTTACTGCAAATTCGCCATTTTATGAGAAATTCAGAAGGTCGTAACTGCTAAACTATAAATAGCTGCTAACTATTTTATAACATTTTCTGTTTATTTTTGCAATTCCTACAAGAAGGTATACTTTTTATTTCTCATGAATTCAATTCATTAATAAATTTAGTACAAATTTGGGTTTGTAAAGCGAATTCATAACAATCCCAATATTTTTATTTAATATTTTCTTCTAACTTTACGATTTCCTAAAACACAGTTTATTTTTTAAGTCTCTGTGCTTCAATTCATTCACAAAATATACTGCAAATTCGCCATTTTATGAGAACTTCAGAAGGTCATAACTTCTAAACTATAAATTGTTGCTAATTATTTTATAATATTTTCAGCTTATTTTGCATTTGCTTCAACAAGGTATAGTTTTTATTTCTCCTGAATGCAATTCATTCATAAATTTATTGCGAATTCGGGTTTGTAAGGCGAATTCATAACAATTGGTTTTGACAGCTCAGATGATAGTTCTTGCTGTGTTTGTTATCTAGTTGATATGTCAAATGCTTTACACATTGCTTGGAACATTAGTTAATATCTATCAAAGCGTATTGAAGCCAGAGTACCTGTTATAAATAGGCTATGCTCAAAGCTCGTAAATTTTGAGGTGCAGCCAATATTTTTATTTAACATATTCTTCTTACTTTACGATTTTCTACAACATAGTTTCTTTTTTAAATCTCTGGGCTTCAATTCATTCACAAAATTTTCTGCAAATTCGCCATCTTATGAGATCTTCAGGTTAAATATTTCGTTGCCACATTGTTTTCAATTTTATTTGTCATCAGAAGAGATATTTTTCAAAGTTAGTTAATTAGAGTTTATCTGAATAAATGTGCCCCGATCATAACCTGTAAATTTAAAGTTACTGCCAATATTTTTACATAATATTTTCTACTTGTTTTTTTTATTTCTACTACATTTTTTGTTTTTTATTCTCTCGGCTTGAAACCGTTCAGTAATTATTGCAAAATCGTCTTTGTATTTCTAATCCAGTTAATGTACAAACCAAGGCGAATTAATTATAAGGTTTATGCAGGGGCGAATTTGTGCGAATTTATCCAGCAAGACTGACAAATTTGGTTCATATGAGAACAGTTTTACGTGACGCGAAATTAAGTTATTTCAAGTTGAAATTACGAACGAAATCCAAAGTGTTCATGCTGGTACATTTGACACATGAGTTAATTTTAAGAACAGCTGATAATATTATGCGTAGGTATATATGCATGTACTTACTTTGCCACTTTAATATGTACATATATATACACTATTAAATTTCAAAAAACAAACAACTAATAAAAAATTTCAGTTTTAAATATTGAATTCAATATATTTTGTAAACAAACGACACTTTTTTCGCGGTAAACACGGTTGTACATATGAGCACGGTTGGAACAAAAATGGTATTTATCACAAAAAAGGGTTGATTATTGTAATTTCAAGTTGGTTTCGGTGAAATTAAGTAAAATTACTTAATTTGGGAATTGTCAAAACGCATGCGAAATAACATAATTTCAACTTGATTCCGGTCAAAATCAGGAAATTACTTAATATTGCGTCACGCTGAACGGGCTATTAACATTAACAAAATGCCTGTTGTGTTTTTAGTGTTGTTTTGTTGTAGTGGTGCATATACATTGTTTATAATGTGTTATGTGTTACTAAAGGCCGTGCTGCACTATCCTACACAATCGTGCGGTCTGCCAAATATTACATGTGTGCTCATAAACTATGGTAGTGTGGACTAAAAATGCATCTGTGTGACAGATTTTTTTGGCAAGTCGTGCGATTTGTAAAATTTTATGAAAATGTTCATAAAATGATAGTTTTAATGCGATCAGAGTAGTATTTAGTATCAACGCGCTGAGAATATTCACAAACAGATGTTTTGGCATCAGATTTGTGTAATAGTGTGGCACCTACAACACCATTTTGGAACGATTTTTTAAAGTCGGTCAGATTTTTGTAAGATTTTCCTGTGAATGAATCGTACGATTGTGTAGGATAGTGAAGCACGGCCTTAACACAGATGAGCTAATGTTATCTTGCAGAATGGAGGTCGATATGTCAAATGTTGTAATATTGTACTGTGCACCACCTGGTAAGTGGATTCGCCATTGTACAGACATATAACGGTATGTTAAAAATTAAATAATTTCATCATGTAAACTTAGAATGTATGAACCGGAGAGAATACATATACATATATACAAAATCATGCAAGCGGATGGTAAATGTTAATTTTATAAACCATTTTAAAAATTAATGTTTAGTTATAATATACATTGAAGAACAACAATAAAAATAAACTTATGTAGTTTTTATATATTAAAGATGGCGTCATTTTTATACAATAATTACAAAAACAACTAAAATAAACGTATACTATCTTTACAAATTGAAGATGGGATCATTTTTATAAAATTATTACAAAAACGACCAAGATAAATGTATATTATTTTGTATATTGAAGATGGCAAAACTTTTATACAATAATTACAAAAACAACCAAAATATACGTTTAGTGATTTTGCAAATTGAATATGGCATCATTTTTATACAATAATTACAAAAACAACTAAAATATACGTATACTGTCTTTACAAATTGAAGATGGGATCATTTTTATACAATTATTACAAATACAACCAAAATATACGTATAGTGTTTTTGCAAATTGAAGATAGCATCATTTTTATACAATAATTACAAAAACAACTAAAATATACGTATACTGTCTTTACAAATTGAAGATGGGATCATTTTTATACAATTATTACAAAAACAACCAAGGTATACGTATATTGCATTTGTATATTGAAGATGGCATCATTTTTATACAAAAATTACAAAAACAAGTAAAATAAATGGATGTTGTTCTTGTAATTTTTGTAGAACAGTAACCACCAGCTATTTCTTATCAAACATCAATGGCACTTTGGAAATACATGCCGCCGTCAGTAAAAAACCGGGGAAATATAGTGACAGTCTGGCAAGATTTATACACTGTAATTGTTGAGGACTGGTGCCGAAAAATTACTAAATAATGCTTACAGTCCCTTATAATGGCAGAGTGTTAATTAAACGCTCTTACTCCCACATAAATAAAATTTAATTAAAAATATTGAATTTAGTTCCTTATTTATTTATATTTTATACGAAAATGTTAAAAAAGGTTATATATTTTACCGTCCCCAATAATGCCGCAATGCATACATATATATATATATATATATATATATATATATATATATATATGTATATATGTGTATAGTATATTGAATTAAATCGTTCATATGTTTGTACACTCAAATTATAATTAAATTTTTTTAGTGCATGCGAGTGCATATAATTTTAAAATGCCCAACTCACTTTTTTTCAAATCACTGATTTATCATATTTCCATAGGTAACTCACTTAGGGGCTGTGCACATATTACATAACGCTCCAAGGGGAAGGTTAGTATAAAATCCCTGAAAAACGTTACATAATATGTGCACAGCCCCTTAGTTACAAACTCGATTTGGAAAAAAATTATTGATCAGGCCCTTTCTATTTTAAGCTAACGATATGTATATTTATTTTACTTTAAAATTTGTCCTAATGAGAAGTTTGTAATTATAGACTTAAAAATATAAAAGAAAATATTATATAGTATTTGTATGTGTGTGAGTGTTAGTTTTTATATAAAACTATGTTTTCTTTCATTTTTAATTTCAATTAATTTTAATTTGTTTTGACTGCAATTTAAAGAGTCAATTAACGGAGACACACTAATCAAACAGAAGCAGACAGACAGAGTGGCACTCCATGGGTCGAATGCTTGTGTATTTAAGTCAATTTAGCTGTCAGAAGTTACAAGCCGAATATGTACAAGAATAAATTCATTCTGGCCATAAGACTTTTATTTAGTTTATTGCGGTTGCATGTATATAATATTTTCCGTTCTTTAATAAATATTTGATGTAAAAGATTTCACCCCATGTGAAGATTTTTGTACATAGATATTTTATGTTTTCAGGAGAAATTAACACAATTACATCACTTTACTGTTTATTAACGAGAATCATTACGAATTGTAATAATTCAATACTTAGACATGGCAAGGACGATATCTATACGAATATGCAGTAACTACCAATCACTGAAACACGCGCCAACACCAACGTTTGCACTGCACGTAATTGATTTTTGGAAGTGGACCTGTATTTATCAACTTTTTTCATCATGGAGTTATTAGTAGTAGCTAGCATGGGAGTTAGACTGAGTTGTCCCATAGGCTAAACAAATAATGTGTTCATTGTCCAATATTTACTAGAGCTCTATACTGTCACGCCATGTGCGGTGCAGTCTCAGCTCCTTCCACACATAGTCGACAACTATCATTCAGTAATATTGTCATATTTATTACTCAGGTGGTACTTGAAATTTCCATCTTCTTTAATTAACTAGGATTAAAGTTGTTATACTTGTTTTAAAATTCGTTACGACAAATTTTATGAAAACTTAGCAAAAATAACAAATGCACGGTGAAATATATCCGAAGAAAACATAAATGTGAAAATAACGCCAAGTTCCTTTCCAAAAAATATTGGAAGTGCCCAATAATATTGATGAGTCAGTGAGTGAGTGTGTGAATATGTACTAAAATATGGACTTTCACACCTTAATATCTCTGGAAGCTTTAATGGTAGAACTTTCAAATTTAACCTGTGGGTCACCTCTGAGACCTTATGTTTCAAGAGGAGCAAAGTTATGAGGGGGGCTAAAAACAGCTCGAATGTTTTCGTGTAAATATACACACTGTGTGGCCGGACTTGGCCTGGCGCACTACCGTGCGCCTAGATATTATAAATTAAAATATGTATATTTGTCATATACTTACATACACACATATGCGTGTATGTAATTAAATTTAATATACAGCGAACTTCTTGTCGATTGTGTTTAAAGTTCTCGGCCGCAAAAATTAGACACCCTATACATATGTATGCATATATGTATGTATGTATATTCTTACATATGTACGAGTATGTGTGCAAATTATATTTATAATAATTATTATGCTGAAGCACATTTTCAATATGTGGAAGGATGGAAGGCATGTTGCCACAAGTGCCGTATACATAATTGCCAAAAAGGAGTTGCTCGTGCTAATTTCCATTAAAGACATGTGCATGATATGAGAAATTGTGTGGAGTAAAAAAAAAAATTCAATATTTTAATTTTATTCCCAACAAGAAATTTTAGTTATTGAAATTTTTTCTACAAAATAAATTAAAAAATATGTCTTAAAAGAAAAAAATTGAACAATTGCTGCATAACGCCCTGCTTTTAATACTTTTCCTCGCTTCTATTGTTCTTAATAAAGTAGCATGCATTTAGACTTAAAAAAATATCTCCAACTCCTTAACACTATTAACTCTTTTGTTGTAAATAAATGACATAAAAATACCCCTAAAAAGTTTAAAAATATGTATTGCAAAAAATAGAAAATAGGAAAAATCTGGGTCAACTCATAAAACAATTTATTAAACTTGCGTTGGTATGAGTTGATAGAAAATAAATATATGAACATACTCATAATACTAAACTAAAAATAAGTTACTTAACTGCAAAAATACAATCAATGAATTAAAAAAATAAAAACGTCTATAGTATAGAAAAACTGAATAAAAAAATTTTTACGAAAATAAAAAAATCAAAGTTTCTCTTTCAGACTGCAGTTGGGCAAATGCCAAGCAACAACTTTTTTTGTTGTTAAACTTAGTATAGAAGAAATATTAACAACTAACACAAAAGCAATTTTAAACATTAGACAACAACAATAAAAAAATGCAAGTGGAAAAACTCTTTCAATAATAACAAAAACAACAACAATTTGCGGCAACTAATTTCATTTGGCATGAAATGAGGTCTTGTGAAAATACATATTCATCAGCAACAACAAAAGTAACAATTGCAACATTAAGTTGTTTATTTGCAAAAAAAAAATTCCTAGACTATGCATCTCCTCAAAAATCTCACAAATAGTTTGTACTTGAACAGCGCGTCTAGTGATGTAAGACTGTGATTCAGCATGTGTATGAATAAATATTTCTGTTTTCATGCAATAGAGATAAAAGAATAGACAATTTGACCGATTTTTTGAAATTTTTTAACAATTTTCTATTTAATTAAGTTTTAGGTTCTTGTCGTAGATAAATTTTGAGAATTTTTTAATTTTTTCACAATTTGTTGGTCATTAGAAATCGCCAGATAGAATTTTCAAAATTTAGATTTTTTACATATTTTAGAAGAATTTTATTTACCTGTGTCTTAAATAAAGGATGAACGTGACAAACACAACGACAAAATTAAGTAACGAATAGTTTTCGTATACGATTTCTTCTAGTTTTGAACCGACTTAAATTCCTTTGTATTCTACTTGTCGTCATAAGTTTTATGTCAAGACCAATTTGTTTCAACTTCAATACGTTACCAGTTTGTTATTATTTAACGTTAGCTTTAATAAAGCAAAAGCCAGCATTTTTTATGCAACAATCCAACTCGTATATTGTTAAAGAAAACTTCTTTATATTAAAGATAAATTAAAGTTCTATACTGAACAATTACAGAATCGAGACGAGGCCATCAAAAATAAAATTCACACATATTCATTCAGAGAAAAATTTACAATCATATAACAAACATTTGAAAATGTATTTTAAACTCAATAGTGTAAGAGTTCTATGTCAGTTACTTTTATACTCGAGTCCTTGCGAAATTAATTGTTTTTAAAACATTTTCCATTCCACATCTTAAACTTTTTATTTCTTCAAAACACTTCAAGTCGTTACCAAATATGATGAGAAAATTAGCGTCGCCTTAATCCAAAATCAAAATGAATTTACGAATACCGCTGGAAAATCAATTTTATATTTATTTACAATCTTGTCTACAATAGAAATCGAGCCCAACAGATTAAAGATATCAACCAAACAAAGAAATAGTTATATCATGACTTCCAGTACTTAACTGTATGTGACAAATAGTACTCTTGCTCCAGATTTACCATCCCAGTTAATGTATGAATATATATGTATATGTACATACATATACGAGTATACATTCATACATATGTATGTACCCTTCAGTTTTAAAAGTAGAAATTGACTCCCAATCGTTAGGTATATCGCTAACGAAAAATCTACTAACTACTTCACTGGCTACAAGTAATGCAAGACTTAGCATTTTGACTCTCTCACTCAAGTACATGTACACGCACTCAGTACATGCATAAATAATGCCTTGAACCTAAAATTTTTTTTAAGAGTTGAAAAAAACTGTGCCCTTATTCCAAAGAAAATCAACAAATAAATAAAAATGATTTTTTTAAAGTGTTATGATTTTGTGTTGGCGTACAATTAGAATTTCGTGGTCAGTGAATGTTAAATTTTGAGTAAAAAAAATTGTTTTTTTTAGATAGGCAAAATGAGCATAAAAAATCAAAAGAACAATGAATTGAAAATTTTATAAATATTGAAAAAGAAATTTGATAAATAAACAAAAATCCCAAAAATTTAAATTTCTGTAGTATTTTCATTAAGGAAATATCATTAGTGATCTTACTGGTACGTTATGACTAGCGAAATAGTTGGGTTTTGCTGACTAGTGATTTCACCGGTCCGATCGTGTCAATTGTCTACCGTCAATGTAATCCCCATGTTAAAATCGTCAGTCGACTGCATTGCTAGTAGTTACACTGGTAGTTAGTGGTAACGACTAGTAAAGGGTGGTTAAATTTTAAGGGCCGATGTGGAATGTGAAGCGCACCTAAACGTCAAGTTTTTTTCTGCATTTCATTTGACATTTCCCAATTTCAGACTAACTCAATTTGAACCATGGAAAGATACACAATCGAGCAACGCGTTAAAGTTATTCAGGCTTATTATGAAAATGGGCGTTCAAATCAAAATGCATATCGTGCACTTCGTGATTTTTTCGGTCAATTTAATCGTCCAATAGTGTGGCTGAAGAGCCGTCCACCTCAACTCGTCGTCGTGCCAACAATTGCACCTCTCACGGTCGTCGTTGATGAACATTATGCATAAAGACTTGCATTTACACGCTTACAAGGTGCAATTGACTCAAGAACTAAAGGCTCTTGACCATTCCAAACGTCATCAAAGGTCAGAATGGTGGCAAGAAATGGATGATCAATTTTCGAAGAAAATCATCTTCAGTAATGAGCCACATTTTTACCTCAGTGGATTCGTCAATAAGTAGAATTGCCGCAATCGGGCGAATGATAATCCAAGAGTGATTGTCGAAAAACCAATGCACCCACAAAGAGTGACTGTTTGGTGCGGTTTATGGGCTGACGGCATCATTGGGCCATATTTTTTCCAAAATGAGGCCGGTCAGGCAGTTACTGTGAATGGTGTACGCTATCGTGAGATGGTCACGAACTTATGGCCCGAATTGGAAGATATGGATGTGGACGATATGTGGTTTCAACAGGACGGTGCCACCTGCCACACCGCTAACCGTTCAAATTCAATGGCCCTGTTATCTCACGTGGTGGCGATGTCAATTGGCCGCCAAAATCATGTGATTTCACACCGTTGGACTTCTTTCTTTGGGGTTATTTGACAGAAAAGGTGTACGTCGCTAAGTCAGCCACAATTCAAGAGCTAAAGGATGAGATAATTCGGCACATTAACGGTATGGAACCTCAATTATGCCTCAGCGTCATCGAAAATTTGGACCATCGTATGTAGGTGTGCCGCCGAGGTCTCGGCGTCCATTTGGCCGATATTTTGTTCCATACATAATGGAACCATACCATATTATCATAATAAAAAGAAATGACAATAATTTTCTAAATAATTTGTGTTTTATTCAAAATCAACATCGGCCCTTAAAATTTAACCACCATTTAGTTAGCGAAATAGCTATCGACTGCAGGGTAATGCTTATACTGCAATCCCTGCAACGGCTACTGTTGACAGCGATGATGCTGTGACGAACGACACCATGCCAAGTGAATATAAATTAGATAATTCTTCTCTCTCTTAAAATCATCTTATGCAGTCATTAGATTTTATAACTTTATGTTTATTTATTTATGTACGTATGTATGTAGTGTATTGCAAGAAATGGAAAATATTGTTAAGTTGATGTAATTTTGCAGTAATAGACATTCAAAACAACAAACATAAGTAAGATACACGATTCTTCATTCACTTTTCACTTAATAATCATGATGATGAATGTTAAGTGTATGTGAGATGTTAAAGAATGATGGGAAATCTTCTGTTGCAACATATAATCTGCACTCTGCTTTTATTCATTTGACATTTTAGTTGGTTTTTGCGCAATAGGCTACATTTATATAAACAGACGGCAGAAAAAAATATTATAAAAGAAATAAGAACAGATGGAAGAATTTTATATATTAGTGTAGAGTACAAGTGTGTATTTATTAATATCTAGGCGCACGATAGTGCGCCAGGCCAAGTTCGGCCACACAGTGTGTATATATACACGAAACCATTCGAGCTGTTTTTACCACCCTCATAACTTTGCGCCTCTTGATCATAATAAAATGAAACTTGAAACATAAGGTCTCCCCACATAGGTGACCTAACAGGTTAAATTTGAAAGTTCTACCATAAAAGCTTCCCGAGATATTAAGGTGTGAAAAGTCCATATTTTAGTACATATTCACTGACTCACTGACTCATCAATATTATTGGGCACTTCCAGTAAAGCTAGAGAGCTGAAACGTGGTACAGAGGTAGGTCTTGGTGAGAAAATAACCAGGAAAATTCTTGGAAAAATTTTGCCAAGCTTACAGGTTGCCTAGAAATGAGATGGAATTGTACCTATCAAGAACTTGGTCCTTATTTTGATCTCAGTACTTTTTAGGGCCGAAATTTTTTGGATAGGAACTTGGACTTATTTTCACATTTACGTTTTTGTGGGGCTTAGTATAAACAAAAACGTCCGACACAATCGACCGTTTATAGAGAAATTATAATCAAAAACCTCTTAAAAATGTGTTGGTCATACAACATCCACAGCTACAATTATTTAATGGTACATTTGCTTGAATTCGCACATATTAAAAATAAAATAGAACAGCTATAAATAAGCAAATACTGAATATCTTCCAATGATCTAAATCTATTAATAGCAATTTTAAATGCTTATACTTAGATCCCAAAATACTTAACCCTCAATAGTACACAATATCTCGTTCACTTCTGTGAATAAATATTTTTAATTTGTTATAATTTTTATAAAAATCGGTTAAATAATGTGCCCATAAAGTCCATCACAAAAAATGGTCTTCCCTATAAGTTATATAGATTAATATAGAGTATCTGTCCTCCCGGCGAGCACGGTTATGCACCTTGGCGTTTAACCACATCTTGGTGGTGTGCTTTCTGTAGAAAAGGGTATTTGGCTTTTTCCAGACATTACCTTTGCTCATTTACCTTTAAAACTTATGTGGCTCTACCTAATCTCTGAAACAACAGAGAATATAAAAGGAATTAGGATAACCTATGGTAGTCTGGTAGTAGATGAACAGCCGCATAATAGTTAATCTCTAGGGGTTCTGGTACTGGAAGTTGCAACATGTTGTTTCCCTTGCAAATCAAACTGGTGTTAAGAGCATCTCCAGGTTAGGCCACATCAAAGGTAAGCACATCTGTAGAGTATCTGTAAAATTCAGTTCTGCCGCTTAAAACATTTCTTCAGTTTGTTGCTGTGACAAGTCTGCATGACATAACTTTATTACAACGATATTTAGATATTTTAGGTAGGTACAATAAAATAGATAAATCAAAAGACTAACAAGAGATATGTACGAGTATTTATTAACAAGTTCAAGTTTAATACTTTATTAACCTTACGAAGACTTAAGATAGGAGTAAGATAAGATTAACTTTTATAAAAATAGTAACAACTATTTTGCAATTTCAAGTTGAACATATTAAAGAAGAATATATATTTTTTATGGGGGACTCTTAGGTACACTTTTTGTATATGGCTTATCGAAGCTGTGCAAAAAAACCCCTAATTAGTTTCAAAGCGAATTAATAGCTTTGAACTTGACCTTCAAAGAAGTTACTCATATGCATACATACACATATCAAAGCTATTCAGTTTCAATCCTTGTTGATTCAACATTTCGTTCAGTTCTATAAATCGAACGATATCTAAAATAAATAAAAAAATAAATAACAATTTTCCCGTATTTTTAAAAATATGTTAAGTAGTTTCTGTATAACAATTCAATTAATATAACATCATTACAATCTCACTCAATTCTTTTTGAAAATTGTTGTGTTAAAAATAATTGTTGTTGCATAATGAAAATAATATAAACAAAGAAATTATCATTAATTAAACAATAAAATGTAATTGACATTTATATGCGACATCAATAAAGTGCATATTTTAGTGCAGTGACAAAGAGCATGAACATAATGATAGATATTAATATGAAGGATCGTGTATATTAAACATGCGATACACAGATACATAGATAAAAAAAATAAAAAGAGAGCTAAAAGTTAAATAAATCACAAAGGAATGAATAATACTTGCTCGCATACACTGATTGAATACATCTATCTGTACTTAAATAGATATATTCAAACATAAAAGTAGTATGTAGATTTTTTAAACACTATTAGTCAGGGGGAAATATATCAGATAAATAACGATGACTATGGTCACGACTTATAGTGATCATGGTAATTGCAATGTTTCATTTGTAATTTTATGAGTAACTTTGGTTGGTTGGTTGGCTATTTATGCTATTCTTGTAACTTGTACAAAACATAATTTGATATTTCCTCAATTGGGTGCCATACCAAATATATCGCTCATTTACCAGGAGACTGCCCTAACTGGAAATAGAAAAGTTTTGGAGTGAATACATAGTAACATAAAATTATTCATATTATTTCAACGTGGCTGATAATTGAAAAATTTGTATTTATGACGCTCTTAAAATAAATGGGCGATATGTGCACAAGTGATGTTACGAATAGTTGTATTCGTATTCGACTATTCGCCTGTTTCAAGATATTTGTATTAGCCAAATTGAAGCGAATAATTCTCGAATATTTTGCACATAGATACTTTCCAAAAAAAAAAAAAAAAAACAATACAAGAACTTTAAAAAATATACATATTAATTTTTAATAATTTTTATTCAAAAATCACCTTTGTATTTGACGCAACATAATAACCTTCTTAAAAAACAAACAAAAATATATATTTTGCAACTAGCATTTAAAAATTAAAGTCTTATATATTCGTTCATATCAAGTTAAATTAGTAACCAAACCTCAGTAGGGGAATGTTGAACTTCAAAAAATAGAAGAACCAAAATGTAATATGTGAAAGTCCACCGACACAGGTGGTTGCGCCATTTGCGAAATTTGTTCTCCCAACCAGCACTGAATTACAAATTAAGTAAAATAATTTAAAAATGTTTAGTAGTGGTCTTCAAATTCGGCATCACAATGGGTTTAAAAATGTTAAATACCTAAGAAGTGTTACAGATTTTTTAAATTTATTTTTACTTACAGAAAGGCAGGATGTTTTCCAATTAAATTTCAAATATTAAGTGGCACTAAATTTTAAAAGTATGAAATATTATTGTTATAAATATTCGTATTCGTATTCCGCGAATATTGTTACAAATATTCGTATTCGCGAATACTAAAAATTGATATTCGAAATATCACTAATGTGCACATCTATTCTGCCCACAAATTTATAGAAACAATTAGCAAACAATCAGTATACAAAGTGTCATATTCTTTGGATGTTCACAGCGATAGTATATCAGAGAAATTACAATAATAAAATAAATTATCCGACAAATGGACATTCTGTTGTGTGAGCGGCGTGCGATGTGTCACGATTCTTCTTATTGCCGATATTATCACTTGTAAAGAATGTGTGTGTTTTTTTTTAGTAGACATTGTGACTCTTTGGTGTATTTTGAAGCAATTTTTTTTTGCGGATACACCACAATTATTGTCAGCAATGGTTTTAAAAAATTTCATATAAAAGAACTATAAATTTATATGTATGTTATTTATGTACATGAATTAAACTTTAATTTATAGGGTTCATTGTCATTTTGTTTTTTAATGATTTTCTGTACATATATGTGCATCATTTTCATGCAAAGCATATACATATAAATATGTATTTATGTATATATATGTACAGACATACATATGTATGTACAAAATATTTGATTGTTTAAATAAAAACAATGAATTTTGTATAATTCTATTAAGTTTTGACCAACAAAACTAGATCTGCCGCATTATAAACTTGTTTTTTTCTAATTTGTGTAAACCTTTTGCTAACGCTTAGTAGTGGTTGTTTGCTGGAAGCTTCCAAAAAATTTACCTGTGATAATTATATAGAGAAATATTTTGTATAATTCGAGGATGCCTGCAATTTTTTTAGAGCGTAATACGAGGATTATCTGTATTTTGTTAAAAAAAAACGTTAGGAACTTTAGTAATAGGTAGCAGGTTTTAATGGATTACAAAGTAATGAGAATGACTTATTAAATTTTCTTAATAGTACAATAATTGTATACCTGTTTCGCGATGTCGAAAGGATTCTTTCCCAAGAGCCATATTAGTAAAATTTATTATGTTATACATACTAGTTAGTTAGCCGTCAGTCTGAGTGTCGCTCAACATATTAATATATTTTTCTCAATATTAACTGAAACGATTATTATTTCTGTTTGTATGTATTTACGAAGATATTTACGGTACATGTAGTTATCATGAGTCGTGAAATACCTACATATGTATGTAAAAAAACTAACAAATGACTGTAAATATTTTGATCACAATAAAGTATCGGCATTTAAAAGAGACTGTGTTTAAAGCAATATGTCTACATATGCAAATTAAAATAATAAATACTGAAAATTTTTGTATTCTTCACATTTAAAAAAAATACCGAAAACAAAACCAGGTCGTCTTTTATTACAACTGAATAAAGAAATAAACGTAAATAACAATGTATGCATGGATGTCTTCATTGCGTTTTTATTTTGCATACTAAACTAGGTATAATATCATGTGTAATTGTTACATGACAAAAGGTAACAAAGAATGTTCGAAATTATAACAAAATTTTATGGTTTTGTTTTATTTTATATTTTGGCGCCCACAGCAGGCTACCCTCCCCGTATTGTACACTCGCACACCGTCGTCAGCAATATTCATGTTATGTTTTTTTTTTTTTTTATATACAAACCTAAGTTGGGAATGTAGCATTTTATGATTTTGGGGTAGTACCCAAATGATGAGAATTGATTACTAACTTAACATGATATGAATTTACATATAAGACTTTAACTTTTAAATGCTACTTACGAAAAATAATTTTCGTATGTTTTTTAAGAAGATTATTATTTTGCGTCAAAGATAAAAGGCTTTCTTTATTTATATAAAAATAATTATAAATGAATATATTTTTGGACTTTTTATGTACTTTTTTAAACTTTTTGTGATTTGTTTTTTTTTTTTGTAAAATGTATGTACAAATTATTCGAGAAATATTCGCTTGAATTTTGCGAATACGAATATCTTAAAATAGTCGAATAATCGAATACGAATACGAGTATTCGTAACATCACTAATATGTATCTTGTTGCTCGTTACCATTTAAGGCCGTGCTTCACTATCCTACACAATCGAGCCAAATATGAGATGTGGGCTGAAGAAGAATGGTAGTGTGCAGCAATGCCAACTTAGCTATTTTGGAGCTAGATTAAGCTCTTTTTGATTGCTTCTAGAACGAATTTTTTATTTTTGGCTCTTTATAAAAAAGAGCTAATACGGCTTTTCAAAAGTGGAAACGGCGCGTTTGGCACTTTTCGCATCTTATAGATATTTTCCCGTTTTTACCCTATTATACATTTTTGGCAACTACGTTTTTTTGTAATTGATATCAAATATGGTTTACAAAAATTATCAAAATATTATATAAAAACAACTATATGGCCACAAGAAGAAAATATTACTCTTTTTGGAAATGATTGCTGTTATTTTTAACTTAATATATTTATATGTAAATGTGCATATTGTTAATGTTGATAATTATTTGTATCAATTGCTGTGAAATACTTTTATTTCAAATTGTTATTATTTATTTGTTTTTCTATTATTTTTATTAATGCAAAGAAAAACTTAAGGTTCAAATAGAATATAAAATTCATTCATCGATTAAAAACTGAAAAATCTTAAATTTTTAAATTTAACACTTTTTAGCTCTTTTTGACTAGTCGCCGTTTTTCCTCTGAATTGTTGGCATCAGTGGTATTGTGGACTAAAAATGCAACTGTGTGACAGATTTTTCTAGCAAGTCGTGCAATTTGTAAAAATTTATGAAAATTTTCATAAAATGTTAGTTTTTATGCGATCAGAGCAGTATTTATTGTCAACCATATGTTTTGTCATCAGTTTTTTATGACAGTGTGACACCTAAAACACCAGTTTGAAACGACTTTTTAAAGTCGGTCAGTTTTTTGTAAGATTTTCCTGTGAATGAATCGTACGATTGTGTAGGATAGTCAATCACGGCCTTTAAAATACATTATTTTCCATGCCTGTAGTCCAGTGTGACCGTTTTGGCATCTTTGCAGCTAAATTTATGGCGTTTTCTTTTCTGAACAAAAATGTTGACCTTTCAATGTGTAACACTTTTTACAGTTTGCACCTACCTTTAAAAAGTGGTACATTTTTTATTGCCACAATGGTACAAAATATTTGAGGCTTAACATTAATAAACATTAATTAATTAATTATCGTTTTAATTATAAGTTTTTTCGCTTAAGCAAATAGAATGACAAAAATACAAGTTCTTACTTGTATAAAAAGATACTTAGCAAAGTTGTAAAAATGGGCAGTATATCACCCCGACTTGATAGTAGAGGGCAAAATATGTTGCATATTTTGCCATTTATTGGTGCAACATAATTAGAAAGGAACGAAATCGCTTTTAAATATGTTACATATTTTTTTAGAATGGATCACGAAAATTAAAGAATGTAGCATAAATGCAACACTTTTTTCAGAAAAGAAAACGCCATTAGTGTTTCTCATTTAACTTCAAATATTGCATTTGGAATTTAAAAATATTAATTCCTAAATATGTATAGATACTAGCAAAAAATATTTGGAAATATTTAGCAAAAAACTGAATTTTTGTATAATATATTTTTACATAAATATACTTTTAAAAACTATTGAAGTGAAAAATAAATTGAACATCTTCAAGAGCTGTTACAGCTCAGTAGCAACAATAGGTATTGGCGAGCAATGCTTGCTTCATTATATGCATATGTATGTATGTATGTATTATATGACTTTTAGAAAATTATACATGGCTTTTAATATTTTTTGAAGTCAATATTTAGCACTATAACTATTTTTGACATTTGGTCACATTGTCATATAAATGCAACAAACAAATTAAAGAAGCAGAAAAACACAAAGTCATCAACATGCTCCTATTTATTTAGTATGTTGCAAACATAACGTTGGCGTCATTATACGAAAACAAATTTGGTTAAACGAGCAGAAATGTCAACGAACTGTATAAGCTTCCATTGTGCCAAGAGAATAAAATTTCGTAAAAAGGATTTTTCGAAAGCAGCTTATATTGCCTTACAATTTACGGATTAAAGAAAAACAGAAAAATTTATTTGGGATATGTCACAAATAAATTTTTTTTAATGCACTCTGGCTTAAGATATTCTTCTTAAGTCACAAATGTCATAAAGCAAAACAAAAAAAAAAAATACCTTGAATTGAAATAACAACACAGAATTTTATTTTCCAAATTTACAATTAAAAGTTGGAAAGTTTGGGTGTTATACTTTTTAATATAGAAAACTTTTTATTTATTTTTATTGAAAACATCCATGCACGAAAAATAGTCGTTGTTAAAAGCAAGAGAACTGAACTTAGTGTTGTGTTTTAACCTTTCATTGGAACTTAAGTCAATATAACTAAATAAATTCAAATGTATAGTGCATTTAATAACTATAGAACATATATTACATGTTTTTTTTTCTTATTTTATAGTAAGTAAGAGTCAAGAATATAAGAGTCAAATAGTGAATTGGTTAATTAGAGCTTTTGATTTAATTTTGTTTTGTTTAACTTAAGATAGGCATGTTGCAAAGCATAAAAATAACTGCGTGTCTAATGCATGATTTTGACAGCTGATACTCATCAAAATGAGTTGCAATACAATAACGATCAGATGTGTTAGAAATTGTTGTGAGAATCTTCATTTCGGCTTAAGCCCACAGCGCTTTTAACACCGTGTGAATAAATGTGTTCAATAGCAGTGTGACCTAGAGTTTCACATCAGGTGGCAACTTCTTATGAAAGGTCCACCACCCATACGTAAACACCTTGCTTACTCGTAAGTGTTCGAGCTATCTAATCTCTTTTATATGTTGTTTCGCAACAGCACATAGAGGGTTTATATTGATAGACCGAAGTTCATCCAGCCACTAGCACTGGTCGAGCAGCAGTCCTTAAACCAATACCTACCCCAACATTCTCCCGATGGAGACCTCACCAATAACCGGTCTCTGCATCATGCCACCAACGAGGGTAGTGCGATTGCTGCCAGCATATCCGTTCTCGAGGAGAAGGAGTATGCCAATAGCATATTCATCCCCAAGAGTACAGATGTGCATCTCGCAATATATCATCGCATGGTGAGTCCAATATAGGAACTCTACCCCCGGTATATGCTCTCCCACGGGGTTTACCGGACGTTCTGTTACCAGTTTAGTTGACTGGTCAACTCTCGAAAGAGAACCCCTAGGGATTAACTTTCTATCGATTTCGGTTTTGAGGGAGACCTTAGTTGCATTTTCACTTTCTACCGGAATAAAATAAATTACCTACTTTCTTTTCTACCTCATGTGTTCATTCGTTGCTCTGTTGTTTCAACATAACATATAAGTTGTATGGGTAATTGGCCAATTGGTCTGGAAAAGACTTCTAGCCTTTTCCCCAGTAGGTGTGGATATCACCAAGACGACAAAACGTACACCACGGGGAGAAAATAAGAAACATTACTTATTGCCAAAAATTTCAAGTGTGTAACTTTCGTTTAAGAAGTCGGCCATACTATTGCCCGGTTCAAATATTTGATTTTTTGGACAAAATTTATATTGAAATATAATAAAATAGATTTGATAATTTAGTTATGTGTATTATATTTAATTTGAGACCGATAAATCGGCATTTCTCACACATTTTGCCTGAGCTCATACATACTCGGTATACCGAATTAGTTTTTGCCAAATACTTACAAACTTACTTCGGTTGGATACAAATATTGAACTTATGTATCTAAGAAGAGATTATACGCTATTCGGTAGAAGTATTACGTTTCTTTTGAGAAATATTTGTCTCATGTGACCATACATTTAAAAGTAGAAATTATTTCAGGAGTAAAACATTACCAAGCGTAAAACTTTATTTAAACGAAAACAAAAATAACGAAAAAGAACAGTGCCACCCCAGGGAATCAAGCAATCCAGCTACAAACTCAATATTTGCTGCTCTATCGGAGCACTTAATTATTTATTCTATAAATTTTTTGACCTTAAACAAAATTCATAAGTATGTATAAATTGCGGTGTTTTTGATTGCATCACTATAAAATGAAGAATCAAATGTTCAATGCACGTTGTATAACAAATTAAAAATAAAAAATTACATAAACAGGCAGACCTCACTAAATTTTTATATTAAATATGCCAAACACATAAAATAAGCAAAACATATTTATTTTTTATTAGTCTAATAAAGAAAATAAAAGAGGTGACAATGAACAATGAAATTCAATGAGGTGTATACTTGTCTTTTTATTAAATTTTAGCTGCCGTATATAAACAAATATGATATTTGTGATTCTCTAATTGTTGTTATGTTTTAATCAATGCAAATTAAGTTTTAACTTCAATATTTAAATTAATTAAATAATATTAAGATTAATTAAACTAATTAAAGTATTTAATACTGTGGTTAGCGCGTTGGCTGCTAAGCAAACTATAACTTAGGGCCTGGATTCGATCCCTGGCCAAAGAAAGTCATCAACATCATAAATTTCTCAATTGTTCATTAGTTTGGCATTGTATTAATTGCATGCTCATACAGCTTACGAAAGGTAATGCGTCTACTTAACACAGCTCAAAAATTAACGAACAAAAAAAAAAAACAAACGCGAAATAGCAGAATTGCAAAAAAAAAGGAATTAAGCCTTCACTTTTTCAACATCTATCTTTACTACCCTATCCCACTCTCCCTAGTTCTGACACAATGCATGGCATGGTCATCTCCTGAGTTTTTTCCTACAAAATATATGAGTTTTGCATATATTGCTCATTATTGTATATTAAAATATAATGACTTAAATAAGCAGTTCTGATTATAAGTAAGTTATTAAGAAGATACTCCTACCAGAGATTATGAAAATTCATTAAGTTCTTTGTGCGCGAATATACAAAATACCTCTATTCACGACATCCGTATAATGGTAGTAATGAAAGATTTTATAAAATGCCTCCCATTTCTATTGCGTTTCTGTACATACTTCGCGTAAGTCACAAAATTATTAACTATGCTGTAGCCTCGGAGCACTTCCCAGAAGTTTTTTTTTTTGTTGACCACTAAATATGCTTTCATTTCATTTAATTAAAATGCATTTCAAGTGCATTGTGTGAAAACGAATAAAGCAAAAGAAACAAACGTTAAAATTTTATTGAAATTTTAATTTCTTTGTGACGAATTTATACATTTCTGTTTAAGATTTCGTTTGTATGGGCAAATGCAGACAAATGCTTCTTATCAAATAGGAACAAAATTCATTTACAACATCCTACTAAATATTACAAGCCATTGCAACGACAAAATATTTAAACAACTAAAAGTTTTTATCTCAAGTAAGGAGAAAAAAAACAATAATAATAAAACCATTAGCAGTGATTAAGTTTATTTTTAGAATAAAACAAAAAAAAAAATTAAACAAAACGAAAGGCAAGGAAACACCTAATATGCAAATCTGATTAGGGAGTGAAGAAGGAAATGAAAATTATTAAATAAAATTTCCGTTTTTGAACCGACTCTTTTTAAAATTTTAATTTGATATTTATATAGGCTAAATTTCGTAATGTAACAGAGAAAATTAGGCATTGCTAATATTTCACACAACCAAGGAAAATTTAATATCCAACATTATATATTTCAAGATATACGCCAGAATAAAACAAACCTTGTTTTCGATAGGAGCCACTAAACTTCGTCATTATTCATGTTTATACTACTGCTTTAACCACTTGTAAGGTAGCTCTGTTGAGCGTGATTATATATCCCATTTATAGACACTTTGAATGTAAAGAGGATACGAGACTTCTCACTACTAAAGTTATGTTATTTTGTAGCTTTATTTTTCACCACATATGCCACCAATATTCTCACCTCTCAATAAACTAATGAATTCTTGCATAAGAATTGCAAGTCTGGACGGGGACTAAGTTTTACACTGTAATTATGAAAATATTTATTACGAATTTTTAAATCTGTTTTTTCTGACATATTTCGTTCGTTTATGAAAAGTATTATAAACTGAACTTGAAAAGAAATATTTTTATAAATTGAGTACTATTTCATAACTATAAAAAAATGAAAAGAAAAAATACACAGATTTTAATAAATTATATTTTATTCTTACTTTAGTTACTTAAAACATCAAAGTAATTAAAAAATAGAATCATACTGCGTCTGAAGCAATTCATACTTTTTTTTATAAAATTTTACAACTTTTTTCTCTTATTCTATTTTAATTTATTTGAATCCCTGACGAGAAGTTTATCATCTAACTATGACAGACAGATTTTTTTTGAGCTGCTAAAACACTAACTTTAAAAGCGGCCTTAAAATAACGTTTGAGACATTTTATGACATTTTGCAATTTAATTTCTGACCATTATTGGCTTCAACCCTCCTCTTGCCACATCCACACAAAAGTAAGACAAGCAAAAAAGTCGTGTTGCGCCAGTTATGATGAACAGAGTATGGAAATTGTACGTTTTGTTAATGAAAAATTACATACATTAATTTTATTCTTTCAATATCCACTTGAATGACCAGTCATGTGCATCTCCTTTGGACATGTTGAGTTCTAATAAAACTTTTAACAACCACCAAAATTGTTCGTTCATACAGTTATTTAAATTTTATTAACAAAAACACAACTTATCAACCAACCCCTCTTGCATCGAAAATGTAAACTTACTTACGGCCGCATCGCTGCAGTGTTGCAACATGCCAGGAAGTGAATACAATGGAAGAGTTTTTTTTTTTCTTTGCCTTTTGCTATAAATTTCAAATAATGTGCGGATTAGATTAAACAAAAAAGCGAATAAATGAAAACCCACAACAATGTGTGTCGCATCTGTAGTTTCGAACAAAAACTGATAGAGGGAGAAAGAGTTTAAGGAAATTGAAGCATTTATTTCAACTATCATTATCACTTTATGTATAAATTTTTTTAATACACTGAACAAAAATTAAAAATTTATCAAATTGACGCCAAGACAGGTAATGCCGCACAATTCATTTTTTTTCTGGAAAATATTTAATAACTTTTAAAATTTACTACAGTTTAAAAAGTATAGAAATGGGACATAGTTATTAATTGCTATTTTTATTAATCCACACTCTTTCCTTTTTATTATGTATGAATGTATGTATGTACCTTTCTCAGCAGCAAACTTTTGTGGGCCTTCATTTATAATGCCTTCCTAGACATTTTTTTAGATGCAGTACTCATGCTCGCTTGCCTTCTCTTAAGTCCTTATGGAAGTCCTAGCTACTCTCTTCTACATGTTTAGGTCGTTCCTTATGATGTGTATGTGCATTTTGAGCACGTACTTTGTTTGTGGATTCAAAATTTATAAGCCGGTAAAAAATCTCATTGGAAAGTCAAACCAACAACAAATGAAAAAACTTGAAATCAAAGCGCAAAAATTAAAAAAGAAAAAAAGGAAAATAGATTTTCGTAAATTCTACGACAAAACGGTTGTGCGTTGTCTGAATATTTTAAGTGGTAAACATTTTTTTTTATTTTATATCTTCTTTTAGGACAGTACTATTTTTTACAGGTAATTATCGAACAAAAAACTGCTGAAGAAATCCTACTACCACCCCTGTAGAAGAAGGGAACACAGAAGGCCTGGCTGGCTACGACATCGTGTGTAAAAAATGTATGAGCATGGAATGGTGTGCAGAGGAACACCACAGGGCGGGGTGATCTCTCCACTGCTATGGCTTCTCGTTGTTAACACAATTCTTCTCAGACTGGACACTGCGGGAGTGAAAGCTGTGGCTTATGCGGACGATGTAGTAATAATGGTATCAGGGATGTTCACGGACGTGATAAGCGATATCATGTCCAGTGCCTTGGGTACACTCAGCAAATGGGCTACAGGTTGTGGTCTAAGTGTGAACCCTAGCAAGACGGAGCTGGTACTTTTTACTAATAAGACCAAAGTCCAGAGCTTTAGACTCCCTCGGCTACATAATCTGGAACTGTCTCTATCGGACAATGCAAAATATCTAGGAGTCATCCTGGATACAAAACTATTGTGGAAACAAAATGTGCAACACAGGGTCAAAAAGCCCACAGTTGCCTATTACTCCTGTCGGAGGATGTTTGGCTCTAAATGGGGCCTAACACCTAGCATTCTTAAAGGGATGTACACAGCAATTGTACGTCCCATATTAACTTACGGATCGGTAGTACGGTGACCCGCCACAAATAAGAAATATGTGGTAGACCAACTATACAGAATACAGAGATCTGCTTGCATCGGGATTACTGGATGTTTACGTACTAGTCCTTCAGAGGCTCTGAATGCTATGCTAAACCTGATTCCGATCGACCTTCATGTATTGGCGGCATCCTCAAGCAGTGCGGCAAGACTAGCGGCATCTGGGAGGTGGAGATCAAGGACCTATGGCCATGCCAAAATCCTAGATCAGCTACCACCGACACTGAGGAAACCCACCGATTACATGGTACCTCATCTGGACTTTGACAGTACGTTCAAAGTTCTTATTCCATCCAGACGGGAGTGGAAGGGGGGAAACATAGAAAAAGACTTTAACTTCAGGACGTATACTGATGGATCAAGAATGATCTGCGGTGTGGGCTCTGGAGTATTTTCGAGTTACCTTGGAATAAAACTCTCATTCCGACTTCCTGATGAAGCTAGTGTATTTCAGGCGAAAATATTGGCCATAAGGGAGGCGTGTAGGGTTTTGATTGACAGGGGTGTCCAAGGAAGAGTCGGCATCTTTGTCGATAGCCAAGCGGCACTTCTGTCTCTGAGGTCACACACTACTTTTTCTACCTTAGTTAGCCAGTGCAAAGACGCGTTATCCAGACTAGGTAGTCAGACTGACGTTACCCTCATCTGGGTACCCGCACATAGCAACTTCAAAGGCAACGAACAGGCGGATGAACTGCCCAGGGCTGGATCTGCCATGGACGTCTCCATTGCCGAATCGGTAGCCATGCCATTTGGCAGTATTAGAAATCTCATTCTCAACCATTTCAGGCAGAAAGCTGAAGACAGGTGGCGCAGGTTGAGCACGTGCAAGGTGGCTAAGAAAATGTGGCCTTGCTACAACGTTAAGCGCACAACACAACTAATTAACAGAAACCGTAGGGACATCTCGAGGCTCGTCGCAGTATTTACGGGGCACTGGGTTATCGGGAGACACGCTATCAGGATGGGCCTTTCCTACAATGCGTTCTGCCGTAGTTGCCGGGATCAAAGCAAAGAGGAAACAGTCTTCCACTTTCTTTGCGAATGCCCGGCCTTACACCATTCGAGACTCAAATTTCTAGGCAACAGCATAATAGACGATCTCTCTGAGGTATCAGGGATAGGTCTAGGTGACCTCATTAGATACCTTAATTCGAAGGGATGGAGCTAGAAACCTACTCCGAATCTGAGGCCTGGATTCGGACCTAAATCAGGTTGACACTGACGAGTGGAGTGGTCTGTCAAAACGGAATCTCATTGATTCTACTTGAATGCTTGCGCGTAGCAGGCAGCCACGTAAACCAACCAACCAACCAATGGTGTAAGAAGGCCTCGTGTCTGCCAAATAAGGGTTTCCAGAAGGCTTGCTTACAGCGTCTTTCCGCCGCTGTGTTTTCTTCAAACGGTTTCTTGAATAATTTTTTTCTGTATACATATAATAGTCTAATGTAAAATACATGCATATATCATTTAATTATAAGTGGGATTGTTTTGTATTTATTGAAAGGGTTTCTGACCACGTTGACCATGAATTTTAATTCATTTCAGTATGGTCGCAAAACTATCAAAGGGTGCAGTGCAGTTGGACATAAACATGCTTCGACATGATCAGTTTTAATAAGAAAGCAGGATATATGTAAATAATACACTGTAAGGCTTTGGATGTACGTACGTATGTGTGCTTTTTTCACTCTGAATTTCTCTGTTCGGATGATATTAGGCGGGCTTCTCCAACCTCTGTGCTGACTTTCATAAGGAGAGTCATACAGAGCTTGATTAGCAGATCCATGGCACAAAAGATCCCAAAAGGTTTCGCAGTGCCGGGCCCATGCACCAGATCTTTCCACTTTTCAAGTATGTGTGCTGCACTTTAGGGTAGCAATGAAATGTATCAGAGATTGTTATCAGGGTTGGCAGATGTTGCGATTTTACAACCTCCAAATTTTCGATTTGGCGACATGGCGATTTTTTTTTTTTTGCTATTTTTGATGAGCTATGAAATTTTCTTAAAAATCTTTTAAATCAATAAAAACAAATAGTATTATTTTTATTCTGGTATTTTTATGTGTGAAATTTGAGGTATTCATATGTATGCCAACAAATTGATGGCTCGTGTAAATTGTGTGTTAAGAACATTTTGTTATAACGTTTTTTATTATGTAAATATTATAATCCGAAAAACAATGGACAAAGTTACCATTTGTTAATTGGAAAGATTATTTTAATGATATTCCATCTAATTTGAATCAGTTTTGGCCAAAAGTTTGTAACTATAAGGATGCGACAGGTACGCAGCATTTTAAAGATCTTGCTTTAAATAATAAATATTTGTTAAATACTAACCACGAAAATTCTTTTTGTTTTGTTGTTTAAGTAGACAACTATTAAGTATTTTATAGTAAACATTGTATCTTTTTTGTGTTCACTAATCAGTTTCATTTTGTTAAAAACAAAAATTAAACAAAATATACATAATTATCATGGCTACTTTTTTCCATTTTTAGCGATTCTGAACAAATTTATTTTTTTTATTTTTTTTTTAATTGCTTTGGCGATTTATGACATTGAATTTGGCGAAAAAGGTCAAACTATAACGAAATTTTTACGAAACGCAGAAAGAGAGAAATCTAGGGAATACCTCGTTGAGTTCTAAGTAAATTAATAGCATGACATAAAATTATTTTCCTTTAAGTATTAGAACAATCGTTAATGTTGCGTATGTATTTATTGATTTATGATTTTCAGGGGAATTAAAACGTACTTCAGTTCGAATGAATGCATTTTCTAAACACCGTGTAATTTAATAATTGGATCATTGGTCCAGTGAAAAGTATTTCGTAAAATTTTCCATTCCTGAAGATTTGGTGCATATTTATCTTATAGTTCTTAGAATTCAAAGAATGTTAAGATAAGTTGTATCTTTAATTTAAATACTAAATTACATTCATAATAGATTTTTTGATGATTGTTAAGTAGTTTCGTCTTAGTTTTTAGATATCGTCTAGCTTCAAGGTTGCAACTTCAACTTTTGGTTATCAACGTTTGATTCATACGAAAGAAAGACAGAATCTGAATCTGAAATTGATCAATAGAAGTTAAAGTGTGTGAGCCCGGTCTCAGCAGATTAGTCGAAATTAAGCAGAGTAGTACGTATGTATCACTTTGGTAAAAAGTAAAAAATAAAACAGACTTAGGATGGTTCTGGATCTTATTCACTTCTTTGGAATCTCTTTTGCACAGAATATTTAATGCAATAATATTTCTATTCTTATTGAGAAAAATTTTTATTGACTTATTTATATGTATGTAATTTAAATATGTAACATGTACTTTTAAACATACATATAAGAGCAAACTTGTTACACTCTTGCTATTTGTTTTTATGGATCTATTAAGCAATTTACTACAAAACTATCATTACGAAACTACTCGTATTATGTATTTGCTTGAACATTGACCATTTAACTTTAACGTTTAGTTTTTTATAGATAAATTTCTGCTTCAATATTGCGAGTACAATGTCTACTTTAGCATATTTTTCAAGGCAATTTTTTTTGCTAATTTAAGCATTGAAACACATTTAATGACTTTGAGATCTGTTTATTTTAAAAATTTCAACATGACTCAACTAGAATAGAAAGTAAATTTTATATTACTTTGAGTTAATGTTGTTAAAAAAATATCATTTCCAGTGAAACACATGTGATTCATCATCTCCAACAAGCTGGGGGATATTTTAGGTAAACGAAAAACAAATATTCTTAAAATAAAAATTATAAATTTGTTTTTGTATTTCAAAATTAAGGCGTAAATTATAAAACACGTAGGTACAAAATGAATTTTATTGTACGAGTAATAGTAAAAACTAAGAACAGAAAAATGTGTTAAATTTACAGAGATATTTTAAACATAATACAATTAAAAGTATCATAAAACAAATTTTATTTGTTTACAAGTTAATTAACAAATTTACGTCAAATGGTTTTAGCGCAACTAAAGGGTGTTTTTTTTTTGGCGGTGTAGCTTTTAATTTATAGATTTGAGATACATATTTAAAAGTTTTGAAATTTTGTCAGTCGTATCGTGAAAACTGGCTCGATAAATAAAAATAAAAGGTACGTTAGATTAAATAAGATTGCGTCCAAGCAAATTTTCTGTTTCGTACGGTTTAAGGGCTATTCACATCGTACAAGTACTTACAATAATGAACTCAATAAGAGAAGATAATTTTTGATTCACCTGTGGCAGGGCGGGCGTCTGCGATAAATTTGATTAATTTATCTACAAAAATATAAAGTTTTCTCTGTTTTGTTTCTTTATAAATGTAAATATATATTTGAAATATTTGCTTCAAAATAGAGACATTTAATTTTTCTATGTATAAAAATATTAAATTTCTTAGATGTGTGTTTATGTTGAACTTTATGAAAACAATAAAGAAATGTTCAAGAGCTACTGAATTTAGCGCTTAATAAAAGTTTTGTAACTCAATATCTCAACTAGTTCAAACATTTTATTCAACAACTTTGTTTAAAAGTGACACAACATCACCTTCAATTATTTTCTAACATTCCGACAGTTATCCCAGCAAACAATTTTGCTTGATTATTTGATATATATGATTTTTTTTATGATATGCACCCGAGAGATTCAAAATCTGTTTCTTTTGCAGACGAAAGACTGAAATGAAACCATTTTTTAACAGCATACTCTATTTAGATATCTACCAACTCTATTAAAAAAATAGCCTTGAATCTAAAGCCGATAACGCTAAATAAATTTGAGAAATTAAAAGCAACAACGAACTTTGCAACAAGATTTTTGTTCTGCTGGGATTTTTTTAACAACCATAAATAGTATTAAACGTTTTAAATTTCATACAAATACGAAAAGTTGAGTGTTAAATAATGTATGTACATATCCACATATGTATATAAGGCAACAAATGGTAATAGAAGAAATGGGCATGTAAATCGGAAAAGTAATCTTTCGTAACATTGACACAATTTTGTTTATTCTAGTTTTAATTAACCGTGTAAACAAACTTGAAAACCATTCATTTGTATAAATTGTAAGTAAATACACTTTTTAATTATATCGTTTGAAAATACAATTCTTTTTGAGTATATTATATTTAAACAAATGTTTCTTTTGTTATGCTAATTAATAAATGTGATAATGGAATAAGTAATTCAACGTATTTTTTCTGATTAATAAAGCATACGGCTTCTAACAAGAAACAGCGATTTATTATTATGAATACCCTTCACCAAAACTGTTAATGGTATTTATAGTTTTATCATTCCGTATGTAACAATATTCATATGAGGCACATAAAGTAAAGTATTCTAAATCCTTATAGATAGTAGAGTTGTGTGTCTGTACGCGAAATCGGTTTTTCGAAGCCACCAGAAGAGACTGATGTGTCAGGATTTGTCTTAAGACGATTCGTATTGAAAATCAGCAATAATAAAAATAAAATAAATTTGTCATATACGAGTATGTATGTATGCATTAGTGATGTTACGAATATCAATTTTTAGTATTCGCGAATACGAATACGAATATTTGAAACAGAATTCGCCGAAATCGAATACGAATATTATTTACAAGGTTTAGAGCCACGTAATATTTGAAATTTTATTTTAAAAAAAATCCCTCCCTTTGCGCCAGTAACAATAAATTGAAATAAACTGTCACACTACATTGGGTATATAACATTATTATGACATTGAGATGCCGAATTTGAAGACCACTACTGAACATTTTTATATTATTTTACATGCATGCTTTCTTTGGGATTTCGTTTTTCTTACTCTGTTTGCGCTTTTAATTACCCTACGGGAAATGTTGTACCAATTGTCTAAAACATTCCTGTCCTATGATAGGTGAAAATGGGAATGGTACAAAGTTTTCCTGAGTTGTGACTGGTGAAAAAAGAACATATCACTTCACGACTAGTAAAGAGTTGTGAGAGGAAAACAATATCACTGTTCTGAAGTGGCCAGCTTAATCCCCGAACTTCAATCTTATTTGGAATTTATGGAATGCTGTTGAGGAGCATGTACGAGCAGTAAAACCAAAAAATTTGAGTGATTTATGGGAAGAAATCCAATGAGCTTGGTATGCCATTCCAAAGGAACGTGGTATTGCATTAGTTGACAGTTTATCCAGGAGATGCGTTGCGGTCACTCAAAATAAAGGATTTTCCACCAAATACTACAAATATTTTATAAACCTTATTTCGAGTATGTTTTAAATTCATGGCCAGGCTAAAACTTGAATAAATCTGTAAATTAATGTAAATAAAAATTCCTAACAAAATATAAACAACAAACTATTGTTAATTTTAGTTCATAACTTTGTTTGAAAATATAACATGGATCCAGAATTTTTTCGATTAGATGCAAAAATTATCAGAATTGTATGAGTGATGTGTCGTGTCTTAAATTCGTGGCCACCACTGTATGTATATAGTTACATTAATGGCAAAACGCCCTAACCAACATGTTAATTTTTTTTAGAGAAGAAGCAAATAACATGATAAAGGTAATTTTGAATTTGGGATATACATACATACGTATCTTGTTAAACTTAATAAACAGCCACTTAGGTGTCGCATAGGCAAATAATTTTGCTTATTAAATCCATTTCCACATAGATTTTTTTATTAATAAAATATCCATTTAATTTTTTTCGTGGAGATGTACGATGGTGAATACATCATAATTTATATAAAAAATGTGCGTTTCATATGACGATATATAAAATACTCATATATGGCTTCGTGAAGGGTGTTTAAAATTCAGCACATCGAAATATAGAACTCTTTCCTGTTTTTATCTCTTTTTATTATACATTTGCTGTGGAAAGTTTAAAAATTTCAAACTTCCTAAAGTAAAAATATCTAAGTCTGATATTACAAGAGTTTGTCTGGATTATACTGAACAAATATATTTCCTATGTTATCGTGGAGATTTATTGAATTTGCATCGTATTTTACAAAGCAAATAAATATATAACCCACTGAAATATATAAAATACTTTTTTAAAAAAAAGAGAACAAACATGTCGAAATAAAATAATATTCTGTAATAAATTCTATGACAGAATTTTTTGTAAAGACCCACGCAATGTTTTTGTCAATTTCAAGCTTTACAACATATTTCTTGTAGAATCATCTTGTGGTATTTGAAAATAATTTTTCTTTTATTGTCGTTTTTATAACCAAAAGGTATATGGATACACATCCACCACCTCTGATTTTTACTGCAGTCATAAAAAATAATTTATTGCACGATTTGAAATATTTGGATTTTTTTTGGAAAACTTACAAAACTATTCAAGGAAAAAAGAAATCGAAATAAAAATGCAATTGTATTTAAATTAAACATTTTTAAAATTAACTGCTTTGAAGCTTAAGGTGCTGCTCTAAAATTAAAAATTTTTGTGGGAATTTGCGAAATTTGTTCTAGAAAAATATTTTTTCATTGATTTGAAAATTTATTGTTTCGTATTCTTTGCTGCTTCCAAAAGTGTTTGTTTTTTCGCTTTCGATTGGATTTACTCTGAAACTCGGATCGAGGCGAGATACTTATGAGTTAGAATGTAAATAACAGTTACAAAGAACTTGAAAACTGCATCTTGTTTTACCGTTTTTAATACATGTCAAAACATACATACATAAATATAGTCTATTGACTTCTATTTGACTTTACAAAACGTATTGACTGACTGTAGGTATGAGAAGAACTCTAACGATAAGATCGTGATTGATCTCGAATATATCATGGCGTTGAATTCGATCCATATAGTTAAGAATTTGCTTGTGTGTTTTTAAATTACAGCATGCTTTGAAGATTTTCTTTCTCAAATAAAAACAATTTTATAGCATGATCTTAATTAAACCAGAATTATTTAAATATCTTTAGATTGCAAACCATAAAAAACAACTAAAATGCGTAACTTCAATTGTTTTCAATAAATCATACATTTAAATAAAATTCAGGAAACGAAAAAGTTAATAAATTTTAGTATCAATCTTATTTTAGTATCATCCATACACACCTGCAGCTTAACCAGAATTAAAAAAAAAACCTGTAATAATTTTAATAAAAATTTGTACCATTCAAATTTTTGATTATTCCACAAGTGCTTTTTATTTTGATAAAATAATATTGTAAGAAAATACAAAAATTTTGGTTTTTAAAATTTTATAAATATAAATTTTCTTTATGTTTTTCTTATCATCATCGTAAGAAAACTCCACAGTCAAATGATATAAAACTGTATGTACAACTTTACACTTTTATTTCGTTATAAATAAAATAAATTTTCCTCAAAAGTTTAATAATTAAAAAGTAAAGAAATGGAGTCACGAAAACTGCATGCTGACGGTAAGGCACAGTGGGTTGGAAGTATTAAAAATTGTAAAGCTAAGTGGAATTAGTTTAAAGAATTTCATTTTCTTGGAAAATGGTTGCTTGCAATTTGGCCCCATGGTTTGTTTTTCGAAAATAGTAGGGGAAATCACTCTTAGTATTGTAATCATTGCAGATCTTGCAAGTCTAGCTTATTTTCATCAGTTTGCAGCAATACAATAACAAAATATGTGAATAAGCTATACTTGCAAGATCTGCAACGTATGCAAGAGCAGTTTTCAACCAAGAGTGATTACCCTCAGTAATTGCGTGCGTTTTGCAATCTGTTGGATTGGCTCTTTTTAATGACGGCAGTTTTTTTTTTATTGAAAACAACAAGTTCTGCAGATAATTGTATTTAATTTGTTTATAAAATTATGTTTCTTTGGAAACTTCCAAGGACAAGATTGTTAATGACATATTGATTAAATAATTGAAATAAAATCTAAAGCGACACCGATTTTATTGCAATCAAATGATACACTCCAAAATTAATGAATTAAGTTCAATTTATCTCAAGAATTTACAAAACTATGCAATCCCACTAATATTAGAAAAGAGAAAGTTTGTACGTTTGGAAGTTAGTTCCACCTTAACTCAAACACCGTCGCATTAATGGATTGGGATGAAATTTGGTAGACGGACAAAATATGATCCAGATGAAAATAAAAGGTAATTGTTATTTATTTACTTATTTTGTATACATTAATATACACTTCCTTTTGGGGATAGGATGAGAAAAACATGATATTTTGGTACTTTTTTACATTTCATACTTTTTCTCTTTTCGATAAATTAAGTATACATATAGTGTTTTTTAATAAATTAACTTGTAGTGCGAACTAATTCACTGGTAAAAGCTGGTATTTAATAAATTTTTAGTGCCTTATCTGATCTTAGGAAAAATTTCATCATAAAAAAGATTTCTTTTCGATGGTGTCTTCATATATCTTATTTTAGTGGACTTTGGGTTGCCTTGCGGAACATGTTAGTTTTTTAATAAAAAGTGAGATATGTATTTTATTTTAAAAAAACCATGTACTGCGCATGCCTCAAGAATGTTTTATATGTTAGGATGGTTCGTACTGCGAACAATTATTTAATAACGCTTCGGGCGGGCTCACTGGTTATCATGGTTTAATTTTGATTTTTTATTTGCATCACAGGCTGAGGATTTAAAAATTGCTACAGAGATGGGAGTTTAAAACGGAAATAAATTAAAAAGTATTAAAAGGGTTGCAAAATAGCATTAAGTAATGTCTGAAGAGCTATTTCGGATGGTATTTTGTATTTGTATTTTTTGAGTCACTTTTAATGTGCTTTTGCAGCCACCGTGTCACACATCTAGTCACAACCCTACTGCATGTGTGAATCCGACAAACATGAAAGCGATAACTTTTTAAGGAAAAATTAAATGCAATAAAATGAAAAACAGGCGGCAAAAAAATTCCAAATAAACAATATTAAATGAGTCATCTAGGCGTAACATCAGTATTAACACCAACAGTCAGTCCAAAAAGCAGTCAAACACAATAGAAAAAAACAAACAGTACGATATGTGCTCGTATTACATGCAATTGTTAATTGCTACGAGATATCACTTGAGTGCGGATATAAAGAAAACAAAAATAAAATATTGCTGATATCTTTTTCTTACGTCTGTTTATTATTGTGTTTTTTTATTTCTTGGATTTTCTTCGTATTATCTTTTTAAAATACATATAATTTATTTAACGAGCAGTTTTATTTATATTAAATAATAATAATGCAATAGAAATATATTAAATAAATAAATTAAATATTTATTTTAAATGGATATTTAAATATGTATTTACCTTCTCGCAAGTGCATTTTTTTTTTGGCAATTAGTTCAATGTATTCAAAGTTGTTGAAAGTTTCGTCAAAGCTATTGATTATTTTTTGTTTCTTATATAAAGTTTCAGGGTGCAGTTGACTTTTTCTTTATACTAAAATCAATCATATGCGATTGAAGGACAAGATTATTCTCTTAAACCGGTTTTCACATACAAAATTCATACATCAGACGACACATAAATTATTAATGAACCCAAACGTTGGCATGACTGGCGATAAATGTTTCCAAACAAATAAAAACATTAATGGAACAATAACAACATTAATGTAATGATGTCCCAACTGCACTTAAGTCACTGAATAACAAAGTTGTATGTGCGTTATTACATTGTTTTAATTTATCAATTATTTCACATAATTTTTTATCTTATATTATCTTGAGAGTTTACTTTTTCGAAGAGTATATTTTTCACATGTTGTAGTTGTATGGATGAAATGAAAATTGTACCTACATATACATATGTATATTGAATATCAATTATAATACGTTTTTCAATTGTTTTCAGAGTCTAGACAACTGTTTTTAAATCTTCTTAAATATGTTCTCGTTATTCATTTGGGATTCAGGTAAAATCTAATTTGTTGAGTTTATATGGATATATGTACAATACTAAAAATGAGTTTAAACAAATAATAATCACATATATGCGCCTTGCTGTTTAATATGACCAATATTTTTGAGATTTATTTTAAATTGTTTTCTGTTTAGTCGAGTTTATAAATATATTGAGGGTGGGCAACTATTTGATCAAATCTTCATTATAAACACATTTGACAAATGCTTATTTAAATCACACGAGATTAATGATGACCTGAAGAGAATTATATAAAATATTGATGATATGTAATGATACACTAATCCAACCAAGCCAACTCTCGAGAAAAATATCTAAATATTATATTGATTTTCTGCTTAGTTATGTTTAAAATAAGTTAAGCTTCATATACTATTCTCTTTATTTGAAGCTCCTTCATAATACGAAACTATGGTTTATTGTAAACAATAACTGCTTTGCCCTCGATATTGAACGAATTTTTCATTCGACAACATAACATATATAGGCAGTAAGTTTTGCTTAGAATTTTACAATTGTTATTTTTTTTTTTTTTTTGTGTTATTATTTTTTAATCACTTAATTGAGTTTTATCTATTTTTTTAAAAAAATATTACAAGATGCCTAAGACGAATTGAAAAGTTTTTAATAATTTGTATTCGAATTACAAAAATTAAATTGTATTTCAAATATGTATGTATGTATTTATTTTTGGTAGTTAAATGCAGAAGAAATTCGATCAAACCTATTTTCAGCAAACAACAGATTCTTTTTAACATATAATGTGTTTACTGGCACAAAATTAAACAGAAAATAATTCAAATGGTTAGAAGGACGCATTACAATTCCAGCATTATCCATCTTTTATTTTAGACCACCCCATGTAATTTAACTAAATCGTAGCGATTTTTTTGATTAATGTCATATTACAAGTGATTGTTTATTAATTGGATTAAGGGGATTATTATTTATTTGTTTTTAAAAGACTAACAAACGACTGAAATAGAAACCTTTATTAATACTTAGAAAAATGTGAAATCAACTAAATATTATATTGTCTGCAGTAGCTATTAGCTGTGATTTCAGCATCATTGAAAATAAATAAAAATCTTAATTTAAATCTCAGCTTATGCAATTGAAAATAATATTCAAGTTTAAGGTTAATCTCTTACGGTTATCAGTGCAAAATAGTTGGAATAATAGAACCATTTAAAATATTGAATGGAAGGAAATTTGTTTATTCTAAATAAATCTCGTAAATAAAAAACACTCGAGCTGCAGCTTTTTTTTCTTGTTAAAAACACCTTCAATTTTAATTTTCATCACCATCATCGTCTCTATCAGGGATTATGTAAATATACATTTTCATTCCATAATTGACAGACAGTGTCAACTTCACCTGTATGTGCGAGCGAATGAATTTCATAATAAATGTTATAAATATTTGTGAAAAGGGGCCTTTTGTTTATTTATGTTTGTTGTTGAGTTGTTGGAGACAAATATTGTGGCGAGATGGTTTAGAATACAAAGAATGATGACGAAGTTTGCATTCACATGATAATCTAAAGTTAATAATAAAGTGTCGCTGGCTGTAGTAAGTGTTTATACTCCAATGGATAGACGAAGCCAAATAAGCACCAGCAACAAAAGATTCATATAAATATTTAAAAATGTTTTTAACCTCTGAAAAGAGGATTTGTTTTTACAAAAAAAAAAAAAATACCAGAGATAAAATAGAAGAAATTAGATGGAAATATAAAATTAAAAAAGTTTTATTTACCAATTTTATGTTTTTCTAATTTCTTTTACTCAATTTTATTTTCAAAGCGTATTCATTTGTTATGGATTAAGATTCGAGCATTCTTTTCGATAATTTCCGAAATACGCCAACAAGTTTAAACGATTGATGTTCAAATTATACCGAAGTGTAGTAACAGTTGCCTCATTGTAGGCATGTTTGGTAGTCCAAAAGTTATCCCGTTTTTCGAAAATCGGTTACAAATCAACATCTTTCTATTAATATATCAAAAACAAGTAATATCTGAAGTCTTAACGTTACTAAAACTTCGAATTTTAAATAAAGAAATAAACTGTAAAAAAGTATTGTCAGAGACAAACTGAAATCTTATTTTAAGTTCAATACTATAAAATTTTATGAAAATATTAAAATTTTTTAAATGTCTAAGACCAAAATGATGCAAACAAAATGTATTAAAAGTTCAACTTTCTGAACATTTGGTAGCCCGATACTTTACAACAATTCGGATTTTTGATTTCAAATTCGCCAAAAAGATTTTTCGATGCACTTTACCGACCTAAACCAGATTAAATGTTCGAGGACCTATTTTACTATTTGATAAGAATAAATAAATAAATAAATAAATATGTATGTATATATTATCATTGGATAATTTGGGTAGGTATAAGGGCGTTATTTGTTGGTTTTGCTATGAGTGCAACAAACGTGTAAATTATTCATTAAGTATCAAGAATTAAAATTACTGTTAGTGCAGCAAACTCGCATCTCAATAAATGCGTTTCATGCTTAACCTAAAAAAGATAGATGTAGTAAAGTCCATAATAATTGCATTTGAATTTTTACCCAAACACCGAAGTACATATCTACATATGTAGATATATAATGATAAACAGTTTTTTTTTCTCCTGAAAAGTTGTATTTTTAAGATACGAGGTTAAGAAAGTAAGGCAACGATTTGTAATAAAATAACTATTTTTGTACATTTTTGGTAACGCTATTTTTTGAGCTAATCAAAGTATTTCAATGGCAAATACCTCCTAATTTTCTAAATAATCATTAACAAAAATCGAATTCGAAAAAAATAGTTTAAGGAATTTTCGAAATACAAAAAACAGTGACTGTAGACTAGAGACCTTTACTAATCGAATTTCAATATTTATTCAAACAAAAAGCCAAATGTAGAATATAATTTGCAGCGCGTTAAAGGAGCCAGTGTCTACAATTTTATGACGGTGCATTGAGAACGAAATAGTAATAAAGAAATAAAAAAAATTTGAAACAAATATTCAAATATACAAAATAAACAGCACAGTTTTTAAATAAACTGGCTGCCATTATTTAAATGCAGAATAAGCAAAGAGAAGGTGAAAAAAAAGTGAAATGCAAACAGAATTTATGATGTATGGGAGTCACGTGAAATCAAAGCAGAAAAACAAAAATGAACATGAAGTATTTAACATGAACCCATGCTAATAAACCATTCTTGGATACTTAAACAAAAACAAGTTGAATATTAGGTGTCTACACAGCATCACTAAAGGGAAATGCGTAGAAGAAATAAATGTTGTTTTATCTTCGTATGTGGGCGTTTTTTTATTTTTGCGCATTTCTTCCTTTTTCAATACATACAATTTTTCTGTAGTGCAAAGGAATGTAGGAGGACATTTAAAAAGAATTTGAGAAGGGGTGACTTAAATTGGTGGTGAGAGAAAATAGTGACAGTTTCAAATGATGAAATTGTATTATTGCTTTTTTCTTTTATTTACATTATTGCGACCTTGGCAGGGATCTTGACATTTTATTGCTATAAAAAATAAAGGGAATATCTACATACATATGTATGTATAAAAGGACTTACGTGTTAAAGGTTTTTTGGTAATCCTTGATTTGTTTGCGTGAAAATTCATGAAATTCTGTGTAAACATTGACCACCTTAAAGTTGTGTGGAACTTCGATGCCAGCTTCTTGAGAGTCCATAATAACCTGGCGTCTGTTTAAAATGTGTGATAGTTCGGAGGAATCGGTGGAGCCCGAATCGCAACTATTGGGCCGGCCCAAAGAAGAACGACGACCATTTGAGGTGTTGGCTCCTGATACGGAGGAAGCTGCTGAAGAAGCATTTGAGGAGACCGACATTTTAATATTTTATTTTATCTTTTAGTTATTCACTGCTAAAATTTTACTTTTTATTATTTTGATATAACTGTAATTGTTATTACATTGGTCGCAAATGTTTTTCCTTTTTGCTAAATATTATAAACACACCGTAATTAAAAGAATTTAACTATACTGTTACACACTTTTTTTAAATAGGAACGAATCAGTTATTTGTTTTTAATATAGACGATTTAATTCTTAATTACTTTTTTATTGACCTTTATTTTGGAAATATTTTTACTTATTTTCCGTTATGGGTTTAATACAATCTTCGCAGACAAACACCTACGACCATTGAACTAGACAGTTGGAGAGCGACTGATGTTCAGTAATAATTATATTCGTATTTAGCACGGCTTATTGCAACTAAGGTTTGATAACTTCTTTGCAGAGTTGATGCAACTGAGTACTATATATATTGTAGAACATAAATGCGTCTCTAACTGTAAATTATACAATTTGACGAACAGCACAGCACGTTCAGTGGCATTGTCCCTAACTAGACAGTGCGCCCATCAAAGCTGCCAGATTTGAAGATTTATCGTCATTTTGACGATTTTGGGTGTTAAAAATGACATAGTGACGATGGGACGCTTTATACCCTAATTTTGACGATTTTAAATAATTCAAGTTTGCAACATATAGTTGTACTATTAGAACAACCTTGGTCTGCTGAAAATTGTAATGAGAAATTTTTTAAAAACTAGTTTGCTTAAAACTGAAAACTTTTATTTAACTGATTATAAAAACAAAAACAATTTTTTTAAATTTTGAAGACATTTATTTAGGAATATTTGCCAGAGATATTATAAAATAATGTTCCTATTTTGTTGAAGAAAGTGAAAACCAAGACCTAGAAACAGAGTTCAGACAATTGAAATTATTGTCGTTATAAAAACATATAACTATTGGATTTTTGGAAAAAAAAAACTATCAGAGATGCAAACGAGGGATTCTAGTCTTTTGTTTCCGATTTTGACTAAATTTATTACAAAAATCCTAGTTTTAATACATTATTCAGCAAATATGGAAAGATTATTTAGTCAGGTAAACGTACATATATTTTTTGTAATAATAATTTATTAATTTGTGATTATAACGAATTTCGTCTACTACAGAACATTTCCTTATAGAAGTCATGGCAGATTCATAACAGGTAGACTCGGCTCAATCCGCTTTGAAAAAACTCCAGTTACTTTGTCAAAAAATGTATCAACAAAGCATTTGAAAAAGTAATTGCAGCACATATGCAAGGGGCGAACAAGGCGAAAATAATCAAACTGGCTGTTGAGACCACCTTATGAACATGCATTTATTGACGTCTTGTATGATAAATTGGGCACAATTAAGACCTAAATTGAATAAATTTCTTAATTGTGCAATTAAAGCTTATGGATAGCAACCGAACTTCAGTTGCGTTGCCAGCCGGCAACTGAAAATTTGTTGTTGCCAGAAAAGCACTAAATAGCAACTGAAACCCCTCAGTTCCCATCCGTAATACAATTATCAGCAACTGACAACGCAACTGTAGTTCGGTTTCAATCCATAATCGACACATTGTAAATTTTTTGCCAAGCATGTATTCTCAGTGTGAGTCGCTTTGGTTCTGTCCAGATGGCTTTTAACGATTTTTTTCTTTAGGGGAAAACTTCCAGGGAACTATATAGAATCGAGGTGTATATTTAAACTTTACCGAATAAAGTTATTATTTGATCTCTTTATTATCATCTAATGAATAGATATGTATACCTAATCATAGGAAAATTACGTTATGTTACACTAGGGTCCCACTTGTCCTGTCTTTCTCCTTTTGCGTTAATATATGGAAGATTGGAAATTTTTAAATTCTTCAGAAAACAAAATTTAGTTCAGTTGCACAGATACTTCAAGTTCTACATACTTATCTGTCCGCAATTATATCGAATAAATTATACAATATAAGGAATTTATTTGGCAACTTTATAATTGTATATTACAGATTGTTAATAGCCAAGAAAAAAATAATTTTATAATTTTTAATATATTATACAAAGCTATCAATTATGAAACAAAATCCAGCTTTGATTTTCCTTCAGCTTCCTCTTCGGGCATGTAACTCGGTGACAAGGCTTTGCCTCTGTGATTAAATGAATAAAACGATGGAAAGTTTCCTAAAGTATCCCAAGACTTAGCTTGCATATCAACTGTAGCACGTATTTCTTTGAAGTTGCCCACAATTTGGATAACATTGTATATGACAACAATTAAACTTACCACAATTTGAACAACAATCTAAAAATATGTTTTCTTTAATTCTAATTATTAAACAAATTATTAAGGTAGGTGTACTTACATCCAATGGTAGTTTAGTAAATTCTTGTTCAGTTAAACGTAAGTAAGTTCGATCTAATTAATGAAAATTACTAATTTTATAAATAAACTTTATTTCTGAGATTTTACTTACAATGAGCCGCTGAGTATGCTGCATGTGCCAAACTGGCAAAGCCGGCTATTAAGAGAAATTTGTTAAAAACTGTATTTACCATTGTTATTCACGAAGTATATTATTTTATAATGTAATGTTTTTAGTTAAAATATTATAGCAAATTAAAAATTCTTATGAATTGCCTCTTCTGTTTCTGAAGCATTAATAACAAATTGTAAAATAGACTATTTATTTTGCAGCTATGACTCTCAACCTGTATTCATACCACGGCAAAACTGCCAGGTATACGCAGTTCGACACCAAGTAATGAATTCGCCTTGCTCGACCGCAAGTACAAGAATCCAAAAACAACATGCACTCCCTTCATATCAAAATACAGAAATAAATTTAAAACATTTTCTTACGTATGCACTCCAAGCTGTAACCATTATTTATGGCTTCTTTTAAAAGTGTATCTGTTGATACAGTTGAAAATTTCTCATAAGGCGAGCTCATTCAGCTGTGCTTGTAAGCTCATCTGTTGGATACGCCTTGATTCAAAGCAAAGTCACATGGGGTCTATCAAGGCAAATTCATACAGGCAAAGTAAATTTATACAAAGTATATGCATCTAAACAGCTGATTAATTTTTTTCTCGTTTAGTGGTAATGTATGACTGTCAAAAGCTGTTTACAATTTTCGAACGCCATTTTGGTTTGTTATGCTTTGTTATACATAATTCCACAAATTGTTTTTGTTTTCTTCATGCTGTTCTCATCTGTTTTTGACATTCATCCATTATTTTTACACAAACAAAATACATGATGTTTTTTTGTTGTTGTAGACTTGCATATACTTGGTATAAATTTACTTTGATAACAGGTAAGCTTAATACTACAACAAGTAAAACATTACAACAACTTGTGACATAAGAGCACCTATGCTTGCATGTACAAATTTTGACATGCGAGCCTCCATTATGCAAGAAAAAAAAGTAGATCAGCTGTGTTTTCAGCTTTTAAATTTGTTAAAACACATATAAAGCACAGTTTCAAAGCAGAAAAAGTCTTCATTCAACATCTTTGTAAATTTTTAAAATATCTTTATTCACCCTTATCGTTAATAATAAGTGGATTTTTTGTTCCCGTGAAATTCTCCCTACAAGAACAATGACGGTCATTTGATGCATCATCTGATTGTCATTGCTGATGGGTATACCCACAGGGTTTAAAATTAGTTTTTTAATTTTTATTTATTATACTAGCGACTAGTGAGAAAATATGATCCGTTTCCATTTTTGATAGTAGAGAAACTAAAAATATTTACCTTATATACATAGACATGTGTAATTTTTTGGCTTGCTAGTTGTTGATTCAAGGAGAAAATTTTTTTAAATATTGGTCATTGTAAGATCGTCATGTTTGTCAACTAGTCGAAGTTGTGTTTGGTTGGATTGGCATATATTTTATTGTTTGGTATTTTTGATAGCGGCATATAGTATGAAAAGAATATTTTGTATGTGTGTTTTTGCATTTTTGTGTGGATGGCTAGTTTTCATTGACAAGAAATTGTTGCTGAAGAATATATTACAGAGAATTTATTTTCATTTTGCCTGCTAGTAAAAAATTTTACTTGTTAAGTACAACATTTTTTTTAGAAAGCTGGAAATTTATTTGTTATCAGGTAAATATTTTTCTAGTTTTCACATAAAATTATGGAATATGAGGGGAATTTTTAGTAAATATATTGGTTTTTTTTAAACCCTGTATACCCATCAGCATTCTCTACCATTTTATTAAGGGCAATATGAAAAAACTGATGTAAACATTCGTATACGTGTGATTTTGTTTCTCTTTTATACTTGTGGATTTCGTGAATTATAGTAAAACATATACATATCTGAACTGTGCTCACACCACAGTATTTTACTAATCAGTCCAGCTAGCATTTGGAAGATTATTTGACAAACGATGCTATTGCGAGTCATTCTGACGATTTTTGGACAAGTAAATCGTCGTTTACGAATTTTGGCGGGCATTGGAGGGCTGTTAATAGTTAATAATCGTGTTTCACTCTTCAAAGAGATACTCTTGCAAGTTACTTAAACGACTGTTGGACGGGTGTTTTGTTAAAGAGTCTTAAATGATCCGTAGGCGACTAATTATGGTGCATCGTAGATAATTCGTTTGGAAGAGTCGCCATCAGGACACAGTTTCTCCCGTTGTCTTTAACTTCTGCGATCGGAATGCGTCATCATGGACGATCGATCGTCTTCTCCAATCGCGGAAGAGTGTTTAACGACTAAAAATGCTAGCTGGGAGTACCGATGTAAACATAGTCATAGCTGCAAGAGTGTTAGTAAATAAGTTTTGTTTGTGTTAGTTTCCATCAGCAATTTCTTGTAGGGTTTATTCCCATCAAAGTGAAAAATGCTATCATGAATCTCACGTGAAAAATTATTCCCGCTATCAATCCTCAGTGAATGTAAAAAAGAAAGAAGATTAAAAAAATAACGAACAAATAAGTTTTTGTTCAAAAATGATACGGTCATACATATATATTTTAAAGAAAACTTAAAAAAAGCAATGCTAAATAAACAGCATTGGAGCGATAGTTTATTTGCAGCATTATAACTTTCATGTGGTATAATAATTCGGGTACATTTTGGAAAGCCAACCAAACGAAAGAATTCCAATAAATTAAAGCTTCACAAATCCGCAGGCAATAAACTTGTTGTTTTGCATTTTGTTTACCAATACATCATTGTTTGCCTTATTATCAGATATGTATTTTTATTAAAATAAACTTTATAAGCTTTAATATTCGAATTGTAAGAATAACTACATTCATGTTCTGTTATATTCCCCATCAAAAATAAAGTGAAAATATCAAAGGGAGACCCCACTGTGTCTCCTATTCCAATCCAGGCTCTGTACATGTTTCTGCATAAGCAGGGCCTGGCTTGGGGTAAAAAAATAGAAAGGCCTTCATAACTAAAGGTTAACCACCCCCTTGCCATTTCCTGACAATCTCCTTTATCCACCTCTATTCCTCTCCCAAATATCCCTCTCCTACCCCACTTGTAAGGTCAAGGTGGTAGGTAGCTGTGCCGAGGACCTGAATGGCTAGTTAGTGGTTAAAGAGAAGTAGTCGCTAACAACTCCCCTCCGGGACACGGACCGGTTGTAATTATTTTGTCTAGTTCACGTACACCGTCACTGCGTGGATGTTCTCTCCCCTTACTGGCTTATTCGTGGGACCAATTTATGAATCTAGAAAAAAATTAAAAAAGCAAAAAAACAACAGCGAAGGGAAGACATCTCTTCAGAGGACGACCTTCTTGCCTCCAGCCAGGAGACAGTAGTCGGCCTATCGGATGGTGAGGGTAAAAGCCATAGTATCCCTCTATCTGCACAATAAAACATCATAACTCCTAAAAACCGCCCAACACCGATAGTCGAGTCTGACAACCGGCCAAATGGCAAACCTAAAAAAGGGAGTCAAAAAGACCTTTTAAGCTCTCGACACTCCAAAGCCGTCTTCATTTTAGACAAGATTGCCCAGAATGAGGCGAATGGATCTACGCATGCGCATGATGCTGAAGACAAGGTAAGGTACCAGTAGTGAGATTCAGTAACTTTTATTACGATAATCGTATTGTTAAAATTAATATAACGAAAATCTATCGGTATGTTAACGACAATAGTTTTTCGGTTGTTATGAAATAAATAAAAGTTAGCAGTTTAATCGTAGCACGTTCGTTATGCCGAGAACAAAATTGATCTTTTAAAACAATATACACAAATACAGAATCTTTTATGCAATAATAATTGTTGTACCATTATTTAAACATGCAATTTACCATTCATATCTCTACATTTCATAATATTAATTAATTTCATTAATTTTTTTAAATTCTAAAAAATTTCAATAAATTAATTTGTTTTTTGTTTATTTCACTTTGTGCTTTTCTTATATTTTGATATATATGCCAAGTAAATGAAAATTTTAACGATGTTGCTAAGAAGTAATTAGTGAATAACAAAATCATTATTGCAAATCGATATAATTGTCGGTAAATTTAACAATTATCGAATTGCTAAAAATTACTGAATCGCACTACAGGCCGTGGTAGACGAATATAATAAGTTATTGGATTCGCTACCAAGTACGTCCAAAGCCCTCCCAGCAAAAAGAAATTAAAAGCGCAAAAAGAGACCCGCTATCAGAGGGAGAGCATATAAGCCGGCACCTCTCTTCGACTCCGGAGAGATACATCGGGGTTACAGGGTGATCAAATGCTTTTACGCATTCTCAAAGGACTTCCTCAGCGTTAGTATCGCTAAGATAAGTGATACTTGGGATGGGCTAAGCCTTAAACTCATCGCTGCGGACGAAATTCCGATGAGACCGCGTGCAAGAGTTTGGTTACCACAAGTATGCAAGAACGGTGGCAAAATGTTGGAGTGTCTGAAGCTTCAGTACCGCAGCATTCCAATGGAAGACTGGTCAGCTATCCGCATCGAGGACCACGACAGCAGTGGTACTTGCCTAATGCTGTCTATAACAGAGCACGGAGCATCGGCGCTCCAGAAAGCGGGGATCCAAAATATGTTTCGGGGTTAGAGACGCTAAGGTCAAGGTGTTCCGCCCAAGCAGTTCTGAAGCCGATTTGAACATAATGTGGAGGTCTTCAACAAAGCTATAAGCAAAGCCTTCGAGATTTTCTGCCCCTTAACGAAAGCTAAGAAGAGTTACCCTCCGTGGTGGAGCTCGGAACTCTCTAAGCTACGCAAGGAGGCACGTAAAGCCTTCAACACTTGCTACGAGAATAAAATCTGGCAACCATAACGCGTCAAGCTAGCAGCGTATAAAAAAGCTATAAAAGTCACCAAAAGAAACTCATGGAGGAGTTTCTGTGTGTCAATAAATAATACTAGAGGCTCTGCAAGGTTTAGTAGGGCAATCGACAGTTTTTCTCCGTTTAAATCGCCAGGTCCTGACGGCATTACGCCAAATCCATTAAAAAATCTAGTCAAAAACTTTCAAACGAAACCAAAATTGGCCTTATACGTTGAAAAATGCAAAGGGAAATCGCACATACATATATATAAAAACTTCAGAGGTCAATAACTCGAAAACTATGCCTTTCAGGAAAAGTTACCACATAAAATTTTAGTCTTATTTTTTGATTTTCTATTGCCCTATATAATTTTTTTTTTCATTTGGAGCTGCGTCGCTAAACTAGATTTAAGCCCAAAAGTTGTGATTTTTGCAACGAAAAAAGTCAAAACGAGTCAATGTGCGTCGTAATGCTTTTTACATAATTTTCCAATCCGTAACAAATTTTTAACCACTCACGGGAGCGTTACGTAATATGTACACAGTTCTATATATCTATTCTGGAGCCGGTTTTCGAATTTTCCATTTTCATAACTTTTACCATAACGATATATCTCTATAACTAATTTGAAGAAATATTACAAGTTTATACAAAATATTCTATTAAAATCCGGTTTTATGAGATATAATCGTATTTTAGCACGAAATCCCCTCTTAAGAAAATTTTAAGTTTTCAATAAGTTTTGGTCTTCAAGTTGTTTTTAGAACCAAAATATTTGCAAAACATTTCAGTCTGCTTTTAAGAAAGGATCGAAAATGTTCCATGCAGACAAGAGCTAAAGGGTTAAGATGTTTTTCCTGGTGTTTTAAATAAAAATGTTTATTAATCAAAAAGAAAATTATTATAATTTTTAGAAATTTTTATTTGAATTTAAAAGCTTTTTTTTTCTATATATTCATTCATAGCAATTCATTACGAAAAAAAACAAATCACAAAATCTCTAAAAGTTTTTTAAAATCACGTACATATGAATGAAAGAAATTTTGAATGGAAGGTATTAGTTGGGCAGACAAGTGAATTGATGGTCAAGCAAAACATAAAGAAAATACGTATTACACACGACAAAAAAAAATGCCTTAAAAGTTGTTATTGCTACTTTTTCCAAATACATGCATAAAACACAAAACAAAATACAAAGTTAAATTACAAATATATTTTGTTTATGACAAACGATTGACAAATTGACATTTTTGTTTGTTTTAAATGTTGCTAAAAATGAAGTTTAAACGAAAATATATTTTAAAAACATTGATGGATCAGTTGATTGAAAAAAAAAAAATATTTAATAACTTTTGAAAATTTGCTTAACAGAAAGTGGAAGTAGAAAACGTATGACTTATTTTTATGTAGTCTCGTATGGCGACAGGCGTAATGCCAAATAAATAGTTTCATTTAAAATTTCACTTAAAGAGTGCAATGAAAGTTTGGTAAAAAGTTGTTTGGGTGTATTTAATATGCAAACAGTTCTGCCTTTTTTGTTGCTATTGTCAGGCGATATGCGATACGTACTCACTTGTCGTATGTTCGTTTCTTAATTCTACGTGTTGGCGTTTCGTTTACGTTGATTTGGGTGTTTGGTATTCTAAGTTTGTTGTTTAAGTCTTTTGTTTTGTACTAAAATTTACAATAACAAAAAGTTTTGTTAAGAGTGTTACAATTTCTATTTCTTTATTATTTATTTTTCCTTTTGTATAGGGTATGAATGCTTGTTCTTTTTTTAATGAATATATGTGCCACTAATTGTAAATAATTGCTTTGTGTTAATTTTAAAATACATTTATTTCTATTTGGCCGCTTTTACTTTTATTGTAAATATATATTAGCTGCTTGACATTCATGCTAAAAAGAAACTGTGTAGATATTTTGAAAATATTTTTGGGTGTAGATACGTTGATGAAGCCTGACATTAGTAGTCAGTCTAGCATATTTATGCATTCTTGATTAGTAGAGATTTTGAAAGATTTGAAATTGTAACGTTTTATATGTTTGCAAGAGAATAACACTTTTAGAAGAAAACTAATTAAGTTTGACTTTCTTTTATGACGTTAAAAATTTAAAAACAAAGTTTTTACATAAATTCTCTTAAGCTATTTTCACAAAACTTTTAGCAATCTTGATTGGATTTGATAGATTTTAGGAAGAGGTAACGGGTCAAAGACAGAAGTTCCTGTCCTTTGAATACCACCACACTCGTATCTCAAGTATTTCGGATTCTGAGAGAAAACACAAAAAAATTCAAGAATTTATCGGCCCTCTCAGTTAAAAACGAAAATTCTATTGCTTTAACAATTTAAAATCGTTGACGATTTGAAAATATTTGCGTGTATGCATGTTGTATGTGTTTGAGACGTTTTTTATGGTTGCACACATACTTACATATGCACAAATTTCCAAATTGAGGATATGAAAATATAAAAGGATTGGATAAATTTCAGATGCATAGAAAAATTTTTCTGGTGTTATTGAACACACAAGTTTTATTCGTTCCTAAAACACTTTGAAAAAAAGTTTTAATTAGTCAGGTTTAATAAGTTCAATACCTTAAATTAAATTTTTAATTCATTTTTTATTAGAAATGAAAATCTAGAAGCTCGTAATTAAATAAGTGAACAGACAAAGATAAATTAGACGGCACAGAAGGTTGAACTGACAACATTAGAGTTGTTTACCGTTTAGACCTCACTGACACCACACCACGGCAGCTGCAATCAACTAGCTAAAAATCCTCTATCAGTAATTGAATCTGCTGAGTCACATTAAAGTTTTTACTCTACAGTTTACTCTACGGTTTACTATCTTCCTGTCTATCGTTCAATTTAGCTTTTTCTAGTGTTTCTCATTTCATTCCTAGGTAGCGCCCGACGGATGTCAATTATTACGAGCTTCTATATTTTCCTTTCTAATAAAACTAATAATTTAATTTAAAAAAACGCACTTAAGCCTGACTAATTAAAAATTTTTTGGATAAAACATCACTCAGTTCGAATAAAAATTCATAACTTAATTGTTAAAAAACATAAATTATAATACGAGTAGTGGAAATCACACTATTATTAGTATATTTTCTTGATAACTGTCTGTATAACCAGATACTTAATTTGACTACTCAAAGATTAATTATCCACATTATAGAAATTACTCATTGCAATAATGAAAAAAAACAATATAAAAAACATTAATTGAAATTTCAATAATTTGTAGACACATATGGGTTTCTGCAAAAACGGCACTTGTAGTAAAAACATTTAAAGTTTGTGCACAACAAAAAAAGGTTAATATAAAAATGTAGTTTGGGTGTGGAACCACATGTCTGAATGTAAATTTGTGTAATTTTACTTTTTTCTCATTTATATTTGTTGTTTTAAAATATTTTAGCAATTACAAAAGAAATAAAAAGTGAGATTATACACACAGATTAGAAACAGTACCTTATGTCATATTTTGACTTGTAATAGTTGCGTAGATAATTAAAGACATTTAAATTCTATTAAAGCATATACATTTGTATGTATGTATGTGTGTACATACATATGTTTTTTTATTCTTGGGATAAAAATCATCGAAAGACTCTGGCGGTGGCGGTATTTTCTAGGATTGTCGGACTTTAACACGATAAAAACACTTCTTTGCACTGACACAAACATTCCCCGTGGAACTACAGTCATGGGATGAGAAAGGTCATAGACCTTATCCAAACTATATTCTTCTACGAATCTCTTCCAACCTACGAAGTTCCAATAGAACTAATTTCACAAACATGCGTAAAGTTATGCATAGAATGCAGCATAATTGTAACTATGTTGTCTGGTCATGTTGTCATGTCGGCGACTACAAAATTAGCTTCGTTCTATGTATACAGTTCCGAATGTATGTGTATATGCAAACAGTTTTTATGGGAGTCGTACATACATGTCCTAGCACTGAATGAAACAGAACTGGAACGAATAATTTTAGACGAAACTAAATTTTTAAAATTCACAATGTATGCGCAAATGTGCAAGGACGGTGGTAATGTTGTCAGTTAATATATTGAATCAAAATTAATAAGAGAAATCCCTGCATAGTAGACAAAGTTATTTGTGTCGAGAGTTAACAATGAGTTGAACAAATTTGCATTTAAAATTTAAAAATTAGAAAATCTTACCTGGTGCAAAATTTGTTTTTAATTTGTCTCGTTATTTGCTTTTGTAGAGTTGTTCGATATGATTTAAAAACATAATAGATACATATGTAATAAGTGTATTAAATTTTTTTTTATATATGGGCTATTCCATACTGTCGTACGGAACAGTCGTACGCATTTAAAGTGGAAAAGAGATCAAAATAAAATATATTTTTGTTTTGATTATTAGCCTAAGTTATGGCCCCTGATTAGCCCTATTGATGGTGCTAAATCCAACTATAACCAATTTTTAGTTTTAAAGATAATTGCAAAAAACTAAAACTGTCGTACGAGACAAAAAAAAAGGAAGTAGGTTTTGTAGACAACAATTAAAATGTTTATTTCAGCGAAACCTGAAACAATAAATTAATGTAACTAATAAAAAATGGGATAGATTTTATTAAAAAATTATGAATAGTTTTTTTCTTATTTAACTTTTTTCCATCATGATGTGAAATTTTTTCTGATGCTTTTTTGCGAAATTATGAATAAGAAATTAAAAAAAAAAATATAAATAAAATGGAAGTATTCATTCTGTTTATTTTAATATAACGACGAACTTAAAGAAAATACAAAGTGAGATAAAAAAGGAAATATATCTCACAAAATATGCAAAATTAAATACAAAGAGCATTGGGTACATTAATTATAGTTTTTTTTCGGAATATGCAGTTTTAGCTGCTTTCACTTCCTGACTTCTGTAACAGAAGAAGTGCAATTGAGATATGTGTGGTATAATTTTTGGGTTTTTTTACTTTTCGTCCATTTTCTTATTGGCTAAATATTGTAAAGGAATAAATTGATATTTTAAGTCTGTAAAGCACCTATTACAATTGTTTGTCATGCAATTTTCATTAAATATGTTGCAACGGATTTAAGAAAGCTTTCAAAATTGTAAGAAAATGAAAGAATAATTTTTGCAGAGCTCTCCAACAAATAGCCGAAATTCGCATGACTCATGCAAACGCACATATTGTGTGGCGTTTTGATTATTGGTTGCACATGGTTTGGCCACATCTTAAAAAAATAGATTTTCCGATAATTGTTTTTGGGTTTTATTTTTTAAAGAGTTCAAACGCTTCAGACACTGACATCATCATGAAGCTCTTAGCAATTATTTCCCTTCAAACAAAATTGTGTCCTTCTTCCCCGAAGCTTGCACACTAGTGTTATCACTATTAAAAAATTCAGTGATGAAACTTATACCATGTTCACACGAAGAACTGAAACAATAGGTTCGCTCCATGAACCAGGATGGCGAACCTATGTGTTCACACGACTCATTTTAGATTGGTTCGCACTTCGTTAATTAATATTATTTATTGTTTTTCCATTTTATTTAATTATTTACGTAAATATAAATATATGCTTTTTATTTGTTCAATGTTCTTATTAAAATTTAGCACTTATCAATTGTTTTTCTTTGTTAAAATGTTTTTGGACAACTAGTTCAGATAAACTAGCGATAATTTGTTATCAAAATTAGAGATGATAGTAAATTATACGGGTTCGCAACAAGGTTCAAAATGAAACATGTAGGTTCGCTCTCAAAATTTTGTGTGGCGAAAAATGTAGGTTCAATCAAGGTTGGCCCGCGAACCAAGAATGAGAGCTCGAACCTCTATAATTTCTGTTCGTGTGAACATAGTATTACCACACTCTCTGGCAGCGTAATGCAGGTGTTTTCTTGAACTCAAGTGTTTGTGATTTAAATAATTGAAATATAGAATGCTCCTCCAAAAATAATTAGTTAAGAAAATATTTTTTTAATAGTTTTAAACTTCACACTAGCGATGTCGTACGAGACAAATTGTGCATAGCCGCTTAGGTCGCAATTCTTTCTATTTTCAAAATATTTTTTTTTTATTTTAATTGCAATAAAAATGTCTGTTTGTAATCATTACTTGATGAACTTTCTTCATGCAGTTTCGATATATTGATACAAAATGGTGTTTTTCAATGTCGTACGGGACATTGAAATAAAAAATTTTATAGTTATTTTTAATTGTATTGAATCTTATGGATTATTTTCTAACTCTTGAGAGAAAAACTTAATCTGTAATGACTAGCACTAAGAGTATTTTTCAAAACAAAACTTGCTCTTCAAATTAAAAAAAAAATTAAAAAGAAGTTTCACTTGCTTAATTTTGGGGACGAATATCTCGAAATGAGAAATGAATAAATGCAAAACGTTTGAGGATTTATTAAATTTGATTGTTTTTCTTTCGAAATTTGCAAAAAAAAAATTTTTTAAGAACTTTTAATTTTTTCGGTAAAACTTCTGAGAGAAATGCCCATATGTGACAGCGCATAGAGAAAGGGACCTAAGGGTAAAAAATCAATTTTCACTTTTTTTTTTTGATGTGGACAACATCTGAGCATCGAATGAGACCGATCCCACGCCCCAAAAGTGTTCCCTCCCAGAGATATGCGCGTTTTATGAAGGATATGGTACACCAAAGATACACGTATTTAAATCTTTAAAATGGTTCTCCTGAACAAAACCGGTTTTTACCCTTAGGTCCCTTTCTATTTGGGCGTCACATATTTAAATATTTCCTTAATTATTATTTCTATTAACCCATCATTACACATAAAATAAACCAAATTTTAGACATACTTTGGAAAAATAAAAATCAAACAAACAAACCGCAACCAGCTGCATTGCAAAAGAAAAAAAAATACAAAAGTGCACAGACACTGTCACTGCCGGTTAGTTGGGGCAAGCCAAGGAAGAAACATTAACTAACAGCATAGCGATAACATTCAAATTATCTATATATGTACTCGTACATACTCGTATCAGCAGCCTACAGATGTGCGAAAGTGCATCGATACATTCACGAAAAAAAAAAAAAAAAATAATATAAATAAATAAACTTGAACACATTAAGAAGATAGATATTAATAATTTTCAATAGAGGCCAATAACAACTAAATTTTGCTGCTAGTTGTCACTAAAAAAATTCGTTTAATAACTTGCCGCAAACTTCATTCCCCAAAACAACTCTATTACGCAGCAACCAATAGACAGAAAACAATTATTGCAGTTGCTTATAGACACGAGTAGTACGAGTAAACAGGAAAAAGTGCAACCATTGAAAAATGTTAATAAAGACAAAACAAAATAGAAGTGAAGAGACATCCTAAGTAAAGTTCAATAAAATTTAAGATCAATAAAATAATAGATCCAACACCAGCATCAAAATATGTACAACCATTGAGATAATTTTTGGTGACCAAATGTCTAGTAAGTGGCTGCATGCTAAACTATAACTGTGGATATTCTACCACAAGCAGCAAGAAAGCAACAGGTTACACCACAGCATACATATGCATACATACAAGTAAAACAACTATAAAAACAATAATCTAAAGTAGCAATATCAACAAAGATCTTCAAAAAAATATGCGTAAAGTCAACAACTTGTTGCTTGTTAAGTGTCATTGTGTTGTTACGAGTATAAAAAGCTCTTTTGCATATTAGTTTATATGCCGCAACATCATGTTGCATGTCTGCCTACATGTCTCTTTCTTATTTGTCGCAAGTGTTTATATTTTTTTCTTTTTTTTCCAATATAACGAAAATATCCTCAAATTGCTTTGAATTTTTTATTTGTTTATTGTTTTTTTTTTTTTTTGTTTTATGTTCATTTTGAAAAATAAAACCAAAATAAACTTACACCATCTTTTACAATTTCTCTGCCAACGAATGCGTCGCGTCGCGTCCCATCGCCTCGAACTGCGATAATATAAATGTGTCTTTACTCATATTACAGCGATTACATACTGTTGACTTGTTAAATATCTAATGGTTATTTATGAGAGTTTTAGTCAGAAAAGGAGTAGATAATTAATGAAATCATTTAAATTCAAGTATTCTGTAAATTTTTAATCTGTTTTTTTGCAATTTTTTTCCTGTTTTTAAACATTAGATGGCTGGTTTTTAAAACAAGTCATTGCACTTTTATGTCATGCCGGTGTCTGAGACGGGACAGAAACTGTCCTTAACATTTGTCTAATTTCTTCGTGATTGTAATTTCTATTTAATTGGGCGTGATCCTAAAATCAAACATATGTAAACATCTTATAATGGCTTAACCCATCGGAATCAAATTAGCAGCAATTTAAAGACCCCACTTAGATGTTAATAAATGCGCATCCCAAGTTCTTTATCATTAGCGTACGTGAAATAGATTACACAGGTCAACAGCGAAAACGGGCTTGAATAACCACTATATAGATTTGATGCATCATGGATATCTAAGTACGAAAATGGTAAAATTTTCCAATTCTATGGATAAGTTTTTTTTTTTTAATTTTTTTTCTAAATTTTGGGATTTTCGAAGGGGCAGATTTACCAATTTTATCATAACTATGGAACGACTTGTTCAATTTTGTCACATGATTAGAAAGGTATATATATTACAAATAAAATAAACTTTATATCATGAAAATCGATGCATAATTGTTGATTTTATTCAGTATACAGTGAAATTAATCGATTTTAAGATATGACTACGTTGCAATATATGCTCGATAAGTACTCCACGACGTATTAGTTATGTATATATAATAATATAATATAACTAATACGTGGTGGAGTACATATCGAGCATTTATTGCAAAGTGTCAAATCCCAAAATCGGTTAATTTCACTGTATTCTGAATAAAATCAACATTTATGCATCGATGAAGTAAAGTTTATTTTATTTGGAATATATATACCTTTCTAATAATGTAATAATAATATGAAGTTTTGCCATTTTCGATTTTTTATATATTTTTTAAGAATAAAAATTTACCAATTTTGCATAAAAAAAATTATTTTCAATCATTGCAGTCTAAATAATTCCGAAACCGTTGAGTTTATAAAAAAAATAATATAAGCATGGCTTAAAAGTAATTTCATTTCAAGTTTTTTAGTATGCTTAGTGACAAAATTGAACAAGTCGTTCTATAGTTATGATAAAATTGGCAAATCAGCCCCTTCGAAAATCCCAAATTTTAGAAAAAAATTTAAAAAAAACTTATATATAGAATTGAAAAATTTTACCATTTTTGTACTTAGGTATCCATGATGCATCAAATCTATATAGTGGTTATTAAAGCCTTTAAAATTTTTTCGATTTTGTTTCCCTCTGTTATTTATCATCTGGTATCAGACTTTAAGCAAACACTTGCAAAATAAAAATATACAACATTAAAAATAAGAACACAAGCGGAGGAGTTATGCAACAATCAAAATTTTGGGTGGGAAAATTACCCGTCCGATTGAAAAATATATACATACATACACATGCATACATCCACACACATACATACCTACACATACTATGTATTTATCGATATGTGACCAAAATGCAGGAAACCAACTTTCAGACAAAAAAAAAATATTTAGTTCACAAATGATACAATAAAACGTGTACGAAAAAATGCTAATTATTATTTTTTCAAGGCCATTAAAAATAGTTCGCGATGAACTCTTATGGAATTTTTTCCACCCAAAAGTAATGTGTAGAATAAGATGTCCTTTTTCATAACTCTAAATTGTGTTTTATTTTCTACGCACAGGGCGCCATCAACACTGTCGATTTATACGGGGCATAAAGTGCAATGCGTTCAATCATTGATGAGTGTAATTTTTTTTTAGAATAAAACACACCACCATTTTAGAGAACAAAACAATTTTAAGAAACAAACACCAAATTGCTGTTTCTACATGGAGATGTACCATTTTTGTAGAAAAGAAAACATCATAAGTGTTTCCAAGCTTATTTAACATGATCAATGTTCCAAGGAAAAAACTAATATCAATTTAATTTTCACGTACAGAACAATATTGTTTTCAAAACAAGATTTGAGATGTTATGATAAAAACTTTATTATACAATTTTCTATTAAACCCTAATTTGAACCATTTGATTCCAGTGAGGTGCTTCTTAGAGTACTTTTGACTAAAATTTATTTATTTAAAATGATGGGGGATAAATATAAAACCCAAATTTTGCAATTATGTATTTTAAAATTGGGAAGTTAATTTCTTTTAATTAAAAAATGTTCAAGCGAAATAAATACTTGATGATGCTAAACATTTTTCACATCTATACTTCTATACTAATATTGTTTGAAATGAATAGGCTCCGAAACTATTGGACCGATTTTGATGAAATTTTCAGGGAATCTTCAGAATATTCAGGCGGGTGACATAGGCAATATGAAGTTTTGATTGGACAAAGAGGCGTGGCACCGCCCATATAACCCAAAAATTTAAATCGCCATATTTTGGGCATTGTTTGACCTACGTCGATGATATTTGGTACATATGGTATTGGTATAATTTAAAATACGTACCAGGAGAAAATTGGGTGGGACCACGCCCCTTTTAAGGAAAATGAAAAATCGTAATATAGTCTTAACTACGGGACCGATCGTCATTAAATTTTCACAATAGGAATTTTATTTTATAACGAAGGGGTAGCGAAGCGCTTCGGTTATATCTATTTGGACCAATGGGAAATTAAAGCCAAGGATCCATACTTATAGACTATGTAAGTCCGATTTCCCAATTATATTTGAGAATTTTTCTATAAAATTTGTTTGTCACTCATTTTGGCCAATGGGAAATTAAAGCCAAGGATCCATACTTATAGACTATGTAAGTCCGATTTCCCAATTATATTTGAGAATTTTTCTATAAAATTTGTTTGTCACTCATTTTGGCCAATGGGAAATTAAAGCCAAGGATCCATACTTATAGACCATGTAAGTCCGATTTCTCAATTGTATTTGAGAATTTTTCTATAAAATTTGTTTGTCACTCATTTGGACCAATGGGAAATTAAAGCCAAGAATAAAAACTTATAGACCATGTAAGTCCGATTTCTCAATTGTATTTGAGAATTTTTCTATAAAATTTGTTTGTCACATTTGGGCCAATGGGAAATTAAAGCCAAGGATCCCTACTTATAGACCATGTAAGTCCGATTTCTCAATTGTATTTGAGAATTTTTCTATAAAATTTGTTTGTCACTCATTTGGACCAATGGGAAATTAAAGCCAAGAATAAAAACTTATAGACCATGTAAGTCCGATTCCTCAATTGTATTTGAGAATTTTTCTATAAAATTTTAAAGATTAAAATTGTGTAAATTTTGTTCAGCTCTACGGGAATTTGGCTATTTGTGCGCACATTTATGTTTGTCACTCACTTGGACCAATGGGAAATTAAAGCCAAGAATAAATACTAATAGACCATGTAAGTCCGATTTCTCAATTGTGTTTGAGAATTTTTCTATAAAATTTTAAAGATTAAAATTGTGTAAATTTTGTTCAGCTCTACGGGAATTTGCTATTTATGGGCACATTTATGTTTGTCACTCATTTTGGCCAATAAGAAATTAAAGCCAAGGATCCATACTTATAGACCATGTAATTCCGATTTCTCAATTGTATTTGAGAATTTTTCTATAAAATTTTTAAGATTAAAATTGTGTAAATTTTGTTCAGCTCAACGGGAATTTGGTATTTATGGGCACATTTATGTTTGTCACTCATTTGGACCAGTGGGAAATTAAAGCCAAGGATCCATACTTATAGACTATGTAAGTCCGATTTCTCAATTGTATTTGAGAATTTTTCTATAAAATTTTAAAGATTAAAATTGTGTAAATTTTGTTCAGCTCTACGGGAATTTGCTATTTATGGGCACATTTATGTTTGTCACTCATTTTGGCCAATAAGAAATTAAAGCCAAGGATCCATACTTATAGACCATGTAAGTCCGATTTCTCAATTGTATTTGAGAATTTTTCTATAAAATTTGTTTGTCACTCATTTGGACCAATGGGAAATTAAAGCCAAGAATAAAAACTTATAGACCATGTAAGTCCGATTTCTCAATTGTATTTGAGAATTTTTCTATAAAATTTGTTTGTCACATTTGGGCCAATGGGAAATTAAAGCCAAGGATCCATACTTATAGACCATGTAAGTCCGATTTCTCAATTGTATTTGAGAATTTTTCTATAAAATTTTAAAGATTAAAATTTTGTAAATGTTGTTCAGCTCTACGGGAATTTGGCTATTTGTGGGCACATTTATGTTTGTCACTCATTTGGACCAATGGGAAATTATAGCCAAGAATCAATACTTATAGACCATGTAAGTCCGATTTCTCAATTGTATTTGAGAATTTTTCTATAAAATTTGTTTGTCACTCATTTGGACCAATGGGAAATTAAGGCCAAGAATCAATACTTATAGACCATGTAAGTCCGATTTCTCAATTGTATTTGAGAATTTTTCTATAAAATTTTAAAGATTAAAATTGTGTAAATTTTGTTCAGCTCTACGGGAATTTGCTATTTATGGGCACATTTATGTTTGTCACTCATTTTGGCCAATAAGAAATTAAAGCCAAGGATCCATACTTATAGACCATGTAAGTCCGATTTCTCAATTGTATTTGAGAATTTTTCTATAAAATTTGTTTGTCACTCATTTGGACCAGTGGGAAATTAAAGCCAAGAATCAATACTTATAGACCATGTAAGTCCGATTTCTCAATTGTATTTGAGAATTTTTCTATAAAATTTGTTTGTCACTCATTTGGACCAATGGGAAATTAAGGCCAAGAATCAATACTTATAGACCATGTAAGTCCGATTTCTCAATTGTATTTGAGAATTTTTCTATAAAATTTTAAAGATTAAAATTGTGTAAATTTTGTTCAGCTCTACGGGAATTTGCTATTTATGGGCACATTTATGTTTGTCACTCATTTTGGCCAATAAGAAATTAAAGCCAAGGATCCATACTTATAGACCATGTAAGTCCGATTTCTCAATTGTATTTGAGAATTTTTCTATAAAATTTGTTTGTCACTCATTTGGACCAGTGGGAAATTAAAGCCAAGAATCAATACTTATAGACCATGTAAGTCCGATTTCTCAATTGTATTTGAGAAATTTTTCTATAAAATTTGTTTGTCACTCATTTGGACCAATGGGAAATTAAGGCCAAGAATCAATACTTATAGACCATGTAAGTCCGATTTCTCAATTGTATTTGAGAATTTTTCTATAAAATTTTAAAGATTAAAATTGTGTAAATTTTGTTCAGCTCTACGGGAATTTGCTATTTGTGGGCACATTTATGTTTGTCACTCATTTGGAGCAATGGGAAATTAAAGCCAAGGATCCATACTTATAGACTATGTAAGTCCGATTTCTCAATTGTATTTGAGAATTTTTCTATAAAATTTTAAAGATTAAAATTGTGTAAATTTTGTTCAGCTCTACGGGAATTTGATATTTATGGGCACATTTATGTTTGTCACTCATTTGGACCAATGGGAAATTATAGCCAAGAATCCATACTTATAGACCATGTAAGTCCGATTTCTCAATTGTATTTGAGAATTTTTCTATAAAATTTGTTTGTCACTCATTTGGACCAGTGGGAAATTAAAGCCAAGAATCAATACTTATAGACCATGTTAGTCCGATTTCTCAATTGTATTTGAGAATTTTTCTATAAAATTTTAAAGATTAAAATTGTGTAAATTTTGTTCAGCTCTACGGGAATTTGCTATTTGTGGGCACATTTATGTTTGTCGCTCATTTGGAGCAATGGGAAATTAAAGCCAAGAATCAATACTTATAGACCATGTAAGTCCGATTTCTCAATTGTATTTGAGAATTTTTCTATAAAATTTTAAAGATTAAAATTGTGTAAATTTTGTTCAGCTCTACGGGAATTTGCTATTTGTGGGCACATTTATGTTTGTCACTCATTTGGACCAATGGGAAATTAAGGCCAAGAATCAATACTTATAGACCATGTAAGTCCGATTTCTCAATTGTATTTGAGAATTTTTCTATAAAATTTTAAAGATTAAAATTGTGTAAATTTTGTTCAGCTCTACGGGAATTTGCTATTTATGGGCACATTTATGTTTGTCACTCATTTGGAACAATGGGAAATTAAAGCCAAGGATCCATACTTATAGACCATGTAAGTCCGATTTCTCAATTGTATTTGAGAATTTTTCTATAAAATTTGTTTGTCACTCATTTGGACCAGTGGGAAATTAAAGCCAAGAATCAATACTTATAGACCATGTAAGTCCGATTTCTCAATTGTATTTGAGAATTTTTCTATAAAATTTTAAAGATTAAAATTGTGTAAATTTTGTTCAGCTCTACGGAAATTTGCTATTTATGGGCACATTTATGTTTGTCACTCATTTGGACCAATGGGAAATTATAGCCAAGAATCCATACTTATAGACCATGTAAGTCCGATTTCTCAATTGTATTTGAGAATTTTTCTATAACATTTGTTTGTCACTCATTTGGACCAATGGGAAATTAAAGCCAAGGATCAATACTTATAGACCATGTTAGTCCGATTTCTCAATTGTATTTGAGAATTTTTCTATAAAATTTTAAAGATTAAAATTGTGTAAATTTTGTTCAGCTCTACGGAAATTTGCTATTTATGGGCACATTTATGTTTGTCACTCATTTGGACCAATGGGAAATTATAGCCAAGAATCCATACTTATAGACCATGTAAGTCCGATTTCTCAATTGTATTTGAGAATTTTTCTATAACATTTATTTGTCACTCATTTGGACCAGTGGGAAATTAAAGCCAAGAATCAATACTTATAGACCATGTAAGTCCGATTTCTCAATTGTATTTGAGAATTTTACTATAAAATTTTAAAGATTAAAATTGTGTAAATTTTGTTCAGCTCTACGGAAATTTGCTATTTATGGGCACATTTATGTTTGTCACTCATTTGGACCAATGGGAAATTATAGCCAAGAATCCATACTTATAGACCATGTAAGTCCGATTTCTCAATTGTATTTGAGAATTTTTCTATTAAATTTGTTTGTCACTCATTTGGACCAGTGGGAAATTAAAGCCAAGAATCAATACTTATAGACCATGTTAGTCCGATTTCTCAATTGTATTTGAGAATTTTTCTATAAAATTTGTTTGTCACTCATTTGGACCAATGGGAAATTAAAGCCAAGAATCAATACTTATAGACCATGTAAGTCCGATTTCTCAATTGTATTTGAGAATTTTTCTATAAAATTTTAAAGATTAAAATTGTGTAAATTTTGTTCAGCTCTACGGGAATTTGCTATTTGTGGGCACATTTATGTTTGTCACTCATTTGGACCAATGGGAAATTAAAGCCAAGAATCAATACTTATAGACCATGTAAGTCCGATTTCTCAATTGTATTTGAGAATTTTTCTATAAAATTTTAAAGATTAAAATTGTGTAAATTTTGTTCAGCTCTACGGGAATTTGCTATTTGTGGGCACATTTATGTTTGTCACTCATTTGGAGCAATGGGAAATTAAAGCCAAGGATCCATACTTATAGACTATGTAAGTCCGATTTCTCAATTGTATTTGAGAATTTTTCTATAAAATTTGTTTGTCACTCATTTGGACCAGTGGGAAATTAAAGCCAAGAATCAATACTTATAGACCATGTAAGTCCGATTTCTCAATTGTATTTGAGAATTTTTCTATAAAATTTTAAAGATTAAAATTGTGTAAATTTTGTTCAGCTCTACGGAAATTTGCTATTTATGGGCACATTTATGTTTGTCACTCATTTGGACCAATGGGAAATTATAGCCAAGAATCCATACTTATAGACCATGTAAGTCCGATTTCTCAATTGTATTTGAGAATTTTTCTATAAAATTTGTTTGTCACTCATTTGGACCAGTGGGAAATTAAAGCCAAGAATCAATACTTATAGACCATGTTAGTCCGATTTCTCAATTTTATTTGAGAATTTTTCTATAAAATTTGTTTGTCACTCATTTGGACCAATGGGAAATTAAAGCCAAGAATCAATACTTATAGACCATGTAAGTCCGATTTCTCAATTGTATTTGAGAATTTTTCTATAAAATTTTAAAGATTAAACATTTGTAAATTTTGTTCAGCTCTACGGGAATTTGCTATTTGTGGGCACATTTATGTTTGTCACTCATTTGGAGCAATGGGAAATTAAAGCCAAGGATCCATACTTATAGACCATGTAAGTCCGATTTCTCAATTGTATTTGAGAATTTTTCTATAAAATTTGTTTGTCACTCATTTGGACCAGTGGGAAATTAAAGCCAAGAATCAATACTTATAGACCATGTTAGTCCGATTTCTCAATTGTATTTGAGAATTTTTCTATAAAATTTGTTTGTCACTCATTTGGACCAGTGGGAAATTAAAGCCAAGAATCAATACTTATAGACCATGTTAGTCCGATTTCTCAATTGTATTTGAGAACTTTTCTATAAAATTTGTTTGTCACTCATTTGGACCAGTGGGAAATTAAAGCAGAGAATCAATACTTATAGACCATGTAAGTCCGATTTCTCAATTGTATTTGAGAACTTTTCTATAAAATTTTAAAGATTAAAATTGTGTAAATTTTGTTCAGCTCTACGGGAATTTGCTATTTATGGGCACATTTATGTTTGTCACTCATTTGGACCAATGGGAAATTATAGCCAAGAATCCATACTTATAGACCATGTAAGTCCGATTTCTCAATTGTATTTGAGAATTTTTCTATAAAATTTGTTTGTCACTCATTTGGACCAGTGGGAAATTAAAGCCAAGAATCAATACTTATAGACCATGTTAGTCCGATTTCTCAATTGTATTTGAGAATTTTTCTATAAAATTTGTTTGTCACTCATTTGGACCAATGGGAAATTAAAGCCAAGAATCAATACTTATAGACCATGTAAGTCCGATTTCTCAATTGTATTTGAGAATTTTTCTATAAAATTTTAAAGATTAAAATTGTGTAAATTTTGTTCAGCTCTACGGGAATTTGCTATTTGTGGGCACATTTATGTTTGTCACTCATTTGGAGCAATGGGAAATTAAAGCCAAGGATCCATACTTATAGACTATGTAAGTCCGATTTCTCAATTGTATTTGAGAACTTTTCTATAAAATTTGTTTGTCACTCATTTGGACCAGTGGGAAATTAAAGCCAAGAATCAATACTTATAGACCATGTAAGTCCGATTTCTCAATTGTATTTGAGAACTTTTCTATAAAATTTTAAAGATTAAAATTGTGTAAATTTTGTTCAGCTCTACGGGAATTTGCTATTTATGGGCACATTTATGTTTGTCACTCATTTGGACCAATGGGAAATTATAGCCAAGAATCCATACTTATAGACCATGTAAGTCCGATTTCTCAATTGTATTTGAGAATTTTTCTATAAAATTTGTTTGTCACTCATTTGGACCAGTGGGAAATTAAAGCCAAGAATCAATACTTATAGACCATGTTAGTCCGATTTCTCAATTGTATTTGAGAATTTTTCTATAAAATTTGTTTGTCACTCATTTGGACCAATGGGAAATTAAAGCCAAGAATCAATACTTATAGACCATGTAAGTCCGATTTCTCAATTGTATTTGAGAATTTTTCTATAAAATTTTAAAGATTAAAATTGTGTAAATTTTGTTCAGCTCTACGGGAATTTGCTATTTGTGGGCACATTTATGTTTGTCACTCATTTGGAGCAATGGGAAATTAAAGCCAAGAATCAATACTTATAGACCATGTAAGTCCGATTTCTCAATTGTATTTGAGAATTTTTCTATAAAATTTTAAAGATTAAAATTGTGTAAATTTTGTTCAGCTCTACGGGAATTTGCTATTTATGGGCACATATATGTTTGTCACTCATTTGGAACAATGGGAAATTAAAGCCAAGGATCCATACTTATAGACTATGTAAGTCCGATTTCTCAATTGTATTTTATTATTTTTCTATAAAATTTGTTTGTCACTCATTTGGACCAATGGGAAATTAAAGCCAAGAATCAATACTTATAGACCATGTAAGTCCGATTTCGCAATTGTATTTGAGAATTTTTCTATAAAATTTTAAAGATTAAAATTGTGTAAATTTTGTTCAGCTCTACGGGAATTTGGCTATTTGTGGGCACATTTATGTTTGTCACTCATTTGGACCAATGGGAAATTATAGCCAAGAATCCATACTTATAGACCATGTAAGTCCGATTTCTCAATTGTATTTGAGAATTTTTCTATAAAATTTGTTTGTCACTCATTTGGACCAGTGGGAAATTAAAGCCAAGAATCAATACTTATAGACCATGTTAGTCCGATTTCTCAATTTTATTTGAGAATTTTTCTATAAAATTTGTTTGTCACTCATTTGGACCAATGGGAAATTAAAGCCAAGAATCAATACTTATAGACCATGTAAGTCCGATTTCTCAATTGTATTTGAGAATTTTTCTATAAAATTTTAAAGATTAAAATTGTGTAAATTTTGTTCAGCTCTACGGGAATTTGCTATTTGTGGGCACATTTATGTTTGTCACTCATTTGGAGCAATGGGAAATTAAAGCCAAGGATCCATACTTATAGACTATGTAAGTCCGATTTCTCAATTGTATTTGAGAACTTTTCTATAAAATTTGTTTGTCACTCATTTGGACCAGTGGGAAATTAAAGCCAAGAATCAATACTTATAGACCATGTAAGTCCGATTTCTCAATTGTATTTGAGAACTTTTCTATAAAATTTTAAAGATTAAAATTGTGTAAATTTTGTTCAGCTCTACGGGAATTTGCTATTTATGGGCACATTTATGTTTGTCACTCATTTGGACCAATGGGAAATTATAGCCAAGAATCCATACTTATAGACCATGTAAGTCCGATTTCTCAATTGTATTTGAGAATTTTTCTATAAAATTTGTTTGTCACTCATTTGGACCAGTGGGAAATTAAAGCCAAGAATCAATACTTATAGACCATGTTAGTCCGATTTCTCAATTGTATTTGAGAATTTTTCTATAAAATTTGTTTGTCACTCATTTGGACCAATGGGAAATTAAAGCCAAGGATCCATACTTATAGACCATGTAAGTCCGATTTCTCAATTGTATTTGAGAATTTTTCTATAAAATTTTAAAGATTAAAATTGTGTAAATTTTGTTCAGCTCTACGGGAATTTGGCTATTTGTGGGCACATTTATGTTTGTCACTCATTTGGACCAATGGGAAATTAAAGCCAAGGATCCATACTTATAGACCATGTAAGTCCGATTTCTCAATTGTATTTGAGAATTTTTCTATAAAATTTTAAAGATTGAAATTGTGTAAATTTTGTTCAGCTCTACGGGAATTTGCTATTTGTGGGCACATTTATGTTTGTCACTCATTTGGAGCAATGGGAAATTAAAGCCAAGGATCCATACTTATAGACTATGTAAGTCCGATTTCTCAATTGTATTTGAGAATTTTTCTATAAAATTTGTTTGTCACTCATTTGGACCAGTGGGAAATTAAAGCCAAGAATCAATACTTATAGACCATGTTAGTCCGATTTCTCAATTGTATTTGAGAATTTTTCTATAAAATTTGTTTGTCACTCATTTGGACCAATGGGAAATTAAAGCCAAGAATCAATACTTATAGACCATGTAAGTCCGATTTCTCAATTGTATTTGAGAATTTTTCTATTAAATTTTAAAGATTAAAATTGTGTAAATTTTGTTCAGCTCTACGGAAATTTGCTATTTATGGGCACATTTATGTTTGTCACTCATTTGGACCAATGGGAAATTATAGCCAAGAATCCATACTTATAGACCATGTAAGTCCGATTTCTCAATTGTATTTGAGAATTTTTCTATAAAATTTGTTTGTCACTCATTTGGACCAGTGGGAAATTAAAGCCAAGAATCAATACTTATAGACCATGTTAGTCCGATTTCTCAATTTTATTTGAGAATTTTTCTATAAAATTTGTTTGTCACTCATTTGGACCAATGGGAAATTAAAGCCAAGAATCAATACTTATAGACCATGTAAGTCCGATTTCTCAATTGTATTTGAGAATTTTTCTATAAAATTTTAAAGATTAAAATTGTGTAAATTTTGTTCAGCTCTACGGGAATTTGCTATTTGTGGGCACATTTATGTTTGTCACTCATTTGGAGCAATGGGAAATTAAAGCCAAGGATCCATACTTATAGACTATGTAAGTCCGATTTCTCAATTGTATTTGAGAACTTTTCTATAAAATTTGTTTGTCACTCATTTGGACCAGTGGGAAATTAAAGCCAAGAATCAATACTTATAGACCATGTAAGTCCGATTTCTCAATTGTATTTGAGAACTTTTCTATAAAATTTTAAAGATTAAAATTGTGTAAATTTTGTTCAGCTCTACGGGAATTTGCTATTTATGGGCACATTTATGTTTGTCACTCATTTGGACCAATGGGAAATTATAGCCAAGAATCCATACTTATAGACCATGTAAGTCCGATTTCTCAATTGTATTTGAGAATTTTTCTATAAAATTTGTTTGTCACTCATTTGGACCAGTGGGAAATTAAAGCCAAGAATCAATACTTATAGACCATGTTAGTCCGATTTCTCAATTGTATTTGAGAATTTTTCTATAAAATTTGTTTGTCACTCATTTGGACCAATGGGAAATTAAAGCCAAGAATCAATACTTATAGACCATGTAAGTCCGATTTCTCAATTGTATTTGAGAATTTTTCTATAAAATTTTAAAGATTAAAATTGTGTAAATTTTGTTCAGCTCTACGGGAATTTGGCTATTTGTGGGCACATTTATGTTTGTCACTCATTTGGACCAATGGGAAATTAAAGCCAAGGATCCATACTTATAGACCATGTAAGTCCGATTTCTCAATTGTATTTGAGAATTTTTCTATAAAATTTTAAAGATTAAAATTGTGTAAATTTTGTTCAGCTCTACGGGAATTTGGCTATTTGTGGGCACATTTATGTTTGTCACTCATTTGGACCAATGGGAAATTAAAGCCAAGGATCCATACTTATAGACCATGTAAGTCCGATTTCTCAATTGTATTTGAGAATTTTTCTATAAAATTTTAAAGATTAAAATTGTGTAAATTTTGTTCAGCTCTACGGGAATTTGGCTATTTGTGGGCACATTTATGTTTGTCACTCATTTGGACCAATGGGAAATTAAAGCCAAGGATCCATACTTATAGACCATGTAAGTCCGATTTCTCAATTGTATTTGAGAATTTTTCTATAAAATTTTAAAGATTAAAATTGTGTAAATTTTGTTCAGCTCTACGGGAATTTGGCTATTTGTGGGCACATTTATGTTTGTCACTCATTTGGACCAATGGGAAATTAAAGCCAAGGATCCATACTTATAGACCATGTAAGTCCGATTTCTCAATTGTATTTGAGAATTTTTCTATAAAATTTTAAAGATTAAAATTGTGTAAATTTTGTTCAGCTCTACGGGAATTTGGCTATTTGTGGGCACATTTATGTTTGTCACTCATTTGGACCAATGGGAAATTAAAGCCAAGGATCCATACTTATAGACCATGTAAGTCCGATTTCTCAATTGTATTTGAGAATTTTTCTATAAAATTTTAAAGATTAAAATTGTGTAAATTTTGTTCAGCTCTACGGGAATTTGGCTATTTGTGGGCACATTTATGTTTGTCACTCATTTGGACCAATGGGAAATTAAAGCCAAGGATCCATACTTATAGACCATGTAAGTCCGATTTCTCAATTGTATTTGAGAATTTTTCTATAAAATTTTAAAGATTAAAATTGTGTAAATTTTGTTCAGCTCTACGGGAATTTGCTATTTGTGGGCACATTTATGTTTGTCACTCATTTGGAGCAATGGGAAATTAAAGCCAAGGATCCATACTTATAGACTATGTAAAACCGATTTCTCAATTGTATTTGAGAATTTTTCTATAAAATTTGTTTGTCACTCATTTGGACCAGTGGGAAATTAAAGCCAAGAATCAATACTTATAGACCATGTTAGTCCGATTTCTCAATTTTATTTGAGAATTTTTCTATAAAATTTGTTTGTCACTCATTTGGACCAATGGGAAATTAAAGCCAAGAATCAATACTTATAGACCATGTAAGTCCGATTTCTCAATTGTATTTGAGAATTTTTCTATAAAATTTTAAAGATTAAAATTGTGTAAATTTTGTTCAGCTCTACGGGAATTTGCTATTTGTGGGCACATTTATGTTTGTCACTCATTTGGAGCAATGGGAAATTAAAGCCAAGGATCCATACTTATAGACTATGTAAGTCCGATTTCTCAATTGTATTTGAGAACTTTTCTATAAAATTTGTTTGTCACTCATTTGGACCAGTGGGAAATTAAAGCCAAGAATCAATACTTATAGACCATGTAAGTCCGATTTCTCAATTGTATTTGAGAACTTTTCTATAAAATTTTAAAGATTAAAATTGTGTAAATTTTGTTCAGCTCTACGGGAATTTGCTATTTATGGGCACATTTATGTTTGTCACTCATTTGGACCAATGGGAAATTATAGCCAAGAATCCATACTTATAGACCATGTAAGTCCGATTTCTCAATTGTATTTGAGAATTTTTCTATAAAATTTGTTTGTCACTCATTTGGACCAGTGGGAAATTAAAGCCAAGAATCAATACTTATAGACCATGTTAGTCCGATTTCTCAATTGTATTTGAGAATTTTTCTATAAAATTTGTTTGTCACTCATTTGGACCAATGGGAAATTAAAGCCAAGAATCAATACTTATAGACCATGTAAGTCCGATTTCTCAATTGTATTTGAGAATTTTTCTATAAAATTTTAAAGATTAAAATTGTGTAAATTTTGTTCAGCTCTACGGGAATTTGCTATTTGTGGGCACATTTATGTTTGTCACTCATTTGGAGCAATGGGAAATTAAAGCCAAGAATCAATACTTATAGACCATGTAAGTCCGATTTCTCAATTGTATTTGAGAATTTTTCTATAAAATTTTAAAGATTAAAATTGTGTAAATTTTGTTCAGCTCTACGGGAATTTGCTATTTATGGGCACATATATGTTTGTCACTCATTTGGAACAATGGGAAATTAAAGCCAAGGATCCATACTTATAGACTATGTAAGTCCGATTTCTCAATTGTATTTTATTATTTTTCTATAAAATTTGTTTGTCACTCATTTGGACCAATGGGAAATTAAAGCCAAGGATCCATACTTATAGACCATGTAAGTCCGATTTCTCAATTGTATTTGAGAATTTTTCTATAAAATTTTAAAGATTAAAATTGTGTAAATTTTGTTCAGCTCTACGGGAATTTGCTATTTATGGGCACATATATGTTTGTCACTCATTTGGAACAATGGGAAATTAAAGCCAAGAATCAATACTTATAGACCATGTAAGTCCGATTTCTCAATTGTATTTGAGAATTTTTCTATAAAATTTTAAAGATTAAAATTGTGTAAATTTTGTTCAGCTCTACGGGAATTTGCTATTTATGGGCACATATATGTTTGTCACTCATTTGGAACAATGGGAAATTAAAGCCAAGGATCCATACTTATAGACCATGTAAGTCCGATTTCTCAATTGTATTTGAGAATTTTTCTATAAAATTTTAAAGATTAAAATTGTGTAAATTTTGTTCAGCTCTACGGGAATTTGGCTATTTGTGGGCACATTTATGTTTGTCACTCATTTGGACCAATGGGAAATTAAAGCCAAGGATCCATACTTATAGACCATGTAAGTCCGATTTCTCAATTGTATTTGAGAATTTTTCTATAAAATTTTAAAGATTAAAATTGTGTAAATTTTGTTCAGCTCTACGGGAATTTGGCTATTTGTGGGCACATTTATGTTTGTCACTCATTTGGAGCAATGGGAAATTAAAGCCAAGGGTCCATACTTATAGACTATGTAAGTCCGATTTCTCAATTGTATTTGAGAATTTTTCCATAAAATTTTAAAGATTAAAATTGTGTAAATTTTGTTCAGCTCTACGGGAATTTGGCTATTTGTGGGCACATTTATGTTTGTCACTCATTTGGGCCAATGGGAAATTAAAGCCTAGAATCAATACTTATAGACCATGTAAGTCCGATTTCTCAATTGTATTTGAGAATTTTTCTATAAAATTTTAAAGATTAAAATTGTGTAAATTTTGTTCAGCTCTACGTGAATTTGGCTATTTGTGGCCACATTTATGTTTGTCACTCATTTGGACCAATGGAAAATTAAAGCCAAGGATCCATACTTATAGACTATGTAAGTCCGATTTCTCAATTGTATTTGAGAATTTTTCCATAAAATTTATTTGTCACTCATTTGGGCCAATGGGAAATTAAAGCCTAGAATCAATACTTATAGACCATGTAAGTCCGATTTCTCAATTGTATTTGAGAATTTTTCTATAAAATTTTAAAGATTAAAATTGTGTAAATTTTGTTCAGCTCTACGGGAATTTGGCTATTTGTGGGCACATTTATGTTTGTCACTCATTTGGACCAATGGGAAATTAAAGCCAAGGATCCATACTTATAGACTATGTAAGTCGGATTTCTCAATTGTATTTGAGAATTTTTCTATAAAATTTATTTGTCACTCATTTGGGCCAATGGGAAATTAAAGCCTAGAATCAATACTTATAGACCATGTAAGTCCGATTTCTCAATTGTATTTGAGAATTTTTCCATAAAATTTTAAAGATTAAAATTGTGTAAATTTTGTTCAGCTCTACGGGAATTTGGCTATTTGTGGGCACATTTATGTTTGTCACTCATTTGGACCAGTGGGAAATTAAAGCCAAGAATCAATACTTATAGACTATGTAAGTCGGATTTCTCAATTGTATTTGAGAATTTTTCCATAAAATTTTAAAGATTAAAATTGTGTAAATTTTGTTCAGCTCTACGGGAATTTGGCTATTTGTGGGCACATTTATGTTTGTCACTCATTTGGACCAATGGGAAATTAAAGCCAAGGATCCATACTTATAGACTATGTAAGTCGGATTTCTCAATTGTATTTGAGAATTTTTCTATAAAATTTATTTGTCACTCATTTGGGCCAATGGGAAATTAAAGCCTAGAATCAATACTTATAGACCATGTAAGTCCGATTTCTCAATTGTATTTGAGAATTTTTCCATAAAATTTTAAAGATTAAAATTGTGTAAATTTTGTTCAGCTCTACGGGAATTTGGCTATTTGTGGGCACATTTATGTTTGTCACTCATTTGGACCAATGGGAAATTAAAGCCAAGGATCCATACTTATAGACTATGTAAGTCGGATTTCTCAATTGTATTTGAGAATTTTTCCATAAAATTTATTTGTCACTCATTTGGGCCAATGGGAAATTAAAGCCTAGAATCAATACTTATAGACTATGTAGGTCCGATTTCTCAATTGTATTTGAGAATTTTTCTATAAAATTTTTTGCCACTCATTTGGACCAATGGGTCCGATTTCTCAATTGTATTTGAGAATTTTTCTATAAAATTTGTTTGTCACACATTTGGACCAATGGGAAATTAAATCCAAGAATCAATACTTATAGATTATGTTAGACCGATTTCTCAATTGTATTTAAAAATTTTTCTATAAAATTTATTTGTCACTCATATGGGCCAATGGGAAATTTAAGCCAAGAATCAATACTTATAGACTATGTAGGTCCGATTTCTCAATTGTATTTGAGAATTTTTCTATAAAGTAATAGGTAAGCCCATAACATGCAAAATAAAGCAAATTTGCATATAGTATCTACAGTGTTTGTTTATAAAATTTATAAGATGAAATTGTTTTTATTGTAAATGATTGCAGGAAATGTTGCTGAGTGATTTAAGTTGCTCATATGTATATGAATAAAACATTTTCTATATATTGAAGCGCTAGCTTTTACCCGCGCCTTAGCTCGCATTGAAGCCATACTATAGTAAATTGGATTGGATATTGACGTGACTGTCGGTATTATAGTGCGACGAAATTACAGCACTCCAGCGTTGGAGCTTCATTACATTGAAAACAATTTTTTTATCTCTCGTAAGAAATCATTTTTTTTTAATAAAAAAATATCCTATGTTACTTCTAATACCTCCAATAATATGTGTACAAAGTTTCATGATGATCGGTTTAGTAGTTTTTGCGTGAAAGCGCAACAAACAAACTTACATTCAAATTTATAATATTAAGTATGATTAATAAAAATGTTCAGAAACATTATTGTTACATTTAAACTTAAATTTCTACGACTCTCAAAAACACATACATACATACATGTTACTATATCATTCATTTCAAGTAATAGCAGTTATTTAAATGACTTCCCTGCTGATGCACATCACGTTTTAAATTTATGGACGAATTTTAACAACCCAGCAGTTCTTTTAGATGTCACATGGTCTTTTCCACATTTTAAAAATGATTTGCTTAAATGTTGCTAGATACATTTAATATGTTTTTCACTTATAAATAGGGAATAACTACTGCAACATTATATCTTGAATATTTCGTATTGACTTTTTTCATTTGGAACTTGACATCATTTCGCATGAAATTTTGAACACAAAACCATGCCGAGCTGGCGTGTTTGCTGGGAAATCAACGTGCGACCAATAAAAATTACATATTAAGTGAAGCTTTTGTTAGTAGATTGGGCAAAAAAAATTTTAATCCAAAAAGTTTAGATACATAATCGAACTTATACAAATAAGCTTGTTGCTGCAATACATGAAAGCTTTCTGGAAGTTTTAGCCGAAAAAGTGGAAATGTTTATATTTCTGCAAATTTGCTTGAAAGAAGAGTCGTTCGTTCAGGTCTTGAAGAGTTTATTTCAGCGAGTGTTTATATGTTGCTTGAAATTTTTGTTTAAATATGAGTTTAAACATTGCTTAATTAGGGTATTCACTCCAATAATGTTTGTCGACGAAACGAAAATTTCTAATCAAATAATATTCGATCCAATAAAAATTTAAAATTTCGATTAAAGATTTATTCGAATAACACATGCAAAAATATTATCTATTAGCCTTTTACCGTGACTTCGTTCACGATACTTGATATTAAAGGCATAAACTGGCACACAGAGCCAAAACTGCCTAATAGAATCAAGAAGATTTTCTCTATGAAACGCTTTTAGGCTAAGGGGTATCCCAGCAGAATTTTTATGTGGTAAATCTTTTTAATTTTATCAGTAAGGAAAACACATAAAATCAAGAAGAAAACTTGTTATTCACAATTTATTTTACCCAATTTCCGTTATTTTTGGCACAAAAAAACAATCCATAGAGAAGATTTGTTACGGATTAAAAATTTTGCACTGAAAAATTAGTAAAAAGCGTTACGAGGGTGGGGGGGGGGGGGTATAAAATCTCTGAAAACAGCGTTACGTAATATGTGCACAGCCCCTTACGGCCAAATTACTAATTTTAATATTCCCGGCCCAGAAAAATTCTCAAAAAGTGTATTAAAATCAGTCGCCGCGCTCAAAGCCCGCGAAAAAAGCTATGCAATAGCTTAAAAATTAAATGTTTTCAAAAAACCATTTTTAAATTTATTTTTATTTATTTTTCGATATTTCGATTAACATTTTAAATGATAATTTTGAATAATTACCAATGATGCTTACGTAAAAAATAAATTGTAAAATATACAAAATAGGTACTAATAAGTATCAGCTTTCGTTATTTCACTCCTCAGGAAGTACACTTAATATTACCTATTATGAAAAAAGTTTAAAAATAACATAAAAGTGCCAATTGGTCCTTTTTTTAAAACGTACCATGTATTTTAGCATGGGTCACATGCGATCAGTCTACCAAATTTCACACAAATCCGTTAAGAGAAAAGTAAAAATGCATAAAAAGTACCATAAGAAAATGAGTAACAAAAGTTCCAGTCTTTTTTTAATTTCAGCACCCAGAAAGTATGTTAACTTATAAAAACTTTATAAAATGTTACTACAAAAATAAAAAGAAAGAAAACTATCCATTTGTCGCTTTTTTACCAATTAAAAAGTACTCTATATTTTAATTTGGGTCGCATGCGATACGCCTACCAAATTTTATCCAAGTCCATCGAGCGGTTTTCGCGCTGTAGCGGAACAAACGTCCAAATTTTGGCATTTTTAATATTATGTATGTATGTATGTATATTTACATGTGTATACATAATATAGGGTATTTTATTTTTTTTATCGAATGCATTTTTTTATTATACGCGATATTAATTTTATTTTTTGTTCTTTAAATCTCCTTTTTTATCCAAATACTTATTCCGTAATGGAAATGTTTCTGAATTTTGTTGGCCGCAAAGAAAATAGGTCCATAAATTTTACCAAAAGTTAATTTCTGTGATATGTATCATATTTATGGCATTAGTACTTTCTTGCATCGCACTTTATTGATTAACAAGACAGACATAAGCCTGAATATAAAATTATTAGGAGTGAATGAGCGTACTCGTTCACATGCTGGTTTCGTTGAGAATTTTCTGAACGTCTGTCATTTTTTTTTCTTTACATTCACCTGATCCAAAAATGAGGATAGTGCATGAACGATAATTTTCTTATCATGAGCGGACATTTCATTGCAATTTTTTTTAGCGTTATCGGTTAGTTAAGTGATATTTTTTATAATGTGAGAATCTTTTTATTAAAAAATATTATCATTCTTGGGCAAAAATATGTAAATATGTAAATTGATGATCAAATTGGTTTACATTATTAATTTTTACACACACAATTACATAAATTTCAAAATTTACTGATTAACCCGAATAATTGTTAATAGCAAAAATTACTTATTCGAATAGCTAGAACGAACGATCGAAGAAAAGTTGTTTCTGCGATTGTTGGAGAGATTCGATTGAAATGAATACCCTTATGTTATGTTATGTTGAAAAAACTCTTACGCGAATTCACTTTTATATGGATAAAGAAGAAACGAGAGTTTGTAGTGTAACATTTTACAAGCATCGATATTACAAACACGACCACAAAAACATTGACGGACGACAAGTTGTTAGTTCAGCGAGGCATTAATGCGAATTCAGTTTTAAAACGAACATCAAGTGAAACGGATGCTTTAAGCGGAAATAGCTTAAAATAAAACTGCTAAATATATAATTAACTCAACCCGTTCAAGTTTGGTTTAAATAATTTTCCAATTTTTAAATTTTTTTAATAAAAGAAGTTGAAAATAAAAATAGATATTTTAATTGTTGCAACCTTTTAACTTATCAAGTGCGAGTTTTTTGCGTTTAATTTAAAAAGTGTTTGTTATTAGTGTATTATTTGGTTGTTTGTTTATTTTGTCATTGCTGTTGTTGCAAGTTGCCAGTTGTTTGACGATTAGTTAGCAAGTTTGTTAGATGTAGCAGCACATTAGCAACGGCTGGCTTCAGCTTTTATCTTTTTTTTTTTTGATTTTTAATGTGACAACAAATAAAAAGTGAAACTTATTTTGAAACTGCTATCAACTCTTTATCAAAGCAAAAATATATACGTATATATATTAAGGATAACTAAAATAAAAAGGGAAGAAAAACTAAATTTGCAATAAAAAAAAGTTAAAAAAACAAATCAAATATTTTATCTAAAAGAAAAATTGCTGAAACCATTGATTGGATTTAATTTGGCCGAATATACAGTTTATGGTTTGTACAAAAATAAATCAGAAAAAATTTTCAATATATTTATTTACATAATTTTAAAACATCGAACGACTTTACAACGAAAATGTTAGAAGCCGTTTCTCGATTGATTCAATGTCAAATAAATTTTCCGTCGATTGGTGGCTAGTTGGCTTTAATTGGATAAAATATTGAAGTTAAATTCTTAAGTCACAATGGATCGATATCGTATAATAATTAAATATTTTTTTTTTTTTTTTTTTTGATAGTTTTATTATTTATTGAATCTTCAATTATAGATTGAAACATCAATAAGTTTTTCAAATCTTAAATCTAAAAATGATAAATATATGTTTAGCCAATGCTAAACAAAATTTTTTAGTTTCTCGTGTACGGCTGAGAAAAAGAGTATCCCTTCTTTTCAGCCGGGTGTGGCCTCTGTAATGTAAAAATGCGTTTCAATTAATTCCTTATTTAAATCAATTAATCATGTGATCAAAAAATTATTTTTACGAAAAATTTAATTTTAACGATTGAATAATATTTTGAAGTTCAGCAACTTCTGCAGTTGTTGTAATTGAAATGGTATTTTATTTTTTTTTTGTAGGTTTAAAATGCAAATTTTTATTGAAAAGGTTAAAAAGGCAAATGCAGGAAATAAAACGCTTTCAAATTAGACGATGTGTAGACCAAATGGGTTAAAAGAAAATTGATGGACAAGTTTTCTTTAACGAAATAACTTTAACGAATGTATGCTATCTGCACGTGCTTGCAGCAATATTGTTTAATTATAATCTTTTGGGGCATTAAAACAAATTACAAAATTATATCATCCTCCATATACAAGATATTAATTAATTAATTAAATCTTTAAAATTTTTCTTTATAATTGTGTACGGATTTTTGTGATAAATAATAAAACTTAACTAAATGTGGGTGGAAGGACATACAATGCAAATTATGTATAAACTGTAAAATTTTAACAAAATAATATCAAAACAAATACATAATTTTATTTTTTTAATTTTAGAAACGTCTTAATAAAAATTAGTGGAATGAAGTCTTAACAAAACATAAAGAATTATTAAAAAAAAAATCATAATAAAAAATCATGTATGTTCTTGTCCTAAAACGGGTGAAAATCAAATACGGTTTCACAGATTAAAACAATGAAAGTACATACATACATGCAAAAAAAAATCAGCAGGAATAACATTTTTAAGCGCAATCGAACGAAGATAATCGTAAATAAATTAGCATGTGATTAATATTCACCGTTACAGTAAGTTCTGTTGTTTCCGACTAGAGGATCATTTACACCCCCATTTAGAAATTAAAGTAATGCTACCTCTCCCTCTGAAAAAGTAAATTTCATTAAAACGATTTTATTTTTGAATTTCAAAAATGAATCCTTTTTTTAAATTCATTCACGAGTTTGGCACAAAATAAAAAATTGTTGTGGTTCACACATGCGGAACTGGCGAATAAACAATGGGTATAGAAAGAAGTTTAGGAAAGGCTTCCGACTACACAAACGCGTTTTCAGGTGGTAACCTTCGTTCGATTCGAACATTTTCTATAAAAAAAATTTATTTCTTAAAGACGCAAATAGTTTTTTCTAGCACTAATTAATATCTTATATACTTATAAACAATATTATAATCAGGGATCGCTGAAGAAGCCACACAAAGAAGTGGTGATATATCGAAATACAAATTGATATTCACCAAAGTTCTGCAGTCGTAAAATTAAATGCGAGTGAAAATTCTACTCAATTTGCATTTCTGAAATTGAAATGAAAAATAAAATGATTTGTAGAATACAGCAATTCCTCTTGATACAAACTGTATGCAGAGAAAAGATAAAGAAATTAAATATGTATGTAAATATGTATGTATGTATATTAATGTGTTACATGTTTTCTTAATTACTCAAGGGAACAGTGGTTAGACAACAACACCGATGACCACCTTTTTTTGTTGTAATACTCTCACTGATTACGAATTTCAGCATAGATATCTTGTAATAGGACTATTGTTTTTTTTTTATTCAAGTGAACCAGAAAAAATACCATATTTTTGGACTTTTTTTTATAAATTGCTCAAAAAAAGTTCTTTAGTTAAGAAAGCTACTCTTGTCATGATTTTTTTTATATCTCAAGATGTCTAGCTTCCATTTCCATTTTAAAATTCTGCAATCGGTTAAAAATTGCAAAAGATACAGGCTGCTGAATATGGAATTTTTAGTGCCTTTAAATATGTAAGTGAACCGAAGTGTATACATACTTTTCGAACTCTTATTCATGTGAAATCTAAGTTTTCCTGAAACCTTTAGATTGGCGAAAATTTTATTATGATCGGTTAAGTCCTTTGAAAGTTATGATCGTGTTAAATATGTACACTGACCAGATGGATATTGCTACAAAAATGTGTAGTTTGATTAGCTTTCAAGAACCAAAAAATTTTTGATTTAATGGAAACTCGAAAATGTTGCTACGTAACATTCGAACAGCGATTATATTTTTTTTTAAAATCTGTCTTGAATTAAATACAAAAAAAAGAGACCATTTCGGTAGAATATATTTTCCTTTCAAAATTATTACTAATACAATCTGAAATTTAGATTCTAAATTCTATCCAAAGTTAAAAATTTTGAAAATATGTAAATATACATCAACACACATACATACATATTTAATAGAAAAAGATTATTATTATCAATTTAATTATTTATTTTGTAGACACTAATTAAAGCCAAGTGTAAAATAATACTCGTATTACAATCGATCAGCTTTTCTTACTTTTTTTTTAGTTTTAACCACACACACATCCATCACTCACCACTCCTCATATTCCCACATGAAGAGAGTCCATAAAATAATAGATTTTATTATAAAAAAAAGCAAGAAAAAAAACACAAAAAATATGTCCATAAAATCGTAAGCACTTACATAAAAATTACCATGTTTTTATTTATATTAACCATTTAGTAAATACAATTTTTACAACTCGTATATTTAGACGTCCATAACTACGATCATTATTATCGTGATTATTATTTATTTAAGTATGTGTGTTTAAGCTCTTTTTGTAAGCATTTAACTACATATTTATCTTTCACTTAAAGTGAAGATGACATTCTTTTAATGAAACTAAATTTTGTTGTCGCTACCAAAGCACTCTCATTTTAGTTTACCAAGTTAGTAGCTCCGTTTTTCACCCCTTCTGTGCAGATCAGCTACTACTGCTACTAGATATTGATAGTTTCATGCAACACAATATTAGCAGGAAATGTTGTTAGGAAGGTAGATAGAAAAGTTCGTTACGTTAACAGAAGTAAAACTGTACTTTCTATCAATTTTAATTAAAATTTACTTTACACGCCCGTTGCTCTATTCTTCCAGAGATTCGGTGCTGGCACATAAGTTTTGTGGGCAATTGGTCAAAGCTAATGTTGGGAAAAGCCAATTACTCTTATCCCTAGAAATCACAGCATCCAGGCAGGTGTGGCTAGTTACCAAGATGCACAACTGAACTGGAAGTTCACAAGATAAAACTTAATTTCAAAATTATGGAACATGACAAAGTACCTTTTAGTTCTTATTTTGTTTGATATTCGTTACTGTTGACTTTAAAATTATACTCAACATGTGCAAATTTCAAGATTTTGGCACTTACAGCTTCTAATTGTCAATATTATACTTCCTGATAGAATACCTTTTAATTTTGCTTGAAATTTAAAATTTATTGCTGCAGCCTGTATAATAAATGTGAATATGTGTATATAGAAGATTTCAGAAACTGCAAGAGCTTTTCAAAATGTGACGCGCAAAATAGAAAGGGGCCTAAGGGTAAAAACCGGCTTTGTTCAGGAGAGCCATTTTAAACGTGTATCTTTGGTGTACCATCACTTTCATAAAACCCGCATATCTCTGGGAGGGATCACTTTTCGGGCATGGGATCGGTCTCATTCGATGCTCAGATGTTGTCCACATCAAAAAAAAAGTGAAAATTGATTTTTTACCCTTAGGTCCCTTTCTCTATGCGCTGTCACATATATTGACTCTGGACATTATCACATTTAGTTTAATATTTACTGTACAAACTATAACAGTTGATGCTAAAAATTAAGCAAAATAAAACTTAAAGGGCATCATAGTTTTGAAAATTTTCGGAAACCAAAAGAGGCAAACTAATAAACAGCTATTGCAGATTTTTAAAAGCAACAAAAACGAATACTTGATATTCAACATATTGCAAATTAAAGCGTATTTTATCACTTGATGTAACTTTAAAATTAAGTTGTATCTTTCGTAGACAGGGTATTATTATATATGTAAAGTAACTTACGAATCAAAATTAATGGGTATCCCTTAAAGTAATGTAATGTAAAAAAACGAAGGAAGCTGTGCAAAATATAAGAAAGAAGAAAATCAGCAAAAAGAATAAGTACGAAGAAAAGGAAAAAAATGTAAAATAAATAACGAAATAAATTCACCAACGAAAAAAAGTCGTAAAGATAAAATAGGTACTTAAGAATCTTTCTTACTGCCTTATGTTAACATCAGCTATTATTACAGACTCTGTTGGTTTAATTTAATATATGAATTTTGTATAGGGGAGCCGGTTTTACTGAATACTTTAAGTTAACTAATCGTTAATTAAAAAAACTATTCAAGTACATTCAAGTGCATGTCAAAGTCGCACTTTACTCAATTTATTTTCTGTTTATAAGTTTAAACAGTGAGTGATCGCAATTGATCATCTTCGAATTTAGCAAGACGTATTTGTGATACGTTTTTCGATATGTTGCAAACAAAATAAAACCATTTATACACAAGCCAAAAATTCAAGATATAATTTCTTTGTTTCAACCAACTTTTCATTAACTTTAACCTAATGTAGTACCCGCAGTATGTGAAATCAATAAAATGGTTCATTAATTATGTTAAAGAATAACAACAAATGCTTTAATGAATATTTTCTTTGAAACAATTTATTTTTCCCAAAAATATATGTATGGATATTAAATTTAGATCCTTTTCAGTCTTCCTTCATATGCACACACATACACACATGTGTATACTACAGAAAAGTCTAACAAGTTAGCATTTTTGTTGTTGTTTTTTGCATTACTTTTCAAACATTTGAAATAAATAAATGTTTAAAATACATAAAAGTCTTGTTTTGTTGCAAATGTTCAATAATATTCATTTACTACGGTTTGTTTGCTTTCTTTTCTATTTGTCTACTTTTGTTTGTTTGTATTTATTTATATTTTGGTCTAATAGCAACAACAACAAAAAACGAATGAATGCATGAAGAGATGTATTTAACATAACGACCGCCACAGTATTAACACTGATGCTGCTGCTACCACTTGTCATTGCAATTAGTAGACGTCTTTAAGCCAACCAATATTGGTAATACATATTGTGGTAATTTCGATTGTTTATTATCTTTTTTTTTGTTTAAGTTCACTGTATCAACAGTGTGTATTAGGACGATTTTAATATGTTCGTGTTTTTTAATTTTTTTTTTTTTTTGGATTAAGCTAATGATAATAGCGAAAGAACTTTAAAATTTTCATTTTAGCTGTTATGAAATTCGGTTATAAAAAGTTTATTTTTCAAATCAACTTCATTTGTAAAAGCAGTGCAAGATTTACTGAAGTTGCAGTGATTTAATACCAGAAAATTTTAAAAACGAAATAACGAAATACATAAAAGACAGGCGAAAAGTATATATGTACAGAGATATACATACCTATATGTAATTCATGAGAAACGTACCTTTTCGCTACTGTTCGCTCTAAATTATATAAAAATGTTTGATATCATTTTGTATGACTTAAATCTGGAATAAAATTATTGTAGTCCTAATTATATAACACAACTAGTCGTGACAACTTCATTAAAAATTTATCATGTTATGATACTCGCTCATATCATTTCTTCGTACAAAACCAACATAATCAAACATACGTGCACACATACAAAACCTATAATAATATAAGATATAAGAATGGTTGGTTGGCCAGTTTCTTAGTAACCCAGCAAAGTAAATTTTAATTCAAATTAATTTACAATTGCAATTTTCATAAAAGAAAATAACGCAATTTTGCTTTTTATCAGTTTATTTAAATATTGAATAAGACATCGGAAAAAATCAACAATAAAATTAAATGTAGAGCGAATTTCTACATGTAATTGTTAAAGTTTTTTTATTGCAAAGTAAAAATTTTAGGTTTTCATTATGTTTGTTTTAATCTGTAAGGAGAACATAAAAAATCAAAATGTTCAATACTTAAAAATCGATATTTAAACATGATAACGTGAAACGTACTTAAACATACAATTTTGTGCAGATTAAGAGTTCCACATGGTTTTAGAATAAAATATCAACTTAGAGAAAATTGGATAAAGTAGGAGAAAATTTGGCAAAAAACAAAAATAATAAACCCGGAATGTTGTTAATTGTGCTTATATTTAAAAATTTGTCTGTTTGATTCACCAATTAGATATTAACGATCTCGTTTCGCATAACAATGAAAGTCTGGCTCCCAAATTCTTCATTAAAACAGCATTTCTGAAAAAATTTGTTGTTTCTTTTACAAACGAAACAACCTTTTCAAATATTGATACTTTGTTGCACTTAGAAATTATTAATTATTAATGAATTTATATTCAAGGATTTTTTTTAACAGCTTCATTTTCCGCCACCACGGTGTAATATTATAATTGTAAGCTTTTTATATATTATTTGTTTAAATAATTTATTTGAGTTGGGTTTAATTGGGGCGGGGGGATATCGCCTCCCTCCGCCCCCTTGTGACCGCCCCTGAATAGTCAATAGTCTTGTTGTCTTGACGTGACGTCGGTAAATAGTTACCGAATACAGCGATATTAAGAAAATAAACGATATGCAAAAAAATTTTAAATTATTGAGGACTGAACATAGAACTCACATGTTTGTAACACATCGCCTTAGAACACTCAGCTACACCAGAAAATTAACATCGACATATAAAAGCAAATACATACATAGATGTGTGTATCTTAACATTGTGTGTTGGGGCCGACTATTTGTCGTCATTTTCGCATACACAACACGACTGTTAACGTGCTACACTAAAAAGAGCGTAACAAAGTATAATTTCAATGGGGTTTCACACACGAGATGAATTATACTGGCATAACATGGCAGTTTTTAGGCGAGGGGGGTGAAGAGAGCGGTTTTTCGTTGGCACAATTTTTCAACCATCCTCATACCCGAATTAGCAGCACAAAACTAATATATCCGCACTTACGAATACACAGGTTCTGTGTTTTCTTTTTTACAGACCGTATTCAGTCGTTAGTTAAGATTCGGGTTATGGCGAAAAACCAAAATTCAATTGGTTTCTATGGTTATGGCTATGCCGTTAAGGTAAGTCACCTATAACCAAATATGTACATTGTTTTTCATAAGTTTGGTTTGAGCAGCTGTTTTCTATGGTTCTATGACATTATGGTTAAGTCACGACTAATCGAACTTTTAGCAATCGTCGAGTTAACATGAATTACAAAGAAGAAGGGGGTTGGTCGCGCCAACAAACTTTATGCATTTATTTTTTAATAAAACAGTATGAAACATTCTCAATTCATTTTGAATTTTTTTTATAGGTATTTTATGTTTTTACTTAATTTATAAGCAGAAAATATTTTTTTTAAATAAGGCGGTGTATGTTTATTAATTGTTAATTGATTAAATTTGTCAATAAATCTTTTAAAAAAGACAAAATTTTTTAACGATTAATTATAAAAATTCTCACAATTTACTGGAAAAACTACAAAAGTTCTAAGAGAATCAATAAGTTACATACACAATTAAATTAAAAACTTTGCAAAATGTTGGCGAAAGTTTTCTTATTAGTACGTACCAATAGAAGTTGTGAAGCAATTTAAAATTTTTTTATATTGATGTTTAAAATTTTCCCTCATTGCAAAAGTATTCAGTAAATTCGCTTCTTATACTTGAAATTCCTCCTAAAATAATTGCCAATTCATCATCACTTATTCTCGCCATATTTCTGCCAACTATGTTCCGTAATGTGTACAACGAAAGCCAGACGTGAAATCAAAACAAAAAACACCAACAAATACAAAGCTGAGTACACGTTTACATTTTATACCAGATGAATTAGTCTCGTGTGTGAACAAAAGAACAAAAATTGTGCGGAAAAAAATTCATCTCGTCTGTGAAACCTCATTCAGTTGTAACACAACTCGTATGCTGGCTTATCAACACGCATGTTGTTGTCGTTGTTACACACTGTTGAAATTGAAAATAAAACAAAAAATAGCTCAACTGAGTAGTTTTATGTTTAATTTTTTCAGCATTTTTAATACACGTGGAATAATTTCGTAGTTGTACATATGTAAATTCCAAAAACAATTTACATAAGTAGTTCAATTACTGCTGTGACGGTTGTTTTAACCAATATTAATATTGTGACTCTGAAAATTGCAACAAAATTTACATTAATAATTGAAATTGGTTGGATTAACCAACAATATTTTGTGTGTGTAAACTAAAATAATTCAATTAAAAATTAAGCAGAAAATCTTCAAAAATTACTTTCTCCTGCCGTTTTTAATATGGAAATTTGTTCGATATCGATTCATTGTTGATGTTGCTAAATATTTTCCAATAAATGTTTACGGAACATTCGAACAGGATATCATTTTTTAAAATTTTCTTAAAATGGCAAGTTGAAAATATTTTAACTGAATGAAACATACATACATATATTTTGCATAAAAAATTAATATGTACATCAAACATAATCATCTGAAAAGTATGCTTTGACAGTGTAGAAAAAAAGAAAACTTATAATGAACATAGAGTCGTATTGCTATGATTTCAAATTTGTATTTTCATTCCTAATCTCTGTGTAGTTTTGAAAAATTCAAATTGTAAAATCATTTGATTACGAGTTTGCTGGGAAACGTTTATTACTTACGTTACAGCGGTGTAAGTGAAGTCTTTAACTTGCACACATTTTAAGTTAAATCCCCAAAACATAAAATTAAACAAAGAAACAAATGATATGTATCGCCAATATCATTTATGAAATCATTCAGGCGTTTATATGCAATTTGCACTGTGTGGTCATGGAAGGCGATTGGAGTCTTGCACAAAAGATAGAAAAACACAAGATGCAACATGTTGAATATTGAAGCAACAATATGTGCGTATATTTACGATTATTGGCTTAAAGGGTTTTTATGTTGCTGTTGGTCGTGGTTGTAGTGGTAGTGGTGGCGCTGTGACCGTGTAAAAGATACCGCCACCAAAGCAACACGAATGGTAATTGAGAAGACCATACCATTAAATCGTCGTTGTTTTAAAATGAAAAATAAGTAAAAAAGATGCATCACATTCGAAGATAAAGATGCCAAATTATATGGGTGGGCTGTTTTCAATTTTTGACAATTGTTGGTGGAAGAAGAGGGTCTTCTTTCTGTTAAGGTTTTGTTTTTTTTTTTCTTGCATACATAAAGTATTGTTAACGTGTCCTTAGGGATTGATTTTTTGGCTTTTACTCATAACTCGGTTGTTTAAAGATTCATTTTTCTTTCTGTTTAACTCAGAGGGGTGTCCTATAACTATCTTTTATACTTTTTCCATTTTTTCCATTTTATTTAAAACGAAAGTGAAATTTCTTTTCTTTTGTGGTCTAAATGAAGTTTTTGTTATTAATAAAAGAGCGGCTTTTACATTGGTACAGAGGTTTTTTTATTTATTTATTCAAAAAACTCAACTCTAACATGAGAATATATTTTTCGTAGTTTCGGTAGATATTAAATTTTGTTTGATTTATGTTGTTTGTAAAAGAAGTCTTTTTATTTTCATTTGTTGTTGACAGTTAATTTAAATTTATGTTGTGTTCATAACAAAATCATAAATTTTCTCACCAAAAATTCGTTGTGTTTTAAATTTATTTTGAGGCAATAAATTCATGAAAATTTGTCATTTAAAAGCTGTCTGCCAGCATTTTTAAGAACTATAAAAAAATGTAATATATGAAAAAAAATAAAGGATTTAAGGCAGACAATGTAAGTAAAACGTTAATGGCCAATTTCAATCTGATGCTCATACTCATCTTTCACAACGAATATGTTGAAGAAATGGAACAATTAATAACTATAAGGTATAGATTTTGTTTAAAATTTAATAACAATGGCGTAGTAGGCCGATTTGAATAATTCAATGAAAGTTTGCATTATAGTTATTTTTAGAAAAATTTTATTTATTTGGTACTTTTGTGTCATGTTTTACGATGGTAAGTTTTTGCTTAAAAAATATTAAATTGAAATTTTTTCATAATAAATTTTTTATAAAAAACCAACTTTAATACAAAAATCTATGCGAAAGTTTTAAAGATTAAAATATATTCTTAAATAAAAAAAATTAAATTTGCACATTTTTTGTTGAACTAAATAATGTTTAATCTGAGAAATTTTTAATTAGTCATGTGACTCAGCATGTAACTAGTTGATTGCAGCTGTCGTGATTGGCAGTGAGGTCTAAGCGGTAAAAAACTCTGATGGTGAGACTGTAGTTAGTCTCGAAACATCATGATGTCACTTCAACCTTCCTTTGCCTGTTCAATTATTAGGATCTTCTAGATTTTCCTTTCTAATAAAAATAATAAAGTAATTTTAAAGTTAAATTTAAGAAAACAAGCCTAAGCCAGACTAATTGAAAATTTCTTTGATTATATATTTTTTTATCTGTCGGCCGGGGCGCACTTTCTTAATCGGTTCATAAAGGGTGGAGTTTTCTTTCTAATAAAAAGACATGGGGCACTCGGGGACTGCCGCGGTAAAGCTATTGCATAGCAGTTTTTATCAACTTCTGCAATTATATTACATATTACGTTTTGTTTAATAACTCCGTTGTTTTTCTGGCAATACTGTATGTTAATGTAATCAAAATCAATAGCATACTTTAGGGTTAACATACATTGGGCGATTTAAATACTAAAAAAAACAAAAGACTTCAGAAATAAACTTAGTGTCAGGTTTTTTCGTTTCAAAAACATAAGACTTAAGAAACAAACGTTTCAAAATTTCTTGATCCGGTCGCCTCAAAACCCGCGATAGAAGCTATGCAATAGCTTAAAAATAATTTAACTTAAAAATTAAATTACTAATAAAAAAGTTTTTTAAAACTTTCATCACATTTTTGATAAAATCTATTATAATTGAATTAAGTCATATATTCAAATGATATATGTATGTTATGCGCCAGTCATGGAAAATTGGACATTTCAGATGATCTCTACCCAGAGAAGTAGTGGCGCACATTTGATCAATAGGTCTTTCAAATGAATAAAAAAATTTCGATGATATCTCATACACTTTGTTTTATTAAAATTTAATTAAAAATGATAGACCCCTTTACAAGATTGGAAAGAAAAAAAAATGGCAAAACCCTATTTGCACTTATTTTTAATAAAAAGTTAACCTAGCTTAAAGATAATTATAATGAAGCAAGTTGTAGTTGAGAAAATCCACTGCACTGTTGATTATTAATTTTAGTAAATAGTTTGTTTTGGAGTTTCTTATTGGGACAATTACTGGTGGAGCATAAAACATTACTGCACGGAAAATTGATCTTAGAATAAGTTTCTCGTTGGCAATATTAAGTTTTAAACTCCGATTTATGAACCGGTACAAGATACGAGTCAGTACATTTAAGATGTTTATGATGTGACGAATGTGATCAATCCTTAAATTTGAACCTAGAATCTAGAATAACAAAAAACTACTTAATGGTTTTCTTCCATTGGATTGACATCTGGTCTATGTTAATACTATTTGCGCTTCCTAATAAAATATATTGCCAGTGACTTGCTGCAGTTTAACATAATTGTCCATCTGTTAAAATTGTTTATAAGCTCTTCTGCGGCTCTTTGCAGTTTATTTGTTGCATCGTTTGCGGTGGCTTCCGCAAAAATGGAGATTGTAAGGTATTTTAAATTGCAAAAACCTGCTGTATACATAATGTATATGTTATGTGAAAAGTTCTTGACCCATGTGATTAATTAGTTCTGCGGCAAAGTTTAGAGAAATCATTTTATATATTAATCCATCATGCCACATAGAATTGAAAGCTGGTTTAATATCTAGCAGATGACTTTTGAGATTCAAAGCTGGTTTGCAGTAAGTTCCTTATTCTTATTAAGGGGTGGATGTATTATGTTCTCTCCTAAAGCCGAAATGCTTTGGACAAATAAAACTGTTTGTTTTTAACGAGAGGAACACAGAGGAATTGTTAAAGAACTGACCATGTAGAGAACTAAATATTTAAAATCCTTTGTTCTTAAAATAAAATAAATATTATATCCAAAATTTTCAATTCAATGCAAATTATTAAATCTTTTAATCTTTTCTTATTACTTTTTCACAAATTTTCTTAATATGAAGATTAATGCAAGAAAGCTTGAATATTTTCAACGTAACAATTTTTTCAATTTTTATATTTACAGATCCCCTGACAGCAATGATTACCGATCGCAACAAATTGAACTTTGTTACGATACAATGGTCGTGGTTTTTATGTCTGATATTTTTGGCTTTGTTTAATGGCAGCAACACATGGATACATTATGCAGAGGCTACACAGCAGCAGCAGCAACAACAACAAAAGCAATTGAAATCGACACTGCAACTGCAACCAGAAGTTAAGAGCAATGGACCACAACAACAAAACCAAAAAGATGTAACAGGTACGACTGAGCAGGTGGCATAAGTTTAGGTGCGCAGCTCGGTAAAAATTAAAATAATAAATTAGCAAAATCATAGATAAAAAAACTATGATGAGAAATTTCGTTCCAGGTTTGAGTTGTAAATTTTAACTCATTAGAATGTCATACTCGTGCGAAATTAGTAAAAAAATTTAATTATGATAATTTAATGGGATTAACAACAACTAGTTGCAAGTAGTATTATCCCTACCGAAAGACAAGTCACGTGAGTGGTTCCCAAGGAGCAACACTCTAATATCAGTTGCCCTGTTTTTTTTTTTCATTATACATACTCGTTACATATTATCATAAAATATTAATGATAACTGCAAATTTGTTTTCCAAATTATAATAATTTAAAATGAAATTAAAATTTGTTTTAAGACAGACATGCAATTTCAATGCAATCAAATCAAATCCTATTAAAGAAATAGTTTTATTTTTAATTTACGAGTTTTTTTTTTTTTAAGAAAACTAGTAGAAAGTAGTTTTATTGTTTCTACAATTATGCAAGGATTTCATCTTATGTGTTTTATTTATTTTACTATTTTTATTTACTTCTTTTTTTTTTCATCAAATTTATATTTGCTGTAAAAATATTGTATAAAAATTGTTTGAATGTGTGTGGTTTTCTTTAATTTGAACACTTTTCTCTAAATGTCTCAAATAAAAAATTTTAATTTAAGAGAAAAAAAACGCGACAACAACAGCAAAGTAATGTTCAATATATAATAACACTTTGTTATTTTAAATAATTTATAGAAGACAATAATCATCTTGTTGCCACAATCATAACTGTCATCAGTGACACACGCTGTTGCATTAATACCATCACTTCGGCCACTGCATCATGATCATCATTTTCTATCATTTTGTATTTATTTATTTACTTTATTTATCTTTTTTTGCTAACACATGCACACACACACGCGCGCGCGTACATGTATAGTCCCAATTTCTATGACCATCAAGTTTTGTTAAATGTTAACATGCGGCAAATAGACAACAATAAAAAAATGTCTACTACTGAGCCGAGCCGACCTACCTGTCTTGTTAGATTGTCATTTTAAAACATTTTTGTTTGAGTTCATTTATAATTCTCAGGAGGATACACTTTTGATTTATAATATTTTTCTTGTTAAAGACAATTCATCATAGAGTTTGTTTTCCCTGCTCAAAGTAAATATTAATAAAGTTTTTTTTTTTTTTTTGAAAATTAAAATTACATCCGAGTTTTTGGCGTATTAAAATTACATATTGGCAGATTACATTATACACTTTCTTTGTTATCATACAAGAATTTATTAAGTGTTCTTTAGAAGGCATCAATAACCTTCTCCGTGTTAATATTTGAAAGTCCGATGATGGAGTCTATTATTAGTAAGTCCAAAATTTGTTTGTCACGAGTTTTAAATCATCTAGATACATAAGTAGACAAACAGAACAATGCAACAAAAACTAGAATAATTCTTGTAAAAAAATCTGGGATAGAGTTGACCTTATGGGCCATCCCTGGAACTACCCACAAAGCGCAAACATTATTTAAAAATCAAGACTTGATTAGGTTTTAGATTTAATCGCTTCAGTAGCTAAAAAAATTTCTTTAAAAAAATTATTTTTCCGAAAAAATATATTTTCAAAAATTTTCAAAATCTAGCGAACCGAATCCCAGTTTCGTTAGAATGTCGAGAATTCAATTTCCATCGGTTGATCCACTCTTAAGTTATTAGTTACACATGTATATATATAACCACGGACATCATTGTAGAAATAGTCAAAATAAATTCCCATGGCCTCAAAACGTCGAGATCTAATGAAGACCCGATTTTCGAAAATTGGGTTAAAATTAATAAACTTCCTAATTTTTATAAGGGGAAGTTTAAAAAATACTCTATTTTGACGTACGTTATGCACAAAACTGAGACACCAAGAAATAATCAACTGCCCTTATGCGGCCTGTATACTTATTACTCTATCTCTTACAGCCAACTCTTTTTGCACATTGTGGATAAGGAACTAAAGAGGAACGTATGTATAAGAAATTGATACGATGCGTGGATCAAACCTATTATCTGTTACGGTTTTATGGTTTTATACAAATTTATGAAAAAACATATTTGTTAACAATCATTTTAAATTGAGTATGCAATAGGCTGGCTTGCTGGTTGGTTCGTTCGTTGGTATCCACTAGAAGCGTTAGCAAATGCAAAATACATATATGAATATTACAAACAAGCTCTCGGGGTAGAATACCTAAAACTTGAACTTTCAAAGCTAATACGAAAAAAGCTGTAATAGACAATTTTTATGATCACAAAGAGAAATAGAAACTTACATACACACATGCAGAAAAATATGTAAACAACATTACACTAAATAATAAAGAAAAATAAAAAATCATATACAACAAGCAGCAACAAGAGCCGCAAATTTGTATTTGTTGCTTATAAATGACAAACAACAAAAATTTCTGAGCCCAACAAGACCATGAATAAAAATATTATTGGATAAATTTTCTTGTCTTCAATTTTCTTCTCTAGATGCTCAATGTAAAAATTACCAAAACAGCAAGACATTAAAAAAACACAACAACTTGAAACTTTTGAACGAATAGGTACAACAAATATATACATATTTCGAGACAACAACATCCATATCTATTTTAATGGTCAATCACTCAAAGATCGCGAAATAAATATTCAATGCTAGCGCGCTTAGTTGAACGGATGGATATATGTACTCATATAAGGGAAAGTTATGATGACTTTGTTTTAATAATATATGAGTAGATATGAATAAAAATATATATGTAAAACAAAAAAATTAGTAAACAATTTCGAGATTGACTGATCCCGAAAATCCCGGATTTGACTGTTACGTTCTGAGTAGCATCGTTTTTAAATAAGTACATACCAATGTTTCCACCAGCCCATAAAGTACACCAAATAGTTAGATGTAACGGTGTCTCAACATACACTTGAGGTTCATCATCACTCCAAATACGGCAGTTTTGTTTATTGACGTATCCATTCAAACAAAAGCGAGCTTCATCGCTAAACAAAATTCGCTTATGAAAATCGTATTTATCGTTGGAAGCGTTGTTTAGGCGTCAGCCTATTCATGTTGAAATGCTAAAGCAAACTAAACATAAATGACTTTACAGCTGACCAAATGGCTGCCAGTTAAAATAGTGTTGCCACCTTAAAGTGTTATAGCTTAGTGTTATAAGAAACACTCTTTATATCCCGCTCTATGCTTACGTACTAACATAATTTTAGCTGTATTTCGAGAAGGATGGAGAAAAACCTATTTTGACAAAATTTTTGTTTGGACAAATTTATTTGTGTATGTATGTATGTACATATTTAGTAGGATAATTTTCTTTTTTCTACATAAAAAATGTCTGAAATAAATTGGTGAATTCAGTGTGTCATAAGTGAAATATTTTTTTGCCTTATATTTTTATAAATAGATGGATTTCTGTTTTTTTTTTTTATTAAATAAAATATTGAAAAAAAAAATTTTTCTATCACTGATAAAAAATATTAATATTTCGTTCAAAGGTGCTTCTTCAATAACAATTTTTACTGAGATTCTGTGAAAACCTATAAACATCAACGCGATAGCTCAAGCTTCTTTATTCATTCGTCTTCTTAGTAGAATCTTGAACTTTTCAATTAAAATTTAACAATTGCTGAGCGATAACTCAAACTTGCTTGTTGAAAATCACTAAGTTTTCAGTAAAAGATATGCTTTCAAACCTTAAGATTTAGTTTGGTTTATGTAAAAAAAAATTTTTCTCGCAATATCATTGTCATCTTAGCCAATCGTTTCAAATGAAAATGGAAAGCGATTTGTCTGGTTTTGGTAGCGAATAATTTATTGAATGTACGCGTATATACCTATATATGTATGTGTACCGGTTCATTTTGTATTATTTTTCTATTTTAAGTAGGTATTTAAGATTTTGCACAGTGGTGAAACAAATATTCACCTTAAAAAGGTTTTAAAATTTAAAAATATTTGTTTATTTGTTAAGTGTTAAGAACCTCTATATGGCTGCATTTCAAACCAAATTATCAGTAGATTTTACCTAAATTTTGAAAAGTAAGAAAACCTCTTAGGTTATGTTTCAACTAGTATTACAAAATATTTCAAAAGTACATAAGAATAAGCCTAGCAGGTTTAGAATCTTAACAAAAAACAACAAAGCAAATTCGGTATTTTTTTTTTAATATTGAACACAACAAACAAATTCTATATTTTTTAATGTTGGTAAACTCTACTGATTTGGTGTAAACATTAATAAATATTTTTGGAAATTATCACAAATAATAAATTTATTAAATGTTTTGATATTAAGATTTTTGTCATATTATTGATGTAACTTAAAACATTTTCAAAGTTTAAAGCTTAATTTAAAAAAAAGTTTTCCCGGGGAAAAATATATATATGTATTTATGTTCATAATCATGAAATTGAAGGATAATTGTGATCTTGAAGACCATGTAGACAAGATCTAAGTATATGCTGCTTCAAAAAGATGTGACTTTTTTAATTTTTTCAAATTTCTTCATATTATATATGTATATAGTATATGTATGTACTTATGTATGTATATCTCTCGATTTTTTAATAAAATCACTTTGACAAAAGGTACTTTTTAGCAGAGGCATGTTACTGAAGCAATTGGCTCCAATGTTTTGCCGTTGTGATTAAAAGTAAAAAAAATAATTTAGCTACACAGAATGTATACAATATGTACGAGATGTGCTTATAAAATTGTATGTTATTAATAGTATTTACTTTAGCATAATTTTAAAAAATTATATAAAAATCCATCCCCAGGGCATCAATTAAATACTCTATATGCTGATCAAATTACTATGAAATCGAGCAGAGTTGTTAACGAAAATTTGATCTTGTAATCTTTAAATGTCTAAATATTCCACCAATTATTAAATCAGTATAATTTGTCTTAAAACTAGACACTCCTCAGACTGCTGCCAGACACCACAGACGTTAAGACAACAACACATACATACATACAAGGTACATTATGAACGAGTAACTGTGCTTAAAAATACACGTACAGAAGCTAAAAGTTGTTTTTATATTTAATTTAAAACAATATATAATCGTACATACATACATACTTATATTATGTACATTCATTGGTTTCTTTGGTAAATTGAAAACTAGACTTATAGACAAGTCAAACATAGATACTTTTAAAAAAAATTTTGGTACTCACCAGTAACGTTACAGTCTGTTATACAGTGCTGCCAAATTGCATGTAATTTTTATACCTTGATAAAGATAGAAATAACAAATTAATTGTAAATACAACTAAAATTTTAATTGAAATCGCGCCTACGTCAATATTTGTAGAACAACAGTAGAAAAAAATCAACTTTTTGACATTAAACTTATTGTTTAATTCAGAATTCTGTTGTTAAATAGATTGAAATTTTTTCAATTAAACTTATAATTACATATATGTATTAACAAACATGTTTGTCAATTTTTAAGGTAATTTCGAATAAAGGAACTTTTTATTATCTAATCCAAAGATAGACTAAGATTCATTATTTTATATTCAGAATTATTTAAACATTATCAATATTATAACATTCTATTCGAGCGAATACTCAAGAATTTATATTTTCAAAAATTAATTTGTTTGTTATTGATTAGCTAATCTACTCGGATACTACATATAAGGATTTAGAATATATATAATATATGGCCTTATACAAATATTGTGGAAATAACACACGTAATGAGAAATAAATACCCTTACCATTTTTGGTGAAGGGTATAAAATTAAACTTCCCTTTAACAAAATATAACATTTTATTCGACCAAATGTTCAAGAATTTATGTTTATAGTGCAACAAACATACAAACTTTCAAATTTATAATATTTGTGGGATGACGTAATTTTACCTCATCGCGTGTGAGTGAAAATATTTTGTGGCAACACTGGTTGGAACGCTGCTTGTTGGTGATGATATAAGGATATGGTCATACAAGTGAGTTGTGACGGCGGTGGTGATGTTTGTAGCAAACATTTGTTAACACTTTAACAAGTTATGATTTTAGATAAAAGAAAAACAATATTCCATCGGATGTTAGCAGGTGTATGCCATTTAAGCAACAACAGATATTGCACGATACAACTCAAAGTAACACTCACTAGGTTTGACAGATAACATACTCGTACTAGTAATTTGAAGAATATAATACGAGTACTTTTTTTATTCACTTACAGATTTTTGAATAAAAGTCAAGAAAAAAATATGGAGAGAATTATTTCAGAATTTCTTTTGATATTTTAAGATCACAAAATGTCGTGCTGTCAGTGTGAATGATCGTGAATTTTATGATATTTTATTTAACATAATAGGAGAAACAGTATTTCAATTATGTTAATACACTGAACCAAAACTTCAATAAAAAACATAATTTTCCAACGAATCGTTCATTAATTTTAAACTAAAGTATCAGAACGATAAATCAATGAACTGGTTTAAGAAATTTTGTTAAACAATAACATCAACGAATTGCACCGTCAAACCGGTATACATTTAACTTTAATAATTATTTTCATTGAAAGAATATATCACTACATTGAATCAATGTATTTTACAAAAATCTATATCACATTCCAATCATTGAAATTATGTAAATTTTTTTTTTTTAATGTAGCAGCCACAGTGGCAGCAAATAGGAAATCTTTTCTTTCGTTAGTGAAGCGATTTTAATTTTCACTGAGCAAAGCTTTTTTCAACTTAATTCAGTGAATAGTTTAAATCAGGTTCAAGCTCAAAAATCACAAAGTATTCACAGATTAACCACAAATTAGGAAACCAAAATTTAATATACTTTTACCATGAAACAATAAAACTTACAAGCCGCTAGCGCGAGTTATAACAATCATGTAATAATTACCATAATAAAATATGCAAATTATATAATTTATTTGAAATTGTATAATTTTTTTTATTAACGCATTTTTCTTTGTATCTTTCTTTTAAGTGGGGAACTTTTCACCGCGAATGGACTACAATAACAATGAATGGCGTCCAGTAGGCAGAGGTGATCCTTTAAAAAATGATCCAACATTTGACTATAGTCCACCAACTCTGGACCGAGTTAAATACTGGGCAGATTCAGAAAAGGATAAAGAAGAAGTTTCGGCAGCCTTAATAGACGCCAAATTAAAAAAAGCTAATCCGGGAAAAAATGAAATACTACTTTTAGGTGTGACAGGCGACAGAATACGTGGCAGCGCACCATTTCAACAACATGCTTCTTCTAACATTTTAAAAAATGCAAAAGGAGAAACACCACTATTGCAGCCAAAATACACATCGATAAGACGCAGCTATTATGCCCATCAGTTGCCAACACATTTGATGCCACCACCAATGCAGCCAATGGTACCTGCTTCTCAGCAGCATCAGATTCAAAGCTCAAATATGCAACAATCCCAACAGCAGCAGCAACAATCGCAGCATCATAAAGTCCAAGCGATGCATATTGTTAGTCCAGTAAATACAGAATATCGACACAATATGCCTGGACATTCTTTTATGACCTCCTCACCAATGAGTTCCATGAATGTACATTCAAGTCCTAATTACATGTCCGCAGCTACACAACCTTGGATGCATACATCTAGTTTGTCTTCTCTTAGAACCCCTTCTGCTGCTGCCAGTCACTCGCCCTCGATGATGTCTGGTATTTCCCATCGTTATTCTCATCCTCATGCCATTGACTCCCATCACCAGGAATCTGTTAACTATTTATCATATCACAATCGCCCCAGTATAACTAGTACACCTTCCATAATGCTCGGCATAAATGGTGGAATGAGTCATCATGAAATATATTCTCCCAATTCCATAAGAGTTTCACCTAATGGACAGAAGATATCATCGATGAGCTCAAGAAAACCATGGATACATGATTTATTACAAAAAGAATTCATAAAACCAATAAAAGGCACAAAAAGTCCAAACTCATACAACGAAGAAGCCGTAAAATATTCACATGTGGAGCAGCCGCAAGCCTTCGAGCCTATCGCTCGACCTCAAGGTATTAGTACCACCTATGCTCCAGTAACATTTGTAACACCTACAACGCCTAGTTTTACTAGCACAACCCAAACAATTTTCATAACAAGTACTACCCAAAAACAAGCTACAACAACACCCCTATCTCCTATGTACAGCTCAACTTTACCAACGCATACTACCACCCATACTCCCCGAACTACTACCACCTTAAGTCCATCTAGATTATTAATACCGAACACCAGTAATTTAGCTTATCGACCTACAGTGGCGCCCTTAAAAATGACTACCGACTCGTTGTTCTCCCACTACAATCAGCCAGCGGAGCCCATAAGAGGACCAATGTATTTGATTATTGAGGGTCACTCCAAGGTTAAAACATATGGCAAAGATGAACTGGATCCTCATAAGCCAAAGATTGTACCAATTATACCGAAACGAGAACCTGTCGTAAGAATGGCTGACCCCAGCGAAAGGAGAGGAACACCTGAAACTTTCCAAGTAAAACATTTGCATTCCAAGCCCATAGAAACAACGAGGAGTGCAGGTAAAACAACACCTGCACAGACTCAAACTTCCCCAACCAGCACTACCACAAAAATCCCAACAGAACGGATGATAACTACACCAAAAATTACCACTACAGCCAAGCCTAAAATGACAGCTAAAACCATAGCAACTGTTAAGCCCACTTCGAAGAAGTTGCTTGCTACCACCACTTCTTCAAAAACCACAACAACAACTTTTAAGCCAAAAACTACCCAATCAGACGCTAAAATTAGTGTAACAACAGACGCTACAAAACCTCAACTTGAGAAAACTCCTAACAAGGAAATAAAAAGTGTCAGCAAAAGCGACAAATCCACTATGGCTGATATAAAAATGTCGGCAAAAATTTCAAGTCCTAATGCTTTGGATACATCGAATAAACCATTTTATCAAGGTCTGATAAATGAACCCCCAACGGCTATGCAGGGACTACTTAGCTTTTTAGATTCTTCTCTAGGCAGCATTTTCAAAGAAGATCATATCACTGACAACGACCACAAGGTAGTAGACAAAGATGTGGAATTTAAGGGCACAACTACAAAACTTAAGCCGATAGCAATGAAATCAAACAATCCACAACAACAATTAGAGGCAAGAGTTAGCACAAAGTTGGAGCCTATCGAAGCTGATGATTACGAAGACTACGACAATGATAAGCATTTTAAAATGACCACTGAATACATACCACGTGAGACAAGACAAGTATTTGATTATGATCAATTACCTGAATCTAGAATCAGCATTAAAGATGATAGTAACTATGGAGATTTCTTAGAACAGATAGATGATGAAGCTGATTTGTCGGATTTTAATTTGAATGATGAATACGAAGAGGATGAACATGAAGTTATGGGACCAGAACAGAGCCAAGCAACTGCAGTAAATAGCGATTCATTAAGCAATAAAAACAGTCTTATTAAAAGAATTGACTCTTTGGTTGGCATCAGCATAGAAGATGACGACTTCCGCGATATATCATCACTGATTGATGACGATTTAACTGATGTCTCAGGAGAAAACCTGACAAATCTGGCTGCTCGCAATCAGCGACAACAAAACGCAGCTAAAGAAGCGTAACCAAAAAAAAAAAAAAAAAAACTTTACTTAAAGGAAATTGGCCGCAAAACAAAATTAAATCACGTTTAGTTTTATCAAGTTAAAAAGACAATTTATAGTTTTTTATACTGTTCAATACCAAATCTATAAATATTTTTCAGATCATTTTAGTAAATGTACATAAAACAGCTTTATTTTTGAAAATCATAAGAAAACCAAGAGTATCAAAAAAATTGCAGAAACAAATATCCGCCCTCTGAAGAGCCTCTTAATTTAAGTTAAATAACGTCACGTTTATTTTTGTGATTAAATATTTATTTTAGTATTAAGCATAATTTATTAAATAAAAGTTATTTATTACATGAACATTATTAGATGGCGTCCAATTATTAATAGTCACTAATAGAAAGTTTCCGAAATTTAGTTGAGCAAAGTACATCTCCACTACTTTGCTGGAATTGGCCCACTGCACATACATACATGTTATGTTATTATGCTCGATAACACAAATTTTAGAGCAAGCAAGCAAGCTTAATATGAGTATATTATTGATAGTTTAGCCAATTATGGGGACGTGGCAAGATTAAAATCTATCTCTCAGAACATAAAAAAATTTCCTAAAAATTTAATTACTAGAAGAACACTATTAGCGGGATAGCCAGCCTTTGTCTTCATATTTAAGGATTGTATGTAATTACTTAATTTTTATTTAAATTTAAATAAGGTTTAATTTTTTCAGCGAAAATATGGTAGCACTAAGTTATATAAAAAAATTTGCCACAAATTTCCCTGAATCCAAATACCTATATACATATGTATATATATATATATTTTTATTTTATCTAATGATAAGAATTAAGAACTGCTGAAATGTTTTAAACGAATAAGAGCAACTTTCAGAAAGAGTAAACCGTTAAAACAACCCGAATTTTATCAGCAGCCACAAATTTTTTATTTGCTTTGTTTCAAACATGAAGAAAAAGCAGTCAAAAACATATGGAAATTCGGAAAACTTATTTAGCATTTATATACATAATGTTCGCTACATAATGTTTATATTTAATTTTGCAGTGAAAAACGAAATTTTATAATCAAATGGGTTTTAAATATAAATGGCACCAATTTATTGGCCCTACCTTTTTACAAAAACAAATTCCAAAACTCTATATTTTGGCTTTAAATACGCAACAGAACAAAGATTAAAAAAATCCGAAACATGTATTCGACATATTGAAATCCCATTTAATTTCAAAAAATAAAGTATATAATAAATAGTAAAAATACATTTTGCTTTTGTAATTGTTACAAAAACCAAACGCCATTTACCATTCCTGAGCTACACTTGTGTATACACGTGTAAAGTTGTGTGCAGACGTACATTTCTTTGTTTAATAGAAAACTAAAGCATATTTTACGGATTCTATTTGGAAGTAATGAATGTTTGAAAAGCACTGACAAATACAGTGCTGCCACACAGTTTAGTTGGACGAAATGATTTCCCTAAATTTGCTCTAGAAAATTAGATTTTGAGCGCTGATGGTGTAACATGGAACCAAAAATAAATACTTCAGATGTGGATATTTTTTTTTTGTCAACTTTATCGTCTATTAACTTTTCCTATTCGATTTTATATTAAGAAAGTTTAAAATAATAAAAACTCAAAATTCATAATACTGGTCACTAATTATGGCTTTAAATTTAAATAGAGTCTACTCGGTATAGAATGAATACTGACTAATATGAACTGCTGGTTATTACGAATTCTTAATATTTTTACATTAGAGTGAACACAGCTAACCTATAGAAAAATTAAACAACTTACAAAAATAATCTTTTTTATATATATACCTTTTTATGGTATCGTTACATTTCTCTTCAGTAGTAAATTCTTGATTTTCTGCATAAATTTTTTTTTATACACTCCATAAGTGAAGTAACTTTCTGAACAATCATTGCTCGAATTAATTAACTCTATTCATTTTATTTGCAGTATGCAGAATTTCATGCCCTAAAATTAAATTCATTTACAGTTTTTATATTACGTACAGATTATTTAATTGCAAATTATAAAGCGGGTATGACAAATATGATAACCGTAAAGGGTGCGGTCACGTTAATACATACTTATATATTTTGTCATTAAATTATTTTTTGATAATGATTAATGTTTGGAAGTTATTTATGAAAATATGAAAATATTTATTTAATCTGTACTTTCGACTTTATCATGTTTTCATATTGACTCTGTGTCCACTAGATACTTACAAGTGTACATTATTGCATTTTTTTTTACCATCGAATATTGATTGTGTTGTAAGAGAATTTGATTGTACACTAAATATGTACATATATATTACAAAAATTTACATCATTGTAAAACAATAGAGTAGACAGTTATATCAAGTCTAAAATAAAAATAATATATATAAATGAGAAATTTTTATTATTAGGCTTAAGTTCAGATTTTTATTTAATTAATGATAATTCAAATTACTAAGAGTTTTTATTTTGAAAAGCATTAGTACCTATGTACAATCAGACTAGCACAACGTATCAGTATACCGATTTCAAGGCCGCTACACCTCTCTTCAGCATTCAATTCTTCATATTTACAATTTTCGTAAAGTGGATACTAATTGAGAAGAATATAAACTATTTAACCAAGTTTTCAACAGAAATAGAATAAGAGAATTAATTTTTAGTTAATTTTTTATTCTACATACTGAAACAGTTCTGGTTAGTACGAAATTCCCTCATCACTGTTTGGAAATTACTAACAATCAACACAAACTCATAGTCCGTTATCATCAGAGTATTCTACTTTTTAATTTAAAGTTTTTGTTGTTTTTTTACTCTATATATTAGGGGAATTCACATTTTACTGTGACGCTTGTTATTAGGGTATGTTGCTCGTGCCCAAGCTGAATTATTTTTTTTATTCCATTTATGCATATTGAAAAAATTTTTGGTTAGTACGAAATTCCCCATATCTGATTGCTCACTACTAACACTCATAGTCCGTTATACTCAACGTATTCTACTTTGCAATTATTACTTATATATATTTATTATTTTCGAGTGCAATGTGGAAAACTCAAATCAATCCAAAAAACTAAAATTTTTAACTTCCCTAGGTTGTCAGCTAGTAGGTAAAAAATAAACTGATTTTTTTTATGCAGATTAGCTACATATGTTAGGAATTTACACTCAATATCCAGAATAAGTCAAAAATAATCTGTTACAAATTCAATGACTATAAAAATTATGTATATGCGCGCTGTTTAATTGAAAAAAAAAAACTCGCTTAATTGAAAATAAATATTTTTAATTTTTATTTTGGATCAAATTCGCTTACAAAATCCGTTTGTATGAAAAGCCGATTAATTTAAACATATTTTGCTTTGAAATGTGCTTATTTATATAGTGCCCACACCACACGAAAGAAACAACTCTTAATTTAATGGCGACAAAATACTTTTTAGCGATTGTTCATTTCATTTCAATTAAATATAATAAATTATTTATTTAGCTATTCCATAGCTTCTATCGCGGGCTTTGAGGCGACCGAATCAAGAAATTTTGAAACGTTTGTTTATCAAGTCTTTTGTTTCTGAAACGAAAAACCTGACACTAAGTTTGTTTCTTAAGTTTTTTTTTTTTTTTAAGTATTTAAATCGCCCAATGTATGTTAACCCCTAAAGTATGCTATTGATTTTGATTTCATTAACATACAGTATTGCCAGAATAACAACGGAGTTTAATAACAAAACGTAATAATACAATTGCATAAGTTGATAAAAAATGCTATGCAATAGCTTTACCGCGGCAGTCCCCGAGTCACAAACAATTGCTCTAATTTTTACACGCAACAACTTTCCTCCTAACTCAAGGCCATTTTCTAGCAGATCTTTCATTTTCTGAATAAATTCAGAAAAAAAATCTGATATATTGTTGGGCTTGCTTTTCCCAAGATAAATAACAATAGGAATTATCGGAATGTTTTTTATATTTACTATTCTTCTATTTTATTTATTTTATATTTCCTATTATTCTATAAAGTAGTTAAACATTTGTATGTCATAAAAATGATATTTGGAAAATTCCCTTAAAGTTTTAAAAGTGTTACTCGTAGCAGGTATGGGTACAATCGGTACATAAGTATGTACATATGTAAATCTTTCGATGAGACACTGAGTGATGGAATTTTGTTAGCACTTTTGTTCTAGTTTTGTGATATGTCCCCTTTTCACCAGTCATAACTCCGGAACACTTTGTACCAATCCCATTTTCAGCTATCATAGGACATGTATGTTTTAGACAATTGGTACAACATTTCCCGTAGGGATTACATACGAGTAAAGGCCGTGCCGCACTATCCTACACAATCGTACGATTCATTCACAGGAAAATCTTGCAGAAATCTGACCGACTTTAAAAAATCGTTTCAAAATGGTGTTGTAGGTGCCACACTATCATACAAATCTGATGCCAAAACATATGGTTGACAATAAATACTCCTCTGATCGCATGAAAACTATCATTTTATGAAAATTTTCATAAAATTTTACAAATCGCACGACTTGCCAAAAAATCTGTTACACAGTTGCATTTTTAGTCCACACTACCATACATTTTTAGCACAGATGTCATGCTTTGCAAATCGCGCGACTGTGTAGGATAGTGCGGCACGGCCTTAAGTATTGTACTATGTAAATAGTCTGGCGACATTGTTCATAGTCAGAAAGAGAGTATTTAAAAAAATAAATAAGAAATGCAATAACAAAACATAATCAGCGACCGGTAGATACGTATGGATGTGTGCTTGATTTTATTAACTACATACATACGTGCATACATACATATGTATGTATGTACAATGTACACATTTGATGTAGGAGACAAATTTGAGTACACTTTTGCACCGCGCTATTGGTTTGTGGATTTCAATTTTAAGTTTAGGGCTCAAATCTAAAAAACGGACTAATTATTAAAACCGTAATTTTGTAGCCCAAATTGAAACGTATGAAAAAGTTTTTACAGGCGGTTTAGAAAAAAATTTAATAATTTAAAATAAAAAATTTTGAAAAAAAATTTGTTTTCATTGCGTAAAAAAAAAAACAATTTACTCGTATTCCTAATTTTCTTCTCGTGCTTACTAAATACAATCGAAGTTGTTTATTTATATTTTCTTAACGATTTTAGTTTTTTTGTATGCATGTACATATGTATGTACATATGTACATATACATATAGAATATGAAATAATTTCATATGAAACGTTTCAATGCTGAGCATTTCTTTCCATAGACAAATAATATCACTTAATCGATTAATCGAATAAAATGTATGGCTTAGTTATTTATTTTCAGTATGTATGTATATGTATAAATTTTTAAATATACTAGCGGAACATATCAACTTTGCATTCGGAAAAGATTAAAACTGAAATTTTCAAATGTTCTCCGCAATGGTTTTCAACTGCAGAAGGCAGATTTGCTGATTAAATTCAAATAACTGTCAAATTGCAAAGATGGGATTTTGATACCTCTTCTCTACTTTAGATTTTTTTTTAGCTTTATTTTGAATTTTTATATATCTAGGTACATACATATATACATGGCTACCAACGAAATATAGGTACATTTAGATAATTCTAACCCGCAACAAATAAATAAAATTTGAAATTGCATAAGTTGATAAAAAATGATATGTAATACCTTTACCGCGGCAGTCACCGAGTGCCACACGTCTTTTTTTTCGTTGAATAAAAGATTAAATAAATTATTTTACCCCTCGATTTAATTGAGTAATTTTAAATACTTACTCGATTAATGGATTAGATACTTACTCGAATAGAATCAAACTTCTAATAATCGATAGCCCATTTTTACCATATAATAAATACCCTTCTATGAAAAATAAGTATATAATAATATAAGTTTATTATTTGCAGTATTAAAATCATTGCAATTTCTCTTTTGAAAATCATATAATTTTTTTTTTTGTTTATTTGGTTTACATATTTTTCTATTTAATGATTCGATTATCTGTCGTGCATTTACTATTCGATTAATTACGTCAAACCCTGTCACTAGTGTTGATATTTAAAGAGGGATCGGAAATCAAGTATAGGTACAGAGAGAAGAGATAGCCCAACTCACTAACAAATTTTGAGAGATCTGCGATAACTAAATAACAACCAGCGTTGTCAACTTGGTGCGTTTCGCACCTTTTTTGGTGCTTTTCTAAATGTTTTGTGCGAAAAATATCTGAGTAGGTGCGTGGTGCGCTTTTTTTTTAATTTTGGTGCCTTTTTTTAATTTTGGGTGGCAAAGCATATTAAACACAAAAGAATTTTATACAAAAAATACAACTGTTTGAATATCATTTCATTCAATTGTAGACAATTTTTACATTCAATTTTACAGACCATAATAAGAGCAACCATTAATGATGTTTAAGAGGTACCAAAACACATTCGCAAAAACCGTTAAACCGTCTTGTTGTTATAGATAATTTGTAACATTTCATTATAAGAAATTTGTTGTCCCTTTTAGATTTTCAGAGTACCTAATTGTTTGTTGTCGTAAAAGTTGCTGTCAAGTCTGTTAAAGAGCTTAGCAAAAACAAAGTATTCTCGAGACTAGCGATCATTGTTCGATTTTCATAAAATGCATAAAAAGTGCGTTTATGTAAAGTGTTGTAACACTAAAATTAATAAAATTTCTATTTACTAAAAATAATATTTAAAGTTAGTATCAATAATGGAGTCTAAAAAAGGAGATCATAAGCGAAATACAAAAAGATTTGGAAATCACAATGTGAGTTTAAGCAATGGATTCGGCCTTGTCCAAATAATAACATAAAAGCAAGATGTTATTGCAAATGCGATATCACGCCTAAATATCCAACCTTGTTCGGCATGCTGGAACACGGAAACACATTGCAGCTTTAAGCCCATTTAGCTACAACGACATCAAGAACCAACATTGTACAAAATGTTTTATCCCATTACAAATATGATATCATGCCATTAGCAGTACAATTTGAATCCGATGTCGAAATATTATCTATCTAGTATTCAAAATCGGTGGAGAATAATTCACTTCATGCAATGGCACAATATTGTATCAACATTAGAATTTTGGATTTTGTAAAGACGTAAAATTAATTCAATAAAAAAAAAATTCTGAACGTGGTGCGTTTTTTGTTGAATGGCGCGTTTTTTTCTCCATTTTGGTGCCTTTTGAAATTTCAAAGTTGACAACGCTGATAACAACACATTATGAATTTTTATTATCAACTTCTTAAGCATATATTTTATATACAATATACACAAAATACAAATACAAAACGGAAAAAACAAAAAACAAATCGTCCAAAAATTATTCCAATCTGTCCAATCGAGAGCAAAAAAACAAAAAGAAATTGTAAAATGCTGGAGAGTTATTCGTTACGTTTAAGATCGAGAAAAAAACAAAGTATATTTTAATACAAAACAGCAAAAATTAAATATTTAGTTGTTTTCAATGCATTGATCAGTTATGATCAGTTCAAATCCGTGCCTCACTCAACACACTTCACTCGTTCCACATAACGAGGAGACGGTTTAATTGATTAACTATAATAAAACACATGTACTATTCATAACAAAATAAATAAATTATAATACCCACTCGTAAATAAAACAAATTAATCGATCGGTCGCATGCTTCTTTCTTTACTTTCTTTGTGTCATGATAAAAAAAAACTGTGCAGTAATCAACAACAATTGCAGCAACTTCAACAACATCATCGAACAAATACATACATATATAATTGAGTGACAATTGAATTTAATTTTTGTGTTAGTACATTTTCGCTTTTTTTATTTAAATTGCATTTTTTATTAAATATTTACATACTACTATTGATGGAAATAAAATTGTTTTCCACCGTTTTGTGTATCTGTGTTGATTTGTTTGTTTGTTGAAAAAACCAAATTAAATAATATGTACATATACATATGTTTATGTATGTATGTATGTACCTAAATAGGTATTAGAAAAAAATTTATAAATTTACATACATACATACATATGTATGTATATTCAAAACACTGAAAAGTGTAAAATCTAAACATGTGTTTACGAAAATAAAAGTAGCCTAAAGCAGTGTCTTCAATCACTCGGTGACTTGATTTTGCAAAATCGAAAAAATTTTTGTTTTTAAATTGATTTATGACTAAAATTTTTGGGAAATAAACCAAATCTTATAAAACACAAACATTATTATATATGTATGTATGTACATAATGACATTTGTGTATGTACGTATATACACACATGCATATGTACATACATATGTATATAATTCAGTTCAGGAACAGACTAATTTGAGTTTCCAAAAGAAAATATGCCCTAAAGAATGACCTTTGCAGGTCATTTATAGGGAATTTTTAAGAAACTAAAAATAATAGTTATTGTACAGCAAAGATATCCCTGAATTTCCCGAGACCCAAAAACTTGTTTTTAGGCTTAACGGCTGATTAGAACTCGGATTCGATCTATAAAGCAGTTTAAAATTTATAGCATAGTAGTTTTGATATGTTTTGTTTAAGCGCACTTTTCACTTAAATGCACAATAATAATCATTTTTTAACTATTCTTTTAAAACCCATACAAATTCGTTTCAAAGTGCACTTTTTGTATGTATGTATATTGTTGAATGACCAATATTTTTGGAATTTTAAAATTATTTTCATAAAAAAATCAATTTTAACTGCTCTTTGACTTAATATATATTTATATATATATATATATATATATATATATATATATATATATATATATATATACTAGATGACCCGGCAAACGCTGAATGCCATACAAAATATTTCTAGTGCATATTTTGGGTTTTATATAAAAAATAGGGAATGTGTTAAGTGTGTGACGATGACCGCCGATGAAAAAAATACCAAATAATAATTTTGTTCTGTTTGAAATACGAACGCCGATGATTCTCCTGCATGAGGCGGACATACTGCCATCTGTCATTCAACAACAAACATACTTATGGGGCAAACATGGCGCCATCTGTTGGGTTAATACATAGTTTCGTAAATACAAAAATTGCCCCCTCCCTCCCCTCCTCGAGCCCCTAGCGGTTTGAAAAATAAATAGTAGCCGATTCTCAGACTTACTGAATATGCATAAAAAATTTCATAAGAATCGGTCAAGCCGTTTCGGAAATACAGAAATTGCCCTCTCGCTCCCCTCCTCGTGCCCCTAGCGATTTAAAATATACCTTAGAACCTATTCTCATATCGGCCAAATATGCATAAAAAATTTCATTAAAATCGGTCGAGCCGTTTCGGAGGAGTTCAATAACAAACATCGTGAAACGAGAATTTTATATATTAGATATATATTTATACATATATATATTTATATATATATATGTATATATAAGATATAATATAGGAAATATATGTACATATGTATATATTATTTAAAATCCTGTTTTATAGCTGGGGGTCCATACTATGCGATTCACGCGTTTACGCGTCGTACGCGGCTGTCAAAAAAGTAGAATCAGTGTAATTATATGTGACAAGTTACACAGCACAATGCTTAAACGCGTACGACGCGTAAAGTAGGTTTACTTTCTACTTTTATACGCGTCGATCGCGACACGATAAAATGACAGCTGTTTTGGATAACCAAGGAGGACAAGTTATATTATACTTTCAATTTTATCGATAAATATGTTTGTTTCGTGGATTAATTTCTTCTATTTTTTGTACTAATATTTTTTTTATGACAATATTTACACCACAGCTGATCAAAACAAAACAATTAGTGCGTAAAAAGCGTTGTATGTAACTTGAATTTAAATACGCATATGAAGCGTCAAACACGCAACGCGTAAATCGCGTGGTATGGAACCTCCCCCTTAAGTGCATTTTGTATACAATATCCGCACAAAAACATAAATGTGAAAATAAGTCCAAGTTCCTATCCAAAAAATTTCGGCCGTAAAAAGTACTGAGATCAAAATAAGGACCAAGTTCTTGATAGGTACAATTCCGTCTCATTTCTAGGCAACCTATAAGCTTGGCAAAATTTTTCCAAGAATTCTTTGCCACATTAGAAAGGCAAAAAAATATTGCCAAGCTTATGGGTTGCCGAATAAAATGATTGAATGTATTGTAAAATAGAAACAATTTTCATTAATCACTTTCATTTCAAAATTCGTATTTTGGGAAGGAGACAATTCCTTGTGATGGAGTTTGTGCACATATTACACAAGCGATTTTGACGAATCATATAACAAAAAAATTAAAAAAAAATTTTGGAGAAGGGCAACATCTATGTATATATTTTTAATCAGTTCAAAATTTTGGAATCTATAAACGTTTAAGATTGATACTAATACAATGCTTCGTCTTGCACCAGTTCAAAAACCGCAGCTGTGTTTGTGGACAATGAATGTAATTTGCTCACGACAGTGCACTAAAAAATTCTCATTTGATTTTTCCTCAAAATTAAATTGATTTAAAAATATACCGTCTTAATAAATACAAAATCAGTTTAAAAAAATTAATTTTAATATTTTCCAAAAATTTATTGATTTACCCTCGCATATTTATTTTAGCTTGTTATTTTGTACTGTATTTTCTCGTACATCTATAAAATGTAATTCTAGATTTTTTTTCACCATGACTTGACGACTATTTATTTGCTAAATTCCAAAAAAATAATAAGAAAAATTCTAGACTCTGCTTAGGAAGGAAATAGAATATGTTTGGACTTTGAAATACAGTAATAAATATTATATTATTTATGTTAACAGTTTTTTGTTTTTAAAACGAAACCGCTATAAAACATGTTGTTAAATAATATTAAAAAAATTAAATTAATTCAGCATAAGAATACATACAAGATACCCAACGTATACAGTGAGGAGCAGAAGCGAATACATTTTTCTTTTTATATTATTTTATTAAGCTTTGTCATAGTAACATTAAAAACTAAATAAAATCTCATATATAAAATACTCGTGCCACGATGTTTGTTATCGAACTCCTCCGAAACGGGTCGACCGATTTTACTGAAATTTTTTATGCATATTTGGTAGGTATGAAAATAGGTTCTAAAGTATTTTTTAAATCGCTAGGGGCACGAGGAGGGGAGGGAGGGGCAATTTCCGTATTTACTAAACTATTAACCCAACAGATGGCGCTATGTCCGCCTCATGCAGGAAAATCGTCGTCGTTCGTATTTCAAAAAGAACAAAAATATTATTTAGTATTTTTTTCATCGGCGGTTGTCGTCACACACTTACAATATAACACCCAAAATATGCACTAGAAATATTTTGTATTGCAAAACAACGTTTGCCGGCTCATCTAGTTTTTATATAATTTGATCGATAAAGTTTGGATTCGAACCCGAGCCCAACTAAATATGTTCATAGAATGTATAATCAATACAAGAAAAAAAAAACGTAGAATTTGATATGATAAAATTTTATAAATAAAAAACTTTATTTTATCGCCTTAAGAAAGAAAATTCCAAGTTCATTGTACTGTTTTCAAAGCGGAATTTTAATAATTAAGATAAACAATCTGTAAGTAGTACTAAAGAACGTTTAAAATTTCATAATATTTCATTAATTGTATAAAACAATTTGTGTGGGTATTTAAATACATTAACAAGCCCTCATTTTCATAATTAAAATTATTTGCATAAAAATAATGGGAATAATTGTGAAAAAAAAAACTTAAAAAAAATATTTTTCAACCAAAAGAAATTTTATTTTTGGAAATACATTTTAAAAATAAACTTTGCGGAAAATTACATTTTTACAAAAGATACTTTTTGGTATAGCCACAATTTATAAAATATGGTTTTCGGAAAAGATATTTTTACAAGGCAATTTTTGGGTTTGTTAAATGTACTTTTTGGAAAGTAAATTCTTTAGAAATCGGTTTATATATGTAAGAGAAACAACAAAGTGTGCTTTTCGGAAAAAGTACTTTATTTAAAACAAGTTCGCTTTTAAAAATCTTTCTATTTTGGAAAATGTACTGTTTTAACAAGTTGCTGTTTAAAAATTTTCTATTTTAAAGACACACATTTTTGCAATTGAAGTTTTTGAAATATATAATTTTAAGAAGGTGCTCTTTGCAATAATACATTTGTTGAAAGTACTATAGGAAATGAAAAGTGTACATTTAAGTATTGTTTAAAATTTATTTTCCAACTCTGCTAAGTACATAACTACACTGTTCATATAATTAATCAAACTTTCTAGTTGTCATTGAATCTTTAAATGTCATCTAAGCGTTATAGCATTTAAATGAGAACGATGACTGATGTCCGACAGAAATATGAAGAGAGAAAAACTTGTTATAGGTCAAAAAATAATACATATATTTTATTTTTTAGTCTTATCACCCCAAAAAAAATACAGAAAGTTGTTTCTTATCACATGTTTTTAGGTTTTATATTGTCTGCTTTCATAAAACTAATAGCAGAAAACATAAATCAAGATAAGAAATCAATTCGAAAAAAGTATTTTTTTACAAACATTTATTATTTTATTATGTTCGTTTTTTATTATAATAAACTTATACTGCTGATAGATAAAGTGCCACAGCCACGAGTAGGATCGTTTAAGAATAGTTTTGCTAAGCAGGATACCTCAAGGACTTGATTTCTTTATTTTAAGTCTGTCAGTTTTTGAATTTTGCTCAAAGATTCAATTAAACAGAATTACTGTGATTGAGAATTGATCCAAATAAAATTTTTGGAATATTTTGGAAATAATTAAACAAATAAGGTATTAACACTACTTTTGAGACACCCTAAAACTACACAAAGTTTAAATAAATTAATAATGTTTGTAATATTTTTAACTTCACGATATCAAAAATAGGAAGTTAGTGATTTTACTCCGAAGTTTTCATCATAGGTCAACGTTTTGAAATCACGGGAATCTTTTCTATTTTGATAAATGTAATTTTCATTTCTATTTCATTTCACCAATGTATAACTTGTGCGATAGTATTTTAATTATTTATTATAATAAACAAATACCGGTTTTTTGTGACTGAAATATCTAAAAACAACATAATTTACATTGATTTCATTGAATAATGTAATTTAACTGCCAAATATGTTTGTATCTATGTATGTACAGTGTATCACATAAATACGATTACGGCTGCGGAAACTATACGAATATGTTGGTAATTTTTTAAAACTTTTATTTTAACCGAGTTCTCGCCTTGCGCTCGCTCTATTCAACACGGTATTTAAAATCTCTCACTATAATAAGTTCGCCCTCTCCCAGCTTTAATAACGACTTCAAAAAGCTGCATAAAATTGATTTTCAAGATTTCGCTAATTCTTTTGAACTGAACAGCATCATGTACTTTCATTTTTATAAAAGGATTGCTCTTAGCGGGAAGTTTCTATGATGAGCCAGAAGATCAACCCCGTCCCGCTTTTTTTATTTTAGTTAATATTTGATACTGGAATTATGCTCCAAGCGGCTGACCTCCAATGCCTTTTCTTGCCATCTGTTTATTTCACTTTATGAGAATATGTATTAGAAAAAATAATTTTCTCTGAAAAGTGAAATGATCTATGACACGCCCATGAAATGATTTTTACTTTTTGAATTATTTTTTCTACTGAGCCACGTCCATGAAAACTAATTATTAAAATCTTGAGAACTAAACTGTATACTCGTACTTATTTACTTCCTTAAAATTACTAAAACCAAAAAAAAAACAGAAAAAATTATTGAGATGCATACACCAAATCTTAAAATCCAAAAGCGAAGAGAAGAAGGTCAAGTTTATTATTATCGGTCAAACAATGGTAATATAAAGTGAAAATTCCATCATTATTTGTATAATTATGAAGCAAACAAAATTTGTCTGCAATACGAGTGAATATGTATGATTTCAATGAACTCGTGTTTTCTATTCAAGGGCAAGCAAACAATTTTTTGTGTGTACTTTATGACAGAACTATAAGAAAGATATGCACATACGAGGTTTGTTCAAAAGAAAAGGTGGATTTTGAATTTGTGTACATTCGATTCATGGTGGAATTAATAAGGTGCGCGCAAGAAGGAATATGGTTTTTTGTAGGGTTGTGTTTTGACCGTTAAATGATCTGCAAAAATATGTTAAGTTACTTCGGTCTTGTCAAAAGTTGCTTACATTTCTGGCCGCCATCATGAATATTTTTGTTTACGTTATGCTTTTTGTTTTTGCATAACCACTATGTACTCGTATGTTATGTATACAGCTTTTTTTTTTTGACAACATTGGCTAATTTTTACACAAACAAAATGCATGTCGTTTTTTGTGGTTGCGTTGATAAGCGCACCTTATTAATTCCACCATGATTCGATTATCAATTTTTTTTTGTTCTGTTGGTACACATGTGTTAGTCATATGTTGATAATAAATTTCGATAATCGAATGTACACAGCCCGCGAAAATTCAAAATTCGCCTTTACTTTTGAACAAACTATGTATAAAAAATGTTGACCAATTTTATTGCTATGTAATAGGGTGTTTTTTTATAGAGGTATAGAACTTTGGCATGGAATAAAATAAAGATGAATTTTTTAAATTCATATGTATGAAATTTACTTCATTCGAAAGATAATCTTGTGGCATTATAATTTAAATATAACTTCTTGCATATGACCGCCACGGCTGGCTCGGACGTAGTCTAATCTGGAGGTCATTTTGTGTGCTATTAAAACATTTTACTGTGCAGATATTTTTGGCGTGTGAGGGGCTATGCACATATTACGTAACGCTGTTTTTAGAGATTTTTTATCCCCGTCCCTCTTGTATCGCTTTTAACAAATTTTTCAGTGCAAAATTTCCAATCCGTAACAAATTTTGAAACCCATAACCCCCACCCAGCAAAAAATTTTAATATTTCTATATTTTTTATAAGAGGTTTAAATAGTGTTTAGGTAGGTAAAAATAATATATATATATATATATTTTAGGTTCTGAATACGCGCTCAACTTCTGCGTTACTGAAAAGCAAAACTAAAAATTTTATCACAGTAGTTGACAATTCTCCAAAGGGGTTTTCATTAATTTCGTTTTTGTGCTCAAAAATATTAATCCAAAATACTGTAGTTGACTTTTGGTTTTTCCATTCATAGGAATTTAATTTTTGCCATTGTAATTCTAATAGAGTAATATTATCAACGCTAAAATTTTATTAAAATTTCGGAATCTGAGCCTAATTTAATTTTCTGTTTCAGAATCTATAGCGGCTTTTTTGAAATCAGATATTGTTCAAAATTATAGCTAAAATCGGTATTAAAATAGAAAATCGTCTAAATTTGATTTTAAAGGATCAAAAATGTCGGACTTCGAAACGATTTGATTACAAAGATTTTTCAAAGCAAGAGAAGTTCTGAAAACAGTAGCATCGGGTCCACTTCGTCACTTTCAAACGTTTTATTTACTTTTTGAACATCAGAAATGAATGGCTTTAAAAATTTAATAAAGATTAAATTTTTTCACTATACAGATTATTATTACATATTATTTTATAACTACTTTTTTATATGGTTGCAGCACATAAATTTATTCTAATAAACTATTTTCATTATTTTAAAATACAAATTAATTACACGAAATTAAAATTAAAGAAAAAGCTAAATGCATTGTTGGAAAAAGCTGGAAAAAAAGCTAAGAGCTAAATAAAATATTTCGAGTTAAACATTAAAAAATAAGGCTAAATTTAGCTCCAAAAGAGCTAATATGGCCTCGCTGATAAGCACCGCTCTTCGTGCAAGGTGCAAAAAGAGCTGCACAGCACTGCGTTTTTTTGTTTCGTATTCGGCTTGTCACACTACAAAATGTATTTAACATTTTATGACATGGTAGTGCCATATTTGAAGACCTCTACTGAACATTTAAAAATTGTTTTACTTACATATGTACATATTTTTACATTTCTTAAACATTTGTTTGCAGCCACCTGTTTCGGTGGACTTTCACATACTTATTTAATTTTAGTTCTTCTATTTTTGGAGATAAACATTCCTCTACTGAACTTTAATTACCAACTTAAGATGATATGAACAAATTAGGCTTTAATTTTTAAACGCTAGTTGCAAAATATATACATATTTTTTTTTAGTTTTTTAAGAAGGTTATTATCTTACGTCAAAGACAAAGGGGTTTTTTTTAATTAAAATTATTCAAAATTAATATATGTTTGTACATTTTATGTACTTTTTTAAACTTAATGTATGTACATATGTATTATTTTTTTTGGAATTTATTTGGAAAATATTCGCATGAATTTGGCGACACTAGTAAGTACTAGAGTTGTCAACCGATTAAGAACAATTCGATTAATCGATCAAACAAAACGAAACTCTTGTTCGAATAATTTTAAAATGCCGATTTGCGAATAACGAATAAATCGATTAATTAATGTCAATTAATCGAACAACTTTTTTTAGTTTAAAATGCATACGTCAAAAATGTTTAAATTTGTTTGTATGATATGAAAAAAAGCGAGTACTTTATATCAACCAAATACATATTATTTTGGATGTTTGCAGTTGTTGTCGAACTGTGCGTTACCTACATAGTAGTCGTGCTATGTTTTGAATGAAACGTTAAAAAATTTTCAAGAATGGGGTTTTTTCACTCTCATTGAGCTCGTTTTGGAAGTATTTTACCAAGCACAAAAATGAAAAAAAAAACAAAGTCACATGTAACAAGTGTCCTAAAGTATACAAAATTGTTGGATCAACAACAAAAAAATTAATAATCCTTTTGCAACAGATTTACGAAAACGTATTAAAATAAGAATAAATGAAGGACCTATAAAATTTTTAAATACGTTAATAATATTTTTTAAATTCTGGAAATTTTCCGAGCAATGAAAGTTTTTTAAAATATTCTTAAAAAAGTGAAAGTAAAGAATAAATTATACTCCAGATTATTTTATGTTGAAAGTAACCAGAATAATTCAAATGAAAGTAATGATAAAGAAGATATTACTAGTAATGAAATTAACAATCTTTTATACGAATTAAATAATTATATTAAAAGTATTAAAAATTCAAAATTCAATATATAAAAAGACTTCAGCGATATATTAGACGATATGGTATATTTGGAAAAAGCTAAAAAAAGAACAGAAAAATTAGATAAACTATTTTATGCTCCTCTTACAATATCACCTACCTCGACAATTAGCGAAAAATTTATTTCAAAAACCAAAACCAAAAATCGTTTGAAAGCTAAAAAATTTAGTCAACTTTTATTTGTAAAAGATTATTTCTTAAGAACAACCCAAATTGTCTGATTTCACAAGAAAAAAAAACATTTGATATTTTTTGACAGAATGAAGCATGTTTACATAGTTTTATGTATTTTTTGTTAATAAAAATATTAACTATTTTATTTTTAAATTTTTTGTATGAAATGTTTATTTTTTGTCAATAAATTTTTTAAATCATTTTTTATTCGTTGTTCTCATCGATTAATCGAAAAAATTTTCAGCTTTAATTGTTTGATCGAACGAACAAAATCAATTATTTGAATTATTCGAACAAAGTTGAAAGGCGAATAATTGACAACTCTAGTAAGTACTTACATATGTATATACTTTGTATACCTACTTATATTGCGAGAAGTTCTATTATTGTATTTCTGGCTACCGCTAAAAATGCCATTTGCCCCACAGTGTATACTTCGTTTAAATATCTAAGTACATAGTATGTGTACCGTCGTCCGTCCTTAGTATGTATATTTAATTTTTATTCATATACATACATACATACGAGTTAATTTTAATTTTTTAATTTTATTGTTACATGTATTATTTTTGTCTCTCGTATAAATGATTTGCATTTCTCAATAAAGTCGTGTGTGCGTGCATTTCCTATTTTATTTCTTACTTGTTGCGTATTTAATAAATTTACCACATTGTATTATTGTGGTAGATATGTATTTCTTGCAGCATTGCAATTTAATATTCAAGAAGCCTTTAAAAATAAATCCATTAAATTAAAAGTTCAGTTAAAAGTTAACTGTTCAATACGATAATAATAGTTATACTTTTATTTAAATTTTTTTCTGAAGAAAAGATACATATGTATGTATGTATGTACATACATACTCCCACGTATTTGTTTAACAAATTCTGAAAACTTTTCAATAAAAAATCGGATAACTGCCTGATAAAACATTAGAAAAGTTTACGGTATTTAGATAATTTTTACATACTGTTGCAATGTTGCACATACATACATATATAGATTTAAGACTGACTGTTCCTAAAAACTGCACAACAAAATATTATTTTTTTTTTTTCTAAATGACAAAACATTGTATACTGAAAATATTTTTTAAATAATTTAAATAAGTGGCATTTTTGTTTCGATGAAAATATTCACTGATTGAAGGTGTTCATTGTTGCAATTTTTAAACAAAATTAATGAACCAGTTCATTGATTTAACGCACTTGTAAATTAGGTCAAATCAGTGGAATAATGAAATTTAGTTATATGGGATATTGTGACTAAGGGGCTGTGCACATATTACGTAACGCTGTTTTCAGAGATTTTTTACCCCCCCCCCCCCCCCCCCCCCCCACACACTCCTTCGTAACGCTTTTTACTAATTTTTCAGTGCAAAATTTTTAATCCGTAACAAATCTTTAACCCCCCACCTCCCCCTAGAGCGTTACGTAATATGTGCACAGCCCCTAACTACGAAAGTGACCCTGTGATAAATATTTTGTGGGACATTTAATCCCTTTTATCAAGAAAACAACAAAGAAAAACATAAAACGAAAAGAGAGAGACAAAGACATAGAGGTGGAAATTGAAATATTCCTTTTGGCGTTGCACATAAAAGTGCTAAGCTCATCTTAATCCTTAGGTTTAAGGATTATAAAACTTATAACCAGAAGCCAAACAGCAAAAATTTAACTATCTCAAAAATTAATCTCAAATACAAATTTACGAGAAATTCTCTAAAGTAATAAACTGTATAGAAATTTAAAATTTTGAAAAGAAATAATTTTTGTGTAAAATCATACAGATGTTGTTAGAAATCGCTCCTCTAAAAACAAGAAGTATGTTTAAGCTACGTTTAAGAAGTAGTATTCTTTATATGTAAAATAAAATGAGAGCTCAGTACAGACGTATGTATATCTCAATCTAAGAGGAAGTTAAAATTTTAGTCGCCAGTTTTCCAAGTTTCCCTTTTTTTGTTTGAGACATGACTATCCTGCGATATTAATTTATTAAAATTATTTAACTACACTTTTAAATAATACATACAGATTTCGGAAGAAAATGGCTTCAAAGGAGCAAAATGGTGGTCGTGTGGGAATGATGAAAAAACTACGACGATCAGCGTCGGCCAGCGAACACAATTTGAGTGAATTGCGTAAGCGCAAGTCAACACAAAATCTATTCGATCAACATGGCGCACCTATAGATCTAAAACAGTTCCGTCAAGTTTTGGATAAGGAAGACAATGGCAATAATATAGAGAAAAAGACTAGATATCGGAGAACACAAAGTGTAACCCGTGCTGAAGAAATAACAACCAAAGAAGAAAAACAACGTAAAGAACAACCGGATAAACCGTAAGTTATAATTTTAGAAACACAAACTTTGCTATTTTGAAAACGTGCTAAGAATTCAATTTTTTTTTGTTTCTTTATAGCTGCCATCGGCCTAGAGATTCCCTATTTTCTTGGAGTTCTGGTTTTAGTAATTTTACTGGTTTAGTTAATTGGGGTTTCTTATTGTTAACTATTGGTGGCTTTAGGCTGTGTTTGGAAAACTTATTAAAGTACATACATATTTTTTATGGAATTTATTTCAATGTTAGAAAAACAAATTAAAAGATAAATTTTTATATTTGTAGATATGGCATTAGAATAAATCCTATTGAATGGTACTTCTTTTTGAGTGGTAGAAATAAAGGTGACGGACATGCTTCATTGTTTTTAATTTTATGTAAGTAAAAAAAAAACGTTTTATTGCCATCAATTGTATTTCTTAAGATTTAACAAAATTTTCATATTCACTAGTCGCGAAAATAACTTGACTTGCAGATAACGAATTTTGCCATAGAAATGTTTTTTACTCTTTTCTAATACATGAAAATGTTTTGTATGAAAATGTAGGCTACTTTTATTTTTCCAGTAAAATCCAGTAGTTGAGTAAATTTTGGCGATTTTGAAAATTTTACTCTCGAGAATAGATCTTGCACAAAAAAGTACGCCAATGGATCAATAAATAGCTTAGTGTTGTAAAATATGTGCTGTTTTGACTACCCAGTTTTTGGTAGTTCATTCAATGCGTTTTAATAATTAAAAATTCGTAGCGAAATGTATTTATTTAATGAACTTGATCAACAAGAGGGTATTTACTCAAAATTTTTAAAATCTCGCTTTTTGCAAGAAATCGATGGACAGTGGTCATATCTATCCACTGTAAAAATTTTACACCATTTTCTTCACTCTTTCACCCAAAAAAATACAGTTGTATCTCTCTTTGTGATAGAAGAATAGTATAAAAAAAAAGTTTTTTGCCTCTACTGAAAATTTTAAAATTTTGAGTTAATACCCTCTTGTTGATTTTGTTTTCTACTGCATTTTTTGCGCAATACAAGTGTTTTGCTAAATGTTTTCTTATACATTTTTCATATGAACAAAACACCTCTAGTAGTAAAACATGGCGCCCATTTAGTTTGAAGAAAAAAGTAAGATTATAAATAAAATTATTTAACTTTAACATTTGTTTGTTTTTAATTTTCTACGCCACATTAAACAAATGTGGAGCGTTTCTTATTTTCAAAAAGTTTGCTAAAATAATTTAGAAAAAACAGCACAAGCTTCAAACTTATTTCGAGATTCGAACTTGAAAATATTTACAGCATAATGGAAACATACTATTACATTGTCCAGTAAAAATTTGCAAGCTCTCGGTGTTTTAGTGTTATTTTCGGTTCAATATTTTCCCAGACCCCGTTTTGAAGGCTGAAGAGCAATTCTGCATCGAAAATACCATTTTGTCTGTTGTATTTTTTGACAAGTTTCTAAACTTATTCTTTATAATTATTCATCCTTAACACACAACAAATGAAAACTTTTTATATAAATATGAACTTATACAGTAAATTTAAAATATCTAATTTCAGATTCTATTGTTCATTTATCAATATGTCTTCTAGTCGAAAAAGGATTAGCTATGGTAAGTACATAAATAAATTTTATAAAAATATCAAACTGTAAGCAAAATAACTCGAAATAGACATATTAGGTCCGTTTGTTTACTTTTCTAGTAAAATTCAGTAGTTGAGTAAGTTTTGGCCAATTTGAAAGGACTATTCTCAATAATGGATCTTGCACAAAAAAGTACGCGAACGGAAAAATTGCAAAAACTTGCAGTTTATTCAAAACAGCTGATCAATAAATAGCTTAGTGTTGTGTAAAACATATGCTGTTTTGACTACCCAGCTTTTGGTAGTTGATTCAATGCGTTTTAATAATTAAAAATTCTTAGCGAAATCTATTTATGAAATGAACTTCTGTAAAAGCTTTCACACTTCTTTATTTTGTAGATGACAATTAGTTTATTCTGGTTAAATAACATATAACCTTAAATCTCTAAAACATAAATGAAAATAAATCAATAAAAAGAAAAATTTTACTACGGAAGGCAAAAAAAGAAATGTAGATATGTATTTTCTGCTCTCCAGGTACCTTTCGGAACATAGAAACTAATTATTTTCATTTTTGCTGCACTTTTAATTCAGCTTTTAAACTTTTAAATGTTTTTATTAAAATTTTATATATTATTTCGCTAAATTTTGTTTGTTTACTTTATTGAATCATATATTTCTGTTTTCTATTGGATTGGCAAAAATATGTTCAGTAAAAATTTGCAGGCTCTCAGTCAGACAACTGTCACTTTGCTCTCTCAATTGATGTTCTCTTTTGTAAATTTATGTGTAAACGAACACATTTCTGTGCAAATTTGCCGTAAAAGAACACACCTATTGTTGTCACAAAAAGTTCCCATAAGTATCTATAATTTTGAAAAACAAACGACTTCTTTTAATAGAAAACATATTTGTTCAGCTTTTTACGAATCTTATGCGCGATTAAAATTAACAATAAGACATGACTATTATAAATTGCATGCGATCTTCGATTTATAGTGGCTTCACATCGACTAAAGAATCAAAATTCATGTTATATGCTACCAGCATGTGGAGCTTTTCGTTAAGTTTCCAATATTCTGTCGAACCGAATATTGCTTTCGACAGTGTATTGATTGGAATTGAAAATATTTTCAAAATGGTTTTTGCTTCTTGGAAGACTAAACATTGGGTGCCGCCGTGGCTGATAGGTAGCAATGCTAGCCTAGTAGTACGGAGGTTGTCGGTTCGATTCCGGCCATAGATCCTGGGTGTTTTCTGCAGACAAGCTAATCGCTTTGCGGGTTGTGTTTGTTTAAAAAAAAAAAAAAAAAAAAAATTAACTTTAAGCGCGCATCACCAGGTATGCCCGCAAAGGTACGCCACAAGGTGGTGTTCTATCACCTTTGTTATGGAATGTGACAATCAACGTTTTGCTAAAGAAACTAGAGTCCATGTATGTCAACACAGTTGCATATACAGATGATGTGGCGGTGGCAATATCGGGCCACCACTTAGCGAGGTCAGTAACTGGTGTTCACAGAATGGCCTCAGCGTCAATCCAACCAAAACGGAACTAGTACTCTGCTCTAGAAGATACAAAATTCCCACTTTCACTTTACCCAAAGTAATTGGCACTACACTAGCCCTATCGGATAAGGCCAAATTTTTAGGCATTATCCTAGACAACAAATTACCATGGAAAGACAATCTTCATGCACGTGCACCAAAAGCCTTAACGTCATTATATGTTTGCAGGAAAGCCATTGGTTCCTCTTGGCGTATAAGTGCTGAAGGGATTATTTGGATATTTGAAACGGTTATCAAACCAACACTTTTCTACGGTATGCAATATGGTGGAAAGCACTAGAGTTGGCAACAAACGTAAAGCGAAGAGAGAAAACTCATGATAACTGGTGCCCTTAGAACTATGCCCACAAAGGCTCTTTTCGCTATGCTGGGCTGGCTTCCGGTTGATCTGTTGGCTAGGAAGTTATCACTACGCACTGCGGTAGGACTGACGCATGGAAACATCGACCATGTGGTCATTCTAGCATTGTAGAGACCATTGGAATTATCCCTGATCTGATTGACTATTACATGCCAAAATCATCCTTTAATAGAGCATTTAACTACTCCTTATCGGATAACATCCCCCTACACCGCATGGGGCTTTAAGTGTTCACGGATGGCTCTAAACGGGGCTCTAGAGTTGGCGGGGGTGTCTACATTGAGGAATTCGGGATCAGGATTTCTTTCAGGATCCCGGACGAATATAGCATCTCACAAGCTAAAATATCCGCCATCAAAAAGGCAATAAACTGGCTGTAACGGTACAACGAGACAATTTCTGCGGTCTGCCGCTCTTAGCCTGCTGGAAGCGAATTGATGAAGCTCTTATGCAGTTAGCACAAACCAGATGGTATGGGTCTGCCATATAATGAATACTGCTCCAGCTACAATGACGAGGAAGGAGTAGAAAGCATCGCACCACTTCTATGCCTCTGCCCAGCTATGGAGGATCACCGCCTTCGCTTTCTAGGTAGAAGATCCTTCAGTACCCTCTCCGAGCTCTCAGAAGCGGAACTCGGTAGCCTTAGCTCCTTTATCAGGAGCAGTGGATGGTTCCCCTGTATCCAATAGCGGGCTTGACATCCTGCCCGTTCCACTGCAAGTCTCACCCCTTGCTTCGATTTTTCCCACCTGTTTTCTCTGTCCTCCTTTTGCCCACTCTTCTCTAGACTCTTCTAATCTCCTTTTTTCTACTACCATTCTATCCTACAGGCAACACAATGGAAGCACATAAGGATCCAAGTGGGCTGGAATCTAATCTTCCTCTTACCAGCAGCCTGCTACCTAACTTAACCTATTGCAAAGAGGCAGTAACATAACAAAAGACCATTTAATCTCCATCCATAAAGTAGTAGCAGACTTTCAACTTCGTGATTATATGGGCTTTTTGGAAAGATACTCGTATATTTTAACTAAATAGACCGGAATTAAACCCTTAATAGTTTCTCGAAATTGATATTCAGCCCATATGAACATCTCCTATGTAAAATGTATTTCCATACATACTAGTGATGTTACGAATACACGTATTCGTATTCGCCAAATTCAAGCGAATATTTGTCGAATAATTTGCACATACATTTTACAAAAAAAAAAAAAATCTTACTAAAAGTTTAAAAAGTACATAAACTGTACAAAAATATATTAATTTATAATAATCTGTAGTCGTTAACAATTCTTGGAAGCTGCAATTTCAACACATTCTATTAATCCTGGCTTAATTACCAATGCAGTGTGGTGCAATTTTGTCCTTATATTTAAATTAGTTGACAAATAAGGCAAATTTAGCTTATTACTTATAACTTTATTTCAGCGAGCCGACGAAAATCGGTACATTGTGCCGATAGTGGGATCTAAGCTTAAATCGTATGCGCAATTAGTAAATAAAGGACTGCACAAACCAAAATAATTCTAACTTGCCCATTTCATATTTTAAATTTCTTTCGAAATCGTCCTGCTTAAAATGTAACGAGCAAATTCCCTCCCTAAGGATCTTAGTAGTGTCTCTCCGATTTCCAAATTTTATCCAAAGCTTTTTTTTGGTCACAATTTCTCACTTGATTTTTTTTTCATCGCTATGCATGCATTTGCCCACTGCGCACTCAAACAAACAATTTTTCTCAATCAACATTTGCTTTATGATGATTTGATGTGTATAATGAAAATCGTGTACGAGATTTCATGTGTGTATGGATGTATAACTACATATGTATATATGTAGATGTACGTATGTATATGTTGATTGTTAAAAATTCTTGAAATCTGCTGGTTGCAGGTTCAAGGAGAAAAATTTTTAAATACTAGTCATTGTAAGATCGACATGTTTGTCAACTAGTCGAACTTATGTTTGGTTGGACTGGCATATATTTTATTGTTTGGTATGTTTGATATGGCTAGTTTTCATTGAGAAGAAATTGTTGCTGAACAATATATTACAGAGAATTTATTTTCATTTTGTGTGCTAGTAAAAAATTTTACTAGTTGTCAAGTACAAAAAACTGGAAATTTATTTGTTATCAGGTAAATATTTTAGTTTCTCTACTATCAAAAACGTATCATATTTTCTCACTAGTCGCTAGTATAATAAATAAAATTAAAAAAAACTAATTTTAAACCCTGGATACAAACCGCCTTAAGAAATTTTGTTTGTACATGATACATAAACTCGCAAATACATTTTGCGAATTACAAAGCACAAGCAAAATAGTAAATGAGTTTCGGAACTTTTCAAACGTAAATGGTAAAGATCTGCTGATGAGTTGGTATTTAGCACCCAACAAAATGCATATAAATTTCCTAACCCACAACAAATAAATAAAATTTTTAAAAATATAAAGCTACGTTCACATTTATCAAATATTTGTCGAAAAAAACGTAACCAAGAAAAAAACTAATAATTTATTTCCTTTAATTCCAATATTTGTTTAATTTTGGGTTCGAATTTTTTAAAAACTGTATAAAAATACTCTTTTGGAGAAGAATTAATTTTATTTTGTAATATAAAAATCGTTTTAAATGACACTATCCCTAAGCAAAACTATTGGTTACGTTTTTTTGGGCAAATATTTGATAAATGTGAACGTAGCTTAAGTTGTATGGAAAAAAATTTAACAACATAGTTTTGTTGTTTGTTTAAGAAAAGTCTTAAACGAAATTATGTAAATAATTAATTTTCTTATGACAATTACAGAAATATAAATACATATTTTGAGAAATTACACAGGTCGACAAATTGTTTTTGTTTCTCTGAGTTTATGTTTTTTTTACATAAACTGTTATACTAAGCATCGAAAAAAACAATAGATATTTGTGGTACATAGCATTTGTGCCGAATTAAATTTGAGGTTTGTCTGCTGTTATATTTAAACAAGTGATAACACTTTCTACAATGTACATATCCACCAATAATTTCACTATTTTCATTTTGTATGATAGAAAAAATTTGCCAAATTTTCCTTTTTGATTTTTTTTAATTGTACGAAAAACACCAGAAAACGTGAGTAGATTTAATCTGTTCTCTGGTCCGGATTATCAAGATTTTATTGTATTAAAAAACTTACCTTTTTCATAAACGCAGGATTAACATTTACACATATTGAAATCTCATTTAAATTATTGAATCTTGAATTTTAATTTTAGCAAATCTGAAATAGTTGAATATAGATATACAAATTTTATTTTCTTCCGTTATTTTACAAAATTTTCAATAAAGTAAATTATGTCGAAAATCAATCAACGGATGAGTATAAAAAGTTAACAAAATTTTGAAAAAATAATATAAAAAAGTAGAAAATTATGAAAGGAAAACTTACACAAAAAGAACTTAAAGGATACGTACGCCGTATTGACCGCAATATTTTTGCAATGCCTGTTTATGGTTATCGCCAATCGCGGAGATCATTTGGGGTACTTCGCCAGGAAGTGATTGAGCCAGTTTAGCTAGGGAATCAGCTAAAAACTTGCGACCATCTGACACTTCAGCCAAGAAGTCTTGTGTTTTAGGTTGTGCAAAACTTAGCTGAGAAAATGCAGCCTGGTAACCAGCGGTATCATCAGGTTCAACAAAGTTTTCGCCTTCTAAAGCTGAGTTATCGGGTGGTAATTCAAAAAGTTCCACTAAAGCCTGTAATAATCTAGACCAACTTTGATTGTAAGGCGGAGCTAACATCGCAGGACATTCACACAGTATTTTCGATATGCCCACAGCAACAATTTTGCGCTCTAATTCATTGGATACTTTCGCCATGTCTGGAATGAACACACGATCGACTACCATGCCAAACATATTGGCTTGTATTTGATCAATAAGTTCCACCAAAGCTGGAGCGCCTAATTTTACTGAGTAATAGCAGAAGAACACAATAATTCCCTTCAGATATTTTGTAGTCTTTGACAGTGACAATCGCTGAAACAACAAGGCAAATATTTGACGCATGCTACCCTGTAAAACGTTTGGAGGATAATAGGCCAAAAGATTTTGTAAAAGATAAAATCCTTCATGATCATTGGCTTTAGAAGCGATCATTTTTTGGAATATACCCAAAATGGCATTCTAAAAACAAACAAAAAATTGAGTTTCATAAAATGTAATTTACAAATATATAAGAGGATAGCAACAAACTTACCAATTTATCCATTGCTGCAATTTGTACCGAGCCCTGTTTAATAAATGCACATATTAAGCGTATGAGAGGTGTTACGTTGCCCGATCTATCCCATAGTGGTGGAGCTAATAGACAAGGAAATAAGGCGCAATAAGGTTCTGGTATAGCCCCAGAACCTTCACGCATTTCTAATAACAAAGATAGCATTTGGAAAACATACGGCATGAATTCCAAAACATCTTGCTGTAAAATTCCTTGAAATACTGGAAACAAAACTTCTTCAAAAGAGCTCACAGCTGAAGCTTCAGTTTTGCACACAATTCTGGAATGTTTAAGAAATTAATAAAATACAAGTTTGTTGTGCTTTTACAAATAAAACAGAAACTTACTTAATGGCCAACGAGATAGTTTCGAACAAATAATGATTGAAATGTGGACGAGACGGATTTTTTGCCACCATTGTTAAAATTTCGGTTAAACGTGGCAAAGCAACACCCATAAATGGCAAAGAATGCTCTCGTAAAGATGAGAAACTTCTCATTATAGCCCTCATAACATACTCATTTTCATTTGAACCGGGTAAAGCCAAGGTTGTAAATAAACCACTTAAGAGATCATTACTCAAAGGTGTCAAATGTTGAGGACCAACTCTAAAAATTCAATTGAATTACGATACATTTATATTAGACAAAGAATTGTTTACTTACATCAACGCATTAGACGGATCCTTCATGGTAAAAATTCTTTCCAATGCACACGCAGCATAACTATGGACCACGACACTTTCAGATTGTAAATGACGTATCAAAAGAGGCAATGAGGCCAACAAGGTTTCTTTGCCCAACAAACTACGGAATACCATTACAAATTTAAGAGCAGCCGATTTTAAAACGGGAAGTTCATTAACTAAAATTAATAAACTTTTAAAAATAAAATTTGTATACAAAAGTGTATTCATATTTTTTACATACCATTTTGTCTTTCCAATTCGGGCACAATCTGCTGAGCACAAAATTCAGGTAAAGGAACCAATTCCGATGATTGTGTTATACCATGCTGTTGGGTACCACCTCTAGAGGCAAATGATGTCACCAAATAGATAGCTGTATCTTTGGCCCGCCAATTAGCAACAGGATTTTCATTGTATCTAGCCAACAAAATTTCTAAATATTGACCAAAAATGCCAAAAATCTTTGCTTCAAAGTTTTGTGACAACGTTTTCACCAGATCACAAGCCGCTCGACGTCTTGTGTCGATGTCGGACCCCTCAATATCCCGACGTATATATTCCTCTGGACTGTCTTCAAATAGCTCTTCATCCGATTGGCGAAAATCTAAATTGGGTATTACTACATTTTCACATATATTGGCCAAAATTTCAGGGTTTTCGAAAATTTTGCGATAATGTGAACGTTCTGCTACCACAGATAAGAATTGCAGAGCATTTGAAACTAACTGCAATATATTCTTTGTTATAAACTTGAAAATTGAAAAACGAAACTAGATCTTACCGCATCATATTTTGTTTGCATGCCAGTTCTAACTAATAATTCCCAGACTGCTGTTACAAATGTTTCCATATATGGCGCAAACTCTTCATCATATTTTTGGGCATACATGCCAATATTTTCACACACTTGCGAACGCAAATACTCCAATATACCAGCATCTTCATCATCTCCCGTATGCAAACAAGGAACATCTACAGTTAAAAGCTCATGAAAAGCCTTCATCCAAGTGGACATATTATCTTCAAAAAATTCTGGCAAATCTTGTGAGTTTAGTGAAAAAAATACTTTGCACACCAATACCAATGAGCCGTAAATAACTTTTAATGCCTGCGTGTTATTCTCATGTACTTTAGTCAGCTGCATTGTAGCTAAAAGCAAATCCGTTAATGGTTTTGCCATCCGATCGAGTACTAATTTAATTTCTTCCCATAAATGTTGTGACTTGAACTCATAACGATAACGTTTGAAAAGTGAATGAGCGGTTTGCAAAACACCATTTATAACATTAAAGTCTCCAGTAGCAAACTTTTCAACCATTTCATCGATAAGCTGAGGCCACTTTTTCGGAAAATCATATTTTCCAATAATACTAACAGCATCACTCAGTTGTTTTTGCAGAGATGGTGGAGAACGTAACATAAGTGTAACAATCAGCGTTTTGATAGTGTTACGATCATCGATGTGGATTTTATCGGGAATTTCAGAGTCCTATCAAATAAAAAAGGCATACAAATTATAGTACGAATGGTAAAGTTTAAGGACACCATTGGTGTAACAGCTTATGAAAAAATCATCTCTCTTTCTTCAATTTGATGGAGCAACAAAAGCCGGTGTAATTTACATATGTTTTCATTAAATAGATCAAAATTATAAACTTGCAGCACACAAGCCATTAGGAAATATAAATGACTCACTTATACTGCTTATTAGGTACGTTTCTTTACGTGCACAAAGTCAACCAAATATACACGAAACCTTCTTTGATAAACAATTGATATTTAAAAATTTTTCATCAAGTTTAGGGGTAACTTTCTACACGTAGAAGAACCAACTTATCATTTTTCCCTGTATTAAATATGTATGTATATGTACATATGTGTTTCATACATTGCTTGTGTCCAAACTAACCTCATTTATTGCCCAATTTCGTTTGATATAGTTTTTAAAAGCAATGGAACCAGCTACACGTATTGTCATGTCCACATCAGACTTATCTATTAAGTTCAATAGCAACACAGCATAATTGCGTTGAGTTTCTGTAGATTCCAGCAATTTCTCAGCTGAAATGCAATAAAACAAGGATGTAATAAAGTAAAATATATTAAACATTAAATAAAGAAAAGTTACCTGGTCGTCTTATATTAGGATCGGGACTCAGAGTTTGTTGTAAATAACCGGCTAACAATTGCAAATTTCCATTCTTTATCTCCATTGTGAAATTATGGCTAATAATTAGAGTTTAAATATTTTTTTTAGAACGCACAATGTTTATACTCTCAACTATTTCCTTTTTTATTAGGTTACGTTGTTTATTTTAATTATTTATTATTTTTAATAAGATTTCTATTTGGGAAAGATTCGCAAAGAATTATAACTTTCAGCAATTTCTTGATAGCGTTCCTTTACACTTACAACACACACATGTGAGCGGAGAGTAGCCACCAACAAATGATAATTAAGAAAATCCATTCTTACATACTCTATAAAGCAACTGTGAGAAGTGCTTTTTGAGCTAGTTTCATGAAACTATGCAGCACTTAAGAGTTGGTATGCTGCCAGATTGTGCAATCTCAATTAAACTGTTATATTAAAAATTTTATATTCTGGTGTCGGCTTTGTTTTCAAAATTATCCTTTTATATCGTTAAAATATATTTATAAAAAAGAAAAATTGGATGTTTTTGATTCCGGTCTAATAGTAAAAAAGGAACAACTACATATTTTTCTGATTATCCTGGCTGGCGACTATATATTGTTTTTTTTTTATTTTTAGGAAATTATTTCAGAAGGACTGGGTATGTTTATACAAGTGACTAATATTATTGTTGTTGTGGTCTTGCCAGTTGTTATAATGCATTTAAAAGGACATCTTTTTAGTTTAAGTATGAAACTAGTTAAACACATTTTATTCACATCTTACAATTTTATCCACCTGATTTTAAAAACTTACAGTGGGTGCCTCAATCGTGTGTTTCTTTTATTCTATATTATTTCTTAAGCTGTGGAGTTACGTTCAAGTCAATATGTGGTGTCGACAAACATATCATACCAAACAGTATAATCCACGAAAAAGGCGTCCTAGTATAACATTGGCGCAGCTAAGTATGTTTCCTTTTAACAAGTAAAATACATATGTACACGATATTTATGTATGTATTGAATTTATCTAACTTCAATTGAAAAACAAGCAATTATAAGTTATTTGAGAATAACCTCTTATTTCTTTACTTAGAGAACGGTCAACTAGAAGAAGTTGATGAAAAAGATGATGATGTTCCCGTATTATTAAAATATCCCGATAATTTATGCTACAAGGACTTATTTTATTTTCTATGCGTTCCTACTTTGTGCTATGAGTTAAATTTCCCTCGTACCACACGCATACGTAAACGTTTCCTATTAAAACGTGTTTTGGAGGTAGTTTTTGGCGTAAATGTTGTTATGGCTTTATTTCAACAATGGATTATACCCTCCGTACGAAATTCCTTAATACCATTTTCAAACATGGACGTGTTTTTAGCAACAGAGCGTTTGTTAAAATTAGCGGTATGTTTAAAAAAAAGAATATTGGTATTTTAAAAAGAATTACATATATTTTTATTTAAATATATTTTTAGTTACCAAATCATTTAGTATGGCTGTGCTTTTTCTATTTAACATTTCATTCGCTTTTAAATTCGATAGGGGAAATATTACATTTTGCTGATCGTAATTATTATAATGATTGGTGGAATGCTAATAATATTGATACATTCTGGAGAACTTGGAATATGCCGGTCCACAGGTTAAAAACTTTTTAAGGATGTGCGTATATAATAAATATAATATTCGATTACTTGCTTATTACAGGTGGTGTGTGAGACACTTATATATTCCAGTGGTTCAAATGGGTTATTCCTCTAGGCAAGCTTCCACTATAGTATTCTTGATAAGCGCATTTTTTCACGAGTATTTGGTAAGCTCTATTGTTATTAGTGCTCAAACATTTGAGCGATCTTTATATCTTCTATTTTAAGGTTTCTGTTCCATTACAAACGTACAAAATTTGGGCATTTCTTGGCATGATGGGTCAAATACCCTTATCCGCTATTTCGAAATCTATAGAACGTTCACTGGGTCCACGTATGGGTAACATTACAGTATGGGCGTCAATAATACTTGGGCAGCCATTGTGCATTATGATGTATTATCATGACTATGTTATAACTCATTTTACAGATGCTTTAAATAGCACCGTTTACAAAGAAGTCTAACAACTGTTTTTATTTTTTTTTATCTTGGTACTTACCTCAGAAATTAATTATTTACATTTAGTGTTTCAACTACTTTTTCCATTTTAAAACTGTTACATATTGAAATTAAATTTAAACTATAAAAAATGTAAATTTAAATGTTAACGATAATTGTAAACTTTAGTTTGTGTACAAATATATTGTTCGAGTGTTGCAAAATATATTTGTAATCTTTAATATAAAAATTTATATATATATATATATATATATGTATATGTATATATATGCTTCGCTAGTAGATTCAATGCGAATCTATGTACATGCTTCGCTCTCAAAATTTTGTATGGCGAAGCATGTTGTTTCGCTCATGATTGGGGTGTGAAGCATGAATAGAGTGCAAAGCATGTTCCGTGTGAACATAATATATACATATATATAAGCTATTCAGTTGGCCCATATTTTGTACAAAAATCGCCAAACTACCGAAACTTAAAAAAAGCATCGCTGCTGCCATGGTGTAATAATTTAAGGTGTGTGAAACATGGAATATGGTTTTTGTTAGATTGTGTTTTGACCGCTAAATAATCTGCACAAAATGGTAAGTCTCCTCGGTCCTGTCAAAAGTTGTTTACATTTTTGGCCGCCGTCATGAATATTTTTGTTTACTTTATGCTTTTTGTTTTTGCATGAAGACTAAATACATACAAACCACATTTTGTTTTGTTATGTATACAGCTGTTTTTTTTTTGACAATATTAGCTATTTTTTACACAAACAAAATACATTTTTTTTTATTATTGTGTCGATAAGCATACCTTATATTATTACACCAATGCTGCTGCGTTTATCGGCAGACTGTCTATGCAAAAATATACATATGTATGTTCCTGAAAAGATAAATTGTTTTAGCAAATAGATCATGCAAATAAATAAATAAAAATTGTGCAAAGTTGTTGAGGAATAAATATATTTTGGTGATGTGCAAAAGTTTTACAGGACAACATATTGAGAAAATCGTAGACTATGTACTGAAATAAATAATGAAAGCAGCTTGTAAATACAGCGGTTAAAACAATTAATTATAAGGTGAGGTTGGAGTTGTTTCGACAATATTTGGTTTTTGCCAATATTTAGATACCTATGTATGTCTGTATGTACGTAGTTATTTTCTTTGTAATAAAAAATATGTACATATGTATGTACGTATAAGATTATAAAAAAAAGTTCTTAATGTATGTAAATATGTACATACATACTTCATCGATGTTTGTTCCCTGGTAAAAATGAATTGCATGTGTTTTTCAGCACTACATAAACCGGCATAAATAAAAATTTAACTTTTAAAATATATAATAAAAAAAATGTTGCTAATTTCCAGAAAATTTATTGCACAAAGTAAGCAGCCAATTAAACTAAAAAGTATTTTAACGTCATCGCTAAAAACACATCAGTTTTTGGTTGCAAATAGTTACCAAATATTACATCGAAAACTGGAGAATTGCTTAAATAAAACCACAATTTCATTTGCTATAGGAAAAAGTGCTGCCAGTCACGTAAGTTAATTAGAAAATTAATATTCATGATAGCCATTGTATCATGGTATTATCAATAAACTAAAATTTAACTTTTAATGAAATACATACTTACATATATATATATACATATGTACTTGCTTAGATCATGAGAAGTCAACGTAGAGGCAATAGTCGCTTTGGAAATGGCAGTGCTGGTGGAGGTTATGGAGGCGATGGCTATGGTCGCCGTGGAGATTATGATAACTACAGTAGTGGCGGCTATAACGGAAGCAATGGAATGAATCAGTATGGCAATAGTAAGTAAATTGAAAACATTAGTTAGTAATTATTTAAAATGTAAAATTGCTTAGCAGAAAACAATAGCATCATATATTTAAATAATAATTGGCTAAACTTTCGTAGACTTGTATCAGTAATTATTTACTTATAAGAAATTATTAGATAATATTCGATATATACAGACATGTACATACATGTGAATGAAGAACATTTACTACCTAAAAAATCGGGTCATATTGTTCGGTTAATAAATTAATGGGTCGATTATGGATGGCAACAGAACCTCAGTTGCGTTGCCCGCCAGCAACTGATAATTAGTGATTGCCAGAAAAACACTAAATAGCAACTGAAACTGGCAGCTCTCAGTTGCCAGTTGTCATCAGTAATACAATTCTCAGCCACTGGCAACGCATCTGTGGTTCGGTTGACATCCATAATCGACCCATAAAACTAGTAAAGTCAGTAGAAAAATACTATTAAAGAGTAGAATGATAATTTTTATTTATACCTTAATACCTCAGTAGCAAATTAATAAATAAGAAGATACAATTATATTATTTTAAACTAATAAAGAAATTCAGCGTATTACACGAAAGAAATTGCTGTCAAATTCTGCATTTATAAATATACATGAAAATTTAAACTAACAAATTTTGACAAATAAATATTCTTTGCAAAAGAATCTACTAAAAACCCCGACCTTTCTGAATATAAATACATACATATTTCATAGGAATTCATTTAGTAAAATAGTTGAAAAATAATAAATCAATTAATTTTGTTATTATCTAAAGTGACAACAATTGGTGCAAATCACAAAAACTTTGTTACATTTTTACTCCGATCTTTATACTAAAATTCACAAGCAAATAAGAATAATAAAAAAACTTGAATTGGCTCGTTATCGATCTCGTGGAAATGAATTTATTGAAATCCAAATAATATTATTTCGCAAACTTAAACATTTCGAATATACATAGATTATAAAAAAACCATATTATAACGATTTTCCCTTTTTCGTAGTGGCTAATAACATGTCTAGTAATGACCTCATGCAAATTATGAATGCAATGGCTAGTGGATTTAATATGAATCCACCCCCACCACCACCTGTACGAATGGGATGTGGTGATTTGAGGGCTCATCATGCTGGTATGTTTGTAGAACTGACAGGACGTTTAATTAAAAAACGTGTAACACGTTTTATGGAATTGAGAGATCGTGGTAATAGTGCCTGCCAATTAGTAATTTTAGAAGATCGCGTAAGTAAATAAAATATTAATTTAAATTCACAAAACTCATAATTTATGTTTATGACAGTATCCTCGTGTGGCTCGCCGATTAATAAATATGCCAGAGAATACTGTGCTCTCAATTGTTGGTTTAGTAACAAGGCGACCTAGAAATTCTTGTAATCAAACAATGCCCACTGGAGAAATTGAGGTGGAGGTACAAGATATATTAACAATTGATTTTAGTTCAAGTTCAAAGAGAGCTGGCGAAAAACGGTCATATAGTACAATGGCGGAACAAAATAGTACTGCTATAACAAGTACAGAATATAAAATTGCAAGTAAGTTTTGTTCATGCGGAGAATTCATAAAATAATATTACGCATTTCATATTGAAGAATCGGAAAATTTATTAAAATACTTTGAAAATCGTGACTTTACCTGCAATGATTTAAGACGTCGTGATATTGGCAAAGATATCACATTAGTGGGATGGGTTCCAGGTGTTAAAACTAATAAATTTATGCAATTGAAGGATGGATATGGTCAAACACAAATAATAATTGAAGATCAATCTGTAAGTTAGTATTTAGCTTCAGTAGAGCTATTGATTTCTTTATAGATTTCTTTTAAAGATGCAAGATACTATTACTACTGCTCCTGAGGGTACTGTAATTCAAATTTTTGGTAAAGTTTTAGGCAGGCCAAGGCAAAATATAAATATGGTGAGTATATAAAAATGCTTAAGAATATAAATTTTCTTATTGCAATGTCCATGCATACGTAACTTAAAATTAGGTTTTTTAATGTAAAAATGTTTTCTAATTCAAAAAATTAAGAGATTATTTTTATTTTATTTTTTCTATTTATATATTAAGTTAACAATCAAATATGATTCCTATTCATAAATTTGTTTCTTATTTTGTTAAACTCTTCCGACTTAATTTTCTTTTGTTAATATGCTGTGAAAAAAAAACTTTTTTATAATGCACACATTTTTAAAATATGAATATCATTTATCTATTCCATCTATTCTTTAAAAATAATTTTTTTTGCACTTTTCATTAACGTTTTGCAATATAATGACTTTGAAAAATATTTAGTGAAATTGTCGCAAAATATAGATCCGATCCCGTACTTTTTGGGTAAAGTTCGGTAAAATGAGAATAAACAAGAATTACTTTCTAATCACAAAAATTTTGAAAAGTACGGGAACAGCAAAAACCAAATTTTTAAGCCAAAAATTTGTATGAAAGTGCTGTGAAAGTTAATGCACTGTTAATTTATTTATTAGAAATACGACACTGGGGAAGTTGAAGTTGTGGTTGACAGCGTTAAAGTTCTTAATCCTGAAGATCCGTATGATGGTCCCATCAAACCTAAAAATGAAGTAAAGAAACTTTCAATCAATGACATTGAAGAAAGTGATGAAGGTGACGCCAAAAACGGCGAAGCAACAGATGATGATGGTAACATCAAATCTAGCGGCTCTGGAAATGTTAAAGTTGCTAATCTAAATAAATTTGCAAATCGTACTCATACGTGTGGTGAGCTGAGAACCGCAAATATTGGCGAGAAAGTTACCATTTGTGGTTGGTTAGAATTTCAACGCATGGGCAAATTTTTCGTACTACGCGATAGTTATGGTCATACTCAAGTTCTTATAGTTGACAAGACGTCTGGACTAGAAGACAAAGAGCAAGAAATTACTCTTGAATCTATTATAAAAGTAGAGGGTACGGTTATTCCAAGGCCGGCTGCAACAATTAATCCTAAAATGATTACTGGCTCTATTGAAGTTGAAGCCGAAAGTATTGAAATACTAAATCCCGCAAAAAAGAATTTACCTTTCGAAGTGCGTAAACATAATAGAGCCAACGAAAATTTACGTTTGACACATCGTTATATAGACTTGAGGTGCGCTTTTTATAACTTTAGTTTCTGTGAAGGTTTAAAATATGTAAATGTATGTTATTTCACAGATTTCAAGACATGCAGCAGAATCTACGTTTACGATCTACAGTAATAATGCGCATGCGAGAATATCTTATAAACTATTTGGGCTTTATTGAGGTTGAAACACCCACCTTATTCCGAAGAACACCAGGCGGTGCTCAGGAATTTGTTGTGCCTACACGTAAGCCTGGTCATTTCTATTCTCTTGTTCAAAGTCCGCAACAATTTAAACAAATGTTAATGGCTGGTGCAACAGACCGTTATTTCCAAATTGCCCGATGCTATAGAGATGAAGCTACTCGTCCCGATCGTCAACCAGAATTTACACAACTTGATATAGAACTTTCATTTACAAACCGTGATGACATAATGCAATTGACTGAAGAAATTATACGATTTTCTTGGCCGAGAGATCGTAAAAAATTTGAAACCGACTTTGAACGCATATCATATGATGAAGCAATGGATCGATTTGGTACTGATAAGCCGGACACCCGTTTTGGTCTTGAAGTGAGTATTTTGAAAAGATTTTAAATATATATGTATACGAGTATATATATACATTAACTAGTTTCACTCGTGACTTCGTTCACGCTACATGTCAAAAAAGCCAAAATTGTCAGTCTACAAAATTTATCGGAAAAACAAAAAGCATCAAAATACGTCTTATTATTTAATGGGAACTGGGACAGTTAAGAATTGTTGCAGTGTTGTTGTAAATGTTAATTTGTTACAGCAACGCTATAAGAATTTAGACCACTTGCGTTCCGAATCAAATATACGACTGGTGCAGTTAAAGTCAACTGATGATTTGGTGCAAGCACTAATGAAATCCAAGCATATATAAATGACATTCCCATTATCGTTGTTATTATTCAATTTTTTTGCAGCTAACTAATGTAACCGAAGTTATTGAAAAGAATGAAAAGTTTGTTGAAAAATTCCCAAATTTAAGTGCTTATGCCTTAATACTACGTGGTCAATTAAGTTTCTGGAATGGTAACGGTCGCAAAAGTTGTGAGGCACTTTCCAAAAATTTTACAGGCACCTTATTTGCGCGTAAGTTTTTGGTATGTTGAAAACTTTGGACTTTGTGTTTTATTTTATTATTGTTAATGTATTATTTTTTTTATAGCAACAAAAAGATGTAATGGATCGCTTAAGTAATCTATTAACTGCGGATGTTGCTTCGGAATTAATTTCCAAATATGATATAGATGAAGATGTTTTGTTGTTTTTAGGTATTGGTGAAAAGGTTGAAACGGTAAGTTCGACAATATTATAGTTATTATTATATATTGTTTCTCTCTCTTTAAGTCTTTAAGTATCAGATATTTTTTTGTTTATATTATTCGGGGGCAAATTATGGCATTCGTTATCGATCGAAATTTACATTTCAATTGTATTGAAATTTCGATCGATAACTAACGCCGTAATTTGCACCCTGGTTAGAAATAATTACAAGATATAAGTGTGTATAGGTAAAATAAGTATTTCAATAGATAAATATAAATAACAAAAAAAAAATAATAAAATTATCAAGTTAAATAGTGTTTAACAATTAAAATTGTTTACGAAAACATTAAGAATACTCTAAACGATATCGTTAAGACATTTCCTTACGAAATGTTTCTTACATTTCTTTAAAAATTTCTTAACTACGTATCTTTACGAAGTCATGTCAACCACTTCATATGATTTTCGTTACGAAATATTTATGTATTCGGTTTCGAAATCGTAAGATTTTGCCGTCTAGTCGTAACAAATTCGTTACAAAATCGAAACTTTTGGTTTGGTGGGTAATAAGTCACGGTGGGATTTACATACATACATACATATGTACATACATGTACTGAAGAAAAATTATCTAGTATAACAAAACTGACATACTTACATACATATATTCGCTCAAAAAGGATGAAGTTTATATTTAATTTTTCTTATTACTTTGAGCAAATATTAAGGCAATAATATTTAAGGAGCGGTCATACTTGTAAAAATTTTGCCCAAAAATGCGTAACCACTAAATACTAATGAAAAACTTTTTGATACAGACAAGTGTTTATTATATTAAACATTTTCTTACATACTTACTAGATGACCCGGCAAACGTTGTTTTGCCACACAAAATATTTCTATTGCATATTTTGGGTGTTATATAAAAAATAGCGAATGTATTGTAAGTGCGTGGCGATGACCGCCGATGAAAAAAATACCAAACAATAATTTTGTTCTGTTTGAAATACGAATGACGACGATTCTCCTGCATGAGGCGCACCCACCATCTGTTATTTTTTTTTTTTGATAATTTTATTATTTATTGAATCTTCAATTATAGATTAAATTATCAATAAGTATTTCAAATCTTAAATCTAAAAATATTAAATATAAGTTTAGCCAATGCTAAACAACATTTTTAATTTCAACGTCATTTAACAACAAAAATAATTATGAGGCGGACATAGCGCCATCTGTTGGGTTAATATTTTAGTAAATACAGGAATTGCCCCCTCCCTCCAAATATACATAAAAAATTTCATTAAAATCGGTCGAGCCGCTTCGGAGGAGTTCGATAACAAATTTTAAGGGTTTGAAAAATATATAGTGGCCGATTCTCAGACTTACTGAATATGCATAAAAAATTTCATAAGAATCGGTCAAGCCGTTTCGGAGTAGTATGGGAACGAGCATTGTGACACGAGAATTTTATATATTAGACGTATGCACTAGTGATGTTACGAATACCACTGTGGAACAAATTAAAGTTAGCAAAAGTTAGGTCGAATATAATGTTAAATACCTAAAGTAGTTTGACACTGTTTTTCAATTTATTGTTACTGACGCAAAGGGAGGGATTTTTCAATTAAATTTTAAATATTACGTGGCTCTAAACCTTATAAATAATATTCGTATTCGACGAATAGTGTTTCAAATATTCGTATTCATATTCGCGAATACTAAAAATTGATATTCGTAACATCACTAGTATGTATATACATATGTATGTATGTAACTTATAGAAAATGCCATTGAATCCAATTTATTGGAAACTGTTTAACTTGATAAATACGTGTTTAAATCCATAAGTTTGTCTTTGTGGTTAGCCAAATGTAACCGGTTCTTTAAAATCAATTTCTTTTTTTAGGAAAACCAAAGTTAATTTAGGTTTTTTGTTTACTAAAAATTAAATTCATTTTTTCTAATTTTTAAAAGTTAAAGCTTTACTTGGAGTAACTAACAATCAACATTATTAGGACTCACTTTTTAAAACACTTAAAAATTTATTAAAAATATATATTTTCTTTCTAATAATAAAGCAAAAATTGCTGGGCAAAATCCGTTTAGATCATCAACACTTTTTGATAGACAATAGTAAAACACGTAAAAATAACAATAATAAATTTGTGTGGATTATTGATTTCCCAATGTTTGAACAAAACCCTGAAACTGGCGATTTAGAAAGTGTGCATCATCCGTTTACGGCTCCCCACCCGGAGGATATGGAGGCTTTTATTAATTCCAAATCTGAAGATCTGGTAAAAGTACGCTCGCAAGCATATGATTTAGTTCTTAATGGGCAAGAAGTTGGTGGCGGTTCTATACGTATACACGATCGTGATATGCAACATTTTGTTTTGGAACAAATATTAAAAATACCACATGATCATTTGGCACATCTCTTGAGCGCCTTAGAGTCGGGATGTCCACCGCATGGTGGTATTGCGCTTGGTCTGGATCGTCTAATGTCAATTATTTGCAGGACAGCATCGATACGAGATGTAATTGCATTCCCCAAATCTCTCAATGGCCGTGATCCGTTGTCTAGTGCACCAGTGCCGATTTCGGAGGAGGAAAAAGTTCTCTATCATTTGTCAATTCTTGAAAGTAAAAGCGGGGACGACGAAGCTCATGGACAAGATACTGATCCTAATGCTGAACGTCCATCGCCATCACCCTCGGACAGCGATGAAGATCACCCAACGAAGATCGATGATAATATGGTTGTGGATGAATCAGTTTCTGTCGATGAAAAATCTGTTGAAAATAGTACACAAAAAGAAGAAGTACTTAAACCGAAAAGTGTTCTTAAGAAGAAGCAGTAGACTTAAATTTATTAAGAGAACACAAACATTTTCCGTATGAATTAACAATTCTATGGTAATACATACATGCATATAAGAGAAATCAGATGCATACATACATATGTAAGTTTTTGGAAATGCACATACATACATACATACATCAAATGAAGTGTATATGTATAATTTTTACAAATTATTTTTTTAATATACAAATTAAAATTTTGCATTTTCTTTAGAAGTGATTATATGTTCAATTTGTTGTTTTAATAAATTATGTATCTTAATCTAAATCTATATACCACATAGATATATTAACGTTGTATTTATTGAAATGCCATTGATAGGGGGCGTTGTTTTCGGAGATTTCATACCCCCAACGTAACGCTTTTTACACATTTTTTAGTGCAAAATTTTGGTCAAGGCGCATAAATAAGATATTTGGATCGCGAAAATGGACCTTATACTTTTACGTACGTTATTAACAGATCATAACAAAACTTACGGCATTCTAAAGACATTGAGCTCTCATCAATTTCCAAAGATAAAGAACCGATTCAGTTCGATATTTAAATATTTAAACAATACGTAGTAATCATCTATATATATAAAATTAAGTGCAAAACTTCCTGTGCGCATACTCCTCCTAGACGGCTTGCCCGATTTCAATGAAATTTTCAGGGGTGATTGGGGTCTGTGTGGAGGATGCACATAAGAAATTTAGTGGGCGTGGCCCCTCCCACATAAATTAAATAACATCATATATCTTGACTATTGTGATAGCAAGAGTTTTGAAACATTGCAATAGTACATATGTTACTCATGTGATAATCAGGACAAAAATATGCGGGATCGGACAAGTGGGCGTGGCAGCTATCATGTAAAATAAATATTTAATATCAAATATCTACAGTTATATAATAGTTAGAGCCTTCAAACTTTGTAGGAGTGCATAAATTAATAATATAAGCAGCTGAAGTGAAAATGGGCGTGATTGGACAAGTGGGCGTGGTAAATCTCATACAAAGTTTTAACATATAATATCTGGAGTACTATGACAGCAAGAGTTCTGAAACTTTGCACATGTACATATTAAACTAATCTGAAGGCGGGATAGGGCTAATGGGCGTGGCAGCTCCCATACAAAGTAAATATTTAATATCATATATCTACAGTACTATAATAGCCATAGTCTTAGAAATTTGTGCACGTTGATTATTTTATGAATAGTCATGGGAAAATTGGGCGGTATCATACCAGTAAGCGTGGCATCTCCCATACAAAGTGAATATTTAGCTCATATACAAAATTAATATTAAATATCTAGGGCTCTATATTAGCTATATAGCCTTCAAATTTTGTACGAGTCCATCCATCTATATATATATAAAAATGAATCCCTTTTTTCCTTGGTCACGGCATCACGCGTGAATGGCTGGACCGATTTGGACGATTTTTTCTTTCTGATGATCGCCATGGTCCAACTTTTTTCGATTTACCTAAAATCAGAAAACGGCTCCATCGATTTGACTAATTCTTCTTTCAAATGTTCGTATTAATCCATTTTAAGTTTTCATCGAACGAAAAATTTGCCACGCCTACTTTTACGCACGCCCCTTTTTAGTAAAATTAAAATCGTAATTTAGTCTTAACTACTGGACCGATCGTCATTAAATTTTCACAATAGGATATTCTTACGAAATAATAAATGCTTGACTATATAAAGTATTGATTGGGCAATAGTCTATAAGTATGGATCCTTGGCTTTAATTTCCCATTGGTCCAAATGAGTGACAAACAAATTTTATAGAAAAATTTTCAAATACAATTGAGAAATCGGACTAACATAGTCTATAAGTATGGATCCTTGGCTTTAATTTCCCATTGGTCCAAATGAGTGACAAACAAATTTTATAGAAAAATTCTCAAATACAATTGAGAAATCGGACTTACATAGTCTATAAGTATGGATCCCTGGCTTTAATTTCCCATTGGTCCAAATGAGTGACAAACAAATTTTATAGAAAAATATTCAAATACAATTGAGAAATCGGACTAACATAGTCTATAAGTATGGATCCTTGGCTTTAATTTCCCATTGGTCCAAATGAGTGACAAACAAATGTTATAGAAAAATTCTCAAATACGATTGAGAAATCGGACTTACATAGTCTATAAGTATGGATCCTTGGCTCTAATTTCCCATTGGTCCAAATGAGTGACAAACTTAAATGTGGCCACAAATAGCCAAATTCCCGTAGAGCTGAACAAAATTTACACAATTTTAATCTTTAAAATTTTATAGAAAAATTCTCAAATACAATTGAGAAATCGGACTTATATAGTCTATAAGTATGGATCCTTGGCTTTAATTTCCCATTGGTCCAAATGAGTGACAAACAAATTTTATAGAAAAATTCTCAAATACAATTGAGAAATCGGACTTACATAGTCTATAAGTATGGATCCTTGGATTTAATTTCCCATTGGTCCAAATGAGTGACAAACATAAATGTGCCCACAAATAGCTAAATTCACGTAGAGGTGAACAAAATTTACACAATTTTAATCTTTAAAATTTTATAGAAAAAGAACAAAATTTACACAATTTTAATCTTAAAAATTTTATAGAAAAATTCTCAAATACAATTGAGAAATCGGACTTACATATTCTATAAGTATTGATTCTAGGCTTTAATTTCCCATTGGCCCAAATGAGTGACAAATAAATTTTATAGAAAAATTCTCAAATACAATTGAGAAATCGGTCTAACATAGTCTATAAGTATGGATCCTTGGCTTTAATTTCCCATTGGTCCAAATGAGTGACAAACATAAATGTGCCCACAAATAGCCAAATTCCCGTAGAGCTGAACAAAATTTACACAATTTTAATCTTTAAAATTTTATAGAAAAATTCTCAAATACAATTGAGAAATCGGACTTACATGGTCTATAAGTATTGATTCTAAGCTTTAATTTCCCATTGGCCCAAATGAGTGACAAATAAATTTTATAGAAAAATTCTCAAATACAATTGAGAAATCGGTCTAACATAGTCTATAAGTATGGATCCTTGGCCTTAATTTCCCATTGGTCCAAATGAGTGACAAACATAAATGTGCCCACAAATAGCCAAATTCCCGTAGAGCTGAACAAAATTTACACAATTTTAATCTTTAAAATTTTATAGAAAAATTCTCAAATACAATTGAGAAATCGGACTTACATGGTCTATAAGTATTGATTCTAGGCTTTAATTTCCCATTGGTCCAAATGAGTGACAAACAAATGTTATAGAAAAATTCTCAAATACAATTGAGAAATCGGACTTACATAGCCTATAAGTATGGATCCTTGGCTTTAATTTCCCATTGGTCCAAATGAGTGACAAACAAATGTTATAGAAAAATTCTCAAATACAATTGAGAAATCGGACTTACATAGCCTATAAGTATGGATCCTTGGCTTTAATTTCCCACTGGTCCAAATGAGTGACAAACATAAATGTGCCCACAAATAGCCAAATTCACGTAGAGCTGAACAAAATTTACACAATTATAATCTTTAAAATTTTATAGAAAAATTCCCAAATACAATTGAGAAATCGGACTTACATAGTCTATAAGTATGGATCCTTGGCTTTAATTTCCCATTGGTCCAAATGAGTGACAAACAAATGTTATAGAAAAATTCTCAAATACAATTGAGAAATCGGACTTACATAGTCTATAAGTATGGATCCTTGGCTTTAATTTCCCATTGGTCCAAATGAGTGACAAACAAATGTTATAGAAAAATTCTCAAATACAATTGAGAAATCGGACTTACATAGCCTATAAGTATGGATCCTTGGCTTTAATTTCCCATTGGTCCAAATGAGTGACAAACAAATGTTATAGAAAAATTCTCAAATACAATTGAGAAATCGGACTTACATAGCCTATAAGTATGGATCCTTGGCTTTAATTTCCCATTGGTCCAAATGAGTGACAAACATAAATGTGCCCACAAATAGCCAAATTCACGTAGAGCTGAACAAAATTTACACAATTTTAATCTTTAAAATTTTATAGAAAAATTCTCAAATACAATTGAGAAATCGGACTTACATAGTCTATAAGTATGGATCCTTGGCTTTAATTTCCCATTGGTCCAAATGAGTGACAAACAAATGTTATAGAAAAATTCTCAAATACAATTGAGAAATATGACTTACATAGCCTTGGCTTTAATTTCCCATTGGTCCAAATGAGTGACAAACAAATGTTATAGAAAAATTCTCAAATACAATTGAGAAATCGGACTTACATAGCCTATAAGTATGGATCCTTGGCTTTAATTTCCCATTGGTCCAAATGAGTGACAAACAAATGTTATAGAAAAATTCTCAAATACAATTGAGAAATCGGACTTACATAGCCTATAAGTATGGATCCTTGGCTTTAATTTCCCATTGGTCCAAATGAGTGACAAACAAATGTTATAGAAAAATTCTCAAATACAATTGAGAAATCGGACTTACATAGTCTATAAGTATGGATCCTTGGTTTTAATTTCCCATTGGTCCAAATGAGTGACAAACAAATGTTATAGAAAAATTCTCAAATACAATTGAGAAATATGACTTACATAGCCTTGGCTTTAATTTCCCATTGGTCCAAATGAGTGACAAACAAATGTTATAGAAAAATTCTCAAATACAATTGAGAAATCGGACTTACATAGCCTATAAGTATGGATCCTTGGCTTTAATTTCCCATTGGTCCAAATGAGTGACAAACAAATGTTATAGAAAAATTCTCAAATACAATTGAGAAATCGGACTTACATAGCCTATAAGTATGGATCCTTGGCTTTAATTTCCCATTGGTCCAAATGAGTGACAAACATAAATGTGCCCACAAATAGCCAAATTCACGTAGAGCTGAACAAAATTTACACAATTTTAATCTTTAAAATTTTATAGAAAAATTCTCAAATACAATTGAGAAATCGGACTTACATAGTCTATAAGTATGGATCCTTGGCTTTAATTTCCCATTGGTCCAAATGAGTGACAAACAAATGTTATAGAAAAATTCTCAAATACAATTGAGAAATCGGACTTACATAGCCTATAAGTATGGATCCTTGGCTTTAATTTCCCATTGGTCCAAATGAGTGACAAACAAATGTTATAGAAAAATTCTCAAATACAATTGAGAAATCGGACTTACATAGTCTATAAGTATGGCTTTAATTTCCCATTGGTCCAAATGAGTGACAAACATAAATGTGCCCACAAATAGCCAAATTCACGTAGAGCTGAACAAAATTTACACAATTTTAATCTTTAAAATTTTATAGAAAAATTCTCAAATACAATTGAGAAATCGGACTTACATAGTCTATAAGTATGGATCCTTGGCTTTAATTTCCCATTGGTCCAAATGAGTGACAAACAAATGCTATAGAAAAATTCTCAAATACAATTGAGAAATCGGACTTACATAGTCTATAAGTATGGCTTTAATTTCCCATTGGTCCAAATGAGTGACAAACATAAATGTGCCCACAAATAGCCAAATTCACGTAGAGCTGAACAAAATTTACACAATTTTAATCTTTAAAATTTTATAGAAAAATTCTCAAATACAATTGAGAAATCGGACTTACATAGTCTATAAGTATGGATCCTTGGCTTTAATTTCCCATTGGTCCAAATGAGTGACAAACAAATGTTATAGAAAAATTCTCAAATACAATTGAGAAATCGGACTTACATAGCCTATAAGTATGGATCCTTGGCTTTAATTTCCCACTGGTCCAAATGAGTGACACACATAAATGTGCCCACAAATAGCCAAATTCACGTAGAGCTGAACAAAATTTACACAATTTTAATCTTTAAAATTTTATAGAAAAATTCTCAAATACAATTGAGAAATCGGACTTACATAGTCTATAAGTATGGATCCTTGGCTTTAATTTCCCATTGGTCCAAATGAGTGACAAACAAATGCTATAGAAAAATTCTCAAATACAATTGAGAAATATGACTTACATAGCCTTGGCTTTAATTTCCCATTGGTCCAAATGAGTGACAAACAAATGCTATAGAAAAATTCTCAAATACAATTGAGAAATCGGACTTACATAATCTATAAGTATGGATCCTTGGCTTTAATTTCCCATTGGTCCAAATGAGTGACAAACAAATGTTATAGAAAAATTCTCAAATACAATTGAGAAATCGGACTTACATAGCCTATAAGTATGGATCCTTGGCTTTAATTTCCCACTGGTCCAAATGAGTGACACACATAAATGTGCCCACAAATAGCCAAATTCACGTAGAGCTGTACAAAATTTACACAATTTTAATCTTTAAAATTTTATAGAAAAATTCTCAAATACAATTGAGAAATCGGACTTACATAGTCTATAAGTATGGATCCTTGGCTTTAATTTCCCATTGGTCCAAATGAGTGACAAACAAATGTTATAGAAAAATTCTCAAATACAATTGAGAAATCGGACTTACATAGCCTATAAGTATGGATCCTTGGCTTTAATTTCCCACTGGTCCAAATGAGTGACACACATAAATGTGCCCACAAATAGCCAAATTCACGTAGAGCTGTACAAAATTTACACAATTTTAATCTTAAAAATTTTATAGAAAAATTCTCAAATACAATGGAGAAATCGGACTTACATAGTCTATAAGTATGGACCCTTGGCTTTAATTTCCCATTGGTCCAAATGAGTGACAAACAAGTGTTATAGAGAAATTCTCAAATACAATTGAGAAATCGGACTTACATAGTCTATAAGTATGGATCCTTGGCTTTAATTTCCCATTGGTCCAAATGAGTGACAAACAAATGTTATAGAAAAATTCTCAAATACAATTGAGAAATCGGACTTACATAGCCTATAAGTATGGATCCTTGGCTTTAATTTCCCACTGGTCCAAATGAGTGACAATCATAAATGTGCCCACAAATAGCCAAATTCACGTAGAGCTGAACAAAATTTACACAATTTTAATCTTTAAAATGTTATAGAAAAATTCTCAAATACAATTGAGAAATCGGACTTACATAGCCTATAAGTATGGATCCTTGGCTTTAATTTCCCACTGGTCCAAATGAGTGACACACATAAATGTGCCCACAAATAGCCAAATTCACGTAGAGCTGTACAAAATTTACACAATTTTAATCTTAAAAATTTTATAGAAAAATTTTCAAATACAATGGAGAAATCGGACTTACATAGTCTATAAGTATGGACCCTTGGCTTTAATTTCCCATTGGTCCAAATGAGTGACAAACAAATGTTATAGAAAAATTATCAAATACAATTGAGAAATATGACTTACATAGCCTTGGCTTTAATTTCCCATTGGTCCAAATGAGTGACAAACAAGTGTTATAGAGAAATTCTCAAATACAATTGAGAAATCGGACTTACATAGTCTATAAGTATGGATCCTTGGCTTTAATTTCCCATTGGTCCAAATGAGTGACAAACAAATGTTATAGAAAAATTCTCAAATACAATTGAGAAATCGGACTTACATTTCCTATAAGTATGGATCCTTGGCTTTAATTTTCCATTGGTCCAAACGAGTGACAAACAAATGTTATAGAAAAATTCTCAAATACAATTGAGAAATCGGACTTACATTTCCTATAAGTATGGATCCTTGGCTTTAATTTTCCATTGGTCCAAACGAGTGACAAACAAATGTTATAGAAAAATTCTCAAATACAATTGAGAAATCGGACTTACATAGCCTATAAGTATGGATCCTTGGCTTTAATTTCCCATTGGTCCAAATGAGTGACAAACAAATGTTATAGAAAAATTCTCAAATACAATTGAGAAATCGGACTTACATTTCCTATAAGTATGGATCCTTGGCCTTAAATTCCCATTGGTCCAAATGAGTGACAAACAAATGTTATAGAAAAATTCTCAAATACAATTGAGAAATCGGACTTACATAGCCTATAAGTATGGATCCTTGGCTTTAATTTCCCACTGGTCCAAATGAGTGACAAACATAAATGTGCCCACAAATAGCCAAATTCACGTAGAGCTGAACAAAATTTACACAATTTTAATCTTTAAAATTGTATAGAAAAATTATCAAATACAATTGAGAAATCGGACTTACATAGTCTATAAGTATGGATCCTTGGCTTTAATTTCCCATTGGTCCAAATGAGTGACAAACAAATGTTATAGAAAAATTATCAAATACAATTGAGAAATATGACTTACATAGCCTTGGCTTTAATTTCCCATTGGTCCAAATGAGTGACAAACAAATGCTATAGAAAAATTCTCAAATACAATTGAGAAATCGGACTTACATAGCCTATAAGTATGGATCCTTGGCTTTAATTTCCCATTGGTCCAAATGAGTGACAAACAAATGTTATAGAAAAATTATCAAATACAATTGAGAAATATGACTTACATAGCCTTGGCTTTAATTTCCCATTGGTCCAAATGAGTGACAAACAAATGTTATAGAAAAATTCTCAAATACAATTGAGAAATCGGACTTACATAGCCTATAAGTATGGATCCTTGGCTTTAATTTCCCACTGGTCCAAATGAGTGACACACATAAATGTGCCCACAAATAGCCAAATTCACGTAGAGCTGTACAAAATTTACACAATTTTAATCTTTAAAATTTTATAGAAAAATTCTCAAATACAATTGAGAAATCGGACTTACATAGTCTATAAGTATGGATCCTTGGCTTTAATTTCCCATTGGTCCAAATGAGTGACAAACAAATGTTATAGAAAAATTCTCAAATACAATTGAGAAATCGGACTTACATAGCCTATAAGTATGGATCCTTGGCTTTAATTTCCCACTGGTCCAAATGAGTGACACACATAAATGTGCCCACAAATAGCCAAATTCACGTAGAGCTGTACAAAATTTACACAATTTTAATCTTAAAAATTTTATAGAAAAATTCTCAAATACAATGGAGAAATCGGACTTACATAGTCTATAAGTATGGACCCTTGGCTTTAATTTCCCATTGGTCCAAATGAGTGACAAACAAGTGTTATAGAGAAATTCTCAAATACAATTGAGAAATCGGACTTACATAGTCTATAAGTATGGATCCTTGGCTTTAATTTCCCATTGGTCCAAATGAGTGACAAACAAATGTTATAGAAAACTTCTCAAATACAATTGAGAAATCGGACTTACATAGCCTATAAGTATGGATCCTTGGCTTTAATTTCCCACTGGTCCAAATGAGTGACAAACATAAATGTGCCCACAAATAGCCAAATTCACGTAGAGCTGAACAAAATTTACACAATTTTAATCTTTAAAATTTTATAGAAAAATTCTCAAATACAATTGAGAAATCGGACTTACATAGTCTATAAGTATGGATCCTTGGCTTTAATTTCCCATTGGTCCAAATGAGTGACAAACAAATGTTATAGAAAAATTCTCAAATACAATTGAGAAATCGGAGTTGCATAGCCTATAAGTATGGATTCTTGGCTTTAATTTCCCACTGGTCCAAATGAGTGACAAACATAAATGTGCCCACAAATAGCCAAATTCACGTAGAGCTGAACAAAATTTACACAATTTTAATCTTTAAAATTTTATAGAAAAATTCTCAAATACAATTGAGAAATCGGACTTACATAGTCTATAAGTATGGATCCTTGGCTTTAATTTCCCATTGGTCCAAATGAGTGACAAACAAATGTTATAGAAAAATTCTCAAATACAATTGAGAAATCGGACTTACATAGCCTATAAGTATGGATCCTTGGCTTTAATTTCCCACTGGTCCAAATGAGTGACAAACATAAATGTGCCCACAAATAGCCAAATTCACGTAGAGCTGAACAAAATTTACACAATTTTAATCTTTAAAATTTTATAGAAAAATTCTCAAATACAATTGAGAAATCGGACTTACATAGTCTATAAGTATGGATCCTTGGCTTTAATTTCCCACTGGTCCAAATGAGTGACAAACATAAATGTGCCCACAAATAGCCAAATTCACGTAGAGCTGAACAAAATTTACATAATTATAATCTTTAAAATTTTATAGAAAAATTCCCAAATACAATTGAGAAATCGGACTTACATAGTCTATAAGTATGGATCCTTGGCTTTAATTTCCCATTGGTCCAAATGAGTGACAAACAAATGTTATAGAAAAATTCTCAAATACAATTGAGAAATCGGACTTACATTTCCTATAAGTATGGATCCTTGGCTTTAATTTTCCATTGGTCCAAACGAGTGACAAACAAATGTTATAGAAAAATTCTCAAATACAATTGAGAAATCGGACTTACATAGCCTATAAGTATGGATCCTTGGCCTTAAATTCCCATTGGTCCAAATGAGTGACAAACATAAATGTGCCCACAAATAGCCAAATTCACGTAGAGCTGAACAAAATTTACACAATTTTAATCTTTAAAATTGTATAGAAAAATTCTCAAATACAATTGAGAAATCGGACTTACATAGTCTATAAGTATGGATCCTTGGCTTTAATTTCCCATTGGTCCAAATGAGTGACAAACAAATGTTATAGAAAAATTCTCAAATACAATTGAGAAATCGGACTTACATAGCCTATAAGTATGGATCCTTGGCTTTAATTTCCCACTGGTCCAAATGAGTGACAAACATAAATGTGCCCACAAATAGCCAAATTCACGTAGAGCTGAACAAAATTTACACAATTTTAATCTTTAAAATTGTATAGAAAAATTCTCAAATACAATTGAGAAATCGGACTTACATAGTCTATAAGTATGGATCCTTGGCTTTAATTTCCCATTGGTCCAAATGAGTGACAAACAAATGTTATAGAAAAATTCTCAAATACAATTGAGAAATCGGACTTACATAGCCTATAAGTATTGATCCTTGGCTTTAATTTCCCATTGGTCCAAATGAGTGACAAACAAATGTTATAGAAAAATTCTCAAATACAATTGAGAAATCGGACTTACATAGCCTATAAGTATGGATCCTTGGCTTTAATTTCCCATTGGTCCAAATGAGTGACAAACATAAATGTGCCCACAAATAGCCAAATTCACGTAGAGCTGAACAAAATTTACACAATTTTAATCTTTAAAATTTTATAGAAAAATTCTCAAATACAATTGAGAAATCGGACTTACATAGTCTATAAGTATGGATCCTTGGCTTTAATTTCCCATTGGTCCAACTGAGAGACAAACAAATGTTATAGAAAAATTCTCAAATACAATTGAGAAATCGGACTTACATAGTCTATAAGTATGGATCCTTGGCTTTAATTTCCCATTGGTCCAAATGAGTGACAAACATAAATGTGCCCACAAATAGCCAAATTCACGTAGAGCTGAACAAAATTTACACAATTTTAATCTTTAAAATTTTATAGAAAAATTCTCAAATACAATTGAGAAATCGGACTTACATAGTCTATAAGTATGGATCCTTGGCTTTAATTTCCCATTGGTCCAAATGAGTGACAAACAAATGTTATAGAAAAATTCTCAAATACAATTGAGAAATCGGAGTTGCATAGCCTATAAGTATGGATTCTTGGCTTTAATTTCCCACTGGTCCAAATGAGTGACAAACATAAATGTGCCCACAAATAGCCAAATTCACGTAGAGCTGAACAAAATTTACACAATTTTAATCTTTAAAATTTTATAGAAAAATTCTCAAATACAATTGAGAAATCGGACTTACATAGTCTATAAGTATGGATCCTTGGCTTTAATTTCCCATTGGTCCAAATGAGTGACAAACAAATGTTATAGAAAAATTCTCAAATACAATTGAGAAATCGGACTTACATAGCCTATAAGTATGGATCCTTGGCTTTAATTTCCCACTGGTCCAAATGAGTGACAAACATAAATGTGCCCACAAATAGCCAAATTCACGTAGAGCTGAACAAAATTTACACAATTTTAATCTTTAAAATTTTATAGAAAAATTCTCAAATACAATTGAGAAATCGGACTTACATAGTCTATAAGTATGGATCCTTGGCTTTAATTTCCCACTGGTCCAAATGAGTGACAAACATAAATGTGCCCACAAATAGCCAAATTCACGTAGAGCTGAACAAAATTTACATAATTATAATCTTTAAAATTTTATAGAAAAATTCCCAAATACAATTGAGAAATCGGACTTACATAGTCTATAAGTATGGATCCTTGGCTTTAATTTCCCATTGGTCCAAATGAGTGACAAACAAATGTTATAGAAAAATTCTCAAATACAATTGAGAAATCGGACTTACATTTCCTATAAGTATGGATCCTTGGCTTTAATTTTCCATTGGTCCAAACGAGTGACAAACAAATGTTATAGAAAAATTCTCAAATACAATTGAGAAATCGGACTTACATAGCCTATAAGTATGGATCCTTGGCCTTAAATTCCCATTGGTCCAAATGAGTGACAAACATAAATGTGCCCACAAATAGCCAAATTCACGTAGAGCTGAACAAAATTTACACAATTTTAATCTTTAAAATTGTATAGAAAAATTCTCAAATACAATTGAGAAATCGGACTTACATAGTCTATAAGTATGGATCCTTGGCTTTAATTTCCCATTGGTCCAAATGAGTGACAAACAAATGTTATAGAAAAATTCTCAAATACAATTGAGAAATCGGACTTACATAGCCTATAAGTATGGATCCTTGGCTTTAATTTCCCACTGGTCCAAATGAGTGACAAACATAAATGTGCCCACAAATAGCCAAATTCACGTAGAGCTGAACAAAATTTACACAATTTTAATCTTTAAAATTGTATAGAAAAATTCTCAAATACAATTGAGAAATCGGACTTACATAGTCTATAAGTATGGATCCTTGGCTTTAATTTCCCATTGGTCCAAATGAGTGACAAACAAATGTTATAGAAAAATTCTCAAATACAATTGAGAAATCGTACTTACATAGCCTATAAGTATTGATCCTTGGCTTTAATTTCCCATTGGTCCAAATGAGTGACAAACAAATGTTATAGAAAAATTCTCAAATACAATTGAGAAATCGGACTTACATAGCCTATAAGTATGGATCCTTGGCTTTAATTTCCCATTGGTCCAAATGAGTGACAAACATAAATGTGCCCACAAATAGCCAAATTCACGTAGAGCTGAACAAAATTTACACAATTTTAATCTTTAAAATTTTATAGAAAAATTCTCAAATACAATTGAGAAATCGGACTTACATAGTCTATAAGTATGGATCCTTGGCTTTAATTTCCCATTGGTCCAACTGAGAGACAAACAAATGTTATAGAAAAATTCTCAAATACAATTGAGAAATCGGACTTACATAGTCTATAAGTATGGATCCTTGGCTTTAATTTCCCATTGGTCCAAATGAGTGACAAACATAAATGTGCCCACAAATAGCCAAACTCCCGTAGAGCTGAACAAAATTTACACAATTTTAATCTTTAAAATTTTATAGAAAAATTCTCAAATACAATTGAGAAATCGGACTTACATAGTCTATAAGTATGGCTTTAATTTCCCATTGGTCCAAATGAGTGACAAACATAAATGTGCCCACAAATAGCCAAATTCACGTAGAGCTGAACAAAATTTACACAATTTTAATCTTTAAAATTTTATAGAAAAATTCTCAAATACAATTGAGAAATCGGACTTACATAGTCTATAAGTATGGCTTTAATTTCCCATTGGTCCAAATGAGTGACAAACATAAATGTGCCCACAAATAGCCAAACTCCCGTAGAGCTGAACAAAATTTACACAATTTTAATCTTTAAAATTTTATAGAAAAATTCTCAAATACAATTGAGAAATCGGACTTACATAGTCTATAAGTATGGATCCTTGGCTTTAATTTCCCATTGGTCCAAATGAGTGACAAACAAATGTTATAGAAAAATTCTCAAATAAAATTGAGAAATCGGACTTACATAGCCTATAAGTATGGATCCTTGGCTTTAATTTCCCATTGGTCCAAATGAGTGACAAACAAATGTTATAGAAAAATTCTCAAATACAATTGAGAAATCGGACTTACATAGCCTATAAGTATGGATCCTTGGCTTTAATTTCCCATTGGTCCAAATGAGTGACAAACATAAATGTGCCCACAAATAGCCAAATTCACGTAGAGCTGAACAAAATTTACACAATTTTAATCTTTAAAATTTTATAGAAAAATTCTCAAATACAATTGAGAAATCGGACTTACATAGTCTATAAGTATGGATCCTTGGCTTTAATTTCCCATTGGTCCAAATGAGTGACAAACAAATGTTATAGAAAAATTCTCAAATACAATTGAGAAATATGACTTACATAGCCTTGGCTTTAATTTCCCATTGGTCCAAATGAGTGACAAACAAATGCTATAGAAAAATTCTCAAATACAATTGAGAAATCGGACTTACATAGTCTATAAGTATGGATCCTTGGCTTTAATTTCCCATTGGTCCAAATGAGTGACAAACATAAATGTGCCCACAAATAGCCAAATTCACGTAGAGCTGAACAAAATTTACACAATTTTAATCTTTAAAATTTTATAGAAAAATTCTCAAATACAATTGAGAAATCGGACTTACATAGTCTATAAGTATGGATCCTTGGCTTTAATTTCCCATTGGTCCAACTGAGAGACAAACAAATGTTATAGAAAAATTCTCAAATACAATTGAGAAATCGGACTTACATAGTCTATAAGTATGGATCCTTGGCTTTAATTTCCCATTGGTCCAAATGAGTGACAAACATAAATGTGCCCACAAATAGCCAAACTCCCGTAGAGCTGAACAAAATTTACACAATTTTAATCTTTAAAATTTTATAGAAAAATTCTCAAATACAATTGAGAAATCGGACTTACATAGTCTATAAGTATGGCTTTAATTTCCCATTGGTCCAAATGAGTGACAAACATAAATGTGCCCACAAATAGCCAAATTCACGTAGAGCTGAACAAAATTTACACAATTTTAATCTTTAAAATTTTATAGAAAAATTCTCAAATACAATTGAGAAATCGGACTTACATAGTCTATAAGTATGGATCCTTGGCTTTAATTTCCCATTGGTCCAAATGAGTGACAAACAAATGTTATAGAAAAATTCTCAAATACAATTGAGAAATCGGACTTACATAGCCTATAAGTATGGATCCTTGGCTTTAATTTCCCACTGGTCCAAATGAGTGACAAACATAAATGTGCCCACAAATAGCCAAATTCACGTAGAGCTGAACAAAATTTACACAATTTTAATCTTTAAAATTGTATAGAAAAATTCTCAAATACAATTGAGAAATCGGACTTACATAGTCTATAAGTATGGATCCTTGGCTTTAATTTCCCATTGGTCCAAATGAGTGACAAACAAATGTTATAGAAAAATTCTCAAATACAATTGAGAAATCGTACTTACATAGCCTATAAGTATTGATCCTTGGCTTTAATTTCCCATTGGTCCAAATGAGTGACAAACAAATGTTATAGAAAAATTCTCAAATACAATTGAGAAATCGGACTTACATAGCCTATAAGTATGGATCCTTGGCTTTAATTTCCCATTGGTCCAAATGAGTGACAAACATAAATGTGCCCACAAATAGCCAAATTCACGTAGAGCTGAACAAAATTTACACAATTTTAATCTTTAAAATTTTATAGAAAAATTCTCAAATACAATTGAGAAATCGGACTTACATAGTCTATAAGTATGGATCCTTGGCTTTAATTTCCCATTGGTCCAACTGAGAGACAAACAAATGTTATAGAAAAATTCTCAAATACAATTGAGAAATCGGACTTACATAGTCTATAAGTATGGATCCTTGGCTTTAATTTCCCATTGGTCCAAATGAGTGACAAACATAAATGTGCCCACAAATAGCCAAACTCCCGTAGAGCTGAACAAAATTTACACAATTTTAATCTTTAAAATTTTATAGAAAAATTCTCAAATACAATTGAGAAATCGGACTTACATAGTCTATAAGTATGGCTTTAATTTCCCATTGGTCCAAATGAGTGACAAACATAAATGTGCCCACAAATAGCCAAATTCACGTAGAGCTGAACAAAATTTACACAATTTTAATCTTTAAAATTTTATAGAAAAATTCTCAAATACAATTGAGAAATCGGACTTACATAGTCTATAAGTATGGCTTTAATTTCCCATTGGTCCAAATGAGTGACAAACATAAATGTGCCCACAAATAGCCAAACTCCCGTAGAGCTGAACAAAATTTACACAATTTTAATCTTTAAAATTTTATAGAAAAATTCTCAAATACAATTGAGAAATCGGACTTACATAGTCTATAAGTATGGATCCTTGGCTTTAATTTCCCATTGGTCCAAATGAGTGACAAACAAATGTTATAGAAAAATTCTCAAATAAAATTGAGAAATCGGACTTACATAGCCTATAAGTATGGATCCTTGGCTTTAATTTCCCATTGGTCCAAATGAGTGACAAACAAATGTTATAGAAAAATTCTCAAATACAATTGAGAAATCGGACTTACATAGCCTATAAGTATGGATCCTTGGCTTTAATTTCCCATTGGTCCAAATGAGTGACAAACATAAATGTGCCCACAAATAGCCAAATTCACGTAGAGCTGAACAAAATTTACACAATTTTAATCTTTAAAATTTTATAGAAAAATTCTCAAATACAATTGAGAAATCGGACTTACATAGTCTATAAGTATGGATCCTTGGCTTTAATTTCCCATTGGTCCAAATGAGTGACAAACAAATGTTATAGAAAAATTCTCAAATACAATTGAGAAATATGACTTACATAGCCTTGGCTTTAATTTCCCATTGGTCCAAATGAGTGACAAACAAATGCTATAGAAAAATTCTCAAATACAATTGAGAAATCGGACTTACATAGTCTATAAGTATGGATCCTTGGCTTTAATTTCCCATTGGTCCAAATGAGTGACAAACATAAATGTGCCCACAAATAGCCAAATTCACGTAGAGCTGAACAAAATTTACACAATTTTAATCTTTAAAATTTTATAGAAAAATTCTCAAATACAATTGAGAAATCGGACTTACATAGTCTATAAGTATGGATCCTTGGCTTTAATTTCCCATTGGTCCAACTGAGAGACAAACAAATGTTATAGAAAAATTCTCAAATACAATTGAGAAATCGGACTTACATAGTCTATAAGTATGGATCCTTGGCTTTAATTTCCCATTGGTCCAAATGAGTGACAAACATAAATGTGCCCACAAATAGCCAAACTCCCGTAGAGCTGAACAAAATTTACACAATTTTAATCTTTAAAATTTTATAGAAAAATTCTCAAATACAATTGAGAAATCGGACTTACATAGTCTATAAGTATGGCTTTAATTTCCCATTGGTCCAAATGAGTGACAAACATAAATGTGCCCACAAATAGCCAAATTCACGTAGAGCTGAACAAAATTTACACAATTTTAATCTTTAAAATTTTATAGAAAAATTCTCAAATACAATTGAGAAATCGGACTTACATAGTCTATAAGTATGGCTTTAATTTCCCATTGGTCCAAATGAGTGACAAACATAAATGTGCCCACAAATAGCCAAACTCCCGTAGAGCTGAACAAAATTTACACAATTTTAATCTTTAAAATTTTATAGAAAAATTCTCAAATACAATTGAGAAATCGGACTTACATAGTCTATAAGTATGGATCCTTGGCTTTAATTTCCCATTGGTCCAAATGAGTGACAAACAAATGTTATAGAAAAATTCTCAAATAAAATTGAGAAATCGGACTTACATAGCCTATAAGTATGGATCCTTGGCTTTAATTTCCCATTGGTCCAAATGAGTGACAAACAAATGTTATAGAAAAATTCTCAAATACAATTGAGAAATCGGACTTACATAGCCTATAAGTATGGATCCTTGGCTTTAATTTCCCATTGGTCCAAATGAGTGACAAACATAAATGTGCCCACAAATAGCCAAATTCACGTAGAGCTGAACAAAATTTACACAATTTTAATCTTTAAAATTTTATAGAAAAATTCTCAAATACAATTGAGAAATCGGACTTACATAGTCTATAAGTATGGATCCTTGGCTTTAATTTCCCATTGGTCCAAATGAGTGACAAACAAATGTTATAGAAAAATTCTCAAATACAATTGAGAAATATGACTTACATAGCCTTGGCTTTAATTTCCCATTGGTCCAAATGAGTGACAAACAAATGCTATAGAAAAATTCTCAAATACAATTGAGAAATCGGACTTACATAGTCTATAAGTATGGATCCTTGGCTTTAATTTCCCATTGGTCCAAATGAGTGACAAACAAATGTTATAGAAAAATTCTCAAATACAATTGAGAAATCGGACTTACATAGCCTATAAGTATGGATCCTTGGCTTTAATTTCCCACTGGTCCAAATGAGTGACACACATAAATGTGCCCACAAATAGCCAAATTCACGTAGAGCTGTTCAAAATTTACACAATTTTAATCTTTAAAATTTTATAGAAAAATTCTCAAATACAATTGAGAAATCGGACTTACATAGTCTATAAGTATGGATCCTTGGCTTTAATTTCCCATTGGTCCAAATGAGTGACAAACAAATGTTATAGAAAAATTCTCAAATACAATTGAGAAATCGGACTTACATAGCCTATAAGTATGGATCCTTGGCTTTAATTTCCCACTGGTCCAAATGAGTGACACACATAAATGTGCCCACAAATAGCCAAATTCACGTAGAGCTGAACAAAATTTACACAATTTTAATCTTTAAAATTTTATAGAAAAATTCTCAAATACAATTGAGAAATCGGACTTACATAGTCTATGAGTATGGATCCTTGGCTTTAATTTCCCATTGGTCCAAATGAGTGACAAACAAATGTTATAGAAAAATTCTCAAATACAATTGAGAAATCGGACTTACATAGCCTATAAGTATGGATCCTTGGCTTTAATTTCCCACTGGTCCAAATGAGTGACAAACAAATGTTATAGAAAATTTCTCAAATACAATTGAGAAATCGGACTTACATAGCCTATAAGTATGGATCCTTGGCTTTAATTTCCCATTGGTCCAAATGAGTGACAAACAAATGTTATAGAAAAATTCTCAAATACAATTGAGAAATCGGACTTACATAGTCTATAAGTATGGATCCTTGGCTTTAATTTCCCATTGGTCCAAATGAGTGACAAACAAATGTTATAGAAAAATTCTCAAATACAATTGAGAAATCGGACTTACATAGTCTATAAGTATGGATCCTTGGCTTTAATTTCCCATTGGTCCAAATGAGTGACAAACAAATGTTATAGAAAAATTCTCAAATACAATTGAGAAATCGGACTTACATAGCCTATAAGTACGGATCCTTGGCTTTAATTTCCCATTGGTCCAAATGAGTGACAAACAAATGTTATAGAAAAATTCTCAAATACAATTGAGAAATCGGACTTACATAGCCTATAAGTATGGATCCTTGGCTTTAATTTCCCACTGGTCCAAATGAGTGACAAACATAAATGTGCCCACAAATAGCCAAATTCACGTAGAGCTGAACAAAATTTACATAATTATAATCTTTAAAATTTTATAGAAAAATTCCCAAATACAATTGAGAAATCGGACTTACATAGTCTATAAGTATGGATCCTTGGCTTTAATTTTCCATTGGTCCAAACGAGTGACAAACAAATGTTATAGAAAAATTCTCAAATACAATTGAGAAATCGGACTTACATAGCCTATAAGTATGGATCCTTGGCCTTAATTTCCCATTGGTCCAAATGAGTGACAAACAAATGTTATAGAAAAATTCTCAAATACAATTGAGAAATCGGACTTACATAGCCTATAAGTACGGATCCTTGGCTTTAATTTCCCATTGGTCCAAACGAGTGACAAACATAAATGTGCCCACAAATAGCCAAATTCACGTAGAGCTGAACAAAATTTACACAATTTTAATCTTTAAAATTGTATAGAAAAATTCTCAAATACAATTGAGAAATCGGACTTACATAGTCTATAAGTATGGATCCTTGGCTTTAATTTCCCATTGGTCCAAATGAGTGACAAACAAATGTTATAGAAAAATTCTCAAATACAATTGAGAAATCGGACTTACATAGCCTATAAGTATGGATCCTTGGCTTTAATTTCCCATTGGTCCAAATGAGTGACAAACAAATGTTATAGAAAAATTCTCAAATACAATTGAGAAATCGGACTTACATAGTCTATAAGTATGGATCCTTGGCTTTAATTTCCCATTGGTCCAAATAAGTGACAAACAAATGTTATAGAAAAATTCTCAAATACAATTGAGAAATCGGACTTACATAGTCTATAAGTATGGATCCTTGGCTTTAATTTCCCATTGGTCCAAATGAGTGACAAACATAAATGTGCCCACAAATAGCCAAATTCACGTAGAGCTGAACAAAATTTACAAAATTTTAATCTTTAAAATTTTATAGAAAAATTCTCAAATACAATTGAGAAATCGGACTTACATAGTCTATAAGTATGGATCCTTGGCTTTAATTTCCCATTGGTCCAAATGAGTGACAAACAAATGTTATAGAAAAATTCTCAAATACAATTGAGAAATCGGACTTACATAGCCTATAAGTATGGATCCTTGGCTTTAATTTCCCATTGGTCCAAATGAGTGACAAACATAAATGTGCCCACAAATAGCCAAATTCACGTAGAGCTGAACAAAATTTACAAAATTTTAATCTTTAAAATTTTATAGAAAAATTCCCAAATACATTTGAGAAATCGGACTTACATAGTCTATAAGTATGGATCCTTGGCTTTAATTTCCCATTGGTCCAAATGAGTGACAAACAAATGTTATAGAAAAATTCTCAAATACAATTGAGAAATCGGACTTACATAGCCTATAAGTACGGATCCTTGGCTTTAATTTCCCACTGGTCCAAATGAGTGACAAACATAATTGTGCCCACAAATAGCCAAATTCACGTAGAGCTGAACAAAATTTACAAAATTTTAATCTTTAAAATTTTATAGAAAAATTCTCAAATACAATTGAGAAATCGGACTTACATAGTCTATAAGTATGGATCCTTGGCTTTAATTTCCCATTGGTCCAAATGAGTGACAAACAAATGTTATAGAAAAATTCTCAAATACAATTGAGAAATCGGACTTACATAGTCTATAAGTATGGATCCTTGGCTTTAATTTCCCATTGGTCCAAATGAGTGACAAACAAATGTTATAGAAAAATTCTCAAATACAATTGAGAAATCGGACTTACATAGTCTATAAGTATGGATCCTTGGCTTTAATTTCCCATTGGACCAAATGAGTGACAAACAAATGTTATAGAAAAATTCTCAAATACAATTGAGAAATCGGACTTACATAGTCTATAAGTATGGATCCTTGGCTTTAATTTCCCATTGGTCCAAATGAGTGACAAACAAATGTTATAGAAAAATTCTCAAATACAATTGAGAAATCGGACTTACATAGTCTATAAGTATGGATCCTTGGCTTTAATTTCCCATTGGTCCAAATGAGTGACAAACAAATGTTATAGAAAAATTCTCAAATACAATTGAGAAATCGGACTTACATAGTCTATAAGTATGGATCCTTGGCTTTAATTTCCCATTGGTCCAAATGAGTGACAAACAAATGTTATAGAAAAATTCTCAAATACAATTGAGAAATCGGACTTACATAGTCTATAAGTATGGATCCTTGGCTTTAATTTCCCATTGGTCCAAATGAGTGACAAACATAAATGTGCCCACAAATAGCCAAATTCACGTAGAGCTGAACAAAATTTACACAATTTTAATCTTTAAAATTTTATAGAAAAATTCTCAAATACAATTGAGAAATCGGACTTACATAGTCTATAAGTATGGATCATTGGCTTTAATTTCCCATTGGTCCAAATGAGTGACAAACAAATGTTATTGAAAAATTCTCAAATACAATTGAGAAATCGGACTTACATAGCCTATAAGTATGGATCCTTGGCTTTAATTTCCCATTGGTCCAAATGAGTGACAAACATAAATGTGCCCACAAATAGCCAAATTCACGTAGAGCTGAACAAAATTTACAAAATTTTAATCTTTAAAATTTTATAGAAAAATTCCCAAATACATTTGAGAAATCGGACTTACATAGTCTATAAGTATGGATCCTTGGCTTTAATTTCCCATTGGTCCAAATGAGTGACAAACAAATGTTATAGAAAAATTCTCAAATACAATTGAGAAATCGGACTTACATAGCCTATAAGTACGGATCCTTGGCTTTAATTTCCCACTGGTCCAAATGAGTGACAAACATAATTGTGCCCACAAATAGCCAAATTCACGTAGAGCTGAACAAAATTTACAAAATTTTAATCTTTAAAATTTTATAGAAAAATTCTCAAATACAATTGAGAAATCGGACTTACATAGTCTATAAGTATGGATCCTTGGCTTTAATTTCCCATTGGTCCAAATGAGTGACAAACAAATGTTATAGAAAAATTCTCAAATACAATTGAGAAATCGGACTTACATAGTCTATAAGTATGGATCCTTGGCTTTAATTTCCCATTGGTCCAAATGAGTGACAAACAAATGTTATAGAAAAATTCTCAAATACAATTGAGAAATCGGACTTACATAGTCTATAAGTATGGATCCTTGGCTTTAATTTCGCATTGGTCCAAATGAGTGACAAACAAATGTTATAGAAAAATTCTCAAATACAATTGAGAAATCGGACTTACATAGTCTATAAGTATGGATCCTTGGCTTTAATTTCCCATTGGACCAAATGAGTGACAAACAAATGTTATAGAAAAATTCTCAAATACAATTGAGAAATCGGACTTACATAGTCTATAAGTATGGATCCTTGGCTTTAATTTCCCATTGGTCCAAATGAGTGACAAACAAATGTTATAGAAAAATTCTCAAATACAATTGAGAAATCGGACTTACATAGTCTATAAGTATGGATCCTTGGCTTTAATTTCCCATTGGTCCAAATGAGTGACAAACAAATGTTATAGAAAAATTCTCAAATACAATTGAGAAATCGGACTTACATAGTCTATAAGTATGGATCCTTGGCTTTAATTTCCCATTGGTCCAAATGAGTGACAAACAAATGTTATAGAAAAATTCTCAAATACAATTGAGAAATCGGACTTACATAGTCTATAAGTATGGATCCTTGGCTTTAATTTCCCATTGGTCCAAATGAGTGACAAACATAAATGTGCCCACAAATAGCCAAATTCACGTAGAGCTGAACAAAATTTACACAATTTTAATCTTTAAAATTTTATAGAAAAATTCTCAAATACAATTGAGAAATCGGACTTACATAGTCTATAAGTATGGATCATTGGCTTTAATTTCCCATTGGTCCAAATGAGTGACAAACAAATGTTATTGAAAAATTCTCAAATACAATTGAGAAATCGGACTTACATAGCCTATAAGTATGGATCCTTGGCTTTAATTTCCCATTGGTCCAAATGAGTGACAAACATAAATGTGCCCACAAATAGCCAAATTCACGTAGAGCTGAACAAAATTTACAAAATTTTAATCTTTAAAATTTTATAGAAAAATTCCCAAATACATTTGAGAAATCGGACTTACATAGTCTATAAGTATGGATCCTTGGCTTTAATTTCCCATTGGTCCAAATGAGTGACAAACAAATGTTATAGAAAAATTCTCAAATACAATTGAGAAATCGGACTTACATAGCCTATAAGTACGGATCCTTGGCTTTAATTTCCCACTGGTCCAAATGAGTGACAAACATAATTGTGCCCACAAATAGCCAAATTCACGTAGAGCTGAACAAAATTTACAAAATTTTAATCTTTAAAATTTTATAGAAAAATTCTCAAATACAATTGAGAAATCGGACTTACATAGTCTATAAGTATGGATCCTTGGCTTTAATTTCCCATTGGTCCAAATGAGTGACAAACAAATGTTATAGAAAAATTCTCAAATACAATTGAGAAATCGGACTTACATAGTCTATAAGTATGGATCTTTGGCTTTAATTTCCCATTGGTCCAAATGAGTGACAAACAAATGTTATAGAAAAATTCTCAAATACAATTGAGAAATCGGACTTACATAGTCTATAAGTATGGATCCTTGGCTTTAATTTCCCATTGGACCAAATGAGTGACAAACAAATGTTATAGAAAAATTCTCAAATACAATTGAGAAATCGGACTTACATAGTCTATAAGTATGGATCCTTGGCTTTAATTTCCCATTGGTCCAAATGAGTGACAAACAAATGTTATAGAAAAATTCTCAAATACAATTGAGAAATCGGACTTACATAGTCTATAAGTATGGATCCTTGGCTTTAATTTCCCATTGGTCCAAATGAGTGACAAACAAATGTTATAGAAAAATTCTCAAATACAATTGAGAAATCGGACTTACATAGTCTATAAGTATGGATCCTTGGCTTTAATTTCCCATTGGTCCAAATGAGTGACAAACAAATGTTATAGAAAAATTCTCAAATACAATTGAGAAATCGGACTTACATAGTCTATAAGTATGGATCCTTGGCTTTAATTTCCCATTGGTCCAAATGAGTGACAAACATAAATGTGCCCACAAATAGCCAAATTCACGTAGAGCTGAACAAAATTTACACAATTTTAATCTTTAAAATTTTATAGAAAAATTCTCAAATACAATTGAGAAATCGGACTTACATAGTCTATAAGTATGGATCATTGGCTTTAATTTCCCATTGGTCCAAATGAGTGACAAACAAATGTTATTGAAAAATTCTCAAATACAATTGAGAAATCGGACTTACATAGCCTATAAGTATGGATCCTTGGCTTTAATTTCCCATTGGACCAAATGAGTGACAAACAAATGTTATAGAAAAATTCTCAAATACAATTGAGAAATCGGACTTACATAGCCTATAAGTATGGATCCTTGGCTTTAATTTCCCACTGGTCCAAATGAGTGACAAACATAAATGTGCCCATTCGCAAATACAATTGAGAAATCGGACTTACATAGTCTATAAGTATGGATCCTTGGCTTTAATTTCCCACTGGTCCAAATGAGTGACAAACATAAATGTGCCCACAAATAGCCAAATTCACGTAGAGCTGAACAAAATTTACACAATTATAATCTTTAAAATTTTATAGAAAAATTCCCAAATACAATTGAGAAATCGGACTTACATAGTCTATAAGTATGGATCCTTGGCTTTAATTTCCCATTGGTCCAAATGAGTGACAAACAAATGTTATAGAAAAATTCTCAAATACAATTGAGAAATCGGACTTACATAGCATATAAGTATTGATCCTTGGCTTTAATTTCCCATTGGTCCAAATGAGTGACAAACATAAATGTGCCCACAAATAGCCAAATTCACGTAGAGCTGAACAAAATTTACATAATTATAATCTTTAAAATTTTATAGAAAAATTCCCAAATACAATTGAGAAATCGGACTTACATAGTCTATAAGTATGGATCCTTGGCTTTAATTTCCCATTGGTCCAAATGAGTGACAAACAAATGTTATAGAAAAATTCTCAAATACAATTGAGAAATCGGACTTACATAGTCTATAAGTATGGATCCTTGGCTTTAATTTCCCATTGGTCCAAATGAGTGACAAACAAATGTTATAGAAAAATTCTCAAATACAATTGAGAAATCGGACTTACATAGCATATAAGTATTGATCCTTGGCTTTAATTTCCCATTGGTCCAAATGAGTGACAAACATAAATGTGCCCACAAATAGCCAAATTCACGTAGAGCTGAACAAAATTTACATAATTATAATCTTTAAAATTTTATAGAAAAATTCCCAAATACAATTGAGAAATCGGACTTACATAGTCTATAAGTATGGATCCTTGGCTTTAATTTCCCATTGGTCCAAATGAGTGACAAACATAAATGTGCCCACAAATAGCCAAATTCACGTAGAGCTGAACAAAATTTACACAATTTTAATCTTTAAAATTTTATAGAAAAATTCTCAAATACAATTGAGAAATCGGACTTACATAGTCTATAAGTATGGATCCTTGGCTTTAATTTCCCATTGGTCCAAATGAGTGACAAACAAATGTTATAGAAAAATTCTCAAATACAATTGAGAAATCGGACTTACATAGTCTATAAGTATGGATCCTTGGCTTTAATTTCCCATTGGTCCAAATGAGTGACAAACAAATGTTATAGAAAAATTCTCAAATACAATTGAGAAATCGGACTTACATAGCCTATAAGTATGGATCCTTGGCTTTAATTTCCCACTGGTCCAAACGAGTGACAAACATAAATGTGCCCACAAATAGCCAAATTCACGTAGAGCTGAACAAAATTTACACAATTTTAATCTTTAAAATTTTATAGAAAAATTCTCAAATACAATTGAGAAATCGGACTTACATAGTCTATAAGTATGGATCCTTGGCTTTAATTTCCCATTGGTCCAAATGAGTGACAAACAAATGTTATAGAAAAATTCTCAAATACAATTGAGAAATCGGACTTACATAGTCTATAAGTATGGATCCTTGGCTTTAATTTCCCATTGGTCCAAATGAGTGAAAAACAAATGTTATAGAAAAATTCTCAAATACAATTGAGAAATCGGACTTACATAGCCTATAAGTATGGATCCTTGGCTTTAATTTCCCACTGGTCCAAACGAGTGACAAACATAAATGTGCCCACAAATAGCCAAATTCACGTAGAGCTGAACAAAATTTACACAATTTTAATCTTTAAAATTTTATAGAAAAATTCTCAAATACAATTGAGAAATCGGACTTACATAGTCTATAAGTATGGATCCTTGGCTTTAATTTCCCATTGGTCCAAATGAGTGACAAACAAATGTTATAGAAAAATTCTCAAATACAATTGAGAAATCGGACTTACATAGTCTATAAGTATGGATCCTTGGCTTTAATTTCCCATTGGACCAAATGAGTGACAAACAAATGTTATAGAAAAATTCTCAAATACAATTGAGAAATCGGACTTACATAGTCTATAAGTATGGATCCTTGGCTTTAATTTTCCATTGGTCCAAACGAGTGACAAACAAATGTTATAGAAAAATTCTCAAATACAATTGAGAAATCGGACTTACATAGCCTATAAGTATGGATCCTTGGCCTTAATTTCCCATTGGTCCAAATGAGTGACAAACAAATGTTATAGAAAAATTCTCAAATACAATTGAGAAATCGGACTTACATAGCCTATAAGTACGGATCCTTGGCTTTAATTTCCCATTGGTCCAAACGAGTGACAAACATAAATGTGCCCACAAATAGCCAAATTCACGTAGAGCTGAACAAAATTTACACAATTTTAATCTTTAAAATTGTATAGAAAAATTCTCAAATACAATTGAGAAATCGGACTTACATAGTCTATAAGTATGGATCCTTGGCTTTAATTTCCCATTGGTCCAAATGAGTGACAAACAAATGTTATAGAAAAATTCTCAAATACAATTGAGAAATCGGACTTACATAGCCTATAAGTATGGATCCTTGGCTTTAATTTCCCACTGGTCCAAATGAGTGACAAACAAATGTTATAGAAAATTTCTCAAATACAATCTATAAGTATGGATCCTTGGCTTTAATTTCCCATTGGTCCAAATGAGTGACAAACAAATGTTATAGAAAAATTCTCAAATACAATTGAGAAATCGGACTTACATAGCCTATAAGTATGGATCCTTGGCTTTAATTTCCCACTGGTCCAAACGAGTGACAAACATAAATGTGCCCACAAATAGCCAAATTCACGTAGAGCTGAACAAAATTTACACAATTTTAATCTTTAAAATTTTATAGAAAAATTCTCAAATACAATTGAGAAATCGGACTTACATAGTCTATAAGTATGGATCCTTGGCTTTAATTTCCCATTGGTCCAAATGAGTGACAAACAAATGTTATAGAAAAATTCTCAAATACAATTGAGAAATCGGACTTACATAGTCTATAAGTATGGATCCTTGGCTTTAATTTCCCATTGGTCCAAATGAGTGACAAACAAATTTTATAGAAAAATTCTCAAATACAATTGAGAAATCGGACTTACATAGCCTATAAGTATGGATCCTTGGCTTTAATTTCCCACTGGTCCAAATGAGTGACACACATAAATGTGCCCACAAATAGCCAAATTCACGTAGAGCTGTTCAAAATTTACACAATTTTAATCTTTAAAATTTTATAGAAAAATTCTCAAATACAATTGAGAAATCGGACTTACATAGTCTATAAGTATGGATCCTTGGCTTTAATTTCCCATTGGTCCAAATGAGTGACAAACAAATGTTATAGAAAAATTCTCAAATACAATTGAGAAATCGGACTTACATAGCCTATAAGTATGGATCCTTGGCTTTAATTTCCCACTGGTCCAAATGAGTGACACACATAAATGTGCCCACAAATAGCCAAATTCACGTAGAGCTGTACAAAATTTACACAATTTTAATCTTAAAAATTTTATAGAAAAATTCTCAAATACAATTGAGAAATCGGACTTACATAGCCTATAAGTATGGATCCTTGGCTTTAATTTCCCACTGGTCCAAATGAGTGACACACATAAATGTGCCCACAAATAGCCAAATTCACGTAGAGCTGTACAAAATTTACACAATTTTAATCTTTAAAATTTTATAGAAAAATTCTCAAATACAATTGAGAAATCGGACTTACATAGTCTATAAGTATGGATCCTTGGCTTTAATTTCCCATTGGTCCAAATGAGTGACAAACAAATGTTATAGAAAAATTCTCAAATACAATTGAGAAATCGGACTTACATAGCCTATAAGTATGGATCCTTGGCTTTAATTTCCCACTGGTCCAAATGAGTGACAAACATAAATGTGCCCACAAATAGCCAAATTCACGTAGAGCTGAACAAAATTTACACAATTTTAATCTTTAAAATTTTATAGAAAAATTCTCAAATACAATTGAGAAATCGGACTTACATAGTCTATAAGTATGGATCCTTGGCTTTAATTTCCCACTGGTCCAAATGAGTGACAAACATAAATGTGCCCACAAATAGCCAAATTCACGTAGAGCTGAACAAAATTTACATAATTATAATCTTTAAAATTTTATAGAAAAATTCCCAAATACAATTGAGAAATCGGACTTACATAGCCTATAAGTATGGATCCTTGGCTTTAATTTCCCATTGGTCCAAATGAGTGACAAACAAATGTTATAGAAAAATTCTCAAATACAATTGAGAAATCGGACTTACATAGTCTATAAGTATGGATCCTTGGCTTTAATTTTCCATTGGTCCAAACGAGTGACAAACAAATGTTATAGAAAAATTCTCAAATACAATTGAGAAATCGGACTTACATAGCCTATAAGTATGGATCCTTGGCCTTAATTTCCCATTGGTCCAAATGAGTGACAAACATAAATGTGCCCACAAATAGCCAAATTCACGTAGAGCTGAACAAAATTTACACAATTTTAATCTTTAAAATTGTATAGAAAAATTCTCAAATACAATTGAGAAATCGGACTTACATAGTCTATAAGTATGGATCCTTGGCTTTAATTTCCCACTGGTCCAAATGAGTGACAAACATAAATGTGCCCACAAATAGCCAAATTCACGTAGAGCTGTACAAAATTTACACAATTTTAATCTTTAAAATTTTATAGAAAAATTCTCAAATACAATTGAGAAATCGGACTTACATAGTCTATAAGTATGGATCCTTGGCTTTAATTTCCCATTGGTCCAAATGAGTGACAAACAAATGTTATAGAAAAATTCTCAAATACAATTGAGAAATCGGACTTACATAGCCTATAAGTATGGATCCTTGGCTTTAATTTCCCACTGGTCCAAATGAGTGACAAACATAAATGTGCCCACAAATAGCCAAATTCACGTAGAGCTGAACAAAATTTACACAATTTTAATCTTTAAAATTTTATAGAAAAATTCTCAAATACAATTGAGAAATCGGACTTACATAGTCTATAAGTATGGATCCTTGGCTTTAATTTCCCATTGGTCCAAATGAGTGACAAACAAATGTTATAGAAAAATTCTCAAATACAATTGAGAAATCGGACTTACATAGCCTATAAGTATGGATCCTTGGCCTTAATTTCCCATTGGTCCAAATGAGTGACAAACATAAATGTGCCCACAAATAGCCAAATTCACGTAGAGCTGAACAAAATTTACACAATTTTAATCTTTAAAATTGTATAGAAAAATTCTCAAATACAATTGAGAAATCGGACTTACATAGTCTATAAGTATGGATCCTTGGCTTTAATTTCCCACTGGTCCAAATGAGTGACAAACATAAATGTGCCCACAAATAGCCAAATTCACGTAGAGCTGTACAAAATTTACACAATTTTAATCTTTAAAATTTTATAGAAAAATTCTCAAATACAATTGAGAAATCGGACTTACATAGTCTATAAGTATGGATCCTTGGCTTTAATTTCCCATTGGTCCAAATGAGTGACAAACAAATGTTATAGAAAAATTCTCAAATACAATTGAGAAATCGGACTTACATAGCCTATAAGTATGGATCCTTGGCTTTAATTTCCCACTGGTCCAAATGAGTGACAAACATAAATGTGCCCACAAATAGCCAAATTCACGTAGAGCTGAACAAAATTTACACAATTTTAATCTTTAAAATTTTATAGAAAAATTCTCAAATACAATTGAGAAATCGGACTTACATAGTCTATAAGTATGGATCCTTGGCTTTAATTTCCCATTGGTCCAAATGAGTGACAAACAAATGTTATAGAAAAATTCTCAAATACAATTGAGAAATCGGACTTACATAGCCTATAAGTATGGATCCTTGGCCTTAATTTCCCATTGGTCCAAATGAGTGACAAACATAAATGTGCCCACAAATAGCCAAATTCACGTAGAGCTGAACAAAATTTACACAATTTTAATCTTTAAAATTGTATAGAAAAATTCTCAAATACAATTGAGAAATCGGACTTACATAGTCTATAAGTATGGATCCTTGGCTTTAATTTCCCACTGGTCCAAATGAGTGACAAACATAAATGTGCCCACAAATAGCCAAATTCACGTAGAGCTGTACAAAATTTACACAATTTTAATCTTTAAAATTTTATAGAAAAATTCTCAAATACAATTGAGAAATCGGACTTACATAGTCTATAAGTATGGATCCTTGGCTTTAATTTCCCATTGGTCCAAATGAGTGACAAACAAATGTTATAGAAAAATTCTCAAATACAATTGAGAAATCGGACTTACATAGCCTATAAGTATGGATCCTTGGCTTTAATTTCCCACTGGTCCAAATGAGTGACAAACATAAATGTGCCCACAAATAGCCAAATTCACGTAGAGCTGAACAAAATTTACACAATTTTAATCTTTAAAATTTTATAGAAAAATTCTCAAATACAATTGAGAAATCGGACTTACATAGTCTATAAGTATGGATCCTTGGCTTTAATTTCCCACTGGTCCAAATGAGTGACAAACATAAATGTGCCCATTCGCAAATACAATTGAGAAATCGGACTTACATAGTCTATAAGTATGGATCCTTGGCTTTAATTTCCCATTGGTCCAAATGAGTGACAAACAAATGTTATAGAAAAATTCTCAAATACAATTGAGAAATCGGACTTACATAGCATATAAGTATTGATCCTTGGCTTTAATTTCCCATTGGTCCAAATGAGTGACAAACATAAATGTGCCCACAAATAGCCAAATTCACGTAGAGCTGAACAAAATTTACATAATTATAATCTTTAAAATTTTATAGAAAAATTCCCAAATACAATTGAGAAATCGGACTTACATAGTCTATAAGTATGGATCCTTGGCTTTAATTTCCCATTGGTCCAAATGAGTGACAAACAAATGTTATAGAAAAATTCTCAAATACAATTGAGAAATCGGACTTACATAGTCTATAAGTATGGATCCTTGGCTTTAATTTCCCATTGGTCCAAATGAGTGACAAACAAATGTTATAGAAAAATTCTCAAATACAATTGAGAAATCGGACTTACATAGCATATAAGTATTGATCCTTGGCTTTAATTTCCCATTGGTCCAAATGAGTGACAAACATAAATGTGCCCACAAATAGCCAAATTCACGTAGAGCTGAACAAAATTTACATAATTATAATCTTTAAAATTTTATAGAAAAATTCCCAAATACAATTGAGAAATCGGACTTACATAGTCTATAAGTATGGATCCTTGGCTTTAATTTCCCATTGGTCCAAATGAGTGACAAACATAAATGTGCCCACAAATAGCCAAATTCACGTAGAGCTGAACAAAATTTACACAATTTTAATCTTTAAAATTTTATAGAAAAATTCTCAAATACAATTGAGAAATCGGACTTACATAGTCTATAAGTATGGATCCTTGGCTTTAATTTCCCATTGGTCCAAATGAGTGACAAACAAATGTTATAGAAAAATTCTCAAATACAATTGAGAAATCGGACTTACATAGTCTATAAGTATGGATCCTTGGCTTTAATTTCCCATTGGTCCAAATGAGTGACAAACAAATGTTATAGAAAAATTCTCAAATACAATTGAGAAATCGGACTTACATAGCCTATAAGTATGGATCCTTGGCTTTAATTTCCCACTGGTCCAAACGAGTGACAAACATAAATGTGCCCACAAATAGCCAAATTCACGTAGAGCTGAACAAAATTTACACAATTTTAATCTTTAAAATTTTATAGAAAAATTCTCAAATACAATTGAGAAATCGGACTTACATAGTCTATAAGTATGGATCCTTGGCTTTAATTTCCCATTGGTCCAAATGAGTGACAAACAAATGTTATAGAAAAATTCTCAAATACAATTGAGAAATCGGACTTACATAGTCTATAAGTATGGATCCTTGGCTTTAATTTCCCATTGGTCCAAATGAGTGACAAACAAATGTTATAGAAAAATTCTCAAATACAATTGAGAAATCGGACTTACATAGTCTATAAGTATGGATCCTTGGCTTTAATTTCCCATTGGTCCAAATGAGTGACAAACAAATGTTATAGAAAAATTCTCAAATACAATTGAGAAATCGGACTTACATAGCCTATAAGTATGGATCCTTGGCTTTAATTTCCCGCTGGTCCAAACGAGTGACAAACATAAATGTGCCCACAAATAGCCAAATTCACGTAGAGCTGAACAAAATTTACACAATTTTAATCTTTAAAATTTTATAGAAAAATTCTCAAATACAATTGAGAAATCGGACTTACATAGTCTATAAGTATGGATCCTTGGCTTTAATTTCCCATTGGTCCAAATGAGTGACAAACAAATGTTATAGAAAAATTCTCAAATACAATTGAGAAATCGGACTTACATAGCCTATAAGTATGGATCCTTGGCTTTAATTTCCCACTGGTCCAAACGAGTGACAAACATAAATGTGCCCACAAATAGCCAAATTCACGTAGAGCTGAACAAAATTTACACAATTTTAATCTTTAAAATTTTATAGAAAAATTCTCAAATACAATTGAGAAATCGGACTTACATAGTCTATAAGTATGGATCCTTGGCTTTAATTTCCCATTGGTCCAAATGAGTGACAAACAAATGTTATAGAAAAATTCTCAAATACAATTGAGAAATCGGACTTACATAGTCTATAAGTATGGATCCTTGGCTTTAATTTCCCATTGGTCCAAATGAGTGACAAACAAATGTTATAGAAAAATTCTCAAATACAATTGAGAAATCGGACTTACATAGCCTATAAGTATGGATCCTTGGCTTTAATTTCCCACTGGTCCAAACGAGTGACAAACATAAATGTGCCCACAAATAGCCAAATTCACGTAGAGCTGAACAAAATTTACACAATTTTAATCTTTAAAATTTTATAGAAAAATTCTCAAATACAATTGAGAAATCGGACTTACATAGTCTATAAGTATGGATCCTTGGCTTTAATTTCCCATTGGTCCAAATGAGTGACAAACAAATGTTATAGAAAAATTCTCAAATACAATTGAGAAATCGGACTTACATAGTCTATAAGTATGGATCCTTGGCTTTAATTTCCCATTGGTCCAAATGAGTGACAAACAAATGTTATAGAAAAATTCTCAAATACAATTGAGAAATCGGACTTACATAGCCTATAAGTATGGATCCTTGGCTTTAATTTCCCACTGGTCCAAACGAGTGACAAACATAAATGTGCCCACAAATAGCCAAATTCACGTAGAGCTGAACAAAATTTACACAATTTTAATCTTTAAAATTTTATAGAAAAATTCTCAAATACAATTGAGAAATCGGACTTACATAGTCTATAAGTATGGATCCTTGGCTTTAATTTCCCATTGGTCCAAATGAGTGACAAACAAATGTTATAGAAAAATTCTCAAATACAATTGAGAAATCGGACTTACATAGTCTATAAGTATGGATCCTTGGCTTTAATTTCCCATTGGTCCAAATGAGTGACAAACAAATGTTATAGAAAAATTCTCAAATACAATTGAGAAATCGGACTTACATAGCCTATAAGTATGGATCCTTGGCTTTAATTTCCCACTGGTCCAAACGAGTGACAAACATAAATGTGCCCACAAATAGCCAAATTCACGTAGAGCTGAACAAAATTTACACAATTTTAATCTTTAAAATTTTATAGAAAAATTCTCAAATACAATTGAGAAATCGGACTTACATAGTCTATAAGTATGGATCCTTGGCTTTAATTTCCCATTGGTCCAAATGAGTGACAAACAAATGTTATAGAAAAATTCTCAAATACAATTGAGAAATCGGACTTACATAGCCTATAAGTATGGATCCTTGGCTTTAATTTCCCAATGGTCCAAACGAGTGACAAACATAAATGTGCCCACAAATAGCCAAATTCACGTAGAGCTGAACAAAATTTACACAATTTTAATCTTTAAAATTTTATAGAAAAATTCTCAAATACAATTGAGAAATCGGACTTACATAGTCTATAAGTATGGATCCTTGGTTTTAATTTCCCATTGGTCCAAATGAGTGACAAACAAATGTTATAGAAAAATTCTCAAATACAATTGAGAAATCGGACTTACATAGTCTATAAGTATGGATCCTTGGCTTTAATTTCCCATTGGTCCAAATGAGTGACAAACAAATGTTATAGAAAAATTCTCAAATACAATTGAGAAATCGGACTTACATAGCCTATAAGTATGGATCCTTGGCTTTAATTTCCCACTGGTCCAAACGAGTGACAAACATAAATGTGCCCACAAATAGCCAAATTCACGTAGAGCTGAACAAAATTTACACAATTTTAATCTTTAAAATTTTATAGAAAAATTCTCAAATACAATTGAGAAATCGGACTTACATAGTCTATAAGTATGGATCCTTGGCTTTAATTTCCCATTGGTCCAAATGAGTGACAAACAAATGTTATAGAAAAATTCTCAAATACAATTGAGAAATCGGACTTACATAGTCTATAAGTATGGATCCTTGGCTTTAATTTCCCATTGGTCCAAATGAGTGACAAACAAATGTTATAGAAAAATTCTCAAATACAATTGAGAAATCGGACTTACATAGCCTATAAGTATGGATCCTTGGCTTTAATTTCCCACTGGTCCAAACGAGTGACAAACATAAATGTGCCCACAAATAGCCAAATTCACGTAGAGCTGAACAAAATTTACACAATTTTAATCTTTAAAATTTTATAGAAAAATTCTCAAATACAATTGAGAAATCGGACTTACATAGTCTATAAGTATGGATCCTTGGCTTTAATTTCCCATTGGTCCAAATGAGTGACAAACAAATGTTATAGAAAAATTCTCAAATACAATTGAGAAATCGGACTTACATAGTCTATAAGTATGGATCCTTGGCTTTAATTTCCCATTGGTCCAAATGAGTGACAAACAAATGTTATAGAAAAATTCTCAAATACAATTGAGAAATCGGACTTACATAGTCTATAAGTATGGATCCTTGGCTTTAATTTCCCATTGGTCCAAATGAGTGACAAACAAATGTTATAGAAAAATTCTCAAATACAATTGAGAAATCGGACTTACATAGCCTATAAGTATGGATCCTTGGCTTTAATTTCCCACTGGTCCAAACGAGTGACAAACATAAATGTGCCCACAAATAGCCAAATTCACGTAGAGCTGAACAAAATTTACACAATTTTAATCTTTAAAATTTTATAGAAAAATTCTCAAATACAATTGAGAAATCGGACTTACATAGTCTATAAGTATGGATCCTTGGCTTTAATTTCCCACTGGTCCAAACGAGTGACAAACATAAATGTGCCCACAAATAGCCAAATTCACGTAGAGCTGAACAAAATTTACACAATTTTAATCTTTAAAATTTTATAGAAAAATTCTCAAATACAATTGAGAAATCGGACTTACATAGTCTATAAGTATGGATCCTTGGCTTTAATTTCCTATTGGTCCAAATGAGTGACAAACAAATGTTATAGAAAAATTCTCAAATACAATTGAGAAATCGGACTTACATAGCCTATAAGTATGGATCCTTGGCTTTAATTTCCCACTGGTCCAAACGAGTGACAAACATAAATGTGCCCACAAATAGCCAAATTCACGTAGAGCTGAACAAAATTTACACAATTTTAATCTTTAAAATTTTATAGAAAAATTCTCAAATACAATTGAGAAATCGGACTTACATAGTCTATAAGTATGGATCCTTGGCTTTAATATCCCATTGGTCCAAATGAGTGACAAACAAATGTTATAGAAAAATTCTCAAATACAATTGAGAAATCGGACTTACATAGCCTATAAGTATGGATCCTTGGCTTTAATTTCCCATTGGTCCAAATGAGTGACAAACAAATGTTATAGAAAAATTCTCAAATACAATTGAGAAATCGGGCTTACATAGCCTATAAGTATGGATCCTTGGCTTTAATTTCCCATTGGTCCAAATGAGTGACAAACAAATGATATAGAAAAATTCTCAAATACAATTGAGAAATCGGACTTACATAGTCTGTAAGTATGGATCCTTGGCTTTAATTTCCCATTGGTCCAAATGAGTGACAAACAAATGTTATAGAAAAATTCTCAAATACAATTGAGAAATCGGGCTTACATAGCCTATAAGTATGGATCCTTGGCTTTAATTTCCCACTGGTCCAAATGAGTGACAAACATAAATGTGCCCACAAATAGCCAAATTCACGTAGAGCTGAACAAAATTTACACAATTTTAATCTTTAAAATTTTATAGAAAAATTCTCAAATACAATTGAGAAATCGGACTTACATAGTCTATAAGTATGGATCCTTGGCTTTAATTTCCCATTGGTCCAAATGAGTGACAAACAAATGTTATAGAAAAATTCTCAAATACAATTGAGAAATCGGACTTACATAGCCTATAAGTATGGATCCTTGGCTTTAATTTCCCACTGGTCCAAATGAGTGACAAACATAAATGTGCCCACAAATAGCCAAATTCACGTAGAGCTGAACAAAATTTACACAATTTTAATCTTTAAAATTTTATAGAAAAATTCTCAAATACAATTGAGAAATCGGACTTACATAGTCTATAAGTATGGATCATTGGCTTTAATTTCCCATTGGTCCAAATGAGTGACAAACAAATGTTATTGAAAAATTCTCAAATACAATTGAGAAATCGGACTTACATAGCCTATAAGTATGGATCCTTGGCTTTAATTTCCCATTGGACCAAATGAGTGACAAACAAATGTTATAGAAAAATTCTCAAATACAATTGAGAAATCGGACTTACATAGTCTATAAGTATGGATCCTTGGCTTTAATTTCCCACTGGTCCAAATGAGTGACAAACATAAATGTGCCCACAAATAGCCAAATTCACGTAGAGCTGAACAAAATTTACACAATTATAATCTTTAAAATTTTATAGAAAAATTCCCAAATACAATTGAGAAATCGGACTTACATAGTCTATAAGTATGGATCCTTGGCTTTAATTTCCCATTGGTCCAAATGAGTGACAAACAAATGTTATAGAAAAATTCTCAAATACAATTGAGAAATCGGACTTACATAGCCTATAAGTATGGATCCTTGGCTTTAATTTCCCATTGGTCCAAATGAGTGACAAACAAATGTTATAGAAAAATTCTCAAATACAATTGAGAAATCGGACTTACATAGCATATAAGTATTGATCCTTGGCTTTAATTTCCCATTGGTCCAAATGAGTGACAAACATAAATGTGCCCACAAATAGCCAAATTCACGTAGAGCTGAACAAAATTTACACAATTTTAATCTTTAAAATTTTATAGAAAAATTCTCAAATACAATTGAGAAATCGGACTTACATAGTCTATAAGTATTGATCCTTGGCTTTAATTTCCCATTGGTCCAAATGAGTGACAAACATAAATGTGCCCACAAATAGCCAAATTCACGTAGAGCTGAACAAAATTTACACAATTTTAATCTTTAAAATTTTATAGAAAAATTCTCAAATACAATTGAGAAATCGGACTTACATAGCCTATAAGTATTGATCCTTGGCTTTAATTTCCCATTGGTCCAAATGAGTGACAAACATAAATGTGCCCACAAATAGCCAAATTCACGTAGAGCTGAACAAAATTTACACAATTTTAATCTTTAAAATTTTATAGAAAAATTCTCAAATACAATTGAGAAATCGGACTTACATAGTCTATAAGTATGGATCCTTGGCTTTAATTTCCCATTGGTCCAAATGAGTGACAAACAAATGTTATAGAAAAATTCTCAAATACAATTGAGAAATCGGACTTACATAGTCTATAAGTATGGATCCTTGGCTTTAATTTCCCATTGGTCCAAATGAGTGACAAACAAATGTTATAGAAAAATTCTCAAATACAATTGAGAAATCGGACTTACATAGTCTATAAGTATGGATCCTTGGCTTTAATTTCCTATTGGTCCAAATGAGTGACAAACAAATGTTATAGAAAAATGAGAATTTTTTTGAGAAAATACAATTGAGAAATCGGACTTACATAGTCTATAAGTATGGATCCTTGGCTTTAATTTCCCATTGGTCCAAATGAGTGACAAACAAATGTTATAGAAAAATTCTCAAATACAATTGAGAAATCGGACTTACATAGCCTATAAGTATGGATCCTTGGCTTTAATTTCCCACTGGTCCAAACGAGTGACAAACATAAATGTGCCCACAAATAGCCAAATTTACGTAGAGCTGAACAAAATTTACACAATTTAAATCTTAAAAATTTTATAGAAAAATTCTCAAATACAATTGAGAAATCGGACTTACATAGTCTATAAGTATGGATCCTTGGCTTTAATTTCCTATTGGTCCAAATGAGTGACAAACATAAATGTGCCCACAAATAGCCAAATTCACGTAGAGCTGAACAAAATTTACACAATTTAAATCTTTAAAATTTTATAGAAAAATTCTCAAATACAATTGAGAAATCGGACTTACATAGTCTATAAGTATGGATCCTTGGCTTTAATATCCCATTGGTCCAAATGAGTGACAAACAAATGTTATAGAAAAATTCTCAAATACAATTGAGAAATCGGACTTACATAGCCTATAAGTATGGATCCTTGGCTTTAATTTCCCATTGGTCCAAATGAGTGACAAACAAATGTTATAGAAAAATTCTCAAATACAATTGAGAAATCGGGCTTACATAGCCTATAAGTATGGATCCTTGGCTTTAATTTCCCATTGGTCCAAATGAGTGACAAACAAATGATATAGAAAAATTCTCAAATACAATTGAGAAATCGGACTTACATAGTCTGTAAGTATGGATCCTTGGCTTTAATTTCCCATTGGTCCAAATGAGTGACAAACAAATGTTATAGAAAAATTCTCAAATACAATTGAGAAATCGGGCTTACATAGCCTATAAGTATGGATCCTTGGCTTTAATTTCCCACTGGTCCAAATGAGTGACAAACATAAATGTGCCCACAAATAGCCAAATTCACGTAGAGCTGAACAAAATTTACACAATTTTAATCTTTAAAATTTTATAGAAAAATTCTCAAATACAATTGAGAAATCGGACTTACATAGTCTATAAGTATGGATCCTTGGCTTTAATTTCCCATTGGTCCAAATGAGTGACAAACAAATGTTATAGAAAAATTCTCAAATACAATTGAGATATCGGGCTTACATAGCATATAAGTATGGATCCTTGGCTTTAATTTCCCACTGGTCCAAATGAGTGACAAACATAAATGTGCCCACAAATAGCCAAATTCACGTAGAGCTGAACAAAATTTACACAATTTTAATCTTTAAAATTTTATAGAAAAATTCTCAAATACAATTGAGAAATCGGACTTACATAGTCTATAAGTATGGATCCTTGGCTTTAATTTCCCATTGGTCCAAATGAGTGACAAACAAATGTTATAGAAAAATTCTCAAATACAATTGAGAAATCGGGCTTACATAGCCTATAAGTATGGATCCTTGGCTTTAATTTCCCACTGGTCCAAATGAGTGACAAACATAAATGTGCCCACAAATAGCCAAATTCACGTAGAGCTGAACAAAATTTACACAATTTTAATCTTTAAAATTTTATAGAAAAATTCTCAAATACAATTGAGAAATCGGACTTACATAGTCTATAAGTATGGATCCTTGGCTTTAATTTCCCATTGGTCCAAATGAGTGACAAACAAATGTTATAGAAAAATTCTCAAATACAATTGAGAAATCGGGCTTACATAGCCTATAAGTATGGATCCTTGGCTTTAATTTCCCATTGGTCCAAATGAGTGACAAACATAAATGTGCCCACAAATAGCCAAATTCACGTAGAGCTGAACAAAATTTACACAATTTTAATCTTTAAAATTTTATAGAAAAATTCTCAAATACAATTGAGAAATCGGACTTACATAGTCTATAAGTATGGATCCTTGGCTTTAATTTCCCATTGGTCCAAATGAGTGACAAACAAATGTTATAGAAAAATTCTCAAATACAATTGAGAAATCGGGCTTACATAGCCTATAAGTATGGATCCTTGGCTTTAATTTCCCACTGGTCCAAATGAGTGACAAACATAAATGTGCCCACAAATAGCCAAATTCACGTAGAGCTGAACAAAATTTACACAATTTTAATCTTTAAAATTTTATAGAAAAATTCTCAAATACAATTGAGAAATCGGACTTACATAGTCTATAAGTATGGATCCTTGGCTTTAATTTCCCATTGGTCCAAATGAGTGACAAACAAATGTTATAGAAAAATTCTCAAATACAATTGAGAAATCGGACTTACATAGTCTATAAGTATGGATCCTTGGCTTTAATTTCCCATTGGTCCAAATGAGTGACAAACAAATGTTATAGAAAAATTCTCAAATACAATTGAGAAATCGGGCTTACATAGCCTATAAGTATGGATCCTTGGCTTTAATTTCCCACTGGTCCAAATGAGTGACAAACATAAATGTGCCCACAAATAGCCAAATTCGCGTAGAGCTGAACAAAATTTACACAATTTTAATCTTTAAAATTTTTTAAAAAAATTTCTCAAATACAATTGAGAAATCGGACTTACATAGTCTATAAGTATGGAACCTTGGCTTTAATTTCCCATTGGTCCAAATGAGTGACAAACAAATGTTATAGAAAAATTCTCAAATACAATTGAGATATCGGGCTTACATAGCCTATAAGTATGGATCCTTGGCTTTAATTTCCCATTGGTCCAAATGAGTGACAAACAAATGTTATAGAAAAATTCTCAAATACAATTGAGAAATCGGACTTACATAGCCTATAAGTATGGATCCTTGGCTTTAATTTCCCATTGGTCCAAATGAGTGACAAACAAATGTTATAGAAAAATTCTCAAATACAATTGAGAAATCGAGCTTACATAGCCTATAAGTATGGATCCTTGGCTTTAATTTCCCACTGGTCCAAATGAGTGACAAACATAAATGTGCCCACAAATAGCCAAATTCACGTAGAGCTGAACAAAATTTACACAATTTTAATCTTTAAAATTGTATAGAAAAATTCTCAAATACAATTGAGAAATCGGACTTACATAGTCTATAAGTATGGATCCTTGGCTTTAATTTCCCATTGGTCCAAATGAGTGACAAACAAATGTTATAGAAAAATTCTCAAATACAATTGAGAAATCGGACTTACATAGCCTATATGTATGGATCCTTGGCTTTAATTTCCCATTGGTCCAAATGAGTGACAAACAAATGTTATAGAAAAATTCTCAAATACAATTGAGAAATCGGGCTTACATAGCCTATAAGTATGGATCCTTGGCTTTAATTTCCCACTGGTCCAAATGAGTGACAAACATAAATGTGCCCACAAATAGCCAAATTCACGTAGAGCTGAACAAAATTTACACAATTTTAATCTTTAAAATTTTATAGAAAAATTCTCAAATACAATTGAGAAATCGGACTTACATAGTCTATAAGTATGGATCCTTGGCTTTAATTTCCCATTGGTCCAAATGAGTGACAAACAAATGATATAGAAAAATTCTCAAATACAATTGAGAAATCGGACTTACATAGCATATAAGTATGGAACCTTGGCTTTAATTTCCCATTGGTCCAAATGAGTGACAAACAAATGTTATAGAAAAATTCTCAAATACAATTGAGAAATCGGACTTACATAGCCTATAAGTATGGATCCTTGGCTTTAATTTCCCATTGGTCCAAATGAGTGACAAACAAATGTTATAGAAAAATTCTCAAATACAATTGAGAAATCGGGCTTACATAGCCTATAAGTATGGATCCTTGGCTTTAATTTCCCACTGGTCCAAATGAGTGACAAACATAAATGTGCCCACAAATAGCCAAATTCACGTAGAGCTGAACAAAATTTACACAATTTTAATCTTTAAAATTTTATAGAAAAATTCTCAAATACAATTGAGAAATCGGACTTACATAGTCTATAAGTATGGATCCTTGGCTTTAATTTCCCATTGGTCCAAATGAGTGACAAACAAATGATATAGAAAATTTCTCAAATACAATTGAGAAATCGGACTTACATAGCATATAAGTATGGAACCTTGGCTTTAATTTCCCATTGGTCCAAATGAGTGACAAACAAATGTTATAGAAAAATTCTCAAATACAATTGAGAAATCGGGCTTACATAGCCTATAAGTATGGATCCTTGGCTTTAATTTCCCACTGGTCCAAATGAGTGACAAACAAATGATATAGAAAAATTCTCAAATACAATTGAGAAATCGGGCTTACATAGCCTATAAGTATGGATCCTTGGCTTTAATTTCCCATTGGTCCAAATGAGTGACAAACAAATGATATAGAAAAATTCTCAAATACAATTGAGAAATCGGACTTACATAGCATATAAGTATGGAACCTTGGCTTTAATTTCCCATTGGTCCAAATGAGTGACAAACAAATGTTATAGAAAAATTCTCAAATACAATTGAGAAATCGGGCTTACATAGCCTATAAGTATGGATCCTTGGCTTTAATTTCCCACTGGTCCAAATGAGTGACAAACATAAATGTGCCCACAAATAGCCAAATTCACGTAGAGCTGAACAAAATTTACACAATTTTAATCTTTAAAATTTTATAGAAAAATTCTCAAATACAATTGAGAAATCGGACTTACATAGTCTATAAGTATGGATCCTTGGCTTTAATTTCCCATTGGTCCAAATGAGTGACAAACAAATGATATAGAAAAATTCTCAAATACAATTGAGAAATCGGACTTACATAGCATATAAGTATGGAACCTTGGCTTTAATTTCCCATTGGTCCAAATGAGTGACAAACAAATGTTATAGAAAAATTCTCAAATACAATTGAGATATCGGGCTTACATAGCATATAAGTATGGATCCTTGGCTTTAATTTCCCACTGGTCCAAATGAGTGACAAACATAAATGTGCCCACAAATAGCCAAATTCACGTAGAGCTGAACAAAATTTACACAATTTTAATCTTTAAAATTTTATAGAAAAATTCTCAAAAACAATTGAGAAATCGGACTTACATAGTCTATAAGTATGGATCCTTGGCTTTAACCAATGTGCCCACAAAAAACCAAATTCACGTAGAGCTGAACAAAATTTACACAATTTTAATCTTTAAAATTTTATAGAAAAATTCTCAAATACAATTGAGAAATCGGACTTACATAGCATATAAGTATGGATCCTTGGCTTTAATTTCCCATTGGTCCAAATGAGTGACAAACAAATGTTATAGAAAAATTCTCAAATACAATTGAGAAATCGGGCTTACATAGCCTATAAGTATGGATCCTTGGCTTTAATTTCCCACTGGTCCAAATGAGTGACAAACATAAATGTGCCCACAAATAGCCAAATTCACGTAGAGCTGAACAAAATTTACACAATTTTAATCTTTAAAATTTTATAGAAAAATTCTCAAATACAATTGAGAAATCGGACTTACATAGTCTATAAGTATGGATCCTTGGCTTTAATTTCCCATTGGTCCAAATGAGTGACAAACAAATGATATAGAAAATTTCTCAAATACAATTGAGAAATCGGACTTACATAGTCTATAAGTATGGATCCTTGGCTTTAATTTCCCATTGGTCCAAATGAGTGACAAACAAATGATATAGAAAAATTCTCAAATACAATTGAGAAATCGGACTTACATAGTCTATAAGTATGGATCGTTGGCTTTAATTTCCCATTGGTCCAAATGAGTGACAAACAAATGATATAGAAAAATTCTCAAATACAATTGAGAAATCGGGCTTACATAGCCTATAAGTATGGATCCTTGGCTTTAATTTCCCATTAGTCCAAATGAGTGACAAACAAATGATATAGAAAAATTCTCAAATACAATTGAGAAATCGGACTTACATAGCATATAAGTATGGAACCTTGGCTTTAATTTCCCATTGGTCCAAATGAGTGACAAACAAATGTTATAGAAAAATTCTCAAATACAATTGAGAAATCGGGCTTACATAGTCTATAAGTATGGATCCTTGGCTTTAATTTCCCATTAGTCCAAATGAGTGACAAACAAATGATATAGAAAAATTCTCAAATACAATTGAGAAATCGGACTTACATAGCATATAAGTATGGAACCTTGGCTTTAATTTCCCATTGGTCCAAATGAGTGACAAACAAATGTTATAGAAAAATTCTCAAATACAATTGAGAAATCGGACTTACATAGTCTATAAGTATGGATCCTTGGCTTTAATTTCCCATTAGTCCAAATGAGTGACAAACAAATGATATAGAAAAATTCTCAAATACAATTGAGAAATCGGACTTACATAGCATATAAGTATGGAACCTTGGCTTTAATTTCCCATTGGTCCAAATGAGTGACAAACAAATGTTATAGAAAAATTCTCAAATACAATTGAGAAATCGGACTTACATAGTCTATAAGTATGGATCCTTGGCTTTAATTTCCCACTGGTCCAAATGAGTGACAAACAAATGATATAGAAAAATTCTCAAATACAATTGAGAAATCGGGCTTACATAGCCTATAAGTATGGATCCTTGGCTTTAATTTCCCATTAGTCCAAATGAGTGACAAACAAATGATATAGAAAAATTCTCAAATACAATTGAGAAATCGGACTTACATAGCATATAAGTATGGATCCTTGGCTTTAATTTCCCACTGGTCCAAATGAGTGACAAACATAAATGTGCCCACAAATAGCCAAATTCACGTAGAGCTGAACAAAATTTACACAATTTTAATCTTTAAAATTTTATAGAAAAATTCTCAAATACAATTGAGAAATCGGACTTACATAGTCTATAAGTATGGATCCTTGGCTTTAATTTCCCATTGGTCCAAATGAGTGACAAACAAATGATATAGAAAAATTCTCAAATACAATTGAGAAATCGGACTTACATAGCATATAAGTATGGAACCTTGGCTTTAATTTCCCATTGGTCCAAATGAGTGACAAACAAATGATATAGAAAAATTCTCAAATACAATTGAGAAATCGGACTTACATAGCATATAAGTATGGAACCTTGGCTTTAATTTCCCATTGGTCCAAATGAGTGACAAACAAATGTTATAGAAAAATTCTCAAATACAATTGAGATATCGGACTTACATAGCCTATAAGTATGGATCCTTGGCTTTAATTTCCCATTAGTCCAAATGAGTGACAAACAAATGATATAGAAAAATTCTCAAATACAATTGAGAAATCGGACTTACATAGCATATAAGTATGGAACCTTGGCTTTAATTTCCCATTGGTCCAAATGAGTGACAAACAAATGTTATAGAAAAATTCTCAAATACAATTGAGAAATCGGGCTTACATAGTCTATAAGTATGGATCCTTGGCTTTAATTTCCCATTAGTCCAAATGAGTGACAAACAAATGATATAGAAAAATTCTCAAATACAATTGAGAAATCGGACTTACATAGCATATAAGTATGGAACCTTGGCTTTAATTTCCCATTGGTCCAAATGAGTGACAAACAAATGTTATAGAAAAATTCTCAAATACAATTGAGATATCGGGCTTACATAGCATATAAGTATGGATCCTTGGCTTTAATTTCCCACTGGTCCAAATGAGTGACAAACATAAATGTGCCCACAAATAGCCAAATTCACGTAGAGCTGAACAAAATTTACACAATTTTAATCTTTAAAATTTTATAGAAAAATTCTCAAAAACAATTGAGAAATCGGACTTACATAGTCTATAAGTATGGATCCTTGGCTTTAACCAATGTGCCCACAAAAAACCAAATTCACGTAGAGCTGAACAAAATTTACACAATTTTAATCTTTAAAATTTTATAGAAAAATTCTCAAATACAATTGAGAAATCGGACTTACATAGCATATAAGTATGGATCCTTGGCTTTAATTTCCCATTGGTCCAAATGAGTGACAAACAAATGTTATAGAAAAATTCTCAAATACAATTGAGAAATCGGGCTTACATAGCCTATAAGTATGGATCCTTGGCTTTAATTTCCCACTGGTCCAAATGAGTGACAAACATAAATGTGCCCACAAATAGCCAAATTCACGTAGAGCTGAACAAAATTTACACAATTTTAATCTTTAAAATTTTATAGAAAAATTCTCAAATACAATTGAGAAATCGGACTTACATAGTCTATAAGTATGGATCCTTGGCTTTAATTTCCCATTGGTCCAAATGAGTGACAAACAAATGATATAGAAAATTTCTCAAATACAATTGAGAAATCGGACTTACATAGTCTATAAGTATGGATCCTTGGCTTTAATTTCCCATTGGTCCAAATGAGTGACAAACAAATGATATAGAAAAATTCTCAAATACAATTGAGAAATCGGACTTACATAGTCTATAAGTATGGATCCTTGGCTTTAATTTCCCATTGGTCCAAATGAGTGACAAACAAATGATATAGAAAAATTCTCAAATACAATTGAGAAATCGGACTTACATAGCATATAAGTATGGAACCTTGGCTTTAATTTCCCATTGGTCCAAATGAGTGACAAACAAATGTTATAGAAAAATTCTCAAATACAATTGAGAAATCGGACTTACATAGTCTATAAGTATGGATCCTTGGCTTTAATTTCCCATTAGTCCAAATGAGTGACAAACAAATGATATAGAAAAATTCTCAAATACAATTGAGAAATCGGACTTACATAGCATATAAGTATGGAACCTTGGCTTTAATTTCCCATTGGTCCAAATGAGTGACAAACAAATGTTATAGAAAAATTCTCAAATACAATTGAGAAATCGGACTTACATAGTCTATAAGTATGGATCCTTGGCTTTAATTTCCCATTAGTCCAAATGAGTGACAAACAAATGATATAGAAAAATTCTCAAATACAATTGAGAAATCGGACTTACATAGCCTATAAGTATGGATCCTTGGCTTTAATTTCCCATTAGTCCAAATGAGTGACAAACAAATGATATAGAAAAATTCTCAAATACAATTGAGAAATCGGACTTACATAGCATATAAGTATGGAACCTTGGCTTTAATTTCCCATTGGTCCAAATGAGTGACAAACAAATGTTATAGAAAAATTCTCAAATACAATTGAGAAATCGGGCTTACATAGTCTATAAGTATGGATCCTTGGCTTTAATTTCCCATTAGTCCAAATGAGTGACAAACAAATGATATAGAAAAATTCTCAAATACAATTGAGAAATCGGACTTACATAGCATATAAGTATGGAACCTTGGCTTTAATTTCCCATTGGTCCAAATGAGTGACAAACAAATGTTATAGAAAAATTCTCAAATACAATTGAGAAATCGGACTTACATAGTCTATAAGTATGGATCCTTGGCTTTAATTTCCCATTAGTCCAAATGAGTGACAAACAAATGATATAGAAAAATTCTCAAATACAATTGAGAAATCGGACTTACATAGCATATAAGTATGGAACCTTGGCTTTAATTTCCCATTGGTCCAAATGAGTGACAAACAAATGTTATAGAAAAATTCTCAAATACAATTGAGAAATCGGACTTACATAGTCTATAAGTATGGATCCTTGGCTTTAATTTCCCACTGGTCCAAATGAGTGACAAACAAATGATATAGAAAAATTCTCAAATACAATTGAGAAATCGGGCTTACATAGCCTATAAGTATGGATCCTTGGCTTTAATTTCCCATTAGTCCAAATGAGTGACAAACAAATGATATAGAAAAATTCTCAAATACAATTGAGAAATCGGACTTACATAGCATATAAGTATGGAACCTTGGCTTTAATTTCCCATTGGTCCAAATGAGTGACAAACAAATGTTATAGAAAAATTCTCAAATACAATTGAGAAATCGGACTTACATAGTCTATAAGTATGGATCCTTGGCTTTAATTTCCCACTGGTCCAAATGAGTGACAAACATAAATGTGCCCACAAATAGCCAAATTCACGTAGAGCTGAACAAAATTTACACAATTTTAATCTTTAAAATTTTATAGAAAAATTCTCAAATACAATTGAGAAATCGGACTTACATAGTCTATAAGTATGGATCCTTGGCTTTAATTTCCCATTGGTCCAAATGAGTGACAAACAAATGATATAGAAAAATTCTCAAATACAATTGAGAAATCGGACTTACATAGCATATAAGTATGGAACCTTGGCTTTAATTTCCCATTGGTCCAAATGAGTGACAAACAAATGATATAGAAAAATTCTCAAATACAATTGAGAAATCGGACTTACATAGCATATAAGTATGGAACCTTGGCTTTAATTTCCCATTGGTCCAAATGAGTGACAAACAAATGTTATAGAAAAATTCTCAAATACAATTGAGATATCGGACTTACATAGTCTATAAGTATGGATCCTTGGCTTTAATTTCCCATTGGTCCAAATGAGTGACAAACATAAATGTGCCCACAAATAGCCAAATTCACGTAGAGCTGAACAAAATTTACACAATTATAATCTTTAAAATTTTATAGAAAAATTCTCAAATACAATTGAGAAATCGGACTTACATAGTCTATAAGTATGGATCCTTGGCTTTAATTTCCCATTGGTCCAAATGAGTGACAAACAAATGATATAGAAAATTTCTCAAATACAATTGAGAAATCGGACTTACATAGCATATAAGTATGGATCCTTGGCTTTAATTTCCCATTGGTCCAAATGAGTGACAAACAAATGTTATAGAAAAATTCTCAAATACAATTGAGAAATCGGGCTTACATAGCCTATAAGTATGGATCCTTGGCTTTAATTTCCCACTGGTCCAAATGAGTGACAAACAAATGATATAGAAAAATTCTCAAATACAATTGAGAAATCGGGCTTACATAGCCTATAAGTATGGATCCTTGGCTTTAATTTCCCATTGGTCCAAATGAGTGACAAACAAATGATATAGAAAAATTCTCAAATACAATTGAGAAATCGGACTTACATAGCATATAAGTATGGAACCTTGGCTTTAATTTCCCATTGGTCCAAATGAGTGACAAACAAATGTTATAGAAAAATTCTCAAATACAATTGAGAAATCGGGCTTACATAGCCTATAAGTATGGATCCTTGGCTTTAATTTCCCACTGGTCCAAATGAGTGACAAACATAAATGTGCCCACAAATAGCCAAATTCACGTAGAGCTGAACAAAATTTACACAATTTTAATCTTTAAAATTTTATAGAAAAATTCTCAAATACAATTGAGAAATCGGACTTACATAGTCTATAAGTATGGATCCTTGGCTTTAATTTCCCATTGGTCCAAATGAGTGACAAACAAATGATATAGAAAAATTCTCAAATACAATTGAGAAATCGGACTTACATAGCATATAAGTATGGAACCTTGGCTTTAATTTCCCATTGGTCCAAATGAGTGACAAACAAATGTTATAGAAAAATTCTCAAATACAATTGAGATATCGGGCTTACATAGCATATAAGTATGGATCCTTGGCTTTAATTTCCCACTGGTCCAAATGAGTGACAAACATAAATGTGCCCACAAATAGCCAAATTCACGTAGAGCTGAACAAAATTTACACAATTTTAATCTTTAAAATTTTATAGAAAAATTCTCAAATACAATTGAGAAATCGGACTTACATAGTCTATAAGTATGGATCCTTGGCTTTAATTTCCCATTGGTCCAAATGAGTGACAAACAAATGATATAGAAAATTTCTCAAATACAATTGAGAAATCGGACTTACATAGCATATAAGTATGGAACCTTGGCTTTAATTTCCCATTGGTCCAAATGAGTGACAAACAAATGTTATAGAAAAATTCTCAAATACAATTGAGAAATCGGGCTTACATAGCCTATAAGTATGGATCCTTGGCTTTAATTTCCCACTGGTCCAAATGAGTGACAAACAAATGATATAGAAAAATTCTCAAATACAATTGAGAAATCGGGCTTACATAGCCTATAAGTATGGATCCTTGGCTTTAATTTCCCATTGGTCCAAATGAGTGACAAACAAATGATATAGAAAAATTCTCAAATACAATTGAGAAATCGGACTTACATAGCATATAAGTATGGAACCTTGGCTTTAATTTACCATTGGTCCAAATGAGTGACAAACAAATGTTATAGAAAAATTCTCAAATACAATTGAGAAATCGGGCTTACATAGCATATAAGTATGGATCCTTGGCTTTAATTTCCCATTGGTCCAAATGAGTGACAAACAAATGATATAGAAAAATTCTCAAATACAATTGAGAAATCGGGCTTACATAGCCTATAAGTATGGATCCTTGGCTTTAATTTCCCATTGGTCCAAATGAGTGACAAACAAATGATATAGAAAATTTCTCAAATACAATTGAGAAATCGGGCTTACATAGCATATAAGTATGGATCCTTGGCTTTAATTTCCCACTGGTCCAAATGAGTGACAAACATAAATGTGCCCACAAATAGCCAAATTCACGTAGAGCTGAACAAAATTTACACAATTTTAATCTTTAAAATTTTATAGAAAAATTCTCAAATACAATTGAGAAATCGGACTTACATAGTCTATAAGTATGGATCCTTGGCTTTAATTTCCCATTGGTCCAAATGAGTGACAAACAAATGATATAGAAAATTTCTCAAATACAATTGAGAAATCGGGCTTACATAGCATATAAGTATGGATCCTTGGCTTTAATTTCCCACTGGTCCAAATGAGTGACAAACATAAATGTGCCCACAAATAGCCAAATTCACGTAGAGCTGAACAAAATTTACACAATTTTAATCTTTAAAATTTTATAGAAAAATTCTCAAATACAATTGAGAAATCGGACTTACATAGTCTATAAGTATGGATCCTTGGCTTTAATTTCCCATTGGTCCAAATGAGTGACAAACAAATGATATAGAAAAATTCTCAAATACAATTGAGAAATCGGACTTACATAGCATATAAGTATGGAACCTTGGCTTTAATTTCCCATTGGTCCAAATGAGTGACAAACAAATGTTATAGAAAAATTCTCAAATACAATTGAGATATCGGGCTTACATAGCATATAAGTATGGATCCTTGGCTTTAATTTCCCACTGGTCCAAATGAGTGACAAACATAAATGTGCCCACAAATAGCCAAATTCACGTAGAGCTGAACAAAATTTACACAATTTTAATCTTTAAAATTTTATAGAAAAATTCTCAAAAACAATTGAGAAATCGGACTTACATAGTCTATAAGTATGGATCCTTGGCTTTAACCAATGTGCCCACAAAAACCAAATTCATGTAGAGCTGAACAAAATTTACACAATTTTAATCTTTAAAATTTTATAGAAAAATTCTCAAATACAATTGAGAAATCGGACTTACATAGTCTATAAGTATGGATCCTTGGCTTTAATTTTCCATTGGTCCAAATGAGTGACAAACAAATGATATAGAAAAATTCTCAAATACAATTGAGAAATCGGACTTACATAGCATATAAGTATGGATCCTTGGCTTTAATTTTCCATTGGTCCAAATGAGTGACAAACAAATGATATAGAAAAATTCTCAAATACAATTGAGAAATCGGACTTACATAGCATATAAGTATGGATCCTTGGCTTTAATTTCCCACTGGTCCAAATGAGTGACAAACATAAATGTGCCCACAAATAGCCAAATTCACGTAGAGCTGAACAAAATTTACACAATTTTAGTCTTTAAAATTTTATAGAAAAATTATCAAATACAATTGAGAAATCGGACTTACATAGTCTATAAGTATGGATCCTTGGCTTTAATTTTCCATTGGTCCAAATGAGTGACAAACAAATGATATAGAAAAATTCTCAAATACAATTGAGAAATCGGACTTACATAGCATATAAGTATGGATCCTTGGCTTTAATTTTCCATTGGTCCAAATGAGTGACAAACAAATGTTATAGAAAAATTCTCAAATACAATTGAGAAATCGGACTTACATAGTCTATAAGTATGGATCCTTGGCTTTAATTTTCCATTGGTCCAAATGAGTGACAAACAAATGATATAGAAAAATTCTCAAATACAATTGAGAAATCGGACTTACATAGCATATAAGTATGGATCCTTGGCTTTAATTTTCCATTGGTCCAAATGAGTGACAAACAAATGATATAGAAAAATTCTCAAATACAATTGAGAAATCGGACTTACATAGCATATAAGTATGGATCCTTGGCTTTAATTTTCCATTGGTCCAAATGAGTGACAAACAAATGATATAGAAAAATTCTCAAATACAATTGAGAAATCGGACTTACATAGCATATAAGTATGGATCCTTGGCTTTAATTTTCCATTGGTCCAAATGAGTGACAAACAAATGATATAGAAAAATTCTCAAATACAATTGAGAAATCGGACTTACATAGCATATAAGTATGGATCCTTGGCTTTAATTTTCCATTGGTCCAAATGAGTGACAAACAAATGATATAGAAAAATTCTCAAATACAATTGAGAAATCGGACTTACATAGCATATAAGTATGGATCCTTGGCTTTAATTTTCCATTGGTCCAAATGAGTGACAAACAAATGATATAGAAAAATTCTCAAATACAATTGAGAAATCGGACTTACATAGTCTATAAGTATGGATCCTTGGCTTTAACCAATGTGCCCACAAAAACCAAATTCACGTAGAGCTGAACAAAATTTACACAATTTTAATCTTTAAAATTTTATAGAAAAATTCTCAAATACAATTGAGAAATCGGACTTACATAGTCTATAAGTATGGATCCTTGGCTTTAATTTTCCATTGGTCCAAATGAGTGACAAACAAATGATATAGAAAAATTCTCAAATACAATTGAGAAATCGGACTTACATAGCATATAAGTATGGATCCTTGGCTTTAATTTTCCATTGGTCCAAATGAGTGACAAACAAATGATATAGAAAAATTCTCAAATACAATTGAGAAATCGGACTTACATAGTCTATAAGTATGGATCCTTGGCTTTAATTTTCCATTGGTCCAAATGAGTGACAAACAAATGATATAGAAAAATTCTCAAATACAATTGAGAAATCGGACTTACATAGCATATAAGTATGGATCCTTGGCTTTAATTTTCCATTGGTCCAAATGAGTGACAAACAAATGATATAGAAAAATTCTCAAATACAATTGAGAAATCGGACTTACATAGCATATAAGTATGGATCCTTGGCTTTAATTTTCCATTGGTCCAAATGAGTGACAAACAAATGATAAAGAAAAATTCTCAAATACAATTGAGAAATCGGACTTACATAGCATATAAGTATGGATCCTTGGCTTTAATTTTCCATTGGTCCAAATGAGTGACAAACAAATGATATAGAAAAATTCTCAAATACAATTGAGAAATCGGACTTACATAGCATATAAGTATGGATCCTTGGCTTTAATTTTCCATTGGTCCAAATGAGTGACAAACAAATGATATAGAAAAATTCTCAAATACAATTGAGAAATCGGACTTACATAGCATATAAGTATGGATCCTTGGCTTTAATTTTCCATTGGTCCAAATGAGTGACAAACAAATGATATAGAAAAATTCTCAAATACAATTGAGAAATCGGACTTACATAGCATATAAGTATGGATCCTTGGCCTTAATTTTCCATTGGTCCAAATGAGTGACAAACAAATGTTATAGAAAAATTCTCAAATACAATTGAGAAATCGGGCTTACATAGCCTATAAGTATGGATCCTTGGCTTTAATTTCCCACTGGTCCAAATGAGTGACAAACAAATGATATAGAAAAATTCTCAAATACAATTGAGAAATCGGGCTTACATAGCCTATAAGTATGGATCCTTGGCTTTAATTTCCCATTGGTCCAAATGAGTGACAAACAAATGATATAGAAAAATTCTCAAATACAATTGAGAAATCGGACTTACATAGCATATAAGTATGGAACCTTGGCTTTAATTTCCCATTGGTCCAAATGAGTGACAAACAAATGTTATAGAAAAATTCTCAAATACAATTGAGAAATCGGGCTTACATAGCCTATAAGTATGGATCCTTGGCTTTAATTTCCCACTGGTCCAAATGAGTGACAAACATAAATGTGCCCACAAATAGCCAAATTCACGTAGAGCTGAACAAAATTTACACAATTTTAATCTTTAAAATTTTATAGAAAAATTCTCAAATACAATTGAGAAATCGGACTTACATAGTCTATAAGTATGGATCCTTGGCTTTAATTTCCCATTGGTCCAAATGAGTGACAAACAAATGATATAGAAAAATTCTCAAATACAATTGAGAAATCGGACTTACATAGCATATAAGTATGGAACCTTGGCTTTAATTTCCCATTGGTCCAAATGAGTGACAAACAAATGTTATAGAAAAATTCTCAAATACAATTGAGATATCGGGCTTACATAGCATATAAGTATGGATCCTTGGCTTTAATTTCCCACTGGTCCAAATGAGTGACAAACATAAATGTGCCCACAAATAGCCAAATTCACGTAGAGCTGAACAAAATTTACACAATTTTAATCTTTAAAATTTTATAGAAAAATTCTCAAAAACAATTGAGAAATCGGACTTACATAGTCTATAAGTATGGATCCTTGGCTTTAACCAATGTGCCCACAAAAACCAAATTCATGTAGAGCTGAACAAAATTTACACAATTTTAATCTTTAAAATTTTATAGAAAAATTCTCAAATACAATTGAGAAATCGGACTTACATAGTCTATAAGTATGGATCCTTGGCTTTAATTTTCCATTGGTCCAAATGAGTGACAAACAAATGATATAGAAAAATTCTCAAATACAATTGAGAAATCGGACTTACATAGCATATAAGTATGGATCCTTGGCTTTAATTTTCCATTGGTCCAAATGAGTGACAAACAAATGATATAGAAAAATTCTCAAATACAATTGAGAAATCGGACTTACATAGCATATAAGTATGGATCCTTGGCTTTAATTTCCCACTGGTCCAAATGAGTGACAAACATAAATGTGCCCACAAATAGCCAAATTCACGTAGAGCTGAACAAAATTTACACAATTTTAGTCTTTAAAATTTTATAGAAAAATTATCAAATACAATTGAGAAATCGGACTTACATAGTCTATAAGTATGGATCCTTGGCTTTAATTTTCCATTGGTCCAAATGAGTGACAAACAAATGATATAGAAAAATTCTCAAATACAATTGAGAAATCGGACTTACATAGCATATAAGTATGGATCCTTGGCTTTAATTTTCCATTGGTCCAAATGAGTGACAAACAAATGATATAGAAAAATTCTCAAATACAATTGAGAAATCGGACTTACATAGTCTATAAGTATGGATCCTTGGCTTTAATTTTCCATTGGTCCAAATGAGTGACAAACAAATGATATAGAAAAATTCTCAAATACAATTGAGAAATCGGACTTACATAGCATATAAGTATGGATCCTTGGCTTTAATTTTCCATTGGTCCAAATGAGTGACAAACAAATGATATAGAAAAATTCTCAAATACAATTGAGAAATCGGACTTACATAGCATATAAGTATGGATCCTTGGCTTTAATTTTCCATTGGTCCAAATGAGTGACAAACAAATGATATAGAAAAATTCTCAAATACAATTGAGAAATCGGACTTACATAGCATATAAGTATGGATCCTTGGCTTTAATTTTCCATTGGTCCAAATGAGTGACAAACAAATGATATAGAAAAATTCTCAAATACAATTGAGAAATCGGACTTACATAGCATATAAGTATGGATCCTTGGCTTTAATTTTCCATTGGTCCAAATGAGTGACAAACAAATGATATAGAAAAATTCTCAAATACAATTGAGAAATCGGACTTACATAGCATATAAGTATGGATCCTTGGCTTTAATTTTCCATTGGTCCAAATGAGTGACAAACAAATGATATAGAAAAATTCTCAAATACAATTGAGAAATCGGACTTACATAGTCTATAAGTATGGATCCTTGGCTTTAACCAATGTGCCCACAAAAACCAAATTCACGTAGAGCTGAACAAAATTTACACAATTTTAATCTTTAAAATTTTATAGAAAAATTCTCAAATACAATTGAGAAATCGGACTTACATAGTCTATAAGTATGGATCCTTGGCTTTAATTTTCCATTGGTCCAAATGAGTGACAAACAAATGATATAGAAAAATTCTCAAATACAATTGAGAAATCGGACTTACATAGCATATAAGTATGGATCCTTGGCTTTAATTTTCCATTGGTCCAAATGAGTGACAAACAAATGATATAGAAAAATTCTCAAATACAATTGAGAAATCGGACTTACATAGTCTATAAGTATGGATCCTTGGCTTTAATTTTCCATTGGTCCAAATGAGTGACAAACAAATGATATAGAAAAATTCTCAAATACAATTGAGAAATCGGACTTACATAGCATATAAGTATGGATCCTTGGCTTTAATTTTCCATTGGTCCAAATGAGTGACAAACAAATGATATAGAAAAATTCTCAAATACAATTGAGAAATCGGACTTACATAGCATATAAGTATGGATCCTTGGCTTTAATTTTCCATTGGTCCAAATGAGTGACAAACAAATGATAAAGAAAAATTCTCAAATACAATTGAGAAATCGGACTTACATAGCATATAAGTATGGATCCTTGGCTTTAATTTTCCATTGGTCCAAATGAGTGACAAACAAATGATATAGAAAAATTCTCAAATACAATTGAGAAATCGGACTTACATAGCATATAAGTATGGATCCTTGGCTTTAATTTTCCATTGGTCCAAATGAGTGACAAACAAATGATATAGAAAAATTCTCAAATACAATTGAGAAATCGGACTTACATAGCATATAAGTATGGATCCTTGGCTTTAATTTTCCATTGGTCCAAATGAGTGACAAACAAATGATATAGAAAAATTCTCAAATACAATTGAGAAATCGGACTTACATAGCATATAAGTATGGATCCTTGGCCTTAATTTTCCATTGGTCCAAATGAGTGACAAACAAATGTTATAGAAAAATTCTCAAATACAATTGAGAAATCGGACTTACATAGCCTATAAGTATGGATCCTTGGCTTTAATTTCCCATTGGTCCAAATGAGTGACAAACAAATGTTATAGAAAAATTCTCAAATACAATTGAGAAATCGGACTTACATAGCCTATAAGTATGGATCCTTGGCTTTAATTTCCCATTGGTCCAAATGAGTGACAAACAAATGTTATAGAAAAATTCTCAAATACAATTGAGAAATCGGACTTACATAGCCTATAAGTATGGATCCTTGGCTTTAATTTTCCATTGGTCCAAATGAGTGACAAACAAATGTTATAGAAAAATTCTCAAATACAATTGAGAAATCGGACTTACATAGCCTATAAGTATGGATCCTTGGCTTTAATTTCCCATTGGTCCAAATGAGTGACAAACATAAATGTGCCCACAAATAGCCAAATTCACGTAGAGCTGAACAAAATTTACACAATTATAATCTTTAAAATTTTATAGAAAAATTCCCAAATACAATTGAGAAATCGGACTTACATAGCCTATAAGTATGGATCCTTGGCTTTAATTTCCCATTGGTCCAAATGAGTGACAAACAAATGTTATAGAAAAATTCTCAAATACAATTGAGAAATCGGACTTACATAGCCTATAAGTATGGATCCTTGGCTTTAATTTCCCATTGGTCCAAATGAGTGACAAACAAATGTTATAGAAAAATTCTCAAATACAATTGAGAAATCGGACTTACATAGCCTATAAGTATGGATCCTTGGCTTTAATTTTCCATTGGTCCAAATGAGTGACAAACAAATGTTATAGAAAAATTCTCAAATACAATTGAGAAATCGGACTTACATAGTCTATAAGTATGGATCCTTGGCTTTAATTTCCCATTGGTCCAAATGAGTGACAAACATAAATGTGCCCACAAATAGCCAAATTCACGTAGAGCTGAACAAAATTTACACAATTATAATCTTTAAAATTTTATAGAAAAATTCCCAAATACAATTGAGAAATCGGACTTACATAGCCTATAAGTAGCCTATATCTTGGCTTTAATTTCCCATTGGTCCAAATGAGTGACAAACAAATGTTATAGAAAAATTCTCAAATACAATTGAGAAATCGGGCTTACATAGCCTATAAGTATGGATCCTTGGCTTTAATTTCCCATTGGTCCAAATAAGTGACAAACAAATGTTATAGAAAAATTCTCAAATACAATTGAGAAATCGGGCTTACATAGCCTATAAGTATGGATCCTTGGCTTTAATTTCCCATTGGTCCAAATGAGTGACAAACAAATGTTATAGAAAAATTCTCAAATACAATTGAGAAATCCGGCTTACATAGTCTATAAGTATGGATCCTTGGCTTTAATTTCCCACTGGTCTAAATGAGTGACAAACATAAATGTGCCCACAAATAGCCAAATTCACGTAGAGCTGAACAAAATTTACACAATTTTAATCTTAAAAATTTTATAGAAAAATTCTCAAATACAATTGAGAAATCGGACTTACATAGTCTATAACTATGGATCCTTGGCTTTAATTTCCCATTGGTCCAAATGAGTGACAAACATATGTTATAGAAAAATTCTCAAATACAATTGAGAAATCGGACTTACATAGCCTATAAGTATGGATCCTTGGCTTTAATTTTCCATTGGTCCAAATGAGTGACAAACAAATGTTATAGAAAAATTCTCAAATACAATTGAGAAATCGGACTTACATAGTCTATAAGTATGGATCCTTGGCTTTAATTTCCCACTGGTCCAAATGAGTGACAAACATAAATGTGCCCACAAATAGCCAAATTCACGTAGAGCTGAACAAAATTTACACAATTTTAATCTTTAAAATTTTATAGAAAAATTCTCAAATACAATTGAGAAATCGGACTTACATAGTCTATAAGTATGGAGTCTTGGCTTTAATTTCCCATTGGTCCAAATGAGTGACAAAGAAATGTTATAGAAAAATTCTCAAATACAATTGAGAAATCGGACTTACATAGCCTTTAAGTATGGATCCTTGGCTCTAATTTCCCACTGGTCCAAATGAGTGACAAACATAAATGTGCCCACAAATAGCCAAATTCACGTAGAGCTGAACAAAATTTACACAATTTTAATCTTAAAAATTTTATAGAAAAATTCTCAAATACAATTGAGAAATCGGACTTACATAGCCTATAAGTATGGATCCTTGGCTTTAATTTCCCATTGGTCCAAATGAGTGACAAACAAATGTTATAGAAAAATTCTCAAATACAATTGAGAAATCGGGCTTACATAGTCTATAAGTATGGATCCTTGGCTTTAATTTCCCATTGGTCCAAATGAGTGACAAACAAATGTTATAGAAAAATTCTCAAATACAATTGAGATATCGGGTTTACATAGTCTATAAGTATGGATCCTTGGCTTTAATTTCCCATTGGTCCAAATGAGTGACAAACAAATGTTATAGAAAAATTCTCAAATACAATTGAGAAATCGGACTTACATAGCCTATAAGTATGGATCCTTGGCTCTAATTTCCCACTGGTCCAAATGAGTGACAAACATAAATGTGCCCACAAATAGCCAAATTCACGTAGAGCTGAACAAAATTTACACAATTTTAATCTTAAAAATTTTATAGAAAAATTCTCAAATACAATTGAGAAATCGGACTTACATAGCCTATAAGTATGGATCCTTGGCTTTAATTTTCCATTGGTCCAAATGAGTGACAAACAAATGTTATAGAAAAATTCTCATATACAATTGAGAAATCGGACTTACATAGCCTATAAGTATGGATCCTTGGCTTTAATTTCCCATTGGTCCAAATGAGTGACAAACAAATGTTATAGAAAAATTCTCAAATACAATTGAGAAATCGGACTTACATAGCCTATAAGTATGGATCCTTGGCTTTAATTTTCCATTGGTCCAAATGAGTGACAAACAAATGTTATAGAAAAATTCTCATATACAATTGAGAAATCGGACTTACATAGACTATAAGTATGGATCCTTGGCTTTAATTTTCCATTGGTCCAAATGAGTGACAAACAAATGTTATAGAAAAATTATCAAATACAATTGAGAAATCGGACTTACATAGCCTATAAGTATGGATCCTTGGCTTTAATTTCCCATTGGTCCAAATGAGTGACAAACAAATGTTATAGAAAAATTCTCAAATACAATTGAGAAATCGGGCTTACATAGTCTATAAGTATGGATCCTTGGCTTTAATTTCCCATTGGTCCAAATGAGTGACAAACAAATGTTATAGAAAAATTCTCAAATACAATTGAGATATCGGGCTTACATAGTCTATAAGTATGGATCCTTGGCTTTAATTTCCCACTGGTCTAAATGAGTGACAAACATAAATGTGCCCACAAATAGCCAAATTCACGTAGAGCTGAACAAAATTTACACAATTTTAATCTTAAAAATTTTATAGAAAAATTCTCAAATACAATTGAGAAATCGGACTTACATAGCCTATAAGTATGGATCCTTGGCTTTAATTTTCCATTGATCCAAATGAGTGACAAACAAATGTTATAGAAAAATTCTCAAATACAATTGAGAAATCGGACTTACATAGTCTATAAGTATGGATCCTTGGCTTTAATTTCCCATTGGTCCAAATGAGTGACAAACAAATGTTATAGAAAAATTCTCAAATACAATTGAGAAATCGGGCTTACATAGCCTATAAGTATGGATCCTTGGCTTTAATTTCCCACTGGTCCAAATGAGTGACAAACATAAATGTGCCCACAAATAGCCAAATTCCCGTAGAGCTGAACAAAATTTACACAATTTTAATCTTTAAAATTTTATAGAAAAATTCTCAAATACAATTGAGAAATCGGACTTACATGGTCTATAAGTATGGATCCTTGGCTTTAATTTCCCATTGGTCCAAATGAGTGACAAACATAAATGTGCCCACAAATAGCCAAATTCCCGTAGAGCTGAACAAAATTTACACAATTTTAATCTTTAAAATTTTATAGAAAAATTCTCAAATACAATTGAGAAATCGGACTTACATGGTCTATAAGTATTGATTCTTGGCTTTAATTTCCCATTGGTCCAAATGAGTGACAAACAATTTTTATAGAAAAATAATAAAATACAATTGAGAAATCGGACTTACATGGTCTATAAGTATGGATCCTTGGCTTTAATTTCCCATTGTTCCAAATGAGTGACAAACATAAATGTGCCCATAAATAGCAAATTCCCGTAGAGCTGAACAAAATTTACACAATTTTAATCTTTAAAATTTTATAGAAAAATTCTCAAATACAATTGAGAAATCGGACTTACATGGTCTATAAGTATGGATCCTTGGCTTTAATTTCCCATTGTTCCAAATGAGTGACAAACATAAATGTGCCCATAAATAGCAAATTCCCGTAGAGCTGAACAAAATTTACACAATTTTAATCTTTAAAATTTTATAGAAAAATTCTCAAATACAATTGAGAAATCGGACTTACATGGTCTATAAGTATTGATTCTTGGCTTTAATTTCCCATTGCTCCAAATGAGTGACAAACATAAATGTGCCCACAAATAGCAAATTCCCGTAGAGCTGAACAAAATTTACACAATTTTAATCTTTAAAATTTTATAGAAAAATTCTCAAATACAATTGAGAAATCGGACTTACATAGCCTATAAGTATGGATCCTTGGCTTTAATTTCCCATTGATCCAAATGAGTGACAAACAATTGTTATAGAAAAATTCTCAAATACAATTGAGAAATCGGACTTACATAGTCTATAAGTATGGATCCTTGGCTTTAATTTCCCATTGGTCCAAATGAGTGACAAACAAATGTTATAGAAAAATTATCAAATACAATTGAGAAATCGGACTTACATAGCCTATAAGTATGGATCCTTGGCTTTAATTTCCCATTGGTCCAAATGAGTGACAAACAAATGTTATAGAAAAATTCCCAAATACAATTGAGAAATCGGACTTACATAGCCTATAAGTATGGATCCTTGGCTTTAATTTCCCATTGGTCCAAATGAGTGACAAACAAATGTTATAGAAAAATTATCAAATACAATTGAGAAATCGGACTTACATAGCCTATAAGTATGGATCCTTGGCTTTAATTTCCCATTGGTCCAAATGAGTGACAAACAAATGTTATAGAAAAATTCTCAAATACAATTGAGAAATCGGACTTACATGGTCTATAAGTATTGATTCTTGGCTTTAATTTCCCATTGGTCCAAATGAGTGACAAACAAATGTTATAGAAAAATTCTCAAATACAATTGAGAAATCGGACTTACATAGCCTATAAGTATGGATCCTTGGCTTTAATTTCCCATTGGTCCAAATGAGTGACAAACAAATGTTATAGAAAAATTCTCAAATACAATTGAGAAATCGGACTTACATAGCCTATAAGTATGGATCCTTGGCTTTAATTTTCCATTGGTCCAAATGAGTGACAAACAAATGTTATAGAAAAATTCTCAAATACAATTGAGAAATCGGACTTACATAGCCTATAAGTATGGATCCTTGGCTTTAATTTCCCATTGGTCCAAATGAGTGACAAACAAATGTTATAGAAAAATTCTCAAATACAATTGAGAAATCGGACTTACATAGCCTATAAGTATGGATCCTTGGCTCTAATTTCCCACTGGTCCAAATGAGTGACAAACATAAATGTGCCCACAAATAGCCAAATTCACGTAGAGCTGAACAAAATTTACACAATTTTAATCTTAAAAATTTTATAGAAAAATTCTCAAATACAATTGAGAAATCGGACTTACATAGCCTATAAGTATGGATCCTTGGCTTTAATTTCCCATTGGTCCAAATGAGTGACAAAGAAATGTTATAGAAAAATTCTCAAATACAATTGAGAAATCGGACTTACATAGCCTATAAGTATGGATCCTTGGCTCTAATTTCCCACTGGTCCAAATGAGTGACAAACATAAATGTGCCCACAAATAGCCAAATTCACGTAGAGCTGAACAAAATTTACACAATTTTAATCTTAAAAATTTTATAGAAAAATTCTCAAATACAATTGAGAAATCGGACTTACATAGCCTATAAGTATGGATCCTTGGCTTTAATTTCCCATTGGTCCAAATGAGTGACAAACAAATGTTATAGAAAAATTCTCAAATACAATTGAGAAATCGGACTTACATAGTCTATAAGTATGGATCCTTGGCTTTAATTTCCCATTGGTCCAAATGAGTGACAAACATAAATGTGCCCACAAATAGCCAAATTCACGTAGAGCTGAACAAAATTTACACAATTTTAATCTTAAAAATTTTATAGAAAAATTCTCAAATACAATTGAGAAATCGGACTTACATAGTCTATAAGTATGGATCCTTGGCTTTAATTTCCCACTGGTCTAAATGAGTGACAAACATAAATGTGCCCACAAATAGCCAAATTCACGTAGAGCTGAACAAAATTTACACAATTTTAATCTTAAAAATTTTATAGAAAAATTCTCAAATACGGATCCTTGGCTTTAATTTCCCATTGGTCCAAATGAGTGACAAACAAATGTTATAGAAAAATTCTCAAATACAATTGAGAAATCGGACTTACATAGTCTATAAGTATGGATCCTTGGCTTTAATTTCCCATTGGTCCAAATGAGTGACAAACAAATGTTATAGAAAAATTCTCAAATACAATTGAGAAATCGGACTTACATAGTCTATAAGTATGGATCCTTGGCTTTAATTTCCCATTGGTCCAAATGAGTGACAAACAAATGTTATAGAAAAATTCTCAAATACAATTGAGAAATCGGACTTACATAGTCTATAAGTATGGATCCTTGGCTTTAATTTCCCATTGGTCCAAATGAGTGACAAACAAATGTTATAGAAAAATTCTCAAATACAATTGAGAAATCGGACTTACATAGTCTATAAGTATGGATCCTTGGCTTTAATTTCCCACTGGTCTAAATGAGTGACAAACATAAATGTGCCCACAAATAGCCAAATTCACGTAGAGCTGAACAAAATTTACACAATTTTAATCTTAAAAATTTTATAGAAAAATTCTCAAATACGGATCCTTGGCTTTAATTTCCCATTGGTCCAAATGAGTGACAAACAAATGTTATAGAAAAATTCTCAAATACAATTGAGAAATCGGACTTACATAGTCTATAAGTATGGATCCTTGGCTTTAATTTCCCATTGGTCCAAATGAGTGACAAACATAAATGTGCCCACAAATAGCCAAATTCACGTAGAGCTGAACAAAATTTACACAATTTTAATCTTAAAAATTTTATAGAAAAATTCTCAAATACAATTGAGAAATCGGACTTACATAGTCTATAAGTATGGATCCTTGGCTTTAATTTCCCATTGGTCCAAATGAGTGACAAACATCCATGTGCCCACAAATAGCCAAACTCCCGTAGAGCTGAACAAAATTTACACAATTTTAATCTTTAAAATTTTATAGAAAAATTATCAAATACAATTGAGAAATCGGACTTACATAGCCTATAAGTATGGATCCTTGGCTTTAATTTCCCATTGGTCCAAATGAGTGACAAACAAATGTTATAGAAAAATTCTCAAATACAATTGAGAAATCGGACTTACATAGTCTATAAGTATGGATCCTTGGCTTTAATTTCCCATTGGTCCAAATGAGTGACAAACATAAATGTGCCCACAAATAGCCAAATTCACGTAGAGCTGAACAAAATTTACACAATTTTAATCTTGAAAATTTTATAGAAAAATTCTCAAATACAATTGAGAAATCGGACTTACATAGTCTATAAGTATGGATCCTTGGCTTTAATTTCCCATTGGTCCAAATGAGTGACAAACAAATGTTATAGAAAAATTCTCAAATACAATTGAGAAATCGGACTTACATAGTCTATAAGTATGGATCCTTGGCTTTAATTTCCCATTGGTCCAAATGAGTGACAAACAAATGTTATAGAAAAATTCTCAAATACAATTGAGAAATTGGACTTACATAGTCTATAAGTATGGATCCTTGGCTTTAATTTCCCATTGGTCCAAATGAGTGACAAACATAAATGTGCCCACAAATAGCCAAATTCACGTAGAGCTGAACAAAATTTACACAATTTTAATCTTAAAAATTTTATAGAAAAATTCTCAAATACAATTGAGAAATCGGACTTACATAGTCTATAAGTATGGATCCTTGGCTTTAATTTCCCATTGGTCCAAATGAGTGACAAACATCCATGTGCCCACAAATAGCCAAACTCCCGTAGAGCTGAACAAAATTTACACAATTTTAATCTTTAAAATTTTATAGAAAAATTATCAAATACAATTGAGAAATCGGACTTACATAGCCTATAAGTATGGATCCTTGGCTTTAATTTCCCATTGGTCCAAATGAGTGTCAAACAAATGTTATAGAAAAATTCTCAAATACAATTGAGATATCGGGCTTACATAGTCTATAAGTATGGATCCTTGGCTTTAATTTCCCACTGGTCTAAATGAGTGACAAACATAAATGTGCCCACAAATAGCCAAATTCACGTAGAGCTGAACAAAATTTACACAATTTTAATCTTAAAAATTTTATAGAAAAATTCTCAACTACGGATCCTTGGCTTTAATTTCCCATTGGTCCAAATGAGTGACAAACAAATGTTATAGAAAAATTCTCAAATACAATTGAGAAATCGGACTTACATAGTCTATAAGTATGGATCCTTGGCTTTAATTTCCCATTGGTCCAAATGAGTGACAAACAAATGTTATAGAAAAATTCTCAAATACAATTGAGAAATCGGACTTACATAGTCTATAAGTATGGATCCTTGGCTTTAATTTCCCATTGGTCCAAATGAGTGACAAACAAATGTTATAGAAAAATTCTCAAATACAATTGAGAAATCGGACTTACATAGTCTATAAGTATGGATCCTTGGCTTTAATTTCCCATTGGTCCAACTGAGTGACAAACAAATGTTATAGAAAAATTCTCAAATACAATTGAGAAATCGGACTTACATAGTCTATAAGTATGGATCCTTGGCTTTAATTTCCCATTGGTCCAAATGAGTGACAAACATAAATGTGCCCACAAATAGCCAAATTCCCGTAGAGCTGAACAAAATTTACACAATTTTAATCTTTAAAATTTTATAGAAAAATTCTCAAATACAATTGAGAAATCGGACTTACATAGTTTATAAGTATGGATCCTTGGCTTTAATTTCCCATTGGTCCAAATGAGTGACAAACAAATGTTATAGAAAAATTCTCAAATACAATTGAGAAATCGGACTTACATAGCCTATAAGTATGGATCCTTGGCTTTAATTTCCCATTGGTCCAAATGAGTGACAAACAAATGTTATAGAAAAATTCTCAAATACAATTGAGAAATCGGACTTACATAGTCTATAAGTATGGATCCTTGGCTTTAATTTCCCATTGGTCCAAATGAGTGACAAACAAATGTTATAGAAAAATTCTCAAATACAATTGAGAAATCGGACTTACATAGTCTATAAGTATGGATCCTTGGCTTTAATTTCCCATTGGTCCAACTGAGTGACAAACAAATGTTATAGAAAAATTCTCAAATACAATTGAGAAATCGGACTTACATAGCCTATAAGTATGGATCCTTGGCTTTAATTTCCCATTGGTCCAAATGAGTGACAAAGAAATGTTATAGAAAAATTCTCAAATACAATTGAGAAATCGGACTTACATAGCCTATAAGTATGGATCCTTGGCTCTAATTTCCCACTGGTCCAAATGAGTGACAAACATAAATGTGCCCACAAATAGCCAAATTCACGTAGAGCTGAACAAAATTTACACAATTTTAATCTTAAAAATTTTATAGAAAAATTCTCAAATACAATTGAGAAATCGGACTTACATAGCCTATAAGTATGGATCCTTGGCTTTAATTTCCCATTGGTCCAAATGAGTGTCAAACAAATGTTATAGAAAAATTCTCAAATACAATTGAGATATCGGGCTTACATAGTCTATAAGTATGGATCCTTGGCTTTAATTTCCCACTGGTCTAAATGAGTGACAAACATAAATGTGCCCACAAATAGCCAAATTCACGTAGAGCTGAACAAAATTTACACAATTTTAATCTTAAAAATTTTATAGAAAAATTCTCAAATACGGATCCTTGGCTTTAATTTCCCATTGGTCCAAATGAGTGACAAACAAATGTTATAGAAAAATTCTCAAATACAATTGAGAAATCGGACTTACATAGTCTATAAGTATGGATCCTTGGCTTTAATTTCCCATTATTCCAAATGAGTGACAAACAAATGTTATAGAAAAATTCTCAAATACAATTGAGAAATCGGACTTACATAGCCTATAAGTATGGATCCTTGGCTTTAATTTCCCATTGGTCCAACTGAGTGACAAACAAATGTTATAGAAAAATTCTCAAATACAATTGAGAAATCGGACTTACATAGTCTATAAGTATGGATCCTTGGCTTTAATTTCCCATTGGTCCAAATGAGTGACAAACATAAATGTGCCCACAAATAGCCAAATTCGCGTAGAGCTGAACAAAATTTACACAATTTTAATCTTTAAAATTTTATAGAAAAATTCTCAAATACAATTGAGAAATCGGACTTACATAGTTTATAAGTATGGATCCTTGGCTTTAATTTCCCATTGGTCCAAATGAGTGACAAACAAATGTTATAGAAAAATTCTCAAATACAATTGAGAAATCGGACTTACATAGTCTATAAGTATGGATCCTTGGCTTTAATTTCCCATTGGTCCAAATGAGTGACAAACAAATGTTATAGAAAAATTCTCAAATACAATTGAGAAATCGGACTTACATAGTCTATAAGTATGGATCCTTGGCTTTAATTTCCCATTGGTCCAACTGAGTGACAAACAAATGTTATAGAAAAATTCTCAAATACAATTGAGAAATCGGACTTACATAGTCTATAAGTATGGATCCTTGGCTTTAATTTCCCATTGGTCCAAATGAGTGACAAACATAAATGTGCCCACAAATAGCCAAATTCCCGTAGAGCTGAACAAAATTTACACAATTTTAATCTTTAAAATTTTATAGAAAAATTCTCAAATACAATTGAGAAATCGGACTTACATAGTTTATAAGTATGGATCCTTGGCTTTAATTTCCCATTGGTCCAAATGAGTGACAAACAAATGTTATAGAAAAATTCTCAAATACAATTGAGAAATCGGACTTACATAGCCTATAAGTATGGATCCTTGGCTTTAATTTCCCATTGGTCCAAATGAGTGACAAACAAATGTTATAGAAAAATTCTCAAATACAATTGAGAAATCGGACTTACATAGCCTATAAGTATGGATCCTTGGCTTTAATTTCCCATTGGTCCAAATGAGTGACAAACAAATGTTATAGAAAAATTCTCAAATACAATTGAGAAATCGGACTTACATAGCCTATAAGTATGGATCCTTGGCTTTAATTTCCCATTGGTCCAAATGAGTGACAAACATAAATGTGCCCATAAATAGCCAAACTCCCGTAGAGCTGAACAAAATTTACACAATTTTAATCTTTAAAATTTTATAGAAAAATTATCAAATACAATTGAGAAATCGGACTTACATAGCCTATAAGTATGGATCCTTGGCTTTAATTTCCCATTGGTCCAAATGAGTGACAAACATAAATGTGCCCACAAATAGCCAAACTCCCGTAGAGCTGAACAAAATTTACACAATTTTAATCTTTAAAATTTTATAGAAAAATTATCAAATACAATTGAGAAATCGGACTTACATAGCCTATAAGTATGGATCCTTGGCTTTAATTTCCCATTGGTCCAAATGAGTGACAAACAAATGTTATAGAAAAATTCTCAAATACAATTGAGAAATCGGACTTACATAGTCTATAAGTATGGATCCTTGGCTCTAATTTCCCACTGGTCCAAATGAGTGACAAACATAAATGTGCCCACAAATAGCCAAATTCTCGTAGAGCTGAACAAAATTTACACAATTTTAATCTTTAAAATTTTATAGAAAAATTCTCAAATACAATTGAGAAATCGGACTTACATAGTCTATAAGTATGGATCCTTGGCTTTAATTTCCCATTGGTCCAAATGAGTGACAAACAAATGTTATAGAAAAATTCTCAAATACAATTGAGAAATCAGACTTACATAGCCTATAAGTATGGATCCTTGGCTTTAATTTCCCATTGGTCCAAATGAGTGACAAACATCCATGTGCCCACAAATAGCCAAACTCCCGTAGAGCTGAACAAAATTTACACAATTTTAATCTTTAAAATTTTATAGAAAAATTATCAAATACAATTGAGAAATCGGACTTACATAGCCTATAAGTATGGATCCTTGGCTTTAATTTTCCATTGGTCCAAATGAGTGACAAACAAATGTTATAGAAAAATTCTCAAATACAATTGAGAAATCGGACTTACATAGTCTATAAGTATGGATCCTTGGCTTTAATTTCCCATTGGTCCAAATGAGTGACAAACAAATGTTATAGAAAAATTCTCAAATACAATTGAGAAATCGGACTTACATAGTCTATAAGTATGGATCCTTGGCTTTAATTTCCCATTGGTCCAAATGAGTGACAAACAAATGTTATAGAAAAATTCTCAAATACAATTGAGAAATCGGACTTACATAGTCTATAAGTATGGATCCTTGGCTTTAATTTCCCATTGGTCCAAATGAGTGACAAGCAAATGTTATAGAAAAATTCTCAAATACAATTGAGAAATCGGACTTACATAGTCTATAAGTATGGATCCTTGGCTTTAATTTCCCATTGGTCCAAATGAGTGACAAGCAAATGTTATAGAAAAATTCTCAAATACAATTGAGAAATCGGACTTACATAGTCTATAAGTATGGATCCTTGGCTTTAATTTCCCATTGGTCCAAATGAGTGACAAACAAATGTTATAGAAAAATTCTCAAATACAATTGAGAAATCGGACTTACATAGTCTATAAGTATGGATCCTTGGCTTTAATTTCCCATTGGTCCAAATGAGTGACAAACAAATGTTATAGAAAAATTCTCAAATACAATTGAGAAATCGGACTTACATAGTCTATAAGTATGGATCCTTGGCTTTGATTTCCCATTGGTCCAAATGAGTGACAAGCAAATGTTATAGAAAAATTCTCAAATACAATTGAGAAATCGGACTTACATAGTCTATAAGTATGGATCCTTGGCTTTAATTTCCCATTGGTCCAAATGAGTGACAAACATCCATGTGCCCACAAATAGCCAAACTCCCGTAGAGCTGAACAAAATTTACACAATTTTAATCTTTAAAATTTTATAGAAAAATTATCAAATACAATTGAGAAATCGGACTTACATAGCCTATAAGTATGGATCCTTGGCTTTAATTTTCCATTGGTCCAAATGAGTGACAAACAAATGTTATAGAAAAATTCTCAAATACAATTGAGAAATCGGACTTACATAGTCTATAAGTATGGATCCTTGGCTTTAATTTCCCATTGGTCCAAATGAGTGACAAACAAATGTTATAGAAAAATTCTCAAATACAATTGAGAAATCGGACTTACATAGTCTATAAGTATGGATCATTGGCTTTAATTTCCCATTGGTCCAAATGAGTGACAAACATAAATGTTCCCACAAATAGCCAAACTCCCGTAGAGCTGAACAAAATTTACACAATTTTAATCTTTAAAATTTTATAGAAAAATTATCAAATACAATTGAGAAATCGGACTTACATAGTCTATAAGTATGGATCCTTGGCTTTAATTTCCCATTGGTCCAACTGAGTGACAAACAAATGTTATAGAAAAATTCTCAAATACAATTGAGAAATCGGACTTACATAGTCTATAAGTATGGATCCTTGGCTTTAATTTCCCATTGGTCCAAATGAGTGACAAACAAATGTTATAGAAAAATTCTCAAATACAATTGAGAAATCGGACTTACATAGTCTATAAGTATGGATCATTGGCTTTAATTTCCCATTGGTCCAAATGAGTGACAAACATAAATGTTCCCACAAATAGCCAAACTCACGTAGAGCTGAACAAAATTTACACAATTTTAATCTTTAAAATTTTATAGAAAAATTATCAAATACAATTGAGAAATCGGACTTACATAGTCTATAAGTATGGATCCTTGGCTTTAATTTCCCATTGGTCCAACTGAGTGACAAACAAATGTTATAGAAAAATTCTCAAATACAATTGAGAAATCGAACTTACATAGTCTATAAGTATGGATCCTTGGCTTTAATTTCCCATTGGTCCAAATGAGTGACAAACATAAATGTGCCCACAAATAGCCAAATTCCCGTAGAGCTGAACAAAATTTACACAATTTTAATCTTTAAAATTTTATAGAAAACTATCAAATACAATTGAGAAATCGGACTTACATAGCCTATAAGTATGGATCCTTGGCTTTAATTTCCCATTGGTCCAAATGAGTGACAAACAAATGTTATAGAAAAATTCTCAAATACAATTGAGAAATCGGGCTTACATAGTCTATAAGTATGGATCCTTGGCTTTAATTTCCCATTGGTCCAAATGAGTGACAAACATAAATGTGCCCACAAATAGCCAAATTCCCGTAGAGCTGAACAAAATTTACACAATTTTAATCTTTAAAATTTTATAGAAAACTATCAAATACAATTGAGAAATCGGACTTACATAGCCTATAAGTATGGATCCTTGGCTTTAATTTCCCATTGGTCCAAATGAGTGACAAACAAATGTTATAGAAAAATTCTCAAATACAATTGAGAAATCGGGCTTACATAGTCTATAAGTATGGATCCTTGGCTTTAATTTCCCATTGGTCCAAATGAGTGACAAACATAAATGTGCCCACAAATAGCCAAACTCCCGTAGAGCTGAACAAAATTTACACAATTTTAATCTTTAAAATTTTATAGAAAAATTATCAAATACAATTGAGAAATCGGACTTACATAGCCTATAAGTATGGATCCTTGGCTTTAATTTCCCATTGGTCCAAATGAGTGACAAACATAAATGTGCCCACAAATAGCCAAACTCCCGTAGAGCTGAACAAAATTTACACAATTTTAATCTTTAAAATTTTATAGAAAAATTATCAAATACAATTGAGAAATCGGACTTACATAGTCTATAAGTATGGATCCTTGGCTTTAATTTCCCATTGGTCCAAATGAGTGACAAACAAATGTTATAGAAAAATTCTCAAATACAATTGAGAAATCGGACTTACATAGTCTATAAGTATGGATCCTTGGCTTTAATTTCCCATTGGTCCAAATGAGTGACAAACATAAATGTGCCCACAAATAGCCAAACTCCCGTAGAGCTGAACAAAATTTACACAATTTTAATCTTTAAAATTTTATAGAAAAATTATCAAATACAATTGAGAAATCGGACTTACATAGTCTATAAGTATGGATCCTTGGCTTTAATTTCCCATTGGTCCAACTGAGTGACAAACAAATGTTATAGAAAAATTCTCAAATACAATTGAGAAATCGGACTTACATAGTCTATAAGTATGGATCCTTGGCTTTAATTTCCCATTGGTCCAAATGAGTGACAAACATAAATGTTCCCACAAATAGCCAAACTTCCGTAGAGCTGAACAAAATTAACACAATTTTAATCTTTAAAATTTTATAGAAAAATTATCAAATACAATTGAGAAATCGGACTTACATAGTCTATAAGTATGGATCCTTGGCTTTAATTTCCCATTGGTCCAACTGAGTGACAAACAAATGTTATAGAAAAATTCTCAAATACAATTGAGAAATCGGACTTACATAGTCTATAAGTATGGATCCTTGGCTTTAATTTCCCATTGGTCCAAATGAGTGACAAACAAATGTTATAGAAAAATTCTCAAATACAATTGAGAAATCGGACTTACATAGTCTATAAGTATGGATCCTTGGCTTTAATTTCCCATTGGTCCAAATGAGTGACAAACATAAATGTGCCCACAAATAGCCAAACTCCCGTAGAGCTGAACAAAATTTACACAATTTTAATCTTTAAAATTTTATAGAAAAATTATCAAATACAATTGAGAAATCGGACTTACATAGTCTATAAGTATGGATCCTTGGCTTTAATTTCCCATTGGTCCAACTGAGTGACAAACAAATGTTATAGAAAAATTCTCAAATACAATTGAGAAATCGGACTTACGTAGTCTATAAGTATGGATCCTTGGCTTTAATTTCCCATTGGTCCAAATGAGTGACAAACAAATGTTATAGAAAAATTCTCAAATACAATTGAGAAATCGGACTTACATAGTCTATAAGTATGGATCCTTGGCTTTAATTTCCCATTGGTCCAAATGAGTGACAAACAAATGTTATAGAAAAATTCTCAAATACAATTGAGAAATCGGACTTACATAGTCTATAAGTATGGATCCTTGGCTTTAATTTCCCATTGGTCCAACTGAGTGACAAACAAATGTTATAGAAAAATTCTCAAATACAATTGAGAAATCGGACTTACATAGTCTATAAGTATGGATCCTTGGCTTTAATTTCCCATTGGTCCAAATGAGTGACAAACAAATGTTATAGAAAAATTCTCAAATACAATTGAGAAATCGGACTTACATAGTCTATAAGTATGGATCCTTGGCTTTAATTTCCCATTGGTCCAAATGAGTGACAAACATAAATGTTCCCACAAATAGCCAAACTCCCGTAGAGCTGAACAAAATTTACACAATTTTAATCTTTAAAATTTTATAGAAAAATTATCAAATACAATTGAGAAATCGGACTTACATAGCCTATAAGTATGGATCCTTGGCTTTAATTTCCCATTGGTCCAAATGAGTGACAAACATAAATGTGCCCACAAATAGCCAAACTCCCGTAGAGCTGAACAAAATTTACACAATTTTAATCTTTAAAATTTTATAGAAAAATTATCAAATACAATTGAGAAATCGGACTTACATAGCCTATAAGTATGGATCCTTGGCTTTAATTTCCCATTGGTCCAAATGAGTGACAAACAAATGTTATAGAAAAATTCTCAAATACAATTGAGAAATCGGACTTACATAGTCTATAAGTATGGATCCTTGGCTTTAATTTCCCATTGGTCCAAATGAGTGACAAACATAAATGTTCCCACAAATAGCCAAACTCCCGTAGAGCTGAACAAAATTTACACAATTTTAATCTTTAAAATTTTATAGAAAAATTATCAAATACAATTGAGAAATCGGACTTACATAGCCTATAAGTATGGATCCTTGGCTTTAATTTCCCATTGGTCCAAATGAGTGACAAACATAAATGTGCCCACAAATAGCCAAACTCCCGTAGAGCTGAACAAAATTTACACAATTTTAATCTTTAAAATTTTATAGAAAAATTATCAAATACAATTGAGAAATCGGACTTACATAGCCTATAAGTATGGATCCTTGGCTTTAATTTCCCATTGGTCCAAAAGAGTGACAAACATAAATGTGCCCACAAATAGCCAAACTCCCGTAGAGCTGAACAAAATTTACACAATTTTAATCTTTAAAATTTTATAGAAAAATTATCAAATACAATTGAGAAATCGGACTTACATAGCCTATAAGTATGGATCCTTGGCTTTAATTTCCCATTGGTCCAAATGAGTGACAAACATAAATGTGCCCACAAATAGCCAAACTCCCGTAGAGCTGAACAAAATTTACACAATTTTAATCTTTAAAATTTTATAGAAAAATTATCAAATACAATTGAGAAATCGGACTTACATAGCCTATAAGTATGGATCCTTGGCTTTAATTTCCCATTGGTCCAAAAGAGTGACAAACATAAATGTGCCCACAAATAGCCAAACTCCCGTAGAGCTGAACAAAATTTACACAATTTTAATCTTTAAAATTTTATAGAAAAATTATCAAATACAATTGAGAAATCGGACTTACATAGCCTATAAGTATGGATCCTTGGCTTTAATTTCCCATTGGTCCAAATGAGTGACAAACATAAATGTGCCCACAAATAGCCAAACTCCCGTAGAGCTGAACAAAATTTACACAATTTTAATCTTTAAAATTTTATAGAAAAATTATCAAATACAATTGAGAAATCGGACTTACATAGCCTATAAGTATGGATCCTTGGCTTTAATTTCCCATTGGTCCAAATGAGTGACAAACGAATGTTATAGAAAAATTCTCAAATACAATTGAGAAATCGGACTTACATAGTCTATAAGTATGGATCCTTGGCTTTAATTTCCCATTGGTCCAAATGAGTGACAAACAAATGTTATAGAAAAATTCTCAAATACAATTGAGAAATCGGACTTACATAGTGTATAAGTATGGATCCTTGGCTTTAATTTCCCATTGGTCCAAATGAGTGACAAACATAAATGTGCCCACAAATAGCCAAATTCACGTAGAGCTGAACAAAATTTACACAATTTTAATCTTTAAAATTTTATAGAAAAATTCTCAAATACAATTGAGAAATCGGACTTACATAGTCTATAAGTATGGATCCTTGGCTTTAATTTCCCATTGGTCCAAATGAGTGACAAACAAATGTTATAGAAAAATTCTCAAATACAATTGAGAAATCGGACTTACATAGTGTATAAGTATGGATCCTTGGCTTTAATTTCCCATTGGTCCAAATGAGTGACAAACATAAATGTGCCCACAAATAGCCAAATTCACGTAGAGCTGAACAAAATTTACACAATTTTAGTCTTTAAAATTTTATAGAAAAATTATCAAATACAATTGAGAAATCGGACTTACATAGCCTATAAGTATGGATCCTTGGCTTTAATTTCCCATTGGTCCAAATGAGTGACAAACAAATGTTATAGAAAAATTCTCAAATACAATTGAGAAATCGGACTTACATAGTCTATAAGTATGGATCCTTGGCTTTAATTTCCCATTGGTCCAAATGAGTGACAAACAAATGTTATAGAAAAATTCTCAAATACAATTGAGAAATCGGACTTACATAGTCTATAAGTATGGGTCCTTGGCTTTAATTTCCCATTGGTCCAAATGAGTGACAAACAAATGTTATAGAAAAATTCTCAAATACAATTGAGAAATCGGACTTACATAGTCTATAAGTATGGATCCTTGGTTTTAATTTCCCATTGGTCCAAATGAGTGACAAACATAAATGTGCCCACAAATAGCCAAACTCCGGTAGAGCTGAACAAAATTTACACAATTTTAATCTTTAAAATTTTATAGAAAAATTATCAAATACAATTGAGAAATCGGACTTACATAGCCTATAAGTATGGATCCTTGGCTTTAATTTCCCATTGGTCCAAATGAGTGACAAACAAATGTTATAGAGAAATTCTCAAATACAATTGAGAAATCGGACTTACATAGTCTATAAGTATGGATCCTTGGCTTTAATTTCCCATTGGTCCAAATGAGTGACAAACATAAATGTGCCCACAAATAGCCAAACTCCCGTAGAGCTGAACAAAATTTACACAATTTTAATCTTTAAAATTTTATAGAAAAATTATCAAATACAATTGAGAAATCGGACTTACATAGTCTATAAGTATGGATCCTTGGCTTTAATTTCCCATTGGTCCAAATGAGTGACAAACAAATGTTATAGAGAAATTCTCAAATACAATTGAGAAATCGGACTTACATAGTCTATAAGTATGGATCCTTGGCTTTAATTTCCCATTGGTCCAAATGAGTGACAAACATAAATGTGCCCACAAATAGCCAAACTCCCGTAGAGCTGAACAAAATTTACACAATTTTAATCTTTAAAATTTTATAGAAAAATTATCAAATACAATTGAGAAATCGGACTTACATAGTCTATAAGTATGGATCCTTGGCTTTAATTTCCCATTGGTCCAAATGAGTGACAAAAAAATGTTATAGAAAAATTCTCAAATACAATTGAGAAATCGGACTTACATAGTCTATAAGTATGGATCCTTGGCTTTAATTTCCCATTGGTCCAAATGAGTGACAAACATAAATGTGCCCACAAATAGCCAAATTCACGTAGAGCTGAACAAAATTTACACAATTTTAATCTTTAAAATTTTATAGAAAAATTATCAAATACAATTGAGAAATCGGACTTACATAGTCTATAAGTATGGATCCTTGGCTTTAATTTCCCATTGGTCCAAATGAGTGACAAACAAATGTTATAGAGAAATTATCAAATACAATTGAGAAATCGGACTTACATAGTCTATAAGTATGGATCCTTGGCTTTAATTTCCCATTGGTCCAAATGAGTGACAAACATAAATGTGCCCACAAATAGCCAAATTCACGTAGAGCTGAACAAAATTTACACAATTTTAATCTTTAAAATTTTATAGAAAAATTATCAAATACAATTGAGAAATCGGACTTACATAGTCTATAAGTATGGATCCTTGGCTTTAATTTCCCATTGGTCCAAATGAGTGACAAACAAATGTTATAGAGAAATTATCAAATACAATTGAGAAATCGGACTTACATAGTCTATAAGTATGGATCCTTGGCTTTAATTTCCCATTGGTCCAAATGAGTGACAAACATAAATGTGCCCACAAATAGCCAAATTCACGTAGAGCTGAACAAAATTTACACAATTTTAATCTTTAAAATTTTATAGAAAAATTATCAAATACAATTGAGAAATCGGACTTACATAGTCTATAAGTATGGATCCTTGGCTTTAATTTCCCATTGGTCCAAATGAGTGACAAACATAAATGTGCCCACAAATAGCCAAACTCCCGTAGAGCTGAACAAAATTTACACAATTTTAATCTTTAAAATTTTATAGAAAAATTATCAAATACAATTGAGAAATCGGACTTACATAGCCTATAAGTATGGATCCTTGGCTTTAATTTCCCATTGGTCCAAATGAGTGACAAACAAATGTTATAGAAAAATTCTCAAATACAATTGAGAAATCGGACTTACATAGTCAATAAGTATGGATCCTTGGCTTTAATTTCCCATTGGTCCAAATGAGTGACAAACATAAATGTGCCCACAAATAGCCAAACTCCCGTAGAGCTGAACAAAATTTACACAATTTTAATCTTTAAAATTTTATAGAAAAATTATCAAATACAATTGAGAAATCGGACTTACATAGCCTATAAGTATGGATCCTTGGCTTTAATTTCCCATTGGTCCAAATGAGTGACAAACAAATGTTATAGAAAAATTCTCAAATACAATTGAGAAATCGGACTTACATAGTCTATAAGTATGGATCCTTGGCTTTAATTTCCCATTGGTCCAAATGAGTGACAAACATAAATGTGCCCACAAATAGCCAAACTCCCGTAGAGCTGAACAAAATTTACACAATTTTAATCTTTAAAATTTTATAGAAAAATTATCAAATACAATTGAGAAATCGGACTTACATAGCCTATAAGTATGGATCCTTGGCTTTAATTTCCCATTGGTCCAAATGAGTGACAAACAAATGTTATAGAAAAATTCTCAAATACAATTGAGAAATCGGACTAACATAGTCTATAAGTATGGATCCTTGGCTTTAATTTCCCATTGGTCCAAATGAGTGACAAACAAATGTAATAGAAAAATTCTCAAATACAATTGAGAAATCGGACTTACATAGTCTATAAGTATGGATCCTTGGCTTTAATTTCCCATTGGTCCAAATGAGTGACAAACATAAATGTGCCCACAAATAGCCAAACTCCCGTAGAGCTGAACAAAATCTACACAATTTTAATCTTTAAAATTTTATAGAAAAATTATCAAATACAATTGAGAAATCGGACTTACATAGCCTATAAGTATGGATCCTTGGCTTTAATTTCCCATTGGTCCAAATGAGTGACAAACAAATGTTATAGAAAAATTCTCAAATACAATTGAGAAATCGGACTTACATAGTCTATAAGTATGGATCCTTGGCTTTAATTTCCCATTGGTCCAAATGAGTGACAAACATAAATGTGCCCACAAATAGCCAAACTCCCGTAGAGCTGAACAAAATCTACACAATTTTAATCTTTAAAATTTTATAGAAAAATTATCAAATACAATTGAGAAATCGGACTTACATAGCCTATAAGTATGGATCCTTGGCTTTAATTTCCCATTGGTCCAAATGAGTGACAAACAAATGTTATAGAAAAATTCTCAAATACAATTGAGAAATCGGACTTACATAGTCTATAAGTATGGATCCTTGGCTTTAATTTCCCATTGGTCCAAATGAGTGACAAACAAATGTTATAGAAAAATTCTCAAATACAATTGAGAAATCGGACTTACATAGTCTATAAGTATGGATCCTTGGCTTTAATTTCCCATTGGTCCAAATGAGTGACAAACATAAATGTGCCCACAAATAGCCAAACTCCCGTAGAGCTGAACAAAATTTACACAATTTTAATCTTTAAAATTTTATAGAAAAATTATCAAATACAATTGAGAAATCGGACTTACATAGCCTATAAGTATGGATCCTTGGCTTTAATTTCCCATTGGTCCAAATGAGTGACAAACAAATGTTATAGAAAAATTCTCAAATACAATTGAGAAATCGGACTAACATAGTCTATAAGTATGGATCCTTGGCTTTAATTTCCCATTGGTCCAAATGAGTGACAAACAAATGTTATAGAAAAATTCTCAAATACAATTGAGAAATCGGACTTACATAGTCTATAAGTATGGATCCTTGGCTTTAATTTCCCATTGGTCCAAATGAGTGACAAACATAAATGTGCCCACAAATAGCCAAACTCCCGTAGAGCTGAACAAAATCTACACAATTTTAATCTTTAAAATTTTATAGAAAAATTATCAAATACAATTGAGAAATCGGACTTACATAGCCTATAAGTATGGATCCTTGGCTTTAATTTCCCATTGGTCCAAATGAGTGACAAACAAATGTTATAGAAAAATTCTCAAATACAATTGAGAAATCGGACTTACATAGTCTATAAGTATGGATCCTTGGCTTTAATTTCCCATTGGTCCAAATGAGTGACAAACATAAATGTGCCCACAAATAGCCAAACTCCCGTAGAGCTGAACAAAATTTACACAATTTTAATCTTTAAAATTTTATAGAAAAATTATCAAATACAATTGAGAAATCGGACTTACATAGCCTATAAGTATGGATCCTTGGCTTTAATTTCCCATTGGTCCAAATGAGTGACAAACAAATGTTATAGAAAAATTCTCAAATACAATTGAGAAATCGGACTTACATAGTCTATAAGTATGGATCCTTGGCTTTAATTTCCCATTGGTCCAAATGAGTGACAAACATAAATGTGCCCACAAATAGCCAAACTCCCGTAGAGCTGAACAAAATTTACACAATTTTAATCTTTAAAATTTTATAGAAAACTATCAAATACAATTGAGAAATCGGACTTACATAGCCTATAAGTATGGATCCTTGGCTTTAATTTCCCATTGGTCCAAATGAGTGACAAACAAATGTTATAGAAAAATTCTCAAATACAATTGAGAAATCGGACTTACATAGTCTATAAGTATGGATCCTTGGCTTTAATTTCCCATTGGTCCAAATGAGTGACAAACAAATGTTATAGAAAAATTCTCAAATACAATTGAGAAATCGGACTTACATAGTCTATAAGTATGGATCCTTGGCTTTAATTTCCCGTTGGTCCAAATGAGTGACAAACAAATGTTATAGAAAAATTATCAAATACAATTGAGAAATCGGACTTACATAGTCTATAAGTATGGATCCTTGGCTTTAATTTCCCATTGGTCCAAATGAGTGACAAACATAAATGTGCCCACAAATAGCCAAACTCCCGTAGAGCTGAACAAAATTTACACAATTTTAATCTTTAAAATTTTATAGAAAAATTATCAAATACAATTGAGAAATCGGACTTACATAGCCTATAAGTATGGATCCTTGGCTTTAATTTCCCATTGGTCCAAATGAGTGTCAAACAAATGTTATAGAAAAATTCTCAAATACAATTGAGAAATCGGACTTACATAGTCTATAAGTATGGATCCTTGGCTTTAATTTCCCATTGGTCCAAATGAGTGACAAACATAAATGTGCCCACAAATAGCCAAATTCACGTAGAGCTGAACAAAATTTACACAATTTTAATCTTTAAAATTTTATAGAAAAATTCTCAAATACAATTGAGAAATCGGACTTACATAGCCTATAAGTATGGATCCTTGGCTTTAATTTCCCATTGGTCCAAATGAGTGACAAACAAATGTTATAGAAAAATTCTCAAATACAATTGAGAAATCGGACTTACATAGTCTATAAGTATGGATCCTTGGCTTTAATTTCCCATTGGTCCAAATGAGTGACAAACAAATGTTATAGAAAAATTATCAAATACAATTGAGAAATCGGACTTACATAGTCTATAAGTATGGATCCTTGGCTTTAATTTCCCATTGGTCCAAATGAGTGACAAACAAATGTTATAGAAAAATTCTCAAATACAATTGAGAAATCGGACTTACATAGTCTATAAGTATGGATCCTTGGCTTTAATTTCCCATTGGTCCAAATGAGTGACAAACAAATGTTATAGAAAAATTCTCAAATACAATTGAGAAATCGGACTTACATAGTCTATAAGTATGGATCCTTGGCTTTAATTTCCCATTGGTCCAAATGAGTGACAAACATAAATGTGCCCACAAATAGCCAAACTCCCGTAGAGCTGAACAAAATTTACACAATTTTAATCTTTAAAATTTTATAGAAAAATTATCAAATACAATTGAGAAATCGGACTTACATAGCCTATAAGTATGGATCCTTGGCTTTAATTTCCCATTGGTCCAAATGAGTGACAAACAAATGTTATAGAAAAATTCTCAAATACAATTGAGAAATCGGACTTACATAGTCTATAAGTATGGATCCTTGGCTTTAATTTCCCATTGGTCCAAATGAGTGACAAACAAATGTTATAGAAAAATTCTCAAATACAATTGAGAAATCGGACTTACATAGTCTATAAGTATGGATCCTTGGCTTTAATTTCCCATTGGTCCAAATGAGTGACAAACAAATGTTATAGAAAAATTATCAAATACAATTGAGAAATCGGACTTACATAGTCTATAAGTATGGATCCTTGGCTTTAATTTCCCATTGGTCCAAATGAGTGACAAACATAAATGTGCCCACAAATAGCCAAACTCCCGTAGAGCTGAACAAAATTTACACAATTTTAATCTTTAAAATTTTATAGAAAAATTATCAAATACAATTGAGAAATCGGACTTACATAGCCTATAAGTATGGATCCTTGGCTTTAATTTCCCATTGGTCCAAATGAGTGACAAACAAATGTTATAGAAAAATTCTCAAATACAATTGAGAAATCGGACTTACATAGTCTATAAGTATGGATCCTTGGCTTTAATTTCCCATTGGTCCAAATGAGTGACAACCAAATGTTATAGAAAAATTCTCAAATACAATTGAGAAATCGGACTTACATAGTCTATAAGTATGGATCCTTGGCTTTAATTTCCCACTGGTCCAAATGAGTGACAAACATAAATGTGCCCACAAATAGCCAAATTCACGTAGAGCTGAACAAAATTTACAAAATTTTAATTTTTAAAATTTTATAGAAAAATTCTCAAATACAATTGAGAAATCGGACTTACATAGTCTATAAGTATGGATCCTTGGCTTTAATTTCCCATTAGTCCAAATGAGTGACAAACAAATGTTATAGAAAAATTCTCAAATACAATTGAGAAATCGGACTTACATAGCCTATAAGTATGGATCCTTGGCTTTAATTTCCCATTGGTCCAAATGAGTGACAAACAAATGTTATAGAAAAATTCTCAAATACAATTGAGAAATCGGACTTACATAGTCTATAAGTATGGATCCTTGGCTTTAATTTCCCATTGGTCCAAATGAGTGACAAACAAATGTTATAGAAAAATTCTCAAATACAATTGAGAAATCGGACTTACATAGCCTATAAGTATGGATCCTTGGCTTTAATTTCCCATTGGTCCAAATGAGTGACAAACAAATGTTATAGAAAAATTCTCAAATACAATTGAGAAATCGGACTTACATAGCCTATAAGTATGGATCCTTGGCTTTAATTTCCCACTGGTCCAAATGAGTGACAAACATAAATGTGCCCACAAATAGCCAAATTCACGTAGAGCTGAACAAAATTTACAAAATTTTAATTTTTAAAATTTTATAGAAAAATTCTCAAATACAATTGAGAAATCGGGCTTACATAGCCTATAAGTATGGATCCTTGGCTTTAATTTCCCACTGGTCCAAATGAGTGACAAACATAATTGTGCCCACAAATAGCCAAATTCACGTAGAGCTGAACAAAATTTACAAAATTTTAATTTTTAAAATTTTATAGAAAAATTCTCAAATACAATTGAGAAATCGGGCTTACATAGCCTATAAGTATGGATCCTTGGCTTTAATTTCCCACTGGTCCAAATGAGTGACAAACATAATTGTGCCCACAAATAGCCAAATTCACGTAGAGCTGAACAAAATTTACAAAATTTTAATCTTTAAAATTTTATAGAAAAATTCTCAAATACAATTGAGAAATCGGACTTACATAGTCTATAAGTATGGATCCTTGGCTTTAATTTCCCATTGGTCCAAATGAGTGACAAACAAATGTTATAGAAAAATTCTCAAATACAATTGAGAAATCGGACTTACATAGCCTATAAGTATGGATCCTTGGCTTTAATTTCCCATTGGTCCAAATGAGTGACAAACAAATGTTATAGAAAAATTCTCAAATACAATTGAGAAATCGGACTTACATAGCCTATAAGTATGGATCCTTGGCTTTAATTTCCCACTGGTCCAAATGAGTGACAAACATAAATGTGCCCACAAATAGCCAAATTCACGTAGAGCTGAACAAAATTTACAAAATTTTAATTTTTAAAATTTTATAGAAAAATTCTCAAATACAATTGAGAAATCGGGCTTACATAGCCTATAAGTATGGATCCTTGGCTTTAATTTCCCATTAGTCCAAATGAGTGACAAACAAATGTTATAGAAAAATTCTCAAATACAATTGAGAAATCGGACTTACATAGCCTATAAGTATGGATCCTTGGCTTTAATTTCCCATTGGTCCAAATGAGTGACAAACAAATGTTATAGAAAAATTCTCAAATACAATTGAGAAATCGGACTTACATAGTCTATAAGTATGGATCCTTGGCTTTAATTTCCCATTGGTCCAAATGAGTGACAAACAAATGTTATAGAAAAATTCTCAAATACAATTGAGAAATCGGACTTACATAGCCTATAAGTATGGATCCTTGGCTTTAATTTCCCATTGGTCCAAATGAGTGACAAACAAATGTTATAGAAAAATTCTCAAATACAATTGAGAAATCGGACTTACATAGCCTATAAGTATGGATCCTTGGCTTTAATTTCCCACTGGTCCAAATGAGTGACAAACATAAATGTGCCCACAAATAGCCAAATTCACGTAGAGCTGAACAAAATTTACAAAATTTTAATTTTTAAAATTTTATAGAAAAATTCTCAAATACAATTGAGAAATCGGGCTTACATAGCCTATAAGTATGGATCCTTGGCTTTAATTTCCCATTAGTCCAAATGAGTGACAAACAAATGTTATAGAAAAATTCTCAAATACAATTGAGAAATCGGACTTACATAGCCTATAAGTATGGATCCTTGGCTTTAATTTCCCATTGGTCCAAATGAGTGACAAACAAATGTTATAGAAAAATTCTCAAATACAATTGAGAAATCGGACTTACATAGTCTATAAGTATGGATCCTTGGCTTTAATTTCCCATTGGTCCAAATGAGTGACAAACAAATGTTATAGAAAAATTCTCAAATACAATTGAGAAATCGGACTTACATAGTCTATAAGTATGGATCCTTGGCTTTAATTTCCCATTGGTCCAAATGAGTGACAAACAAATGTTATAGAAAAATTCTCAAATACAATTGAGAAATCGGACTTACATAGCCTATAAGTATGGATCCTTGGCTTTAATTTCCCATTGGTCCAAATGAGTGACAAACAAATGTTATAGAAAAATTCTCAAATACAATTGAGAAATCGGACTTACATAGCCTATAAGTATGGATCCTTGGCTTTAATTTCCCATTGGTCCAAATGAGTGACAAACAAATGTTATAGAAAAATTCTCAAATACAATTGAGAAATCGGACTTACATAGTCTATAAGTATGGATCCTTGGCTTTAATTTCCCATTGGTCCAAATGAGTGACAAACAAATGTTATAGAAAAATTCTCAAATACAATTGAGAAATCGGACTTACATAGCCTATAAGTATGGATCCTTGGCTTTAATTTCCCATTGGTCCAAATGAGTGACAAACAAATGTTATAGAAAAATTCTCAAATACAATTGAGAAATCGGACTTACATAGCCTATAAGTATGGATCCTTGGCTTTAATTTCCCACTGGTCCAAATGAGTGACAAACATAAATGTGCCCACAAATAGCCAAATTCACGTAGAGCTGAACAAAATTTACAAAATTTTAATTTTTAAAATTTTATAGAAAAATTCTCAAATACAATTGAGAAATCGGGCTTACATAGCCTATAAGTATGGATCCTTGGCTTTAATTTCCCATTAGTCCAAATGAGTGACAAACAAATGTTATAGAAAAATTCTCAAATACAATTGAGAAATCGGACTTACATAGCCTATAAGTATGGATCCTTGGCTTTAATTTCCTATTGGTCCAAATGAGTGACAAACATAAATGTGCCCACAAATAGCCAAATTCACGTAGAGCTGAACAAAATTTACACAATTTTAATCTTTAAAATTTTATAGAAAAATTCTCAAATACAATTGAGAAATCGGGCTTACATAGCCTATAAGTATGGATCCTTGGCTTTAATTTCCCACTGGTCCAAATGAGTGACAAACATAATTGTGCCCACAAATAGCCAAATTCACGTAGAGCTGAACAAAATTTACAAAATTTTAATTTTTAAAATTTTATAGAAAAATTCTCAAATACAATTGAGAAATCGGACTTACATAGTCTATAAGTATGGATCCTTGGCTTTAATTTCCCATTGGTCCAAATGAGCGACAAACAAATGTTATAGAAAAATTCTCAAATACAATTGAGAAATCGGACTTACATAGCCTATAAGTACGGATCCTTGGCTTTAATTTCCCATTGGTACAAATGAGTGACAAACAAATGTTATAGAAAAATTCTCAAATACAATTGAGAAATCGGACTTACATAGCCTATAAGTATGGATCCTTGGCTTTAATTTCCCACTGGTCCAAATGAGTGACAAACATAAATGTGCCCACAAATAGCCAAATTCACGTAGAGCTGAACAAAATTTACACAATTTTAATCTTTAAAATTTTATAGAAAAATTCTCAAATACAATTGAGAAATCGGACTTACATAGTCTATAAGTATGGATCCTTGGCTTTAATTTCCCATTGGACCAAATGAGTGACAAACAAATGTTATAGAAAAATTCTCAAATACAATTGAGAAATCGGACTTACATAGCCTATAAGTATGGATCCTTGGCTTTAATTTCCCACTGGTCCAAATGAGTGACAAACATAAATGTGCCAACAAATAGCCAAATTCACGTAGAGCTGAACAAAATTTACACAATTATAAGCTTTAAAATTGTATAGAAAAATTCCCAAATACAATTGAGAAATCGGACTTACATAGTCTATAAGTATGGATCCTTGGCTTTAATTTCCCATTGGTCCAAATGAGTGACAAACAAATGTTATAGAAAAATTCCCAAATACAATTGAGAAATCGGACTTACATAGCCTATAAGTATTGATCCTTGGCTTTAATTTCCCATTAGTCCAAATGAGTGACAAACATAAATGTGCCCACAAATAGCCAAATTCACGTAGAGCTGAACAAAATTTACACAATTTTAATCTTTAAAATTTTATAGAAAAATTCTCAAATACAATTGAGAAATCGGACTTACATAGTCTATAAGTATGGATCCTTGGCTTTAATTTCCCATTGGTCCAAATGAGTGACAAACAAATGTTATAGAAAAATTCCCAAATACAATTGAGAAATCGGACTTACATAGCCTATAAGTATGGATCCTTGGCTTTAATTTCCCACTGGTCCAAATGAGTGACAAACAAATGTTATAGAAAAATACTCAAATACAATTGAGAAATCGGACTTACATACCCTATAAGTATGGATCCTTGGCTTTAACTTCCCATTGGTCCAAATGAGTGACAAACATAAATGTACCCACAAATAGGAAAATTCACGTAGAGCTGAATAAAATTTACACAATTATAATCTTTAAAATTTTATAGAAAAATTCTCAAATACAATTGAGAAATCGGACTTACATAGTCTATAAGTATGGACCCTTGGCTTTAATTTCCCATTGGTCCAAATGAGTGACAAACATAATTGTGCCCACAAATAGCCAAATTCACATAGAGCTGAACAAAATTTACACAATTATAATCTTTAAAATTTTATAGAAAAATTCTCAAATACAATTGAGAAATCGGACTTACATAGCCTATAAGTATGGATCCTTGGCTTTAATTTCCCATTGGTCCAAATGAGTGACAAACATAAATGTGCCCACAAATAGCCAAATTCACGTAGAGCTGAACAAAATTTACACAATTTTAATCTTTAAAATTTTATAGAAAAATTCTCAAATACAATTGAGAAATCGGACTTACATAGCCTATAAGTATGGATCCTTGGCTTTAATTTCCCATTGGTCCAAATGAGTGACAAACAAATGTTATAGAAAAATTCTCAAATACAATTGAGAAATCGGACTTACATAGTCTATAAGTATGGATCCTTGGCTTTAATTTCCCATTGGTCCAAATGAGTGACAAACAAATGCTATAGAAAAATTCTCAAATACAATTGAGAAATCGGACTTACATAGTCTATAAGTATGGATCCTTGGCTTTAATTTCCCATTGGTCCAAATGAGTGACAAACAAATGTTATAGAAAAATTCTCAAATACAATTGAGAAATCGGACTTACATAGTCTATAAGTATGGATCCTTGGCTTTAATTTCCCATTGGTCCAAATGAGTGACAAACAAATGTTATAGAAAAATTCTCAAATACAATTGAGAAATATGACTTACATAGCCTATAAGTATGGATCCTTGGCTTTAATTTCCCATTGGTCCAAATGAGTGACAAACAAATGCTATAGAAAAATTCTCAAATACAATTGAGAAATCGGACTTACATAGTCTATAAGTATGGATCCTTGGCTTTAATTTCCCATTGGTCCAAATGAGTGACAAACAAATGTTATAGAAAAATTCTCAAATACAATTGAGAAATCGAACTTACATAGTCTATAAGTATGGATCCTTGGCTTTAATTTCCCATTGGTCCAAATGAGTGGCAAACAAATGTTATAGAAAAATTCTCAAATACAATTGAGAAATCGGACTTACATAGCCTATAAGTATGGATCCTTGGCTTTAATTTCCCATTGGTCCAAATGAGTGACAAACAAATGTTATAGAAAAATTCTCAAATACAATTGAGAAATCGGACTTACATATCCTATAAGTATGGATCCTTGGCTTTAATTTCCCACTGGTCCAAATGAGTGACGCACATAAATGTGCCCACAAATAGCCAAATTCACGTAGAGCTGTACAAAATTTACACAATTTTAATCTTTAAAATTTTATAGAAAAATTCTCAAATACAATTGAGAAATCGGACTTACATAGTCTATAAGTATGGATCCTTGGCTTTAATTTCCCATTGGTCCAAATGAGTGACAAACAAATGTTATAGAAAAATTCTCAAATACAATTGAGAAATATGACTTACATAGCCTATAAGTATGGATCCTTGGCTTTAATTTCCCATTGGTCCAAATGAGTGACAAACAAATGCTATAGAAAAATTCTCAAATACAATTGAGAAATCGGACTTACATAGTCTATAAGTATGGATCCTTGGCTTTAATTTCCCATTGGTCCAAATGAGTGACAAACAAATGTTATAGAAAAATTCTCAAATACAATTGAGAAATATGACTTACATAGCCTATAAGTATGGATCCTTGGCTTTAATTTCCCATTGGTCCAAATGAGTGACAAACAAATGCTATAGAAAAATTCTCAAATACAATTGAGAAATCGGACTTACATAGTCTATAAGTATGGATCCTTGGCTTTAATTTCCCATTGGTCCAAATGAGTGACAAACAAATGTTATAGAAAAATTCTCAAATACAATTGAGAAATCGGACTTACATATCCTATAAGTATGGATCCTTGGCTTTAATTTCCCACTGGTCCAAATGAGTGACGCACATAAATGTGCCCACAAATAGCCAAATTCACGTAGAGCTGAACAAAATTTACACAATTATAATCTTTAAAATTTTATAGAAAAATTCTCAAATACAATTGAGAAATCGGACTTACATAGTCTATAAGTATGGATCCTTGGCTTTAATTTCCCATTGGTCCAAATGAGTGACAAACAAATGTTATAGAAAAATTCTCAAATACAATTGAGAAATATGACTTACATAGCCTATAAGTATGGATCCTTGGCTTTAATTTCCCATTGGTCCAAATGAGTGACAAACAAATGCTATAGAAAAATTCTCAAATACAATTGAGAAATCGGACTTACATAGTCTATAAGTATGGATCCTTGGCTTTAATTTCCCATTGGTCCAAATGAGTGACAAACAAATGTTATAGAAAAATTCTCAAATACAATTGAGAAATCGAACTTACATAGTCTATAAGTATGGATCCTTGGCTTTAATTTCCCATTGGTCCAAATGAGTGGCAAACAAATGTTATAGAAAAATTCTCAAATACAATTGAGAAATCGGACTTACATATCCTATAAGTATGGATCCTTGGCTTTAATTTCCCACTGGTCCAAATGAGTGACGCACATAAATGTGCCCACAAATAGCCAAATTCACGTAGAGCTGTACAAAATTTACACAATTTTAATCTTTAAAATTTTATAGAAAAATTCTCAAATACAATTGAGAAATCGGACTTACATAGTCTATAAGTATGGATCCTTGGCTTTAATTTCCCATTGGTCCAAATGAGTGACAAACAAATTTTATAGAAAAATTCTCAAATACAATTGAGAAATCGGACTTACATAGTCTATAAGTATGGATCCTTGGCTTTAATTTCCCATTGGTCCAAATGAGTGACAAACAAATGTTATAGAAAAATTCTCAAATACAATTGAGAAATCGGACTTACATATCCTATAAGTATGGATCCTTGGCTTTAATTTCCCACTGGTCCAAATGAGTGACGCACATAAATGTGCCCACAAATAGCCAAATTCACGTAGAGCTGTACAAAATTTACACAATTTTAATCTTTAAAATTTTATAGAAAAATTCTCAAATACAATTGAGAAATCGAACTTACATAGTCTATAAGTATGGATCCTTGGCTTTAATTTCCCATTGGTCCAAATGAGTGACAAACAAATTTTATAGAAAAATTCTCAAATACAATTGAGAAATCGGACTTACATAGTCTATAAGTATGGATCCTTGGCTTTAATTTCCCATTGGTCCAAATGAGTGACAAACAAATGTTATAGAAAAATTCTCAAATACAATTGAGAAATCGGACTTACATATCCTATAAGTATGGATCCTTGGCTTTAATTTCCCACTGGTCCAAATGAGTGACGCACATAAATGTGCCCACAAATAGCCAAATTCACGTAGAGCTGTACAAAATTTACACAATTTTAATCTTTAAAATTTTATAGAAAAATTCTCAAATACAATTGAGAAATCGGACTTACATAGTCTATAAGTATGGATCCTTGGCTTTAATTTCCCATTGGTCCAAATGAGTGACAAACAAATGCTATAGAAAAATTCTCAAATACAATTGAGAAATCGGACTTACATAGTCTATAAGTATGGATCCTTGGCTTTAATTTCCCATTGGTCCAAATGAGTGACAAACAAATGTTATAGAAAAATTCTCAAATACAATTGAGAAATCGAACTTACATAGTCTATAAGTATGGATCCTTGGCTTTAATTTCCCATTGGTCCAAATGAGTGGCAAACAAATGTTATAGAAAAATTCTCAAATACAATTGAGAAATCGGACTTACATATCCTATAAGTATGGATCCTTGGCTTTAATTTCCCACTGGTCCAAATGAGTGACGCACATAAATGTGCCCACAAATAGCCAAATTCACGTAGAGCTGTACAAAATTTACACAATTTTAATCTTTAAAATTTTATAGAAAAATTCTCAAATACAATTGAGAAATCGGACTTACATAGCCTATAAGTATGGATCCTTGGCTTTAATTTCCCACTGGTCCAAATGAGTGACACACATAAATGTGCCCACAAATAGCCAAATTCACGTAGAGCTGTACAAAATTTACACAATTTTAATCTTTAAAATTTTATAGAAAAATTCTCAAATACAATTGAGAAATCGGACTTACATAGTCTATAAGTATGGATCCTTGGCTTTAATTTCCCATTGGTCCAAATGAGTGACAAACAAATGTTATAGAAAAATTCTCAAATACAATTGAGAAATCGGACTTACATAGTCTATAAGTATGGATCCTTGGCTTTAATTTCCCATTGGTCCAAATGAGTGACAAACATAAATGTGCCCACAAATAGCCAAATTCACGTAGAGCTGAACAAAATTTACAATATTTTAATCTTTAAAATTTTATAGAAAAATTCTCAAATACAATTGAGAAATCGGACTTACATAGTCTATAAGTATGGATCCTTGGCTTTAATTTCCCATTGGTCCAAATGAGTGACAAACAAATGTTATAGAAAAATTCTCAAATACAATTGAGAAATCGGACTTACATAGTCTATAAGTATGGATCCTTGGCTTTAATTTCCCATTGGTCCAAATGAGTGACAAACATAAATGTGCCCACAAATAGCCAAATTCACGTAGAGCTGAACAAAATTTACACAATTTTAATCTTTAAAATTTTATAGAAAAATTCTCAAATACAATTGAGAAATCGGACTTACATAGTCTATAAGTATGGATCCTTGGCTTTAATTTCCCATTGGTCCAAATGAGTGACAAACAAATGTTATAGAAAAATTCTCAAATACAATTGAGAAATATGACTTACATAGCCTATAAGTATGGATCCTTGGCTTTAATTTCCCATTGGTCCAAATGAGTGACAAACAAATGCTATAGAAAAATTCTCAAATACAATTGAGAAATCGGACTTACATAGTCTATAAGTATGGATCCTTGGCTTTAATTTCCCATTGGTCCAAATGAGTGACAAACAAATGTTATAGAAAAATTCTCAAATACAATTGAGAAATCGAACTTACATAGTCTATAAGTATGGATCCTTGGCTTTAATTTCCCATTGGTCCAAATGAGTGGCAAACAAATGTTATAGAAAAATTCTCAAATACAATTGAGAAATCGGACTTACATAGCCTATAAGTATGGATCCTTGGCTTTAATTTCCCATTGGTCCAAATGAGTGACAAACAAATGTTATAGAAAAATTCTCAAATACAATTGAGAAATCGGACTTACATATCCTATAAGTATGGATCCTTGGCTTTAATTTCCCACTGGTCCAAATGAGTGACGCACATAAATGTGCCCACAAATAGCCAAATTCACGTAGAGCTGTACAAAATTTACACAATTTTAATCTTTAAAATTTTATAGAAAAATTCTCAAATACAATTGAGAAATCGGACTTACATAGCCTATAAGTATGGATCCTTGGCTTTAATTTCCCACTGGTCCAAATGAGTGACACACATAAATGTGCCCACAAATAGCCAAATTCACGTAGAGCTGTACAAAATTTACACAATTTTAATCTTTAAAATTTTATAGAAAAATTCTCAAATACAATTGAGAAATCGGACTTACATAGTCTATAAGTATGGATCCTTGGCTTTAATTTCCCATTGGTCCAAATGAGTGACAAACAAATGTTATAGAAAAATTCTCAAATACAATTGAGAAATCGGACTTACATAGTCTATAAGTATGGATCCTTGGCTTTAATTTCCCATTGGTCCAAATGAGTGACAAACATAAATGTGCCCACAAATAGCCAAATTCACGTAGAGCTGAACAAAATTTACACAATTTTAATCTTTAAAATTTTATAGAAAAATTCTCAAATACAATTGAGAAATCGGACTTACATAGTCTATAAGTATGGATCCTTGGCTTTAATTTCCCATTGGTCCAAATGAGTGACAAACAAATGTTATAGAAAAATTCTCAAATACAATTGAGAAATCGGACTTACATAGCCTATAAGTATGGATCCTTGGCTTTAATTTCCCATTGGTCCAAATGAGTGACAAACATAAATGTGCCCACAAATAGCCAAATTCACGTAGAGCTGAACAAAATTTACACAATTTTAATCTTTAAAATTTTATAGAAAAATTCTCAAATACAATTGCGAAATCGGACTTACATAGTCTATAAGTATGGATCCTTGGCTTTAATTTCCCATTGGTCCAAATGAGTGACAAACAAATGTTATAGAAAAATTCTCAAATACAATTGCGAAATCGGACTTACATAGTCTATAAGTATGGATCCTTGGCTTTAATTTCCCATTGGTCCAAATGAGTGACAAACATAAATGTGCCCACAAATAGCCAAATTCACGTAGAGCTGAACAAAATTTACACAATTTTAATCTTTAAAATTTTATAGAAAAATTCTCAAATACAATTGCGAAATCGGACTTACATAGTCTATAAGTATGGATCCTTGGCTTTAATATCCCATTGGTCCAAATGAGTGACAAACAAATGCTATAGAAAAATTCTCAAATACAATTGAGAAATCGGACTTACATAGTCTATAAGTATGGATCCTTGGCTTTAATTTCCCATTGGTCCAAATGAGTGACAAACAAATGTTATAGAAAAATTCTCAAATACAATTGAGAAATCGGACTTACATAGTCTATAAGTATGGATCCTTGGCTTTAATTTCCCATTGGTCCAAATGAGTGGCAAACAAATGTTATAGAAAAATTCTCAAATAAAATTGAGAAATCGGACTTACATAGCCTATAAGTATGGATCCTTGGCTTTAATTTCCCATTGGTCCAAATGAGTGACAAACAAATGTTATAGAAAAATTCTCAAATACAATTGAGAAATCGGACTTACATATCCTATAAGTATGGATCCTTGGCTTTAATTTCCCACTGGTCCAAATGAGTGACGCACATAAATGTGCCCACAAATAGCCAAATTCACGTAGAGCTGTACAAAATTTACACAATTTTAATCTTTAAAATTTTATAGAAAAATTCTCAAATACAATTGAGAAATCGGACTTACATAGTCTATAAGTATGGATCCTTGGCTTTAATTTAATCGGACTTACATAGCCTATAAGTATGGATCCTTGGCTTTAATTTTCCATTGGTCCAAATGAGTGACAAACAAATGTTATAGAAAAATTCTCAAATACAATTGAGAAATCGGACTTACATAGCCTATAAGTATGGATCCTTGGCTTTAATTTCCCACTGGTCCAAATGAGTAACACACATAAATGTGCCCACAAATAGCCAAATTCACGTAGAGCTGAACAAAATTTACACAATTTTAATCTTTAAAATTTTATAGAAAAATTCTCAAATACAATTGAGAAATCGGACTTACATAGCCTATAAGTATGGATCCTTGGCTTTAATTTCCCACTGGTCCAAATGAGTGACACACATAAATGTGCCCACAAATAGCCAAATTCACGTAGAGCTGAACAAAATTTACACAATTTTAATCTTTAAAATTTTATAGAAAAATTCTCAAATACAATTGAGAAATCGGACTTACATAGTCTATAAGTATGGATCCTTGGCTTTAATTTCCCATTGGTCCAAATGAGTGACAAACAAATGTTATAGAAAAATTCTCAAATACAATTGAGAAATCGGACTTACATAGTCTATAAGTATGGATCCTTGGCTTTAATTTCCCATTGGTCCAAATGAGTGACAAACAAATGTTATAGAAAAATTCTCAAATACAATTGAGAAATCGGACTTACATAGCCTATAAGTATGGATCCTTGGCTTTAATTTCCCACTGGTCCAAATGAGTGACAAACATAAATGTGCCCACAAATAGCCAAATTCACGTAGAGCTGAACAAAATTTACACAATTTTAATCTTTAAAATTTTATAGAAAAATTCTCAAATACAATTGAGAAATCGGACTTACATAGTCTATAAGTATGGATCCTTGGCTTTAATTTCCCATTGGTCCAAATGAGTGACAAACAAATGTTATAGAAAAATTCTCAAATACAATTGAGAAATCGGACTTACATAGCCTATAAGTATGGATCCTTGGCTTTAATTTCCCACTGGTCCAAATGAGTGACAAACATAAATGTGCCCACAAATAGCCAAATTCACGTAGAGCTGAACAAAATTTACACAATTTTAATCTTTAAAATTTTATAGAAAAATTCTCAAATACAATTGAGAAATCGGACTTACATAGTCTATAAGTATGGATCCTTGGCTTTAATTTCCCATTGGTCCAAATGAGTGACAAACAAATGTTATAGAAAAATTCTCAAATACAATTGAGAAATCGGACTTACATAGCCTATAAGTATGGATCCTTGGCTTTAATTTCCCATTGGTCCAAATGAGTGACAAACATAAATGTGCCCACAAATAGCCAAATTCACGTAGAGCTGAACAAAATTTACACAATTTTAATCTTTAAAATTTTATAGAAAAATTCTCAAATACAATTGCGAAATCGGACTTACATAGTCTATAAGTATGGATCCTTGGCTTTAATTTCCCATTGGTCCAAATGAGTGACAAACAAATGTTATAGAAAAATTCTCAAATACAATTGAGAAATCGGACTTACATAGTCTATAAGTATGGATCCTTGGCTTTAATTTCCCATTGGTCCAAATAAGTGACAAACAAATGTTATAGAAAAATTCTCAAATACAATTGCGAAATCGGACTTACATAGTCTATAAGTATGGATCCTTGGCTTTAATTTCCCATTGGTCCAAATGAGTGACAAACAAATGTTATAGAAAAATTCTCAAATACAATTGCGAAATCGGACTTACATAGTCTATAAGTATGGATCCTTGGCTTTAATTTCCCATTGGTCCAAATGAGTGACAAACAAATGTTATAGAAAAATTCTCAAATACAATTGCGAAATCGGACTTACATAGTCTATAAGTATGGATCCTTGGCTTTAATTTCCCATTGGTCCAAATGAGTGACAAACAAATGTTATAGAAAAATTCTCAAATACAATTGCGAAATCGGACTTACATAGTCTATAAGTATGGATCCTTGGCTTTAATTTCCCATTGGTCCAAATGAGTGACAAACATAAATGTGCCCACAAATAGCCAAATTCACGTAGAGCTGAACAAAATTTACACAATTTTAGGTGCGGTTTATACAAGCCGAACGAGTGATTTGAGTGTAAATTTTGTATGAAAAGCACTAATTTTTTTGAGTGGTTTCCATAGAAAATTTACACTCAAATCACTCGTTCGGCTTGTATAAACCGCACCTTAATCTTTAAAATTTTATAGAAAAATTCTCAAATACAATTGCGAAATCGGACTTACATAGTCTATAAGTATGGATCCTTGGCTTTAATATCCCATTGGTCCAAATGAGTGACAAACAAATGCTATAGAAAAATTCTCAAATACAATTGAGAAATCGGACTTACATAGTCTATAAGTATGGATCCTTGGCTTTAATTTCCCATTGGTCCAAATGAGTGACAAACAAATGTTATAGAAAAATTCTCAAATACAATTGAGAAATCGGACTTACATAGTCTATAAGTATGGATCCTTGGCTTTAATTTCCCATTGGTCCAAATGAGTGGCAAACAAATGTTATAGAAAAATTCTCAAATACAATTGAGAAATCGGACTTACATAGCCTATAAGTATGGATCCTTGGCTTTAATTTCCCATTGGTCCAAATGAGTGACAAACAAATGTTATAGAAAAATTCTCAAATACAATTGAGAAATCGGACTTACATATCCTATAAGTATGGATCCTTGGCTTTAATTTCCCACTGGTCCAAATGAGTGACGCACATAAATGTGCCCACAAATAGCCAAATTCACGTAGAGCTGTACAAAATTTACACAATTTTAATCTTTAAAATTTTATAGAAAAATTCTCAAATACAATTGAGAAATCGGACTTACATAGTCTATAAGTATGGATCCTTGGCTTTAATTTAATCGGACTTACATAGCCTATAAGTATGGATCCTTGGCTTTAATTTTCCATTGGTCCAAATGAGTGACAAACAAATGTTATAGAAAAATTCTCAAATACAATTGAGAAATCGGACTTACATAGCCTATAAGTATGGATCCTTGGCTTTAATTTCCCACTGGTCCAAATGAGTGACGCACATAAATGTGCCCACAAATAGCCAAATTCACGTAGAGCTGTACAAAATTTACACAATTTTAATCTTTAAAATTTTATAGAAAAATTCTCAAATACAATTGAGAAATCGGACTTACATAGCCTATAAGTATGGATCCTTGGCTTTAATTTCCCACTGGTCCAAATGAGTGACACACATAAATGTGCCCACAAATAGCCAAATTCACGTAGAGCTGAACAAAATTTACACAATTTTAATCTTTAAAATTTTATAGAAAAATTCTCAAATACAATTGAGAAATCGGACTTACATAGTCTATAAGTATGGATCCTTGGCTTTAATTTCCCATTGGTCCAAATGAGTGACAAACAAATGTTATAGAAAAATTCTCAAATACAATTGAGAAATCGGACTTACATAGTCTATAAGTATGGATCCTTGGCTTTAATTTCCCATTGGTCCAAATGAGTGACAAACAAATGTTATAGAAAAATTCTCAAATACAATTGAGAAATCGGACTTACATAGCCTATAAGTATGGATCCTTGGCTTTAATTTCCCACTGGTCCAAATGAGTGACAAACAAATGTTATAGAAAAATTCTCAAATACAATTGAGAAATCGGACTTACATAGTCTATAAGTATGGATCCTTGGCTTTAATTTCCCATTGGTCCAAATGAGTGACAAACAAATGTTATAGAAAAATTCTCAAATACAATTGAGAAATCGGACTTACATAGCCTATAAGTATGGATCCTTGGCTTTAATTTCCCACTGGTCCAAATGAGTGACAAACATAAATGTGCCCACAAATAGCCAAATTCACGTAGAGCTGAACAAAATTTACACAATTTTAATCTTTAAAATTTTATAGAAAAATTCTCAAATACAATTGAGAAATCGGACTTACATAGTCTATAAGTATGGATCCTTGGCTTTAATTTCCCACTGGTCCAAATGAGTGACAAACAAATGTTATAGAAAAATTCTCAAATACAATTGAGAAATCGGACTTACATAGTCTATAAGTATGGATCCTTGGCTTTAATTTCCCATTGGTCCAAATGAGTGACAAACAAATGTTATAGAAAAATTCTCAAATACAATTGAGAAATCGGACTTACATAGCCTATAAGTATGGATCCTTGGCTTTAATTTCCCACTGGTCCAAATGAGTGACAAACATAATTGTGCCCACAAATAGCCAAATTCACGTAGAGCTGAACAAAATTTACAAAATTTTAATCTTTAAAATTTTATAGAAAAATTCTCAAATACAATTGAGAAATCGGACTTACATAGTCTATAAGTACGGATCCTTGGCTTTAATTTCCCATTGGTACAAATGAGTGACAAACAAATGTTATAGAAAAATTCTCAAATACAATTGAGAAATCGGACTTACATAGCCTCTAAGTATGGATCCTTGGCTTTAATTTCCCACTGGTCCAAATGAGTGACAAACATAAATGTGCCCACAAATAGCCAAATTCACGTAGAGCTGAACAAAATTTACACAATTTTAATCTTTAAAATTTTATAGAAAAATTCTCAAATACAATTGAGAAATCGGACTTACATAGTCTATAAGTATGGATCCTTGGCTTTAATTTCCCATTGGTCCAAATGAGTGACAAACAAATGTTATAGAAAAATTCTCAAATACAATTGAGAAATCGGACTTACATAGCCTATAAGTATGGATCCTTGGCTTTAATTTCCCATTGGTCCAAATGAGTGACAAACAAATGTTATAGAAAAATTCTCAAATACAATTGAGAAATCGGACTAACATAGCCTATAAGTATTGATCCTTGGCTTTAATTTCCCATTGGTCCAAATGAGTGACAAACATAAATGTGCCCACAAATAGCCAAAGTCACGTAGAGCTGAACAAAATTTACACAATTTTAATCTTTAAAATTTTATAGAAAAATTCTCAAATACAATTGAGAAATCGGACTTACATAGTCTATAAGTATGGATCCTTGGCTTTAATTTCCCATTGGTCCAAATGAGTGACAAACAAATGTTATAGAAAAATTCTCAAATACAATTGAGAAATCGGACTTACATAGCCTATAAGTATGGATCCTTGGCTTTAATTTCCCACTGGTCCAAATGAGTGACAAACAAATGTTATAGAAAAATTCTCAAATACAATTGAGAAATCGGACTTACATAGTCTATAAGTATGGATCCTTGGCTTTAATTTCCCACTGGTCCAAATGAGTGACAAACATAAATGTGCCCACAAATAGCCAAATTCACGTAGAGCTGAACAAAATTTACACAATTATAATCTTTAAAATTTTATAGAAAAATTCCCAAATACAATTGAGAAATCGGACTTACATAGTCTATAAGTATGGATCCTTGGCTTTAATTTCCCACTGGTCCAAATGAGTGACAAACATAATTGTGCCCACAAATAGCCAAATTCACGTAGAGCTGAACAAAATTTACAAAATTTTAATCTTTAAAATTTTATAGAAAAATTCTCAAATACAATTGAGAAATCGGACTTACATAGTCTATAAGTATGGATCCTTGGCTTTAATTTCCCATTGGTCCAAATGAGTGACAAACAAATGTTATAGAAAAATTCTCAAATACAATTGAGAAATCGGACTTACATAGTCTATAAGTATGGATCCTTGGCTTTAATTTCCCATTGGTCCAAATGAGTGACAAACAAATGTTATAGAAAAATTCTCAAATACAATTGCGAAATCGGACTTACATAGCCTATAAGTATGGATCCTTGGCTTTAATTTCCCACTGGTCCAAATGAGTGACAAACATAAATGTGCCCACAAATAGCCAAATTCACGTAGAGCTGAACAAAATTTACACAATTTTAATCTTTAAAATTTTATAGAAAAATTCTCAAATACAATTGAGAAATCGGACTTACATAGTCTATAAGTATGGATCCTTGGCTTTAATTTCCCATTGGTCCAAATGAGTGACAAACAAATGTTATTGAAAAATTCTCAAATACAATTGAGAAATCGGACTTACATAGCCTATAAGTATGGATCCTTGGCTTTAATTTCCCATTGGACCAAATGAGTGACAAACAAATGTTATAGAAAAATTCTCAAATACAATTGAGAAATCGGACTTGCATAGCCTATAAGTATGTATCCTTGGCTTTAATTTCCCATTGGTCCAAATGAGTGACAAACATAAATGTGCCCACAAATAGCCAAATTCACGTAGAGCTGAACAAAATTTACACAATTTTAATCTTTAAAATTTTATAGAAAAATTCTCAAATACAATTGAGAAATCGGACTTACATAGTCTATAAGTATGGATCCTTGGCTTTAATTTCCCACTGGTCCAAATGAGTGACAAACATAAATGTGCCCACAAACAGCCAAATTCACGTAGAGCTGAACAAAATTTACACAATTTTAATCTTTAAAATTTTATAGAAAAATTCTCAAATACAATTGAGAAATCGGACTTACATAGTCTATAAGTATGGATCCTTGGCTTTAATTTCCCATTGGTCCAAATGAGTGACAAACAAATGTTATAGAAAAATTCTCAAATACAATTGAGAAATCGGACTTACATAGCCTATAAGTATGGATCCTTGGCTTTAATTTCCTATTGGTCCAAATGAGTGACAAACAAATGTTATAGAAAAATTCTCAAATACAATTGAGAAATCGGACTTACATAGCCTATAAGTATGGATCCTTGGCTTTAATTTCCCACTGGTCCAAACGGGTGACAAACATAAATGTGCCCACAAATAGCCAAATTCACGTAGAGCTGAACAAAATTTACACAATTTTAATCTTTAAAATTTTATAGAAAAATTCTCAAATACAATTGAGAAATCGGACTTACATAGTCTATAAGTATGGATCCTTGGCTTTAATTTCCTATTTGTCCAAATGAGTGACAAACAAATGTTATAGAAAAATTCTCAAATACAATTGAGAAATCGGACTTACATAGTCTATAAGTATGGATCCTTGGCTTTAATTTCCCATTGGTCCAAATGAGTGACAAACAAATGTTATAGAAAAATTCTCAAATACAATTGAGAAATCGGACTTACATAGCCTATAAGTATGGATCCTTGGCTTTAATTTCCCATTGGTCCAAATGAGTGACAAACAAATGTTATAGAAAAATTCTCAAATACAATTGAGAAATCGGACTTACATAGTCTATAAGTATGGATCCTTGGCTTTAATTTCCTATTGGTCCAAATGAGTGACAAACAAATGTTATAGAAAAATTCTCAAATACAATTGAGAAATCGGACTTACATAGTCTATAAGTATGGATCCTTGGCTTTAATATCCCATTGGTCCAAATGAGTGACAAACAAATGTTATAGAAAAATTCTCAAATACAATTGAGAAATCGGACTTACATAGCCTATAAGTATGGATCCTTGGCTTTAATTTCCCATTGGTCCAAATGAGTGACAAACAAATGTTATAGAAAAATTCTCAAATACAATTGAGAAATCGGACTTACATAGCCTATAAGTATGGATCCTTGGCTTTAATTTCCTATTGGTCCAAATGAGTGACAAACAAATGTTATAGAAAAATTCTCAAATACAATTGAGAAATCGGACTTACATAGTCTATAAGTATGGATCCTTGGCTTTAATTTCCCATTGGTCCAAATGAGTGACAAACAAATGTTATAGAAAAATTCTCAAATACAATTGAGAAATCGGACTTACATAGTCTATAAGTATGGATCCTTGGCTTTAATTTCCTATTGGTCCAAATGAGTGACAAACAAATGTTATAGAAAAATTCTCAAATACAATTGAGAAATCGGACTTACATAGTCTATAAGTATGGATCCTTGGCTTTAATATCCCATTGGTCCAAATGAGTGACAAACAAATGTTATAGAAAAATTCTCAAATACAATTGAGAAATCGGACTTACATAGCCTATAAGTATGGATCCTTGGCTTTAATTTCCCATTGGTCCAAATGAGTGACAAACAAATGTTATAGAAAAATTCTCAAATACAATTGAGAAATCGGACTTACATAGCCTATAAGTATGGATCCTTGGCTTTAATTTCCCATTGGTCCAAATGAGTGACAAACAAATGTTATAGAAAAATTCTCAAATACAATTGAGAAATCGGGCTTACATAGCCTATAAGTATGGATCCTTGGCTTTAATTTCCCATTGGTCCAAATGAGTGACAAACAAATGATATAGAAAAATTCTCAAATACAATTGAGAAATCGGACTTACATAGTCTGTAAGTATGGATCCTTGGCTTTAATTTCCCATTGGTCCAAATGAGTGACAAACAAATGATATAGAAAAATTCTCAAATACAATTGAGAAATCGGACTTACATAGCATATAAGTATGGAACCTTGGCTTTAATTTCCCATTGGTCCAAATGAGTGACAAACAAATGTTATAGAAAAATTCTCAAATACAATTGAGATATCGGGCTTACATAGCCTATAAGTATGGATCCTTGGCTTTAATTTCCCACTGGTCCAAACGGGTGACAAACATAAATGTGCCCACAAATAGCCAAATTCACGTAGAGCTGAACAAAATTTACACAATTTTAATCTTTAAAATTTTATAGAAAAATTCTCAAATACAATTGAGAAATCGGACTTACATAGTCTGTAAGTATGGATCCTTGGCTTTAATTTCCCATTGGTCCAAATGAGTGACAAACAAATGTTATAGAAAAATTCTCAAATACAATTGAGAAATCGGACTTACATAGCATATAAGTATGGAACCTTGGCTTTAACTTCCCATTGGTCCAAATGAGTGACAAACAAATGTTATAGAAAAATTCTCAAATACAATTGAGAAATCGGACTTACATAGTCTATAAGTATGGATCCTTGGCTTTAATTTCCCATTGGTCCAAATGAGTGACAAACAAATGATATAGAAAAATTCTCAAATACAATTGAGAAATCGGACTTACATAGCATATAAGTATGGAACCTTGGCTTTAATTTCCCATTGGTCCAAATGAGTGACAAACAAATGTTATAGAAAAATTCTCAAATACAATTGAGAAATCGGGCTTACATAGCCTATAAGTATGGATCCTTGGCTTTAATTTCCCATTGGTCCAAATGAGTGACAAACAAATGTTATAGAAAAATTCTCAAATACAATTGAGAAATCGGACTTACATAGCCTATAAGTATGGATCCTTGGCTTTAATTTCCCATTGGTCCAAATGAGTGACAAACAAATGTTATAGAAAAATTCTCAAATACAATTGAGAAATCGGACTTACATAGCATATAAGTATGGATCCTTGGCTTTAATTTCCCATTGGTCCAAATGAGTGACAAACAAATGTTATAGAAAAATTCTCAAATACAATTGAGAAATCGGACTTACATAGCCTATAAGTATGGATCCTTGGCTTTAATTTCCCATTGGTCCAAATGAGTGACAAACAAATGTTATAGAAAAATTCTCAAATACAATTGAGAAATCGGACTTACATAGCCTATAAGTATGGATCCTTGGCTTTAATTTCCCATTGGTCCAAATGAGTGACAAACAAATGTTATAGAAAAATTCTCAAATACAATTGAGAAATCGGGCTTACATAGCCTATAAGTATGGATCCTTGGCTTTAATTTCCCATTGGTCCAAATGAGTGACAAACAAATGATATAGAAAAATTCTCAAATACAATTGAGAAATCGGACTTACATAGTCTATAAGTATGGATCCTTGGCTTTAATATCCCATTGGTCCAAATGAGTGACAAACAAATGTTATAGAAAAATTCTCAAATACAATTGAGAAATCGGACTTACATAGCCTATAAGTATGGATCCTTGGCTTTAATTTCCCATTGGTCCAAATGAGTGACAAACAAATGTTATAGAAAAATTCTCAAATACAATTGAGAAATCGGGCTTACATAGCCTATAAGTATGGATCCTTGGCTTTAATTTCCCATTGGTCCAAATGAGTGACAAACATAAATGTGCCCACAAATAGCCAAATTCACGTAGAGCTGAACAAAATTTACACAATTTTAATCTTTAAAATTTTATAGAAAAATTCTCAAATACAATTGAGAAATCGGACTTACATAGTCTATAAGTATGGATCCTTGGCTTTAATTTCCCATTGGTCCAAATGAGTGATAAACAAATGTTATAGAAAAATTCTCAAATACAATTGAGAAATCGGACTTACATAGTCTATAAGTATGGATCCTTGGCTTTAATTTCCCATTGGTCCAAATGAGTGACAAACAAATGTTATAGAAAAATTCTCAAATACAATTGAGAAATCGGACTTACATAGCCTATAAGTATGGATCCTTGGCTTTAATTTCCCATTGGTCCAAATGAGTGACAAACAAATGTTATAGAAAAATTCTCAAATACAATTGAGAAATCGGACTTACATAGCCTATAAGTATGGATCCTTGGCTTTAATTTCCCATTGGTCCAAATGAGTGACAAACAAATGTTATAGAAAAATTCTCAAATACAATTGAGAAATCGGACTTACATAGCCTATAAGTATGGATCCTTGGCTTTAATTTCCCACTGGTCCAAATGAGTGACAAACATAAATGTGCCCACAAATAGCCAAATTCACGTAGAGCTGAACAAAATTTACACAATTTTAATCTTTAAAATTTTATAGAAAAATTCTCAAATACAATTGAGAAATCGGACTTACATAGTCTATAAGTATGGATCCTTGGCTTTAATTTCCCATTGGTCCAAATGAGTGACAAACATAAATGTGCCCACAAATAGCTATATTCTCGTAGAGCTGAACAAAATTTACACAATTTTAATCTTTAAAATTTTATAGAAAAATTCTCAAATACAATTGAGAAATCGGACTTACATAGTCTATAAGTATGGATCCTTGGCTTTAATTTCCCATTGGTCCAAATGAGTGACAAACAAATGTTATAGAAAAATTCTCAAATACAATTGAGAAATCGGACTTACATAGTCTATAAGTATGGATCCTTGGCTTTAATTTCCCATTGGTCCAAATGAGTGACAAACATAAATGTGCCCACAAATAGCTAAATTCTCGTAGAGCTGAACAAAATTTACAAAATTTTAATCTTTAAAATTTTATAGAAAAATTCTCAAATACAATTGAGAAATCGGACTTACATAGTCTATAAGTATGGATCCTTGGCTTTAATTTCCCATTGGTCCAAATGAGTGACAAACAAATGTTATAGAAAAATTCTCAAATACAATTGAGAAATCGGACTTACATAGTCTATAAGTATGGATCCTTGGCTTTAATTTCCCATTGGTCCAAATGAGTGACAAACATAAATGTGCCCACAAATAGCTAAATTCTCGTAGAGCTGAACAAAATTTACAAAATTTTAATCTTTAAAATTTTATAGAAAAATTCTCAAATACAATTGAGAAATCGGACTTACATAGTCTATAAGTATGGATCCTTGGCTTTAATTTCCCATTGGTCCAAATGAGTGACAAACATAAATGTGCCCACAAATAGCTATATTCTCGTAGAGCTGAACAAAATTTACACAATTTTAATCTTTAAAATTTTATAGAAAAATTCTCAAATACAATTGAGAAATCGGACTTACATAGTCTATAAGTATGGATCCTTGGCTTTAATTTCCCATTGGTCCAAATGAGTGACAAACAAATGTTATAGAAAAATTCTCAAATACAATTGAGAAATCGGACTTACATAGTCTATAAGTATGGATCCTTGGCTTTAATTTCCCATTGGTCCAAATGAGTGACAAACATAAATGTGCCCACAAATAGCTAAATTCTCGTAGAGCTGAACAAAATTTACAAAATTTTAATCTTTAAAATTTTATAGAAACATTCTCAAATACAATTGAGAAATCGGACTTACATAGTCTATAAGTATGGATCCTTGGCTTTAATTTCCCATTGGTCCAAATGAGTGACAAACATAAATGTGCCCACAAATAGCTAAATTCTCGTAGAGCTGAACAAAATTTACTAAATTTTAATCTTTAAAATTTTATAGAAACATTCTCAAATACAATTGAGAAATCGGACTTACATAGCCTATGAGTATGGATCCTTGGCTTTAATTTCCCATTGGGCCAAATGAGTGACAAACATAAATGTGCCCACAAATAGCTAAATTCTCGTAGAGCTGAACAAAATTTACAAAATTTTAATCTTTAAAATTTTATAGAAAAATTCTCAAATACAATTGAGAAATCGGACTTACATAGTCTATAAGTATGGATCCTTGGCTTTAATTTCCCATTGGTCCAAATGAGTGACAAACATAAATGTGCCCACAAATAACTAAATTCTCGTAGAGCTGAACAAAATTTACAAAATTTTAATCTTTAAAATTTTATAGAAAAATTCTCAAATACAATTGAGAAATCGGACTTACATAGTCTATAAGTATGGATCCTTGGCTTTAATTTCCCATTGGTCCAAATGAGTGACAAACTTAAATGTGCCCACAAATAGCTAAATTCTCGTAGAGCTGAACAAAATTTACAAAATTTTAATCTTTAAAATTTTATAGAAACATTCTCAAATACAATTGAGAAATCGGACTTACATAGCCTATAAGTATGGATCCTTGGCTTTAATTTCCCATTGGGCCAAATGAGTGACAAACATAAATGTGCCCACAAATAGCCAAATTCACGTAGAGCTGAACAAAATTTACACAATTTTAATCTTTAAAATTTTATAGAAAAATTCTCAAATACAATTGAGAAATCGGACTTACATAGTCTATAAGTATGGATCCTTGGCTTTAATTTCCCATTGGTCCAAATGAGTGACAAACAAATGTTATAGAAAAATTCTCAAATACAATTGAGAAATCGGACTTACATAGTCTATAAGTATGGATCCTTGGCTTTAATTTCCCATTGGTCCAAATGAGTGACAAACAAATGTTATAGAAAAAAATTTCAAATACAATTGAGAAATCGGACTTACATAGCCTATAAGTATGGATCCTTGGCTTTAATTTCCCATTGGTCCAAATGAGTGACAAACATAAATGTGCCCACAAATAGCTAAATTCTCGTAGAGCTGAACAAAATTTACACAATTTTAATCTTTAAAATTTTATAGAAAAATTTTCAAATAAAATTGAGAAATCGGACTTACATAGCCTATAAGTATGGATCCTTGGCTTTAATTTCCCATTGGTCCAAATGAGTGACAAACAAATGTTATAGAAAAATTCTCAAATACAATTGAGAAATCGGACTTACATAGTCTATAAGTATGGATCCTTGGCTTTAATTTCCCATTGGTCCAAATGAGTGACAAACAAATGTTATAGAAAAATTTTCAAATACAATTGAGAAATCGGACTTACATAGTCTATAAGTATGGATCCTTGGCTTTAATTTCCCATTGGTCCAAATGAGTGACAAACAAATGTTATAGAAAAATTCTTAAATACAATTGAGAAATCGGACTTACATAGCCTATAAGTATGGATCCTTGGCTTTAATTTCCCATTGGGCCAAATGAGTGACAAACATAAATGTGCCCACAAATAGCCAAATTCACGTAGAGCTGAACAAAATTTACACAATTTTAATCTTTAAAATTTTATAGAAAAATTCTCAAATACAATTGAGAAATCGGACTTACATAGTCTATAAGTATGGATCCTTGGCTTTAATTTCCCATTGGTCCAAATGAGTGACAAACAAATGTTATAGAAAAATTCTCAAATACAATTGAGAAATCGGACTTACATAGTCTATAAGTATGGATCCTTGGCTTTAATTTCCCATTGGTCCAAATGAGTGACGAACAAATGTTATAGAAAAATTCTCAAATACAATTGAGAAATCGGACTTACATAGTCTATAAGTATGGATCCTTGGCTTTAATTTCCCATTGGTCCAAATGAGTGACAAACAAATGTTATAGAAAAATTCTCAAATACAATTGAGAAATCGGACTTACATAGTCTATAAGTATGGATCCTTGGCTTTAATTTCCCATTGGTCCAAATGAGTGACAAACAAATGTTATAGAAAAATTCTCAAATACAATTGAGAAATCGGACTTACATAGCCTATAAGTATGGATCCTTGGCTTTAATTTCCCATTGGTCCAAATGAGTGACAAACAAATGTTATAGAAAAATTTTCAAATACAATTGAGAAATCGGACTTACATAGCCTATAAGTATGGATCCTTGGCTTTAATTTCCCATTGGTCCAAATGAGTGACAAACAAATGTTATAGAAAAATTCTCAAATACAATTGAAAAATCGGACTTACATAGTCTATAAGTATGGATCCTTGGCTTTAATTTCCCATTGGTCCAAATGAGTGACAAACAAATGTTATAGAAAAATTCTCAAATACAATTGAGAAATCGGACTTACATAGTCTATAAGTATGGATCCTTGGCTTTAATTTCCCATTGGACCAAATGAGTGACAAACAAATGTTATAGAAAAATTCTCAAATACAATTGAGAAATCGGACTTACATGGTCTATAAGTATGGATCCTTGGCTTTAATTTCCCATTGGTCCAAATGAGTGACAAACAAATGTTATAGAAAAATTCTCAAATACAATTGAGAAATCGGACTTACATAGTCTATAAGTATGGATCCTTGGCTTTAATTTCCCATTGGTCCAAATGAGTGACAAACAAATGTTATAGAAAAATTCTCAAATACAATTGAGAAATCGGACTTACATAGTCTATAAGTATGGATCCTTGGCTTTAATTTCCCATTGGTCCAAATGAGTGACAAACAAATGTTATAGAAAAATTCTCAAATACAATTGAGAAATCGGACTTACATAGTCTATAAGTATGGATCCTTGGCTTTAATTTCCCATTGGTCCAAATGAGTGACAAACAAATGTTATAGAAAAATTCTCAAATACAATTGAGAAATCGGACTTACATAGTCTATAAGTATGGATCCTTGGCTTTAATTTCCCATTGGTCCAAATGAGTGACAAACAAATGTTATAGAAAAATTCTCAAATACAATTGAGAAATCGGACTTACATAGCCTATAAGTATGGATCCTTGGCTTTAATTTCCCATTGGTCCAAATGAGTGACAAACATAAATGTGCCCACAAATAGCTAAATTCTCGTAGAGCTGAACAAAATTTACACAATTTTAATCTTTAAAATTTTATAGAAAAATTTTCAAATACAATTGAGAAATCGGACTTACATAGCCTATAAGTATGGATCCTTGGCTTTAATTTCCCATTGGTCCAAATGAGTGACAAACAAATGTTATAGAAAAATTCTCAAATACAATTGAGAAATCGGACTTACATAGTCTATAAGTATGGATCCTTGGCTTTAATTTCCCATTGGTCCAAATGAGTGACAAACAAATGTTATAGAAAAATTCTTAAATACAATTGAGAAATCGGACTTACATAGCCTATAAGTATGGATCCTTGGCTTTAATTTCCCATTGGGCCAAATGAGTGACAAACATAAATGTGCCCACAAATAGCCAAATTCACGTAGAGCTGAACAAAATTTACACAATTTTAATCTTTAAAATTTTATAGAAAAATTCTCAAATACAATTGAGAAATCGGACTTACATAGTCTATAAGTATGGATCCTTGGCTTTAATTTCCCATTGGTCCAAATGAGTGACAAACAAATGTTATAGAAAAATTCTCAAATACAATTGAGAAATCGGACTTACATAGTCTATAAGTATGGATCCTTGGCTTTAATTTCCCATTGGTCCAAATGAGTGACGAACAAATGTTATAGAAAAATTCTCAAATACAATTGAGAAATCGGACTTACATAGTCTATAAGTATGGATCCTTGGCTTTAATTTCCCATTGGTCCAAATGAGTGACAAACAAATGTTATAGAAAAATTCTCAAATACAATTGAGAAATCGGACTTACATAGTCTATAAGTATGGATCCTTGGCTTTAATTTCCCATTGGACCAAATGAGTGACAAACAAATGTTATAGAAAAATTCTCAAATACAATTGAGAAATCGGACTTACATGGTCTATAAGTATGGATCCTTGGCTTTAATTTCCCATTGGTCCAAATGAGTGACAAACAAATGTTATAGAAAAATTCTCAAATACAATTGAGAAATCGGACTTACATAGTCTATAAGTATGGATCCTTGGCTTTAATTTCCCATTGGTCCAAATGAGTGACAAACAAATGTTATAGAAAAATTCTCAAATACAATTGAGAAATCGGACTTACATAGTCTATAAGTATGGATCCTTGGCTTTAATTTCCCATTGGTCCAAATGAGTGACAAACAAATGTTATAGAAAAATTCTCAAATACAATTGAGAAATCGGACTTACATAGTCTATAAGTATGGATCCTTGGCTTTAATTTCCCATTGGTCCAAATGAGTGACAAACAAATGTTATAGAAAAATTCTCAAATACAATTGAGAAATCGGACTTACATAGCCTATAAGTATGGATCCTTGGCTTTAATTTCCCATTGGTCCAAATGAGTGACAAACATAAATGTGCCCACAAATAGCTAAATTCTCGTAGAGCTGAACAAAATTTACACAATTTTAATCTTTAAAATTTTATAGAAAAATTTTCAAATAAAATTGAGAAATCGGACTTACATAGCCTATAAGTATGGATCCTTGGCTTTAATTTCCCATTGGTCCAAATGAGTGACAAACAAATGTTATAGAAAAATTTTCAAATACAATTGAGAAATCGGACTTACATAGTCTATAAGTATGGATCCTTGGCTTTAATTTCCCATTGGTCCAAATGAGTGACAAACAAATGTTATAGAAAAATTTTCAAATACAATTGAGAAATCGGACTTACATAGTCTATAAGTATGGATCCTTGGCTTTAATTTCCCATTGGTCCAAATGAGTGACAAACAAATGTTATAGAAAAATTCTTAAATACAATTGAGAAATCGGACTTACATAGCCTATAAGTATGGATCCTTGGCTTTAATTTCCCATTGGGCCAAATGAGTGACAAACATAAATGTGCCCACAAATAGCCAAATTCACGTAGAGCTGAACAAAATTTACACAATTTTAATCTTTAAAATTTTATAGAAAAATTCTCAAATACAATTGAGAAATCGGACTTACATAGTCTATAAGTATGGATCCTTGGCTTTAATTTCCCATTGGTCCAAATGAGTGACAAACAAATGTTATAGAAAAATTCTCAAATACAATTGAGAAATCGGACTTACATAGTCTATAAGTATGGATCCTTGGCTTTAATTTCCCATTGGTCCAAATGAGTGACGAACAAATGTTATAGAAAAATTCTCAAATACAATTGAGAAATCGGACTTACATAGTCTATAAGTATGGATCCTTGGCTTTAATTTCCCATTGGTCCAAATGAGTGACAAACAAATGTTATAGAAAAATTCTCAAATACAATTGAGAAATCGGACTTACATAGTCTATAAGTATGGATCCTTGGCTTTAATTTCCCATTGGACCAAATGAGTGACAAACAAATGTTATAGAAAAATTCTCAAATACAATTGAGAAATCGGACTTACATGGTCTATAAGTATGGATCCTTGGCTTTAATTTCCCATTGGTCCAAATGAGTGACAAACAAATGTTATAGAAAAATTCTCAAATACAATTGAGAAATCGGACTTACATAGTCTATAAGTATGGATCCTTGGCTTTAATTTCCCATTGGTCCAAATGAGTGACAAACAAATGTTATAGAAAAATTCTCAAATACAATTGAGAAATCGGACTTACATAGTCTATAAGTATGGATCCTTGGCTTTAATTTCCCATTGGTCCAAATGAGTGACAAACAAATGTTATAGAAAAATTCTCAAATACAATTGAGAAATCGGACTTACATAGTCTATAAGTATGGATCCTTGGCTTTAATTTCCCATTGGTCCAAATGAGTGACAAACAAATGTTATAGAAAAATTCTCAAATACAATTGAGAAATCGGACTTACATAGCCTATAAGTATGGATCCTTGGCTTTAATTTCCCATTGGTCCAAATGAGTGACAAACATAAATGTGCCCACAAATAGCTAAATTCTCGTAGAGCTGAACAAAATTTACACAATTTTAATCTTTAAAATTTTATAGAAAAATTTTCAAATAAAATTGAGAAATCGGACTTACATAGCCTATAAGTATGGATCCTTGGCTTTAATTTCCCATTGGTCCAAATGAGTGACAAACAAATGTTATAGAAAAATTCTCAAATACAATTGAGAAATCGGACTTACATAGTCTATAAGTATGGATCCTTGGCTTTAATTTCCCATTGGTCCAAATGAGTGACAAACAAATGTTATAGAAAAATTTTCAAATACAATTGAGAAATCGGACTTACATAGTCTATAAGTATGGATCCTTGGCTTTAATTTCCCATTGGTCCAAATGAGTGACAAACAAATGTTATAGAAAAATTCTTAAATACAATTGAGAAATCGGACTTACATAGCCTATAAGTATGGATCCTTGGCTTTAATTTCCCATTGGGCCAAATGAGTGACAAACATAAATGTGCCCACAAATAGCCAAATTCACGTAGAGCTGAACAAAATTTACACAATTTTAATCTTTAAAATTTTATAGAAAAATTCTCAAATACAATTGAGAAATCGGACTTACATAGTCTATAAGTATGGATCCTTGGCTTTAATTTCCCATTGGTCCAAATGAGTGACAAACAAATGTTATAGAAAAATTCTCAAATACAATTGAGAAATCGGACTTACATAGCCTATAAGTATGGATCCTTGGCTTTAATTTCCCATTGGTCCAAATGAGTGACAAACAAATGTTATAGAAAAATTTTCAAATACAATTGAGAAATCGGACTTACATAGCCTATAAGTATGGATCCTTGGCTTTAATTTCCCATTGGTCCAAATGAGTGACAAACAAATGTTATAGAAAAATTCTCAAATACAATTGAGAAATCGGACTTACATAGCCTATAAGTATGGATCCTTGGCTTTAATTTCCCATTGGTCCAAATGAGTGACAAACAAATGTTATAGAAAAATTCTCAAATACAATTGAAAAATCGGACTTACATAGTCTATAAGTATGGATCCTTGGCTTTAATTTCCCATTGGTCCAAATGAGTGACAAACAAATGTTATAGAAAAATTCTCAAATACAATTGAGAAATCGGACTTACATAGTCTATAAGTATGGATCCTTGGCTTTAATTTCCCATTGGACCAAATGAGTGACAAACAAATGTTATAGAAAAATTCTCAAATACAATTGAGAAATCGGACTTACATGGTCTATAAGTATGGATCCTTGGCTTTAATTTCCCATTGGTCCAAATGAGTGACAAACAAATGTTATAGAAAAATTCTCAAATACAATTGAGAAATCGGACTTACATAGTCTATAAGTATGGATCCTTGGCTTTAATTTCCCATTGGTCCAAATGAGTGACAAACAAATGTTATAGAAAAATTCTCAAATACAATTGAGAAATCGGACTTACATAGCCTATAAGTATGGATCCTTGGCTTTAATTTCCCATTGGTCCAAATGAGTGACAAACAAATGTTATAGAAAAATTCTCAAATACAATTGAAAAATCGGACTTACATAGTCTATAAGTATGGATCCTTGGCTTTAATTTCCCATTGGTCCAAATGAGTGACAAACAAATGTTATAGAAAAATTCTCAAATACAATTGAGAAATCGGACTTACATAGTCTATAAGTATGGATCCTTGGCTTTAATTTCCCATTGGACCAAATGAGTGACAAACAAATGTTATAGAAAAATTCTCAAATACAATTGAGAAATCGGACTTACATGGTCTATAAGTATGGATCCTTGGCTTTAATTTCCCATTGGTCCAAATGAGTGACAAACAAATGTTATAGAAAAATTCTCAAATACAATTGAGAAATCGGACTTACATAGTCTATAAGTATGGATCCTTGGCTTTAATTTCCCATTGGTCCAAATGAGTGACAAACAAATGTTATAGAAAAATTCTCAAATACAATTGAGAAATCGGACTTACATAGCCTATAAGTATGGATCCTTGGCTTTAATTTCCCATTGGGCCAAATGAGTGACAAACATAAATGTGCCCACAAATAGCTAAATTCTCGTAGAGCTGAACAAAATTTACACAATTTTAATCTTTAAAATTTTATAGAAAAATTCTCAAATACAATTGAGAAATCGGACTTACATAGTCTATAAGTAGGGATCCTTGGCTTTAATTTCCCATTGGTCCAAATGAGTGACAAACAAATGTTATAGAAAAATTCTCAAATACAATTGAGAAATCGGACTTACATAGTCTATAAGTATGGATCCTTGGCTTTAATTTCCCATTGGTCCAAATGAGTGACAAACAAATGTTATAGAAAAATTCTCAAATACAATTGAGAAATCGGACTTACATAGTCTATAAGTATGGATCCTTGGCTTTAATTTCCCATTGGTCCAAATGAGTGACAAACAAATGTTATAGAAAAATTCTCAAATACAATTGAGAAATCGGACTTACATAGTCTATAAGTATGGATCCTTGGCTTTAATTTCCCATTGGTCCAAATGAGTGACAAACAAATGTTATAGAAATCGGACTTACATAGCCTATAAGTATGGATCCTTGGCTTTAATTTCCCATTGGTCCAAATGAGTGACAAACATAAATGTGCCCACAAATAGCTAAATTCTCGTAGAGCTGAACAAAATTTACACAATTTTAATCTTTAAAATTTTATAGAAAAATTTTCAAATACAATTGAGAAATCGGACTTACATAGCCTATAAGTATGGATCCTTGGCTTTAATTTCCCATTGGTCCAAATGAGTGACAAACAAATGTTATAGAAAAATTCTCAAATACAATTGAGAAATCGGACTTACATAGTCTATAAGTATGGATCCTTGGCTTTAATTTCCCATTGGTCCAAATGAGTGACAAACAAATGTTATAGAAAAATTCTCAAATACAATTGAGAAATCGGACTTACATAGTCTATAAGTATGGATCCTTGGCTTTAATTTCCCATTGGTCCAAATGAGTGACAAACAAATGTTATAGAAAAATTCTTAAATACAATTGAGAAATCGGACTTACATAGCCTATAAGTATGGATCCTTGGCTTTAATTTCCCATTGGGCCAAATGAGTGACAAACATAAATGTGCCCACAAATAGCCAAATTCACGTAGAGCTGAACAAAATTTACACAATTTTAATCTTTAAAATTTTATAGAAAAATTCTCAAATACAATTGAGAAATCGGACTTACATAGTCTATAAGTATGGATCCTTGGCTTTAATTTCCCATTGGTCCAAATGAGTGACAAACAAATGTTATAGAAAAATTCTCAAATACAATTGAGAAATCGGACTTACATAGTCTATAAGTATGGATCCTTGGCTTTAATTTCCCATTGGTCCAAATGAGTGACGAACAAATGTTATAGAAAAATTCTCAAATACAATTGAGAAATCGGACTTACATAGTCTATAAGTATGGATCCTTGGCTTTAATTTCCCATTGGTCCAAATGAGTGACAAACAAATGTTATAGAAAAATTCTCAAATACAATTGAGAAATCGGACTTACATAGTCTATAAGTATGGATCCTTGGCTTTAATTTCCCATTGGACCAAATGAGTGACAAACAAATGTTATAGAAAAATTCTCAAATACAATTGAGAAATCGGACTTACATGGTCTATAAGTATGGATCCTTGGCTTTAATTTCCCATTGGTCCAAATGAGTGACAAACAAATGTTATAGAAAAATTCTCAAATACAATTGAGAAATCGGACTTACATAGTCTATAAGTATGGATCCTTGGCTTTAATTTCCCATTGGTCCAAATGAGTGACAAACAAATGTTATAGAAAAATTCTCAAATACAATTGAGAAATCGGACTTACATAGCCTATAAGTATGGATCCTTGGCTTTAATTTCCCATTGGGCCAAATGAGTGACAAACATAAATGTGCCCACAAATAGCTAAATTCTCGTAGAGCTGAACAAAATTTACACAATTTTAATCTTTAAAATTTTATAGAAAAATTCTCAAATACAATTGAGAAATCGGACTTACATAGTCTATAAGTATGGATCCTTGGCTTTAATTTCCCATTGGTCCAAATGAGTGACAAACAAATGTTATAGAAAAATTCTCAAATACAATTGAGAAATCGGACTTACATAGTCTATAAGTATGGATCCTTGGCTTTAATTTCCCATTGGTCCAAATGAGTGACAAACAAATGTTATAGAAAAATTCTCAAATACAATTGAGAAATCGGACTTACATAGTCTATAAGTATGGATCCTTGGCTTTAATTTCCCATTGGTCCAAATGAGTGACAAACAAATGTTATAGAAAAATTCTCAAATACAATTGAGAAATCGGACTTACATAGTCTATAAGTATGGATCCTTGGCTTTAATTTCCCATTGGTCCAAATGAGTGACAAACAAATGTTATAGAAAAATTCTCAAATACAATTGAGAAATCGGACTTACATAGTCTATAAGTATGGATCCTTGGCTTTAATTTCCCATTGGTCCAAATGAGTGACAAACATAAATGTGCCCACAAATAGCCAAATTCACGTAGAGCTGAACAAAATTTACAAAATTTTAATCTTTAAAATTTTATAGAAACATTCTCAAATACAATTGAGAAATCGGACTTACATAGCCTATAAGTATGGATCCTTGGCTTTAATTTCCCATTGGGCCAAATGAGTGACAAACATAAATGTGCCCACAAATAGCCAAATTCACGTAGAGCTGAACAAAATTTACACAATTTTAATCTTTAAAATTTTATAGAAAAATTCTCAAATACAATTGAGAAATCGGACTTACATAGTCTATAAGTATGGATCCTTGGCTTTAATTTCCCATTGGTCCAAATGAGTGACAAACAAATGTTATAGAAAAATTCTCAAATACAATTGAGAAATCGGACTTACATAGTCTATAAGTATGGATCCTTGGCTTTAATTTCCCATTGGTCCAAATGAGTGACAAACAAATGTTATAGAAAAATTCTCAAATACAATTGAGAAATCGGACTTACATAGCCTATAAGTATGGATCCTTGGCTTTAATTTCCCATTGGTCCAAATGAGTGACAAACATAAATGTGCCCACAAATAGCTAAATTCTCGTAGAGCTGAACAAAATTTACACAATTTTAATCTTTAAAATTTTATAGAAAAATTTTCAAATACAATTGAGAAATCGGACTTACATAGCCTATAAGTATGGATCCTTGGCTTTAATTTCCCATTGGTCCAAATGAGTGACAAACAAATGTTATAGAAAAATTTTCAAATACAATTGAGAAATCGGACTTACATAGCCTATAAGTATGGATCCTTGGCTTTAATTTCCCATTGGTCCAAATGAGTGACAAACAAATGTTATAGAAAAATTCTCAAATACAATTGAAAAATCGGACTTACATAGTCTATAAGTATGGATCCTTGGCTTTAATTTCCCATTGGTCCAAATGAGTGACAAACAAATGTTATAGAAAAATTCTCAAATACAATTGAGAAATCGGACTTACATAGTCTATAAGTATGGATCCTTGGCTTTAATTTCCCATTGGTCCAAATGAGTGACAAACATAAATGTGCCCACAAATAGCTAAATTCTCGTAGAGCTGAACAAAATTTACACAATTTTAATCTTTAAAATTTTATAGAAAAATTTTCAAATACAATTGATAAATCGGACTTACATAGCCTATAAGTATGGATCCTTGGCTTTAATTTCCCATTGGTCCAAATGAGTGACAAACAAATGTTATAGAAAAATTTTCAAATACAATTGATAAATCGGACTTACATAGCCTATAAGTATGGATCCTTGGCTTTAATTTCCCATTGGTCCAAATGAGTGACAAACATAAATGTGCCCACAAATAGCCAAATTCACGTAGAGCTGAACAAAATTTACACAATTTTAATCTTTAAAATTTTATAGAAAAATTCTCAAATACAATTGAGAAATCGGACTTACATAGTCTATAAGTATGGATCCTTGGCTTTAATTTCCCATTGGTCCAAATGAGTGACAAACATAAATGTGCCCACAAATAGCTAAATTCTCGTAGAGCTGAAAAAAATTTACACAATTTTAATCTTTAAAATTTTATAGAAAAATTTTCAAATACAATTGATAAATCGGACTTACATAGCCTATAAGTATGGATCCTTGGCTTTAATTTCCCATTGGTCCAAATGAGTGACAAACAAATGTTATAGAAAAATTCTCAAATACAATTGAAAAATCGGACTTACATAGTCTATAAGTATGGATCCTTGGCTTTAATTTCCCATTGGTCCAAATGAGTGACAAACAAATGTTATAGAAAAATTCTCAAATACAATTGAGAAATCGGACTTACATAGCCTATAAGTATGGATCCTTGGCTTTAATTTCCCATTGGTCCAAATGAGTGACAAACAAATGTTATAGAAAAATTCTCAAATACAATTGAGAAATCGGACTTACATAGTCTATAAGTATGGATCCTTGGCTTTAATTTCCCATTGGTCCAAATGAGTGACAAACAAATGTTATAGAAAAATTCTCAAATACAATTGAGAAATCGGACTTACATAGTCTATAAGTATGGATCCTTGGCTTTAATTTCCCATTGGTCCAAATGAGTGACAAACAAATGTTATAGAAAAATTCTCAAATACAATTGAGAAATCGGACTTACATAGTCTATAAGTATGGATCCTTATCTTTAATTTCCCACTGGTCCAAATGAGTGACAAACATAAATGTGCCCACAAATAGCCAAATTCAAGTAGAGCTGAACAAAATTTACACAATTTTAATCTTTAAAATTTTATAGAAAAATTCTCAAATACAATTGAGAAATCGGACTTATATAGCCTATAATTATGGATCCTTGGCTTTAATTTCCCATTGGTCCAAATGAGTGACAAACAAATGTTATAGAAAAATTCTAAAATACAATTGAGAAATCGGACTTACATAGTCTATAAGTATGGATCCTTGGCTTTAATTTCCCATTGGTCCAAATGAGTGACAAACAAATGTTATAGAAAAATTCTCAAATACAATTGAGAAATCGGACTTACATAGCCTATAAGTATGGATCCTTGGCTTTAATTTCCCATTGGTCCAAATGAGTGACAAACAAATGTTATAGAAAAATTCTCAAATACAATTGAGAAATCGGACTTACATAGCCTATAAGTATGGATCCTTGGCTTTAATTTCCCACTGGTCCAAATGAGTGACAAACATAAATGTGCCCACAAATAGCCAAATTCAAGTAGAGCTGAACAAAATTTACACAATTTTAATCTTTAAAATTTTATAGAAAAATTCTCAAATACAATTGAGAAATCGGACTTATATAGCCTATAATTATGGATCCTTGGCTTTAATTTCCCATTGGTCCAAATGAGTGACAAACAAATGTTATAGAAAAATTCTAAAATACAATTGAGAAATCGGACTTACATAGTCTATAAGTATGGATCCTTGGCTTTAATTTCCCATTGGTCCAAATGAGTGACAAACAAATGTTATAGAAAAATTCTAAAATACAATTGAGAAATCGGACTTACATAGTCTATAAGTATGGATCCTTGGCTTTAATTTCCCATTGGTCCAAATGAGTGACAAACAAATGTTATAGAAAAATTCTCAAATACAATTGAGAAATCGGACTTACATAGCCTATAAGTATGGATCCTTGGCTTTAATTTCCCATTGGTCCAAATGAGTGACAAACAAATGTTATAGAAAAATTCTCAAATACAATTGAGAAATCGGACTTACATAGCCTATAAGTATGGATCCTTTGCTTTAATTTCCCACTGGTCCAAATGAGTGACAAACATAAATGTGCCCACAAATAGCCAAATTCAAGTAGAGCTGAACAAAATTTACACAATTTTAATCTTTAAAATTTTATAGAAAAATTCTCAAATACAATTGAGAAATCGGACTTACATAGCCTATAAGTATGGATCCTTGGCTTTAATTTCCCATTGGTCCAAATGAGTGACAAACAAATGTTATAGAAAAATTCTCAAATACAATTGAGAAATCGGACTTACATAGCCTATAAGTATGGATCCTTGGCTTTAATTTCCCATTGGGCCAAATGAGTGACAAACATAAATGTGCCCACAAATAGCCAAATTCACGTAGAGCTGAACAAAATTTACACAATTTTAATCTTTAAAATTTTATAGAAAAATTCTCAAATACAATTGAGAAATCGGACTTACATAGTCTATAAGTATGGATCCTTGGCTTTAATTTCCCATTGGTCCAAATGAGTGACAAACAAATGTTATAGAAAAATTCTCAAATACAATTGAGAAATCGGACTTACATAGTCTATAAGTATGGATCCTTGGCTTTAATTTCCCATTGGTCCAAATGAGTGACAAACAAATGTTATAGAAAAATTCTCAAATACAATTGAGAAATCGGACTTACATAGCCTATAAGTATGGATCCTTTGCTTTAATTTCCCACTGGTCCAAATGAGTGACAAACATAAATGTGCCCACAAATAGCCAAATTCAAGTAGAGCTGAACAAAATTTACACAATTTTAATCTTTAAAATTTTATAGAAAAATTCTCAAATACAATTGAGAAATCGGACTTACATAGCCTATAAGTATGGATCCTTGGCTTTAATTTCCCATTGGTCCAAATGAGTGACAAACATAAATGTGCCCACAAATAGCCAAATTCACGTAGAGCTGAACAAAATTTACACAATTTTAATCTTTAAAATTTTATAGAAAAATTCTCAAATACAATTGAGAAATCGGACTTACATAGTCTATAAGTATGGATCCTTGGCTTTAATTTCCCATTGGTCCAAATGAGTGACAAACAAATGTTATAGAAAAATTCTCAAATACAATTGAGAAATCGGACTTACATAGCCTATAAGTATGGATCCTTGGCTTTAATTTCCCATTGGTCCAAATGAGTGACAAACATAAATGTGCCCACAAATAGCCAAATTCACGTAGAGCTGAACAAAATTTACACAATTTTAATCTTTAAAATTTTATAGAAAAATTCTCAAATACAATTGAGAAATCGGACTTACATAGCCTATAAGTATGGATCCTTGGCTTTAATTTCCCATTGGTCCAAATGAGTGACAAACATAAATGTGCCCACAAATAGCCAAATTCACGTAGAGCTGAACAAAATTTACACAATTTTAATCTTTAAAATTTTATAGAAAAATTCTCAAATACAATTGAGAAATCGGACTTACATAGCCTATAAGTATGGATCCTTGGCTTTAATTTCCCATTGGTCCAAATGAGTGACAAACATAAATGTGCCCACAAATAGCTAAATTCTCGTAGAGCTGAACAAAATTTACAAAATTTTAATCTTTAAAATTTTATAGAAAAATTCTCAAATACAATTGAGAAATCGGACTTACATAGGCTATAAGTATGGATCCTTGGCTTTAATTTCCCATTGGTCCAAATGAGTGACAAACATAAATGTGCCCACAAATAGCCAAATTCACGTAGAGCTGAACAAAATTTACACAATTTTAATCTTTAAAATTTTATAGAAAAATTCTCAAATACAATTGAGAAATCGGACTTACATAGCCTATAAGTATGGACCCTTGCTTTAATTTCCCATTGGTCCAAATGAGTGACAAACAAATGTTATAGAAAAGTTCTCAAATACAATTGAGAAATCGGACTTACATAGCCTATAAGTATGGATCCTTGGCTTTAATTTCCCATTGGGCCAAATGAGTGACAAACAAATGTTATAGAAAAATTCTCAAATACAATTGAGAAATCGGACTTACATAGTCTATAAGTATGGATCCTAGGCTTTAATTTCCCATTGGTCCAAATGAGTGACAAACAAATGTTATAGAAAAATTCTCAAATACAATTGAGAAATCGGACTTACATAGCCTATAAGTATGGATCCTTGGCTTTAATTTCCCATTGGGCCAAATGAGTGACAAACAAATGTTATAGAAAAATTCTCAAATACAATTGAGAAATCGGACTTACATAGCCTATAAGTATGGACCCTTGCTTTAATTTCCCATTGGTCCAAATGAGTGACAAACAAATGTTATAGAAAAGTTCTCAAATACAATTGAGAAATCGGACTTACATAGCCTATAAGTATGGATCCTTGGCTTTAATTTCCCATTGGGCCAAATGAGTGACAAACAAATGTTATAGAAAAATTCTCAAATACAATTGAGAAATCGGACTTACATAGTCTATAAGTATGGATCCTTGGCTTTAATTTCCCATTGGTCCAAATGAGTGACAAACAAATGTTATAGAAAAGTTCTCAAATACAATTGAGAAATCGGACTTACATAGCCTATAAGTATGGATCCTTGGCTTTAATTTCCCATTGGGCCAAATGAGTGACAAACAAATGTTATAGAAAAATTCTCAAATACAATTGAGAAATCGGACTTACATAGTCTATAAGTATGGATCCTTGGCTTTAATTTCCCATTGGTCCAAATGAGTGACAAACAAATGTTATAGAAAAGTTCTCAAATACAATTGAGAAATCGGACTTACATAGCCTATAAGTATGGATCCTTGGCTTTAATTTCCCATTGGGCCAAATGAGTGACAAACAAATGTTATAGAAAAATTCTCAAATACAATTGAGAAATCGGACTTACATAGTCTATAAGTATGGATCCTTGGCTTTAATTTCCCATTGGTCCAAATGAGTGACAAACAAATGTTATAGAAAAGTTCTCAAATACAATTGAGAAATCGGACTTACATAGCCTATAAGTATGGATCCTTGGCTTTAATTTCCCATTGGGCCAAATGAGTGACAAACAAATGTTATAGAAAAATTCTCAAATACAATTGAGAAATCGGACTTACATAGTCTATAAGTATGGATCCTTGGCTTTAATTTCCCATTGGTCCAAATGAGTGACAAACAAATGTTATAGAAAAATTCTCAAATACAATTGAGAAATCGGACTTACATAGCCTATAAGTATGGATCCTTGGCTTTAATTTCCCATTGGGCCAAATGAGTGACAAACAAATGTTATAGAAAAATTCTCAAATACAATTGAGAAATCGGACTTACATAGCCTATAAGTATGGACCCTTGCTTTAATTTCCCATTGGTCCAAATGAGTGACAAACAAATGTTATAGAAAAGTTCTCAAATACAATTGAGAAATCGGACTTACATAGCCTATAAGTATGGATCCTTGGCTTTAATTTCCCATTGGGCCAAATGAGTGACAAACAAATGTTATAGAAAAATTCTCAAATACAATTGAGAAATCGGACTTACATAGTCTATAAGTATGGATCCTTGGCTTTAATTTCCCATTGGTCCAAATGAGTGACAAACAAATGTTATAGAAAAATTCTCAAATACAATTGAGAAATCGGACTTACATAGCCTATAAGTATGGATCCTTGGCTTTAATTTCCCATTGGGCCAAATGAGTGACAAACATAAATGTGCCCACAAATAGCCAAATTCACGTAGAGCTGAACAAAATTTACACAATTTTAATCTTTAAAATTTTATAGAAAAATTCTCAAATACAATTGAGAAATCGGACTTACATAGTCTATAAGTATGGATCCTTGGCTTTAATTTCCCATTGGTCCAAATGAGTGACAAACAAATGTTATAGAAAAATTCTCAAATACAATTGAGAAATCGGACTTACATAGTCTATAAGTATGGATCCTTGGCTTTAATTTCCCATTGGTCCAAATGAGTGACAAACAAATGTTATAGAAAAATTCTCAAATACAATTGAGAAATCGGACTTACATAGCCTATAAGTATGGATCCTTGGCTTTAATTTCCCATTGGTCCAAATGAGTGACAAACATAAATGTGCCCACAAATAGCCAAATTCACGTAGAGCTGAACAAAATTTACACAATTTTAATCTTTAAAATTTTATAGAAAAATTCTCAAATACAATTGAGAAATCGGACTTACATAGCCTATAAGTATGGATCCTTGGCTTTAATTTCCCATTGGTCCAAATGAGTGACAAACAAATGTTATAGAAAAATTCTCAAATACAATTGAGAAATCGGACTTACATAGTCTATAAGTATGGATCCTTGGCTTTAATTTCCCATTGGTCCAAATGAGTGACAAACAAATGTTATAGAAAAATTCTCAAATACAATTGAGAAATCGGACTAACATAGCCTATAAGTATGGATCCTTATCTTTAATTTCCCACTGGTCCAAATGAGTGACAAACATAAATGTGCCCACAAATTTTATAGAAAAATTCTCAAATACAATTGAGAAATCGGACTTACATAGTCTATAAGTATGGATCCTTGGCTTTAATTTCCCATTGGTCCAAATGAGTGACAAACAAATGTTATAGAAAAATTCTCAAATACAATTGAGAAATCGGACTTACATAGTCTATAAGTATGGATCCTTGGCTTTAATTTCCCATTGGTCCAAATGAGTGACAAACAAATGTTATAGAAAAATTCTCAAATACAATTGAAAAATCTGACTTACATAGCCTATAAGTATGGATCCTTGGCTTTAATTTCCCATTGGTCCAAATGAGTGACAAACATAAATGTGCCCACAAATAGCCAAATTCACGTAGAGCTGAACAAAATTTACACAATTTTAATCTTTAAAATTTTATAGAAAAATTCTCAAATACAATTGAGAAATCGGACTTACATAGCCTATAAGTATGGATCCTTGGCTTTAATTTCCCATTGGTCCAAATGAGTGACAAACATAAATGTGCCCACAAATAGCCAAATTCACGTAGAGCTGAACAAAATTTACACAATTTTAATCTTTAAAATTTTATAGAAAAATTCTCAAATACAACTGAGAAATCGGACTTACATAGCCTATAAGTATGGATCCTTGGCTTTAATTTCCCATTGGTCCAAATGAGTGACAAACAAATGTTATAGAAAAATTCTCAAATACAATTGAAAAATCTGACTTACATAGTCTATAAGTATGGATCCTTGGCTTTAATTTCCCATTGGTCCAAATGAGTGACAAACAAATGTTATAGAAAAATTCTCAAATACAATTGAGAAATCGGACTTACATAGCCTATAAGTATGGATCCTTGGCTTTAATTTCCCATTGGTCCAAATGAGTGACAAACATAAATGTCCCCACAAATAGCCAAATTCACGTAGAGCTGAACAAAATTTACACAATTTTAATCTTTAAAATTTTATAGAAAAATTCTCAAATACAATTGAGAAATCGGACTTACATAGCCTATAAGTATGGATCCTTGGCTTTAATTTCCCATTGGTCCAAATGAGTGACAAACAAATGTTATAGAAAAATTCTCAAATACAATTGAGAAATCGGACTTACATAGCCTATAAGTATGGATCCTTGGCTTTAATTTCCCATTGGTCCAAATGAGTGACAAACATAAATGTGCCCACAAATAGCCAAATTCACGTAGAGCTGAACAAAATTTACACAATTTTAATCTTTAAAATTTTATAGAAAAATTCTCAAATACAACTGAGAAATCGGACTTACATAGCCTATAAGTATGGATCCTTGGCTTTAATTTCCCATTGGTCCAAATGAGTGACAAACAAATGTTATAGAAAAATTCTCAAATACAATTGAAAAATCTGACTTACATAGTCTATAAGTATGGATCCTTGGCTTTAATTTCCCATTGGTCCAAATGAGTGACAAACAAATGTTATAGAAAAATTCTCAAATACAATTGAGAAATCGGACTTACATAGCCTATAAGTATGGATCCTTGGCTTTAATTTCCCATTGGTCCAAATGAGTGACAAACATAAATGTCCCCACAAATAGCCAAATTCACGTAGAGCTGAACAAAATTTACACAATTTTAATCTTTAAAATTTTATAGAAAAATTCTCAAATACAATTGAGAAATCGGACTTACATAGCCTATAAGTATGGATCCTTGGCTTTAATTTCCCATTGGTCCAAATGAGTGACAAACAAATGTTATAGAAAAATTCTCAGATACAATTGAGAAATCGGACTTACATAGCCTATAAGTATGGATCCTTGGCTTTAATTTCCCATTGGTCCAAATGAGTGACAAACATAAATGTGCCCACAAATAGCCAAATTCACGTAGAGCTGAACAAAATTTACACAATTTTAATATTTAAAATTTTATAGAAAAATTCTCAAATACAATTGAAAAATCGGACTTACATAGTCTATAAGTATGGATCCTTGGCTTTAATTTCCCATTGGTCCAAATGAGTGACAAACAAATGTTATAGAAAAATTCTCAAATACAATTGAGAAATCGGACTTACATAGCCTATAAGTATGGATCCTTGGCTTTAATTTCCCATTGGTCCAAATGAGTGACAAACATAAATGTGCCCACAAATAGCCAAATTCACGTAGAGCTGAACAAAATTTACACAATTTTAATATTTAAAATTTTATAGAAAAATTCTCAAATACAATTGAAAAATCGGACTTACATAGTCTATAAGTATGGATCCTTGGCTTTAATTTCCCATTGGTCCAAATGAGTGACAAACAAATGTTATAGAAAAATTCTCAAATACAATTGAGAAATCGGACTTACATAGCCTATAAGTATGGATCCTTGGCTTTAATTTCCCATTGGTCCAAATGAGTGACAAACATAAATGTGCCCACAAATAGCCAAATTCACGTAGAGCTGAACAAAATTTACACAATTTTAATATTTAAAATTTTATAGAAAAATTCTCAAATACAATTGAAAAATCGGACTTACATAGTCTATAAGTATGGATCCTTGGCTTTAATTTCCCATTGGTCGAAATGAGTGACAAACAAATGTTATAGAAAAATTCTCAAATACAATTGAGAAATCGGACTTACATAGCCTATAAGTATGGATCCTTGGCTTTAATTTCCCATTGGTCCAAATGAGTGACAAACAAATGTTATAGAAAAATTCTCAAATACAATTGAGAAATCGGACTTACATAGCCTATAAGTATGGATCCTTGGCTTTAATTTCCCATTGGTCCAAATGAGTGACAAACAAATGTTATAGACAAATTCTCAAATACAATTGAAAAATCGGACTTACATAGTCTATAAGTATGGATCCTTGGCTTTAATTTCCCATTGGTCCAAATGAGTGACAAACATAAATGTGCCCACAAATAGCCAAATTCACGTAGAGCTGAACAAAATTTACACAATTTTAATCTTTAAAATTTTATAGAAAAATTCTCAAATACAATTGAGAAATCGGACTTACATAGCCTATAAGTATGGATCCTTGGCTTTAATTTCCCATTAGTCCAAATGAGTGACAAGCATAAATGTGCCCACAAATAGCCAAATTCACGTAGAGCTGAACAAAATTTACACAATTTTAATATTTAAAATTTTATAGAAAAATTCTCAAATACAATTGAAAAATCGGACTTACATAGTCTATAAGTATGGATCCTTGGCTTTAATTTCCCATTGGTCCAAATAAGTGACAAACAAATGTTATAGAAAAATTCTCAAATACAATTGAGAAATCGGACTTACATAGCCTATAAGTATGGATCCTTGGCTTTAATTTCCCATTGGTCCAAATGAGTGACAAACATAAATGTGCCCACAAATAGCCAAATTCACGTAGAGCTGAACAAAATTTACACAATTTTAATATTTAAAATTTTAAAGAAAAATTCTCAAATACAATTGAGAAATCGGACTTACATAGCCTATAAGTATGGATCCTTGGCTTTAATTTCCCATTGGTCCAAATGAGTGACAAACAAATGTTATAGAAAAATTCTCAAATACAATTGAGAAATCGGACTTACATAGCCTATAAGTATGGATCCTTGGCTTTAATTTCCCATTGGTCCAAATGAGTGACAAACATAAATGTGCCCACAAATAGCCAAATTCACGTAGAGCTGAACAAAATTTACACAATTTTAATCTTTAAAATTTTATAGAAAAATTCTCAAATACAATTGAGAAATCGGACTTACATAGCCTATAAGTATGGATCCTTGGCTTTAATTTCCCATTAGTCCAAATGAGTGACAAACATAAATGTGCCCACAAATAGCCAAATTCACGTAGAGCTGAACAAAATTTACACAATTTTAATATTTAAAATTTTATAGAAAAATTCTCAAATACAATTGAAAAATCGGACTTACATAGCCTATAAGTATGGATCCTTGGCTTTAATTTCCCATTGGTCCAAATGAGTGACAAACATAAATGTGCCCACAAATAGCCAAATTCACGTAGAGCTGAACAAAATTTACACAATTTTAATCTTTAAAATTTTATAGAAAAATTCTCAAATACAATTGAGAAATCGGACTTACATAGCCTATAAGTATGGATCCTTGGCTTTAATTTCCCATTGGTCCAAATGAGTGACAAACAAATGTTATAGAAAAATTCTCAAATACAATTGAGAAATCGGACTTACATAGCCTATAAGTATGGATCCTTGGCTTTAATTTCCCATTGGTCCAAATGAGTGACAAACATAAATGTGCCCACAAATAGCCAAATTCACGTAGAGCTGAACAAAATTTACACAATTTTAATATTTAAAATTTTATAGAAAAATTCTCAAATACAATTGAAAAATCGGACTTACATAGCCTATAAGTATGGATCCTTGGCTTTAATTTCCCATTGGTCCAAATGAGTGACAAACAAATGTTATAGAAAAATTCTCAAATACAATTGAGAAATCGGACTTACATAGCCTATAAGTATGGATCCTTGGCTTTAATTTCCCATTGGTCCAAATGAGTGACAAACAAATGTTATAGAAAAATTCTCAAATACAATTGAGAAATCGGACTTACATAGCCTATAAGTATGGATCCTTGGCTTTAATTTCCCATTGGTCCAAATGAGTGACAAGCAAATGTTATAGAAAAATTCTCAAATACAATTGAGAAATCGGACTTACATAGCCTATAAGTATGGATCCTTGGCTTTAATTTCCCATTGGGCCAAATGAGTGACAAACAAATGTTATAGAAAAATTCTCAAATACAATTGAGAAATCGGACTTACATAGCCTATAAGTATGGATCCTTGGCTTTAATTTCCCATTGGTCCAAATGAGTGACAAACAAATGTTATAGAAAAATTCTCAAATACAATTGAGAAATCGGACTTACATAGCCTATAAGTATGGATCCTTGGCTTTAATTTCCCATTGGTCCAAATGAGTGACAAGCAAATGTTATAGAAAAATTCTCAAATACAATTGAGAAATCGGACTTACATAGCCTATAAGTATGGATCCTTGGCTTTAATTTCCCATTGGTCCAAATGAGTGACAAACAAATGTTATAGAAAAATTCCCAAATACAATTGAGAAATCGGACTTACATAGCCTATAAGTATGGATCCTTGGCTTTAATTTCCCATTGGTCCAAATGAGTGACAAGAAAATGTTATAGAAAAATTCTCAAATACAATTGAGAAATCGGACTTACATAGCCTATAAGTATGGATCCTTGGCTTTAATTTCCCATTGGTCCAAATGAGTGACAAACAAATGTTCTAGAAAAATTCTCAAATACAATTGAGAAATCGGACTTACATAGCCTATAAGTATGGATCCTTGGCTTTAATTTCCCATTGGTCCAAATGAGTGACAAACAAATGTTATAGAAAAATTCTCAAATACAATTGAGAAATCGGACTTACATAGCCTATAAGTATGGATCCTTGGCTTTAATTTCCCATTGGTCCAAATGAGTGACAAGCAAATGTTATAGAAAAATTCTCAAATACAATTGAGAAATCGGACTTACATAGCCTATAAGTATGGATCCTTGGCTTTAATTTCCCATTGGTCCAAATGAGTGACAAACAAATGTTATAGAAAAATTCTCAAATACAATTGAGAAATCGGACTTACATAGCCTATAAGTATGGATCCTTGGCTTTAATTTCCCATTGGTCCAAATGAGTGACAAACAAATGTTATAGAAAAATTCTCAAATACAATTGAGAAATCGGACTTACATAGCCTATAAGTATGGATCCTTGGCTTTAATTTCCCATTGGTCCAAATGAGTGACAAACAAATGTTATAGAAAAATTCTCAAATACAATTGAGAAATCGGACTTACATAGCCTATAAGTATGGATCCTTGGCTTTAATTTCCCATTGGTCCAAATGAGTGAAAAGCAAATGTTATAGAAAAATTCTCAAATACAATTGAGAAATCGGACTTACATAGCCTATAAGTATGGATCCTTGGCTTTAATTTCCCATTGGTCCAAATGAGTGACAAACAAATGTTATAGAAAAATTCTCAAATACAATTGAGAAATCGGACTTACATAGCCTATAAGTATGGATCCTTGGCTTTAATTTCCCATTGGTCCAAATGAGTGACAAGCAAATGTTATAGAAAAATTCTCAAATACAATTGAGAAATCGGACTTACATAGCCTATAAGTATGGATCCTTGGCTTTAATTTCCCATTGGTCCAAATGAGTGACAAACAAATGTTATAGACAAATTCTCAAATACAATTGAGAAATCGGACTTACATAGCCTATAAGTATGGATCCTTGGCTTTAATTTCCCATTGGTCCAAATGAGTGACAAACAAATGTTATAGAAAAATTCTCAAATACAATTGAGAAATCGGACTTACATAGCCTATAAGTATGGATCCTTGGCTTTAATTTCCCATTGGTCCAAATGAGTGACAAACAAATGTTATAGAAAAATTCTCAAATACAATTGAGAAATCGGACTTACATAGCCTATAAGTATGGATCCTTGGCTTTAATTTCCCATTGGTCCAAATGAGTGACAAACAAATGTTATAGAAAAATTCTCAAATACAATTGAGAAATCGGACTTACATAGCCTATAAGTATGGATCCTTGGCTTTAATTTCCCATTGGTCCAAATGAGTGAAAAGCAAATGTTATAGAAAAATTCTCAAATACAATTGAGAAATCGGACTTACATAGCCTATAAATATGGATCCTTGGCTTTAATTTCCCATTGGTCCAAATGAGTGACAAACATAAATGTGCCCACAAATAGCCAAATTCACGTAGAGCTGAACAAAATTTACACAATTTTAATCTTTAAAATTTTATAGAAAAATTCTCAAATACAATTGAAAAATCGGACTTACATAGTCTATAAGTATGGATCCTTGGCTTTAATTTCCCATTGGTCCAAATGAGTGACAAACAAATTTTATAGAAAAATTCTCAAATACAATTGAGAAATCGGACTTACATAGCCTATAAGTATGGATCCTTGGCTTTAATTTCCCATTGGTCCAAATGAGTGACAAACAAATGTTATAGAAAAATTCTCAAATACAATTGAGAAATCGGACTTACATAGCCTATAAGTATGGATCCTTGGCTTTAATTTCCCATTGGTCCAAATGAGTGACAAACATAAATGTGCCCACAAATAGCCAAATTCACGTAGAGCTGAACAAAATTTACACAATTTTAATATTTAAAATTTTATAGAAAAATTCTCAAATACAATTGAGAAATCGGACTTACATAGCCTATAAGTATGGATCCTTGGCTTTAATTTCCCATTGGTCCAAATGAGTGACAAACATAAATGTGCCCACAAATAGCCAAATTCACGTAGAGCTGAACAAAATTTACACAATTTTAATCTTTAAAATTTTATAGAAAAATTCTCAAATACAATTGAGAAATCGGACTTACATAGCCTATAAGTATGGATCCTTGGCTTTAATTTCCCATTGGTCCAAATGAGTGACAAACATAAATGTGCCCACAAATAGCCAAATTCACGTAGAGCTGAACAAAATTTACACAATTTTAATATTTAAAATTTTATAGAAAAATTCTCAAATACAATTGAAAAATCGGACTTACATAGTCTATAAGTATGGATCCTTGGCTTTAATTTCCCATTGGTCCAAATGAGTGACAAACAAATGTTATAGAAAAATTCTCAAATACAATTGAGAAATCGGACTTACATAGTCTATAAGTATGGATCCTTGGCTTTAATTTCCCACTGGTCTAAATGAGTGACAAACATAAATGTGCCCACAAATAGCCAAATTCACGTAGAGCTGAACAAAATTTACACAATTTTAATCTTTAAAATTTTATAGAAAAATTCTCAAATACAATTGAGAAATCGGACTTACATAGCCTATAAGTATGGATCCTTGGCTTTAATTTCCCATTGGTCCAAATGAGTGACAAACAAATGTTATAGAAAAATTCTCAAATACAATTGAGAAATCGGACTCACATAGCCTATAAGTATGGATCCTTGGCTTTAATTTCCCATTGGTCCAAATGAGTGACAAACAAATGTTATAGAAAAATTCTCAAATACAATTGAGAAATCGGACTTACATAGTCTATAAGTATGGATCCTTGGCTTTAATTTCCCACTGGTCTAAATGAGTGACAAACATAAATGTGCCCACAAATAGCCAAATTCACGTAGAGCTGAACAAAATTTACACAATTTTAATCTTTAAAATTTTATAGAAAAATTCTCAAATACAATTGAGAAATCGGACTTATATAGTCTATAAGTATGGATCCTTGGCTTTAATTTCCCATTGGTCCAAATGAGTGACAAACAAATGTTATAGAAAAATTCTCAAATACAATTGAGAAATCGGACTTACATAGTCTATAAGTATGGATCCTTGGCTTTAATTTCCCATTGGTCCAAATGAGTGACAAACAAATGTTATAGAAAAATTCTCAACTACAATTGAGAAATCGGACTTACATAGTCTATAAGTATGGATCCTTGGCTTTAATTTCCCATTGGTCCAAATGAGTGACAAAGATAAATGTGCCCACAAATAGCCAAATTCTCGTAGAGCTGAACAAAATTTACTCAATTTTAATCTTTAAAATTTTATAGAAAAATTCTCAAATACAATTGAGAAATCGGACTTACATAGCCTATAAGTATGGATCCTTGGCTTTAATTTCCCATTGGTCCAAAGGAGTGACAAACAAATGTTATAGAAAAATTCTCAAATACAATTGAGAAATCGGACTTATATAGTCTATAAGTATGGATCCTTGGCTTTAATTTCCCATTGGTCCAAATGAGTGACAAACAAATGTTATAGAAAAATTCTCAAATACAATTGAGAAATCGGACTTATATAGTCTATGAGTATGGATCCTTGGCTTTAATTTCCCATTGGTCCAAATGAGTGACAAACAAATGTTATAGAAAAATTCTCAAATACAATTGAGAAATCGGACTTATATAGTCTATAAGTATGGATCCTTGGCTTTAATTTCCCATTGGTCCAAATGAGTGACAAACAAATGTTATAGAAAAATTCTCAAATACAATTGAAAAATCGGACTTATATAGTCTATAAGTATGGATCCTTGGCTTTAATTTCCCATTGGTCCAAATGAGTGACAAACAAATGTTATAGAAAAATTCTCAAATACAATTGAGAAATCGGACTTATATAGTCTATAAGTATGGATCCTTGGCTTTAATTTCCCATTGGTCCAAATGAGTGACAAACAAATTTTATAGAAAAATTCTCAAATACAATTGAGAAATCGGACTTATATAGTCTATAAGTATGGAACCTTGTCTTTAATTTCCCATTGGTCCAAATGAGTGACAAACAAATTTTATAGAAAAATTCTCAAATACAATTGAGAAATCGGACTTACATAGCCTATAAGTATGGATCCTTGGCTTTAATTTCCCATTGGTCCAAATGAGTGACAAACAAATGTTATAGAAAAATTCTCAAATACAATTGAGAAATCGGACTTACATAGCCTATAAGTATCGATCCTTGGCTTTAATTTCCCATTGGTCCAAATGAGTGACAAAGATAAATATGCCCACAAATAGCCAAATTCTCGTAGAGCTGAACAAAATTTACACAATTTTAATCTTTAAAATTTTATAGAAAAATTCTCAAATACAATTGAGAAATCGGACTTACATAGCCTATAAGTATGGATCCTTGGCTTTAATTTCCCATTGGTCCAAATGAGTGACAAACAAATGTTATAGAAAAATTCTCAAATACAATTGAGAAATCGGACTTATATAGTCTATAAGTATGGATCCTTGGCTTTAATTTCCCATTGGTCCAAATGAGTGACAAACAAATGTTATAGAAAAATTCTCAAATACAATTGAGAAATCGGACTTATATAGTCTATAAGTATGGATCCTTGGCTTTAATTTCCCATTGGTCCAAATGAGTGACAAACAAATGTTATAGAAAAATTCTCAAATACAATTGAGAAATCGGACTTATATAGTCTATAAGTATGGATCCTTGGCTTTAATTTCCCATTGGTCCAAATGAGTGACAAACAAATGTTATAGAAAAATTCTCAAATACAATTGAGAAATCGGACTTACATAGTCTATAAGTATCGATCCTTGGCTTTAATTTCCCATTGGTCCAAATGAGTGACAAACAAATGTTATAGAAAAATTCTCAAATACAATTGAGAAATCGGACTTATATAGTCTATAAGTATGGATCCTTGGCTTTAATTTCCCATTGGTCCAAATGAGTGACAAACAAATGTTATAGAAAAATTCTCAAATACAATTGAGAAATCGGACTTACATAGTCTATAAGTATGGAACCTTGTCTTTAATTTCCCATTGGTCCAAATGAGTGACAAACAAATTTTATAGAAAAATTCTCAAATACAATTGAGAAATCGGACTTACATAGTCTATAAGTATCGATCCTTGGCTTTAATTTCCCATTGGTCCAAATGAGTGACAAACAAATGTTATAGAAAAATTCTCAAATACAATTGAGAAATCGGACTTATATAGTCTATAAGTATGGATCCTTGGCTTTAATTTCCCATTGGTCCAAATGAGTGACAAACAAATGTTATAGAAAAATTCTCAAATACAATTGAGAAATCGGACTTACATAGTCTATAAGTATGGATCCTTGGCTTTAATTTCCCACTGGTCTAAATGAGTGACAAACAAATGTTATAGAAAAATTCTCAAATACAATTGAGAAATCGAACTTATATAGTCTATAAGTATGGATCCTTGGCTTTAATTTCCCATTGGTCCAAATGAGTGACAAACAAATGTTATAGAAAAATTCTCAAATACAATTGAGAAATCGGACTTATATAGTCTATAAGTATGGATCCTTGGCTTTAATTTCCCATTGGTCCAAATGAGTGACAAACAAATGTTATAGAAAAATTCTCAAATACAATTGAGAAATCGGACTTACATAGTCTATAAGTATGGATCCTTGGCTTTAATTTCCCATTGGTCCAAATGAGTGACAAACAAATGTTATAGAAAAATTCTCAAATACAATTGAGAAATCGGACTTACATAGCCTATAAGTATGGATCCTTGGCTTTAATTTCCCATTGGTCCAAATGAGTGACAAACAAATGTTATAGAAAAATTCTCAAATACAATTGAGAAATCGGACTTACATAGTCTATAAGTATGGATCCTTGGCTTTAATTTCCCATTGGTCCAAATGAGTGACAAACAAATGTTATAGAAAAATTCTCAAATACAATTGAGAAATCGGACTTACATAGTCTATAAGTATGGATCCTTGGCTTTAATTTCCCACTGGTCTAAATGAGTGACAAACATAAATGTGCCCACAAATAGCCAAATTCACGTAGAGCTGAACAAAATTTACACAATTTTAATCTTTAAAATTTTATAGAAAAATTCTCAAATACAATTGAGAAATCGGACTTACATAGTCTATAAGTATCGATCCTTGGCTTTAATTTCCCATTGGTCCAAATGAGTGACAAACAAATGTTATAGAAAAATTCTCAAATACAATTGAGAAATCGGACTTATATAGTCTATAAGTATGGATCCTTGGCTTTAATTTCCCATTGGTCCAAATGAGTGACAAACAAATGTTATAGAAAAATTCTCAAATACAATTGAGAAATCGGACTTACATAGTCTATAAGTATGGAACCTTGTCTTTAATTTCCCATTGGTCCAAATGAGTGACAAACAAATTTTATAGAAAAATTCTCAAATACAATTGAGAAATCGGACTTACATAGTCTATAAGTATCGATCCTTGGCTTTAATTTCCCATTGGTCCAAATGAGTGACAAACAAATGTTATAGAAAAATTCTCAAATACAATTGAGAAATCGGACTTATATAGTCTATAAGTATGGATCCTTGGCTTTAATTTCCCATTGGTCCAAATGAGTGACAAACAAATGTTATAGAAAAATTCTCAAATACAATTGAGAAATCGGACTTACATAGTCTATAAGTATGGATCCTTGGCTTTAATTTCCCATTGGTCCAAATGAGTGACAAACAAATGTTATAGAAAAATTCTCAAATACAATTGAGAAATCGGACTTATATAGTCTATAAGTATGGATCCTTGGCTTTAATTTCCCATTGGTCCAAATGAGTGACAAACAAATGTTATAGAAAAATTCTCAAATACAATTGAGAAATCGGACTTATATAGTCTATAAGTATGGATCCTTGGCTTTAATTTCCCATTGGTCCAAATGAGTGACAAACAAATGTTATAGAAAAATTCTCAAATACAATTGAGAAATCGGACTTACATAGTCTATAAGTATGGATCCTTGGCTTTAATTTCCCATTGGTCCAAATGAGTGACAAACAAATGTTATAGAAAAATTCTCAAATACAATTGAGAAATCGGACTTACATAGCCTATAAGTATGGATCCTTGGCTTTAATTTCCCATTGGTCCAAATGAGTGACAAACAAATGTTATAGAAAAATTCTCAAATACAATTGAGAAATCGGACTTACATAGTCTATAAGTATGGATCCTTGGCTTTAATTTCCCATTGGTCCAAATGAGTGACAAACAAATGTTATAGAAAAATTCTCAAATACAATTGAGAAATCGGACTTACATAGTCTATAAGTATGGATCCTTGGCTTTAATTTCCCACTGGTCTAAATGAGTGACAAACATAAATGTGCCCACAAATAGCCAAATTCACGTAGAGCTGAACAAAATTTACACAATTTTAATCTTTAAAATTTTATAGAAAAATTCTCAAATACAATTGAGAAATCGGACTTACATAGTCTATAAGTATCGATCCTTGGCTTTAATTTCCCATTGGTCCAAATGAGTGACAAACAAATGTTATAGAAAAATTCTCAAATACAATTGAGAAATCGGACTTATATAGTCTATAAGTATGGATCCTTGGCTTTAATTTCCCATTGGTCCAAATGAGTGACAAACAAATGTTATAGAAAAATTCTCAAATACAATTGAGAAATCGGACTTACATAGTCTATAAGTATGGAACCTTGTCTTTAATTTCCCATTGGTCCAAATGAGTGACAAACAAATTTTATAGAAAAATTCTCAAATACAATTGAGAAATCGGACTTACATAGTCTATAAGTATCGATCCTTGGCTTTAATTTCCCATTGGTCCAAATGAGTGACAAACAAATGTTATAGAAAAATTCTCAAATACAATTGAGAAATCGGACTTATATAGTCTATAAGTATGGATCCTTGGCTTTAATTTCCCATTGGTCCAAATGAGTGACAAACAAATGTTATAGAAAAATTCTCAAATACAATTGAGAAATCGGACTTACATAGTCTATAAGTATGGATCCTTGGCTTTAATTTCCCATTGGTCCAAATGAGTGACAAACAAATGTTATAGAAAAATTCTCAAATACAATTGAGAAATCGGACTTATATAGTCTATAAGTATGGATCCTTGGCTTTAATTTCCCATTGGTCCAAATGAGTGACAAACAAATGTTATAGAAAAATTCTCAAATACAATTGAGAAATCGGACTTATATAGTCTATAAGTATGGATCCTTGGCTTTAATTTCCCATTGGTCCAAATGAGTGACAAACAAATGTTATAGAAAAATTCTCAAATACAATTGAGAAATCGGACTTACATAGTCTATAAGTATGGATCCTTGGCTTTAATTTCCCATTGGTCCAAATGAGTGACAAACAAATGTTATAGAAAAATTCTCAAATACAATTGAGAAATCGGACTTACATAGCCTATAAGTATGGATCCTTGGCTTTAATTTCCCATTGGTCCAAATGAGTGACAAACAAATGTTATAGAAAAATTCTAAAATACAATTGAGAAATCGGACTAATATAGTCTATAAGTATGGATCCTTGGCTTTAATTTCCCATTGGTCCAAATGAGTGACAAACAAATGTTATAGAAAAATTCTCAAATACAATTGAGAAATCGGACTTACATAGTCTATAAGTATGGATCCTTGGCTTTAATTTCCCATTGGTCCAAATGAGTGACAAACAAATGTTATAGAAAAATTCTCAAATACAATTGAGAAATCGGACTTACATAGCCTATAAGTATGGATCCTTGGCTTTAATTTCCCATTGGTCCAAATGAGTGACAAACATAAATGTGCCCACAAATAGCTAAATTCTCGTAGAGCTGAACAAAATTTACACAATTTTAATCTTTAAAATTTTATAGAAAAATTCTCAAATACAATTGAGAAATCGGACTTACATAGTCTATAAGTATGGATCCTTGGCTTTAATTTCCCATTGGTCCAAATGAGTGACAAACATAAATGTGCCCACAAATAGCCAAATTAACGTAGAGCTGAACAAAATTTACACAATTTTAATCTTTAAAATTTTATAGAAAAATTCTCAAATACAATTGAGAAATCAGACTTATATAGTCTATAAGTATGGATCCTTGGCTTTAATTTCCTATTGGTCCAAATGAGTGACAAACAAATGTTATAGAAAAATTCTCAAATACAATTGAGAAATCGGACTTACATAGCCTATAAGTATGGATCCTTGGCTTTAATTTCCCATTGGTCCAAATGAGTGACAAACAAATGTTATAGAAAAATTCTAAAATACAATTGAGAAATCGGACTTACATAGTCTATAAGTATGGATCCTTGGCTTTAATTTCCCATTAGTCCAAATGAGTGACAAACAAATATTATAGAAAAATTCTCAAATTCAATTGAGATATCGGACTTATATAGTCTATAAGTATGGATCCTTGGCTTTAATTTCCCATTGGTCCAAATGAGTGACAAACAAATGTTATAGAAAAATTCTCAAATACAATTGAGAAATCGGACTTACATAGTCTATAAGTATGGATCCTTGGCTTTAATTTCCCATTGGTCCAAATGAGTGACAAACAAATGTTATAGAAAAATTCTCAAATACAATTGAGAAATCGGACTTACATAGCCTATAAGTATGGATCCTTGGCTTTAATTTCCCATTGGTCCAAATGAGTGACAAACATAAATGTGCCCACAAATAGCTAAATTCTCGTAGAGCTGAACAAAATTTACACAATTTTAATCTTTAAAATTTTATAGAAAAATTCTCAAATACAATTGAGAAATCAGACTTATATAGTCTATAAGTATGGATCCTTGGCTTTAATTTCCCATTGGTCCAAATGAGTGACAAACAAATGTTATAGAAAAATTCTCAAATACAATTGAGAAATCGGACTTATATAGTCTATAAGTATGGATCCTTGGCTTTAATTTCCCATTGGTCCAAATGAGTGACAAACAAATGTTATAGAAAAATTCTCAAATACAATTGAGAAATCGGACTTACATAGTCTATAAGTATGGATCCTTGGCTTTAATTTCCCATTGGTCCAAATGAGTGACAAACAAATGTTATAGAAAAATTCTCAAATACAATTGAGAAATCGGACTTACATAGCCTATAAGTATGGATCCTTGGCTTTAATTTCCCATTGGTCCAAATGAGTGACAAACATAAATGTGCCCACAAATAGCTAAATTCTCGTAGAGCTGAACAAAATTTACACAATTTTAATCTTTAAAATGTTATAGAAAAATTCTCAAATTCAATTGAGAAATCGGACTTATATAGTCTATAAGTATGGATCCTTGGCTTTAATTTCCCATTAGTCCAAATGAGTGACAAACAAATGTTATAGAAAAATTCTCAAATACAATTGAGAAATCGGACTTACATAGTCTATAAGTATGGATCCTTGGCTTTAATTTCCCACTGGTCTAAATGAGTGACAAACATAAATGTGCCCACAAATAGCCAAATTCACGTAGAGCTGAACAAAATTTACACAATTTTAATCTCTAAAATTTTATAGAAAAATTCTCAAATACAATTGAGAAATCGGACTTACATAGTCTATAAGTATGGATCCTTGGCTTTAATTTCCCATTGGTCCAAATGAGTGACAAACAAATGTTATAGAAAAATTCTCAAATACAATTGAGAAATCGGACTTACATAGTCTATAAGTATGGATCCTTGGCTTTAATTTCCCATTGGTCCAAATGAGTGACAAACAAATGTTATAGAAAAATTCTCAAATACAATTGAGAAATCGGACTTACATAGCCTATAAGTATGGATCCTTGGCTTTAATTTCCCATTGGTCCAAATGAGTGACAAACATAAATGTGCCCACAAATAGCTAAATTCTCGTAGAGCTGAACAAAATTTACACAATTTTAATCTTTAAAATTTTATAGAAAAATTCTCAAATACAATTGAGAAATCAGACTTATATAGTCTATAAGTATGGATCCTTGGCTTTAATTTCCCATTGGTCCAAATGAGTGACAAACAAATGTTATAGAAAAATTCTCAAATACAATTGAGAAATCGGACTTATATAGTCTATAAGTATGGATCCTTGGCTTTAATTTCCCATTGGTCCAAATGAGTGACAAACAAATGTTATAGAAAAATTCTCAAATACAATTGAGAAATCGGACTTACATAGTCTATAAGTATGGATCCTTGGCTTTAATTTCCCATTGGTCCAAATGAGTGACAAACAAATGTTATAGAAAAATTCTCAAATACAATTGAGAAATCGGACTTACATAGCCTATAAGTATGGATCCTTGGCTTTAATTTCCCATTGGTCCAAATGAGTGACAAACATAAATGTGCCCACAAATAGCTAAATTCTCGTAGAGCTGAACAAAATTTACACAATTTTAATCTTTAAAATGTTATAGAAAAATTCTCAAATTCAATTGAGAAATCGGACTTATATAGTCTATAAGTATGGATCCTTGGCTTTAATTTCCCATTAGTCCAAATGAGTGACAAACAAATGTTATAGAAAAATTCTCAAATACAATTGAGAAATCGGACTTACATAGTCTATAAGTATGGATCCTTGGCTTTAATTTCCCACTGGTCTAAATGAGTGACAAACAAATGTTATAGAAAAATTCTCAAATACAATTGAGAAATCGGACTTACATAGTCTATAAGTATGGATCCTTGGCTTTAATTTCCCACTGGTCTAAATGAGTGACAAACAAATGTTATAGAAAAATTCTCAAATACAATTGAGAAATCGGACTTACATAGCCTATAAGTATGGATCCTTGGCTTTAATTTCCCATTGGTCCAAATGAGTGACAAACATAAATGTGCCCACAAATATCCAAATTAACGTAGAGCTGAACAAAATTTACACAATTTTAATCTTTAAAATTTTATAGAAAAATTCTCAAATACAATTGAGAAATCGGACTTAAATAGTCTATAAGTATGGATCCTTGGCTTTAATTTCCCATTAGTCCAAATGAGTGACAAACAAATGTTATAGAAAAATTCTCAAATACAATTGAGAAATCGGACTTACATAGCCTATAAGTATGGATCCTTGGCTTTAATTTCCCATTGGTCCAAATGAGTGACAAACATAAATGTGCCCACAAATAGCCAAATTCACGTAGAGCTGAACAAAATTTACACAATTTTAATCTTTAAAATTTTATAGAAAAATTCTCAAATACAATTGAGAAATCGGACTTATATAGTCTATAAGTATGGATCCTTGGCTTTAATTTCCCATTGGTCCAAATGAGTGACAAACAAATGTTATAGAAAAATTCTCAAATACAATTGAGAAATCGGACTTACATAGTCTATAAGTATGGATCCTTGGCTTTAATTTCCCATTGGTCCAAATGAGTGACAAACATAAATGTGCCCACAAATAGCTAAATTCTCGTAGAGCTGAACAAAATTTACACAATTTTAATCTTTAAAATTTTATAGAAAAATTCTCAAATACAATTGAGAAATCGGACTTATATAGTCTATAAGTATGGATCCTTGGCTTTAATTTCCCATTAGTCCAAATGAGTGCCAAACAAATGTTATAGAAAAATTCTCAAATACAATTGAGAAATTGGACTTACATAGCCTATAAGTATGGATCCTTGGCTTTAATTTCCCATTGGTCCAAATGAGTGACAAACATAAATGTGCCCACAAATAGCTAAATTCTCGTAGAGCTGAACAAAATTTACACAATTTTAATCTTTAAAATTTTATAGAAAAATTCTCAAATACAATTGAGAAATCGGACTTACATAGTCTATAAGTATGGATCCTTGGCTTTAATTTCCCATTGGTCCAAATGAGTGACAAACATAAATGTGCCCACAAATAGCCAAATTAACGTAGAGCTGAACAAAATTTACACAATTTTAATCTTTAAAATTTTATAGAAAAATTCTCAAATACAATTGAGAAATCGGACTTACATAGTCTATAAGTATGGATCCTTGGCTTTAATTTCCCATTAGTCCAAATGAGTGACAAACAAATGTTATAGAAAAATTCTCAAATACAATTGAGAAATCGGACTTACATAGTCTATAAGTATGGATCCTTGGCTTTAATTTCCCATTAGTCCAAATGAGTGACAAACAAATGTTATAGAAAAATTCTCAAATACAATTGAGAAATCGGACTTACATAGTCTATAAGTATGGATCCTTGGCTTTAATTTCCCATTGGTCCAAATGAGTGACAAACATAAATGTGCCCACAAATAGCCAAATTAACGTAGAGCTGAACAAAATTTACACAATTTTAATCTTTAAAATTTTATAGAAAAATTCTCAAATACAATTGAGAAATCGGACTTAAATAGTCTATAAGTATGGATCCTTGGCTTTAATTTCCCATTAGTCCAAATGAGTGACAAACAAATGTTATAGAAAAATTCTCAAATACAATTGAGAAATCGGACTTACATAGTCTATAAGTATGGATCCTTGGCTTTAATTTCCCATTGGTCCAAATGAGTGACAAACAAATGTTATAGAAAAATTCTCAAATACAATTGAGAAATCGGACTTACATAGCCTATAAGTATGGATCCTTGGCTTTAATTTCCCATTGGTCCAAATGAGTGACAAAAATAAATGTGCCCACAAATTGCCAAATTCCGGTAGAGCTGAACAAAATTTACACAATTTTAATATAAATACTTTTAATTTTATTTTATAACGGGGGGTAGCGAAGCACACCGGGAAAAGCTAGTTATATTTTAAAAACTTTTATTTACAGTTCTAATTAATTCACATACATCATGGGTGATATACAACTATAACCGATGATATTAAAATTTAAACCTAATACAGAAATATTTTGCTTATAATTAATTTTTCATTGCCACTGAAGCTTCGGCCGCTTTTCTAGCAGCTTTCTTCGCTGCTTTTTTGGCTTCTTTAGTTTGAGCATCGATAACACGACGTTTCTTCTTCAACAGCCATTCCTCTTTTTCCTTTGATTGTTTGTCACGTATTAACTTTCGGAAAAGATTGCGGTGCCTAGGCTTAACCATGCGAGCTTGCAGGCGATGTTCGTCTACCTCACTTTTGCGTAACAAACGTTTGTTTTCTTTGTGCACTTTTCCAGATTGCACAGCCATTTTATTTTTCTAAAAAAGTTAAAGAAACACATTTCATTTAGGTATTATTTTAAGTATGTGGTAAAAAGTTTCCATTAGCTGTGTTAAGTATACCTACATAGGTATATAGAGATGCTTAACCCACAACAAAAGCAAACAAGTTTAAAGGAAAATTTAAATTCTTATTACCTCCTGTAAACGGAATTTTTCTTTTCGGTCCATTTCTTCATCGTCGTCAGTGATTTCTTCTTCATCCTCATTTACATCATCACCATTATACTGATCAAACTCGATTTTTTCTTCTTGGTAGGCCTGTTGTAATTGTGCATCTAACATGTTTTGATTTTCTTCATCATTTTCGATTTCTTCTTCATTTTCCGATGATTCGGCATCACTTTGCTCGTGTGTCTCTATTAATGAAGGATCATTCAAAGACTTTTCTTCGGGAGGTTTGTAGGAATCGCGGCTTGCTTCAACAAATGGTGATAAATGAGGTGGCAATATTACACCCATGAAATATTTGTTGGTTGGTAACAATTGCCGTCTGTTAACGCAGTCAAAAACCCACTGTGGTTGCACATAATCTCTTGAAATATATTGTTTGCAAAGACTAGGACGATCCACAATCTGATGAGTTATGGTCTCGTCATTCTCATCAAAAGTTGCGCCAGTGAATACACTTGAATCCCATGAAACTTTTCCGCCAAAAGAACGAATTAGAACAACTAATGGTTCTCGTGGAACTTCTCGATTTATAAAGATTTTAAGTCCCTTAAACAAATTTCGCAAACGAGAAATTTCCTGTGCTTCTTGTTTCATTTTAAGCACACGCTTAGAGTCTCCATCTTGTTCCAATAACTCCAAGTCCATTTCATTATCCCCTTCGTCATCTCCTACTTTATCTGTACGCATAAGATCAAAATTTAATGCAGCTATACGATCGGAAACATAAGAGCTTTCGTCTTGCAAACTTTCTTCAGTATCGGCTAAAACACCTGTAGGGAATTGTGGTGGATAAGCGAGATTTACGCTGTGATACAAACGGAAATTTATGAAACCTAACATGACGGTGTAAAATTCAACAAAAATAGACATCACTTTAAAATCAACTTCTGCCTTTGAATGTGGTTTAAATGGATAGTAATGGGGTACTATCCAAGTAACTTTCTGACCCTTGATATCAGCCTGAAAGTAATATCCTTTGATAGATATAAAAACCTTTCTTAGTGATTTTGAGGCTATGACGTAGTGCAAGAATTCAATTGTTAAACGACGACATAAGTTTGACTGCTCGCGTGGTATTAGCCTTAAGGAAGGAAAAGTACTGAATAGAAACAGCAAAGTCAGGCAATCATCCAAGTCTTTAACAGCATCTATAAACGTTGGGTAGCGTTCTTTGACGATATGGTCGATTTTTAATTCTGGAAATTGTGCCAAGCGCCTCTTTAAATTACGGAAATCTTTAATAGCACGATCTCGTCCAGTCTTTTTGGCAAAAATCTGTTAAATAAAGAGTAATAAAAATTTTATCCGTTCAATTGGACTAACTATGTACGATGCACAATTCATGTATACGTACCTTGTAGTCACGTAGAGTCCAAACAACTGGCTCGTGCAATAAGAACCTAATATCTTTGGCATGATACAGTATTTTAATATCTGAAGCACCTTTTTGAGCTCTTCGGCGATGTTTAGGTTCCCTGGGGTAGACACCTTTTACAATGCACAAACGGCGAAAATCATTCAGAGATAACTGAAGTTTGCGTAAAGCTGCCCTGCGAGTTATATATTGAGTGGCTTCACCGGACTCGTACTACAAAATTATAACAATATTAGTTTATTTTCAAATATTATTTAGATTAATTTACCTTCTTCGGACGACGCATTTTAATTACTTCCCACTTTTAAAAATTCAATACAATGCAAAACACGTGTGCAGTTTACAGAAACGAGCACAGCGGCGGTCAAGAAGAATATTGGCGGCCAAGGCGAATTAAACCAGGTGGCATCGCTAAGCCGTTAAATAATTTTTTGGAATATTTGAACCAAGGCGAATTTATACATATATAAAAATTTTTTAAACATAGAGGGTAAAACATCTACTGATGAGTTGGTATGGCTACCAACGAAATATATATTTAGATATTGCTAACCCGCAACAAATAAATAAAATTTAAAACATAAATACTTGAGTACATGCTCTAATAAATATTAAATATTTTTTATTTGTTAAAATTAAAATTTATAGACATAAAAAATGGATAAAAATTCTGTTTTAAAAGATATTTTATTATAATTAAGTTGTGAATTTTTAATTCGAACTGAGTGATATTTAATCAAAGAAATTTTTAATTTTTCAGGCTTAAGTTCGTTTTCTCTAAATATAATTTTGTTATAAATTAAATTATTATTTAAATTAGAAAGAAAAATCTAGTGGCTCTTAATATTTGAACAGACAAAGAAAAATTAGACTGCGGGGAGGGTTGAACTGACATCGATGTTTCGAGACTAACCAGAGTCTCATCATCAGAGTTGTCTACCGCTTAGACCTCACTGCCACCACGGAAGCTGCAATCACATTAGTTAAAGATCCTCTATCATTAATTGAATCTGCTGAATTACATGTAAGTTTTTACACTACAGCTTTTATCATTTTTTAATGGGTTGGAACTTTACTATACTTTTTCAAAGTCTATCTTGTTCAAGTTGAGCTTTATTCTAGTGTTTCTTATTTGATTCCTAGGTGGCAGCCTTCGGCTACCAATACTCTAGAGGTTATGGAATGTGATACGTTATACATATGTATATACAACTGTTTTTTTGTATTGTATAAACAACTGTGATGTACAAACACATTCTTAGCTACGTGCCTTTAGTTTTATAATTAAGTTGTGAGTTTTTTATTCGAACTGAGTGATATTTAATCAAAGAAATTTTTAATTTTTCAGGCTTAAGTTCGTTTTCTCTAAATATAATTTTGTTATAAATTAAATTATTATTTAAATTAGAAAGAAAAATCTTGTGGCTCTTAATATTTGAACAGACAAAGAAAAATTAGACTGCGCGGAGGGTTGAACTGACATCGATGTTTCGAGACTAACCACAGTCTCATCTCTCGAAACATCGATGTCAGTTCAACCCTCCGCGCAGTCTAATTTTTCTATTTCTGTTGAAAACTGGTTAAATAGTTGATATTCTTCTCAATTAGTATCCACTTTACGAAAATTGTAAAGATGGACAATTGAACGCTGATGAGAGGTGTAGCGGCCTTGAAATCAGTACTGATACGTTCTGCTAAAAACGGATTGGATATAAATAATAATATTTTCCAACACAAAAAACTCTTAGTAATTTTGAATTTTCATTAATTCAATAAAACTGAACTTGAGCCTGATAATATTACTTTTCATATTTTTTTTTACCTTAAACAAAAAAAAAAGGCAAGTAACAGAAAAAAATGTACATATATGTGTATCGCAGGTACTTATTATTGTAGGTACATATGTACTATTAAATGCACTATTTATGTGCACATTAGTTTTACAAAAAAATAAAATTTATAAACTAAAAAACAATTCATATATTGGTTTTACAAAAAAAACATAAACTTAAACACAAATATTTTCACAAATGATGTCAAATATGTATGTGCAAAAATGCCAAATTATTTTTCAATAATAATGCAATTAACCGGGTAAAAGTAAGAGGAAATTTATTTTTGATGACATGAATTTTGAACCAATTAAGCGGGAAAATCAATTAACCGGGTTCAATTATCCGAGGAAATTTACATGTGTTTTCGTATGCAATATATTTTTGCCCGATCATGTGGTTCAATTAAGCGTGGAAACCAATTAACTAGTGCTGGCAAAGTATTGAGTAGTGGGTACCGAGTATCGAGTATTTTCCCTTTTTTTGGATACTCAATACTCAAAAGTAGTTACTCGATACTTTCAGAGTTGTATTTTGAAGCAAGTTGAGTGGCTAAAATAGTGTATAAAAATACAGAAAGACAACAATGTGTAAGCTACAAAATTAAACCTACCGCCGAAATAAAGCTGTCAATAAAATAGAACAACCACATGTGATAAATTACATTTTAAGGGTACTTAAAAATGTATATTAAGCTATGTACAGACGATTGGCAGATCTTACAATATTGTAAGATATGGCAATATGCTGACAACGTACTGACAATGATAAATTGTTACCAAAAGGTAAATTGTCAGTTCAGACGATTGTAAGAAAACCTTACAATTTCATTGTCAGACAATAAATTTATCTGCCAATAAAAATTGTCAGTTTACACGGTTGTCAGATTGTTGTGTGGAAAAATTGCCAGATGCCTTGTTAAACTTTATCAGAACTGTCAAATCCAATAGTATTTACGGACAACATTGCCAAAAGAAAAATTATCTGACAATGGTGCTATTGGCAGATGTATTGATTTAAACACATCTGCCAATAAAACAAGAGCTTACAATGTCTGACAATTATCTGACAATGGCAAAGTAGAGTGTTCTCACGATTGTTAGATGTCTGACAATATTATTGTCTTACAATTAACTGACAATGCTTTTTCTTGCAACGTTGCAAGACAAAAATTGTAAGTTCAGACGGTTGTCAGACATTTTCTGAACATTTTTCTGGCAATATTGTAAGATCTACCAATCGTCTGTACGTAGCTTTAGTTAAATATGTACATATATGTACATGTAAATATTATATTTTAATTTTTATATACATGCAGGGTCATATGTATGTTCACGCATATGTAAATATTTTCAATCCTTTAATCAAATCAAAACATTAATTTTCCAATGAACCCTTATATGCATAACTAAATTTTTTTTGATAATTTTTGAAGAAACTACTTCAATTTGCAGATAAAAACTATGCGTTTCAAATTCAAAAAATCCGTTAAAAGTATCGAGTAGTATTGAGTACCCAAATGAAAAGTATTGAATATTATTGAGTAATGAAAAGTAGTAGAATTTGCCAGCACTACAATTAACCGTAGGGTCAATTAACCGAAAAATACTGTATTTATATTTTAATTAATTTACTTGTTATCGGGTAGCTGATCCAATGTACATATACATTTTAGAGGTTTTAAGAAATATCGGAGCAAATTAATCGCCCAAAATACGGATTATCGAACCACTCCTCCATTTATGGACCGTCTCACAAACTTCTTTTAGGTATTTTATGATTTGGGTTTGCTTACATATTGGGCATATAAAATTTTTTGTAAAATCGGAATGGCAAGTTATCCTCCCTAATTATTGCATAGCTCTAGCACAAAGCGAATTAATTTAATTAATATGTTTACTATTTCATGCTTTAGCATTTATGGTTCGATTTTTAAAATTCGATAGGATTAATACGAGATTTTAACCTTCAGAATTATTAATTATTGGAGCTATTTGGAAATTCAAGTTGTGTTTTGTATAGTAGTACAAAAGGTAATTATAATATTTTATTGAAAAATCATTTCCTTTCAAACTTTTACAAAAATTTAATACAACTGCTACTTTAATTTATAAAATAAAGTATTTAAATATCAAGTAAATATTTTGTTGCTATCCAAGATTAATTATATGTATGTATGTATACTTACACATGTCCATAAATAAATATGTTCCTATGTAGGTATTAATAAATTATTAAACAAACAAGTATTATTTTCTACCCACTTCCGGTATTCTAAATATATTGTTATCCATAAATCCATGAGATAAGTTTCTTTTGTAGTCGTTCCATTCATACTGTGGAAGTTGTGTACCAGTATGATGATGTTTAACATATTGATATTCTACGGCATCTTGCTCCTCCACAGAGTTTTTCATAATATCCGAAGTATTTTCGCTAAAATAAGTCCAGTTTTCTCCATAGGGATCTTGAGAGAAAGGTGTTGGCTCTTGATGATAAAGGTTATTAAAGCTGTAGTCTAATTTGGCCCATTCATCAATATGACGCAAAAGAGGATCGCCCTTTTGAGATGGTGGTCGAAATGTCATTGAAATCCCTGATGCTGTAGATGTTTTTTTAACACCTAAGGTGGGTAAATCAGTCCATTTACCCAAAGCAAATGGGGCTGTGTCGTTTGTATTAATTAAAAACATGCCTCTCGTTGTTCTTTTAACATTTTCGCCAGCTTCTACTAAATAATTTGTGGCGGGACACATGCCTAGTAAATAAGCTATATAGGAACTACATGACCAGCCCCAAAAACCTTTTGATGAACGTATTGATTCCAAAAAGTATGTTGTTGCTCTCTGATGGCTACATGCGAAAGGATCTACACATAAGAAATGTTAGGTGATAAATTCGTTGCTCTAAAATAGTTAATATCAGCAAATAAATTACTCAGTGGATTATTGTTTGTGCAGCCGGGCTGAATTATGCCGCCATTCATATAAAAATCCGAGTGGCCACAACGTTCTAGTTTTCCTTGAACCAAAGCATTGGTATGAATAACATCTACATATTCAGCATCGGATGAATCTAGTTTATCTATGTCGGAGGACATAGCAAATAATGGCATGGCTGGATCTAAGCCTAAAGCAATCAAAAAGTTCAAAAAATGTGCACATACATACAAATGTACATATGTATGAATGTACATATGTATGTACATATGAACGTTTTTGGAATAAACTTTTTATCAGTACCATCAATAAATACTGCATTTACAGAATATAAAAATTTTGTATCGTTTAATTTTTAAGTAAAAAAAGCAAAAAAGGAAAAGAATTATAAGTTTCTATTTGAAAATCTGAATTTGTAATGGTAAGAATAAAAAACCATCGAACAAAATGGCAATGTTGTAATTAGGTTTAAATCTGTTAAGAAATGCTTAAGTTAAAGGCAAATTACTAAAGAAAGATTTCTTCCCTTTTTTGAAAAAAAGCATTTTTCCTAAATAAACAAAAACCCGATTTGAGAGACCACTTCCCGTTCATCAATTTTTAAGAGTTATACACCAAAATTTTAAGAAAAATATTAAGAAAATCGATGTTCATGAAGGAATTTCGAAAAAAGGATAAAAACTGAGACGGTCTAATGTACAGTGTCAGCTCGGCATTCGCGATAGTAGTAGGTTCTATAATCGCGACAGTTACGAAAAACGGGTTATATTTTTGCGATTTTTATATGTTTTTTTTTTTTAATTTGATTACAATGTCTAACCAAAAAAGGAAAATCCTCGTCTTGGTATATTAACCTTTTTGGATGATCTTGATCTTTAATTTTGCAAGTTTATTATTGTCATTTGTTGTGTAAATACGTCTCTTAAATATGTTAAAAGTTTAAATATATTTAAAGCCAACGATTTCTCAAAAATTAGAGATTTAAAAACGTTGCACTTTAAATAAAGCTGAGTACCCAAGAATGGAAAACATGTGATTCAAAATCTCCAATTTCTTTAAAAACGTTTAATATGTAAATATGTATGTATGTACATCATTAAAAACAATTCTAATTTTAAAAATTACGTACAATTATTCAATAAAATTTTGGGTTCTGTAATCGCGAAAATTCAGCTTTCGCGACAGGTCTGGTTTTTAATTAGTCACGAAAATCGAGCTTGTATTGTATATACATTTATGCGCAGTTGCTCTTTATTTCTAAATAATTTACTAATAATTTCTTAAGTAGTATATACAAGCATTTACTATAAGGCCTGTTGCATTTCAACTGACGATATGTAGGTAAATTCATATGATAATTGAGCCGTTTATTTTGAAAGGGGCATAAGTCACTTTTTTTGTTGATTGCAAATGTTTTACAAATGAAAAGATACCGTTTAATTTTATTTAGTGTTGCCATTAACTCAATTTTTTTGAAAAAGTGACTTATGCCACTTTCAAAATAAACGGCTTAATTTCAAAGTATCGTGTGAATAATTTTGTCCAGTTATGTACATGAGGCGGACATATACATACATATGTATGCAGGTTTAAATTTTATTTCACTCACCAGTTATTCGTGGTAACTGAAATGTACCCAAGCCATTAGCAATATAGTTAGACATTTGAGCTCCTAGAGAAAAGCCAATCACATGTATGTCTGAACTACCTAAATCCAAAATTCGTTCTACCAATTGAGCAGCACAAGTCCCAGCATGTCGTGTATTATGTACAGCACTAATATAACAAGGACTTGGCGAGAGTTTACTCCAATCAATATAAAATATGTTGTAGTCGCCTTTGGCCAAATACTCTTTGGAAAAAAAATAGAAAATATATTTTTAAGAATAATTTCAAATCAAGTTTATGAACAAACCCTTTTTCATCATTTGTAATGGATGCAAAAACATGTCCGAATTGTAGCCGTGTATTATTATCTTACTGGGATGTTTGCTATCGTAAAATGAATTTGTAAGATTTGAAGTATTTGGACTGTCATCAATTTGTAGGTATTGTCTGTCAGAAGGATTTTTGCGCGTATAAAGATAAAATGTTATATCCTTATCGGGACATTTCCTATTGATAACCCATTTACATGGTCCAATTGTTATATCTCGATTTGAGGATTGAGGTGGTTTTGTTGTTGATGCTGGCGGTATTTCACTCGCGTCATTATATGCTGTTGTCACTGTGCTGGCTGGTTTCAATGATGTATTAAAAATTTTTATTGTTTTGCCATTTGTTTGTGTTGAGCTTAAGTCCAATCCTTAGAAGTTCGTAATGAAAGTTACTAATTTTAATTTGATATCATGTCATACATACATACATATATAAGTATGTATTTATGTACATACATATGCATCATAAAAATATTTATCTAGTAAATAATATTGATATTCGGATGTACTTATTTCAAGCATAAGCCGATATGTTTTGGAACATAATGTGCAAAAGGTACCTCTGCTATAATTAATAAAACTAGATAAAATTTTCACCTTTGTGTACATGATTGAACAAAATTTTACTAAAAAGAAGATAATTTTTTGTATATATGTATGTATGCGCTATAAAACTAAATATGTAAATATTTTCTTTGCAATGTTCAATTTAATGGCGAATCTGTTGGAATGTTTTTAAAAACGGCACAAAAAAAATCTATATAACGATATATCGAATAAAACGTGGCGATCAACCAATGTAATATTTAAACTACGATATAAACCAGATTTTGAAATTTATTAATATCTGCTGTCTTACGAATTATTTATTTCCACTGAGTTACTGTGAGAATAGTATGTGAGAAAATTAGTTGAGACTATTTATTAAATGTAATCAAAATGATCAAAATATGAGTAGCTTGAATTATGCTTTTGAGACTTTGCATATATTTTTGAGCCATCGACAACATATACTTACATATGTACATATGTATATTAGTTATTGTTCAGTCAAATATCAAGAACTTTCGATTTAATCAACACGTTCTCTTTCGTTTATAGTCATGGAACTTATCATTCACAATTTGCATTGTGCTTCCGAATTTTAGTATATTTTGTGAACGCTGCTATTTATCATTTTTGAAATATAATAGTGTCAAAAGTTTGGTATAGAAAGCAATTTTGAATATTGAAAAATATTTTTGATGAAACAATGGACCCTTGCTCGTTTAATATGGATACATCACCAGGTGCCTAAGAAGAACCCACGGAATGAATGTTTCATTTTTTTTTTTTTTTTGTTTTGTAAAATTTGTATAAATTGCAGACACTGTAAAAACTTGAATGGCAACTCCGGCAGTACTGTTCTAAATTCCCTCAAGTATTAGACAAATATTCCGTTGAAAGATGCCGAACTCAAGCACCAAAATATTAATTTTATTCATATCATTTGCTAACTATTGCTCCCGTTCTAAAACAACACCAACAAGTATGAATTATTTAAAAAAATTTATTTAATAACAAAACGGATTAAAATACTCATTTATTTACTTATGCAAAATTAGGCAAATAATTTTTTAAAGTTTTTTATTAAAATAAACATTTGTATTTTGATCACGTTTATTGTACCTGACCTATGTTTTTTAATTAAATTAATGCTGAAACTTTCTATTTTTACGCAAAAAATGTACGTATACATGTATGTATGTATGTGTGTATATGTGTGCAAACATAATTAATAAATATGCATTTATGTACGTACTTATGTGTATTAGTACTTACCAATTATTAATGTAAAGAATAAGCAACAAAAGCTTTTGAGTTTTTCACGATATTGGTGAAAAATCATTATTGTATTAACAGCAAACTACATAAAATAATAAAATTCTTTTACTTCGCATATTATAAAAAAACATCACTTGTGTTTTATTGCGCAAAATTTTTAAATTTTTTACACTAATCCTTCGTTTTGTTTTCAATTATGAATTTTATTACATTTATACACAAATATAACACAATAATATTTTTAATATCCGTAACAGTTGTCACACTCAAGAGTTTGTTATAAACACTAAACTGTCTAAGAAAAACCACCACTAACAATTAACAGTCACTGTGTGTCGGTCAAATTTTTGCAGTCAAAACGGCTTTTGGTAAAAAGATCGAAATTCATAAATAATAACATTTATTAATGGTGTTGTAATAAATGAGAGTTATTTTTATTTTATTTTTAATTTTGAAATAAACTAAAGCCGCCGTTATGGAATTACACATTCTATATTACACTGAAAGAAATACCTTCATATATTCTCTGAATTTTGACATTGATCCAATGAAATGTTGCATTATTTTTCGGCCAACGTCACGCTTCATTGGATCAATTAAACTTGTTTCATTAAAATTATGTGAATGAAAAACTTCATAAAACTAATGGATATGTTTCATAGAATGAAGGTTTTTTTTTTCATTAGACAATTGCAATAATTTCATCACACTGATGAAACTTTTTTGTTATAAAATCATAAGTTGAATGAAATTTTTTCCTTATTCTAATAAAACTTTTTCATTAAATTTATGAAATCATTTCATTAGTTTAATGATTTTTTTTTCATTAGATACTTAAAATATTTTCATATAGGTAATGTTTTTAATGCTTAGATCAATGAAATAGTTTTATTGTATTAATAAAACTATCTGATTTGTTTAGCGAATTTTTTCACTAGGTAAATATTTTTTTTCATTAATCTAATGACCCTATTTCATTGGAACTGTGAAGTTCATAATTTTTTTATTATTATTTGATTTATAAGTAGCTAATTTTGACCAAAGCTTTCTGCAAAATTACAATATGTTGTTGTTATAAATAGAATGAAATTTTTCAATGAAACTATGTAAGCTAATGAAACTCCTTCACTGTATTCGTGAAATTTCATTCAAATTATGAAATATTTCATTGAATCAATAAAAAAAATCTATGAAATCGTAAGTAAAATTCTTTCAGTGTATGTATAATTTAATTACTCATAAATAATCTTAATACATATTAATTAATTTGCTCATATATTATTTTATATGTGTGTACATATATAGTTATATGTGTTCGTGTGTATATATTTTTAGGTATAATTATTTTAAGGTTAATGATTTTTATAACTGTTTTTTATGTTCAAACATTTTTACTGTACCATTAAATTATCTGCAAAATATTATGGTTTATTCATTAGAATGGCAAGTTTTTACACGTTTTTAATCGTTGATTTTATAAATTTCTTAAAAACGTATAAATATATTGTATTTATGTATACATGTATGTATATTATTGTACCTGAAGTTAATTTAAAATATACAAGTATTACGTATGTACTATGTACCATGCATGTCATTTAAAATGTTGATATAAATCTGCCCACTACCCTTTAGTTACTACTAACAACAATAAGACACAGTAAACGATCGATTTTTTTTATTAAAAATACATGCAAAATATTTTTATTTCTGCTAAGCATGTAAACACACTGTATGGCTAAACTGTGGCATTATGTAGCAGTTTCATTATTTTCGGCACAAAATGGTACATTTAGTGCTTCTTACTTTTTTAATAATTTTTTCATATACATATTAACCTCTTACTTCCTGGTGGTAAAATAAGAAAAAGCTGGTACTTGCAGTATTGTTTTTCTTTTCGATGAATTTGGTACACTCAACCAAAAAGCAATTAAATTCAAGGAAAAAATTCGTTGATTCAACGAATTTATGCAAAACTGTTTCAGGGTATACTGATAGATTATTGCCAGCATTAATTTATATTGTGAACGAAGTCACCCAATTTAAAGAGTGATGCCCCGAAAATCCCCATTCAAAAACAGAAAATCACCGGTTTTATCCCCAAAAAATATTTTAAGCAACGTCAAAAAAAAAACTAGTTGTTTTCAATTTTATGTATTTTATTACAAATATGTAAATAATTGCATTATTCTGATTTACATATGTACATATGTAATACTGCATACTTTTTTATGTATGAACCTGCCGAACATGTGTTCTTCATCGGTCCAGTATTTGGCAATTTGAAGACGTATTTAGAAGAAGTTTTAGGGCGTAACAATAGACTAGACAACATAGTTCCAATCATGTTGGAATATTTGCATTACACGCATGTTTGTAACTTTTTGAAATTGTTTCTATTGGAACTTACCAAACTCCAACCTACAGGAAGAGATTCGTAAAAGAATCAATATATTTTAGATAGGGACGCTTTCCCACACCGTGACGTTAAGCCTAGCGGCTTTTAGTGTGTTAAAGTCCGGCACTCTTTCGATGATTTTCATTTCAGGAATTTAAAAAAAGACATTGACGTATAAGCAAGTATCAACACTAGGGCCATAACTTTTTCACACTTTTTGCGAATATCAAAAACGGCATAGTATAGTCGTGTAGAACATTAAAAGTTATTGATAAAAAATATGATAATTTTTTCGGATGGTTAAAAGCAACCATTTTTATCTCACGGAAATTTTAAAAAATATACACCTGATATTTGTATATACAGGTATGTTCTGAAAATCACTTTTTCGTTTGTTTGTGTTTTTATCACTCATGAAAGTGGATACAAATTGGAAATGAATATTAACCAATTTTTCAACAATTTAATCATATATGTTACAGCGGGGATTTATTTTAGATCGAGTTATAATTTTGCACACTGTCATAATGAATCGGCATGTAGTATTTTAGAGTCCTTTCATTTTCCTTATAAAAAGTTTTCAACATTTTTATTCCGAGAAACATTTTAACTCTCTTGCACTTTTTTGAAAAAAAAAATTTTTTTTCTTCTTCAAAATAAGACAAACAACTTCACATTCAGTATGGTACGGTTCCAAATGTCGAATGTCCACAAACGCTACTCCCTCTATCCTTCCCATAAACTACATAAGTGGGGGTCATTCCCTGAATGCCAGTTTTAATACAAAAAATAAATGAACCACCCGCCTTAAATAGACACCTTGCTTGAGGCTTGGAGCTGTCCAATCTTAAATTACTTTAACAGTTTATGTGATGCAGCCGAGTTTCGCCCGACAGATGACATGTATTCTGGCATTCCCCAGAACACGACTACAATATTTTACTTCCTATCTCCTTCCAGTGATGTTGGTTTCAACAACAATACCTTTACCTTTAGAACTCGCAAAACAATGCTTCCCCAAAACACAAATTATTCTTCGAAAAAGTACTTTTCTCAAAATCTTTAAATTTAAAGGTGCATTAAAATTGGATTTTAAAAATTTATAAAAAAAAACATCTCTCAACTGAACGTGAGAAATATTTTCGTTCAAAATTCATGGCTACTGTTTCATATTACAAATAAATCATACAACAATGTCCTAATGTAGTGCAACCAATAGTTATTTTTTTAATTGAACCATTTTTTCTTCATCACTTTTATAGTTGAAACTCCCACCCATTTATTGAAACTTTCAAAAATAACACAACAAATTATTTGATTTGTTTTATTTAATTCACATATTGAAAGGTGTGGCCGCTTGGCTGGCAGTTGCTATGTCTATTCGCTGGCATTAAGAAATAAACGTGTCTGTCATGAGTTTCACATCTTGAATCTTTTCCGAATATTTTGGTGTCCTCACATTCAATTTTTTCGTTTTACTTTCGACTGCACTATGTGAAAGCAAATAGAATTTCATTTATTACACGATAAAACTAATTTAATTTGAAAAATATCTTTTTTGAACTTAAGTTTGATATCTTATCTACCTAATTCGGAAATAAAAACCAATATATGTTTGATAATAACACATGGAAAAGGAGATTTAAAAAATTCCAACATTAGCCACCAATCGAGAAAAAATATTCGGAAGTATGCCGGACAACAAATATTGTATTTTTTGATTCGGAAATTTTCATTCTAATTGAAAACGTTCGGAACTCATGACAGACAACGAAAATTTTCCTTTTTTTCCAACACATAAAGAAACTGCGTTAATTTTTTAGTGTAGCAAGTAGCACATCCCTGATATCTGCTAGTATACATAACTACGTACAAACTCTTGATTATATTACAATAAAGTGTTTATTTTGTTTGGAATTGAGCCTTTCGAACAATTTGTTTAAAAAATAAAAGATTTCTTTCTCAATTAAATTCTCTCTGGTTTAAACGACTGAAAACAAAGAAGAACGCTGTCATTCATAAGCCGATTAAAGATTTTGTAATTTTTTTATTTGGACGTTTCTGTCTTTCTGAGTACTCGTTTAGAGTTACGAATCTTAATCTATATAATTAATCATTTCATATTAAAAACAAACTACATATCGAGCCTTTGCTGCAATACAGTCTTTAGTTATAAGCACAAGTAAAACGAGTTTAAAGTAGAGAATTTGCTAACAACTTAATAGTAAATGAAAATTTCCTTTTTTGTTCTCAATAGTTTTGTTGTATATAAGACATTTGGATGAACATTTAATAAATTGTGAAAAACGTTATGACAATTAATGCTGCATTATTAACTCAAAAATTAAATTTTTTTTGAGTTATAATTTTATTGCAGAAAAGGTTGTATGCACATTGTACGTATTAAATTTTTTTTGAGTTATAATTTTATTGCAGAAAAGGTTGTATGCACATTGTACGTACATATGTAATTCGAAATAATCAGATTAAAATAAACATCAGTTTATTTTTCAAAATTTGTTAAACTCAATATTTCAAATAAATATCGTGATAACGGAAATATTTACTAAATTACATATGTATATGTAAATACATACATACTTACTAGTATAAATACATACTACATAGTCAATAACTTATTAGCAACACTACACTCGGAATTTTCTAAAACATTGCCACAGCAAGACCAATGCCGCCGACCGGGGTGGCCTACATGACCATGACCGCAACCATTGAAACCCGGCATACGACCATCACAAGCACATTTTATGCTTTTATTGCCCTTGCTCGAGCAAAACGCACAGCAATGATAGATGCCATTATGAGGACGTAGAGTACGAGCCTCAAAGCTGAACGGACTTCCCTAAAATAAGTCTTTTATTCATAATCACAATAGATAAAATAATAATTTAGAATTTAAGTTACCTTGATGGGTTTATCATTTATATTTATTGTCAGAACAATAATGCCCTGAGAGTCTGGCGTGAATGAGATAATATATGAACCATCTCGATTATCAGAAATCTTAAAAACAAGAGAATTAAACAATTAATAAATGCATCAGAAATCGTTTATATGTATCGTAGAAAAGTAAGAAAACAATCATTGTAATAGAGTCCAAGAACAAGAGGTCCAATATGACTTTTAGCGGACTTAAAAAAAGAAGGTTATCACTTTGGTTTTATTTTGTTTGTACACGCAGAGGAAAGACATGATTGCAAAATGTTCATGTCAACTAAGTATATCTGCCACAACCAAATAATTATTGTTTGAAGCAAATATGGTTGCATCAAACATTTTCAAAATTCTTTTTTTGTTTCTTCGGATGTTCTTGCAGTTTGGTCCTTTAAATCGGAGAGCGAGCTTTCCTCCAGATATAAAGGTCTCTTAGAAATATATCGTCAGCTAAAACGTAAACGGCCCTATCTAACACAAAATCCAAAATTTGTTCTTTGGTTGATTCTGATGCATTGCATCAAAATACACAACCACAAAACAATTTACACTTGTCTGACCAAAATTAGCGATTTTATTAACGAAAAACAAACGGCCCTATCTACAAAAGCTTTTATTTAATAAACGCAAAAAGACTTAAGTGATCGGTTGTATGGGCAACATTGAAAAATTACAAAAAAAACTGATAGATTTGAGCGTTGAAGAAATTGTTTGTTAAAGGAAAATGAAATTAGCTACAGCTTAAGGCATTTTATTTAAAAAAATTTAAGAAATTCATCTCAAAAGTGATTTTGTAAGAAATAAAGGAAAATAAGAAGGGTATAAATAAAAACCGCCATGTCAACGATGGATATAGCAGCAGGCACTTTTCAAAGGCTAAAGAAAATTGGAGGCACTGCAGTCAGCAAAACCGGATGAAGGGAAAGGAATATCAAGGTTTTTCTAAAGGAAACGTAAAAATTGTGCGTAAGCCTAGATAAATGAAGGATGCTTGTAAGTCGAAGTTTTGCGGAAAAAGTTCTTATTTTTCGGAAGTTATTCGTAAAGAGATTTTTGATTGATTTTGGAAAATGTTACTACCAAAAGATTGTCATTTTTTCTATGATAGCATACCCTTTGAAAATTAATTCATATTTTCTAAATTTATTCTTCAATTCTTGATACTTTTTAAAAGAAGTCTTTTTTTGTTTAATTTTAATGAATTATTTTAATTTACTTTTTGTGATGCAATATTAAAATAAATTAATATGTAATAAAAATGTTTATAATTAAAATAAATGATAAAACTATTTTGCATTAAAGTGTAGATAGGGCCTTTGGTTTCAGAAAATTAAGGTACAAAAGGACCTAATTAACATAGCCATTCAAATATCACAAAATTTTAATTTATTCTGCCAGAAATCAATTTTTCACATCTTTTTTAATAATAATGGAGAAAATCATGCTGATTGAAACTATACTTTTGGTTTAAAACAGTATTTTGCTTCTCCTGTAAAATTTGAAACATGTTAGATAGGGCCGTTTGCGTTTTAGCTGACGATATGTAGCAAATGAAGCACTAGCTGCACTCATGCAGGAATCAAGAAATCGAGCAGACTAATTGAAAAGCGTTTGTCTTACTTTAATGCTTCCCATGTAAGGACAGTTTTGAATAAATTCTGAAATTCTTGACGGAATTTGTAGATTCCATTCCGACTTCCTAATATTATGTGTTACAAACTGGGAAACAAGGGTCTGCCTGTTTAATGCAAAATAAGATTATTCAAAAACTCGATTTGTGTTTGTGATAGTTAAATACATAAAATTCTATGATCGCTCAGTACATCTAGAGTTGGGCCTAAAGAAACACTTTCTTACCTCTATTGGTAACAATTTTGTGTGATTATCCTTGTATTTTATTTGGCATTTTATTTGAAGTCCTCCATGACAGAGTGAAGCACCATCAGCATCTCGAGATATAAGTACCAACTCAGCTTTCTTGTGCAGACGTAACTGAGAAATGCCTTTGGAAGTAAGTACGTAAAAACTATGCATTATATTGTATTCGAATTCGTTATCTGTAAATTTAAATATAACTCAAGCATAACCTGATCAGAGCTCACGCTTTTGAGAGGGCGTTACCGACTACAAGTTTTAAAATAAATTATATAACAATTGCACTAAATTCATAGTTTTGTTTGAATTATTGCGAAAAAAATCATGAAAATTATTCAGCTGAATAAAATAAATTCTAAACTAGTACAAAGGTTGTATTACTCGAATAAAACTTACATAATTCAGTTACAGGACTTAAAAAAAACTCACATAAAATGTGTATACGGGTACATATTAAAGTTTTCTTTAGAATTCGTATCATAAAGTTAAAAGCTCAAAAAATAATGTTCAATTCTTACCATCCCACTGTATTGTGCACAAAGATGGATCCACTATTTGCATTGTAATTATGCCAAACAGAGGTATATCATTTTGATTTCTAGTTTCGGGTGCTCTAATTTTTGGTAGAAAATGTAACGTATCTGAAATCTAAAAATTAACATGAATAATGAATATTAATAGTTTTGTTTCGATAACATATTCAATCATTCATACACCTTGGGATCGACGGGTGCTTTGAACTGTTGGCAATATTCAAATCTTTTTAAAAGAATTTTCATAAATGATAAAATTTCCACATCGGATGCAACATCCGTTAGTTCTTGACTAAACTTGACCGCCATCAGAGCATCTTGAGTTCGTTTTTCTGTCATGAATTATACAAGTTTTCAATCAATATTTGAATATTTCTGTAAAATTTCTTTTGATATACCCAAATCTATTTGTTGCTCTAAAATCATTTCAACTTTAGATTCTCTCGCTCTGTGCACTTGTTGTAACAATGTATTTTTGTGAACTTCGATAGCTTCAAAATAGCTAACCATGAACTCTTCCACTTCTGCCTGAACCTCGTCACATTTACGATTTATGTTTCTAGCAATTTCATTAAGTTTTGCTACAGAATGTTCGGCATAACAGCAGAGAGGTTTTGTTTGTTCAATTGTATCTCTTAGAATTCGTCCAAAACTATGAATAGATTTTGAAATAGTTTCGTACTTATGTCCTTTATGTAGTAGTATTAAACAATCGGAACAGGCCACTTGTAGGCATACTGTACAAAAAGATTTAATATCGAAACCTGGATGCATGCTACATTGTAATGTAAACTTTGAATTATCTATGAAATGAGACTCCTGCCCTTTTTGGGATCGACGCAAATCGATAATATTCTTGATGTTATGCTGTGTTGTACACTTTTGTCTCTCATGTGACTCCTTACAGAGAGTACATAAATTTAACATACAAGTTAAACAATGGTAAGTAGCCTAAATTTAAATTGAAGCAAATTATTATCCAATTGCTAAAACCCATACATACATATGTATCTATGCATTAAGTTTTACTAACGTTTCTTTCTTCATAGCACAGACTGCACCAAATTCGTGTCATTATCTCTTTTCCTACATTGAAACGTATTTCTTCAATTCTTCTTACAAGTAAAAAATTCTGAGGCAACTGACGTAAACCTCCAACAGGAACTTCTGTCGGAAATTGACATACTTTACAAATTATGATTCGAGTCATGTCTGTTTGCAGCCGTTGAGTGACTTGACAACTTTGTTGAGATGTGCTGTCAGTTTTATTCTACTTAAAAAAAAAAAATAATATGTGTTGTCAGTTTCAGTTAAAAGGGACCTATGGATGAAAAAATCGATTTTTACTTTTTGGTGATTCTTAAAATAGACAATACGCTCTTTCTAATTTAGCAAACCGCAGTTTTCTAACTGCATTACTTTTGTCATAAGTAAGCTTTAAAATACAGCTTTGATAAGAAAAGAAAAGAACCCGATGTAACAAAATTTCTTGTAATTGACCTTTCGGGATTTTCGGGACCGACGATTACGAATCTGGTATTAAATTTTAAAAATCCTAAATGGTGGATAAGGTTTTTTTTTAATTGATCAGATTTGTTTTAAAATCATTACTTACAGGTTTTTGCGATTGCTGATAGTCCGCCATATTGGATCTGCCATTTTGAATTTTCAAAATCCAATACTAGATTCGTAATCAGCGACCCCCAAAACCCCCTTGTAAAAGGTTTCGAGGTATAAAACCGTTCAGGCGTTTCAAAATTAACTTAAAAATCCATAGGTCCCTTTTAACTTAAACTGACACATATAATAAAATATTTTGAATATTATTATACGAATAACTCAATTTTCTAGTTGTGATTAGAATGACAGTTTTACCTTTAAATTCAAACGATCTGATGATTTCTTTCGTTTAAAATTAAATGATGATCTTCGTTTCTGTTGTAATGGTGAATTTGACAAGTCTGAATCTGGGGAAGCGCAACGGGTACTTTTACTTAGAGAGTTCAAAACTGAAAAATTAGAAAACAAAATAAAATTTACAATAAAAAGTCTGATTAAGGAAATATAACGTAATCAATTTTATTAACGGAAAAGTAAAAGTAAATATGTATGTATAAAGAATGCGGCGGATCTTGCCGGTAGAAATTCCTATTAATTTCAAGCTTAAAATACTACAAAATTATAGATTTTTTTATATAAATAGATGTATGTATGTATACTAGTTGTAATTTTGTAATTACGTCGAAGTGCTTATTATTATTAATATTTCTTGATATTTATGTACATACATAGGCTAAGCTTCGAAATGTTATAATCAGAGAAAAATTTGACATTGTTTATAAAATCTAAGTGAAGTTGGATATTAAATTTTCATATGTGGCTTAAACTACATATGTAAGTTCGAAGTTTAGCCTACATATATAAATATCGACAAATATTTATAGATTTTTGTTTAAAATTTTAACCAGTATTTAAGTAAAAATTTAATGAATATCAATAACCACGAAGCAATATGTACTATATGATTTTTTTTTATATATATATTATGGAAATGCTTAAAAGCAATAAGCTGCAAATGTTTTACCACCGAAAAAGGGAAACGGAGAGTGACAAGGCAGTCGAAAAAATCGGCAAATTGGCACTTTATTCGCACAATGGTCACGGTGGCCAAATGCAATGTTTACATAAAAACGAAATGAAATAACAGAACGAACATAGCAAAATAAAGAACAGGAAACACATGTTCAAGCAAATACAATTTATGCGCACAAATACTCATGTATGTATGTGAGTCCATACATGCGTATTATGTGTTGTGCAGAAACATAGATAAGGGTATCCCTTTTTCTAATTTTATGGTATGGCATAAAATATTAAGATGAAATTTAAATAAAAATTTGAAATTGTGTGACCAATTAATTCATTGCAGAATAGCAACTTCAGATAATAACCAATTTTTTGGCTAATTTGGGTCACTCCGTTTACAAAATGTGAAAGCTTAATTCGTCGTATGTACATACATATGCATTAGTGATGTTACGAAAATCAATTTTTAGTATTCGCCAATACGAAAGCGAATACGAACATTTCAAACAATAGTCGCCGAATACGAATATTACTTTCAAGGTTTAGAGCCACTTAATATTTCAAATTTAATTTAAAAAACTCCTTTCCTTTGCATCAGTAACAATAAATTGAAAGAAACTACTTTAGATATTTAACATTATTATGGCATTGAGAAGCCAAATTTGTAGACCTCTACTGAACACTTTTACCCACATACTTTCAGATTTCCTTTTTCTCCCTTAGTTTGTCCTTTTTATTTGTAATTCAGTGCTGTTTAAGAGCGACATATTTTCGCAGAAGGCGCAGCCACCTGTGTCGGTGACCTTTCACATATTAAATTTTAGTTCTTCTATTTTTGAAGTTCAACATTCCTCTACTGAGAACTAATTACTAACTTAACTTTATATGAATATTTAAAACTTTAACTTTTAAATGCTGCTTGCAAAATATATATTTGTGTCTGTTTTTAAAAAAAGGTCAAAGATAAAGGGTTTTCTTTAAATAAAAATTATTAAAAATTAATATACATATGTATTTTTGTACATTTTATATACTTTTTTAAACGTTATGTATTTTTTTTTTTCTTTGGATAGTACATATGTGCAAATTAATCGAGAAATATTCGCTTGAATTTGACGAATAGGAATATCTTGAAATAGGCGAATAGTCGAATACGAATTCGTAACATCACTTCTATGTACTCGTATATTGATGTTGCATGTTTCAAATAAATTCGACGTGAAGTTAAGAAATTATCACTTTAATAATACTAGATATTTAGTTTGAATTCCAAATGTAAAAAATTTAAAAATTAAAATATTTTTCATAAATTTAATTAGTTTTATTAAGTTTTAAAAATTTTTTTTAAATCAAACAAAATTTTCTTAATATGTATGTATGTATGTATGTATAAACAAAAATCAAACGGTTCATGTGTTTGAAAATATTTCATAAATTTTCTCAAAACAAAATTTTACTTTCAGGGAAATGTTTATTTAATAAAAACGAAAAACGGATATTAAAGAAAATAAATTTTAAAAATTATCAAAAATTTCCTGTAAAAGAGATCAAATTTTCCCTAAAATATTGCTAAGAACTCTATCGACCATTTCACCTCCACTTCAAATACTATTTATGTACATACAACATATATATGTACTTAACATCCCCCTCTTTTCATTGCTGATTAGAGAAGACCAAAAATGCATTTTCGAAATCCCTTTTTCAGTTTTAATATAAAAAGTATAAGTACGTTTGTATATTAATAGTATAGAATCGTCCATAAGGTAGTAGTGGTGGTAATGTACACATACATTTAAACATATTTTGAACAGAATGAGGGTGGAATAACATCCTTAGGAATTAAATGTGAAAACTTAAAAAACAGAGAACACAAAAACTATTTTGCTAAGAAAACTGTGTGGAAAAGTGTAATTTGAAGAAAATTTAAGAAAATGTCTTGAAAATTAACAAATATTTCATGGTCATAGGACTTCAAAATGATTATTACCAAATACTGTAAAAGTCCTCGTAAATTTCGCATCATTTTGCTTTTGATGATTGTCACACTCATAATTATAACATTGTTAATACTAAATAATGGTTTGCAACATGTCAACACAGAAAGACTAATCAATGAAAGATTCGTGGCTCAAGCTTATGCTGGACCACCACAGTTAAAGCCGCAAGAAAATGATAAAGGTTTGATAATTTTAAAATCGTCTCGAGAAAACGGTGTTATACAACTTGAAAAATATGATGAACGGCAATTGAAGTCGCGATTAATTGAAGAGAAAATTCACAGTATAAAAGAACAAACAAAGCAGTTGATACAGGATCCTGAAGAAGAACATACCATAATGGAGAGTGTAACCACAGCTATACATATCTTTTACACTGCTCCTGTACAATGGTATAAGGCCCGTAAGCCGTCTGTGCCAAAAGAAATTCTCAACGACTTTAACACAACCGATAATGTCACTCAAAAGCCAGCAGCGAAAATTTTAAATAGTGCTTTCTATCCAGCTATGGGCTTATACAAACCCACTCATGAACTGTTCGAGCAGCACTTTCAAAATATTCGCAATTGTGGTATAGGCGTACTCATTTTAACCTCTAATGGCAAATCTTCTGATTTAGAAGTATACAATATAATATTCCAGTTGGCACCGAAATTCAATTTATCCATTACCTTTGAAATAAGTGTAGCTGGTAATCAGTCGTTACGATTCCTGCAGCAAGAACTAAATGATATTCGAACATTCTACCGATCTCCGGCATTTTTTAAAGTGTATTCGCAAACTCGTAATGCCTTAACACCTGTCATTTATATAAGTAATGCATATAAATTAGTGGATTCTCTAGCCTCTAAAGCATTTTGTAAATCGTCCGCATCCTTAAGATTTATATTTGATGCTTTCTATATTGGTCATATAAGGTAAGATCTTACCTTGTCTTTATTCTTGTTGCTGTTGTTCTTATTTGCACATATCGATTTATACAAAAACTTTAGTTCTTGAGAAACAAATGATAAATAGTGGTACCACTACTGTAATTTAAACTAAAAAGAAAGAAGAAAAATGGCCCAAAAGTTTTGTATTAAAAATAACAACACGAAATTTGGAGCTACATATATTTTATATATTTCTGGGTCGTTTTTCGTTTTTCATTTTGGGGCCGTTTTTCATTGGCATCATATTTCCTACTTGAGGAGAAATAAATAACCATTGGAAAAAAAAATATTTTTGGTGCCATTTTTCATAAAGCCAAAAAAATACTTTTGTGCACTTAAGGCTCGACATACAACTTACACGTTTTTCTTTCATTATTAGATTAAAAACTCATGCCGATTTTATTAGACGTCTTTGCTTAGATGGATTTTATAGTAAATTGCCCAGTAATGGGGCCACGTTTGCCAGCACATGGAAAAATTGGTCATATCTTAAATCGTTTGCATTAACTTATAAAATGTTGTTTGTACCAACAGTAGGTCCAGGCTTTGCCGAACGCAACAAGTTTCCACGTCATGGTGACATTCAGAGACATCGTAGCAATGGAAGGGTAAGATATTTATTAGTATATTATTTGATTGTTAGCAATTTTTAAATTATTTCCTAATATTAAAGTATTATGGTGTAGCATGGCGTACTGCTATTCTAAATCATGTTGGTTTCATCAATATTGCCAGTTACAACAACTGGGCGGACGGCAGCCAAATCGAAGAAGTTATTCCAAAAGCGGGTTTCCTCGATTACAATCCTGGTGCAAAAAGCAAATATGTAGATCTAACCACGCATTGGGTGGGTAACTTTATAAAGACACGCAATGAAGCAGCAACCGCTTCCCTCCAAAGTGACAACGGTCATTTAAGTTGTTATGAATATTTAAACAATACAATTTGTTAAGATGGTCTCAGCAATAATGATTTTAAATCAAACTCAATATAGGCCAAATTTATTTACTTTACACACACACATACATATAACAAACAATTACATACTTTATTACTAAGAAAAACCAAATTCTGAAAAGTGCTATTAGCTAATATCTTTATACTTTTAATTATTGTAATACTAAAACATACTTTAAATTTTGCCAAACACCAAATTTGCAATCTAATAGAAAATTTCTCACTAAATATAAGAATGAATCTAATTACTTTGGCAAACTTGTCTCAATTGTAGATTTCAATAAATCCAGTCGGTACAATCGTTAAACAAATTCAAATTTACACTATTAAAAAATATAATCACTTGTTAATTTATTCTAAATAAATATGTACATATATGTGGTCAATAATTGCATATACATAGTAGTATGTACTTATGTAGATAAAACATTATTTAAACAAAATTTTTTAGTAGATACTCAAATTATAGCTTTACCTTTTTATATAAATATTTAACAATACATACTATGACTGATTATAATAAATTTCTTTCAAATTAATAACTGAATAAACGGTCCTGTTCTCTAAACCGAATGTGAGTAAACTTTTCGTTTTCAAAATGAATTACAGTTTTTGGTGTTCTCCAAAATTTCTTTTCAAAAACCCAATATGGGTATTTGCATGGTTGCGTACGTGACAGTCGCAGGTATTCAACGTGAAGAAAATCAAACTAATGCCCAAATATTTTCTTCCTCATTTAGGTTTTTGGGAAGCAATTTTAGAGCTCTTTATTTAGTGGAAACCATGGGTGCTGTAAGATTCGGGGTCCTGACATATTCGTCAACAAAAGCTGTTAAGTGACAAAAAATAGAAGTGGTTTTTTTCTATATTTACTAAAGTGCTAAGCCAGCGAAATAAGCTAAAAACTTTTATGTAACTTATTTGGATATTATTAAGGGATAGTTTAGCTTTATTTTCATAACTGTTTTTTTTATGATTTTATGTTTAGTTTTATTGATACAAGCCATAATACGAAGCGTGACGTGACATTGCGTTACGTGACTTTTTTCCCTTATGATAAACTCGAATAATTTTTGCTGTAGTTTGGTTTTAAAGTTTTAATTCAACGAAAATAAATGAAAATTCAACTTCAGGTCAATGTTTGAAAAGGTACATAAGAATAAAAAAATAGTAAAAAAAGGTTATTTATTAAATATCTCTCTTTGACGAAATTGCGGTTCGAGCTACTTTTATTTGTAAATCTTCTTCGCATGATAAGTAGTGAAGTTTCTGCATGCCTGAGATATTCGGCACTTCTTTCCATTTTTCCTTTAACGGTGGGGAAGTCTTTCAATTTCGTCTGCACTTATAAAATTTATTTATTTATGTGGTCTCGTGCGCAGTCGAATAAAGCTAAGGCGTCGTGCAAAATAATATACTTTGCTTTCGTTATCTGCCAAACTTTTCTTTTAATAACAGCTCCTACTCCATCGACTGCTCCTTTGCCATGATAAGTGGCAAAGAAGTTCCATTCAATGTATTTGCAGCCGAATTCCACTAAAAAATTTGGTAAACTCCTAGCTATAAACTTGTTTTTGAATTGGCTGCTGCTTCCATCTGAGAAAATTAATTTTTCTCTCATAATATTGGATAAAAATAATTGTTTAATAACTTATAATTTTTTGGCCGCGGTAGACCTTTCTGTGGAAATACCCATATGTTTTTTTTTTCATTTGGATTAAAAAATAATTAAAAAAATCTATTTCAAAAAAATATTATCAATATTTTGAATGTTGAACTTCAAAAATAGAAGAACTAAAATTTAATATGTGAAAGTCCACCGACACAGTTGGCTGCGCTATCTGCAAAATTATATTCCCCAACCAACACATCCGCATCGCGGATGGATTTTTTCCAATTAAATTTAAAATAAAAAAATTCAAGTGGCACTAAACCTTAAAAGTAGTATTCGTATTCGTAAACGCATTCGGTACATAAGTATATTCGCGAATACTAAAAATTGATATTCGTAACATCACTAGTACATACAGTGCACTCGCGAAAATATGAACACCCCAAAATATGAACAATTTTTTTCTTCCATTTGAACATTAAGAGTATTTAAATATACATAATATGAGCATAAATTTTTAACTTTAAAAGAAAAATCGGAAGTTTTAGAGCATTTACAAAAAGGAGCAACTGTTACTAATTTAGCGAATAAATTGAAGATGAAGATGACTAAATGGAGGAGCCAAAAAATACTATAAAATCAGGGGAAGCTGTATTAATTTTTAATAATGCATTGGAATGGGCTGAAAGTGAAATGGTTAATCAACGAGATTTGAACGTATTGAGGCAGTTAAAAGAGCGAGCCATTTTAAAGGCGATTGAGCAAAAGAAACAGCAAAAAAAATCACGGATTTTTTCACATAACTTTGTATTTTCATAAACAAATTATTTTTAAATATGTACAATAAACAACAATAAAAAATTTAACATAATAAACTTTTGTTTTTAGGGTAAAAATGTTTCTAAGGGGAAATTAGATGCCTGGTTTTAATTAGTTCATATTTCGCTTGCGCGCTGTACTACAAAAATGATCAAAAATTGTATATTTGACGAAATGAAATAAATTTGTATTTATGAAAGTTTTTAATTTTAAATTTTTTAACACACGAAATTTTCATTTGTACTCAATTTTGCTGAAGTAAATCGAATGATTTACGGAACATCAAGTTGAAAATCATTTAGCTTAAAAAATTTCTCGTTTTTGAAAATGATTCGTTTTACTGAACATCAAACAAAACAGAAAATGGTATTTTTCAAGGTTTTTGTTTTTATCAGCTGGCACAATTGTGACATAGCACACTAAATAATGATGGGGTGTTCACACTTGGCATATTTTGGTGTGCTGTTATTTTATGACATATGAATTTATGACTACAGTGTGAATACCGCAAATATATTTGGAAAATATTTTCTTTTTATTAGTCCACAAATCTATGTATAATTTTGTGTCTAATATAAGCATAAAATTAGGAAAAATTTCTACAAATTTCATACGTTCATTTGTTCTTGTTCTATTGTTCTAATGCTACATAATATGCTAACTAACCTTTGAAATTCTCTTCTTCAACCTTGTTATGAGGCGGTGAAACTTGTGTTGCTTGTGATTGTGACCAAAACGGTATACTAGCATCTTGTTTAAAATTTTCATTAACAATACATTGAAAACAATATGAATGTAGACAATTCAAACTTCTTGGATCCATAAACAGTTCATTGCAAATTTTACATTGCAAATCATCCGGATAGAGCGAAACTTTGGCTGGTACTTTTGGCGATAGGCTTTGAAGTGGTGAGGCAGAGGGACTTTTTAATAAAATACAATTAAGTTAAAGAATATAAAATTCAACTGAACTATCAGACTACTTTACCTCGTTCGGTTTGATGCGGTTTCAAAGGATTCCGAGGGCGATACATTACTAATAGTCAATAGAGAAGGTGAGGGATATGTTTCAGCATTAAAAGTTTGTTGATTTGTCGGTGAATTCGATGCGGTTATAATTTTTAGTTCCGGTATTTGAGTCTTTAAAATTCCCATATTATGTTTGTTGAAATTGCTACATGAGTTCGCATGGCCTGTACCATCTGGTTTTATTTTAATTACATCTAAATCAGCTCTTGGACCATTGCTACTGAGGCTACTACTTCGAACGGAAACTGAAGAAGCAGCACTTAATATATTATCCAACAACGATTCAGGGGAAGTAGAGGTTTCCGTAATGTGTTTGTTAACATCCGAACCAGACGATGATCTACGTCGCATGGCATTTTTAGATATATTCGAATCGCTTAAAGTGTGCCAATTTGAGCCACTTATTGGTGGTATAAGGACAGTAGTTTTTCTTGAACCTGCTTTTACATGTGCTTTTCCTGCACAAAAAGATGTTAATTTTATATCCGGTAGTTTTTCTATTGCGTTGCGTTCTTCCTGCTTTTGTTTTTGTCCTTGTGCTGAAACATTTATGGGTACGATTGTAAAATTAAGCAATGACGCAGGGGATGAATTGTTGTTGGTGTTGTTAAATAATTTACAATTTTTCCATTGCACTTTGTTTCCACCGGTATTAGGTGCAGATGTGTTGGTTATTTCCGTATTGATATCGTTGGACGTTGACGTTTTGATATCCGTTTCCGTATCAGTTGATTTATTAACCGCTTGAAATTTACCGAATGATGTTTTATTAAAATTTTCCCATTGCTTGCTCGAAGACTTCAGCCCAATTTTTTCCGTACTCAAGCGTATGTCTAAAGTTTTTGTATTTGTATTTTCAAATTGTTTCGAAGTAAATAGTTCCGGTATTGAACTACTTTCATGCTCTATTTGCTCTTCTTCGCCTGCCTCTTCATTAAAGTCCATTTGCTGATACACATTATCAAATGTTTCTTCTGGTACTTCCCATATTTCATCGTCCTTTGAATAATTTGAAAGGTTTGAGTTTTCTCGCTTAGTTTGTTCAATACATTGCTCAAAATCTTCCGATTTACGACGTATTTCATATAAAAAACTGCAACTCATAATTGTTAGAATTTTATAACACTATTTTTATTATTTATATAACATATTAAATTGTACAGCTAGGTGGGTGGTGTTAAATTGTGTTTCCACTTAAAGTTCTATTTCGGTCAACGTTCGAATGTTGACTAAATGTGTGTTAATGTCTGAAAAGTGCTTCTGGTTTTCTTTTGCAATTGTTGCAAGCTCTTGACATAAAAACAAGTCTTCTATGATTCCCGCTAATCTAATTAGCATTTCTTGCATTTGTTTACGTTTAGTTGTCTACGACACTATTGTCGGTGAAGTGAAAACATGTTGCACATGCACTGTATTTAAGCACATTTCCCCATACATAAATATGTGCATAGATAAATATGCATATGTACATACCTACATATTTGTATGTGCATTGTAGGTACAAACAAACATAAATATGTACATATGTATGTAAGTAAGTACTTGAGGTGGAAATTTTACAAACTTTTTAACATTTTGTTCTATACCTAAATTCCTAACCTAACATCACCAAGTGACACTTTATATGGAAAGCAAAAACAAATATATCATTTTATTCGTGCAAATACTAAAGAATTTATGTTATTTTTTTAATTATTATTTGTTATGGGATAGCTAATCTTGCTTGTGCTTTAGTAATTCGCAGATATTATTTGCGAGTTCATGAATGAGGAGACGAGTTTTGAAACTTTACAAACATGAATGGTAAAGATCTACTGATGAGTTGGTATTCAGCTACCAACGAAATGCATATAGATTAATTAACTAACCCATAACAAATAATAATTTTTTAAAAGCAAAAACAACTATGCAGGAAATGTCGATAGTGAAACTGTGTCAGTAACATTCAAAGTAATGAAAAGTATATTTTCTAATAGTAAGATTAGAGCTGTGCCAAATCGTTAAATATGTACATACTTATGTACATATGTCTACATTTTAACTATACATAAAAATTATAAATGCCAAATATATGTATGTATAGATGCTGGTGTATATGCAGATTAAAAAAAATATTATTCCTATTGAACTAAAATAGAAAAAAACTAACAATGTTTACAACCGCGGTGCCCACAAGTTCCTTAAGCGCCATGGCCACGTATCAAATTGGCTTGACAAACAACATGTATGTGTTGGTAAATATTATTTTGCTTAACACAGCAACGTGTGAAATTCATGCCGTCAAATTTCATTTGAAAGTTATTTTTGAATGATAAGAACGTGTTACGTTTTTGGTCGCAAAATATTTTTTGCTTACAAAATTTTCTTAATTTTATTTATTAACATTTATAATATTAATTATCTTACATTTTTATATGCGATTGACTTACAGGGCCCATGGTATAATAAATAAGGTAGTCTTGTCCCTAAAACAAATACAACGTAACAAAAACAACAGGCATTTTGTTAGTGTAAAAACTTGGCTGTTGTCAAAATGTGATGTGTAAGCAAAACAAAAATTAAATTAAAAAAAATCAATTGCATAAAATAAAAATATAAGTTAAAATTATTTACAATACAGAAAACAAAAAGGTGTTGATGTATGTATAAAATCAGGATGTGTCTTTTATTTGGGTGTTGGAACAACTTTCCTTCCCCCTTTGCAAATTTTTTTTGCAGACACTACATACACGCATTTTAACCAATATTTTTAATTTTAATTAAATATTGAAAATTTTTCACGCTTGTTTTTTCACTTTTTTAAATTTTAATTAAATAAAAAAAAAATGTCACAATATTTTTATAAAAACATAACAAAGTTTTGACAACAAAAAAACAATCAGCTGATGTCAATTTTAGCTAATGCGACTACCTTATAATTAATATACCTTGACAGGGCCTTTATATTAAATTATTATGAAAATAATTAAATATATTTTGTTAGTTTTAATTCAATAAATACATATAAAAATTTTCATAACATTTACATTTTTTTTTCAACATTTGGTTTATTTTTAATTAATTTAATTTTTAAAGCAGGCAAACAGCGATAAAATTTAATTAATTCCAGTATGAAATTTTTTATCCATTTTTTATTTATTGCCTTATGACATTTTACGTGTACGATATTGGCGCTGCGCACACTAAATAAAAATAAGATTTGAATTACATCAACACATCAAATTTGCTTCAAATTACTGTATAGACGGCAGTGAATATCTAAATTGTTTTGATTTTCGTCAAACTCACATGAACATATACGTGAGAGTTTTTTTTTCACTAACACAATCAAAAAAAAAACCTTGGTTTGTCAAGCCAATTTGATACGTGGCCATGGCGCTTTATGGAGGAGCAAACACCAATACATATAAAGAAAAACAAATTTTTATTAAAAATTTTTTTGTTGTAAAAACAAATACATGCAAAGAAAACACAAAAAATATATTTCATATGTATATTTATTTCATACCATACGTTAAACAAAAACAAAATGTACATTGATGATCGCTGTCGTCCATGGTCTAATAATCAGGTCTGCGCAAGAAGGAATATGGTTTTTTGTAGGGTTGTGTTTTGACCGTTAAATGATCTGCAAAAATATGTTAAGTTACTTCGGTCTTGTCAAAAGTTGTTTACATTTTTGGCCGCCATAATGAATATTTTTGTTTACGTTATGCTTTTTGTTTTTGCATAACCACTATGTATGCTATGTATACAGCTTTTTTTTTGACAACATTGGCTAATTTTTACACAAACAAAATGCATGTCGTTTTTTATTGTTGTGTTGATAAGCGCACCTTATATTATTCCACCATGGCTGTCGTCAATGTTTACCAGCAAAGCATACGAAAGTGTTGTTGCTTTGCTCTTGCGTGTATACAGTGAAGAACGACAAAAAAAACTAATAAGACAAAGTTGTTTGCGTATTTCGCATTGAGGTTGCTGAGTGCTGTATGAGTATATTAAAACACACAGCCTATAGCTAAGAGTATTACAAAAACAAATGAGGATGAAGAGCATAGGGCCTGGGCACCAATGGTTTACAAACAACAAAATCCGACATGAGTGAACGAACGAACGAAATGAACGATGAAACCAAAATACCCATCAGACCAGACCGCTCACTGAGCAAAAAGCGCTCCGCAAAGAAACCGGATCCATTCGTTCACTACAGTGATTCGTTCCGTTGTACCCGTTCGTTCCGGAACGACACAGCTCTAAGTGAGATACACAAAGTTGTAACTTTTCATTATTTTCAGTCATTTCGCTTTGGCAAAGGCGTATTCATAACAGGTAAAATTAATACTACAACAAAGTACAAACAATAAAAACATATGACATATCCGCCCCTATGCTTGCATGTATAAATTTTGACATGTCGGCCTCCATTATGCAAGGAAAAAGTAGATCAGCTATGTTTTCAACTTGACCTTATTAATGGGCCTTGCGCCCACATCTGCGAAGGCGAATTAGCTATCAGGTGGGAGCCAGAATAAAACAAATACAATACGAAAAACAACAGGCATTTTGTTAGTGTAAATATCCAAACGATTGTCAAATTTGTTTTGTAAAGAATGGGATAAATAAAGAAAGGAAATTTATATATTAGTGCTTCCATCTATAAGGCCATATCTAAAAAAGACATGTGGCACTCGGGGACTGCTGCGGTAAAGCTATTGCATAGCATTTTTTTATCAACTTATGCAATTATATTATTACGTTTTGTTTAATAACTCCGTTGTTATTCTGGCAATAATGTATATTAATGAAATCAAAATCAATAGCATAATTTAGGGGTTAACATACATTGGGCGATTTACATAAATATTTAAAAAACAAAAGACTAAAGCTTAGATCCCACTATCAGCACAATGTACCGATTTTCGTCGGCTCACTGAAATAAAGTCAACTAATGGAAATATAAGGACATAATTGCACCACAATGCATTGGTAATAAAGCTATATAGACGTATTCCAGCATTAATTGAGAAATTAAGCAATTTTGATTTAGTACTTATGACTTTATTGCAGTGAGCCGACGAAAATCGGTACATTGTGCCGATAGTGGGATCTAAGCTTTAGAAACAAACATTTCAAAATTTCTTGATTCGGTCGCCTCAAAGCTCGCGATAAAAGCTATGCAATAGCTTAAGACTGGGGATATTTTTTTTGTAGTTGGGATTAAAAATGTTCTCTATACATACAACTTTTGCAATGGTCATAAAAAGTAAAATAATTTTGAAATATATGTATACATACATACATGTTTTAATACAAAATGTCCATTAAAATTTTTTTGTTAAACAAATCAAATTTATATTGATTTTTAATGAATGCTTCAGCCAGCCTCTAAATAACTAGTATGTATGTATGTATATCCTTTGAAAATTTGGAAATATTTTGAATGCTAATGCATAACAAATATATAGTTTACGTCTCTTTTTCGACGTCTCTTTTTGTTTGTTGGTGAGCGGTGTAGGGAAGAAAGTGGGGTAAACAAAAAGACTTGATTTGTGTTTTTCAAGACTTTTCTTCTATTTCTCTTTGTTACTTTTCATTATTTTTCTTACTTTTGTTATTTATCTTTATTACTTACATTATTTCAAAACAAAATTGGGAAAAAAGACATGAAACTAAAAGACATCGTCTGAGCACACAAAGATTTTGGTAGCAACTTCAAAAGGGAATTCAGTAAAAACGACGTCGCAAAAGTCATCATGTGAATTGTGTGAAAGTCGTATAAATATTTGTATTGCTAATTTTTCGACCTTTTTATTGAAGTTATTTATATTTGATTGATGAGCTTGAGTTCAATTTTTCTATAAAAAACGGTATAAAATTTTTTTTATCGATATTTCGCTACTCCTTTGTGTAGCTTCTTCGGGATTAGATATGTACATACATATGTATACAAATAATAAAAAACTGGATAACAACAATATTTTTAAGCAAATTAATGAACTAAACAATATTCGCTTTAAATTGATTTTCCTTTTTCCAGTTTTTGAAATAAATTAAAAAATTGTTTTTTATATTATAAATGGTTTTTGAATTAAATATTTTTGTTTTAAAGATTTTGGCTGAAATAGAAGAAAACAGAATTTATATACATCTTAAGAATTATGAACTACAATTACTTGACGTTCCCACGACAATCGGATCTTCACTCCGGAACGACCCGAATCCAATTCGGCCAAGGATTGTCAACTCAGCAACAGCTGTATCAGACGGTAGAGCTGTTACAACAACAACAACAATTACTTGAAAGAAACCAAGAGATCAGAGGGGTAATTAACCGTTTCAAAACAGTGAGGGATAAAATAATTAGATTTAAAGCGAATATAGTTCGTTATTCGCTGCAGAAATTCGGGTATTATTCCTAAGTTTGTCAAAAACTCAACTAAAAACATTTCCAATCTTTTTAATATGCATGTTCAAAAAACTTTTACGAAATACATATATGGAAAAGATCCACAACAAAATTCTGAATTTGGCAATTAAAGATAGACACCAATTACTAAATGAGGCGAAAAGGGAGACACATTTTATTACAATTAGATTAAGAAGATGTTTGAGTGATGCGGAAGTGAAAAGGTTTTTCGAATTTTAAAACATAATGGCAGATTCATTAACAAATAGATTAAAACAGGTACATAGAAAGAAAAATGAAAATTTGCAAAATTTACAAAGAAGGGAATTAGGAATAAAATTTAATCATGGGTGGTTTGTAAATAACACAGGTGTATACATTCCCACAGACATTCAATGGACTCTATCATTAGGGCAAAAATATTCATTACCAGTTAGAAAAGAACATTTTCCTGTATTAAAAATGATATCGGACGGAGAAGATCCTGTTCAGACTATAGAAGGAAAAGAAAATCAGGAAATATCTAGAACAAAATTAACAACCATAATAGATGACCATATCAACAAAATGAAACTTACTGGTAGACATAAGTTTTTATTAAATAAGGTACATGATACTGAACAGTATTTGAAGAATAACAGGGAAGTACTTATTTTAAATGCAGATAAGGGATATAAAACAGTAGCCATAAATAGACTTGATTATGTTTCAAGGATGAAATGATATCGCAACATATAAGATTTTAGAAAAAGATCCAACAAGCAAATTACAGAAGGTGAATAATGAAATTGTAGGAAAACTTTTCCGATTAGAATTAATTACACCCTTAGAAAAAAATGAATTAGTAACGAATATAGCTACTACACCCAAATTATATGAAGTTCCGAAAATCCATAAAGAAAATTTCCCATTGAGACCGATTTGTTCATTTACAAATTCACCTTCTTATGGACTTAGTAAATACATTACAGGAATTTTAGAAAAATTAACTAAAGACTCAAGATATAATGTGAAGGATTCTTTTCAATTTAAGGAAAAGATAAAAAATGTAAGAATGGAAAAATATGAAATATTGGTCTCATTTGATGTTATTTCATTATTTCCAAGCATACCTGTAGAATTAACAATGTGTGCAGAGCACACTAATATAGAAAAAAGACTTATTTTTAAGATTTTTGCATTATTGATAACAGATTTTTTCAATATGATAACAAATCATATATGCAACAAAGGGGACTTCCTATGGGATCTCCAGCATCTCCAATAATAGCAGATATTGTTATGGCAAAATTATTAGATTGTTGCTTAGGTAGTTTGTATGTGAAACCAAAAATTATAACAAAATATGTTGATGATATTTTTTGTATAATTTCAAATTCTGAGATAATGATATACAATTTACAGCGAATAAGGAACCTTATATTCGCTTTAAATCTAATTATTTTATCCCTCAATGTTTTGAAACGGTTAATTACCCTTCTAATCACTTGGTTTCTCTTCAAGTAATTGTAGTTCATAATTATAAATTCTGTTTTCTTCTATTTCAGCCAAATTTGCCTTGCTTCCACATTATATATATTCGTCTTGGTATCTGCTTTGCACGCCGCCGAAAACTAAACTGTCAGACCGCCGGCGATAATTTCGTTCGCCTTGTATCTTTCATATGTGACACAATTTTAAGCCTTGTGCAAAGTGTAACGTAGTCGCTGAATAATAAATTAATAAATAACAAGAATGCAGAATAATCCTTTCCGTAGCATGCCAACTTCAAATGCTGCAGATTGGGGCAAAACTAAATTTAAGCCAAGCTTTGGAGGTGGAAAACAGAATTTTCAGAAACATGGCAACAGAAAATTTGATGGCGGAAGAGGAAACAATTTTAATAAAAATAAGGGAATATCTAAATTTAATGAAGTGGCAAATGGTGCGAAGCCAGATAATGCTACAAAGTGGACAAAATTTAAAGATGAGATAGTTTATAAACAGCGGGAAAAGGAGCAGGCCGGTCTACAAGCGGATATGGACAGCCATGAAGCTAAGATGGTATTAAAACAACGAGAAATGAATTATAGAAGATCCCTCATTCAGGAAAAGAAGCAGGAGCCCACTGAATGGGAAGATTTTGGTCTAGAGGTGGAAAGCAATAAAAATAATATGGAAAATAAAAAATATGCTAAGGATAAAAGTGACAAACCAAGTATCCATAAAACCCTGAAACAAAACCATGTAAATAAAAGTCGTAATAACACGCCCGACAAACTAAAACAATCTAAAACAAAATTTAACAAAAATGTGAAAAGCATTGAAATGAATTCTTATGCAAACGAATTTATCTCGAAGGAACTTTTACAAAATTTTGATAGTAAAAAGCTAAACTATAAACAAAATGATAAATTACGTAGCGCTATTACTAAGGCCGCTATAATCAGTTCGGGAAGCAACACCCTTGAAAGTGTTGTTAAAGATATGAAAAGGAAAGCAATGAAAAAAGAAAAGTTAAATAAACAAAATATACATTAGTATTGGCCTCTTACCGTTTGTTTTCTTTTTTGGGAACAAATGTAGTTTACGGAATTCATACCTGCTGTGTAATCTCCTGAACTGTCAAAAGATTGTTGTAATTGCTGCCGAACTGTTCATACCTGTTAGTTTTGCCATGATGTATGCTTTTCAAGCGGTATGGGCTTTCACAGACGAGAACAATTTATATCACACATGGGCATGCCAAAACTATGCGCAATTCGACAAGTACAACAATCCAAATACAACACGTATTTTGTTGGTATAAATCACTCCCTACATATCAAAATAAACAAAAATTAAAAACATTTTCTTACGTATGCATCCCAAACTGTAACCATTATTTATGTCTTCTTTTAAAACTGCATCAGTTTGTATGAAAATTTGCTATAAAGCCATCTCAGTCAGTTGTGCTAGTAAGCTCACCTGTTGGGTATGCCATGCCCACTACACATTATTTTGTAGCATGGTCTAATAATCAGGTCTGCGCAACAAGGAATATGATTTTTGTGGGGTTGTGCTTTGTTCGTTTAATAATTGCAAAAAAATGGTAAGTCTCGGTCTTGTCAAAAGTTGTTAACATTTTTGGCCGCCATCATGAATATTTTTGTTTACTGTATGCTTTTTGTTTTTGCATAACCACTAAATAAATACAAACCACATTTTGTTTTGTATACAGCTATTTTGACAATATTGGGCTTGTTTTACACCAACAAAATGCATGTCGTTTATTATTGCTGTATTGATAATCTTACCTTATTATTAGTCCATGATATTGTAACCATAGCTGCCAGATTTTTTTTGGTAATATCGTCATATTTTTGGGCAAAAATCGTCATTATCGTCAATATAGCTTATTGAAATCGTCATAAAAACGTCAAATCAAAAAATCGCTTTTTTACCAACAAAACCTATTTTTATTAAAGGCAAAACATAACAAAACTCTTAAATCAACAAATCTTATTAAAAAACAGCATTATTTAAAATACAGAGATGACTTAGAATTCACAATAAAATCACATGTAAATAGATTGCATATTTTTCAATACCTTGAAATATATTTATACATTGTATGGAAAAAAACAAAAAAAAAATCAAATCCTTTAGTTATTTTTTTTTTCAATTTAGTAAAATATGAATTTTAATTCATTTTTGGAAACACTTTTTCTAAAAATGCATCAAAACTACAATAAAATTTATACAATAAAAATATAATTTCTTAAGAAAATAGACATATACATATAAATACGTATATGTATAATATATTTTATAAATATATATTGCAATTAAACATATCGATTAATTCAGATCATAGCAGGTACATTTGTTTACCTTTAAATAATATTTTGAATATAATATTGCCTCCAAAGACGACTTTTTCAATTTCTTTTTTAGTTTTATTTACGCTTAGCTGACTAAATATTATTTCCATATTTGCTTAATAATGTGGTAAAACTAGGATTTTTGTAATAAATTTAGTCAAAATCGGAAACAAAAGACTAGAATCCCTCGTTTGCATCTGTGATAGTTTTTTTACAAAAATCCAGTAGTTATATGTTTTTATCAGGACAATACTTTCAATTGCTTGAACTCTGTTTCTAGCTCTTGGTTTTCTGTTTCTTCAACAAAATAGGAAAATTATTTTATAATTTCAGAGAACCAACTTTTTTTTCTTCATTAATAATATTAAATGGATTAATTTGGCCAAGACCTTTTATTTATTTTCAAAATAAAATCATGATAATATCTGATCACAAAGCTCTATATAAAAATTAACACAATTAATAATAATATCATATTGTTCTTTTGCATTTATTTGTAATTCTTCCTCTGGCAAATATTCCTAAATAAATGTGTTCAAAATTTAAAAAATTGTTTTTGTTTTTATAATCAGTTAAATAAAAGATTTCAGTTTTAAGCAAGCTAGTTTTTAAAAAGTTTCTCATTACAATTTTCAGCAGTTCAAGGTTACTCCAATAGTACAAATATATGTTGCAAACTTTAATTATTTAAAATCGTAAAAATTAGGGCATAAATCGTCCCATCGTCACTATGTCATTTTTAGGACCCAAAATCGTCAAAATGACGATAAATCGTCAAATCTGGCAGCTATGATTGTAACATGTACAAATTTTGACATTGTCGGCCTCCATTATTCAAGAAAAAAGTAGTTCAGCTGTGTTTTAAACTTTGCCTGTTATGAATGTGCCTTGCCGACAGTGGTATATTTGACGCCGGCGCTTAAATTCTTCTACTTTACTGTATTTTGGTCGCTGTCAAAGGTTGTTGTGGCTAGTATTTTTATCGTCTTTAACTACATATCGAGCTATATTTTCTGACATTTCTAACCACAGACGTTAGAATTTTTGATAGTTTTTGAAATGAGCTACAGATTCATTTATTTCACGGTTTGAGAAACAATGAAATAATTTGTTTCACATATTTTCGCCAAGTCAACTCACTAAAGCTACGTTCACATTTATCAAATATTTGTCGAAAAAAACGTAACCAACAAAAAACCTTATAATTTATTTCTTTTAATTTCAATATTTTTTTAATTATGGGTTCGCATTTTTTAAAAACTATACAAAATTAATTTTTTTGAAGAATAATTAATTTTATTTTGCAATATAAAAACAAATTAAAATGAGACTATTTATAAGCAAAACTATTGGTTGCGTTTTTTTGGACAAATATTTAATAAATGTGAACGTAGCTTAAGGTGCATAACATGGGTACAGACGTTTTAATTGCACATAGTCGGCGGCACGTTGTCGGCAGCCTCTGATCGGCTCGTCTATTTGCCGGTAACACGTGTTTTAAATTTTATTTACAAAAGATATTTAAAATAATGAACAAAAACTGGACGAAAAATATTAATAAAGGTAATGAATCGTCGCGTAGTGGTAGAGGTAAAGGACGCCGAGCCCGGGGATCAACCAAAAGTACAAACCATAGCCGGTTTGGAAGGAGCGAAAGACAATTTCCCAAATTTGTTGACAACGATCATATGAATAATGACCCCAACTATAAGTCGCAAAACGATTGGAACTGTAATAACCGAAATAATAATTATGTTGATAATGGATCTACTACGGGAGCTGGAATATTTCCATGGATAAGGAAGAAACCCGCCAATCCTTTTTTAATACCTCCTCGTATAAATCTTGAGGAACGCAACGAGTACCAAGAAGCCCCGTGTTCTTATAAACCAGTAAACAAACAAATTACACCGAATCCAGTGTCCCAAATAGGTGATCAAGATATTAATATTGATAAGAACGGAAGTGATTCTTTATCTACAATTAATAATAATGTTCCTGGCCCAATTGAAACATCCAAATTGCCTGAAGCAAAAAACGTTACTGTAAAAATAGAGGGGAAAGAAAGTTTATTGATTAATTTAAAACAAGAGAGAAAATCATCGTCAAGTTCTTCCTCATCATCAACTGAATCTTCTTCAAGCGAAGAAGATTCCGAGCATAAAAACATACAAATGGAAGCTGCAAAACCTGTTGTAAAACTGAGCTCGAATGCGCAACCATCGCCGCTTAAAATCAAACTAAAAACAAAACCAGAATCTGAACAATCTTCGTCATCGTCTTCTTCTTCTTCTGAAGAATCGGAATCTCTCATTCGGCCGCCTCTTAAATCAGCCACTAAAGCAAATAAAATGGATAAGTTACAAAATGTCAAAAAAGAAGTTAAAACTAAATCAACGAAGAAAACAAATAGTTCAGAAGATGATGTTGTTTGCATAGGTAATTTGGAAAACAAAATTGTATTGGAAGATGAAGACGATAAAAAAGAAAAATCTGAAAAAAATGCAAATAAATCTAAAACATCTAATAAAAAGTCTGCAGTCGAACTGTGCATGATATGTGATAAAAAAGTGAGTAAAACTTGAAATCAACCTCAAATTATAATATTATTTTTTTAGTTGTTATTGGGATATAGCCCCCAATCCAAATGGAAGAATTACTAAAAAATTTTATTTTGTACTTTCAGGGCCACACTTCATTTCAATGCCAAATCATCTGTAAGAATTGTTCTACGCCGCATCATGGTTATCGCACGTGTCCACACCCTGCCAATTTAAATACAATGCTTCAATTGTTCATGGAACTTTGTATGCAACAGTTTCAAAAGTTTATTGTTGAAAAAGAAATTGGTACTAATTTTTGTGATAGTGTTCCTAAGCCACAAATTGATTCCCAGTATTCAGCAAATGTCAGTAACAAATCAAATAAACATAAACATAAACAGGCCAAGGTGAGCGAAATAAATACGAAAACTAAAGTATCCAAAAAGCGGAAAATGTCTCTTTTAAAAAAATCTAAAGCTGAGAGTAACGATAGCAGTGATGATGAAGACAACGACGAAGATGATGCTCATTCCGACACGTCTTCACCCGAATCGAAAGAAGACTTTTCAGATTCAACTGTTGAAAGTTTAGTGTCTTCCAAGAGAAAACGCAAAATGAAAAGCAAAAATGCTTCGAAATCAGGTCATAATTTATCAAACATTACAGCAAATCCTGTCAATTTGCCAATAGTTTTAAATGGATTTCCCAACTTAACAGTTCCAACTGCATCAATACATAATACAAATACTTCGACTGCTTTAAATACTCTACTTTTAACGCAAATGCTTCAAAATGCAATCGGATCTATACAAAAATAAATGTGCGTCACTATTTTTTAAAAACTCATTTATATGTTATGTTATCATTAGATTAGTGTATATTAAATAGATTATGAATAATGTAAAAAGTACTAAAGTATGAAAATTACAAGATTTGCCTTTTAATTAGTTACGAGTATGATGCTATGCTGTATCGTGATAGATGTTCCTATGCTATCATACCACCAAAAACGTAAAATTTCTTAAGAAAGTTCTTAAACTGGATCAAGGTATACATACATTATTAATTTGCCTTAATTTTAGTTTTCTTTTTGAAACCATGAAAAATAATACAGAAACGACATTTTACCTTTCTAAAAAAACACTTTTTAATAAAAAATTACCATCACTGACCACAAACTTCCAATTGTACGCCAACACAAAATCATAACACTTTCATAAAATCTTTTTTATTTATTTTCTTGATTTTCTTTGGAATAAGGGCACAGTTTTTTTTCAACTCGTAAAAAGAGGTTGAAGGCATTAACATTTATGCATGTACTGAGTGCGTGTAATTAATTGCAATGATGAAATACAAATGTAATTAAATCTAAAATTTTTAAAGCCATTTATAAGCCATATATAAATATATGTTTAAAAAGACTAAAAGGTTCACTTTACTTTAATCCGGGGCATATACTATCCGTCTACCAGAAATTCATACAAATCCATTAAGTGGTGTGCGGTATAATGGGACAAACATCCAAACTCACAATTACTAACATTCTCATTTATCGTGTTTGGTGTTTTTCGACTACGCCAAGTACTATATTAAAGAAAAATCTGGCTAATATTAACAAATATTACATGATAATAAACAGTTCGTAGTAATTTAAAAAATTACAATTAATATACATATACAAAAAAGCAAGGGCCTGTGCTAATTATATTTTGCAAAACGAACAGTAATCAAAAATATACTGAAGTTTAAAAATCAAACCAAAACCATAAACCATAAAAGTTTGTCTTAAGTAGAACAAAAAATCAGGAGATTAGGCTTTGTAGGATATAATTCGCTGGCAGCACTGTAATGTTTAATATATAATAACAAATAAAATAAGACATGTGGCACTCGGGGACTGCCTATTGCATAGCATTTTTTATCAACTTATGCAATTATATTATTATGTTTTGATTAATAACTCTGTTGTTATTCTGGCAATACTGTATGTTAATGAAATCAAAATCAATAGCATACTTTAGGGGTTAACATACATTGGGCGATTTAAATACTTAAAAAAACAAAAGACTTAAGAAACAAACTTAGTGTCAGGTTTTTTCGTTTCAAAAACAAAAGACTTAAGAAACAAACGTTTCAAAATTTCTTGATTCGGTCGCCTCAAAGCCCGCGATAAAAACTATACAATAGCTTAAAAACAAAAATTCCCCAGCTAGCATCCCGTAGAAATAAGTCGCGTATTCTATTTGTATTTGTAATTGTGTATAAATAGAGTATGAAATGACGAACCCACATAACAACATACATATACTGTAGTTAAATTTTCCTAGACTTTTTCCATAAAAAATTATTGAAAAAATTTTATGACACCCAATACACAAATCAATATTAGAATTTCAAATAATTTATAAAATTTTCCTGAGGATGCTAACAAATTTTTAGCGATATATCGAAAATAAATATAAACAACAATATATATAAATATATATATACAGGGTGTTTATGTATATTATTTTAAATCGAATATGTAAATAGATTAAAATGTATACGTACTATGTATGTATGTATGCATAAAAAACACATAACATATCTCACTCTTGCTACAACAATAACATACTTAATAAAAAAAAGTTTGGTAGAAAACGAGTTTAAATATTTTTATCTAGTAAGAAATTAAAGAAAATGTTTAATAAAAATTGCTTGCCAAATTATAAATTTTTGTTCGAGTAGCTATTTGAGAAATTATATGCCGATTTCACGATGTCGAAAGAATTTTGAATTTTATTTTCATTCGTACAAATACATTTGATACAAAAACAAAATTTTAGAATTTGTTTTTGCTTCAAATGTAATTATACGAATGAAAACATATGGAAATTTTCTTTCGACATAGTGAAATAGGCCGTATGTTTTCAAAAATTATTCTATATAAAATAAATTGAACAAAATATATGAAATAACTTATTTTGGTATAGTGAATTTAAATTTAAAAGAAATGCCACTTTTTTTGTCAAATACACATTTTGGTGGCACTTTTTTGTAAGTATCCCCGTTTTTGGTACTATTTTAAAAAATCGAACGGTAACGCTGCCTGTGATTTTAATTGCTTCTCTTGTCTTCAGTCGTTCGTGCTGCATAAAAACATTTTTTTGGAAAGTATGGAATTTAAAATTGATATAAATACAAATAATTACGATAGGGAAACAATAATACCCGACGACGACATGGTAAGAGCAATTAAATCAGAACCACAAGTTGTTTTCGAAGAAGATAGGGAACCATGTAATTTACGTAAGTGTGTTTATTGATATTAGCTTTTTAATTTTCCAATTGCAATCCTAAGTTGAAATTATAGATCTTAATCAAGATGATCACTGATACCTACATTTAAGGAAGACATAGATCGCCTGATACAGCACACCTTTGATTTATCCTCGTTCTTACATATCCATAAGTACTTATGTATGTACCGTCAAACTACAATACATTGTACATACGCAACTGTAAGTTTCTAATTCAGTAAATGAACTTTCCTAACAAAACGAAAAGATGTAAAAAACATTTGTAACATGTTTACCAATTTAGTCAAGTATTGTGAATACTCTTGTAAAGGATTTACTTAAAACTATGTACTTACATGTTAGTGAAAACTGTCGATATAGAAAATTCCTTATTTTATACCCGCCCACCACAAAGTAAACTATATTAATGTAAAAAAAAAACGTAACAAAAGTAGCAATTTGTTCCGTATTTACATAAAAATTAACCAAAATTCATCCAAATGCATTCAGCGTTCTCGACTTGTAGTCAAACATACACACATACCTGATAATAAGTTTTTTTATCGTATGTATGTATATCATGCTATATTATACAATTCACTTGCATTTTGCTTATTGAATGGTTTATTGTTGAAAGTTGCATGAACAAGTATATTGGTGAAACAAGTATATTATTTAAAATCGCCAACTGTTTTGCAGACAATAATAACAAAACGATTGACACAGGAATTATTGGAGTTTCTTTATTAAAATTACAGGAAGGTATCAAGTGTCTGAGCCAGGTTGTAAGCCCTACTATAAACAGTATAAAATTTTAAAATTATGTCTTACGTGCATTGTTACACATAATTATATAAACTTTAATATGGTTTTCAGCAACCTTAAAAATTATTATGGGTGATTTTCAACTTGAAATAGATCAATTAAAAAAGAAAGTGGATTCCGTTATTTCTCAGCAGAAACAAATCACCGCCATACTTGCTGAAAATAACGTATTGCTTAGAAAAAATTTAGGACTTTTTGAAGTTACTCAAACGCTTTTTCCAGTTGACTCCGAAGATAAACTGAAAAATTTGGAGGAGGATTTGTCAACAGAAAAACAAGATGAAATTGTAAGTAAACAGATTTATGTTTTATGCTAAGTTAAACTAATCTCAAAATTTTTTTTCTGAATAACTTTTGCGAGTGCTTTACTTAAAGAAAAGCAGATTTGTTTTTTAAATATTTATTTTCTATCATAATTTTAGATGGTAGGAATAAGACGTATTATGTGTGGAAATATAAAAAATATTGAAAGAGTTATCGCTAAAGAGCTACTAATTATACATAATTTAGACGGCACTAAAGAGAAGAAGTCATTCAAGTCGTACGGAAATGTTCTTAATGCAATTTATGGTGGGTATTCTCTAAATATGATACAATAATATAAAGGTAATTCAGCGTATATGTATGTATATTGATAACAGATTTTTACCTTAATCAGATATCGTCTTATAACACATTTTGACACTCGTTTTCGCGTACTTTCTTTTGTAAATTGGTATACAAGCAGAATTTTTTTTTTTTTTAATTTTTTAAGAATTTGTAAAAAAATTTTCCCTGAAGAAGTTACACAAAGTGTAACGAAATATCGGATTAATTTTATAAATAAATAACTTTGTATATAAAATAAATAGACCTTATTGCTTGATATTAAATATAGAAGTAAAATACAAGCAGAATTTTTAAATTTTATAATTATGTATGTATGTATGACTTGAAGGTTTTCTAAATATTTTTGTACATACATATGTATGTACGAGTATGCCATCTTCAATAGTTATAAAATATCGTTAATTATACATGGTATAATAAAAACAGGTAAAATCGCCCTGCCTGCTGTAGACGTGTATTTTTGTTTTACAAATGTCAAATTACTTGTAGCAGAGCAATAAGCTAATTAAACATTTACAGCGATGTCTAAGAAAAAAAAAATTGTTTAAACCCGCCGGTGACTACAAAATTTTATTTGGGAATTTTATTTTCATATGTTTATAAAAAAATAAAAATATCTGCTATAAAAAAGATTTGTATATTAAATTAAAAATTCAAACCAAAAAATGCTCTTCTAGCAGCCGAATTACCTGTAAAAGCAGTAAAAAACTGATGATGTGTTTTGCAGCGGTTCGAATTTACAAAAGTGGCAGTGATGGCCGGCTTGGAATCGAATGGCTTGTTTCTCTGAAAACATTTTACACTAACAAAACGCCTGTTGTTTTTTTGACGTTGTGTATTTGTTTCAGGACAATACTACCTAATTTATTATACCATGGTAATCATATATTATTTATTTTAACCTGACAGTTCAAAGTATATCAATATAAATATACTTTGGTTTTTTGAACTTATTTTTTTAAATGTCCCAATTGTGATTTGTATTTTTACCAAATATATGTATATAACATTTTATGCGATAATTTTTAAATATGTATGTATGCAGTATATTCCATAATCATGCCGAATAAAAGGTTATTTTGTGCAGCAAAATCGGCAAAAATATTAGAATATAAATCATGCGACGATAAATAAATCCTGGTTCTACCTTTATGTTATTGCATCAAAGTACCTATGCCCCAATACAATATTACTCGTATCAATAATTAAATTCAACACACAGTTTCAACAAATAATAATTCAAATTTTTTTAACTTTATAAACTTTTCGTAGAATCTACTAAGAAGGAGGGATACGCGTACGAAGATTTCAAAAAGGAGTTAAGATTGACCTTTCGTAGAATAAAAAATAGTTATAATAGGGATAAAATGAGAAAAAGAGCAAAAAGAAAATGAATAAATAAAATTAATTTTGTTATGGAAAAATGCAAGCAATTTAACGTTAATCCTATTTAGTAGTGTTATAAATGAGAAAGTAAAAAATTAATCTGAATTGTAGTAAAAAAAATATAGCATTCTGGTAACAAAAAGTGTACATACACAACAAAACAATCTCAACTATATCTCCTTTAAGGTATTGAAGTATTACTGGGCCTTCTTGCATATTATGTTATGGAATATTGTTATAATCAAAACTTATTAAAAAAATGCAGACATTTGTTTATCGACATGATTAGCACACAACAAATAAAAACTATTTTTATCCTATAAATGGAAGAAAATCTCAAGTAATAAATTCTAAATACACAAATGTTTTAAAATGTTAATTTATTTTTTATACATTGATAATATTTACTGCGTATATTAAGAAAAGAAATATGACGGGCATTTTTAGTAAATATATTAGTTTTTTTTTAAACCCTGGCTAATAGCGGCCTCATAACTGCTAACGTTTAAAAAACTTCAAGTGAATTTTCTCATCTTTAAGTTGCAAAAACAGCATAAATTTTTATGGAATTTAGCATTCAGAAAACTGAATTCAAATTTCTTTTTTTGTATTAAAATAAAAGTTATCTATTAATTGTTAATGTTTTTTTTTTGCAAGTATGTTTCCATATCATTTGCATTTACTGCTAGAAATTTAAACTTAAAAGTTACTTGTATTTTAACCATAGTTAGAAGTATTTTTTATCATAAAATGTTTGTATGCAAGTACATTTTATTAACTGACATCAAAATGTTTAAATTGCACACATACATATATTTATATATGTACTTATATACATAAATACATATGTATGTACTTATTTTGAGTATGCATATATCGTCCATTTACTCAAACAACGTAATAAACCAAAAACCGAGTGTAAATATTTCAATTTACAATTCAATGGAAAAATAGTTATGGATGGGTATCTTGTATATAATGCAATAGTTTTTTGCAGGGTTTAAAATTAGTTTTTTTATTTTTATTTATTATACTAGCGACTAGTGAGAAAATATGATCCGTTTCCATTTTTTGATAGTAGAGAAACTAAAAATATTTACCTGATAACAAATAAATTTCCAGTTTTCTAAAACAAATTTTGTATGAGGCAACTAGTAAAATTTTCGACTAGTTGACAAACATGCCGATCTTACAATGAGTAGTATTTAAAAATTTTTCTACTTGAATCAACAACCAGCAACCCAAAAATTTTTTCCAAATATGCGTTAATTTGTGTTTGGTTGGATTGGCATATATTTTATTTTGGTATTTTTGGTAGCGGCATATTGTATGAAAAGAATATTTTGTATATTTGTGTTCTTGCATTTTTGTGTGGATGGCTAGTTTTCATAGACAAGAAATTGTTGCTGAACAATATATTACAGAGAATTTATTTTCATTTTGTGTGCTAGTAAAAAATTTTACTAGTTGTCAAGTACAAAATTTTTTTTAGAAAACTGGAAATTTATTTGTTATCAGGTAAATATTTTTCTAGTTTTCACATAAAATTATGGAATATGAGGGAAATTTTTAATAAATTCATTAGTTTTTTTAAACCCTGGTTTTTTACACAACATAAAGGATACGATACATTATTTCCTCAAGAACTGATTTTTTTAAATTATTTCGTTGCCCGAATAAATTTATAATTTTTTATTAAAATTATGTATTGTATGTAAAATGTATAATTATATACATACATACACATATACATATATAAGTATATACAAATTTATTAATTTTTGAAAACAATATTTATTATTAAATATGGAATCGATTAGTCCTTTTGGAAAATAACTCTATCTGCATTAATTTTTTGGTTTTTTTGTTGATGAAGATCTTGTGGAAGGTTTACGTTTATTTAAATTTTTCGAATTATTTTTTGCAGAAATATTCGGCTCATCATCGTCAGTATCATTTGATATATTGATTTTGGATGCCGGCTGTGAAGTGGTCTCATTGTCTATCCATTTTTTAATTTCGCCTCTCATTTTATGTCTATCCATGTGTGCGTTAAAGTCTTTCAAATCCAATATTTTAGATCCGCACACGCCACAAGTATATCTGAAACGATCAGCGTTGTGAGTAACCATATGCTTAGTTAAACAACATTTATTTGACAAGACTTTATAACAGATTAAACACATGCTGTCTGGCCATTCATCACGACTATGTTTTTCTTTTATATGTACTGTTCTATGATGTTCAGTTTTCAAGATCTCGCTACAAATTGGACATTCAAATATGCCCTGCGCAAAATGTTTTCGACGAAAATGTCCATAAAGTACACCCAAAGAATTACAACGAGCATAACACAAATTGCACATAAATGATCTGTACGGCATATGGGTCAGTTTATGTTTTTGCTGTTGTATTGTGCTGGCATCTAAATTGATGTTACATGTAGGACATTTAAGAGTTCCTTCGGCTTTGCTTATATATAAATTTGATTCATCAAAAAAATTATGTTGTGTTCTAATATGAGTGTGCCAGTTTTGTTGCGTTGTCATACCTTCATTACATTCCGGACAAGCGTAATTTATAAATTCAGCGAATTCATTAAGTACATGTGATTTAAGAGAAGATTTGCCTAACTGTGGTAAATTTGTTACGTTAGCTGTTTTATCTTCTTTATTAAGGTATAATGAAGTTGTATCAGTAGTTTTTTCATTGGATTGTTTATTTAATGGTTTAGCATTATGAACCTCTAACAAGTGCTTAGAAATACCCGTAAATGTAGGATACGAACGTAAGCACAGTTTGCACTTGAAAGTTTTTTCATCAAAATGTTGATGTAAATGCACAAAACAAGAATCTTTTTCATATTGCACATATTGCTTGTGACAAATTTTACAATTCATTGACTTGTCTAAATGTTTAATAAAAAATTCTTCGAAGTAATTGTGATTAACTTCGTAATGCTTGTAAGCACTATTTAGATCAGGGAATTTTTGGTAATTACAGAATGAACATTGGATGTCTAGAATGGACCGAATATCGTATCTGTCATCATCAATTTTTTTAACCAAGATATCCTTATCTTTACATCGCATTGAAACATGATCAACTGCAATTTTAAACGTAGTTAACGGTTTCGAGCATAATAAACATTTATAGGGTTTGTAGGGTAAATGTTGGAAACGGTGTGCGTGTAATTGCTCTGGAGAATTTGCTACAATAGTGTGACAAATTATACAGCTTAATTTATTGCTGTCGTTAGTTATTACTTTCATTTCCAATCCTTTAAGTGTGTCAATCTCATGTTGCGTTTTTAAATGATGCTGCCATTTTAGCATTTTAAGGAATTCTTTGTTACAGAAAGGACATACATGTGTGATATTTTTTTCAAAATCCTGCAAACTTTTTATTTTAAAATCCGCTTTCCGGGCGGTAGTATGAGTTTTATCGACAACAACCTCATTATAGTCTTTTTCATAATATCGCATCATTTTTGAGCAAATATGACTAACGGGTAATTTTTTAAAATAAAATTTGTTAAAACAAAACTTACATGACCAACAAAACTTATTTTCGTGGTTTAAGAAGTGACCCAATAATTTACTAGCGTCATTTTGAAAGAATAGCCTATTGCATACTTTGCATGCAAAATATTCCTTATCCTCGAAAACTTTTCGGTAATTCAAAATTCTCCACGAATTTAACTTATGCTTTTCAATTAGATGTTGCAAAAAGAGATGTTCTTCATTAAAGAATTCCTTCTCGCATATATGACAGTTGTATTTAATTTTAGCTTTATATTCACTTGGATGTTTGTCCATGAAGTGATGCCATAACTGTTTGCGTTTTGTATAAGTGTTAGAACAAAGTGGACACTTCACATTTCTTAAGGAACCTGAACATTGAAACGCACTCAAAACATCTGGATGCTTTTCCAAAATATGCTTTTGTGCTGAAAAACGTTTCGATGTAAAACAACATATTTTGCACATATAGGTCTCTAATTTTTTAGAATCTTTGCTATGTTGAGCTGAGTGTGCATATCGAGAAAACTGGGTATTAAACTCCAGATTGCACGTTTTGCAAACACCACAATTGTCGCTACTGAAGTAATAATTAGATTCGGAGTCTTCAATTGACTTTTTGTGATTTAATGTTATATGTTTTCGCATTTCATTGGAATTTTTCAAGTTTTCATTGCATTCTTGGCACTTACGGTTAATGTAATTTTCGTATATCCATTTGTTTAATTCCAACTGATACTTAATCTTTGATCCTGATGAAACAGCTATTCCTAAATCTTGCGCATTTTCTACCTCCTCCAAGTTATTTTCAGTAGTGTATTTTAAATCCATATTGCCTTCAGTGCAATAATTATAATCCTCATCAGAATCACTTTTCATACTTTCGTCATCTTTTTCACTTTCCGCATAATCATCGTCGACGTAATTTTCATTAGATTCGTCTATGTATTCTATTGTAAATTGTTCACAGATGTTCCCATTTTTAACAATTACTTCGTGGAAAACATTCTTGCTGCTCTCCTCCGCAAATTCCTGATAATACTGATTTTCATCTTCATGTTTAATTGGTATCCAATCGCTACCAATTAGTTCAGTTTCCTCTTTTATAATCGAACTCGTATTGCCAATATCAATATATTCTGAACTTATCTTTACATCCATTGTGCTCCAAATTTTTTTTTACGAAAGATCCAAAACATAGACTTAATATTTTATTTATTTATTCTGTGATCCACACGCACATACATGTATCAAGCAAAATATAAATATCAATTATGCCATGTGGGCTACCATACTGAATAAAAATATTTGTCACAAAATGGTTGAACCAAATCAACGTCATTACCAGGTATATGCACGACTACAACAAAACAAGCAACAGACATTCATATCTATTCCAGAAAACGCGTCGAAGAAGTGAAAATTTACATGGAAACAAAAACAAAATTTCAAGAATTGTTTTTGCTTTTCATACATATCTTAAATTAAATATACGCGAGAAATTTAACGCGTTTCTCTCTCTATGAAAAGCGGTAAAATTTATTTGATAAACAAAAACAAATTTTTTAAATGTATTCAATTTTGTTTTTGTTTTCCATGTAAATTTTCACTTCTTCGACGCCTTTTCTGGAATAGACACCATTATGTTTGTGTGCACGAATTCATATCCTACGATATCAAAATTATCCATGCATAAAAAATTATATTAAAATGGCACTGGAAAATATGTACCAAATTAGACAGTGTGGGAAATGGATGAATTCGCGACTGCATCCACCTGGTAATGAATTCGCCTTGGTTGGGATAAGGCTACCTGGTGTGAATTCGCCTAGGTATTGAGTAAAAAGAATTTTGCATTAGTCCAAGGTACATTTACTTACAAGGTAGTGTTAATATTAAAACATATACAACTGTGATTTATTCTTTTTTTCTGCCTACTGCTGTCAAAATATGATTTCTATAATTTGCTGTCACACCATTATTCTCCCAATTTGACATGAACAGGCAAACTTTTTGAAATCATCTGTGCAATTAAAACTACCTGGTAAATAAGTGTACCATGCACCAGGCGTTAGCCGGTAGAGGAGCTCCTCTATAGTAGTTTTTGGCCGGCGTTGATTACATCTTCCTAATGAATTAAAGTGAAGTTGGCGGCGCCGCATTATTCAATGTTGATATTATTCTCTATAAATTAATTATTTTAATTTCCCAGAAAATTAATAACATATGTTGGTAAACAATTTTAAGTATAATTAATATCTGTTTCAAAAGTGATAGTTTTATTTGGAGTTTCAATATATTATAATTAATATATAAGAATGTCGCAGCTTATAAAAACTGGTGAGTACATATTTTATCTGTTTAATATTTCAAAAAAATGTTTCTACTTTTTGTAACCGTGCAGGTGCAGGAATCTGTCAGAATATCAGACGTTCTCCATTGCTGCAGTTTCAACGGTACAGGGGCAAAATCAATATACAACGTCCCAGACAACCTCACTACGAACGAGCTCTTGTTGTAGCAGTTACAACACCACGTTACCCTGAACCTGTAAAAACTTCAACTTGTTTCAAAAAGCATTCCCGAAACGTTGTACATAATCCCTATAATGATATCATTGCACGTGAAGTTAGAAATTGGCTAAATCATTCTAAGTTGGTGGCAATATTTCATTTAAATTCAATTAATTCTGATGATTTCTTCGATGTGCGGGTTCAATTACATAAACAAAATATGCAATTGAAAATGTATGGAAGTAAAATTATGCAGAAAGCAGTTGAGTGCTCTCCATATGAAGCTATCTTACCGTTATTTGAATCAGAACAGTGTATAGTATTTTCTCCAGAACAAAAGATCTCGCAGCTACTCAAAATAACTCGGAAGGTACCACAAATGTTATTATTAGCTGGTATACTGGAAAATACCTTACTTAGTCGCAATGAAATGATGAATTATGCTAAAATGCCTAATTTGCAATCAATGCAAGCGGAATTGGTTTACACGCTTAACAGCGCTGCAAGTCATTTGGTACAAAATATTGAAGTGCACCAAAACAACTTCGTCAACATATTGGATGTCTACGGTAAAGGGGAATTGTATGAGAATGCTGAAAGTAAAGATGTGGGAAAAAAAGAAAGTGCTGAAGAATGATAATTTAAATCACAAACTTTTTGTTATATTTGCTTTTTTAGAGGAAATAAAAATGTTTATTAAAAGTAAATTTAGATTGAATAACATTTAAAATTCTGTCCTTTTTGGAAAATCCGTTTTATTATGAGCAAGGTCCGATTTCAGCGCTTTTGTAATTTTGTAATCCTAAAATTCAAAGTAATTTAATGATAAAGTAAGATATGCAATGCATGTACCAGATCTGCGGAGAAAGGGATAGGGTAGAGGAGATAGATGTGTATATCCCGTTCAAAAATGCATATTAAGATTTTTCGCCAAAAATATAGAAGTCTCTTATCACAACGACAATTTTTGATTTACACCGTCAGTCTTGGGAATGCTTTACCCAATTCCATACAAATAATAAGCAACGCAGTTATGTTTAAAAGGGAGTTATGTAAGTTATTTGCATAAGGTTCTAATGTATTTATGTAACTTTTTCTCTTTAATTATACATTTACATATTTTCGTTTTCTTTTTTCTTTCTTCATCATTTTTGAATAATTGTAAAACTAGGTCCTATTGTCTATTAATAATTTACTATATTATATTAACATTAATTTTGTAATCAATATATGTTATTATCTGTTCCGCCCATATAACCCAAAAATTTAAATCGCCATATTTTGGGCATTTTTTTACCTACGTCGATGATATTTGGTACATATGTATAGTGTGGGCATAATTAGGAATACGTACCAGGAAAAAAGTGGGTGGGACCACGCCCCTTTTTTAGGAAAATTAAAAATCGTAATATAGTCTTAACTACTGGACCGATCGTCATTAAATTTTCACAATAGGAATTTTATTTTATAAAGAAGGGATAGCGAAGCACATCGGGTTCAGCTAGTATTTTATAACATTGCAAACTCACTTTTATTTGTTGTTAAGAGAGAACGAAAGTTCATGACAGTGCGTACATTACACACTAGCGCCACTTGCAACTGAAGCTGTGAACATGATAAGCTTGATAAACAGTTTTGGTTGTTGTATTTGGAAAAATACTGTTTGCAATATATTTTCAAGCATAAGGTAGGGGGTAAAAAAAATTAGGAAATTTTATAAATTTTGTACAGTTTCTTTTTTGTTTTTTTTTTTTTTTTTTGTTTCAATTTCATTTATTTGCAATCTATTTTACAAGAAACATTAAGCAAATCTTATAAATAATTAACAATAACTTATATTATTAAGTTCCAATGAGCTTAATAAAAAAAAAAACAGTAACTGCCGATTTCACGATGTCGAAAAAATTTTGAATTTTATTTACATTCGTACAAATACATTTGATACAAAAACAAAATTTTAGATTTTAATTTTATGCCGTTCCGCAAAACGTAATAATTTAATTGCATAAGTTGATAAAAAAAATGCCATACAATAGCTGTACCGCGGCAGTCCCCGAGTGCCACACATACTTTGTGTACATGGTTTATTGCATTGATATCACTTTATTGTTTATTGTCGCCTCTAAAAATAGAAATTAGTTTAATTGGAAAGCTACGACAAAATCAGCATGGACAAAAACCTTTTGTCGTGTTGCCTTGCTGTCGTCAATATAATCATTCTCATATGCACACATGTATTCTAATTTTGAGAGATGGTAGTCGGTAGCCATAAGCCCTAAAATAATAAACAATTGAAAATAAAATATGTATGTATGTACTTGAAACAAGAACTGAAAAATTATCTAAGAAAATTATTATTAAAAATAAATAAGCTGAATTGAAATACAAAATCCTAACAATTTTGGTTTCATTTGCATGGATCCCAAATAGATACATAATAAAAATTAATATTATTACTGTTTTGTCTTTTAATTTCTCATTTATTTATTGAAAAATAAATATTTGCTTAGAATTTCTAATATTTAAAAACTTTTTATGTACATTAATACATACTATACATAGTATGTATATATTTATGTTTTCTTCCGCACTAAAGGAAATAAAAATTTCGTGCTGGAATGCTTTTGTCTCATAATAGACACCCTTACGCTTACGTATATGTATGTGTACATATGTATGTATATAGTATGTACATACTCGTATATCATTTATGTATGCGTATGTAAATGCTTAATTTTTCTCTCGAAAATTCAGGAACTTATCGCATTTAAAGGCCACGAAAGAGAATTTCTACTATTCGTACCAGAATCTAATATTTTTTGACGACAGTTAAAGGCTAAATTGGCCAAAGCCTCCGCAGCATCCAATTCATCTTTATGATGTAAAACATCAAAAATATGCTGATTATGTTGATTTGGATCGCAATGATTATCCTGAGAGTTTTCCTTTTGTACTAAAGATGTATTGGAATATAGTAGTGGCAACATTGCGTCATTTGTGTTTGGCGACTGCAAATTAACTGGGTTCGCATTCGTATGAAATGTTTTCGAAATAATGGCTTTTTTCTCAAGTTTATTTCTAGAAATATATATACCAAATAATAAATTAATATGTACCGAAATCTTTATAACTTTAATGTAAAATTACCTTTTGCTATTCCATTCTATGTAATAGTTGTTTTTATTTGGCGTAAATTTGGCTGCACTTTCCAGCCACTTGGAAAGCTCTGCTCCAGATTTAATAATTGTTGTGTTATTGCCATTAACATATGTTGTTGGAACGGGTCCGAAATCGTCGACCGATGACTGTAAATTTCGACAACTAACCGGTTGTGTAGCATCGTTAGTATCTCTTAAATATTTCTCCATAATTTTTTGTTTGTACTTTGTTTTTGTTAAGCTATCGCAACTGCTACTACAACTCGCTATATGACACGTCCCAGTGGTTGTCATAACTTCAACTTGTCGTCCTATAAATAATTCAATTGGTCTTTTGGTCATTGTCAGTGTGTCGCCGGTCTCCCTGCTGGCACAACTACCAATTCGTTCCAAATCGATAGATTCATTTGAACCTTCTATATCACATAACGAAGAATCTTCGTCGTCTCCATCATCACACTTGCCGCCAATTGTGGCATTAATTAGATTCCGTCTTTGTTGTTGTTGTTCTTCCTCCCATATACTATCCTCCGATGATATACTAAATTGTTCAACATTTCCCTTTGCATTGTTATTGTAATGCTTGATTAAATGACCCCAAGACTTTTTGGATTTTTCTATTTCGGAATTTTTAAGTTTTCGCCGCCAGTTGGCAAACCAATTGCATATTTGCGTATAAGTTAGACCGGTCTCTATTGACAAACGTTTCTTTTCTTCTCGACTAGGATAAGGATTTTCACGCCTACGGACCAGCCATTCCTTAAGCATTCTCTTGATTTCGGGAGTAAACAAACGCTTGGCGGGACGTGGATAATGTAAATCATCTTCCGGTGGCCATGCTCGTCTAAAAATAGCATATAATATTATATTTTTAAACTATTTATTTATGCTTATCGTAAGATCAATTACGCATACATGTAAAACAATTAAGAACCAAACACAATCTTTATCAATTTTTTTTTAAAAGCAATATAATTTTTAATAATTGCGTGCACTTTAGTGTTTTGTTTTTTTTTTTTTTTTCGTTTTAACAAGGTATTAGTTAGTAAGATGTAAGCAATACTGTTTGTTACGACAGTGGTCCTCAAATAAACATTTACAGTCCTATTCATAAACAAGGGATAAGCCGGATTTTTCATAAAATAAAATAAAATTCGTATATTAAAGCAACAGTAACTATAATATAATCGTTTATGAATATGGCAGTTAAAATTGTTACATATTCACAATTAAGTGAGAGAACTTAATTGATGAAAGTTGCAATATCCATACAACAGCAGCACAAAAATATTATTTTTGCGGTATGAAAATAGAAACCTTATTGAATATTTAAATGCCGAGTTTTAGTTTTTATTGAATCAGATTGAACGGTCCTAAGTTATGCTAATTTATATCGCGCAACAGCTTTAATTTTCAATATACACAGTTACATACATACATATTTCGAAAACTGGACCAATTATAAATAAACTAATCACATATTTAAGCTCAGCGCTCAAAGTATACAATAAACAGCGTTTCCAAACCCGTGTTATTATTTAGGATAAATTCACGTAAAATTTCCTTAAATATTCCAAAGAAAAAAATTCAGTTATGTGATTTTGCATTTTAAATGAGGATATCTATTACACTAGTTTACAAGGTTTTTGCTCACAGTTTAAAACATTCTTGGGATTGTTAGTTGGTTGTTTAGCATGTCTAATTTAAAATTACGGAAAAAATGGAATATTTATTCAGAATGAAAATTAGAAAAAGTAACATTAGTATCGGAACAAAATATTAAAAATTAAGAGTTCGATCATTTTTCTCTCTATTTTATTTTTAATTTGTCTCGTATCATCAGATCAGATCTTGAGCAACTAGTGTATCTGCTTTGCAAACTCAAAAGTATTCCTTTAACTTTTAGGTCACACCGCATACTTACGAGTATATACCAATAGTGGAATTCATATTTTATGAATTTAATTAATTTGGACATTTGCTTATGGGTCATCTCAAAAATTACTGTATGGCCCATTAGTTAGATTACTTTTACGTTGTCCAAAAGAATAGCTTTGTCTTGATTGTATGGTAGCGTTATTTCTTAAAAAATACAAAAACTCCATTTTCTTTTGCAAAGATATCGGCGAAAGAATTCATTTTTTTATTTGATATATAGTAAGTTTTGTCTTACAATGAAGTATCTATATTCACTGCTGTAATTTGGACTGTTCTTGTCGCCGGCAAAGTAGTCACTATTCTGCAACATTGGAATTCTTTTCGATGAATCCGTGAAACTTAAAAAAAAGTTGTATATTTTCAAATTCATTTTAAAAATTATATGTATCAAAAAAAAGCAAATACTCGCTACTTACTAGTCAAACTAATACCCTACAATAGCATCGTTACCGTAATATATAAAGACCTACCTTACCTAACTCATATTTTAAGTCGTTTTTTTGTTTTGTCTTATATTTTAGGTAGCTCTCACCTATCGAAATATGATAGGTGATATGAAAAAATATTATGAGTTGAGGCCTTTATATATTAGGGTAACGGGATATAGATGAAAAATAAAAACGTAACGTTACATTGTATGAAATTTTTTTTGTAAACTTGTGTTAATAAAGCAACATTTAAAAGCACGTAGGGCAGCAGAAACTATAAAAATATGTATGTTGTCAAAATAATTTCATAACACAGAAAACAATACATAATAGGTATCAAATTTTAAGAACAGCATGCATAGTTATGTTAAGAAAAAAGCTTCAGAAAACACAATTGTTTCAAATGTTGCAGCTACAAATTAGAAAACATTGAACACAAAAAAAAAGCAGCCACATACACATCAACGAACCTACTGTGACGACGATTACGCTGAGGTCGATTAGATTTTTCCATATTCAATCTTAAAAAAATTAAAAAAACATAACAATAATAAATAAGAAAATTGCGCGCCAAATTTAATTAAAAAAATATGATAACAAAATATAAACATTGCATTTGGCTCGCAATAATAATTAATAGTTTTTGGAAATTTTAATACGATTTTAATCTGCGATCTTTTAATCTAATCGATATCCGCATTCTCCTACAAAAAACTTCATATTTTCATGAAATTCTTATTTCTTAAGCGATATCAAAAAAAAAAACTAAGAAAAATTTACTAACCGTATTCACAATATTGAGCAAATGATCATTTATCATGGTATATTATTGTATATTTTTACTCTAAACTAATAAAATACACAGAAATGCACTTACTACAATTTTACAAATAATCACAATGGAAATGTTGGCATTTATCAAAGGATTGATAGAAATTAATATTCCTTTTTATAAAAACAACAACAATCCAATAAAATTTTTAAACTTCTTCATTCATTCCGGATGGAATACAGAACAGGCCTTTTTTTTGGAATAAAATTGTTTGAAAGCAGATACTTTTCAAATAAATTTTGCTCTTCGACGAGTATTCTATGTATTCGAAAATAGATTTGAATTCAAATTCGATTAAATATGCAGTTAGTTTTTAAATTGAAATACATACATACATACATACAAATATTGTATGACACTTGTTAGGATCGATTTTCAAATAAAATTTGCTCTTATATTAAACAGTAATTATTCTTTTTAAATTTAAAACAAAAAATTTTGTATGATCTTTTATATTGTTCATAAATTTCTAAACATATTCGTACGTACGTACATATGTACAATAAAATTTCAAAACTTCGCGTAGGTGCGTTTCAATATATTTTTTTATTTATTTTCTTTTTTTGTATATTAAGTGGTTGTATGTACATACATACGTATATATGCATGTATATTGGCCAACATTTTCAAATACAAAAGTTTTCAAAATATTTGGACTTGATTTTTTTTTTTATTAATTAAAGAGAGACGGAAGAAAGTGAGTGTAAAAAATAGAGATCAATGAGATTTGAATAATCTTATAAATAAACTTTTTCATGTTTTCACTGTAAACAAAAGATTTTTGCTTGAAAAAAACATGATATTTTTCTAAAAATAAACACAGAATCTGCATGAGAGAACATACATACATACGTACGTATGTACAAAAATAAAACCACCTTACACCACTCAAAATAGTTTATTCAGTTTGTATTTACATATGTATATTTATATGTACATACAGCCATACATACGTACGATGTATTTTAACTTTTTATTTAAACTTTCTTTAGTTTTAAGTGTTTTTTTTTTTGTTTGATCAATTAAATTGTTGGTGGCCTTCTAAAACAATAAAATTGTGGTTTTTTTGTCTACTTTTTTAATAATTATATATTTTTTTTTCTAAATAGGTACATACTGCACTTTTTTCAATATACATACATATGTATGTACATACATGCGTGTATATAAGTATATATGTATATATTTATATATACATATGCACACATACATATATACATACTTATAAATATATATATATATACTTGTATGTATGTATTATATGAATGTATGTACATATTTTTGACAAGGCACTTTTAAATTTTAATTCCACTAAAAGTTGAAGGTAAAATATTTTCTTTTTGTTTTTTTTTTTGTCATTGATCAGTCACTTCTGATAATCATGTTTTTTTCCTGATCTTATATAACACAAGTTTTTTTTCCTTGTTTTACAATAAAGTAATGTTTTTTTTTGTAAAATTTTAAATGGTTACATTTATAGTACAACTTTAAAATTTCAAATACGTACGAGTATGTAAAGTTTTACAAACAAAAATATTCATATATAAATAACAATTTTCTTTAAAAAAAACTTGATTTTTTATAAACTATGTTTTTTTTATTGTTTTATACTTTGAATACCATCAGTTTTAAAATTGAATTATTTTCGTAAGAACCGTCTCCTTTGAATAACACCATCAAACTATTTGCCACCGAGTTTGCATTCGAGAAATATTCTTATCTATGAGACAAAACAAAATATCTATATAAAAATACCAGAAACATACATTTCTTTTTCCTTTCTTTTAATTTTCTCAAAAAACAAAAAACCTATTTTTCTTAGTTTTATTTTATATTTTGCTTGTACATATGTATGTATGTATTTATGTACATATATACAAATATGTGTATTGAAATCTCGTTAAACAATTTAAATAAATTTAATGACGGGTGAATTTAGTTCGTATCTGCAGAATCATTTTTAGAAAAAATGCATGTTTCAATGACAACGAATTGAAAAATGTCCTATAGAGAAAAAACACTAAGCTTTAATATGATCAATACGGATCAACAAAAAAATGTAAATTTACAAATATTTTTATTGCTTGGAAAGGAATTTCAAAATCATTAAAAGAATTTGAAAGATTTTTGTAAAAACTGTATAAAATTACTTCATTATTATTATAAAATTGTTACAATCGCTGCTTTTTAAATAAATTTATTTTATTTTATTGACAAATGATTTTTTACGATATAATGATGAGAACCGGGGTTTACGAGTTTCTTAAATTCAACGTATTATATGTACGTTAAATCAAAAAACTAGTTCATTGTTTAATTCAACGAATAAAATCAAATATTGGTTTCAACGTTGACTTACGTTGAATATTTTACTGAAACAACGTAGAATAGTTAGAATTTCAAATAATTTAATTCAAGGAACGGGAGTTCGTTTTTTCAAAAGCGAAAAACACTTCTTTACGCAACCGTTCGTTTCAAACATTCAGTTTTATTCACTTGTTGTTTTGTGGTAACATGTATGTTCTGACTGTGTCGTTAAGGGGCTGTGCACATATTACGTAACGCTGTTTTCAGAGATTTTTTTACCCCCCCTTCGTAACGCTATTTATTAATTTTTCAGTGCAAAATTTCCAATCCGTAACAAATCTATAATCCCCCCCTGGAGCATTACGTAATATGTGCACAGCCCCTAAGAGTATGAAACTCGTTTTAAATCGAAGCCAACGTGTTGTTAGCGGAACAAGTGTTTTATTCAGTTGTTAAAGTAATTTTGTACTCGCATTTGAAAAAATTATTTTTATTTATATTTTTGTCACAGTTTGAAACATGCACACATATGTACATATATATACTTTTGACTTCCGAAATCAAATTTTCTACCAACAAAATACATAGAGTCGGTGTTGTTTTTATTTCTGCATATGCCTTATATTCATTGTATCATGCAATCAGATCATGTACATTCGCATCAAATGATCGAAATGTTTATACTTGTTGATGAATTTTCTGCTTCTGCATAAAAAGCGAACGAGCATAAAATTGAATAATACTTGTTGGTGTTGTTCTTAAAATTCAACGTTAGGGAATAAGTAGGCTCGATCATAGTTGTTGCAGCTCACTGATATTATGTATGATTGAATAGCTATACTCGATAGAATGACAAATAATACTGCGTTTAGATATTTTTTATTGTCACGAGAACTCAATGTTAGTGCGAAGTTTGTTGACTCTTTTATTTGTCTATTCGAATTTGCGCCAAAATGGATCCAACAATACCTTACACTCGAAAATTAAATGCTCAGAAATTATGCAGCTACCACAAAGATCGAGATATTTGAATACAAACGAATCTATTACAAGTGAAGAATTTACAGATTACACTAAAATATATTGGAAAATATCACAAATGGTGTTGGCTGAAATGGTTAGCGCGTTGACTACAAAGCAAACAATGACTTGGGGCCTGGGTTCAAACCCTGCCCAGAGCAAGTCAATCGACATCATTAATTTCTCTAATGTACATTAGTGAGACATTGTATTGTCGGACTATTTAAGTGATGAAGGCGATTGATGTTATCCAAGCTAATGTACACAACACCGCCCTCCTTCGCCGGTTAGCAGAAACATCGGCGAAGTAAAACAATTAATAAAATGCCTGCTAATACAACAATGTTAATGCGTCTACTTAACACCAAAGCAGAGTTGTGAAAGAGTTAAGTCTTCTAAATTTTCGATAGATGTTTTTTTTAGATGTGATTCTCTACCCTATCCCTCTCCCTGAGTTCCGGCACAGTGCACTGCATACGTAGGGGTCATCCCCTGAGTGCTGGTCCTAATTAAAAAAAAGACATGTGGCACTCGGGGACTGCCGCGGTAAAGCTATTGCACAACATTTTTTATCACTGCAATTATGCAATTATATTATTACGTTTTGTTTAATAACTCCTTTGTTATTCTGGCAATATTGTATGTTAATGATATCAATATGATATCAAATGTTAATGTTAATCAATAGCATACATTAGGGGTTAACATACATTGGGCGATTTAAATACTTAACAACACAAAAGACTTAAGAAACAAACTTAGTGCCAGGTTTTTTCTTTTCAAAAACAAATGACAGATTTTTTCCAGATTTTTTCGTTTCAAAAACAAAAGACTTAAGAAACAAACGTTTAAAAATTTCTTGATTCGGTCACCTCAAAGCCCGCGATAGAAGCTTAAAAATAGCTTTAAAAAATATATGTATGTATGTGTGTATGTAAACTTACGTTTAATGTAGCTCACTACATTGTCATTGCAGCTTGTCAATTAAGTTTTGTAGATTATATTGTCGCCTAAATCTTTTTTGTGGCAAATAATGCAAAAAAGAAAACGTCAACCAAATTTAAAGAAAAAAATCGTAAAAAATGCACAAGTATGTTGCCAACCAACCCACGTAGTTAAATTTAGAATAAAAAATATACCTACGTAGCTCTATACCTTCTTTGAAAAGGTGGGTGCTGGTTAATGAAACAATATTTTTTTGGTTTTTCGATTTAAAATTTAGATTAAGAAATATTGCCCACTGGATTAAATATGTAATTTTAAAATTTTGAAATCATTTTGTAATGAAACGGTGTTGCCGTGCTATACTATATGAAAGAAAAGTAACCTCAAAACGTTGCCCAGTTGGCAATCCACGCACAAAATCTTTTCGTTTGATGTAGAATTTAGGCCTATGACACAATAGTTCCGTACTTTTATAGTCGTGCAATTGGGTCCTCTACATAAAGCATTAAACACATTCGCCACAGCAGGCTACCGACTAACCCATCTCTCAAAATTAGAATACATGTGTGCATATGAGAACGATTATATTGACGACAGCAAGGCAACACCGCAACAGGTTTTTGTCCGTGCTGATTTTGTCGTAGCTGTCCATTAAACTAATTTCTATTTTTAGTGACGACAATATACAATAAAGTGATATCAATGCAATAAACCATGTAAAATAAATGAATATTTAAAGATCTCTTATTATGCAGAACGACAACAGTAAAAATTTAATAAACTATAGTGTTATTTATTAAAACATTTAAGTATATTTTATGTAAGTTATTTAATTGTTGAAGGCTTGTTATTTCCAAGTATTTTTAAATAAAAATACTTCAATTGTGATTGTGAAAACATGAGAAGAACTGTACAAATTCCGTATAAATATATACAGTTAAAGTAACATAAGTAGTCGCTAAGACTCTAGATCTATGAGATTAAAGGCTGAGTTAGTAAATCTGTCTCGTCTAACGTTATACTTCTAGGTATCGTTCAACTTTAGGTTTTGCAATTGGAATAGGAATTGCAAACATTTTGACGTTTGCAACGTAAAAATCTACTTACTTTCTGTAGATTTTTTACGTCAGCAACGATCTTTCTTCACGTTAGAGCTTTTGCCAGCTGAACCTCACGAACGCGATAAGTTATTAATATCTTTACCTTGAGTATCTCGGATTCGTCTGTCTTGGCTGCCATTTGAACTTTGTCACGTTCCATATGAAATGTTATGCATATGAATATGTCTGTATGTATATACATTTGATATAAATGTATGCATATTTAAGTATCTCCTCCTTTTATTCCATTTCTCAATTGACCTGCCCTTATTGGAAAACCCTATATACATATTTATTTATAATTTACGGGAAAATTGGAATCATTCATACTCGTACCTATTGAAATGTATTATTTTATTTCTTTTAAATATTTTGTTTTTCAATACGTTTTAAATAACATGATTAAAACAAGTAATAAAACATTAGATATTTGTTTGAAAAAATTTGTATATGTATGTACATACATATGTATGTATGTATGTTTGTATGTATGTACCGAATTGAAAAATTTATTTTTATTTCTTTGTTTTTGTTAAAAAACATGACAATCGTTGCCAAAACAACATACAATAGATACAAATGTACATATCTGTTGATCATAGCTTGGGAATTTCGATTAGAATTAGAAATCATTACGATTAGAGAAATAAAATAATCTAATCATTAGAATTGAATTTTGATAAAAATTTCAGATTACTAATTGATTAGATTAGAAATAATCAAAAATCTAATTACAATTAGTGACGATTAGCATTTCTAATCAAATCTAATCAAAACTTATCGAAAAAATAATTGATTAGATTTCTTGATTATTTTTGATTAGATTTGATTACAAATGCTAATCGTCACTAATTGTGATTATTTTTTTTTTGAATTATACATATATAAGCAGATTCAGCACACATGCAATTTTATGCAATATTCAAAAACTGTTACATTATGTATATACATATAGCAACAAATGTGATAAATAAATATTTTCTTTTCACAAAAACAATTAAAAATAGTGGATCTAATCAAATCTAATCAAAAATAATCAAGAAATCTAATCAATTATTTTTTCGATTAGTTTTGATTAGATTTGATTAGAAATGCTAATCGTCACTAATTGTGATTAGATTTTTGATTATTTCTAATCTAATCAATTAGTAATCGTCTAAAATGGCTAACTAATCATAATTAATCAATTTTTCAGCACAATTAAAATTTCTAATCCAATTGCTAATCATTAGGATTACTAATCATTATTCCCAAGCTATGCTGCTGATACAGAAGTGCGCAGAATCCTTGAAAATAACTTACGGTATCCGAACGATTCTGACATTCGTCCGATCTCAGAAACATTATAGGTACCCATTATTTCTGCTGCTGAAATGTTATTGGGTTTCATAATACTTTTGTTGTTCCGGTATTTGTTTAATCCCGCAACTCATTTGTTTGATATAAAGCGAACTCTCGAAATTGAATCAAAATGTGTGCTGTTTTGTAATAAACTTAACAGTGTTCAAAGTAAGAATTAAAACAAATTACATAAATCAATCAAAGATGCAACATAAAATTATATTCCTAAAACTATTCCAGTTGAGGTAGAAGAATAAAATATGAGTTGAAATAATTTAAAGAAATATGTATTTGTGCATTCTTACCCTGTAGTAAACTCGGGGCCAATTGTTTGTATGGGGACCCCTCCAGGGGTGGTTCCAGGGGTGTGACACTGGCATAGGTGGGTCGGCCCTCCAAAGTTAGTGGGGGTCGGTCATACATTTTGAGTCGATTGAGGCACTCTAAATGGGTCAAAGTGAGATTTTTCAAAATTTGACTCTTCGGGTCAAAAGTCAGGACATCAAAATACTTACATACATTGTACAGGTATGGTTCCTTCGGCAAAGTTTCTTATTTTGATCCCTAGAATACGATTTTTTTTATATATGTACATATGTACATACACAATGTATTACACATGCAGGTATATTCTTATTTACTTAACCTTAAAATTTTAAGTTCATAACGCTGTACCCAAAACAAAAGTAAAAAAACAGAGGACGACGTATCGCAACGTTGTATTTTTTATTGACTGCATCAAAAAAAAGTGGTTATTTTTCTTTCATATTTCTTGCTGCTTGTTGTTGTTGTTTTGCTTGTTGTTTACCGCAACACTAGACAAGTTGCGAACGAGCTCTCACGAAAAGTGAAACAAATGTCTGACCGTGAAGCCAGGCGAACAGAAATGTTAGCGTGCTTCGAAACATTTTGAAATTAAAAATGTTTATCATTAAGTCGTTTTTTGTTGCCATATGCGAAGTAAAGAGGACACACAATCAGAACACACAAGATAAGTTCATATATTAAGTAGGTACATATTTCTCAAGTGAATATTTTATACAAACACACGTGTGTTAAATCTTTATTTTTACTGATTAGCAATGATGCCAACACTACACCACCTTTGTAGTAGATCTATTTTGGGTGTGTTAATTAACTCTATTACATATTTCGAGAACAACATAAATTAGTGATGCGCCCTAACGTAAGTGTGTTTAATCTACATACTTACATAGTTAATTACATACCTTCATACATAAATATATATATATATGTTGACATATATGTATATGTATAAGTATGTACATAATAAAAAAAATACATTCTTCAGAAAAATATCAATAATAGATAATCCTTAAACTATTGTTTTTAGTTATTTTTATTTATTGAATTTTGGTATTTTTGTATTATTGGCTAAATTAAATTTCTTTGTTAATTTTGATTAATTAATCAATTTTTTGTTTTAACGACGTGTGAACTTCTAGGCATATTTAATTTCTGTTTTAAACATTAAAATAAATAGGTACATGCATACATATTTAACTACTTGTACTAGTTAGTCACTAATATTACATTGTTTGAATTATAATTTTTTTTTTATTGATACCTATTAAATATATCTATGTAATTAAGTTAATACCAATAATTTTTATTTAATTTTGAGTGTCCTTTTTTTTGTCGAAAAATATGGTCACCGTACTGATAGGTAGCAATGCTAGCCTAGTACTTCGCAGGTTGTCGGTTCGATTCCGGCCAGAGATCCTGGCTGTTTTCTGCGCCCGCTTTGCGGGTTGTGTTTGTTATTCGGGAATACAAATATTTGAAACCATATTCGCCGAATACGAATATTACTTTTAACGCTTAGGGCCAATTTTTTACTTGATATTAAAGTTACATATAATTATTTTCAAGTTGTAATAAAATAGGTACATCTAATAAATAAAAGTACTTAATTAAAAATTAAATGAACAACCTTGTGTATTTAAATAATAATTAAGATTTACGAATTTCCATATGTTTTTGACTGCTTTTTCTTCTTATATAAAATACAGCCTATAAAATATTTGTGGCTGCTTGCAAAATGCATAAAATTTTGTTTTGTTTTGTCGCTATTAACCTTTTAATCATTTTGAAAGTTGCTTTTATTTTTTTAAAACATTTTAGCAGTTCTTAATTATTCTTAGTTTTAGCTAAAATAAAAATGTATTTTTTTGAATTTTTCTTCATTTGTTCTAGTCAGCTGTTCCTTAGGGAAATTTGTGAGAAATTTTTTATTTTACGTAGTGCTACCATATTTGCATCGTAATTAAATAAGAACTTTAATTACTCACTGAAAAAATGAAATCTTATTTTAAACTCAACATAAAATAAAAATTAACTAATTACATACTTAAATATGAAGTCAAAAACTGGCCATTAGAGCCACATTATATTTCAAATTTAATTGAAAAAATTCCCGCCCTTTGCGTCAGTGACAATAAATTGAAAAAAATGTCAGGCTGCTTTAGATATACATACATATGTATATGTATGTATGTATGTATAACATTATTGTAGCATTGAGATGCGAATTTGACGACCACTACTGAACATTTTTAAATTTTTTTACCTACGTACTTATTATGTACATTTTATGAGATGGAATAGTACCTATCAAGAACTTGGTCCTTATTTTGATCTCAGTACTTTTTACGGCTGAAATTTTTTGGATAGGAACTTGGCCTTACATTTATGTTTTTGTGCGGTAGGTATAAAACTATCATTTAAAAGTTAAAGTCTTATTTGTAAATTTATATCATGTTAAGTTAGTAATCAGTTCTCAGTACAGGAATGTTGGAGTTCAAAAATGGAACAACTAAAATTTAATATGTGACAGTCCACCGAGACATGTGGCTGCGCAATCTGCGAAAATACATATGTTCTCCCAAACAACACTGAATTACTAATTAAAAGCGCAACCAGAGTAAGAAAAACGAAATCTCAAAGCATGCATGTACATATGTACATATGTACGTAGGTAAAAAAATTTAAAAATGTTCAGTAGTGGTCGTCAAATTCGCATCTCAATGCTACAATAATGTTATACATACATACATACATATACATATGTATGTATATCTAAAGCAGCCTGACATTTTTTTCAATTTATTGTCACTGACGCAAAGGGCGGGAATTTTTTCAATTAAATTTGAAATATAATGTGGCTCTAATGGCCAGTTTTTGACTTCATATTTAAGTATGTAATTAGTTAATTTTTATTTTATGTTGAGTTTAAAATAAGATTTCATTTTTTCAGTGAGTAATTAAAGTTCTTATTTAATTACGATGCAAATATGGTAGCACTACGTAAAATAAAAAATTTCTCACAAATTTCCCTAAGGAACAGCTGACTAGAATAAAAAAATTCAAAAAAATACATTTTTATTTTTATCATACTTACATAAAAATACATTTTTATTTTTATCATACTTACATATGTATGTACATGCATGCTTTGAGATTTCGTTTTTCTTACTCTGGTTGCGCTTTTAATTAGTAATTCAGTGTTGTTTGGGAGAACATATTTTCGCAGATTGCGCAGCCACATGTCTCGGTGGACTGTCACATATTAAATTTTAGTTGTTCCATTTTTGAACTCCAACATTCCTGTACTGAGAACTGATTACTAACTTAACATGATATAAATTTACAAATAAGACTTTAACTTTTAAATGATAGTTTTATACCTACCGCACAAAAACATAAATGTAAGGCCAAGTTCCTATCCAAAAAATTTCAGCCGTAAAAAGTACTGAGATCAAAATAAGGACCAAGTTCTTGATAGGTACTATTCCATCTCATTTCTAGGCAACCTGTAAGCTTGGCAAAACTTTTCCAAGAAATATTTCCCGAAAAAGTTTCACTCATGGAAATCAATCGTTCCCGATTTAGTACAAGAAGTTATTTTGTTTATGGAAATTATACGTACACACCACAAAGCCGTGAAAAGTCATCAATCACACTTGGCAACAGTTAAAAAAGTGTACCGCTTGCGATATTGCTTAGCGTCGTTGAACATCATATTTTCTTGTCTTCGTAGTCGTTTCGGAAGGAATGTGACGACGTTAGCTGCACAGCATTACCGATATTTCAATAAGGTGATCAGCAATTGTAGCAAGTGTATACATACATATATTTTTACGTCTTACTTTCTTGCCTTGTTCTTAATTATTTTATGTATGTACTCAATAAAAAATAAAATAAAATTCCCAGCAAAATTCTGCCTTTTTTTATTTTGCATTCAGTTTGTCAAAATGTGGATTTGTATATAGTATGTATGTATCTATTAAATCACATAAATGTAGATACATGAATACACATTCAGACATACATACATCCCCACGAATCTCTTAACAACAATCCCAATATTATGTTTCAGAGTTGTCCCGGTAATTTTATTTTATTAGGGATTATTAAAAGTAAATTTTATATTTTGGTCTATATACTCGTATGTATATATACGTAGTAAAAATGAACCAAGTTGCTTTACTGTACATCTAAACTTTTTTGCCCAAATCTTTTATTGATTATAAGTACATACATACATACATACACATACTACATTATAAAAAAATTGTTTCTTTTGAACTATAATAGGGATTTTTGAGTAATATTTGGAGTATCTTAGATGCTGTACATTAGTGATCATATAATTTTTGAAGTTCCGATTTAATTCATTTCAGAGAACATACATTGTACATATGTATGTACATATATGAAAAGTTTGACGTACATATAATTTTCTATTAAGTTTTTAATAGATGTAATGAAATATTACTACAAAGCAATTATAGAAGTAAAAATAAAATGTACCTTCTCGAGGAATTTGTTAACAAAAAGCGTAGTAGTCCTATGAAAAAACTTTTGACAATGCTAATTGTTAAGTACTGTAAAAACTGCATCTGTTTTATTCAAGTTTGTAACTGACAAAACATTCAATATTGACGTATTGATAAGTAATGATCTCATTACAATAAATGGGCATACCAGTAAAATTTCAGTAAAAATAAATTCACTGATAGGGCCTTCTAATTTTAAGTACTGATTACTGAAATGTTTCGGTGTTTATCCGCGGGGGAAACAGAAAATCCAGGTAATAAAAACACCAGGGGCCAAATTACGGCACTCGATATCGATCGAAATTTCAATACAATTTAAATGTAAATTTCGATCGACATCGAATGCCGTAATTTGGCCCCAGAATTTTTCAATAATAAGTTTAAAAATGGAGCACAAAAGCTAAAACTTTATTTAACATAAATAAAGATAATTTACCTTGTAAAGGTTGTAGATTTGACCATAGTGCTTTAATGGCGTCCAGTAAATTTTTACTAAAAAATAAAATAAATTTTTTTACTGATTGCTGAAAAAAATTCCAATTGAACTCAAAATAAAATCATACAATTTACAGTAGTTGTCCGGTTTAACGAACATTCGATTTAGTGAGAGTCGCATTTAACGTTCACTAAAGTTTTTTCTACTGAGTATCTTACATACACCTATAACGAAAAAATATTTTGTTCTTTTTATATTATTGGCCAATTAATTTTAATAGAGTTTGTTTATTATATGTAAGCTAATGCGTAGTTTTTGTTAACATAAGGAATTTTAGGCCTCATTAGCTTACATATAATAAACAATATATGTATATGTATATATATATATGTTCCTTTAACTCCCACTGGAGCATAGGGCGCCCATATAATAAACAAACTCTGAAAAAATATTTTTTTCTACTCGATTTAATGAACAAAAGTATAGAAATGATTTAGGATGACAGATTTATGCAAAAAAATTTGGAATGCAAAAATAAACCATTATTAGTACAATGCTAAAATCAAGGGAAAATCTTTAAAGAGAGCTTCAAGAAAATGCATTTAAGAAAAACGTATGTATCTATTCCAAAAGAGCAGGCTGTGCTTAAACAATTTTTCAAATATATGATTTTTGTATTAGTTTTTTTTTTAATCTTCCGTTCTTCATATTTTTATTGAAATAAGTACATATTTTAACACATTAAAAAATGTCTATACATTTTTTTGAGTCTTGAATAAAATAGGCTACGATTTTCTGTTTTAATTTAGTACTGGATATAATGAACAATTCACTTTAACGAAAAAGCCTGACAAAAATTAGGTTTGTGAAATCGGAAAACTACTGTACTTATACATACGTCTTTGTGTTTATTTTAGTAAAATTATATGTATTAATAAGAGATACGTTCGTTTGGTTCTGGATCATAAAAAGTTTATTTCAAGAATAATAATAAAAATTCACAAGTCCAGTTTTATCGCTTATTGTTGTATGTATGTATATTAAATGACAATTTCAAACCAAACTATTCAAAACAAAAACAATTTTTGTTGACATACTTGTGTTGTGAATTGAGCAATTATTTGAAGAAATCACACAATATTGAATATTGTTTATAAGCTCAGAGCAGATTTTTACTGGTATGTTCTGGAATTTTTTTTTTTCAGTAACCAGTAAACATTTACTGCGCACTGGTATTTGTAATGCAGTATGCCCATGTATAAAAATTAAAAAAGAATACATACAACGTTTATTCTATTCAGACGTGTATGTTGACATCTAATTGATGTAGGATACTAAATTTTCCTTTGTTGCTTAAAATATCTATTAACAATGTCTTATTTTCTCTGATCATTATGCTACGAACTTTAGCCTATAAATATCAACAACTTAATACTGTTATAAATAAAAGTATGTATGTACATACAAACATGAGTTTCGAATAAATCGTTTGCTCGTTTTCCCTTATAACATCATAATCAACTAAAATATTTTGCAAAAAAAAAAAAAAGAATTTAAAATTTACCATAAAACATAGTGGGAAAATTAAACTACATACATACATATATACTTTTCTAAAAAGGTGATTACACCACATACAAACATATTTAAACAATATGAATATTTATGTGTAGTATGTTTGTATAACTACTCTAACAAACTAAAAATAAACTGGGACTTTTATAAAATATATTTAGGAGTTCCTTACAATGAGCGGCAGCCCGGAATCGCTTAATACAAAAACAAACACTTCTGGTTTTATTTCCACTTTATTTTAACCGACAACAACACACAACCATGTACAATTATCTACACTAAGCAAGAAACAGCTGATAAAATTTATAAACTGTTGTCATATACATACATACATACATGCATACTAATGCCAGATTAATATGTGTGTGTACGTAGTTAGTATATGCTTGCTATTTATTACCTTAACTCCTGTTACAACTTCTCACAGTGGTGTTTTGTGGTTGGTTGTAGTCTTGATTGGATTGTTACTGTGCCAACTCAAATGATAACTCGTTGCTTGTTGACGACGAGTAGCGTACGGGCGCTTAAATTTACGGAAACAACAAACAAACAGCCAACGCTTTTACTACGTTCAGGACAAGAAACTTTCATACAAAAACTATATCGGCTTTAGTCGATTGGTCGTTGCTCTGCAGCACAACAAAGAATGAATTTCGAAAAATTTGTGTTGGTCGAATGGCACAAATTGTCTAACAGGCGAGCAGCTTTAATGGTAAGTGTTTGCATTGTTACAGTTGGATGAATGCTCTTATTGGCTGCCGACAGTGTTGCACTTTTCGCTTTTACGAGACGAGTATTTATTTGGTTAGTTTCATTGTTGTTCCTCACCAGCCAGCCAGCCATAGCAACACATTTGTATGCCTGTATGTATGCGAGAATAAATGTGTGTATGTGTTGGGTACTTTTTCATTATTTTTTGTTGACTTTTAGATCAGTTTGGTTTGTTGGATTTGTTGCTGTTATTATCGAGTTGGTTGGTTCATTGGTATTATTGAGTTTGTTGTTGGTTCGTGTTACCCTTTTTGTTGGTTGTTTGAAATTGATTTTTGGCTTTTGCTTGTTCAGAATGCAGGGTAATTTTGATGCCTGAACACAATACATTGTAACTGGTAAGTTGGTGGGTTTGTGTGATGACGACGATAGTTGTGGTGGTTGTAGAAAGTTTGAATTAAAAACAATAAATTGCTAAAATCAAAGCGGGTAAAAACAAAAGTTTTAGTAGTTGGCCCAAGTGAGCGTTGCCAGGATGGTGATTTTTCATAATGAAATATTCTTATTAAAAATACCTATGTATTTATGTAGCTACCTACATATGTACATAAATATGTAATTATGTTCTAATATGTATGTGTTTAACTCTTAAAAATTAATTAAAATATGTAACTACCTACATACATACTTATGTAGGTATTTGACAAAAATATATACATATGCGGCTAAATCGGGTTTAAAATAAAGATAAAAATCAAGAACTGTCAAAAACTGCCAAAAAAATAATGCTAAAATTTAAATTGTATTATTTTTTGTTATTTTGGTTAGTAGGTATACTTTATACCTACCTACCTACATACATACCTATATTATTTATTTTTCATAATTCTTCCCCATAAGCACCTATTGCATACATATCATTTCAATAAATTAACTGATGAAAGCATAACAATAATATATATATATATATATATATATATATATTGAACACAAAAGGACTTTAAATGACAAATTAAATGTATTTCAGTCTATACACATACCTACATATGTAGGTACATACGAAAAAGTAAGAATGGTACTCTTAAATTTAATATCACATATTTTTGTACATAAGCAAACTTAAATTATTATATTTTTAAATTTTTTTATTTATTTGTTGTGGGTTAGTAAATCTACATGCATTTCGTTGGTTGCTAAATACCAACTCATCAGTAGATTTTTACCATTTATGTTTGAAAAGTTCCAAAGTATTAATTTCTTCTACAGTGAAATCATTCATTTCTTCTTTAAAATGTTCGTTTAATATGCATTTATAGCTTTTAAACTGTCTACACAAAAAAATTAGTATTCCTTCAAATAATTTAATAACAAATTAAATAATGCTTATATTTAAAAAATGCTAACTGCTAAATGGAAAATTTGCAGCTAAATAAAAAAAAAATTTGCTAAATTTAGCTGCAAAAACGACAATATGGTCACACTGCCTACGAAAACCTAATATTAAAATCGATAGTTCTTTCCATAAGTATATGAAAAACGAACAGTTAGGCAACAACTAGTATATGTATGTATTTCTAACCACATACTAGTCATTTTATCTGCAGGGTAGGTAGGTACCTATTTTATGTTCAAATAATAAAGATGAATGAACATTAAAAATACATATGTACATACATACTTACAAACTAAAAATTTTAAGAAAAGTCAACGAACAACTTAAGTAGGTATATTCGGTAAAAATCTTCTTAAAAATGTGTACTTATTTATGAACCTACTATCTATGTTTTGATATTGTGTTTAACCAGGGTTTAAAAAAACTAATATATTTACTAAAAATTCCCCTCATATTCCATAATTTTATGTGAAAACTAGAAAAAGCTGCAGCTGCAATTTTCAACGCATATTTTGAAAATATTTTTTGGTTTTTGTTGATTTAAGGAGAACAATTTTGAAGTACTAGTCATTGTGTAAGATCGGCATGTTTATCAACTAGTCGAAGTTGTGTTTGGTTGGATTGGCATACATTGTTTGGTATTTTTGATAGTGGCATATTGTATGAAAATAATATTTTGTATATCTGTGTTTTTGCATTTTTGTGTGGATGGCTAGTTTTCTATGACAAGAAATTATTGCTGAACAATATATTACAGAGAATTTATTTTCATATTATGTGCTAGTAAAAAATTTTACTAGTCGTCAAGTACAAAATTTTTTTTAGAAACCTGGAAATTTATTTGTTATCAGGTAAATATTTTTAGTTTCTCTACTATCAAAAATGGAAACGGATCATATTTTCTCACTAGTCGCTAGTATAATAAATAAAAATAAAAAAAATAATTTTAAACCCTGTGTTTAACTCTCAAAAATTAATTAAAATATGTACCTACATACTTAGGTATTTGACCAAAAATATTTTAGAGATGTATTAAAATATGTACAGGTCGAGCTCGTTTTGCGCAACCCTTGATTATTGCAACACCCTGAGTAGTGCAATTGACAAAGTTTTACAACAGTCCCGATAAGATAATTTTCTGAAGTTATAGGTATAAAGGTACCAAATGTGAAGATTATTTTTTATTTTACTTGCTATTTACATACAGATGTATCTATGCTAAACAATTATTTTATATAGGTACCTACACATACATGAATGTACATAAATACTTTATGTTTAAATAATAAAGAATGAAATTTAAAAAGAAAAGAAAAGTAAATTATATTCGGTAAAAATCTTCTTAAAAATATACTATCTGTATAGGTACGATTTAAATTTCGTCAAATAGTACTCGTAATTTGCTTCCGAAGGTGCTGGCAACGCTGGCGTAGTCCAACATAAATTGGAGATGGTTAATTTGTAGTCACATGAGTGTAACGAAAAATTAACGATGTTAAAAATTCAAATTCAGGATATAAAAATAAATCTCAGATCAATAAAATCGTTTAATTATATTATTGAAGAAAAAACTGCTTGTAGAAAATACTGTACACGGACACTAAATCATGAATAGTCACAACTCAAAAACCAGATATGTATGTATGTATGTTCAGAAGAGACAAAATACCGTTTATAGCCTTTTTCCACTAGCATACATTTTAGAGGAATGAATGGAATTTGTTGAAAAGTGAAACTTGCATTTCCATTGGCAATATCTAACATCTACCATCTTCTCAGCTGTCAAAAATATAAAAATACTTACAGCATAATATTTTGTGGAAAAAAAATAAATGTTAAATTAAAATGAATTTTGAAGAAACATTAATAATTGGACTCGTTCATGCTTTACAAGAACAAACACAATTGTTAATGCAGAAAATTTGCGATCCATTATGAAAGATGAATATGAAGATAATTTATGTATGTATGTCATTCATGTACATATGTAATTTATGTATGTAATTCACAAAAAATGAAACTATCAATATGTATGTATCAGTGATGGAAAATGTGGCACAATTGTGCCATTTGTGGCACTTTTGAGTGTTTGATGGCCCTGTGGTACTTTCTAATCTATTTTGGCCCTTTCAGCTCAAAATTCAACTAACTGCTTCAAATCGTTCGAACGGTTTGAAATATACTAAAAGCGTTCAGTACATTTTCAATGTAATTTTCTCCCTGTTTCGAACCATACTTTTATTTACAACATTGTTTTGTTTGTCAAGAAAAAACTCCTTACTTTTATTTGCAAACCTGTCTTGTGCTAGGCGGATTCATTACAGGTGAACTTGTTAGCTGAGCTGTTAACTTGTTTTTAGCTTTTTCATCATTGTCGGATGTCAAAATACACTATTTGTTTCTTAACATTCCACACTCCTCAGCATGGGTAAAAAGAATTTTTTTCTACCCAAAATATGATTAAAACTAATTTAAGGAATCGTCTTCATGTAAATACCGTGTCATATTTCGAAAGATTTATTTAAATCTATTTCTGGTAATTCTTATGATAAAGATATTTTAAAAGATATTTATTATAAATAAAGAAAAATGTTACAAACAGTAATATCACCATTGAGCAACTTTGGACTAAAATCTTGGGGATTATATACAAGAAAATTAGAATTACATAGAAAATATGTTTTTAACTACATATAAAAATATATATTTGCTTTAAATATAACCTTAACAAAAAACACTTTTTTTAAACAATATGAATTTTCGTCGATAATTTTTGTTCTAAATAAAATAAAACACATATATATTATATTAGTTTTACATTGTATGTACTGTACTATTGTTTTTATTTAAATAAAAAGCTTGTTATCAAATATATTCCAAAAAAGTTTTGTTGGCCCTCTCGAAGCTATTTTGGCCCTTTTAAAATGTCAATTTGGCCCAAAACAAAAAAACTCAAATTCCATCACTGGTATGTATCTGTCATTTTGCTAGAGATGACATTAAAATTATCGGAAGATGTTGATTGGAACAAAATGATATAGGAACATCTTTTAAAGATGTAGAAAGATGTTGACTTTTAGTACTGTGTATTTCTTATGGGAAGATGTTAACATCTTCTCAAATTGATGGTAGATGTTAGATGTTGCGTAGTGGAAAAAGGCTATTATACTGCTCAAGTGAAGCAGGCAAAATGAAAACAGGAACAGAGGTATTTTTCCAGTTACGGAAAGCGAGAATATAAAAGAAATTATGAAGCTCGTTAGAGATTTGATTTGTCAACTGGAAATAGTATCATTTTGAAAATATTGACGTGCATCTGTTTATGATTTTGTGTGCGATATGTATGTATGTATGTACTTTGTAACCATTGACTAAGTAATAAGATTTGAAATAAGAAAATCTTAGGTTTTTGTAGTGGCAGCCCTGATCGCAGCAACGAAAGTCATGAAAAAATAAGTTCGTGCATGGTAACGTGAGTCAAAAGGTACTCATAATTCCATCTCCATGAAATGCATCCATATAAAAGGCAGGTTAGTCCTCATTTACTATTATTTGTTAGTATAAGAATTGTTTCTGCTCTTACTGACTGTGAATGGTGATGGGTATGATTGTAGTGTGTTATTATTTTATATTCAATCGTTTCCCAGCAGTAATTACTGCCTATTTACACGCATATATACATACATTCATTCTTACACATGTATGGATGTATGAATTTGTATATGGATGTATTAATACAATTGTAGATAAACCTTATGGAAGTATATTTTCAGAGTGGTTAGAGAATCAATTAATTTATTAAGTTATATCCATGGGAACCTTTAATTTAAAATTAGTAAACTGTTCTTGTCAATATCGATTAGGATTTATTAAATTACCTACTCTGAAAAGACCAAGGAGTATGCTAAATGTTCTGGTCTTGTTGAAGATTATTTTAATGACGATGTGCGCTTTGAATCCTTCTTAATAAATATATTTTTAATGTCCGGTGTCGACCAACACGCCACGCCACTTTACGTTATGTTATTAAAGCCTGTATTTAATTAATATGTAGTCTTAAATAAGTATGTAGGTATATAATAACGCTCTAAAAAAATATTAGGTTGGTACCTATGTACATATGTATATGAGATTACTCCATTTTGAAATTGCACGTGTATTTCAAAATATAGATAGGTATTTATAGATACATATGTATGTACATATATAAACAATGCAAGAATATTATTTCGAATACATACATATTTCGTAATTCATATGATTTCATTATTTTAAACGCCTTCTTCCAAAAACTTTATAAGATATTTGTAGTTAAAAAAATTTGTTGCTTGGCTCTTTGGTGGTGGTGTAATACGAGTATGATTGTAGAATAGTTGTACCCGTATGCCGTATTTTTAATCTTCTTCTTTTTTTCCTCTTTAATTTCTGTTTGCTGTCATGCTAACTGTCAGTTCGCTGTTGAATACAAAATTAAACATTGACCAACCGTAATGCTTAAAAGAGGGATAAACAAACATTGGGTTTTGGGCAAAATAAGTTGTTGATTGGTTTATTTAAACAGTTTTTTTTCTTCTGCTTTTAACATTATAGGTAGTATTTGATAGTAGATACCAACAATCAAACTGCATTTTTGTACGTTTATTTTATTTGGTAAAATGCAGTCAAGAAAAATAAAAAAAAACATAAACTTGTTTTTATCGAAAAGTTCTTGAAGTGGGGAGGAGATTTAGTAATGTTTTCTATGAACAAATTGCTATGATTTGATTATATCTACACATGTACTATGTAAATACACACATTCATAAGTAAGTGAATGTATATCTGTCGACTTAAAGGTACTAGGTACCTATACTGTTCTGATTTTTCTGATTTAAAGAAAGAGATATATCGTTGACCAATTCCACCTTTTGAACTCGAATTACTTACTCAGTTTGGCATTACCTTCTATTGCATCAAATCTTTAGATTTTCTACAATTTAGTCTTTACGAATATATGTATGTACATACATACACATGTAGGTTTTCGATCATTCGACTATTCGCCTATTTCAAGATATTCGTATTCGCCCAATTCAACCGAATATTGTTCGCATATTTTGCACACACTTAAAAAAAAAATAAAAAAAAAATATACCTACATAAAGAGGATCGTCCGGACTACAGTTAAAATAAATTTTTAAACGCATACCTATACCTAATTTGTTTTTATTACCGAACAGAAATATAAGTATACATAAGAATTCATTTGCATTTAATTAATTTACAGAAAACTTAAAGGAAAATACTATAAGTGACAAGAAATATTAATTTTGCAAAAATAAGAATTTATTTGTTTCCAAAAATTTGTCTGTGAATTTAAAAATTATTCAATTATTGTTTTATTATAATTGATAAATTTTATTTGTGTATTTTTTATATATTTTCAAATATATAACTTAAGACAATTTTATAGATTCCATAAGCTAACCGAAATATATAAATGTCCGGATTACTGGATAGGCCGAATTAGCGAGTGTCCAGATTAGGGAGGATGTACTGTACATAAAATATGTAATAATTTTTAATAGTTTTTAATTAAAAAATCTTTGTCTTTGACGGAAGATAATAACCTTCTTTTAAAATATGTATTAAAAAAATCTAAAGTGAACGTTGCTTGTCTAAATTGGGTCCTCAAAAAAAAATATATTTGCAAGAGGTGACTGCACATCAGGTGGCCGACTTGTATTTTTAATATCCTTAATTTTTTATTTCATAAGTACCTACGTATTTCTACCTACTATTACATCCCCAGAAAGCAAATTGGGGCGAGTATACCTGATATGAATAGGACTTGGCGGAACGCATGATTATACCAGGCATACTCGCCTTAAATCAGGTTGGAAAATATGTATGTATGTACATACATACATACATATGTATTCCTTGGAAAATACCTTCCTGAAAATAAGCAAGAAAACATCACCTGAGTTATGAGTTAGTTTTGCGAAAGTGTAGTAGAAACAGGGAAATTCTTCAAAGTAATTAATTAAGTGTTAGTGATGGTGTAGTGGATACATTCTTAAGCGTATTAATTGTAAATACACATGTATGTATGTATGTACATATATACATACATATGTACATATATATATTTTTTTTGTGTGGTCCAATCTACTAGAATAGATATGGACAAACGAAAACATCGATTCCAGATATTTTTTACACGATTTTTATAGGAAAAAACGACGTAAATAAAATAGAGAGATAAAACGAAGTAGAATCTTATGCATATTGTTAACATTTTTATTTCTATCATCGAAAGCAACACTGTGTAGTTTTTCCATGTTTCGTTTTTGTTTTGTTTATATCTACTTGTCAAAAATTATTTTGCGCTTTTTTCGAGACAGAAAGCTGTGATTCATGGAAAAAAATTATATTGCATCAACGTGCAGTAGAAATATTTATTTTATTTACATATTTAAACAAGTAGGTACCTACCATGTACGTAATCTGAATATCTGGTTCTTGTAAAATATTATTCGATAAGAGGCAACTTGATTGGTGTTCAGCATTTTTATTTACATATAAACGTCAATATTTCTGTAAAGTTGACTAATTATACGAATTCAGTGTATAAATATAAAAGTACTTAAGTATGTACATATGTATGTATGTATATCCTTATGTGCTTTAAAAACAAGTTTACTACATACTACCTATCCATGTATTTATTTACATTTCGTGTTGATCCTGATAGTGGGTGGGTGGAGTACAAAATATGTTGATTGGTTGGTCAATATTGAATGATAGTGCATTGTTATTAAATGCCATTGGTAGACAGACGTTTCAAAGAGAGCAAAAGAAGGGTAATATGTGGATATAACATGTACTCGTATGTATGTACATAGGTATGTTTGTATGTGAATAGTGTATATATTAATTACGAACTGTTGTACAAAAACTAGGATGTACCTACATGTATTGTATGTAGATATACTACATACATACATACGTTTGTAAGTCCGTATGAATGTCGACATAAATTCATACTGTACATTTGTGCATAAATTACATATGTGTAGTATGTACATATATATGTATGTACTTTTAATGATTAATCGATAACTCAATGATTTCTTATTATTTTACAAAAAGATAATTTTTACTAATACCTACATACATATACAAGCAACAAGCACCCTCCAGACATCTATACCTACCCAGTAAACATATTTGATAGAATTTGGTTGGAAAATACGAACAAGTTACCGAATCGTAGGTATACGATCTCTTTTACTTCGCGGGTAATTTGCTACAATTTTTTTTTAATTAGCTGCTATTAAACTCAATTTATGCAATCTCAAATACCTAAATACCTATGACGTCACGGCTGCGTTTCTCTTTTATATAAAAATCAGACAATTAAAATCAATCAAAGAATCTATGTATATGAACATATAATATAATTTAATTTCTTTGAGGTTCGTCGAAAGTACGCATATTTTTTTACTCTTTTCAATAGTTAGCTAAATACCTAAGTATGTACATACATGTACATATTTAAATGAGAAAAAGTGAAAGTATGAATTTTAATAAATGCAAAATCACTGGCTACGAAAGATATTTATTAATAGTTTTTAAGATTTTTAAATAAAAAATAAAACAGGGTTTAAAAAACTAATATATTTACTAAAAATTCCTCTCATTTTCATAATCTTATGTAAAAACTAGAAAAATATTTACCTGATAACAAATACATTTACAGCTTTCTAAACCAAATTTTATACTTGCAAACTAAATAAAATATTAAGTAGCTTACTCGCCTTGTCAATGAAAACTAGCTTTCCGCACAAAAATAAAAAAAATAACACGTGCATAAAATAATTCTTTAAAAAAATATGCCGCTATAAAAGATACCAAACAATAAAATATATGCCATTCCAACCAAACACAACTTCGACTATTATGACAAACATGCCGATCTTAAAATTAGTAATACTTAAAAATTTTTCTCTTTGCATCAACAACTAGCAACCCAAAATATTACTCAAAAAATTCTTGGATTCAAGAAAAAAATATTTCTGAACGCCAAAAAAATATGTGTTGAAAATTGCAGCTTCAAAGAATATTTAGATTTTAAACCCTGAAATAAAATTTTTAGTTATAAGTAGAAAAAAGTACACAATGGATAACAAAAATAAACAAACAAACAAAATAATAAAAATATAAACCGATTCCGAGTCCATAGCCGTGATTTTCTATTTGTATATTTAATGGCGGGAGTTGTTTGGAATAATTCAAGAAAATAAGGTCAGACGTTTGGAGCTATGATACATGAAATTAACATCTTGGCGCGGTATGTCGTTGTGATCTTAATTTACTTATTCACTTACCAAGTCCGAAGGGGTTTTCTTGAAAAACCGAAAATAGCTACTGTTCAAGCCATGGTGGCAAATCTAGATGTTTTTACCCGTTTGGAAGCTTAAGTGATTCATATAAAATTTGTGACATTATAGGTACATATGAAGTTATTCAAGGAAAAAAGTATGCAATTAAATCTAACAAATTGGACCGTGAACCGTAATAGACGTGATTTTTATATTATTTATTGTAAATACCTACTAATTTAAGAAATTCGAAGATTTCCCAAAAAATTAGTTTGAACTTTCTTAAAAATCTTTAATCAAAGATATTTAATTATTCATAATATATTTTTAAATTTACATATTAATTTATTAGAAAGGATAAACCAGAATCTCGTCATAATTGAATAGACAAATAGACTGCACAGAAGGTGAAACTTTTTTAAAAACTTTTATCAAACCGAAGCTTACAGGGCTATACATAAACCATCTAATAAGAATCTATTAGAGTAACTGCTCTACGAAATATTCATTCAAACATACATACATCCGTATATAAATATCAACATATTTATAAATTCTTATCCCAATACAAGATACAGAATAAATATTAAATATCTGGTTACCCTCATACAAGTTAGTGTGTTTGTAGTGTATGCATGTGCCTGCTTTCGACGTTTTTTTTAAATTCATACATATTCGTCTACATAATGTTGCTTCTTCCCATCACTTTGTTTTTATAATTTTAATTCCATTCATTCATTCGTTCATTCATTACGTCATTTGGCAGCGAAGTTGTTTTGTATGTTGAGGTGTTGTATACTGGCGCGCGTCACATATCAGGTGGACAGCAATTTCAGTAGGCAATGCTACATTTTAGAAATTCCACTTTTGCACAGTTTGTTGTCGAATTCGGCAAACATTGTTAGAGTGCGTAGGCTGTATAACATTGGAATTAAATGTGTTTTCAGTTTGTAAGAGTAAAAGAGATAAATATTGTTTCTTTTCTAAGAGCTTCCTGTACGTTTAAATAATTAACAATATGGGATTACAACTACACTTTTTGGGGATTGGAAATATGTGTGAATTGCTTCTTCATGCTACATATTAGAAATATTAACTATTTTACATATTAAAACAAAATACTTTTTGAATTTTGTACAAACTCCGATTTTAAGTATTTTTTTTTACAAATTTGAGTGATTTGTGATAAAATTAGTGAATTGGGAGTTTTGTTTACAATGAGTTGTTAGTCGTATAAAAGAGGGCTGGTAGCCCGAAAAACATTACCAAGAACATTATGTGCAAGAAAGAGTATGATATAGATATAATTGTACTAGTTGAACATGGAGCTGCCACACTTACGCATTCTATGTATTTATTATGGCTGATATTATGCTATAAACATTGCTTTTCTATAATAGTTCATAATACAACAAGAGATGTCGCTTACTTGTGAAAGTACCGTTTTCAATAAGCGAAATGTTTTTAAATAGAAAGAGACATGACATATTTTATTTAATCAGGGAAGGATATAAAAGAAGTCGTGTTTTGTGTTTGTTTGTGTGAGTGTGTGTGTGGGTGTGTATGTATTCTATGTAAACTTTTGACAACTTTTGAACTGCTGAACCAATAGGTATGAATCTTGGCATTCACTTTAATAAAATATAATATACGAGTATCTATGTATGCATCTACATACATACAAACGTATGAATATAATAGATCAACCTTACTTGCATACTTACTCCATTAGCAGATATGAACTCCTTCTTCAATTTAATTAAACCGACTTCATAAATAAAAGGATGGTATCAATTCAAGGGGAATTTTTTTAATGTTTGACTCTAAAATATATGTACCGATTTAATTTTTTTTTGATTGTGGTTTCGTTCAGTTTGGTCCCATGGTTTTTTTTTTTTTATCCGAGAGGGAAGTTGACCCAGAAATATCGATTAATAAATAAGTCCGCTATTTATGGTTGAATTAAAGTTTTTTTTTTTTTAAAGAAAGTATGCATGTAAAGGTTTTCCAATAGGGATGATATGATTTTGAAGTGACGGTTCGGCCATTTGTCATTTGTTTTTCATTGTAGTCAGCAGTGTTTACAATTTCATCATGGAGAGATATACGCAAGAACAACATTTACAAATTATTAAGTTTTGTTACCAAAATAATCGTTCTCCAATTGCAACTTTTCGTGAGCTTTTGCCATTTCATGGTCTTAATAATCGATCAAGTGTGCTCGCTATTCGTCGAATTATTGAAAATTTTGAGCTTAAATTTTCTTTACATAATGTTCAAGTGCCAATAAGACAAAGAACCGCTCGAGGTAATGCAAATATTGCTGCCGTTCAGGCAAGTGTTGCTGAAGACCGCAATTTGTCGATTCCAAGACATTCTCAACAATTGGGACTGTCTCAAACCACAACCTGGCGGATTTTGGGAAAGGATTTGGGTTTGCATCCGTATAAAATTGTTCTCACTCAAGATCTGAAGCCATCGGACCACCGTAAACGTCGTGAATTTTCTGATTGGAAGTTTGGACATTCGATTATTTCAAGAAATTGTGATATTGAATGGCCTCCAAGAAGTTGGGATTTACCACTATTAGACTATTTCTTGTAGGGTTATTTAAAGTCATCGGTCATTCGAAATAAACCAGACTCAATATCAAGTCAATATCGAACGTGCCATTCATGACATTCGACTTGATTTAGTGGAAAAAGTTCTTGAAAATTGGGTTCATCAAATTCGTTCCTGCAGAAGAAGTCGTGGAGGCCATTTGAATGATGTTTTATTTAGAACTTAATTGTATCGATTGTACTTCATATTAAATTAAAAACTTTTAAATTTCCTTAACAATAAGTGTGTTTTTTCTTAAAGAGATTATATCACTCTTATTGGAAAACCTTTTACATACACACATAAGTATGTACTTTAATCTTTCGTCGAAGTAATATATAAACTTAAAATTAATTACAGTGCAACGTCAGTTAACGCAACCAAAAGAAATTTTGGGCCGTTGCTAGAACCGAGTCAAAAATTTCTGTGCCTGTTTTTCGATTAAAGAACTTATGTAAAAGAAAATAAATGGGTAATTTATAAAAACAAATGTTAACTTTTAAAATAAATGTATTTATTTAATTAAAATAAAAAAAAAAATTAAATTAAATAAAAAATACACCTTCTAAAGTATGTAAATTTGTACTGATATTTCTCATCACGTTAAAGAATCAGGTTTTAACGAAAAAATTGTGAACTTTTTTATTGTGCTTGTTTTAGAACACCTATTTTTTTGAAAAGCAATCTCTCGACGCTTTTGCAAGATTTGCCACCAGACACCCTGTATCTCCCAAAGAGCTGCCATTCACATTGGATCTAAAACTAAATTTTTATTTACTGGTATGCCACTTTCAAGTTTTGCTTTATTGTAAGTGTATCCAATTTTGTCATTTCAGGCATTTTAGGTTATTCAACTTTTGCATAGAATTTTTTTGATTTCAAAAACAGAATAGCGGTAAAATAAAATTATTTTTGTACGTAAACATAAAATTGTATGCGCATACGACTGTAGTTTTCAATTAATTTTTTTTTTTTTTTTTTTTGAAAAGTTTCGTTAATAGAATCACTAATTTTAAGAATTTGGGTTTTGCGATTATTGAGTTGTTGCGTATATCGAGGTTACACTGTATATCGGATTTTAAGCATTTGCATAGTTGCGTTGACTTTTAATCTGTTCGATTGGCTTTTGGTATTGAATTCGGTTTATTTTAGCAGAATTGTTGTTCGGGCACAACAAAAACTAACTGACAATCAGCGTACTTTATGCCATTTGTTGGGGGCTTCATCAACCATTTTAAAGTCCAAAAATATTTTGTTTTTTTTTTATCTTTTATCAAATTAGTATCGTTTGATTTGATCTCATTAAAATATTTCTACATCTGTTTTTTTTTTATTTTGTATATTTATTAATTGCGGCAATAAAGAGTCGTGTTTAAAAAAGAAACAACGTAACAATTTCCGGTATAACGGAAGTAAAAAATAAAAATAAAAAGGAACAAATATCACAGAAAATAAAGTCAACCTTTAATCTAATGAAAGGAATTCTTTTTTTAGAATGCTGAAACACACGATTTTTCTTCCCTGTTTTTTTTCTTTTATATTTTTTAAATCTGGCACCAAATATTTATTGTAGCTGTCAGTGTTTTCGGGTGCGAAGATGCCCTGGAAGTTGGAATTAATAATTAAATGCAAAGAAAAAAAAAACATCTAGAACTACATTTGGCGACATGTACATATGTATGTATGTACGTAATTAAGCATATGGCGGCATGGGAGCATATATCCGTACATAAAAGCCACACACAAGCAATAAAAAGATTTTTAAAGTGCACAACAAGAAAAATTGGAAATGCAAAATTTTCAAACAAACATAGAAATCAAATTGTGTTAAACGGAGTTTTTTTATTGCAACAAAAACAGTAAAGAAATTAAAGTTTATTTATGCATGCGGAAGTACAAAAAGCAGGCTGGTATAACAGGGTTAAGAAAAACAATACAAATTTAGCCTTAAAATATGTGATTTTTGAGTTAATAATGGAGCATTAATTGTCATGTCGTTCTTCATAATGTGTACAAATTTCCTTCAAATATTTTATTTACTAAACAAGTTTAAGCCGTTAGCGATATTTTCCTTTATAAACAAAAAATATGTAACAATAAATTATGTATCTATAATATATTCCCTCACTGCATCAGTTTTTTTGGTAGTTTCCTTTTTTGAGTGCAGTAATTTTCTTGCAATTGAGAAATATTTAAACATACAAATATGAGAAATGAAAAGCATGCAAAAGTATTCTAACAAAAGATATGCTGCCAATATTAAAATATATGTGGTCAACTAAAAATACGAAAGTTAAAATTTGCCAAAGAGACAAATAATATTAAATTATGCAACAGATAGTGGTTAATTTGCTTTGATAAGTTTAATATTTGATTGAGTTTCAGTGTTTCGAAATTAAATTTTAATGAAATTATTTTTTACTAATTTTTTAGTAATTGTTATCATTTCATACATGATCTCATTTATTTTTAAGAAAAGTATAATAAAAGTATATAATAATAGAGCGCTGTAGAAGAAGCACTAAGCGACATAAAAAATACAACAGTGTATACTTCTGAAATTCCTGAACTAAATGCTAATTGTCTTAAAAAAATCAATAGAAATCTAAAAATTCCAAAAATAAAAAATTAAAAAAGCTTAAGGAGCATGGAAAAAACCAAAACTTCAAAAAGATGGATTATATTTTAATTTCGGCACATTTATGCAGTGACTTATTCATGTATAGTGTAGCGTATAGAAAAAAATCTTTTTTTAACAAAAATCATTTGCTTAACAGATTCATTTTGCTTCTAATATGTGCCATCTTAAATATATTACGATTTCTTGTAACATATTTTTTGTCGATACTGCACAACGTTCATTCCTTCATTCATTCATTTTTTTGTTCTACTGAGTTCTTCATTGATGGTGTTGACTGGTTGGTTGGTTAAATGGCTGGGTGTTTGGTTCGTTTGTTTGTTGCCGTCAAATCAAATGTTTTTTTTTCTCTACTGTTACTTTGGCTGATGCCAACAACAGCCGTTGGAAATTTGTCAAAGTTGTAAAATTGTTGTTGTTGTTCAGAAATTTTCATGCAAACAAGCTACACTACAATTCCATAAAAAAATTTTTACTTTTTATACCCTTCACCAAAAATAATAATTAAGTTTGTTGTTCTGCATGTTCTCTTCCATGATATTCATATAAGACCCATAACATATGAATGTATATTCTGGATCCTTATAAGGAAATTGAATGAGCACTGTCCGTCTGTCTGTACGTGAAATCGGTTTCCCGCAACTACTAGACGAGTAGGAGATTTGTGCCTTCTATTGAAAATCAGCAAAAATCGTTTTACATATTTGATTAAATGAGGAGCCGCAGAACAAAACGTAATTTTTTAACAAAACGTACTTTTTTCATAGTCTTTGCCATTTTTCGTGTAGTGGCACTTTTTGATTTATTGAAATATTCAGTCCATGTGTCAATAAAACTACAATCAAAGTAAACTTTAACAGATGTCAAATCAATATAAACTCAACATTTTTATTCTCTTTTTCGTATTTTATTTTAATAACATTTCTTAATATTCTCAATTTGTTTGACATTTTTTGAAGTCATTCTATTTTTCGTTTAAATTAACTGTTAAATAATAATTGCTAAAATATAATTATTGCATGATAACTGAGTGTTTTTAAAAACAATTTAACAGTATAATTAACTAAAACATGGATGAATTACAAAACGTACATTTTTACTTTTATTTTTAACAAAACATACTTTTTCCAATAAAAGTGGTTTGATATCAAACATCCTTAACGGTTAATGTGATGACTTCTGGCAGTTTAATGCATCTATTGATAAGTAAAAACTTTGTTACTATTTCCAGGTTCATGCATCAATTTCCCAACAATTTTAAATGAGCGAAAAAGTACGTTTTGTTCTATTGCTCCTCAAGTAGACTCATATTTTCTTGTTTTTCCATTACGGAAAATTATTTTATTAATATATGAAGGTGCCCCCGTATTGAAATTTCAATATCTAATCGGGATTAGAATTCAACACACTGCAGCGTTGCTACTGAGGCTTGTTAATGTCTTGTATTTATTTTCTTTATTAACAACTTTTATTTTTCGATCAAACCCCATTTTTGTTCTGGTATGGAAGTGGTCAGGTATGGAAAATGTTGTTTGGAATATGAAATAAAAAATATGAAAAATTGTATTACAGTTAGTTTTTTTTTCGGCTACCGGAAACATGTGGACCAAAAACTTCCAGATCACGGTTTTCATGCGTACCCCTGATGTGGGTTAGGATATTTATATGATTCTAATTCCCTGTATAATTTCCACAATATTCATACCTAAAGATTTCTTGGTGCCATTGTCAACGAAACGTCTACACTTTTTGTTTGCTTTGATGAACAGACTTAAATGATAGAAATGTACCAGTACACATCTGATTCGAATGTCTCTCTACTTGGTCCCATGTTATGTTATTAGTAGATTCTCCATGACAAGCAGATGTTAAATGTCTACAGCACCACAGGATTGTATGGGGTATTTTCAAAGTAGTACTGTTGACAAAGTCAACAACTAAGCAGTACTATTTCACTACGGGGATCCTACTAATATTATACATGTGAAAGTTTTTATATGTTTACAAGTTTGAATGTTTGCTCCACTATAAGTCTAGACCCGCATAATGGATTTGAATGAATTTTTTTTGGTACTTTTATTTAAAGAAACAAATTTTTTCCATGGATATACAGTGTACATTCTGAGGGGTAAACAGAAGAAAAGCTGGTACTTTTTGCTTTTTTCATAAATTTGGTATACAGTCAGTTTAAGTCTTGAGTAACATGAAGTGCAAAATTGTATCCGGCAAAGTTGCATAATGTAAATAAAAACTTGATGAAGGGTATATAAGATTCGGCACAACCGAATATAGAACTCTTACTTCTTTTCTATTCAAATACAAACGATGTGCTGTGATTTAAAAAAAATAATTCTTTTTTTTTTTTGGTTGATGTGTCGTACTTTTATATTTACGACAATTTCGAGGAAATTAACTTTTCTATTTCAATAGTATTTTCAGGAAATGCGGATTTTGTGGGTGTTTTGTTCATCACTTAAAGTTGTGTCATATATTCTTTACCTTCTGTTTTTTTACTTTGGACGAGTGCTTGTTAGGTTTTAAAAAAATTAAAAGAATTTTAATAAAATGTTTTAAGAAATTTGTTAGGTGATTTAGTTTATAATTTAACTCATTTTGCAATCGAATTAAAACTAATTGAAAGATATGCACAATAGGAATATTTATTTTAAATAAATTTTACACCCTTCACCGACGTTTATTTGCGACAGAATAATTGGAAAAATTGACATTTTTACTTCATCAACGCACCTGGTGCTACGTAGACGAATGAAATTTCTTAAGCAGTCTTAGCAGGCATTTTATTAATTGTTTTACTTCGCCGACGTTTCTGCTTGCCGACGAAGGAGAGCGATCGTGTTTACATTAGCTTGGAACAGTATTAATCGCTGTCAGAAGAGTTTTTAGTGACCAGTGTTATGCCATCATTAGTAGTCTGACACTAATGTACATTAGAGAAATTAATGATGTTGATGAAATTGTTCTGACCAGGGTTTGAACCTACGCCCCAAGTCATTGTTTGCTTTAGTAGTCAACGAAATCAAAGAATTTTTAAATGACTAAGCTGCGCATGGTTTTGTAAATGCGTTTATTCCGAGGCTCTTTTAAGTGATTCCTGTTTAAATTCCTCAAGTATGCGCACTTAAGCGGTGAATACTGTTCACACTAACAGCCTCCTGTTATAAGAAAAACACTTCATATTTCGAAAATTTCACTTAGCTGTCAAAGTTTTTAGCCAATATTAAGACAGTTCATTTTCTAACGCTATCTTCGCTTTTTAATTACCTTTTGAGTACACATCTTTTTATCTTTTTCTTTACGCATGAAAACATTTGGCTCCTCTTAGATTTCTTTACTATTAAAAAAAAAAGCAAATACAAATATTCGGTTGTAATGGATTTTCATGTTGTCACACGTCTTTATCAACTAATGGCCTATTAAGCCATGTGTCGTGTATACGTTAAATGTTGTAAAATGGTCTAGTTGTATTTTCTCCGAGGTTGAATACTTGTGACTTTTGAAGACTCTAAAAATAAACTGGCGTATTTAAAGGAAACTGAAGAAATTCAATTTAATGAAAAGACATTTAATTACAAGAAACACTGAAATGAATCAAGAGTCATGCTAACGAGTGGCATCTATGGGTTAATAAATTTCTATTAAGTTATTTGAGAGAATAAAAGAAGTCTTAAAGGAATTTCACATTTTCATTATAGAAATAGAAAGTGAAAATAAATTTCTCAAAAAGATTAAAATGAAATCGTGGCACATTTTTTTGTTTTCTTAGCAGTCTTCTTCACTCCTACATTTCTATGAAGAACATTTTGTTAAAACAAATGATCATATATCATGGATGCAGAGAACAATAACAATAAGAAGACCTAGAGATCAAGACCCAAGCTAAACGTAAATGAGAAATACTGACGGCACCTTGTGGGTCAAAAAGCACATAAACAATTCCTAAAAGGTGATGGCAACAACAAAAAACAACTGCAAAAATTTTAAATGATAAAGAATTTCCAACAATTAAGTGAATTGTGCGATGAGTAGGCCCACTAAGAGAACGAAAGAGAGTCATATTTGCTTTAAAAATTATGAACATAATCATATCATAATTTGTTGTCAATGTTAAAGATGAAAAAAGAAAAATAAATGAAATGAAAGGAAAATATCATAAAAAAAATTGTACTGACCGGTTGCTAAAAGAATTCAATCTTATGCCAAAATTCAATAATCTTTTGTTACCGATATGTAAACTCCCTATTGAAAATCTGCGAATTTCATCAAGAACCAAGTAAAAATTAATGGTAATCAAATGTATGAAAAATTTCGTTGATTCAATGTAACAAATTGCTAGATTAATGACAATAGTGAATTACTTTTACGAAATTATTTCATATTAAGCTATATGAAATTATTTTATTGTTTTAATGAAATTGATGAATTGTTTTAATGAAATTCATTTATTATTTTAATGAAATTGATGCATTGTTTTAATGAAATTCTTGTATTATTTTAATGAAGTTGATCCATTCTTTAAATGAAATTCTTTTATTATTTTAATGAAATTGATGCATTGTTTTAATGAAATTCTTATATTATTTTTATGAAATTGACCCATTGTTTTAATGAATTTCTTTTATTATTTTATTGAAATTGATCCATTGTTTAAATGAAATTCTTTTATTATATTAAAAAAATTATTCATTGTTTTACTAAAATGTGTGAATAGTTTAAATGAAATTATTCATTATTTTAATGAAAATATTTTATTATATTGTTAAGTTTTTTTAATGAAATTAATACACTTTTTAAATAATTTTTTTATTGCTTAAACAATTTATTCATTGTTTTAATGATATTATTTCATTATTTAAATGAAAATATTACATTATCTAGGATCATTAACTTAAATCGATTGGTTTTTTTTCGAATTTTTTGAAATTCAAGTCTACAAATATTGACAATTTGTGGTACTAAATATTTGAAAACTTTGTCACACAAAAACCGTACTCAACAACTCGAATAAGAAGTAGTCTCCACTAAATCAAATTTTTTGATGTAAACTTTGAATATATCAAGAGAAAGATTAGAGTTTTCAATTAATAGTCCGTTACCTTAACCTGTTTCAGTAAGGCTGACTTTCAAAACGTCAATTGCTTTGTGTTTGAACAAAGCATCACATTTCATAACGCCGCAGTACAATAATTATACAATGTATACCATTTCAAAACGCCGCCGCCAAGTATTTTTAACGCAGTAAAAAAGCAAATAAGGCATCGGTTTCATAGTTGATTCATTGTTTCGCAACTTTGCATATGTATGTGATTTAAAGACAGTAGCAATACTGTATACAAACTTTGTATAAGAACGTTTTGGAAGTCAGCCTAACATTTAAATCACACATCGTTCTGGTACTCCTGCCACATCATTTCTACTCTTTTAATACCATTTTGTAAAATGATTTCAGTGCATGCATGCACTGCCTCGATATATTGTGAGAAAAAAAAAACTCGGACCAAACAATTCCTTGTGCGGAAAATATGGAAAATAAACCATTATTGCAATTCTATTTATGAGGCACCTCAAAATGAACAACAAATGTGTTGAAAAGTTGGCAAATTATTGTGGCCAAGGTGCGAGTAATTTGTTTTGTTTATTTCACTGCCTTCTTGATGCGCTGATCGCAATAATGATATTTTTTTTTCTTCTTCTCGTATTGTTCAATTTTAATTGACTTCTTTCGTCTCGTGATTTCCACTTTTCTTCCCTGATCTTTTCAACCGTCAGCCAGGAGTATAAAAATAAATCGTTTTTATAATTAACCAACGATACTTATAAATCTTTTTCAGTGCATTTTTAATGGGTTTGTAAATATTTAATATTTTAATCAATTTAATCCTTATAAACGTTAAAGAGTTGTTTTTGCAAAAAAAGAAAATGCGAATAAATAATTTAATAAATAAAAACATTTAAATTGTCATTTTTGTGTGCGTTCCGTTGCTGTTGGCGAACCGCAATGGGAAAAGTGTTGACAGCGAATTTGAAAGAATTGTCAACATAATTCTTGTGCGACTTTTAAGACAAAAATATGAGCTGATGATTGACATCTTCAAATGATATTGTGAGAATAACTAAGAACATACAAGAAACAATTTCTTTTTGTTTTCAAAGCAAACAGACATCTTTGAAGAATTTTCCAATGACCATTAGTTTCGTATAACTTTTTCGTCATTGGTTTGTAATCGGAAATACATAAATGATTTAAAATTTTACTATTGATCAGAAGAAAAGTATGTATAACAAGTTTTGCAAAAGCGAATTTATTTTATACCAGCTGTCCTCGAAATATTGATTATCGGATAAATACTCCATTAAGAAATCAATTTTCAAAATTCAGTTTTCGTTGCAATGAGTTGGCTTGCAGTTTAGTTTTATAAACTTTGGAAAATCGGTAGCAGATTGTACAATTTCTATCCAACGCCACCACCGCCACCTCCGCCACCCACTCCAAAATATTGATTATCGCGTAATGCAGATTAAACGAAAAGCCCTTTTAGGTACAATTGAAATTATTACATACATTATTATTATTACATACATACATACATACATACATAAATAAATGTGCATGTATTTTGTTAAAAGTTTGAAAAGTATTTTTACATGCATCTTATCAGTATTTATAACAATTATTACTTACCGAATGCAATAAAATCACCTGTATGATCAGCATTGACTGACAAATTATTTAATTTTCATTATGACAAAATGTCAATAAATATTCCTCCCTTTCTTTTAAGGGTGCAACTTTAATATCTTATTGTTGTTAAAGTATTACATGTATTTTATTTAGAGAAAATTTATGTTTCTTAATGAAATTTCATACATTTCAATTAGTGTCAAAAATACAAAAAACAATGGTAAACCATATGCCACAGTTCGTAACAAAACAAAATAAAACAAAAAATATAAACTGTTGCGCATGTGCAACGTCTGTTAACATGCGCATTTATTGCTGTTATTCCTCAAGTTACTGACACATAATTATAAACGAATTGAAAGAACTGAAAGCTAGAGAGAGAGATAGAGAAAAAGCGAGTGAGAACTGAAATGAGATGAAAAACAATGAAAAATGTTTACAGAGAAACACCCTCTGGTTATGAACAAATGTCGATTGAAGATAATATTACACAAAGGGCAAACAATTGCGCGCCCTTTAGCACTTATGCGACAAACTGAGCCACCATTAAATTCAGTTACGATGCAGACGATGGTGGAATCTTTAATATCATGCACATGCATACACATGTACTGCACCTTGCCGCATACAGACGGACACTTGTCATAATTAAACGGTTAAAGATTACGAAAACAACAGTTTTCTGCGAAAATTAAACAGAAGAGCAAAATATGCGCCGCCAAAAATATTTTTATTTCCTTATTTAAATGAGAAGAAATATGTAGTTCGTAATAATATTAATGGCATATTATTTCATACATTGATCATATTTGCAACCGCAACTGTTGCCCGCGTTGCATCTCGTACTCATAACACTAAATGTGGTAGCATGCAATTGTTATCTGCTTACAGCCGACCTGCAACAGCAGAAGGCCATGCAACAATAGTCAGTTTACAAATGAAATTGAATGTAAATACAAGTGAACACCTTGTGAATTGTGAAAGAAGAAGATGAGGACAACGTTGTTGACGATGGTGTTATTGTTGTTGCCGATCGGTTTATTTTTATGGCAGCATAATTTACCATGACTTTTTGTAGAGGCACCAGGAAAATTTTTGTTTTTGTTTTCAGTATGGACTTTTAATGTAAACAGTTTAAGTTTGGCAGGCGAGTAATGACTACAGTTAATTTCATCTGAATTTCACTCCTTTAGTAGTTTTTTTCGATCACCTTTTTTGAATATAATAAAAATTTAGAAGAAGTTTGAAAGAGAAAGGTTACTTGGGGTGACGTTGGCAATCGGAGAACTTAAAAAAAACAGGATAACTTAAAATTGATTATTAACACAGCAAAATCCGTTTGAAATACATACATGCATTTATTGGTCATTTGCAGCAATAAAGTCATAACTAAAAATTATCATTCATTATCATTTCATATTTTGTAAAAATTTCATGTGCATAAATATTTTATATACTCACATTCCGACTCGTTTTTTAACTGACCGATGATGAAAGCCCACTTCAATACAATAAAATTAAAATCGGTCCATAAATAGGGAGTTGATTTATCAAAGAATATTTCACGGTGCAGCTTTTATTTCTATAAGACAAAGCTGCGAGAAACTCCTTCCGACAATAAAAGAAGAAAATTGAAAGAAGTTATTCGAAAATCAATATTTTAGGGGAATAAATTTCCCGCGAATATTCTTGTTCCCAACTGGAAACAAACCCTTTCGCACAAAAAATAATCGGTTGAAAAATTATAGAGTTATGGAGGTTCAAAAATTATAAAAAATGCCCTTGAACTTTTTGGAGTCGGTTAAAAAAATTACTTAATACATGTACAGACGATTGACAGATCTAACAATATTGTCAGAAAAATGTTCAGAAAATGTCTGACAACCGCCTGAACTTACAATTTTTGTCTTGCAACACCTTAGACATCTCAGACATCTTACAATCGTGTGAACACTTTACTTTGCCATTGTCAGATAATTGTCAGACATTGTAAGCTCTTTTTTATTGGCAGATGTGTTTTTAAATTAATGCTTCTGACAATGTCAGCATTGTCAGATAATTTTTCTATTGACAACGCTGTTCATAAATACGATTATTAGAAAACAAACAAAAGATATAAAAAGTTTAACAACGCATCTGGCAGTTTTTACCATACAACAATCTGCCAACCGTGTGAACTGACAATTTTTGTTGGCAGATAAATTTATTGTTTGACAGTTGTCTGACAATATTGTAAGGTCTGCCAACCGCCTGTACATAGCTTTATACTGTTTTTAAAAAAGATTGGGAGCTGGCACATGCAGTGCATAAGTACAGGGGTCCTCACTTGCCTTATTCTAGGTGTATAAGAAAATTTTTAAACTTCTAGTTAGGATTACTTCTGGTTTGTGTCATTGCTATCTGGTTGCAGATTTTCCTAACTGCAATGTGTCTATTTTTTTGTACTATCAAAGTTTTTTTTGGTCTATGAAATAGCCAAAAAGGTCTGTGATCCCAAAAGCACCTACGACTTGTACTACAGTATGAAAGGACTTTTAACAATAGTTTAAGATATGGTCACTCTAATTCGCACATCTTTCCATACTGCGATCATCAACATCCAATCCCATCTTTGACTTGTTGTAAAAATGTTTTATGATTTTAATTAAAAACTACTTTTGCCGAAACACTGCACATTCATTCTCTTCCGTATCTTTACGCTGATGTCGCTGCAGTTTTCATTGGAAATACTCCACTTGCTTGTTGTTGAAAGTTTTACTGCAAAATTTATTATATTTTCGCTTAATGAGTTAAAACATTTTTATTTTAAACGTTCCTTTAAGATCACATAAAAGTAAACTTTCTACTGCAGCAGATACATACATACATGCGTAGTACGTGTTGGCGCATTAGTTATTGATGTTATAAATTTATATGTTAATTTTATGTTAACATATTGTTGTTGTTGTTGATTATTTCGTATGATTAAGGATCTTAAATTATCTGTCAGGACTTTAATGATCTTTTATCAAAATTTATTGTATATGATTTTCCAAAAAAATGTATATCTAAATGTTTTTAGCTCTAAAGTCTTTAGTGGCACTGTCTGTTAATGACTCGAACAGGTGATTTTTTGTATTTGAAAATTGTAAATTAAATTGAAAATATTAATTATTGTGTGGATTTGTGCAAACAGCAAATAAAATACTATCGCAGTTGCATTAATATGCGGTAGCATTGTTAATACGTTTAATAAGAAATTTCATAATTTAATTGGACGTTTTCTACATCTCTTTCCAGAAAATATACACAGAAAAAAAGTACTTAAATCAATCCTAAAAAGAGTCAAAATTCCGGTAAGTACGTTTTTTCTTGAATCAAATAAGGATTATTTAATTCCTAAATACTTAATCCAAATCCAAAAAAACTTAGTTTAAATAAGAGTCATTCCTTGACTTAAATCGAAAATTGACGGCTTTAGATTGGATACATGGAATCCATGTCTAACATTATAATGTATTCAAATGAAAGCTTAGCAAAGCTCTTCTAAATTAAATCGACCAATCATGTCCCTAATTGGGGTTACTAATTTTTATCCAGCAACATATTGCATATTTTTTAATTTAAAATTTGTATATTTGTAAATTTATGTTATTGAACAGATCCAGCTTAAGTGATAGGGTGTTTTTTATAGAGTGTCACAACTTTGCGTTGGCAGCACTGTTTTATTTGAGCACCCATTTAACAGCTGATAGTTGCTTTTTGTTAAGTTTGCTTTGAAATTTCATTATGAATTGACTTACACCAGAGCAACGCGTGCAAGTTGTTGAAATTTTTAATTAAAATAATTGTTCTATTCTTCAAACTCATCGATGCAGCGGATGCTACAAATGATTTACTCAAAGAAAAAATAATTTTACGTAATGGCTCAAGTAATTTTCCATCAAGATCGTGTGATTTAACCCTATTAGATAATTTTCTTTGGGGTTATATTAAGTCACTTGTCTACGTCGATAAACCACAAACAACTGACCACCTGGAAATCGACACTCGAAGGGTTATCGGTGAGCTAAGCGCCAGCCGTCGTGGCCACATGGCAGAAATCATATTTAAAAATTAATTTCATAAAATTTTCTTTCCAATAAAGCCCGTTTCATTGATATTAAAAATATATTTTCAAAATTATTTATTTGTTGTCCGGCCCCCGGAAATAGTGTTTAATAAATCAACCCGCAATTTATGGGCCGATTTTCAATATTTTGGTATTGAAGTCGGGGGGTTTTTTGCCCGAATTGCATTGATAACTAAAGGAGTACTCAATAAAAAATGTATTTTTGCATGGTAAAGTTATGTTGCGACTCTGCTTGATTTAGCAGGCTGTTTCATTTCTCCCAAATTAGAAAAAGGAAACTAACGTGGCAAACATACAAATGCTAACCACGATCAAATAAAGTACACCCAACGCAAAATATTTACTGAGTAAAACGTGCACAAAAGTGATCAATAAATTGTTTTTCTTTAAAAAAATATAGAAAAAATATACTACATATACATATATCCGATTATATAATTCGAACAAAAATAATAGTGAATAATTTTATATTTTACTAAATTTGTTATTTTAATGTCAACAAAAAAACGATTTATCTTTTTTAAATATATTTATTATAGTTCAAAACTTATAAATGTTTATTTCTTATACATAAACTATAACAAAATAAAAAAAAAGTCAAGACACATTTCATCTCATGACCTCAAATCAAGAAATTTATGTTCGTATCACACATTGATATATTTTTTATTTTATTTGAAATATATTTCCACCACAAATTTAATACACAAAATTGATCTACCGAATATAAATCAGAGAAACATATTTCTTGCATCTAGTATAGAAATTTATGTTCAACAAATGGGCCAATTAACACATGCTAACAATTTGCTACATTCCGTTGGCTGCTGCTGCTGCTGCTTTGACGAAAACGACAACGGCGACTACGACAAAAATGTTAATCCAAAAAATATTTAAAAGAAAAACTAAAGAATCTAAAGTAATCAAGAAATTAAATTAGAAAAATTTAACAAAAAAAAAATCAAGAGAGCAATAGAAAATTTTTCAAACAAATGTTTTTGTATTTTAAGCTTTAAACTGAAATAAACGATTTTTGAGAACTTTGTGTGCCACAGATTATATTCGGGACTGTTTTTATTAAGTTGACATCTGTTGGTCTTATTTTGTTCCATTGGCTTTTCTTATCGCACATTAACACGGTGATTTTATTTATTTATTTTTGTGTTAATTTTCCGAACAGATAAAAAATATTTATATTTTTTCAAAGATTTTGAAATATTTATGTATGTATGTATGTAATTATGTATGTATAGCTGTCAGTGTGTTTGCACAAATGCCCATTTTTCTTCATATCTAATGAGTCTGATGAAAGATTGTTAAAAATTGCCAAAACAATTAAACAAATTCATAAATTCGTAAAAATTTTGAAAATATTTCAACTAATTTTTTTCATACATACATTTTCCTTTCTATTTTGTGAAAATTAAGAAAAAAATAACATAAATTTAAGTAAATTAACTAAAAAAAAATCATTTGTACTCTTAATTAAATTAATTTCTAAGGAATGCTTTGGTATCTGTCTGTCTTGTCTGTCTGTTAGTTGATGAATATTTTTAAAAAGTGGAAATATGTCAGTGTGTTAGATTTCGTATTTCTCTTAATTGTTGTTGGAAAAGATTTTCATTATTTCGTTGTTTTGTGGGTTTGAAATATTATTTGACATAAGAACTAAAGTTGGTATTTTGGGGCCGTTAATACATAAATACAAAAGTTTCTTTGAAACAAACTTTATAAAATATTTGATAAGCTTGTAAAAACCATCAATGGGTTCTACACGTATACATAGAAAAATCTAATTTTGGTTTACATAAGTATTGTAAAAAATGTCACCAATAAAGTGAAAACTGACATCAATCATCTAATGAAAAAAAGTCATAATAGATTTCTGCCATATTTTAAATGTCATTTTTGCTATGACTGCAACGACTTATTTTGTATTTTTATTAACTGTATTTACGAGTATGTATATTTAAATATTTATCAAACTATTAGTTAATAATTATTTGCAACATATGGCAAAATATATACCGATAATTTAGCATTACCACCGCACAAAATACAGTGATATCTAAAAGCTAAACCATAACAAATAACAATTTTAAAATATTATTTTGAAATTTCCAATTTGTATTTCAAAGTTTTACGAAATTTGATTTAAAATTTATAAAAAAATATATACATTCCGGTTCACTTATTTAAAGGCACTAAAGATTCCATATTCAGCAGCCTATATGTTTTACAATTTTTAACCGATTGCAGAATTTTACAATGGAAAAAGGGAAGCTAGACATCTTGAGATATAAAAAAAATCATAACAATAGTGGTTTCTTTACTAAAGAATTTTTTTAAAAGAAATTTATCAAAAAAAAAAAAAATATTAAAAAAATGTGCTATTTTTCTGTTTCACTTGAATAAAGGCACTTTAACTAATTTTAATGAAAACCCGTTTTTCTTGTTCCTTTAATTTATTTTACTTTATTTAAAAACTATTAGCGGTTTTCATTGACAGATAAAGAGAATTTATGTAATCCAACGAAATTTGATTCCAAGCATGGCCAGAATTAGTGACTACAACTCATCAAATTGCCTACCTCCTTCATAGACCTTACGACATAACCAACCCCAGACATTTTCGATAATGATAGATCTGGCGAATAGTAGTAGTGTTTATGAGTATGTAAAGGTTTTCCAATAAGAGTGATATGATTTCTTAAAAAAAAAGGAAATTCAAAAGTTTTTTATTTAATGTGAAGTACAATCGATACAATTAAGTTCTAAAAAAACGTCATTCAAATGGCCTCCACGACTTCTTCTGCAGGAACGAATTTGATGAACCCAATTTTCGAGCACTTTTTCCACTAAATCAAGTCGAATGTCATGAACGGCAATATTGACTTGTAAAGCTTGAAGAGAGTCTGGTTTATCTCGAAATAAATGACTTGGATTAACCCCCCCAGAAACAGTCTAATGGTGTTAAATCACAACTTCCTGGAGGCCATTCAATATCACAATTTCTGGAAATAATCGAATTTCCATCATTGCATTTGCTGTGTGGCACGTAGCTCTATCTTGTTGGAACAAAATGTTGTCAAGATCAACTACTTCCAATTTCGGCCATGAAAAGTTGGTTATCATCGATCTATACCGCTCTCCATTGACAGTAACGGCGTTACCAGCTTCATTTCGTAAGAAGTACGGACCGATGATTCCACCAGACCAAAAACCACACCAAACTATCAATTTAGGTGAATGTAATGGTCTTTCATGAATAATTTGTGGATTTTCTTCGCACCAGAATCGAAAGTTTTGTTTATTTACCGCACCACTCAGATGAAAGTGTGCCTCATCGGAGAAGATGATTTTCTTAAAAAAATCGTTATCGTTTTCAAAAGTTGCAATTGGAAAACAATTATTTTGATAATAACACTGAATAATTTGTAAATGTTGTTATTGCGTATATCTCTCCATGATGAAATTATAAACACTACTGAATACAGTGAAAAACAAATGACAGATCATGACATATTACAAATGGCCGAAACGTCACTTCAAAATCATTTCATCGCTATTAGAAAACCTAAAATCCTATTATGTATTGAAAATTTGAGCAATTTCCTTAGGAGTTTGTCTAGTTTTCTGAATGCTCAGTCAGATCTTCATCGATGTTTGCTTGCATCTGCTGCTCATACTCCTTGTTAAATGGGCCAGCTTAGAAATTCTTATAAAAATCGTATGAAAATTGTATCACTAGTGAATTAATATTATAACTGAATGCGATCCCCAGTGTAAACGTTGTCTTATACGAGTATAGATACATATTCATATGTATGTATATATTTATGATAATTTTTATTTAAATTTTGTTTCATTCAAATATTTTAAGTCCTATTTTTTATACAAAACTTCAAGTTTGTTGCATGGTGTTAATTAAATAAATAAAAAAACGCCATTCTTTCATTCGATTGAACTCATTATTTAAAATTTAAACTACGTAGATAAAGTGTTTTACCATTCAAAAGTAAAATAGGTAGATCACACACATAATAGCACACAAAAATGTAGCCGTAGTTTTATCATATACACACATACACAAAAGTTTGCTAAAATTAAGCAGAACACTAGATTTTGTTTTGTATTGGAAATCTAATTAAAATAAACTAGATTTTACACGAAAGCTCATTTAAAATGGGATTATATCAGGTGTAAAGGAACCATGACATGTTTAATTATCATCTCATATTAAGCTCTGAAATGAAAACCGTTTTATAAAAATTTTCAAAACACTAAAGTTATTAATATTGACTTCCGGTTTCAATTTCGTCGCATTTTAAAAATCCATTTTGTCAAAATTAATTTAAGCTTCACTGTGTAATGTCAGTCAGGCAGTCAGTCAGCAGGCATTATATTCAGCATATAATGACTCATATCATTTGAATTTTGTTGTTGTGTACATTCGAAACAGATGTTCATTTAAGTTTTATTTTTTCATTAATTTTTCCACCATTTTTTCCACTCTTATTTTCATTTCCCTAATGAGCGTACTTAGCAAAAAAAAAAAAAAAAAAAAAAAAACACACACCATTGGTATTTTGCTTTTTATGAAAAGAAAAATGGAAACACTAAAATCCAGAAAAAGCTCAATACAATCATAATTATCTTTAAAGACATTTTGGCTTTTTTACTCCTCTTTTAATTTAAATACAAGTCAAGTGTATGGTTAAATATAAAATTAAAAGTGTTTAAAAAAACCTCAAGTGAAAACTTCTTCCTGAAACAAAATATTTATTATAAGCATATCATCAAAATTTTGACGTTTTATGGCAAAACACATAAACACACACACGAAATACAAAGCTGTGCTGCTTCTCTTTAAAGTGAATATATGTAATGGCAAGAAACGCTGCCTGTCACTTAACAAAGTGCAACAAACAGTCACAACACTTATAATCATCATATGCTGATGTCTAAAGATGATCATGCTGCTGATGATGATGATGGAGAATGAAAAGAGTTGAAGAGGTGCCGCTTTAAAACAATTTATATTTCTTTTTGTTTTGGAATAAAACTAAAACACCATTTCATTGTTATGAGTTTTCTATACAGATTTTAGCAAAAAATTTAAAACATAAGGAAACAACAATAGTTTTTGTTGAAAAGCTTGTTTTTTGGTAATAAATCACGACATGAAAATATTGGGAAATGCCCCAGGATCTACTTGCATAAGTAAAAATTAAATTTCGGACATTTTATTTAATTTTTTTTTAAAATGGTTGTCGTATGGCGCCAATGCCGTTTTTTTTGCACAAAATACAAAGTTCGTTTTTCACAGGAAATTTTTTATAATTAAAAAATATTTAGTAAAAACTCTTTCAGTGTTTATACAAAAATAAGTAAAATTTTTTTCTTAATGGAGTGTCACTTGCCGCCGGAACTAACAACAATGTGTTCATATAATTGTGTGGTGGTTCAGTTACTTGCTATGTGGTTTTTGATCTTGCTAAACGTTTCTCTTTTTATAGGTAGGATGTATTTTTTTTTTTAATTAGGGCCAGCACTCAGGGGATGACCCCTACGTATGCAAAGCATTGCGCCGGAACTAGGAAAATAGGTTTTGGGAAGGAGGATAAAGGGAGTAGGGTTTGTGGATATTCGATTTGAAACCTAACACATTGAAAGTGGCAGGAAATACCTCTGCGGGGAGTTTATTCCACATACGAACAGTATGGGTAAAGTACAAATTCTCTCTGTAATGCGTGGTGCGGTTCACTGACATATCGAATGGCGTTTTAAAGGCTCTTAATTAAAACTCGAACTGGCGTCCATCGGTTGTGAAGTTGTCACTCTAACCACTACATAATGCTACCTATATATTACCAGTCAGTTTACATAAGAACAAAAATTTCGTAAATTCTTCAATTCAGTCTACAGAGGAGGTTTTAAACAACCCCAAGAAAATAGTAAGGATTTTTTAAACAACTGGGGATTGCTATAGCACCCCTACCCACCGGAAAAATGACACAGTTTTGCCAGTGGGTTTTAAGTAGGAGTTTCATAACGTTTTCTAATTTATAAAACCCATAAAATGAGTTGAAACTAATAATTAAAGGGTCCCCCCATTTCAAGTAATTCAATGTACAAAGAGGCAGAAGTGGTTAGCGCCTTGACTACTAAGTAACCTGTAGCTTAGGGGTTCGATCCCTGGTCCGGGCAACATCATAAGTTTTTCTAATGTACATTAGTGTGGCATTTATTAATTATTTCTGGGTTGAAGGCAAATCACTGGTCACTAAAAACTCTTCCAAGCTAATGTACACAACAGCGCCCTCTTTCGTAGGTTAGCAGAATCGTCAGTGGAGTATAACAATTAATAAAATGACTGCTCAAACAGCTTAAGATATTTAATGTGTTTACTTAACGCCAGCGGCGTTCTATTAAGAAAAACTCTTAATAGCAGAGTTGTAAAAGAATTAAGCCTTTTACATTTTCAACATCTATCTTCTGTAACCCATACCTTTCCTAAGCTCTGCCACAATGCATTCCTTAAGTAGGGATCATACCCTGAGTACACAAAAAAGGAAAAACGAAAATAAAATCACCAAAACAAAAAAAAAAAAAAAACGCTAAAACAGAAAAATTTTAAAACTTGAAAAGGCGCAAGATAATGGAAATAACTCAGGAACCAATGAAAAAAATGACCAAACTTGAAAAAAACGCCAATACGAAGAAAATCGCCAAAATAAACAAAGAAACACTTTCACTTAATCTTGCCATTAAATGTAAATGGTGTAAATAATGATGTAAAACCAAATTTTACATCGCTGTTTATTTTTTACGCAAATGCAGTCATAAAATTATCATTATTTTCGCGACGAGCAGTTTTTGAAACCAACCATATAAAATATACAAATAGGAACGACCCACCACAACACCATTAATTCACTTATTCAGTTATTCATTCATCTCGAAACTTAAACTGGAAACGATCACTATCATCATTATAATCATCAGCACCAGTAACAGCAGCCGAAGCAACAGAATCATCATTTATCAGACAACACAAACAACAACAGCAAAAGTGGCAGAAACATGGTGTATGTACAACTACAAATACAACCCATTGTAACTAAACATGAGACCATTTTCATTGCATTCAATCAGACAGTCAAAATAATAACATGTGCCTCAAAGCAATAAAAAAAGAAAACCAAAAATTATTTTTAAGGAAAAAAAAAAATTCTTAAAAAACAGTGCACTTCTTCTTGTATAAACAAAAGTTTCAGATTGCACATTTTTATTATTTTGTTTCGAGGATAAAAACATGTGTATCACTGTTGCATCTTCTTATTTTTATATATTCATTCACTTTAAATTCAATCACTTCGATTGTCTTCTTTTTTTTATTTATTTTTTATTAAAAGCAATTGACTTGCATTTGCTTTGGAGATGGGCTGGCTGGTTCGTTGGTTGGCTCCCTTTTTCTTGAAATTAACATCAGGGTTACATTTTTATTGCTTGGTGTATGGGGTGCATCATCAACTCTGTTATTATTATTATATGCCACTTGAGTATGGAATAAAAATAAATATTTTAAAATTTATTTATTGTTCTGCTTTGTTTCAGGTTTTGAAACAAGAACACACAGTTGCTGATTATCAACAGATGTTTCAATATGATTTTGATTTTGGCAAACAATTTAAATACAATACAAAAACATAAATATTTAAAATCAAAATAAACCATAGTTGCAGAAAGTGTTGTTCTTAAAACAAAAAAAAATTTGCCACATATTGTGTGGTAAAGTCAATTCAGCAGAATGAGTTTCTGAAGATGATGTAATTTTTCAATGTTGCAACTTGTTTTTTTTTCAAACTCTAAATTTTATGTACGACATTTCTGTATCAAGTTAACACCATTGATTCAATTTTGATTTTCAAATGAATGCTCATCAATTTTGCCAGCTCATTATTGGTGTGGCGCATATGGAAACATATTGGAACGAAACAAAACGTTAAATAAGTTTTACATGAATTTATTTTTTTCTACTTTCACTACTGCTTCCGGCTTATGGTTTGAGCAAATTTCTTTTATTGAAAACGCAAAATATGTTTTTGTGCCGCATATAGATTTTTTTCTAAAGCAGCTTCCTTTGCTTCCTACTCGTATGTGTGATAATTGCCTTATGTGGAGTAACTGGTTGTGGAGATGGAAATTTCTATTTAATGTTTTGAATGTTTTGTTACAACTTGTCCAGATTTTCAAAAAAACTTATTTCACAAAAAGTCCTTAAAAAAAATAATGTTTTTGAAAATCGGTTAATAAATTTTAAAGTTGTGAGTGATCAAACATAAAACAATATACACGAACCGCGTCTATTTTTCGCTTAAAAAGGAACATTCTAATTTAAGCCTTTAAAGACGCGACAGCTACAAGTTCAACTCGAACGTTAGAAATCATTCAAAATGTTTTTAAGGGTCAATTTCGGTCTTATACAAAATTAGTAGCAAAATATTCCAAAAAACACATAATTAATTACAAAAAAGCAACACAAGCCTTTAAGAAAATGTGATTCAAAAAAAGTTTCATAATTTTTCATAATTAAAACGTAATGTTTCGTGACATTGAAGACATTTTTCGTTAAATTAATGTAGATGGGATGACCTTTACTTATGCCATGCATTGTGCCAGAACGAGAGAGAAAGGGATAGGATAGAGAGGTTAGATTGTGAAAATGTAGAGGAACGCTCAATTCTTTTACAAATCTCCTATTGTGCATTTTGATAATTTTTGGAGCAGATTTTCAACGCCTCTGGTGTTAACTAGACGAATTAAATTTCTCAAGCTGTGTGAGCAATTGATTTAGTAATTGTGTTTGCACTTCGCCGGTAAACCCTTCAGCCAACACCACCCTTTCGTTTGATGAAAGTCCTACTGTGCTTTTTGGTTACTCTCGCTACCTCTCTTTTATTATTTGATAATATTGTATTTATTTTTAACTAGATCCGGTTCGAAGGACCATTTTTAATTGTGGATTGGATTATTCACAATTAAATTTAAAAAACCTGGGAATTGTAGGATGAGTTACCTGGGTCTGTGAGATCTGGTTCTTGGATAAGTAAGAAAACAATTCAATACTTATATAATTCAGGGTTTATTTCAATTAAATGTATGTAAGCAGTTATATGAACAAAATTCAATGTTGATGGTTAGATATTTATGTATGTATGTACTCTATTAAATGAAGTTGGGGAGCCAAAGGAGTAAGCTGGTGGTCTCTTGAGCTCTGAGATGATCCATGGCGTAATAAACCAGCTAGCAGCGGGAGAAAACAAGAACTTGGCAGCACGAGAAGTAAAGTAACTGAAGCTGTCAAAAATATAACCAGAAAAGAGCTTATTTTCAACAAAAAAATAAGTAGGACAAAAAATAGTCAGCTATCGTAGCGTTGCCACCTGGTTTATTACGCCATGAGTTGATCTGATGTTTCTTCCTTTATTTACAAAAAACGTCAAAACCGAAATTCCCTCAAAAACGTGGCATTATTTTTTGCTACGAGTGCAGACAATTCCTTTGTGACATGTGGTATATGAATGTCAATAGGATGGTATTCAGAGGTGGGAATACCTTTCATATAATTTACGTTGCTTAAGCAATTTTCTTATCTAAGGGCCAGTTTTTGACTTCATATTTAAGTTATAATTATTTTTAAATTCTAATTAAAAAAATACTAATTTTTTATTGGTTCGAATCAGCTGTTCTTTTGGGAAATTTTTTATATTACGTAGTGCTACCATATTTTCATTGTAATTAAATAAGAACTTTAATTACTCACTGAAAAAATAAAACCTTATTTAAATACAACATAAACTTAAATTAAAATTAACTAATTACATAATTAAATATGAAGACAAAAACTGGTCATAAGCCTAATTATTTTTAACAATTTTTCATACAATTCAACAAATAATTTAATTAATTTAAAAGTTCATTCAAAAATAACAAGCGCTTGATTTGATGGAGCACAATTGCAATTTCGCTGTCATTAAATCGTTCGGAATTTTATGATCAACTTATTAAAATATATTTTAAATGCAATTTTTATTTTACTTTTCATGATTATAAAGGCGTTTAGAGCATAATTATGGTTACCTCATAAATAAATTCAATTAAGAAGATATCGAGTTTGTTCGGCAAAACATATTTCATCTTTTCTTCTTTAGTATTCTTATTTATGAATTTAATGATTTTGACCTAAATTAAATTGAAACTTATTAAGGTAAAAGCTACTATGTCTACAACATCTACAACATAAAAGTCATAAACATGAATGTTATCAACACTAAAATATTCGTAATCAAGAAATGTATAAACTGTTGTAAAAAGATTGTGCATTGCACAGTGGCTTGGAAAGTTCGTTTTTTATTAAAAAAAAATGTTCTTACAATTTCATTACAATTCAAGTTGGCCTTGGGATGTTTGTACGCAATTACGTTTAATTTTTATTAAGATCTATTATCTATTCCGTCAGTTACATATATACACGGAAAGAATAAATTAGTGCAAACGTACTTAAATCAACAAGTAAATGCGGCTTTTCTGAAATCAGGTATAGAAAGCTTAATTCAAGTACCGCTTATTTAATCCCTAAATACTCAATTTAAAAAAATTTTTGTTAAAAAAGCGACAGGCTTGATTTAAGGTGCAAACTAACGGTTTAAATTTGGATGCTTGAAATCCACGTCTATCATCATCATGCATCCAATTGAAATCAGTACTTTTACGCATACTTCATTTAATTCCTAGTTGGGATTATTTATACTCCTTTTTTATCCTTAAACACACTTTAATTAATATTTTTAATACGTACATACGTAAAGTAATTTTTTTTCACATACATAGTCATTTTATTTTAAAATTTATTTTAACAAAATATAAAATTTTATTCAAGTAAAACTCAATCTATATGCTGCATTTTAATGGTTTCTAATACCAACTCATCAGTATATCTTTAGCATACTTGAAAGATTCAGAAAAAGTTTTAGGTTTACTATCCACTATTAAACAAAATTCCTTAAACTATTATTCACAAATGATTATAAGCTTAATATTTGTTAATATTTATACAGGCTAAAGTTCTTAAAGGTTTATAATCAGAGAAATATTAGGTAGACATTGTTAACATATTTCGAGCGACAAAAGAAAAATTTAATACTCATACATCCCTTTTGTAGATTTTTCAACAGCACTGGCTGAATAGAAGAAACATTGTTTTCGGTAGAAGTCACTAAACCTCGTCAGTATTCATGTGCAATGCTTTCACGACTTGTTAGATAGCTTCGTTGAACCTCATTACATATTCTATTTATACACAATTACAAATACAAATAGAATACGCGACTTATTTCTACTAATGGATGCTAGCTGGGGAATTTTTTGTTTTTGTTTTTTATTTATTAGCATATATTGAAACATTACAGTGTTGCCAGCGAATTATATCCTACAATGCCCAAACTCCTGATTTTTTGTTCTACTTAAGACAAGCTTTTTTGGTTTGATTTTTAAACTTAAGTATATTTTTGATTAATGTTCGTTTTGAACTGAGATTATAAGCTTAATTTGCAGAATTTAACGACGTATTAAATGTTGAAATTTTAAAGTACATGGACCCCTACTTTAAACCTAAAATAAAGTAAAATGACATTTCTGTGCCGACTATTCATTTGTTTACATGTACACATTTTTATACGAACTTGTTTATTTTGTAAAGTATGGAAACATTCAATATTTAATTGCTTTATTTCCATTTTTTATTAAGCAGTCATAAATTAAGAAGCAGTTTTGTTGAAATGTAATGCATCAAAAAAGCATGTTACCGTGTTCTTTACGTCTGTTTAGTTTTACTTAGTGCGTGGCAATACATGTAAACGTTTTCAATATCTTTTGGCAAAAGACTATTGCAAAATATTTTCTTCCTAAAACCATTGCATATTATTTTATAAATAAAATTACTGACCAGTTGCGGATACTGATAAAAAAAGTATTCACCATTGGAACTTGAGTGACATGTAAATGAAATAATGTTGCCAGTCTTAAATAAAAAAAGTTCTTAAAGTACAGATTAGTTAATTGGCGTTTTTTGAATAAGAAATTTTAATAACCATTTATTATGCGGAAATCTCAAAATTTATTTTAATTTAATTTGCAGATGATACCGATATTAAATTTGTTTTCTGAATAACACTGCAACTATTTTATTAGCAACCAATTAAATGCATCATATAACCCATAAAAAATTAATAAATTTTTTAAAATTTTGTTTTAGTTAATTTCTGGTATGTGATGTATGTGATGTTCGTATTCGAATTTTGAAAGTACAACTTGTACTCAAAGTAAGCAGAAAATACATAAATGTAGTAGACGTTTTTTTTCTGTGTACCAACTTTATTTTTCCTTTCAGGATTTGTGATGTTTTCTAACTATTTTCGAAGAGTGTTTACACAGAGTTTTTTGTTTTGGAACACAGCTTTGTTCTCGAAAGCACAGCGAAAGCATCTCAAAATGCAACATTTTGGAGCCACAGTGCGTAAGCTAAATATATGCTGAAACCGAGAATGATGCAACAAACAAAGCGTTAGCGATTTGAAGGCGTTTTTGTATTCGACCGTATTTTTTTTTTTTTTTATTTCAATATTCTAGAATTTCTTTTAATTTTCGTTAATGTTATCGTTATCATTTAAGTCGTCGTACTCTTACTTATGTAAAGTATTAATTAAATTTTTATTTGGCCCAAGTTTTCTAAAACAACAAAATCCAGCCTCTTTAGCTTCTTTTTGTATTTCGCCTTTATGCTCCATACCAACAAACACCTGCCCCCAAAAAAAAAAAAAAACATTCAAAATAAATATTAAACAAAATTAAATGATGTGGCATATTGTTGCAGTAGAAGAAGAGATCTTTTGTTTCAGGAAACAATTTAACCTCAAAATGAAACATTTCATTTATACGATTATTAAAGGTAAACTTTAAATAATCTAAAGAAATTATGATGCCGAAACGAAAAGTTTATTTTAACACCAACCAAATTTTTAAAATTTTTTTCTTTTCATTGGCAAGCGAGAAGAAGTGTTTGAGTAGATTGCGGTGGCAGTCAACTGACTGAGTTTAGAACAGAGAAAAAAGCAGCTGTTGATTGGGTTGTCGTCTTTTGATGAAGTGGGCCATAATATTGTCTTTTTATGTTAATAAATGAATTTAGTTTTTTTTTGTATTATATTTTTTTGATTGCATATTTTTGTAAATGGTTTGTTGTATTCTTATGAAAACATTTTGTTTAACAAGTGCTATTAAATATTTAGTTTATTATGCAAAAACAGTGTAATAATACAGAATTCTTTTTGTGTTTTAAACGTTACACGGTGTTAACACATACAAAGAAAAAGGGAAACACGGTATTTTATTGTTTTCAAATTATAAGAGCAATTAATTGATAAATTTTTCATACTTATATTTAACAGTATTTGCCATAAAAGCTTTTAAATTTAATTCAAAACTTGATAGTGTTGTTGAATAAAATTAATTAATTGTGCCATATTAAGATGAGAGAATGAAACCCATCATTTACCATAAGAATCTGTTGCAATCATCTTTCGTATGGTTGCCTCCCCAGCAATAAAAAATTCCTCATGAACTTTGAGATTTCTTTCTGACTCAATTAATACAGTTTTTGTAAAGCATAACTTGTTTTAATCCAAAAACAGCTAATTTAATTAAATTTTCCACATTTACAGCAGAAAAGAACAACATTGTTTTGAGAAATCGACTCACAACCATCGTCAGCTTATATCAACTTTTGTTGCAGCGTCTCTGGCATTTTACTAATTGTTTTACTTCGCCGATTGTTCTGCTAACCGACGAAGGAGAGCGCTGTTGCGTACAGTACCTTGGAACAGTTCAATCGCTGTCGGAACAGTTTTTAGTAACCAGTAGTATGCCTTCATCACATAAAGATTCCAACAAAAATGAATACAATGCAACACTATTGTACTTTCGAGAAATTAATGATGTTGATTGACTTGCTCTGGCCAGGAATTGAACCAATGCCCCAAGTCATTGATTGCTTAGTAGTCAAAGCGGTAACCACTTTAGCCAATTTAAATACGAGAATTATCTCATTACTAAAATCATGCTTGTCATGTTATCGTTGGCTGCTCTGTATGTTCCATTGTTGCTTGGTATATTAACCAGGTGTAATTATTTTTGAATGTTATGTTCCGAACATTTACTTAATAATAAATAGCATCTTTTTTTTCTCGTTCATGTCCCATTTTTGTTCAGGGGTGGAAGTTGCCAGGAATGGAAAATTATATTTGGAATATGAAATGAAAAATGATAAAAGAATTTCAAATAATATACAATAAGAGTATTAGAGCCGCCCTAACTTTGCCGCTCATTATTTTTTATGTATCTTCATAATAAAGGGTGTTTTTTTTATAGAGTTATAAAACTTAAAGTTAGCAACACTTTTTGAAATGGCGATCATTTTGTCACTTATCAAGTGATTTATGATTAGTTTGGTTTGCCATTAAAACATGAATAGATTGACGCCTGAACAATGCAAAATTATTTTGAAAATCATGGTTCTGTTCGAAAACCGTATCGCGCACTACTTTAATTTTACGGTCAACATAATCATTCATCAGAGCAATTACCTCCATTAACTATGGAACGCTTTCGCATCACTTTTACTCTAAATGATAATACGCATTCACAAAGACGTCGTACAGTGCGTAAGGAAAAATTAATTGCTGCTGTAGCATTGGACCGATAATTTATGTGCAGCGTTTATTTATTTCATTCTAACTTTTATGTGGTAAAATAATGCGGCTACTTTTGAAAAGCCACCAAAAATGAAGAATTCCAACAAATTAAAACTTCAAAAATCCACAGGCAAACGACTTGTTGTTTTGCATTTTGTTGACCAATACATCAGTTTATGCCTTATTATCAGATCTTTTTCCTTTGTAAGCTTTAATATTCGAATTATAAGAAGATCTGCATACATGTTCTGTTTTATTACACATAAAAAATAAAGTGAAAATATCAAAGAAGGACAAGTGAAAAAATTTCGAGGGAAAAAATTATTCCAAATAAGGGAAATTTTCTTCAGTGATAATTTTTTCACGTTGTTATTCTGGACTGAATAAACTTTTTTCATGGGAGTTTTTCATGATTCTAAAACAAAATAAAACAAAAAATTTAGATTAAGATGATTCAAATTTTTATTATATGTACATATGTATTACGTAGAGAAAAAATTCTGCAATTATGAATGAAAAATGATATCTGGCAAATGTCCACCACGAGCACGCTGACAGATGTCGCTTCTTTCATCAAAGTTTTTAATCACTTTTTGGCAAAATGGCGGGTCTATTTGGTTAATCACATCACGGATTTTGAGTTTTAAGGCTGCAATCGATTCGATTCGCTGGTCGGTCGGCTTCAATTCCTGCGCGAGTTGAACCCTGTAAGGTTTCAAAACCATATCCTTACGCAAAATTCGCCATGTGGTGGTTTTAGATAAACCCAATTGTTAAGGACGTCGAGGAATTGGCAAATTTGGATCTGCTTCAACACCGTGGTTCACGACTGCGATGTTTTCAGTTGAACGACCGGGTCGAACACGCGTTGGTGTTGGCACATTTTGTATCGAGCCTGCCGACTCAAATTAACGACCAAATTTTTAATAGCAGTCTCAGATGGACGATTATGTTGTCGGAAAATATCTCGAATTTTACGAAATGTAACTTTAACAGAACCACCATTTTCATAGTGGATTTTATTTATTTTAATGCGACTTGCCTGCGAAATATAATTCATTGTAATCATTGCCAATGCATCTACTACGAATACGTCAAAAAACTAAATGTCAAAACAATCGTGTTGTTGGTGTTGCCACAATTGAAAAACAAAGTTCTTGTTGAAAAACCCGATACGTGAAAAGGGAAAAAATTACGAGGGAAAAAGTATTCACGATAGAGGTGAATATTTTTTATATTCATACGGAAAACTTCGTTGCGATAGAAGTTTGGACTTTACAGCATTTTTTTTGTTAAGTTCTTGAGTTTTTACTGAATGTGATTTTACTTAAATGTGATTATTTTATTGACACTCGCTCATGTAAATATGCAGAAGTTTGCTAAGAGAAATTATTTGGTATATCCAATTGCTGGAGTAATTTTCTAAAGCCAGCAAGTGTACATAGTGGTGACTGACTGAAATTGCTGTGTATACGATCACATCTCTAGTAGCCACATACCAGCTCAAATTTGTCGACCTTTGGCCAAGTAAATGTTAACTGCAAACAGCTTTTAACAGCAGCTAATTATTATAAATATACATTTTTTTCGATTCTTCTTAAAAAAAATACACAAAAAGAACGGAGACTCCTTGACATTTAGTTAAAAACACATTCGCCAGGCCAGACATACACAGTGTGTTTGTTGTTGGTTACATGGTGTGACACATGTTGGGTACTTAAATTTATGGGCAATAATTGTGGTTCTTAAATGCATCATAATCATTTATTTTCATTTGACTATGTTTCGGTTCTCACTTGTTTTCGTGTTCTTTTAGCCAAAATTCCAGTAAAATGAACTGGAATTATTAATTACGTAATTGTTTTAGATGGATTTTTTTGGTGTTGCACCTTCAACTGTTTCTCAAAAACAGCTTAAATTTATTAAGGAAAATTAAGTAGCAGAAACAGCCGTAATGATTTGCCAGTTTCCAAACATGATACATTTCAGTGTATAATCTTTGATCATTACCAACTTATCACCATTTAAGACTATATGCCCATTAAATGTTGTAACCAAACAATATGCCAGTCAGTCAGTCAGGCAGTCTCTCATCCAGTCAGTCAGTCAGTATATGCATTGAGTATGCGCTTTTACTTGGCGCTCAATTTTCGCTTCCTTTTCCTGTGTGTGAGAGGGGCCACCTTTTAACTTTAATGATTTATGCTTTTTTATTTTAAACTCTGTTTGCTACTCAATTGATTACTTGTTACCAAAATAAAAAAAGCTCAATATGAAGCTTAAAGGGATCGAAGCGTATTGTTTTGCAAATATATTCATTAACGCAGTTAACGCGGCAGCTTAATTTATGGGATTGTAATTATCAATAGACAGACATCTGTTTATTGTTTAATGTGATAATTTAGTTGTGCAATTAATTTATGATCCTTTTTTCTCGCTGCTTTTTATTAAGTGTTTAAAGTGTGAAATAAGAAGTTATTTATGCGGATTACAACTATTTTTTTTTTGGTTGAAATTTAAAATTTATTTAATTTTTTAAATTGTAATAAAGAAGAAAGCCTAAATGGAAAAGAAACTTGTTTAAAAGCTTTTTTATTATGCATTTTGTCGGTATGTTGGTTTTTAGTTAAATGATGCAACAGTTTTTTTCTGTCTCTTCTACGACACCGATCGTTGTGAAACATACCAGTGTGAACATATTTTTCTGAGTAAAAATAAAAGAAAATCGGAAATCAATTAAACTACGAGATAGTTCCGTGACTTTTTTTACATCTAGGGCATCAATTATTGCAGTTCCATTAATTTGACTACTGTCGAGCTTTATGGAAGCTGCGTCTATTAGTTAGGGGCTGTGCACATTTTACGTAACGCTGTTTTCAGAGATTTTATACCCCTCCCCCCCCATAACGCTTTTTACTAATTTTTCAGTACAAAATTTTCAAACCGTAACAAATCTTTAACCCCCCCGGGGCGTTACATAATATGTGCACAGCCCCTTAGCAATTGAGGGACTTTAAAAGAACACAACCTTGTCAATTTTAATGAAAATGGAAAAACTGAATTACCACTGCTGATAACACTTTTATTTTGCGTAAGAAACCATCAGCGAAATCAAATAAAGGCTCTATAAGTGGTTTACTGGACTTTGTTGTGGCCGTGAACCCAAACGTTCAGGTCGGAAAAGTGGTCCTCAGTTCAAATAAAGTCTATGAAATCAATGGAATGAAAATCCATGACATGTATTTCATTTCTATTGAATTTCTTAAAATAAACTTGACAAAGCAGTATGATTTCTTCTATCATCTGTATTTATAAAATATACATGGAATAATGTTTTGATCTTTTTCTTTTGATCAAAAACAAAAAAAATTTAAAAAAATAAAATTCCAGCACAGGATCACCGTTACCTTTAGCTTTCAAATAACCTGTAAGGATTCTTTTAATAAAAATATAAAATAACAAAATCTCAGATATTTCTGTAAAATTTGAGCGGAGCAGTGAAGAATTGCACTGTAATTCAAAACCATCACTTGACACATACCAAAACTTTGAGGCGCCAAACATTTTTTTTACAGTGTCACCAACCAAATAACATGCATGCATACGTACGTATGTATGTATGTATGTACATCTGCACTGCTTAGGTGGTATTTTGAGAAACCTTTTTGAAACAAAAATAATTAACTTACAAAAACTACGAGTGCACTCAGTCACTGCATGCAAAGAAGAGTTAAAAAAAATAAATTATTTCCATAAATTAAGAAGAAAGAAATTTTATATACATTTCAGATATTTTTTTTAGAATATTTTGGAATGTGCGAAATTTTTTTCAATAAAGTTTTTTATTTATTTAGAATGCAATGAAATATAGTAATTTTGCAGAGTGATGGACAGACAGACAAATGGGGAAATAAGTTTAAATTCATATATGGAAGAGAAAAATTTTTATATTTGACTATCTGGCGTCTTAATGTGTCATTTAGAGTAATAAATTTCTATATGCATCTTTTATATTGTACATAGATGAAGAGGATTTGCGCCTACGCATAGAAATTCCTCATGTTACTTTACTGGCGACACAACTAGTGGAGCATATAAAAAGAGATCTCTGCAACAGAACAGTTTACAAGCACTAAAAATTGCATTAGTTCATAAAATAATTGCAACGAAAATCCAAATCAAGGATTTTTTTTTCAATAAAATTTAAAAATAAAACAACAACAAATATAAAGCAAGTCAAGAGTTTCTAAATATCTTCTTAAATAAAATTTATAGTTGTGGCTATATTTCTACTTGTAACATTTACATATTTCCTTGTGTTAAACCAGTAGATACTTCTTGGCTCAGTAACAGAAAAACAAATAATTAATTTATTTGTATTTTAAGTAGGCAAGACAAAAAAAAAAATTAAAAGTTAAGAGGGAGAAGAAAAATTTGGATGATGAATATGGTGGCAGGAAATGACGACATTTGCCATCACACCAAATCGTATCATTATGCATTCACACTTACAACAACATACATTCATAAATATATGTATGCATGTATGCATGTATGCAGTATGTTAGCGGCAACTAGAGCTGGGCTCGTGAGCAAAGAAATTAATCATGATCTCTCAAAATTGAAAAAAATTAAAAATGTTTCACTTCAACTATTGTATCCCAAAGATATACATATGTATGTATGTATGTGGCAAAAATAAGATTAGCCCGTTTCCATAAAAATCGCTGGGCAAAAGTTGACTATATATTTTCCAACAAAAAGTGAAATCACATGAAATGTGTTCACGTCTCATTAGATATTTGCACATAAACTAGTTTTAATCACGAAATAGTCATAAAAGAATTATCCAGTCATTCACTTTCTTTCGAATTTTTATAGTTGCTCATAACCATGTGTGATCTTGCGTGATCGTGAGTGATTCAATGTGATCATCTCGAATATAAGCAAAAAAAGAGGAATTACATTTACTTACACACGTAAATAAATACATGCATTAAAATTGAGCAAAAAAAAATGACTAGTGACACTAAACTAGTGTTGGCAAATTGCAGATGATGCGTTTTGGAAAAGTTGGCAAGAGCAAAATCATGCATATGGATGAGTGTTGTTGTAAATACTTGCAATGACAACATGTTGTACTAATTGTACATGTTGGCATAATTTTTTTATGTTTTCTTTTGCTCTGTGGCAACAGAAAATTATTTGCTGGGCCATGTGAAAGGGTGGTCGTTAAAGGAGATGTTGTGTTTTTTTTTTTGTTATCCTGCATTTCATGTTCAAAATATTAATCAGTAATTTTCCCAAGATAGAAAGAAACAGTTTTAAGATCAACATATGTAATCGCAAACATGAATATGCCTATGTAAATATTTTAAAACTTAGTATCACGTTTGTAACCGTACCATGGCTTCTGAATAGAGTATAAATGCTACGAAATGTGTGGCAATTTAAAGTTGTTGACTGCAATTAGATATCGTGTGAATGTGAAACTATTTTATCTGAAAGTTGAACTGACGTCATGATTTTTCGAGACTAAGCACAGTCTCAACAACAACGCATAAAAAAGCTTGGGCTGGCGGCGTTTGGTGTTTCCTAAAAGTATAACTCTAATAAAATTATACTATTTGATACTTTTTGTCATTTTACATCTTTATCCATTCCTGGCCATTTCCAACCCTGAACAAAAAGAGGATTTTATGAAAAAAATCCTAATATTAATGAAAATAAATACAAGACAATAAAAACCCTCAGTAGCAGTGCAGTGTGTTGAATTTTAATCCCGATGATTCCGGATGCAATACTGGGACACTGTCAATTATTAATAAAGGCTCCATGAAAAATTGCTCCAATATAAAATGGTCCAAACTAAAAAATTAAAAATGGCCTTAAAACTATAAGTTAAATATATCCCAAAAAGTCGTTATATCAAAAACTACCTTATGAGAATATTATTAATAAACGGCGACGTTGCATGAAGTTCCATAGGACAGAAACCAGACCACCGCCGAAGGCTGGCAATGAAAAAACCTGCTTCTGTTCTTCTTTCTATTAAGTCCCTAATTTCTCCCAGTACAATGCAGAAAATTAGAAATCCAGTTTTGCAAAAAATCTATATTAGGCAGTTCCAATTTTAGAAATTCACCACAAATTGTAAAATAATTGATTTTTATTCGAAAAGACTTACCGCGTACGAAAAATGGCCCAATTAATTTTAAATTTTTCAGTTTGGGACCATTTTTATTTTTTCAGCTTGGGGCGATTTTTCATTGGGGCCATTTTTAATGGAGCCTTAATAAATTTATTTCTGGAATGGTTATGTACATACATACATACATATGTATGTGTACGAGTATATATAATCAAATATCGGAACCGATAGATAATTTTTGCTGATTTTTAGTACGAATCGTCTTAAGAGAAACCCTTATCACATTAGTCCAAGATGCAATTCTCCAACTCTTCTGGTGGCTTCGATTTTACGTACAGACGGGCGGGGCGGGCATGGTGAGCATCCAAAATACATATGTATGTGCTACATATGTATATACTTTATGGGACTGATATGAATATTGTGGGAGGTATAAAAGCAAAACCAACTCAACTTATGAATAAAAGTGACTTCACTGAAAAAGCAACTAAACAAAAGTTTATATGCAAAAAGTGTCTATAGCAGTGATGGAAAATGCAGTACTTTTGAACTATTTTCAGTACTTTTTCACAACAAAAATACCACAGTACCCCCACGTCAAATTTAATACTCCTTTTTTGTTTTGCTTTGTTCCCTGTTTAGAAATCTGCGTTATTTTTATAATCATTGATAACATTGGCTTCAAAACAAGAACTAAGGAATGCACAAATTCGTTATTCATGTTGTTGTTAGTATGTGTTTTTTGCAAAAGTTGTTAAGGGCACTATACACTGTCATTGACATCAAGCGCGTGTACGTATGCTTGATATCAAGCATACCCAATATCTAATTTTTTGATTTTTCATCAAGCGTCGTCGGCGCTACACATACAAACAAATTTTTACTGTTACAACCTTAAATGCTTGATGTGATTTTGGCGAATGTATAGTGCCCTTTAATGTTATTGGTCCAATTTACACGAGATTAATTTTTAGTTCGCATAACTTTTGTTCTTTCGAAAACACACGAGACTAAATATATTTATTTAGATTATAATCTGGCATAAAATTGTAAAAATATACATATATGTGTGTAGTTAGTGTATTTTGCACACATTTGTTTTTTTTTAATGTACATGTATTGGTTTTGTTCTGCTAATACGGGGTTGAACCTGGTTGAAAAATTATGCCAACCAAGCTGCATTGTTTTCTTCATTTAATATTTTTTTTATTATAAAATGGATTTTTAATTTTATTTTTGAATAAAACTATATGTTTCACAATGTTGAAAAAAGTACTCTTTTTGTTGTCGGACAGTACCATTTCCATTTTTCATTTTTCCATCACTTGTCTATAGTGTGAAACTAGGATGATAAAGAGAATTTGTAGCATGCTATAAAGTTTCTCAGGAACCAATATATCGTCCATCAATTTGTACGATGCTTTTAGTAATATGCACGTCATATCTACACACATAAATAGATATTCATGGCATACGTACATGTATATGTATGTTTGTAGGTACTTACATAAGTGCAAAAGAATTTCATTCATAAAAAATTTTACACGATATTTAGCAGTCAACATTTGTTGTGGTTTTAATGGTGACAATTAAAATAAGCGAGTAACAAAAAACACAGCACAACAAAATAGACGATAAAAAGCTAATCTACAATCGTGTTTAAATCAACTCCGACATGTCGGAGGTCGCTTGTGAACATGTCTCCTATCATGCATGTCTGATATTCATGCTGTAGTTGTAACCCAACACGCTGTAAAGGTGTAAAAAAGATGTTTTCAAAAGAAAACAGTATAAATGTTCTGATACAGCCAGCCAGTGGAATTGTGGCTAAAAATAGTTAATACTAAACAATCACACAATGTTTGTTTTATTAATTCTTCTTTTATAAATTGTGCAATAATTGTTTTTGTCTATTTCATTCCGTTGGCTGGCTTGGCTGTGTGTGTGTTTTTTTATTGCACATGGACACTCGAGCTCATCATATTTGCCGTATTTGTTTATTAATTGCAATTTTTCAAAACAGATGTCTTTTGAGAAGAAGAAAACAAATAAAAAAAAATATATAGCATTAAACTATTTAAGTATAAAATTTATATTATCATTTGTTTAAATAATAAAGATGTCAAGGAAAATTCATTTGAGGAAAATTTTCATCTCATTTTTTTACATTCAAATAAATCATCGAACAAATCCAAACATTTCGATGACATTTTCCGTATGTTGGGTGAACATGCTTGTTAGTATCTATTAAAAGTTATTGCATATTTTTGGGGTATGGCGCTGGACAGAATGGTGGTATAGAACAATTTCAACGAAATCAATTTACTTTAGAAAATTTTCAAAGTACCCCAAAGTGCTTACTTACACTATAGTGCAGCTGTATTTTTTTTTCAAACTAAAAATCTTAATTTTATAAGAATTGTTCGAACTTCGAATGTCTTTTATATAAAGACCATAAATTGAAGTTGTAAATCTATGATATATGTAGGTTAATCCTCATCTTCATAAACGACTATTAACGTAAATTTTGGTTTAATGTAGGAATTTTGTATGCAAAAACCGTTTTTATTGTTTACTTTAACTTTATATCAATCGTTTATGTATATGGTTGTTAGTATATCCAGTGCCAGAATAGATTTAGTCGGCATTAATTTGTTTTGAAGTGCTTTCTACTAATTGAGCTCGCTTTGCGCAGAAGATATTTAAAATTATCATGAGGATTTTTGTAAAAATTCGCTCCATATCAACCACAGGCTTTTTGCACCTCTTATGTGTCGTAGACAATTCAACATTTGCGATTATTTTTACTATAATCCTTTACCTAATACGTAATTAAGGATACTTCAAAAAACAAATATGTCGTAGGAACTTCGGGATATCGCCGATATTTTTATTATTTTTTTTTCTCAAGTGTTGTGAATAGACGTTATCTGCTTAACTATTTTTCGTGACAAATATTAAATGCTTTAACCTAAAAATAAAAATTTTAGCAAAAAATATCAGAATGTTTTCTCCACAAATCAATTCATGGTTTGATATTGAAATCTCACCCAAAAAAAATCTTCTGCTAATTAAAAAAAAATATATTGCGTTGAATGTGTTTTTTTTTGTGGTCAAACTATTTTGCATGATCGAAACATAATAAAATTTGAAAAATTCAAAATATTTTATTTACCTATTAATGTATGTAGCTGCCAATCGGTTGGTTGCATGGTGCAGACACAATGCACTTAATATGTAAAATAAATTCTTGAGAACAATAAAAACAATACGAAACAATTTTAGTCAACGTTTGAAATTCTAACTGACTAAGATCATCGATTAATTTAGCATTAAATTTAATGTTCTGTAATTGTAGATCATCAATCACTTGGGAAATGCATGCAAAATTTCATAGTCAAAAAATTCAATTAAAAGTGTTTTTTTTTATGCAATTATCCGACAATCTTAGAAACAATTGTGACAATTGCTTTTGCATACAGGTGTATTAAATGAGAATGAGAGCCAGTTATTTTGAAGGCAAAACGAATCAGGGTACACAAAAATTGTTCTTTAGAAAAATTAAATGCTTTTTGGGATAAATTAGAGGGGATTAGTGAGTAGTGATCAGAGTTTTAAATGTAGTTTTGAACGAAATTGCACAGGATATCTTTAAAATTATGACATCAATATAAGTTCAAATAATAATTACATTTATTCGTAATAATATAAAAAATATTGGAAAGAAATTTAAAATAGTCTGAGTAAAAATGGGACAAATTGATACTTTTTGTTTCTTACAAATTTGTTTAACATACAGTGTACTTTCTGGGCTGTAAAATGGGGCAAAAGCTGGTACTTTAAGTACTCTCAATTTTTGTTTAATTTTTTCTAACATTAACATACAGTGTACTTTTGTGGAAGTCAAATTATTTGGTACTTTTTTTCGATAAATTTGGTATACGAGTATATGGACATATTTATCTTACGAAATTGGTTATTTTTTTATTATTAGCCTAAAATTATAAAGCTAACTAATTTAATCAAGTTTAGGGTAGTTTTTTTTTTTTCATAAAAATTAACAACTAACACAATTTTTAATTATTTGGTATTTCGCCACATATTTTGAATCTTCACCAGGGGGTGAAAAAAAGTGATAATTTAATTTGTATAAATCATTAATAAAATCACATATAAACCATACATACATCAATAAATAAGAAGTTTTATAGGGACAAGCTTTATAAAAATATCTTTCCACATATAGAGCAACTCCAAGTCCAACAACGCGCAAGTCACCGGCAGAGTTACACGGTCGTCAGCCAAGAACTATTTTAGCAGCAATGTTTCCAGTAAAACACGTTAAAATTAGAACGAATTCAAAATTCATTATTATGGGAAATGAATAGGATACAGGGAGAAATAAAAGATACGATTGGAAATTTTATGTACATATTTAGTGATGACATTAAAAGGTTTAATAAGAAGACATCAAAATCAAATTAAAAATAGACTCGAGGCGATCAATGAAAATCAACATTAAAACAGTTAGACTACGCAAGATCTAAAAATTTTAATATAGAAATAACTCTACCAAATCATCAAGAACATAACTCCGAAAATCGTCATAACACCAAAAATAATTTACAAACTTTAAGTAAATATTCAAGTAATAAATCTATCATTTCAAGAAATCAACAACCAACAATAGACGTACAAGAGCCAATTTTATCATCGGAGCCCAACTATTTTTCTGATAATAACTTACATCCTTTCAGTGCTTCATCGCATCTTCGTCAACAACAGTTCATACAAAGCCGTAGTTAAAAACGTCAACATCAATTCACGCCACGACGATCTGAAAGAATTAAACAGAAACTATTGTGAGGAAACGAAATAGGTGTAAGGGAATGTAGATATTAAATAAAAACAACTTCTTATAGAAATTAATTATGAACTATGTACATACTTACATTGTTTTTTGACAATTCATATTTTTGGAATGGATATATGTACATACTTTGATTTTTCTGTTTAGCTTGTAATCGTTATTAATAAAGAATTGCACATTTAATTTGATATTTAAATAAGATATCCAGATAGTCTATTATTTATAGCACATATATATGTATTCTCCGATCCAATGATATATTATCCATACCAAACTTTTTTAGCTGGATAAATCAATTTATTGACCATTTCTTTAAAAAAATTAATAAAAAAAAAATAACTCATAATCGTTCTCACAGTATTGAAATGACTCTCTTCATTTTCATCATTCTCTTTTTAGGCACACATCTTAAGTACTTTCAGTTAACGCTGGGAACATAATTGGGACGAACGACGAATTTTTCGTTGCGAATATTCGTCGTCAAAAATAGAACACATGCATTCATATGAAAGTGAACACAGCACCGACGTCGACGAAATTCGTCGTACGTGACGAATTCTCTGTTAGATTTATTTCTATTTCATACGCCGACGAACGACGAAGAAATCAGTACAGCGTTAAGTAGCATACACACTGGGAAACTTGAGTGGCAGTTTTGCTCAAATTGTGGTTTGATCGATAGTGTGTACATAAAATTCGTCAGTCAACACTCAACCACGAAAAGTTTTGCTGTTGAGTGACAGTCAGCAGCCATATTGGCTTTTGACTGCTAGTGTGTACCAAAAAGTGTCAGTCAAGAATTATTTTTGTAGCACGAACATTTAACAAATATTAAAAATTATTGGAAAAATGGACGCGGAAAGTGATTTCCTAAAAGAATTTTTATGTTGCTACGAAATGTAACGTTATCTCTGTGATATAACAAAGCCAAGGTGTATGATCAGAGAACTTAGGCAAAGTTTTTATCTTCACAAACAAAATTTTAACTTCACAACATGGACGCGAATAATCCTATTTTGTTATTTGCTATGTTTGTGTGTCAAATTTTTTTCTTGAATGACGGTTTGAGTGTCGAACATGATCGATAGTCTAGACAGTCAAACGTATCCTTCAAAAATTATGAATTTTTGACTTTCACTCAAGTTTGCCAGTGTGTATGCTACTTCACCATGTTTTTTTTAGTTTTAAAATATATTAGTAAATAATGTTAATTTTTACTTTAATAAGTTCTTCTTTTTATGATGTAGAGCATTTTAGTTAAATATACACAATTATTAATGATGAAATTAGTTTTTAATAGTTTTTTTTTTAATGTTTAATTTTATAAAGGAATTATTTTCTTTATACGGTAACACTATCGTTGTTATGTTTGTATGTATATAAAAACAAATTTGTAATAAAAAATACACACAATTTTTGGATTATTATGACAGCAGTTGTTTGTTGGTCCCAGTTGTGCGCCACACGACGAATTTACGCAACGAACTTTTGCCAACGAATTCGTCGTGCTAGACGAAATTCGGCGTTCGTCCCAATTGTGTTCCCAGAATCATATTTAATTTTTTTTTTTTAATTTTCGGCAGTCGTTAGTTATTCCACTTTTCTAGAGGAAAAATATAACTTAAATAAAAACAACAGATTTCGATATATGAAAGGGCTAAATTAATTTAGAAAATGTAATTTTAATTTGACAAAAGTTTAACTCTGTAAATGCGGCGCCCTGTCAAAAAAATACATACAAGGATTTTTTCTGCTCTAGATATTTACAAAAAAAAAAAAAAAACACAAAAAAGAAAATTAATTCATCAATTTTCTTTTTTTCTATTATTCATTTCATTAAAGTTTTTCGATTTTGTTGGACTTTGTGTGGCCGTTCAAAAGTTCGATTGTTATATATGTAAATACTCGTATGTAGATGTTACACAGAAAATAAATAAAACAGCAAAGATTTTAATTTTATATTAAAGAATTTAGAATTTTAGCAGTTGTAACAACATTTCAATTCCTTTTTTTTAGTCTCTTTTTCATCTTGTTTTTTGTTTGGACTTTGCCACTTAAGATTGCGGCTGTTGCTGTTGCAGTACAGGCATGGAAAACAGAGTTTTTTAAATGATGCTAAGCTTCAATTTTTTGTTACCACATGTTGATTTATTTATTAAGGCTTTGAATGGTTTGTATTTTCAATTAATGTCTCTGGACTTTAGATTGGAAAAATTCCTCGCATTAAAAAGTGATTCGGGTTTGATTTCACTTCATTAGGCAACGTCAACGGGCAAAACTGCCGTTACTGATCTCCAAGAACGCGCAACCCTCGATTGAAACATCAAAAACCATTGCATTGCCCCAGGGTAACTGTTTGCTGTGCTTTATCCACGCATGAGATAATTGGACCAAGTTTACTGCAGCGTGTGGCGCAGAACACAAGGCTCCGTTTCGAACACTGTGTTCAACTCGACGGAAGACGTCTGGATGACATACTCTTTCAAAAATAAAATCCGCCTTTCCATTCTATCGTTCAATACTCTTAATAAAACTTTTTGAGAAAATTATTACGTTTTTTATTTAAGTTTGAAAATATAAATTTGCTACCTCACACCCTGTATTAAAATTAAACACACAAGGGTGAGGTGTAAAGTATTCTCCAATATTCATTTTCCATAAATGGTTTTGTTATGCAGGGATACAAGTATAATTTTTATAATGTAAACTATCAAAACTATCAATATAATAATTGATTTTACTTAAACATTTTTCCTTGCTGTCATATTTTGTACTAAAAATCAGTGAGGAAGCACCAAGGTGATAAAAATGTGACTTCATCCAGTAGAGGAAATATCAAAACTAAAATCGTTACTTGCCTTGATTGGGGCACGTACTATAGCGTGGTGGCACGTACTATAGCAGTATTTAGTTATCAAAAAAGTGCCGAAAATAAATACAGTTGAAGTTCTTTAACTTGAACTTCTATAACTTGAACTTCTATAACTTGAAGCAAATCGCATGACAAGAGCGGCAAGTAGGTAAATTCCTTTAGATTTAGTTTCTACAACTTGAACTTCCATAACTTGAATTTCTCTCTAACTTAAAGAAAAATAATGGTACAAAGCTTTGCAACGTTTCTATAAATTTAATTTTTTGTGCTGACATTAATTTTTCGTTAAGCAAAAATTGCCAGATCTTCCGCTAATAGTCAACGCATAGCTTTTTTTTTTCTAATTTGCTTTATAAACGTTAGTTTAATTTGCGAAGTACATGGCTAAATTAACCACCCTGTAATAATTTATGGTACCAGGCTACGTTTGAATAACATAACATCAAGTTGTACTCTTCAAGAATTTATTGAAGTCGATAATGTCTCAGATTTCCCAACGGATGAAGATATTGTTGATGATTGTGCCCTGGACTCAGTATCGCGATCTGTAATCACAATAGATAGTGATGAGGAGGACATAGTTAAAGCAACTGTTATACAGCCCTCCAGGGAAGCTAATGAAAATACAACTGATGACCACTACAAAGCACTACACAAATTAGAGACACTTTTTATACAAAACAAAAAAGAACAAATTCAGCCAAAAAATACTCAGTACTTTATTATATAACAAATTATGTTCAATTCTTTCGTTACAAATAAAAAGAAATAAATGTTAATAACAAATATTTATATAAATGTGCAAAGTTTTGAAAACTTATTCCATAACTTGAAGTCTCCCTAAATTGAAGTTTCTTTTCTGGATAATGCTGATTCATATTATGAAGTTCAACTGTAATAATAAAATTAAGTTTTCCATCCCTGTTATATCTATATATTGTTGTTGTTGTTGCATTTGTTTTTTGGCACTTGTTTTGCATATTTCGTATTATTTTCAGTAAGAATAACATATTGGCGACAAAAAGCCGCCATATTATTTCTATCTTTTTTCCGTTGGTTGCTGAGTTGTTATTGTTGCTTTTGCCGCTTTAAATTTTTCTTAAGTTTTGTGTTAAAGTATGCTTTAGCTGTTCATATGACATACACGCACAATATGATGAAACCTAAAGTACTGTTGTGCTTTTCTTGAGCCAATAGCGGTACAATAATGCGAAATTAAATACCCAGCTGTCAAATGATCAACACAATTGCAGATCCTTAAGGATAGAAAGAGGAGTGCCATAAGAATCCTTCAACGAATTTTTAACGCAATAAATTGATAACGCAATTCTTTTTTTATAATTTACAATTTTTAGTTGATGTTTGTTGGCGAAAAATAAAGTAAAATGCAGACTTGATTTGATACGCTGAGTTAAATCCTTCCTTCAGCTTTCATGTTAAAGGTAATGTAGCACATTTCAATACTATAGTCAAGGCGAAATTTAGCGGAATGTCTATAAAATTTCCTTTGCTACCATCAAACAGAGACCACAAATGGCACTTGGCTACAAAAAAAAAATAATATATAAAAAGATCTGAAATTTTTCTTGTTTTATATAACAATTCCCAAAACTTGGTGATCTGGGTGCAAATTGAGTAACGTTTCAACAAAACGCGTAGTTACCAGATTTAAAGACTAATCGGGAATTTGAGCATATAGTGGATATGTCTTCGTAAATGAATATTGTTCATATTACGAGTCATTATAGAACGACTCAATTTTATATGATTCTTTCATATAAAGTTTTAAAATCAAATAACAATTAAATTGAAAATTCGTTGTTGCCAGAAAAGGTTCAAATAGAAACTCATATTTGAGGCGACTATTTTCAAAGAGGCGTAAGTCACTTTTTCAAAAAATCGAGTTAATGGCAACACTAAATAAAATTGAAAGATATCTTTGTTTTGTAAAAAATTTGCAATTAACAGAAAAATTGACTTATGCCATTTTCAAACTAAACGGCCCATTTATGGTAGCCAGCTGTCACATGTCATACGTAATATTATTTATAGTAAGTGGCAACACAAATGAGGCACAATATCCATACATAATTGACCGATTAAATTAATACTGGATCATCGGAATACCATATTCCATGTCAAATTCTTTTTGCTTACAATATACAAACATTTTCTGTATTACAGTCTTTGAAATACATAATCAAGTTGATGCAATCTTTATGAAGCTTTGCAAAGCATTTGATAAGGTTGCACATAATATTCTGTACCTCAAACTTAATAAGATGGGCTTTCACGGTACGTTTCTCAATTGGTTGAGGTCTTATCTATCAAATAGAAAATACACAGTCGTCTTAGAAAATTTTGTGTCCTTACCATATACTGCTACTTCTGGTGTACCGCAGGGTAGTATGTTAGGTCCGTTGCTGTTTTTAATTTTTATAAATGACATTGAAAATTCCTTTTCAGGTTCCAAGTTTTTGTTATAATGTTACCCTTACTCTTCAGCATTGTATCAATCAAATATCTTCATGGTGTGATGTTAATAATTTATCTTTAAATATAAATAAATGTTACCAAATGACTTTTCATAAACCTTATATTCGTAACCATGGGGTCGTTCAGTACAAATTACGTGATAATAATTTAAAAGTGGTCAACCAAATGTTGGATCTTGGATCTTGTTGCATTTAGACTCTGAGTTAAATTTCAATGCACATCTTGACTATATAATACCTAAGGTCTATTCGGCGTGTTCATTTATAAGAAGGAACTGTAAAGACTTTTTGGATCCTATAACATTGAGAATATTGTATACAGCTTTTGGGCGCTCTAAATTAGAATATTGTTCGTTTGTATGGAACCCCATTTACGGCGTCCATTCGGATAGAATTGAAAGAATTAAAAAAAAATTTGTTAAATTTGACCTGCGTAACAATCCCTTCTTCTTGTATCCAACCTCATATCATGCTCGTTGTTTGCTTTTAGGCTTAAAGCCTCTTTATTTAAGAAGGACTATGCACTCTGCCATGATTATTTATAACTTGATAAATAGTTGAATTGATTGTGAATACCTGTTAAATTTGATTAATTTTTAAATCGCTTAAATGTAATAATTTATTTTATGTATCAATACGTGGTACTAATTATGATATGCGTGAACATATATTGCGAGCATTAAATAAATTAAATAATGTGAATAATTTTAGTAGAATAGATTTTTCTTTGTCTGTGGATAATTTTAGAATGTTATTAGAAAATAAGAACTTATTAAGAATTTTTTTAAATTAACTTATTGTTAGCCTGTAAGGATAGTGTTATCCATTGGCGAAATAAAATAAATAAATAAATAAATATGTTGGAAATCTGTTCAAAAAACAAGAAGAATTTAAATTTTTCTCAAAAAGTATTTCTTTATTCATCAACTTCTATTATATCTCATTCAAAGTACTCCCCCTCAGATATTTGACAGTTCTGATATGTACTTTTGTGTATGTCCTTAGGCTCTCTCAGCGATTCGGTTTATGTATAATCCATTGTTGCCAGATGCCGTCCTTTCATGGGCGTATTCAATTTTGGGAATAGGAAAAAATCGTAGGGAGCCTCATCTGGTGAATACGATGGCTGCGGCATGATGTGGTGTTGTTTTAGGCCAAATAATTACGAAAAAGCGGGGAAAAAGAAAATTCAATAATTTTGGAATGAACTTCAGTGCAAATGTTTCATGACCCAAATTTTCGAAAAAATTGCATGTAATGAGCCAACCGATATACCGACATTCTCAGCAACTCAGAGCACAATTACCGTGTAAACCACAGTCTACATTTCAAGTGTTTATGAGCATTTAATTCGATTTTTAACACAAAATTTGATGCAAATCTATTTTTCGATAGATGAAAATCGCTGAAAATACAAAACAATTCTAAGTTATTTGCGTCTCACCAAAAAACTAATACATCAACATCAGAAAAATTAAAAAATCGCTAATGGAATGTGCGAAGCCGGTGAAATTTGAAAATACAATATACTTTTTTAGCAGACCTCGTATATGTCAATATTAAATATTTTAGATTAAAATTCAATTTAGCTTGAAATATTATCACATCAGATGAAAACAATTTCAGTCCTAATAAGCGAAATAAAAGAATATGCATCATGATGAATTTTGGAATTATTTAATTTTTTTTTGGCCAAGAAGAAGAAGATGGAATGATTTTAATAGCACGGACTGAATTTTACTTAGTACCGCCGAACACAATAGACCAGAATCTTTAATTTTTTGGTATTAATCAATTTTTCATCTGGCCACTCTGTTCATATTCATTGTTCGTATTGCACGTATTTTGTGCATTTGCTTCTGGGTGTGTGTTTGAGTGTGTGTGCGAGTGTATGCAAACTTGGCTCTTTTGGTATTTAGCACTTCGTTCAATGTTTGTTTGTATTACAAATAGTTTTGTTGTGGATGTTGTTGTTCTTTTGGTAGTTGCCTTGTAGTATATTCGTGTGTGTTGCGTGCGTGCGTTCGTGTCTTTATATTGCTGTCATGAGCATCACATTGGCCCAAGTTGTTGTTGTCATTGCAATTTTGTATTTTTGTTGATGGCTTATTGCATTTTGTACGCATAACTTTTGTTTTATATACAATTCTTTTTGTTGCCATTGTTGCCATTGTTGTTATTATCGTATTTGTTGTTTTTAGTTTGTCTTTTTTTCATGTGCCAAATGTACAACATTGATAATAAAAGCAGTAAAAAAATAAATAAATAAATGTTGCGATAAAACTGCGGGTTGCGTTAGATTAGCTGCTGCTAATTTTTTTTCGTTTTTTTTATTTTGGCTGCCATAGTGGCGTTAAGTTTTTGGCTGCACATCTGCCTCATAAGTTGTTGCTTTTAATTTTTCCTTGTTTTTTAAAAGACAAGTTTTATTTATTTGAATTATTGCAATTATTGTATGATTATTCATGTGGACATGTTGCAAGTATGTACTTATGTATGTATGTGTGTACATATTGTGACATTTTAATAAATTTGCGAAATATATTAAAAAAATGTAAAGCAGTGGACTCTCGAAAAATTTAAAGTTCTCCCTCGTTTTAGATTTTTAAATTATGAAGTAATTTATGCGTCTATGCAGTTTGGACACAACAACTTAAGTATAATTTTAATTTAAGTATAAATACACTGTAAGTTCGTTTAACGATAACCTCGATAAACGCAACTACTTAATATTAACGTTATTTAATTTTAATACTTATTTTTTATTTTTGTGAGGGCCAGCACTTAGGGTACAATGCAGTAGGAAAATTGATTATGGGTAGGCGAGGGAGTAGTGTTTGTGGACATTCGATTTTAACTTTATCGTACTGATGGCGACCTCTGCGGGGAGTTTATTCCACATATGAATGGTTCGGCTAAATTGCGAATTTTCTCTGTAGTGCGATTTACTGGCATATCGATCGCAAACGGATGTGCTTTTAATAAATAGTGTGTTGTAATAACAAATGTCGGCTTTCGGAAACAAGTTCTCTGATTTCATTAGAGCACACAGCGTTAAACTAAAGATACAACTGTTGAACACGCACCACATTGCGCCGTTGGTCCAGTGAGTCAATAGAATTGTCTATCCTACTGTTACGTTAATCTATTAAAAATCCGCATAACTCCAATTTGCTATTACAAAATTTATAAAAATTTTAAATGTTCTAAAGTGAATAACATTTTTAATCACGTTACAAATCCTTTTTATTATGCCGACATACCTGCATAATATGTATGCATGTATGTATGTACATAAATATCTTCACCTAAAATCCAAAAGGCCGTAAATTCACTTTTTAATAATTTACAGGAGAAGCAAACAACTTTATAAGTTTAGTGCTACTTGCATCTAATTGTACATTTAAATTCTGTTCATTAAATTGTTATTTCTGAAAATAGTATAAGAGTAAAATTTTAAGTAAGGATGTCTTCAAGTTAATTTACTACCTATTGACTTTTCAGTTTTGAGTATTTTTTTATTTTTTTTTTTTTGCCAGTTATGGCTTTTTGGACATTAGTGACGATATGTTGTTTTATATGGATGTGTATATGAATGTATGCATTGGATATGCAACGTAATTAACAATTGCATGACGTATGATTAATATTTAATAACTCGTTACTTTATTTAATTACACATCAACCATACGTTCCGCTAAACCTTTAGACAAAAAAAAATTTCCACTCACAAACATTTGTTATTTTTTTTAATAAAAACTGAATATTAAACAAGATTTAATTACAACATATTAAATCATAGTCGTATTATTATTATTGTTTTAATTTGTTAATATTTTTAATCACCAAAAATTAAAGCGAATAAAAAAAAAGTGAATAAATAAAAATTATAATTAAATAAAAATGTACATCATAAAAATCGTAACACATAATAATTGAAATCGTTCCATGTATTTAATGCCAATTTTAAATTTTATTTAAATGTCAAAAGATGTGATGAAGTAATTTCCCCACCAAGATGCACGTTTAGTCGGTCGGCTATTTGTTGGTCAGTAATCAATGTAACTTTAGTTTTAAAGCTCTCCCCTGAGCAGCTCTAATAGAATTTATTTTTAATTAAATCAACGTTTAAAATCAACCATAATGCAATAATTTTATTCCATAATAATTTTCCGGCATATTTGATTAATATTGCAATGTGTGTATGTACATATGTATGTGTTTTGTGATTTAAGCATGTTATTCTAACAGTTGCATTGGGTATGAGCTGAGCGACGACTGGATCAGAGAACATGTCAATGACAACATGTGTTACTTTTGTTTGAATGAAAAGAAAAATGTAAATTGTGAAAATTAGAAATCAAGCTTAATTTTATTGTTAACATTTTAATTGTTTACTTCCACCCATACTAGTTTGTGTGTTTGAAACTTTTTATTTAAATAAACGGCAATTCGAAGTAATGTGAAGTACGCTATGCAAAAAAATCACATTTTTATAATGAGATTTTCTCTTTAGAGACTGATTCGGGTTGACGGTAAAGAAGAGCGTTTATCGACGTTATTTATTAAATATGCGGGACTCATTTAATATTAATATTATTTTTTTTCCTTGACGACTTATAGTGAAATCTTAAATGGGATATTTTACCCACAATTGTTTGGTTTTTGGTGGGTGGCGTTGGCTGAAGTGGTTAGCGCGTTGCACAGCAAACTATGGCTCTCAGGACCTGGGTTCAAACCCTGGCCAGACCAAGTCAAACAACATCATAAATTTCTCTGATGTGTATTAGTGCGGCATTGTTTAAGTGATGAAGGCATAGCATAGTTCCAAGCTAATGTACATAACGTCACCCTTCTTCGTCAATTAGAAAAATCGTCGGAGAAGTCTACTTAGCACCAGATGTACTGCATCACTGCTGTAAAACTTGACAAAACGGGCAATAGCAGAGTTGTAAAACAATTAATGTGCAGTTTCTACATGACGACCAAGTGATTTGAGTGTAAAATTTATATGAAATTCACTCAGTTTTTTGAGTGGTTTCCATACAAAATTTACACTCAAATCACTCGTTCGGCTTGTATAAAACAGCACCTAAGACTCTTTCTACATTTCACCATCTAATCACTTTACCCTATCCTTTTCTCCCTAGTACTGTCACAATGCATTGATTGCATAAGTATGAGTCATCCCCTGAGTGCCTGACCTTAAAAAAAAAATTGAGTGTAGAGTTTTGTTGCTCTTGAAACTTTCTATGCAAGATATTTTAGCGGGGCTCAATCACCATTGGAGCGGACTATTTTCCTCGTTTCTCATGCAAGGAGCATAAATATCCATGCAGAGAAGAGTGGGAAGGCTAAAATGTTGTACAAAAACTCTTCTAGTGGTGTTTCAGATAAAAGTGGGTAGGCAAATAATAATCTTTAAACGTAAATATTACAAGATTTTCTATACGGAGTCAATGTGAGAATGTGCAAAAGGTGGAGTCCTAAAAAGGATCGCAGCAAAAACTACTGCTTTCGCCGAAGCAGGTTTGTAAGGGAGAGTTGCTTGTTGTTTTTGTGCAAAGCGCTTCAAATATGCATGATTTTTGTTCGCGATGTCCCACTTTGGAGCTCTTTTTTTTACATAAAATAGCGCTTGGGTTAGAAACATCCAAAATGCCCTAAAATCATGTTTGAATTGTCTGAATTATGACTTCGTTTTACTGCGTCATCTACTAACATACATAATTCGTCCATAGGCAAATACAGAAGTATGTATAAATAAATAGAGAGAGGCAGAGAGCATCTAATGGAAATTTTTCTTACATTCGCTGAAGGCAAATTCATAACAGCTAAAGTTGGAAACACAGCTGATCTACTTTTTTCTTGCATAATGGGGGCTGGCATATCAAAATTTGTACATGCAAGCATAGGGGCTGATATGTCAATTGTTGTTGTAATGTTGTACTTGTTGTAGTATTAACTTTAACTGTTATGAATTTACCATGCATTCGCTGTTTACTTTATTATTCGTGTCAACTAAATGTAATTAGCCGACCAACATCAAGGTGCTTAAAAATAAGTTGTGCGATCTCTGTGCCTTCTTTTTGTGCAGCCTCGGAAGTGCTTCAAAACTGTGCATTTCGAATACATGAAATATTGTTACTGCTTGCGATATACATATATGGTAGATTCTGAGATTTCGGACTAATTTGCTATATTTGTATTTAAAAGGGAAAAAAGGAAATACAATCCACTTTATTATTTACTTCACAGCAACGTTTTATAGGTCTTTTGCTGTCTCTGAAGTAATTTTTCCTAAAATTGTTGTTTTTTTTTCAAAAAATTGCCTGCTAAAGTGTTAAAAAGCCATTACCCTGGCTGTCCCTAACAATACTTTTCTTAAATATATCAAAATTTTTAACAAAATAGTATATAATATTTTAATAAAATTATTGTATAATAAAAAAAAATAATATTAAATGATCTCTGTTTTCACCTAATATATATTATATTTTATCAATTAATATTTTTATGAATGATAATATTTTGTCCCTCAAGTTTCACGTCATTGCCCTGTAAAATCGTATATTTGTTAAAACCTAATTTTCCGAAATATTGGTGATTTGCAATAATATAAATTTGAAAGAACATTGCGTTTTCTGCGTATACATGTTGCAGCATTTTCACCAACAATATTAATAAAGAGTGATCAGTGCTATTTTGCCTTACGTATCGAGCATTCACACTTACGTTGGGCATTCCCCAGTATTGTTTAAATAACAAATTTCTGAATATTTTATAATATTTTATGTTTTTTTTAGTTCATTTTAATTATCAGCTTCCAGAGGTCAGCCAAATTTATTTACAGGTAAGTACTTCAATTACCAGCAAACAAAATTTTTTTAGATATTCGTCATTCGCCTGCCATCATTCCCCTGTCAAAAATATAATAAAAGTGATACATCTTACATTTCTTTATATCAAGTTCTGGATATGTTGCCAACACCAATCGTTATTGTGCACGAATGTGGCGTTAAATACAAGTTTCCATACAAAATAGACTCTCACAACTAATAATTATTAATTATTAATAGTTTATAACATAATTGCTTAGAATAAGTCTTTTTTATAATTCTAATAAACGAACTGAATTAAAATTATTTTATTTATTTCGTATTTTCCCTGCCCAATAAGTCATTACACGAGGGGGGGACATATTTTGTAATTACACATAGTTCGGTTAATCATTAAGAAATTGATGTGTACCTACGATAATTAAGTAGCTATTCTTTGAAGGATTAAAGCTACATACTTGAAATACTAAATTCCACAAAAAACTTAAATGCCGAAAAAAAATTTGCCGGTAATCTTAGAATCAGTCATATATATATTTTTCCTTTGCGGGTATGTTATTGTCCAACAATCTAATAATATTCTTACACTTTTTTCCCTTTTCGGTATCCTCCATAATTTGTTTTGTTTTATTGGTAATAAATTTTTCACTAAAACTGGAAATGTTACCGTGGATCGTGGAATGAAAACATTAGTCGATGCAAAGTTCTGTATCCATTAATGTCTACTTTGACCGGTCTATTATTGAATTTTATTCTGAAGAACACTAAAAATGAAAATATTATAAGTCAAGCCTTTCGGAATTATTAGGAAAGGCAATGTTAAAAAAACAATTGATTTTGAAGCAAATTAAAATTAATAAAAAATCTGCATAAGACCTGGGGGCACTATGAATAACTAATTTGTATAATTAAAAATAATCTAGACTTTTTAGTAGAATTTTTATAACAAATGCTCGAGTGAAATTTTTTTTTATAAGTTGACAATTCTGTAGTGATTCTATAAAATTTATATGAACCCTAGATGAAGGTCTATTTAACGTGTTGCTTATCTTTTTTGCAAATACAAAGCTGACACCTGCATGTATGTTTTATACAAAAAACAACTTTAAAAATAAACTTATCAATCAAGCAAGTTTGTACAAAGCAAATATTTATTCTGAATATCGCATTGATGTCACATCTTTTATAGCCCATGGCTTGTGAAAATTGTAAATTTTTGTTATTCAAAGTCTGACAGCTTCTTATGCTTATGAAGGTATCAGTTATCGTTTATTATTATTGTTATTATTTTCGGTTTGAAAAACATTTGCGTAGTCTAAACTTCTTAATAAGTATGTTATTAATAATAAGTATTTTTTATCTTAGATAAACTTAATTAAATCTTTAGAGCTTTACTGTACACAATCTATGACGCAGATATGTTTTTGTTTCTTTTGAGACGAGTAAAGATTTTTGGCGCCGTAGATCTAAGTTTTAGAAAAATAAAATCTAATGGTGTTATTTGTATAAAAAATCTTTTTCATTCGTACAAACACATTTGAAATAAAAAGAAAATTTTTAAATTTTAGTAAAAATCATGGTTCGCAATTTGACGTGGCTGATTGTCTTCATGTAACTGTGTAAGGGTTCATTTCCTTGCTATATGGTTTTTGAACTTCTTAAGCACTTATCATTTCCGTTTTTTCCCTCCTTCTGAACTTTTCAACTGGTACAACGAAGCTATTGATATCATGGAAGCGCTGGAATGTCTGGCGATGGTAGATGTATTGTCTGGAATGTGGGTTGTTGAAAACCTTTTAATAAAACTTAAAGTCTATTGGGACTCGGACCAAGGCACTACGGCTTATTAGAAAGGCACTCTAACTTTTATGAGCAATTCAGAAATAAGTAATTTTATTAATTATTTTAGAAAATGTGCTGTCAAATTACATAAAGATTTCCTTTAAAATTAAGATATTTTTGGAGTAACATTAGGAACTATTTTATTTGTTTTATATTAAGGAAATTTTATTTGATATGCAAAAAGTTTAATAAAATTATGAATTAATTTAGAAATATTTTTTAAATACAATACTTAAATTTAGTACATGTCTTTTATTTTTTTTGAGTGTGTCCTTTTATTAGATCCGAAATCAAGTTTTTATGGGATCCACTGCATAGAAACTAATGTTTTCGATTGAAGTGTTTAACTGAAATTTAGTAAGAACAGAAATTTTTAGTATAAAATTATATAAATAGTATTATAGTCAAATTCGGTTTAGCAAAAATGTAAAATTGCAGGCACTCTTACGTACTTGAATTGTTTGCAAATTTCATTTCTCCCGACTCTAGATTTCAGTTTTTCTAAAATTTAAATTTTATTCTGAATGGTGAGAGAAGTATGTCTTTTTCCCAATTTCTGAAATAAATATATTTAAAACTTATTGTACGTTTCTATGAATAAACGCCGTAGACATTTTTCAAATTTTAAAAAAAAATATTTTTTTTTCTTTTTAGCGGTGCGTGTTTCATATAAATTAGCGTAATTATAAGCAAAATATGTTTCAATACCCAATTAAGCGAATTTTATCTGAATTCGACTTTATAGCAAACAGACGACACAAATGTCCCTATTCTAGATGGAAATAATTTTTTTTAAAGACAAGTTAAATTAAAAAGTCTCTTAAAAATAGTCAGATAATATAGAATTCAACTGCAATTAGGTAATGAAAAAAAAAACATTCTGCAATTAGTGGAAGCAATTTATTGAGCTCCCTTCCATTTTGTTACAATAACATGCCTCAATTCTCAATGATTCTTACAACGTTGCTTTTCCTCAATATATACAATTTTTGTTTTGATCAAACCTTTCTTGTCATTAAATGATCAAAGACATGATTAAAAACAACTTTATCGAAAAAATATCATTATCGTTATTACGTACACCTGTACTCTTTTACGTATTTTTACAATTAACTATTTATAAATATTTCAGTTTTGATTAGTTTTTGGCAAAGAAGAATTATTAAAAAATATATATATCGATGGCTTAATATAAAAAAGACGTAACTCGATTTTTTTCAAAAAGCGTTTTTGCCTATTCTATTAGATAAATGTCAAATACACAATGCTTTTAAATTAAAAGAAATTGAAGCATAAGATTTGTTGACTTTTTTTTATAAAAATTGCTCTAAAACATTTTTATATGTTCTTTAAAATTTACGGATTTTAATGAGATTTGTAGTTCAAACTTAAAAAAAAATTATATCGAGTTACACCTTTCTTATATTAAGCCATCGATATATTTGTTTTTATGTACATACTCGAACATACATACATAAATACATACATGACTGATTAGCACTTAAAATAATTTATAAATATTCAAATATGAAGTGTGCAAAAAACCAAATATTATGCACACCTGTCTAGCAACAAAAAAAAAACAACATAAATAAAAATATAATAACGCCACACACACGCACAAACAATATTTTCTTATCTAAAAGTTATACCACAGTTTGTTTGATTTTTGCAAAAAAGTGGTCTACGGAATAAAACTTTATATGATTTGATTTTTTTAAGTTCATGAGCACTTGCTTGAATAAAATCCATCAATCGATTGTGAATATACGAGTAATTGAATTTTAATGCCATGAAAATATTCTTTCAATCGACGTCAAGCGGAAATTAGATTCTAAAAATTACATTGAATAAATGAAAGGCGCAATTTCTTTCTTGATTAATAAACAAAAAAAAAAAAAAAGAACTGAAGTGTGTTATTATTGTTTTAAATTCATATTCATTGAATATTTAATATTTAATATTAAGGTTTTGCAAAAGTAGGTCAAACTGTTGTCATTAATTCGCCAGTAGACCCATTTAATGTGATAATTAAGACTTGACTTTACATAATTTGAGTCATTTAAAAATTTTGTAAAATATCACGTTGCATTGCTCGGCCGTGTATGTAGAAATTAATTAATGTAAATTAGCTTCATATTTTCCTGACACATGTACAATTAATTATAAAAAAATTCTAGCAATTGATTTTAATTACTAAACTGCAAATTTCCAATTTCCAAATTTGTGTAAATTTGATTTTGTTTTGATCACATGATTTATTGATTGAATTACGGAACCAAACTACTTTTCGATTTCATTAAATATTTTCATTAAATATTTCTGTGTGACGGTTACAAAAAACAGTTTTGAAAAATTTTGAGAAAATAAAAATTTGAATTTTAGTGATAATTTTTGTTGATCTGTACGAATTTGTGGAAATTGTTTACTATTTCACTTGGATAATATTTAGTTTGTTTTTTTTTTTGATAATTTTATTATTTATTGAATCTTCAATTATAAATTTAAAGCATCAATTAGTTGTTCAAATATTAAATCTCAAAAAATAAAAAAATGTTAATTATGTATATGTTTAGCCAATGCTAAACAAAATTTTTAGTTTCAACGGTTGAAGTACGGCTGAGAGAAAGAGTATCCCTCCATCTTAGCCGGGGGCGGCGTCTATACTCTAGAATATTGCGCGCAAGTGGATTTGGGTGCAACTCAAGTTTTTTTTATATATTTTTTGGCGTGTTTTGAAAATACTGTCTTCACCAACGGAACTTCAAGATCTTTGTGAATTCGCTGATTTCGGATATACCATGGGGCTGCTGTAATTGCACGTAAAATTTTATTTTGTCGCCTTTGAATTTTTTCTACACTCGATGCTGAGGCAGTGCCCCACAACTGGATTCCATAGTACCATATTGGTTTTAGGATCGCGTTGTATAGTAGAAGTTTACAGTCTAGAAGAATATAATTTCTTCCAATAAGCCCATTCATTTGGGCTGGGTTTAATTTCATTTGGATCAACTTCGCGTCTATGTGCGATTTCCAGGTTAAACGACGATCAAGATGAACGCTACAGTGTGTTGCGGTATAGTCTCGGTGTTAATTTGTATAGGCGGGCATGTTTCCCTGTGTAACGTAGAAGTGACGTGTACACATTTCTGGTCATTAACTTTCATACGCCATTGTTTGAGCCATTTTTCTAATTTGGATATATAACCTTGTAAGTTGCGGGAAGCTTCTACAGGATTTTCATGAACTCTTAGAAAAGCCGTATCATCAGCAAAATATTTTCAGAAAATTTTCCAAGCAAATTATTAATGCATTTTGACCCAATTCCGCGTGCTCAGTATTAACGGGGATTAAAACTTCAACAACGAAATTACTTGAATTTGCAGTTTTCTTAGTTGAAATAATTTCTTATTTTTTCGTGTAGGACACAACAGTTTTTCAATTGATTCAATTATTTTATTTTGAAAGTAAATTCCAATCGTGTAATAAAAAATAAAAGATAATTTTTGACGAAACATGATTGGAACGTGGCAACACGTTGTTTTCAAGATCTTTCTAAAGCTTACAGTACATGGCATGTCAAAAGCCACATTCACATGTGGCTCTGACGTAATTTTGACGTCACCATGAAGCTAAATTGGCAACATATCGTGTACTTCCACTTTTTGTGACACTCACATGCACCACACATTGATATGTGTGCCACATGTTCCTTTGTAGAGACATGCAAACATGCATATTTTAGACATGTCGCATGTAGCTTGGTACATTTGAATTTTGACATTTGTAATATTTTTACATGCGCATGTAGCAGTCCCAAAAATGTGGCAGCAAACATTTTTGACACAACATTTTTCAATAGTATGTAGCCAATGGCACTCTTGCCAATGTTGATTTTCTCCAACAAAATGTGGTAGGAATTTAATGACGAAAAAATTTTTTTGGTTTGCGAGCGGGGTAGTGATAAAAGAAGGGTAGAAAAATTATCATATTTTCTCTTTTCCATGCATTTATTTGTATTTCTCTTTGCTTTGGGGTTTTTGTTTTATTAATTAATATCTTAATTAACAGCTTTATTAGTTTGGGTTTTTGTTATTATTTCTCGTTCTTGTTCTAAACCATGCAAAAGATACTTTCAAAGCTAAGATGAAAAAATTCATGTATAAATAGTAAATTTATTCAATAATTAATAAAACAACTGTGATCGCCAATTGTTGCGTTGTTTTTGTGTCAGTGCAGTATTATTTAATTTTTTTCATCATTTTATTGTTCATGGGAATTATTTCATGATAAAAGTGAATTTCTTTTACTTTTTATTAGATGTTGTTTTATTTCTTCTTTCTCTTCGACATTTTATAAATTTGACTTCACACAAAATTTTAAAAATTAAACAAGCGCCAAAAACATGTGACTGTTGTACATGTTAATATGAAAAATGTGTACGTATGTTACATGCGGTGTACTGACAATACATATGTAGCCAATCAACAGTTCACACATATGCTGCTATTGCAAATGTGTACGCCTCGGCTACATTTGTCACATATAAATTTTGGGACAAAACAACATTTCATGTACTACCAAAATTTTGAAGCATGTAGACACTTCTGCATGTTTAGTAAATGTAAATAAAATGCTGCAAATTCTCGTGACGTCAGAGCCACATGCGAATGTGGCTTTTGACATGCCGTGTACTGTAGGCTTAGCGCATTTCCATCCTTCCAGAATAACAAGTCGTTAAAGCAAAATTTATTCTGAAACTTCAAATTCTTGGAAGATGTATTCCCCTGGATAATTTTTCAACTATTTCTATTGGTGTTTTGGAATTCACATTCTATGATCTTTCAAATTTTGTTGCATCTCCTTGAATGCTATTAAAAAGAAACGTTGTAACATTTTAATTAATTTAAATTAAAATTGTTGTCCATTATTAACAGTTTCTCCTCTATTGAATAGATTAAAAATACTCAGAAATAAAAACGGAAGTTCCTTCAGTCAGCATTAATGGCATTTGCATACTTTATCAGTTTAAAAACATTTGCATTATTAGTAATTTATTATTTTTATATTTTCGAGATAAATACAATTGTACTCAAGAACACATGTGCAAATATTGCACTAATGCGACGTGTATTTATCAAATATATCCCATACAAGTTAAAAATAGAGTTTAAAAACAAATGTTTCAGAAAAATTTAACAAATGTTTTCAATGCAATTTTTAAGTACTAAAGAACCTAAGTCAACAATTGATGAAATAAAAAAATGTATAGCAAACAAATAAAACACTGACAACAACCACAGTGAAATAATATTTTTGATAGAGTGTTTTGAATATAAACCACAAATCACCAAACATTAGGTCAGTGCACAGATTGAGGAGATGTTACTAAAATACATATATAGAAATATTATAAGGCTCGAGAATTGTAGTAAAATTGTATATTTATTTGTGTAATTTAGTAATATTACATTCTTACTTATAAAGGAATTCAGTTTTAGATGAATATCTGTATGTATAATTAATGGGGCTTGATCATTTTTTGTGACAGACTTTACGGTCACATTATTCAACCGATTTTGACAAAACTTATACCAAATTAAAAATATTTATTCACAGAACTGAATCAGATACTGTGGGTTATTGCGGATTCAGTGTTTTAAGAGTTACAAGCGTTTAAAATTGCTGCTAATACATGCACACGTATTAATCATGCATGTAAGTTAAAAAAAAAAAAAACCAACAAACAAACTCAATTTTAAAGTTTTTTTTTTTTTCATTGGGTTTGCAAAGAAATGCAATGAAATGTTTTATTTTTTGAATCAATGTTAGCTGTAGAAGAATTGTAGGCATGTAAAGGATCAAAAGAGAAGAGAACTCAGCAAATAGATTTAGCTCATTGGAAGTCATCATGAATCGTTTAATGCCAGAACAACCCCGCAAAGTTTTAGAAATTATTTTCGGGCGATTCATCTTAACAATCAATTTATTGAATAATAAATTTTGTGACAACTTTATTCTCAGAAGCGGTCCGGTTCGCTGGCCCCCTTGTTTATGCGATTTAAAGCCTCTTGATTACTTTTAATGCCATATTGCCATTCGGCAAGATTTATTGGAAAAATTAATCAAAAATTGGTTTGATCGAGTGAAAATAAGCCGAATATCATAATAGCAAATAGCAAAATGATAGCAAAAATTTCATTCCAACAATATTTCCGTCTTGTATTATCATTTTAAGTTCTCATGCAGCTGAAAATAAAACACTCGATGTATACTAGATCCTATGGCAGATTCTAGTTTTTAAAAATACAGTTAAAGGGTCTACTGACGATTTGTAATAAGCGCCAATGAAATGCGGGCACCACTTAGCCATGCTTAGCAGATAAAAAATTAAAAATTTTTTAAATTAAAACTTACACCAGTCTTATCAAATGATCTCTAAACTAAAACGTAAACTGTAAAAACCCCTACAAAAGTGAGAATACCACTTGATCAGCGATTGCTACTAAAAACATCTGTTGTGTATTTGTAAAAATTAAGTAAATATGAATATGTGTGTAAACCGAAATTGTTATAAACTGGTGTAGAGTTAATGAAATGATAAGATATCAAAAAAGAAAATGTGACGCACAATAATTTGTTGTTTCTTAATTTTATTTTTAGATAAAACAAAAAGTTTACATTGAAATGTATGCAGTCGTGGTAAACAAAGATCTCAAGTGCAAATAAATAAAATATATGATTTTACTACAACAAGAATAATATTTTGTCCACAAATTGCTGCATTTTAGTTTAATAAAGTGCTAATTGTAACAGTAAATTCCATTGTGTTTAAGTTAGTGTGATTTAGTTAGTTGTTGTTGCCGTTGTTGTTGTACAAAATTAGGTAAAATTTAATATATTTTTATACATTTTTGTTTCGGTTAAATTAATAAAGTCATATATAACACCTGTTTTTATAAAAAAAAAATCCACCAGCCGCCATCACATGATTTTAAGCACAACACATACGAATGAAAACACAAACACACACTCACATTGAACAAATAAAATTGAAATAAATATTTAATATTTGAAATGATGAACTAGAGGATGACGATGAAGGTTTGGGGATGGTACTGCTGCTGTTATGGCATCCACTCAGTGTTGTCAGATTATAGGATTTATCCCCAAATCGGGGATTTTTTTTTTCAAAATGGGGACGAAAAATTTGGTTTGGGGATTGAGGAATTCATTGAGGATAATTTATATGCTATGGGGAATTTATGAGATTTTTTGGGGATTTTTATTTTGTTTATATAATTTGGTTTACTTTTTGGACTATTATTTTAATATCAACATATTCTAATTGTTCTTTTTTGAGTAAATTAGTGTTTTTACTGTGGTAACTAAAACTTTGTTATTAAAGGTAAAGAGGACTTGTTTTTTATAACTAAAAACTTTATTGAAACATTTGCCGTCAAATCTCAACATTTTCAAAACATATAAGCAATTTTCTCCAAACATGTGTTGCAACCCATTAGGACAACCCAAATTTAGTTCAATCATAAAAATACTACAACCAGCGTTAAATGAAAACGTTCCAAGAGATATATATGAGTCACAGCGGAAAAAAAATGACATTTATAAGGTGGAATGATTTATTTGATATACAAATAACAAACAACTTAAATATGTTTTGGACAGAAGTTTATTCATATCAAGATGCCGCTGGATCACGGCCGTTTAAAGACCTGGCAGAGTTGGTATTAAATTTACTTTTCGGCAATGAACACGGTAAAAACAAAAATCAGAAACAAAATGCAGTACGAGTTGCTCGAATCTCTGTTGAGAATTATTATATACATTTTAAAAATAATGGAATTTGTTGTGAAACTTTTGATCCATCTCCAGAAATGGTCAAATTGTTTAATTCTAAAAGCATGTACCAAAAAAATTCTTCAGACAGCGGTAAAGAAGATTTGGACTCCGAACTTTTTGATTTTATCAGTCAACTTAACTAATTTGTTAGAACACATATGCAAATATATACTTAGAAATGAACTACAGTGCAAATAAAGAATAAGTTAATACTTAAGTGAATTGAAATTGAAGTAGTATTATTTTTAGTGGGGATTTTCGGAAATAGTAAAAATTGCTTTTTGGGGAATTTCGGGGATGAAAATGTTCAAATTGGGGATGCGACTCAAAAGAAATCTGGGAACCCTGCATCTACTGGACGTTGATCATAATGATGTGCTAAATTTTTGCTTATTTGAATTCGTATTTATGTACGAGTATGGCTGTGTGTGTTTACAACGTCTACATGTTGATATTTGAATTTGTTAAATATTTTAATCACGATTATTTTGTTGTACTTTAGCAGATTGTAAATAAAACTGGGTTTAGTATATCTTTTTTCTGATAAAATCATTAATATTTTTGTGTGTGTTGTTTTGCATAGCACACGTGTCGCATCCACCCTACACATGTATTTCCTTTAACATACCCCATTTACATAACTCTCAATTCTTTTCCAGATTTTATACGAGGAGGGGCGAGGGATTTTCATCGACCAAGTTATGAAAAACGCCTATCGGTAAATACATATTCTCGTTTTCGATTTGAAAACGCAAAGAACGCTAGAAATTTGGAGTTTTTAAAACCTCTAGGGTATATTGAAACGATCGGATCTACTTTATTTAGAATGCACACTAAAATAATGAAATGAATAAAAAAAAGATAAACATTTTTTTTTTAATTTTTTACAAAATTTGTATGGGAGCGCCATCTAGCGTCAGTTTTAGTTAAAAATAAATATCGAACAAGAATTCCCCGATACCACAACTTTCCAGGATAATAAAAAAATAGATAATCATTATTTTATAAAATTTTCAATGATCTCTCCTTGTTAGACAGCGTTCCAAAATCACAAACTGCAAAAGCGTATAATATAAATCTCACGCTGAACTAAAAAAAACCCTTCAAGGTTTTGTTATGGATAATGTCAACTTTCATTTGCAGTTGGTCTCATCCAATTCCCATTTTGGTTGTTGCACTGTATAATTATTCTTCATGACTTAATAGTTTCCAGAAATTATTTTTGTTAATATTTCCACAGAAAAGTCTACTTTTTGTCACGTAACGTCACCAAGCCATTAAACTTTTTTCTCGAAGAAAATTTTGTATATTATCTTCTTTTTTTGTATTTTAGCATACACTAGTAATTACGTCAACATTTAGTAAGAGTAGGGCAGCATGGCTCTAAAATACAAGTTTAGTAGCATGGTGACTAGAGTTGTCAATTATTCGCCTTTCAACTTTGTTCGAATATTTCAAATAATTGTTTTTGTTCGTTCGATCAAACGATTAAAGCTGAAAAATTATTCGATTAATCGATGAGAACAACGAATAAAAAATGATTTAAAAAATTTATTGACAAAAAATATAAACATTTCATAAAAAAACTTAAAAATAAAATAGTTGAAATTTTTATTATTGGTTCGTATGAAATACTCGCTTTGTTTCAAATCATACAAACAAATTTAAAAAATTTGTACACATGCGTTTCAAACTGAAATAAATTTGTTCGATTAATTGACATTAATTAATCGACTTATTCGTTATTCGAAAATCGGCATTGTAAAATTATTCGAACAAGAGTTTCGTTCTGTTTGATCGATTAATCGAATTATTCTTAATCGGTTGACAACTCTAATGGTGACGTTACGTGACAAAAAGTAGACATTTCTGTGGAAATGCCCATATAAGAAATTACGAAATTAGTTTGTATGTATGTATGTTCACTGGCTGGTGAGAGGTTGCAAGAAAGAGTGTCTATCTACTAAACCGAAGTTGGAGTCCCAATAGACTTTCAGTTTTATTAAAAGGTTTTTAACATCCCTCATTACAAACAATACGTCTACCGGACGTTCAAGCCATCTGATGGCATCAAAAGCTCGCTGTATCAGATGGAAAGTTCAGAAGAAGGGAAAGCACAGGGAGTGCTTAGCAAGATCAACAACCACATATCAAGGATATGAACCACTAAAGAATTACATGAAAATATTTTTGCAATTCACGACAAATGGCGCTTTGAGGATAAATAAACACTGAATTAGTTTTTAGTAAATATTTTCGTCTTCTTTTATCGAAAATGTTCCTGTAAAAGACAAAGTTTTGTATTTGTTAGCATCAGAGAAAATTTTACAGAATTTGTGTGAAAAATGCATTGGCGCCATACGACATCCATTTTTAACTCAAATTAAGTAAAATTTTTCAAATTTCTGTTCATATTTTTTTTTTTTTTGAGTGGAAAAGTTAAAATGGTGAAATTTTGGCTGTCGCGCTGAATCATTTTCGCTGCCAGCAGCTGTAGAAATAATGGAAAAACTTTACTAACTATCAAAAGCAATGGAACAAATTGCTGTTATAGTTCATAACGCAGAGGATAATCCTGGTTTCTTTATTTCACGTATATGTTTGGAATCGAGCTAAGCGACCATCAGCATTAACGTGTCTTTGCTAAAAAGTTAAACCTCTTATTGAAAGACCCTAGCAAGGTTAGAAATTTTTAAAAATATGTTTTATATAAATTTCACATATTAATTTCAAACTAGATCTCTAATGGTGACAGAATAGTTTAAAAACTAATCCCCTGTATATGCTCCATGGTAGCAGAGTAGCTTATGGTTGCAATGTATAATAAAGTTGGGCGATATGGGCCAGTTCCACGGTTATTTTGTAGTCTAATTATTAAAATTATACCTGATCTCTTATGAATTACTATTTATACGCATATTAGCAGTACTTTTCGTTCAATGCGTACAGTTTAATACAAAATTATATTTACTACCACTAAAAAAAAAAAGAGAGATACACTTGTTTTATATTCTGTATTTATTTTTTATCTGTTATAATTTAAATTTAGCACTTTAGTTGTATTTTAAATTAAAATCTTTGTTTTTTGTAGAAAATATCAGTAAATACGCAAATAATAAAAAAAATGGGATTTAAATAGATGACGCAGATTCGCTGATCCGTTAAATTGTTCCTACAAATACTGCCATTGTTGGACGTCATTGTGAATTTAGTATCTTAAATTGTTAGAAAGAAAAACAAACTAAGAACTGAAAATAAAACTTTCATAATTTTTTTATAACACTTCTGTCTCTCTAACAATTATTTCTATACTATTTGCGAAAAATATTTACTTAAAATAGATTATGTCGGAGTTGTTGTTTCTTTAGTAAAAATACAACTCGCGTTGTGGCATTTGTATTAGTAAAAAAATTCAAACTTAAAAATTTGAAGATTTGTAGCCTTATTTTCTATTTGCTTTGACATACGACTGTTTATTAATTAACTTGTGATAATTGTTTTAATTATGCTAACTTTTGATGGCATATGGTGCTAAAAATAAAACATTAGAACTTAAAAATTGTTATCAATTAGTTACTGTTGTTGTATTGCTTCATTAACATTAACAAATTATTTAATTAAAGTCATAAGAGTTTAACAAAAATATTTGTGTTTGTATTTTTATTTTAAGAATTTAATGAAACACGTTAAGTGGTTGTAGCAATTCTGTTTCAAGCACAGTACCACGTAAGCGAAAAATCAAACAACTTGAGAAATTATTTGTTTTTCAAATTAATTCTTAGAAATTTTATATAACTTTATAATGCCAAGACATGAAAGTAATTAGAAAAACAGTTTCTTGAATTCTATTTCTGCCGAAGAAATTGGTTAAAAAGTTGATATTCTAAAAATATGAGCTAAACTTTGAGAAGTTTTACTCAAAAGTGTAAAACGTTCCACAATTTTAATAAATACAAATTTTTCATAATTATAAGAAAATATTTACTAAAAACTTTTATTAAAAAATTTGTAAAAATTTCGCCGTGACAGATGTACTAATTTCATGTAATTTTGTAGTGGTTTATATCCTTGTTATGTGGTTGTTGATCTTGCTAAGCACTTCTCATGTCTATGCTTTCCCTTCTTCTGTAACATCCATCGGGTACAATGAGCTTTTAATGCCATCAGATCTCTGGAACGTCCGGGTATGCTAATTTGCAACCGGTAGATGTATTGAGGGGTGTTGAAAACCTTTTAATAAAACTCCAAGTCTATTGGGACTCGAACCGATGTACTTCGGTTTAGTAAATAGGCACTCTACTCTCCACCTTGCTATCTCTCATCAGCCAGTGATCATACGAGTACGTATTAATTTCGCAATTTCTTACATCAACAAAAAAATAACTTTTGGAAACTATTAAGTCTTGAACTAAAATTCATTTATAAAATTTTTTTCTATAAATATTGAAAAACTTTCAAAGTTAAGAAAAATATGAACTTAAGCCAACTGCAACTGTTTTCCACTTTTAAGTGTGCAAACTTATATGAACAATTCAGGAGGAAGCCATTTCGTATGAAGCCTGGTTTTGTTTTTTATTTTGCATTATTTTTTTATCGTTCGTTAAATCCAGTATAAATTGATTAGTGTTCGCTATATAAGGTTAGTAATGTAAAAAATTTCAACGTTCGTTATAACGGATTTTCGTTAAAGCGAGATTCGTTATACCGGGATTTGCCTGTAGTGCTGTCGGTCTATGGCTTTACATCACAAAATAGTACAGAATTTGTATGTTCGTGTATGTCGGAAAACGTTGCATTGCACACTTCGTTTATGACGATTTAAGATAACAGATACTTTGTTTTGACTGCATGGAAGCGGATATGTATTCGCAAATTAGATAGATAACCTCTACTGCAATTTGCTCTGGAATTTTTCCATATTTATTAAAATTATTCATCTAGTAATTGAATTAAATAATTTTAATGGATTATTTATTTAAATTTATTTGGTACTTGGAATTTGCCAATACGACTACAACAGTAGAATGTCAGTTTAGGAACATTTAAAAATTATACTGAAATCTAAAAAATTTTACTGAAAATCGTAACAAATATTTTAAATTTAGATATAAATAAAATTTTCAGATATATTGCGAACCTGATGTGTATTCAAAGTTTCAAATTTAATCGGAAATATGTATGTATGTTTTTCGAGTGAAGTTATTCAATGCATTTTAAAAATATTTTGCTATCTTTAAATGTAAGATAATATTACGAGAGCAGCCTAAAGTAGACTCTGCTGTAATTTTTATTAACGTCATCTGTTGCAACCATTTCTCCTTTACACCCTTTTTTTATTTGCAAACATTCAATATCGCAAAACAATAATTATTGACAAGTTTTAGCGGAATAATAAATATCTTTGAATTAATAACGTAACAAATGAAATCAAAAGTCATTTTTTACAACAAACGCCGACTAAACATTTTCTAAGAAATGCAACAGCAAAAAAAAAAAATATCAATAAATAAAAAAAAACAATGGAAAAGCAAGACACGACTGACTATTTTCACACTAAATATGTTTTTAAATTGAAACTTTGTAGCCAGAATTGTCAGTCTGTTCGTTCCACAAGCAGACAGGTAGATTGTGTTCAAATTAATAATAAATTTATGCACTGAAAGAAACTGATATGAAATAAAAAGAAAAGAGGATATTTTACAATATAAATAATGAATATTGTGGAATATTTTATGTATATGTTTATCGAATTAAGCAACATGCAAGGTTGTAAGTCAATTATGGTTTAAGCTACACTACGCAATATTATTGTATATTTTCTTAATATTAATTTAAAGTTTAAATCCGCTAGTTGCATTTATTTTTGGTCCGAGTCATAATCATCAATATGAATTACACATAGATTTAGTCGACTTGATTATGAGACAGACAACAGTAACATATTTATTTTCAGTGTATATAATTTGAGGTAAACTTACGATGATGTTTAATTAATTGCTAAATTATAACTCGTGAGACTGACATTCAATACATCTGTTTTAAGTTACAGACTTGTTTTTGTATATAATTTACAACTATTTATATGCACATTCGTATAACAGTTAATTGAAGTTTTTCAATAGATTGTTTGTTTTTTTTTGCCTTCTTCTTATTAGTCAATATATTTTGCAATATTGACAATGATTAAAGTGTATAAATTAATTGTGAAAAATTTTCAATAAACAATTATTCAATAATTCCAAATAATTTCAATTAATTTTTTACAAACAACATTTATATTTTATTATCTAGTATCTTTTTGTTTCAGTAATAAAAAAGCAAAACAAAAAATATATTAATGTTTCTGTAATTATTTATTAGTATCGTGAACTGAAAACATTCTAATTTGTTATGACCTGTTGCAAAACGTTGTACATATAAAAAGACCAAGGAAAATTGTTTGCTTTATTTCAAATTAATGTTAATTCAAAACTTTAATGTCGGCTTCATATAGATTTGAATATTCTGTAACGTATATGAAATATTTTACAGTTCGATTTCTGTGGGTATGAAAATTAATTATTTTAAGGCAGCAACGAAATAGACTTTGTGTTGTCGGTAAATTAGCTAAACTGTAGTAATTAGTATTGAAAAGTTAAATTTTCTATACTAATACTTAAGATCTAAGCTAAGAAAATGTTGAATTTTGAGAAAAATCGGTGAAAGGAAACCCCTACATCCCATATATCCTGAATTTACAATTTTATAATTTTATCTACAGTTATTATCAGAATGCGGCGAAAAATGGTGTATGGCTCTATAATTTAGCTGCTCAATATTTTATTGCATTCGGTGTACGGACTTAACTACCTCCCATATATCCTTTTTCTGAAACACTACATTTTATCAGTATTTATTATTATAATGCACTAAGAATAAATAAATACTTCCAAAGTTATGCGTTTTAGCTCTGTTAAAAATTTAATTTTACTCGGTGCAAGAACATGTCCACCTTCGTATATACTTTTTCTGAAAAACTAAAGTTTAACTGCATTTGTGGTTAGAACACCTTAAATACTTTCAAAGCTATACGTTTTTGCTCTGGTGTAAATACATTTTTGTTCAGTGCAAGAACTTGACCGCCTCTGTTGTTAATTTTCTTTTATTCTGTGCAAGAACATGTATACCTCTCACATATCCTTTTTCTGAAAAATTAAATTTTTGCTGCATTTATGATGAGAACGCCTTAAAAATTAATAAGTACTTTCAAAATTATGCATTTTAGCTTTGGCGAAAATTATTTTTCATTCGGTGGATGGATATGACTACCTCTCGCATATCCTTTTTCTGAAAAAGTAAATTTTAGCTGCCTTTATGATGAGAATGCCTTAAAAATTAATAAGTACTTCTAAAACTATGCGTTTTAGCTCTTTTGTAAATTATTTTTCATTCGGTGCAAGGATATGACTACCTCCTACATATCCTTTTTCTGAAAAAGTAAATTTTTGCTGCATTTATGATGAGAACGCCTTAAAAATCAATCAATACTACCAAAATTATGCGTTTTAGCTTTGGCGTATATTATATTTCATTCGGTGCAAGGATATGACTACCTCCCGCATATCCTTTTTCTGAAATAGTAAAATTTAGCTGCCTTTATGATTAGAATGCCTTAAAACTTAATAAATACTTCTAAAACTATGTGTTTTAGCTTTGGCGTATATTATATTTCATTCGGTGCAAGGATATGATTACCTCCTACATATCCTTTTTCTGAAAAAGTAAATTTTAGCTGCATTTATGATGAGAATGCCTTAAAATATCAATAAATACTACCAAAATTATGCGTTTTAGCTTTGGCGTATATTATATTTCATTCGGTGCAAGGATATGACTACCTCCTACATATCCATTTTCTTAAAATTTTTCTGTATTTCTGATTATAATACACTGGAAATTAATATATTATTCTAAAATACTTTGTGTTGTAGATTTTGTTTCTAATTTAATATTTTGCTGCAGTAATATATCCCATTTTGAATATCGAGACACCATTTCTGAAAATGACGAGCTCGATTTATCAATTTTTTAGGGAATTTGTTATTGTTTTAGCTGCCATATTTACAAGTCTAGAGGTTGTCTAGATAAAAACCTATTATATGCAGACAGAAACACGGATGGATAGATAGCGTTAGAAAATCTTTAGGGTTTTTTTTTCACGTTCGATATCTTTGAGCTTTGTGTCAATATTCTTAATAATCGCTTCAAGGATATGCTGATCTAATTGATAAGAGTTACATATCCTACAATTACGATAATCTTTCCGACGAACTCTTCAATTTGTAAATGATCTCATTTTCATAAATGATTTAATAATATTACATATTTTCAAAAGTCAATTAAATTTTATTCTTAAATATTCTGTAAATTTATCCTTAACAAATTTTCTAATCTTAATTTAACAAATCAATAAAAGAAAAGAACAAACTGCTATAAAAAGTATGAAAAAACAAACAATTGGAAAAACACCTGACCTACAGCTGTGCACACTTTTCAACTCTCACCGCATACGGTTCTATGAGTTAAAGATTTTCCATTCGTTGTTTTGAAGTGATAAAAACACACGGTGTTGTTTTATTTGATGCCATTTATTTCTGTATGTTTTTTTTTTTCATTCTAATTCCTTTAAATATGAATAAATATATTTTTTTATCATTTTTGATAAGGTTTCACAATATATCAGACCTTAAACTTCCGCTAAAAGAAAAAATAAATAGATACGAGTACAAATCGAAATGAAGCAATTGCCGAAATTCTTAATAAACTGACAATGTAAAATGTAGACAGACAAGACAGACAGACTGCCGAAAAAATGGTAGCAATCCATAGCAGTCGTCATTTATCTGGGTCACGTCATCTCTAAAGTAAACGACACGTTTTCTAAGTACAGTGATGATAAATGTATGCTTGTATTTGTTTGTACGAGCATGTATTTGTTTGCCTTGGTTACGCTGGTATTAGATCTAAAACATTATTTTATTTAACCCCTAAAATAAAACAAAAATAGGATGTGGAAGTGAAAAAGAAAATCGAGATACAGAAGAAAACAAAAAGTTGACATTTAAAGTGACCCAATAAATTCTTCTAGAAGTAAGAAGAAGAAGTAAAATATATAAATATGTATATGTGAATGCATCAAGGATATGGATGTGTGTGAGTCATTAAAAAAATATGTAAAAAAAATTAAAAAAAAACTGTTGAAACTGTCTGTCCATAACTGTACATGCTTCATTTGAAGAATCTACATGATTACTTTTATATAAGAACATACAGGCATGTTTGTATGAATTTGTGTTTGTGTGTGTGTGTGTGTGTGTGTGTGTGCATATGTTTATTATCTTTCCTTCCGCTGTGTCTTCTTCATATAATATTTTTAGAACTAGACGACAAGTGCAGCTCTGTTTTTAGATTAAATTTAGTTGCACAGTGGTTTCTTAAATATTAATGGAATATAGAATTATTTTACGGTTTTTCATTTGAATACATAAATTTTCCAACTTCATGTTATCAGTTGTACATTTTCGAAAATGCAAAGATGGCATACATACATACATATTAATTTTTGTTCAGAGATGGCAGTGGCCAGGAATGATAATGAAAAATTTAGTTTGAAATATGAAATGAAAATTTGGGTAAAAATGTTAAAGTAATTGCAGCACATTGTTTTTATCGTAACCATGATATCGATAACAAAACAATAATTTTCATTCACTTTCACGCATACCCATATTTTTCACTTTTACTTTTTTAAACATTTTGCATCACTGTCCATCAATTGATAATATTTTTGTCCGTACTTTCACATTTATGTTCTTTGGCATTTTTGGTATTACGTAAGTTTTATTGTAGCCATGACTCCTGCTACTGCGGATATTTTTTATCCTTGTTAATTGCTGCATGTTTACAGCTTAGCATGTGGATTGGTTTGGACTAAACGAGTGCAAATGCTTGTGTATCTATGTCGACCTTTAAGTAATTAGTATTGCGTACATACATACACATACACCACCGATATAAATTCATTCATGCAACTAAATAAATAATATCCAGATGAAGAACGTAGGATAGATATAGCAGATCCTTTTTTCTTCTATATTTTAAACGAAAAGGATAACACGAAAATGTGTATTGCAGAGTGCCGAACCTTCAAGGGAGATATCACAAATAAAAAGTCTTTAGTCATCTTACTCCTGAAACCATCATATTTGTGAGTTTTTTTGTTTTTTTTTTATGTTTACATCACTTTTTTTATTAAATGTTCGTTAGTATCCTGTGCAATGTGTTGTGTCTGTTGCTGGTTGCTATTTTAATAATGCGTTTATTTAGTGGCTTCATCTGTTCTGCATGTTTAATTCCAGCAAAAAATTACTTGGTTTCTTGTCTGTCTGTCTGTCTTTTCTTCTCGTCAACACCTTTTGTGTGTCTGCTTCACCCTGTCAGTCGGTGCATTTGTATGTGTATTCTGCCTCAGGTGTTTTTCTACAACATTGTTGGGTTTTAACTGTGGCAGCTGATCATCTTATCATCAATTTCAAATGCAAGTGAATCATCTGATAGCACACACAAACGCACACACACCCAGATAGAGAGATAGAGACAATTATGCAAAAAAAAAAGGAAAACAAATTTATGGATTTAATGTTGCACTGCATGTGTTTGTTTGTTAGATTCCGATTTATATTGATATTTGTTTTAGCAAGGATACACACTTGCATACTGTGAGGGACATACATACACAACTTGGGTGATTTTTTTTATCCTTCCTGTTGTTATCTGTTGAGGTTGTTGTTGTTGTTACGCTTGCTGCTGCTGCTGCTGCTATTATAGGAACTGCTTGCACACATGTTGTCGGCAAACGTTAGTTATGTCATAAATGTTCAACATGCAATTTTTGTATACATTCAAATAATAATGATATTTTCATTTTGCAGTTCAATTAAAGGAATTTCTATCTATCCTTCTGCTTGCTACATTTAAAAGAAAAATATATTAAAATTGTTTAAGGGGAAACTCAGTTGAACATATAAAACACAAGAATTTTTAAAACTTTGTATCCATATTTATTTCTTCTTTGTATTTCTTGTCAGACCGTAAAGTGTATATAATTCGTTTAACTCTTCCCAAAAATGCCTGCAATACAAAATAACTTATTTAAAATGCTGTTGGCTTAAAGTTACATCTGACATCACGTTGTCTCGTATAGAAAGTTGTCAGAAGGACATGCGTGTTTGGCGCGTGTCAAACAGCTTTATATTCGTTTTATGTTGCTTTTACTATCAGTGTAATTGAACCGAAAATGAGGACATGTGAAGATTTCATAATTAAGCAATCAATGGCAATTACGTATCACAACTATTAAAATAATAAAAAGTTTAATGTTTAAGATTTCTTTCAATACGAGTAATAATTTTATGTTCAATTCTCTATTTAATATATGAAAAATATTTTTCATTTAATGTGATAGTTTTAATGAGAAACAGGACGTTTCTATAAAATTACTAGACAAGGCCATGTTTTTTGTGATTAATTTTATGGCGACACTATTCAAACGAGATTGGCAAAACTTATATGAAATTAAAAATATTTATTTGCAGAAGCGAACGCGACATTGTGGGTTATTGCGGGCTCAACATTTTGGAAGCTTTAAGCGTTGAAAAAAAAATTAACCAAAAATGCATGTGGTTTTCTCCAACTGGTTTTGCAGACAGAGTAACAAAGTAGAGTTTTATACAATTGTGTGCATGCTTGTAGAATCAAGTTCAAGTCCACAACAATATATTTGAAGTAGAGATAGAAAAAATATCGTTCTTTCTAGGGGTAATGAAAATTATTTAATAAGTTTTTCTTATTTTTCTACGGAATTTTTTTAAATTAAAGTTAAATCTATCCCTACTTTTAACATTCTTCAAAAAAAAAAAACTATAGAAGTTTTATTTTTATTTTTCTATTTGCAGTGGCAGTTACGATGACGCAACATCACAAGAAAGTTTCAGGTAAGTTGCATTTGATATCATTAACAATTGACAACGAACATAAATCATCATTAGGAATTTTTCTAGTTGAGAAAAAAAGGCAAGAGATTGGTTGTTGTTTAAAATATTTTATATTTTTATTTTTAATAAATTTAATGCTAATTAAATGCTTAAAAGTCCTTAATTGGTGTGTTGGAAAAATGTGCGATTAAAACAAAATACATTTAATTTTCAACTTCGTTCAACTATGATCAGTAAGTAGTGTGTCATGTTGATGATGACACTGGGAAGAAGAAAACAACAAATGTTACAACAACAGCAAAACAAAACAAAAAGGTGACAGAAAACCAACAGAAAATCCTAAATTAAATTCTTCTAACCATGTTGCAGTCAATGTATTTATTTATTTATTTATTTTTTTTAATCAACCAAGACTTTGAATTATTTGTTATTTTATCCTTTCCATTTACGTTTTGACATACAAACACACACGCACAAGTATATTTCGTGTTTTCGATTCTTTTCTTTAACTCCTCTTTGAAGTGTGAAATCCTTAATTGGAAATCAATTGGCAAACAACAGCAACAAAAATAATACCAAACAAATAATGCAAACATATCATGACTATAGTTTGTTTGCTGCCAATCGTTTGTTTTATTTCACTTGTTTTTGTTTTTTTATTTCAATTCACATTTCTTAACACACATTACCAACATTCTAGTTTGTCAAACTACTCGTTAGCTTTCGGCTGGACGGCTGGCTGGCTGGCTGGCTGCTGCTGCTCGCCAGGATGACTTAAGACAAAATGCCAAAAAGCGCGTTAATGACACATCATGTGCATTTCAAATTGAAATAGTGTAAAAAAACAACAACAACAAGAGAAATTAAGGTAAATGGATTGTGCTAAGGTGATACTAAAGGAATTCTATTGATCCTACACAACATTCTATTCATTATCTTAGAATTTAAATTGTTACTAAATCTCAAATTTTAATGTGATATTTTCAAATTCCTTATTAAAATTTTTAATTTTCTTAAACAAGTTCTGTGTCACACTTTTAATGCCACTGTAGAGTGCATACTTAAAAAATCTTTATATAAATAAATAAACTTTAAAATGTTGTCCATGTTTTGAGCTGAAAACATGTCACACATCAAGTCTTAAAATAAAAACCGTCGATAACTCTTGAAATTTATCCAGCAAATGTTTGCCTTCTATTAGTTATTTTCACTTACACTTCTTCTCCTTCTGAAGATCTGAAACGTTTAAATTGTTTATCTAGAAATTGTAAAAACAAAAAAAAAGTTAAATAAAAAACAGACAAGTCGAAAAAGTTCTATTTTATATGCCGCTTTAAACATAAATTAAATATTGTCTTCATTGTCGCCTCAAATTACAGAAATCCTTTTAAGGTTTTTTTCATTTGCTGATTTTTTTTTCTTGTATTCCTTTCGGTTTGTGTATTGAAAAATAAAGTGTTAAGGATTTCTTGATTTAGTTATAAGAGCCAACATGCAGGTGTTTTTATTTGTTTTATTTCCATTGTTGTGTCATTAATGACAATCAGAAGCAACAATTTTCATAAAGAAATAATGAAAAGTAAGTTAATCGCTAATGTTGGCTGGCTAGAGATCGGTGGCTGGAGATCAGATATATTTTAATGACTATTTTTTAATTGGAATTTAAATGACAAATTTTTTGATATTCTTAGTAAAAAAATATTTGGAAAAAATAAATTAGATAATGTTTTAAATCTTAAAGTAGAGAACCGTGATGCCAGCGCAAATTTTGAATAATCCCTACATGTCTAAGAAAAATCCCCCTTTTCACCTTCAAACAAAAAAAGTTCCCTTTCTTTTTCCCTGCGACAAAGAAACACAACTGCGCTCAATTTTTCGAGCTTCCAATAACATGTATACGTCGCAATTTGTCATTTTAATTCCTCCCGCAGGCGTGAGAGCATCAAACAAGTTCATACATAAAAAATATTGTTCGGCCCTTTAGTACAGAGTTTGACAATCAGGAATAGCAATTTTAAAAATTAGCTGCTTGCCCGCACCCTGAATACATATATGTACATACATGCATACGTATATACAAATGTATGCATTCATATCAGTGATGTTAACTAATTTTTCCCAATTTCCCAATGTATAGAAAGAGTAATATTTTACTATTAAAATAGGTTATATTTTTTAATCAATATAAGTTCATATTTAAAAGACAACAAAAACTTAAGAAACAATTAGTATTAATAAAATATTAGAATTAAAACTTATACATTTAATCACCATTGTCTTAAAGGCTATATACACACATATGTGTGTGTATATATGTAGCTGTGCATACAAACATAACTATATAAATTATTTTATATTTAAAGCTAAGATTAAAAGTGTTATTCATAGATTAATCAAAGATTTTATATATTTTCGGCCCACTTCGCGATATCGATCGATCGATAATGCTGAAATTGTTGACGAAATACAACCGGTTTGCGACCTTCTAACCATCAATTTATTATTATTTACATATTTAGCTTTTGTGGCAGTAAATAAATAATAACTTAAATAAAATCGGTTATTAGAGAAATGCAAGTTAATTTTTTAACATCTAGAAAACCACCGATTGATATCGTTCGACATCGCAGGCCAGCCCATTTGTTTCTATGTTCTCACCCAAGCAAAAAACAACATTTTAGCGAATGCGAGTATCTGTATAAATATTCCATTGGAGAAATTTTTAGCATTTAGCCACAAATTGCATTGTTACAATGTTTTAGGAAAACCGTGGGTTTTATGATTTTATTAAAAATTAAAGCTTTATAAAATTACCGTACAAATATTGATATTACCTGCCTACCTTTTGGAGGTCTAAATTACCGCACAATACGGTATTTACCATACAGTTAACATCAGTGATGCATATTCTGTGATTTTTACAATTGCTAAAGATTTCCAGACTGTTATAGGGTTTCTGTTAAAAATACTTTATGAAAAGTTTTAATTTTTATACGGAAATAATAAGAATACTTACGCATTTTTACACAATTTATTGAAAATTTTTTATTAAAAATTCCCTATATTTGCTTCAAAATAAAATATCTGTTATTGTTTTCCTACGCTCGAAATATTCCGAAAAAATCCCTACAAAAAGGGAAAATTCCATACTTTTGACATCACTGCATGATGTTAGAACCCAGCAAAAAATAATCAAGTTTTTGGAAGCAGTACATACCTTTTCTGCCTTAAGAACGTGCTTCGTATTAAGCACATATGTATTATCTTAACAAATGCAGAAATGTATGGCAGGAAATGTAAAATTTTTTTGATAGCTTTATTTAATCAATGTAGAAACAAAAACAAATAACACTAAAACAAATAATCTCTATACATGCATGCTACCTTACACTAGTGCATACTAGAAAGTACCATTGTAAGGCAATGATTAAAATTGTAAATTTTACGAAGTGTAACGAACATAATAAGACGACAGTACGAATGTTTGGATGATGCAATAAAAAATAAAATATGTATAATTCAGTTGATATTGTTTTCGTTCCATGAATTTACTTCACACTCACTGCTCTGAAATAAGCACTTAAAACGAAATGCTCCAAAGTGGGACATCGCGAACAAATATCATGCCATACGTAAGCAGGTTTGTAAGGGAATATCAGGTGATCAGCTTACGGCGAAGCAGTAATTTTTGCTGGGAAGTGTTTTGTAACTGGACAATCGAAAATTGCAGATTTACTGAGAAAAGAAGATTTAAAGCTAAAAAATAATAAAAATTTCTCTCTTCAGCTGATTTAAGTTTGGTTGCAAAACAACATTTCCATGAATTTAAATTTGATGCTTTCAATATGTTTGCTGGAATTATCAGTATCGTAACCGCAGAAATACGTATTGGTGCATCTCTAGTAAAATTTCATTTAATGTAACAAAAATATCTGAGCACGGACATAACTCCAAAAAACTCCTCTGGCTTTCCAAATTATACTATTTTTACCAATTGAAGGCAACTTGAATTGTCACTTGAACGCAAAAACATTCTTGAAATTTAAAAAGTTTAAAATTAGCAAGAAAAACAAAAAGAAAATGTTAATCAAGTTACTGAAATTATCATAAAAAGTTATGTTTTTTAGTTATAAAAGTAATAAAAGACTGTATGCAGCATCTCTTTTTGTGCAAAGATTTAAAACTGATGCACAAAAAAAAAAAGAGAAGCTGTTAATCAAAAAAACAACTTTTATGGTTATTTTCAATTAAAATCTTGTCGTTTAAATCATGATTGCATTTTAATCCGCCACCTTTACGTGCAACGTGTAATTCTTACATTCTTCAACTTAAAGAAATCAGCCACAAAAACCACATTAATTTACACGATAAAGCACTTCAACGCTAAATTGTAAAGAGCCTTGCGGATGGAAAAAAAAGAAAAAAGAAAAAAAAAACATAAACTGTTCACATATGAAACCCTTTCAAATTAAACGAAAACAAAAAAGGTAAGATTCATATGTGTCGTTGCATTACACATACCTCAGACACTTGCAGGAAGACATACAGACATACATACATATTTGTATATTTGTACATTTATAAATCGCGAGACAAATAAAGGAAACAACACACTCTCTGTTTTGTAACCCACAAACAGAACAGATAATAATGATTAAATGAATGTTGTAGGGATGTACGAGAACTTTAACTAACTGAACTGATATGCACAGAACGAGGCATCATCTTTAAGTGGTCAAGCAGTTAATGGCCAAAAGAAACAGACACTATCAAGCACTGTGGTTTAGTTTTAAAGAAACTATAAAAATCAAATGCAGGCAAAAATAGAGTTTATTTTATTAAAAATTTTATCAAGTTACTTTAGGAGAATTTCCTGAAATTTCTAAAATTTCTCCCTGAATATTAATAATATCCATATAAATACCTACAAATCGTGTTGCTAAATTACCTCCAAAAATATTTTACGACAATGTGTTTTACATATTTCTTAACGCTTTACAATAGTAACTTCAAACATAACTTCTAGATTATTATCTTGTGAACTTCATTTTAAGAAGATTCATCAAAAAGTTGGAAAAATGATAATTATTTTTTTAGCCTTATAAATAAAAGGCAATTTCGCAGCGATCAAGAAAAGCGTTAAAAGATCTGACAAAAAATAACAAGATTATAATAGTTTAAGTAAAAACAAATCAAAAATATTTTTTATACAAACTGAACTAAAATAATTGTATAAAAAATATGGCGGCATTTTTCATTCATTTTCTTCATGTGTTTGGCACGCAATATTAGTTTTGTTTGAAAGAAAAAAATATATATTTTTCTATCTTAATGAATAAATACTGACAGTTAAAAATAAGTTTTTAAATAAAAAACTTTGTGTTCAAATTTAAAGTCCTGCAATTAAAGACTCTTTTATTTGATCGGCTCTGTCATTGTATTACCTTCACTTGTTATTATTCAGATGCAACATTCTTTCAATGTTTGAGTATCAAACGAAAAAACACGTGCAATTTTCCGAGAATATTTTGAAATTAAATTTTTTAGTTCACGTAAAAGCCTCGAGCCTAGTGATGATTTGGTAAAAGCATATATAAATTTAGCCCGCAAGAAATGAAACTGTTTACTTTTACAAAACTATTTGTTAGAATAAATTAATTTAAAGAAATTAACTTGAAATATTCTCCTGGTTTTATTTTAAACAATTTTTATTTGCTGCGTGACTGGGGCCTTTTTTGTTATCTAAAATATTTCATTTCAAAATATTCACGAATACACGCAGTAACTATTTTTCGAATATAAAAAAAGTTGTGAATTGTTTGTCGTCAACTAATGATTTGATTAAGCAGCAATGAAAGGCATGCCTTTTGCACATGCTTTACACACAGCAAATACATTTTTTAAATTTCTTTACTTATGGCAAAGAGTTACGAATTTGTAAACATGATTTTAAGTTTTTCTGAAATCTGACCATTTAATAAAAAAAAATTGTGCAGAATTTTCGTGTTGTGATGCTGCGGTACAGGGACGAAAATAATAGGTTCGTATATGCATTTCCATTCTTTGGAATATTAAAAATTTCAAAACTTCACCTTAGAGTAAATACTTCCAAGTATAAAATGAAATTTCAGGAAACACACCAGTGTTCTGCACACACACTAAAAGGCTTAAAGAGGAAATCTTTTATATTATTTGGAAATGTCACACCTAGAAAAATACAAATACATACGTGCAGCTCAAACTCTTAAAGATGTCGATGCTGCAACATGCAACAAGTTTTAATCTAAACCAATCGACGACAACTGTTTGCTTAAGTTTTAAGATGTACATATATACACACATACACAAATGCAAAAAAAAACAAAAAAAAAATAAAAGAACAAGACAGAAATGACTCAACATTTTCAAAAAGGCAAATAAAAACAAAAGAAAAAGAGTTTTTATTTAAACTGATTCTTCTCTCTGCTAAAGAGGTGTTTGTTTGTTGTTTGCTGGAATACGAATGCCAGCAAGTGTGTTGTTTGTCTTTTAACTGGCGCCATAAACACCATAGGAGGTGTTTAATGAAAATGCATTTTTGACTCTTCATGTGGCCGTTTAAGCCACTTCCAAAAACAGGCATAGATTTAAGTTTTTAAACACCAATTTTACTTTAGTTTTGAGTGGACATAATAATTTTTTTTCTTCTTAATTTGTATTAGAACACTTGTTTTTCGTTGTTGTTGGTGGTGTTGTTGTGAGGTTGCTGTGAGATACCTGATTTAAGCAAAATCAATGGCCAATTAATGGCAAATAAGGTATTTGACTTGATGATATCGTGTGGTAAATGGTTGTTGTTTATTCTTACTTCTTATGTATTTTCTTTTTTCTTCTTTAGCCAACAAAATCACACATTTAATGGTTTCCTAATCAATATTTAACTTCAACGAAATGTCCCATAAAATAAATTAATTTTTTATTATGTTTTAGCAATAATGTCTCTATTGTAAAAGGGTTTTGTTTGTGCGCATTTACAACAGCAAAGAAAAAGGCTGGTGTGAAAAGTCTTATTAAGGAGACGTTGAATTGTGTTGAAAGGCACACGGTTTTAGTATTAAATCAATGAATAAATATTAATTTAAGTGTTTTATGTAATCGACTTGATTTTATTTAAAAACAAGAAATGTAAATTTAAGTTTGTGACCATAAAATTGTGTAAATTATGATTCATTTTGGTTTTTACTGAGAACCCAACAAACGCAAACAATTTACAAATCACTTGTAGAAATCTTACCATAATAAGCCTTAAGCTTATTGGAAATGCATATTGTAAAGGGTTAAAAATTTGTATATAATAGGTTAAAAAGGCTAATTAAACAATAAGTCTACATAAGCTTAAATTATGTAATATTATTGTAAGCTTATAAATATAACTAATTAATAATTTTTCCATCGAAGTTTCTCAATATTTATTATTTCACAAAATACATATACTTTATTAGGGATCATTAACACAATTCTCACACTTCGACTGAAAACTATAATAAATATTACAAGATTCTTGCATAACTCATGAAAGCTTACAAAACTATAGCGAGGAGAAGTAATTTGCAATCAATTTTAAATTGTTATCTAAGCCAAGTCTATGAGAAGTACTATTGTAAAAGGCACTGCCATGTGAAGCATTTTTTAAATACGATTGAAAAATTGTTAAGAATTTGTCCTTAAATAAGCTTATAATAAGTATGCTTATAAAATGTTATAGACAATCTATTATGAGAAGCTTATTTTACATTTCAGTTAATATGTAAAACACGTAATGATTTGACGGGAAATAAATACATTTTGTCATTTGAATGAAACCATAATGGTGGTCCATTTACCTTAACAAGCTAAAAATATAATAAAAGCTGCAGAGATAACATTTTTTGTTTGTTTAAAATTGAAAGGAAATAAGATGTCATAAATTGAATGATGCATCACATTCGAATAAAGAGATTTGATGGTGACAGTCCTATCAATCCCGGACAATCCTTTTCACAGCTTCAGCTAACTTGAATAAGAGAAACTTCCAGATATTCATGAATATTATGGAACCGTTTGTAAAGACTGGATAAAGATAATTTCCTTACCAGTCATCTTTGCTTGATCTATTGGTTATTGTCCTGTTTTGTTTTTAGTTTTTCTCTTTAAGCAAGCTTTTTCAGCTGTTAAAATGTTCTACGTTTGCTAAATCCCATTTTGTATTTAACCTTGTTTAAGAACCCACCTGTAATTTAAATGCCGTACAATTCACTTTCGTTGAAAATAAATTCTTTAATTCGCCCCTATAATCTTATACACGTACGAGTACACCAAATATACTTTATTCCACATTAAGTTTCAAATAAGTCCTTTAAAATTACATTTTTTTTTAATTTTATTTTATACATGTGCCACCAACTGCTGTCAATATTGGCGCGTCATTAGGCCATACTTCGTATTGTTGAAGAAAAATATTTAAGAACAATTGCACAAATTTTTAACCAGATGCAAACGTCTTAAGAATGCTATTGCTCTCTGTCTCTGTATGCCTGACAGCCAACATAATCACAAAGGAAAAAGAAAAAAAAAAAACAGAATGCAAAAAACTCAAAATGTTTAAGGTAAAATGACACATGCCAATATTGAAATTGGAAAAAAACTGTAATAAAACAAAAATTAACTTGAGGAATTATACCAGACATTCATTCAATTCAATTGAGCCAAAATAACATTTGCGTTTTGACGAAAATCCAAATATGAAAAAAACAACTTCAAAACATTTGCCTGCAATTTCATTCAAACTTTTAGTCAGCTTTTAATTTCAGTTTAAAAAATTCTTTGCATGTTTGGTTCAGAGTATTTGTTTTTTGTGTGTGTGTTTTTTTATAGGAGAATAATGAGTGGTGTCAAATGTTATGAAAAAAAAAACATTAAGCCTGGTTGAGGGAAAAGGTCTTTTGAAGAAGTTTATTTGTATCGAGTGTATTGCAAATTTGGTACCAAGCTGCTTAAGTTGAGATAAAATTTTGTTGCTAGTATCTTTAACCCATTCACACTATACGTTAATAACAATCTGTAAGCCAAATTGATCGGAAAAAGAAAAAGATCCAAAATGTAAAAAATATACCAAAAAGAAAAACAAGTATTAAAAGTACAGAAATGACAGTGCAAAAATGTTAATTTACTAAGAAATAATAAAAAAAAAAAATAAAAAAAGCGCAATTTAGCCCATTTTGACCGAATTTCAACAAAATCTCTTAAGCGGTCTTCGCGTTTTAGTGAAAAAAAACAACATCCAAACTCACAATCAGACCAACAGTTGTCGTTTTATGATAAAATTTTTAAAAGTGACCATCACTGTAATTTCATAAGTCATGTTAGTCATGCCCTGGATAGAAAAAATAAAGACAGGTTTTAATTTGCTTTTATTTTCATATATTTTTATTAAAAATTCTGCAGGTGATTTAAGAATTTAGTATTTAGACAATAGACGCCGTATTCTCGAACGATTGGTAAAGTAAAAGCACACATTGAAACCGCGTTTTCAATACAAAATTTTTACGTCTAAACAACATCGGCTATGAAATTAAGCAGCGATAATGGTGACGTGAACCAAATAAATATTTCACGAATTTGTATCTAAGCCACACAGTTCGAACTAGTCCGTGAAGTCATTTGTTAAGTTTGTAAACTCTTTCGTAATATTACGCCAATTAATATAACAGAGAAAAAAATAAAAATTGATTTCAATTAAAAAATTTGTGATATCAATTAAAAATTTAATTAAATAAATTAAGTATTTAATCAAATTTATTTATATTTTTATTTAAAGGGTTAATTGAAAAAAAAAAATTTTAATATTTTTTTCTGTGAATAATAAACGATAATAAACATGTACATATAATTATTAAATTAGACTTTTCTCCTACCCAATAATAAAAAGGTGTTCAAATAGTTTTACACGCATGCGGTTTTCATTGCTATCGCTGTTGTTTTAACTGATGCAGTTGTTATGAAAAACTGTTGCAATTATTTGTCATTGCAAAGTCAACTTGTTTTATTGTTCATACGAGTACATAAATAAATACAATTAATGTACATACACACATATGTAGGCATTAATATCCATACATATGTACATAATATGTATATTTGTTGCCGCATTGTGTTGATATAATGGAATTTTCTTGTTGCAAATTAAATTTTTGTATGTAATTTAAAAACGAAATATATTTGGTTACAATAATAATTGCTGCGTGCGGTCATGTTTATCAGGTGTCTCGTTTCTTGTTTTGTCTCTTAAACGTGCGGTTTACTGTTTAGTTTATTTGTCGCAAGATGAGAGATGAGAGAAGAGAGACATATTTTTGAATTTTAAAAAAAAAAAAAAAAAAAAGAAAAGCAAAAAAATATTAATTAAGTTCATCGAAATAGTTGTAAATCAAAAGATGCAACACATGAACATCAGCAGTAGCTGTTAAGTTGTAAAACTTCATCTAGTATGTTGTGTTGTTGAATGTTGTATTCCATTTTTACGAGTATAAAAACCTTTAAAAGTATACGAGTTTTTCTTATGCATTAAAATATGTAAGTTATTATTATGCAGCGTTTTAGAGACAACTTTTCCTAATAACGACATGACAGTTACCAGAGGCCTCCTCAACCAAGCTGCAGCAATGACACAACACCAGCTGATTTTCAGTTTTGTACGTTGAAGCCAATATTTGTGTCTGTAGCTATAATGAAGACTAAATTATAATTGATTTTTACTGCAAAGCAAAAAAAATTAAAATTTGTTTGGTATTGTTGTTTTTTTACATCAACATTGTTTCCTTGGCAGGCGGTCCTGGGAACGCCCGTATGTAAGAAATTATTGTTAACATATTTTGTATGCAAATATTAAGTTGTATTTAACAATATGTTGAATATAAATATCAACTTTGTGAATTTCCTAAAATGTTTTTATGTATGTATGTACATACGTATATATCTTTTATTTCGATAACAGCATATGTTTTCTCAGCTTACAACATGTAGCTTTTTGAAATGTACGAGATGTGGTTAGAGATTTTTCAATAGGGAAATCGAAGATTAGATATCGATAGATTAGAGGAATATGGAGAAGATATATCAGGTTGAAATTAAGTTTTTTTTTAATATAATGCGAGTATGGTTTCTTCCGCATTCCCTGTGTTACGCACTCACAGGACTACTTGACTTTTACTTCTACACAGATAATATGATTAAAGAAAGTGAGCTGTGCCGCGATGTCGCATAATAAATAGTATTTTTTTTTAACAACTTCTGATGAAACGATTCTTTTGAAACTTTTTATGCAGTATTAGTGATTGGAGGAGTGGGCGGTATATCGCCCATAAAAATAAAAATTTCTTTTCAACAATTTCGAATTAACCGAATCTTAAGAAAAGTGACCAGCTCCAACCCAGTTTTCGCATCCTTTTTTTAAAATTATAAATCGTAAATCGTATTTCTTAGAATTTTCGAACAACCTTCGTTAGGTTTCATTTATTCATTCACAAAAAACAAACATACACATTTAACCAAGTCATATTGCACAATGACATAATTGTAGTTACATCTTGATATATATTTTTTTTGCTGTTGTTTTGCTTTTCTTTTCTTTATAATTGGCATTACGTTGCATTTTAGTGCTTAAAATGTTGCTAAAATCATCAGTTAATATTTTTGTTGCAATTTTTTTATTTATTCACATTTATTTATTTTTTTTTTTTGCTTAAAAAGGGTGTTATTTATTCGATTTTTAAAGTAATAATTTACTAAAAGGATCCTTGGCATGTTATCACTGACTTTATCAACATTTGTTGCAGTATATTTTATTAAAGATTATGTGGCTTTTAAAATTCTTAATTTTGTGTTTATTTTGTCTTTGAAGTGCCGCCGTCAAGTGTTAAAAAAAATATTTTATTAATTTATTATTATGTTTTTAATTGTTCACTTTTTCGGTTAAATAGTTTATGTTTTACATGAAAATTCAGCACTATGTTTAAAAAAAAAATGAAAGGATTTTCGTTTAATGATGATGATGATGATGTTGTCTTAAGTGTTGGGCTGTGAGAGATAAAAAAAAATATTTATTTCATATTTTAATTAAAGTTTTAAATTAAATTGCTTAAAACTTCTTTATAGTTAGAACTTCAGAGGACAAAAAAAAAAGGACGAAATGGCCTAAACAGTTTTTATTAATTGCAAGCTAATTTGAAAGGTTTTGTATTGAAAATAAAAATGAGCCAAACGAATCTTTAAAAATTATTCTTGGAATCAATGCAAGAACAGCAACAAAGTTACTTTTTCAATTTATTTATTTGGGCTTCTATTCGCAGTTATGCGTTTTTAATGTTAATGGTGTGTGTGTACTAAAATTCCAGAAATATATTTTGCTAGTAATTTTTCTAGTAATTTGTGCCTCAATCAAGTTAATAAGAGCTGCCTAAAAAGTAATGATAAGCATGAGACACATGAATAGTCGTAATGGTCGTGTGGCGACTTCTGAAATCATCATCGTGGTGTTCTGCCGGTCGGTTTATGTTAAAATCTAAATTGATTTTAATGTTTTCCTCATGCCTTGAAATATTAACAATGTGTAGTTCTTTATGAATTACTTAATGTTAGGAAGTACAACATTTGTCTTTTACAGGCACACGACGTCTGCCCTTGAATAGGAACAATTTTCTTCTTCACATAATTGTGTAGTGATGCAGTACCTTGCAATGTCACATGTGAATTTGCTGCGCTCTTGTCACTGCCATGCTTTCCGTTTAAATGGCGCTTCCTGAACGTCCATTTGATTGACGTTAACGTTTTCGATGTCAAGAGAGCGGTAGAATGTCCGGGGAATGCTTCATTAAACGTAGATGTATTGTGTCGAAATCTATCGGGGATAGAAACCGAGGTATTTCAGTTTATTAGATTAAAGCTCTAACCATCACAATACTATACCTTACCACCTACTAGCTGAACCCGGCGTGTTTCGCTACCCCCTCGTTATAAAATAAAATTAAAAGTATTTATATATCCTATTGTGAAAATTTAATGACGATCGGTCAAGTAGTTAAGACTATATTACAATTTTTAATTTTCCTAAAAAGGGGCGTGGTCCAACCCACTTTTCTCCTGGTGCGTATTCCAAATTATGCCAATACCATATGTACCAAATATCATCGACGTAGGTAAAAAAAATGCCCAAAATATGGCGATTTAAATTTTTGGGTTATATGGGCGGTGTCACACCCCTTTGTCCAATCAAAACTTCATATAGCCTATAATTCATCCGAGAGTTCCAGTTATATACTGTGAAAACTTCAGGAAGAACGGTCCAAGGGTTTGGCCTCCTATAAGGAACAACCAAACAAACAAACACACATTCGGTTATATATATATATGTATATGTAGATGTAAGTCCGATTTCTCAATTGTATTTGAGAATTTTTCTATAAAATTTTAAAGATTAAAATTGTGTAAATTTTGTTCAGCTCTACGTGAATTTGGCTATTTGTGGGCACATTTATGTTTGTCACTCATTTGGACCAATGGGAAATTAAAGCCAAGGATCGATACTTATAGACTATGTAAGTCCGATTTCTCATTTGTATTTGAGAATTTTTCTATAAAATTTATTTGTCACTCATTTAGACCAATCGGAAATTAAAGCCAAGGATCGATACTTATAGACTATGTAAGTCCGATTTCTCAATTGTATTTGAGAATTTTTCTATAAAATTTATTTGTCACTCATTTAGACCAATCGGAAATTAAAGCCAAGGATCGATACTTATAGACTATGTAAGTCCGATTTCTCAATTGTATTTGAGAATTTTTCTATAAAATTTTAAAGATTAAAATTGTGTAAATTTTGTTCAGCTCTACGAGAATTTGGCTATTTGTGGGCACATTTATGTTTGTCACTCATTAAGACCAATCGGAAATTAAAGCCAAGGATCGATACTTATAGACTATGTAAGTCCGATTTCTCAATTGTATTTGAGAATTTTTCTATAAAATTTATTTGTCACTCATTTAGACCAATCGGAAATTAAAGCCAAGGATCGATACTTATAGACTATGTAAGTCCGATTTCTCAATTGTATTTGAGAATTTTTCTATAAAATTTTAAAGATTAAAATTGTGTAAATTTTGTTCAGCTCTACGAGAATTTGGCTATTTGTGGGCACATTTATCTTTGTCACTCATTTAGACCAATCGGAAATTAAAGGCAAGGATCGATACTTATAGACTATGTAAGTCCGATTTCTCAATTGTATTTGAGAATTTTTCTATAAAATTTTAAAGATTAAAATTGTGTAAATTTTGTTCAGCTCTACGAGAATTTGGCTATTTGTGGGCACATTTATGTTTGTCACTCATTTAGACCAATCGGAAATTAAAGGCAAGGATCGATACTTATAGACTATGTAAGTCCGATTTCTCAATTGTATTTGAGAATTTTTCTATAAAATTTGTTTGTCACTCATTTGGACCAATGGGAAATTAAAGCCAAGGATCTATACTTAAAGACTATGTAGGTCCGTTTTCTCAATTGTATTTGAGAATTTTTCTATAAAATTTAAAGATTAAAATTGTGTAAATTTTGTTCAGCTCTACGAGAATTTGGCTATTTGTGGGCACATTTATCTTTGTCACTCATTTGGACCACTGGGAAATTAAAGCCAAGGATCGATACTTATAGACTATGTAAGTCCGATTTCTCAATTGTATTTGAGAATTTTTCTATAAAATTTGTTTGTCACTCATTTGGACCAATGGGAAATTAAAGCCAAGGATCTATACTTAAAGACTATGTAGGTCCGTTTTCTCAATTGTATTTGAGAATTTTTCTATAAAATTTATTTGTCACTCATTTAGACCAATCGGAAATTAAAGCCAAGGATCGATACTTATAGACTATGTAAGTCCGATTTCTCAATTGTATTTGAGAATTTTTCTATAAAATTTGTTTGTCACTCATTTAGACCAATGGGAAATTAAAGCCAAGGATCCATACTTATAGACTATGTAAGTCCGATTTCTCAATTGTATTTGAGAATTTTTCTATAAAATTTTAAAGATTAAAATTGTGTAAATTTTGTTCAGCTCTACGAGAATTTGGCTATTTGTGGGCACATTTATCTTTGTCACTCATTTGGACCACTGGGAAATTAAAGCCAAGGATCGATACTTATAGACTATGTAAGTCCGATTTCTCAATTGTATTTGAGAATTTTTCTATAAAATTTGTTTGTCACTCATTTGGACCAATGGGAAATTAAAGCCAAGGATCTATACTTAAAGACTATGTAGGTCCGTTTTCTCAATTGTATTTGAGAATTTTTCTATAAAATTTATTTGTCACTCATTTAGACCAATCGGAAATTAAAGCCAAGGATCGATACTTATAGACTATGTAAGTCCGATTTCTCAATTGTATTTGAGAATTTTTCTATAAAATTTGTTTGTCACTCATTTGGACCAATGGGAAATTAAAGCCAAGGATCTATACTTAAAGACTATGTAGGTCCGTTTTCTCAATTGTATTTGAGAATTTTTCTATAAAATTTATTTGTCACTCATTTAGACCAATCGGAAATTAAAGCCAAGGATCGATACTTATAGACTATGTAGGTCCGTTTTCTCAATTGTATTTGAGAATTTTTCTATAAAATTTTAAAGATTAAAATTGTGTAAATTTTGTTCAGCTCTACGAGAATTTGGCTATTTGTGGGCACATTTATCTTTGTCACTCATTTGGACCACTGGGAAATTAAAGCCAAGGATCGATACTTATAGACTATGTAAGTCCGATTTCTCAATTGTATTTGAGAATTTTTCTATAAAATTTGTTTGTCACTCATTTGGACCAATGGGAAATTAAAGCCAAGGATCTATACTTAAAGACTATGTAGGTCCGTTTTCTCAATTGTATTTGAGAATTTTTCTATAAAATTTATTTGTCACTCATTTAGACCAATCGGAAATTAAAGCCAAGGATCGATACTTATAGACTATGTAGGTCCGTTTTCTCAATTGTATTTGAGAATTTTTCTATAAAATTTTAAAGATTAAAATTGTGTAAATTTTGTTCAGCTCTACGGGAATTTGGCTATTTGTGGGCACATTTATCTTTGTCACTCATTTGGACCAATGGGAAATTAAAGCCAAGGATCCATATTTATAGACTATGTAAGTCCGATTTCTCAATTGTATTTGAGAATTTTTCTATAAAATTTATTTGTCACTCATTTAGACCAATCAGAAATTAAAGCCAAGGTTCCATACTTATAGACTATGTAAGTCCGATTTCTCAATTGTATTTGAGAATTTTTCTATAAAATTTTAAAGATTAAAATTGTGTAAATTGCGCTCAGCTCTACGGGAATTTGGCTATTTGTGGGCACATTTATGTTTGTCACTCATTTGGACCAATGGGAAATTAAAGCCAAGGATGGATACTTATAGACTATGTAAGTCCGATTTCTCAATTGTATTTGAGAATTTTTCTATAAAATTTTAGAGATTAAAATTGTGTAAATTTTGTTCAGCTCTACGAGAATTTGGCTATTTGTGGGCACATTTATGTTTGTCACTCATTTAGACCAATCGGAAATTAAAGCCAAGGATCGATACTTATAGACTATGTAAGTCCGATTTCTCAATTGTATTTGAGAATTTTTCTATAAAATTTTAGAGATTAAAATTGTGTAAATTTTGTTCAGCTCTACGAGAATTTGGCTATTTGTGGGCACATTTATGTTTGTCACTCATTTAGACCAATCGGAAATTAAAGCCAAGGATCGATACTTATAGACTATGTAAGTCCGATTTCTCAATTGTATTTGAGAATTTTTCTATAAAATTTTAGAGATTAAAATTGTGTAAATTTTGTTCAGCTCTACGAGAATTTGGCTATTTGTGGGCACATTTATGTTTGTCACTCATTTGGACCACTGGGAAATTAAAGCCAAGGATCGATACTTATAGACTATGTAAGTCCGATTTCTCAATTGTATTTGAGAATTTTTCTATAAAATTTTAAAGATTAAAATTGTGTAAATTTTGTTCAGCTCTACGAGAATTTGGCTATTTGTGGGCACATTTATCTTTGTCACTCATTTGGACCAATGGGAAATTTAAGCCAAGGATCCATACTTATAGACTATGTAAGTCCGATTTCTCAATTGTATTTGAGAATTTTTCTATAAAATTTTAAAGATTAAAATTGTGTAAATTTTGCTCAGCTCTACGGGAATTTGGCTATTTGTGGGCACATTTATGTTTGTCACTCATTTGGACCAATGGGAAATTAAAGCCAAGGATCCATACTTATAGGCTATGTAAGTGCGATTTCTCAATTGTATTTGAGAATTTTTCTATAAAATTTGTTTGTCACTCATTTGGACCAATGGGAAATTAAAGCCAAGGATCCATACTTATAGACTATGTAAGTCCGATTTGTCAATTGTATTTGAGAATTTTTCTATAAAATTTAAAGATTAAAATTGTGTAAATTTTGTTCAGCTCTACAAGAATTTGGCTATTTGTGGGCACATCTATCTTTGTCACTCATTTGGACCAATGGGAAATTAAAGCCAAGGTTCCATACTTATAGACTATGTAAGTCCGATTTCTCAATTGTATTTGAGAATTTTTCTATTAAATTAATTTGTCACTCATTTGGACCAATCGGAAATTAAAGCCAAGGACCCATACTTATAGACTATGTAAGTCCGATTTCTCAATTGTATTTGAGAATTTTTCTATTAAATTAATTTGTCACTCATTTGGACCAATGGGAAATTAAAGCCAAGGATCCATACTTATAGACTATGTAAGTCCGATTTCTCAATTGTATTTGAGAATTTTTCTATAAAATTTTAAAGATTAAAATTGTGTAAATTTTGTTCAGCTCTACGAGAATTTGGCTATTTGTGGGCACATTTATCTTTGTCACTCATTTGGACCAATGGGAAATTAAAGCCAAGGATCCATACTTATAGACTATGTAAGTCCGATTTCTCAATTGTATTTGAGAATTTTTCTATAAAATTTTAAAGATTAAAATTGTGTAAATTTTGTTCAGCTCTACGAGAATTTGGCTATTTGTGGGCACATTTATCTTTGTCACTCATTTGGACCAATGGGAAATTAAAGCCAAGGATCCATACTTATAGACTATGTAAGTCCGAAATCTCAATTGTATTTGAGAATTTTTCTATAAAATTTTAAAGATTAAAATTGTGTAAATTTTGTTCAGCTCTACGAGAATTTGGCTATTTGTGGGCACATTTATCTTTGTCACTCATTTGGACCAATGGGAAATTAAAGCCAAGGATCCATACTTATAGACTATGTAAGTCCGATTTCTCAATTGTATTTGAGAATTTTTCTATAAAATTTTAAAGATTAAAATTGTGTAAATTTTGTTCAGCTCTACGAGAATTTGGCTATTTGTGGGCACATTTATGTTTGTCACTCATTTGGACCAATGGGAAATTAAAGCCAAGGATCCATACTTATAGGCTATGTAAGTCCGATTTCTCAATTGTATTTGAGAATTTTTCTATAAAATTTTAAAGATTAAAATTGTGTAAATTTTGCTCAGCTCTACGAGAATTTGGCTATTTGTGGGCACATTTATGTTTGTCACTCATTTGGACCAATGGAAAATTAAAGCCAAGGATCCATACTTATAGGCTATGTAAGTCCGATTTCTCAATTGTATTTGAGAATTTTTCTATAAAATTTTAAAGATTAAAATTGTGTAAATTTTGCTCAGCTCTACGAGAATTTGGCTATTTGTGGGCACATTTATGTTTGTCACTCATTTGGACCAATGGGAAATTAAAGCCAAGGATCGATACTTATAGACTATGTAAGTCCGATTTCTCAATTGTATTTGAGAATTTTTCTATAAAATTTAAAGATTAAAATTGTGTAAATTTTGTTCAGCTCTACGAGAATTTGGCTATTTGTGGGCACATTTATGTTTGTCACTCATTTGGACCAATGGAAAATTAAAGCCAAGGATCCATACTTATAGGCTATGTAAGTCCGATTTCTCAATTGTATTTGAGAATTTTTCTAAAAAATTTTAAAGATTAAAATTGTGTAAATTTTGCTCAGCTCTACGAGAATTTGGCTATTTGTGGGCACATTTATGTTTGTCACTCATTTGGACCAATGGGAAATTAAAGCCAAGGTTCCATACTTATAGACTATGTAAGTCCGATTTCTCAATTGTATTTGAGAATTTTTCTATAAAATTTTAAAGATTAAAATTGTGTAAATTTTGCTCAGCTCTACGAGAATTTGGCTATTTGTGGGCACATTTATGTTTGTCACTCATTTGGACCAATGGGAAATTAAAGCCAAGGTTCCATACTTATAGACTATGTAAGTCCGATTTCTCAATTGTATTTGAGAATTTTTCTATAAAATTTTAAAGATTAAAATTGTGTAAATTTTGCTCAGCTCTACGAGAATTTGGCTATTTGTGGGCACATTTATGTTTGTCACTCATTTGGACCAATGGGAAATTAAAACCAAGGATCGATACTTATAGACTATGTAAGTCCGATTTCTCAATTGTATTTGAGAATTTTTCTATAAAATTTTAAAGATTAAAATTGTGTAAATTTTGCTCAGCTCTACGAGAATTTGGCTATTTGTGGGCACATTTATGTTTGTCACTCATTTGGACCAATGGGAAATTAAAACCAAGGATCGATACTTATAGACTATGTAAGTCCGATTTCTCAATTGTATTTGAGAATTTTTCTATAAAATTTTAAAGATTAAAATTGTGTAAATTTTGCTCAGCTCTACGAGAATTTGGCTATTTGTGGGCACATTTATGTTTGTCACTCATTTGGACCAATGGGAAATTAAAACCAAGGATCGATACTTATAGACTATGTAAGTCCGATTTCTCAATTGTATTTGAGAATTTTTCTATAAAATTTTAAAGATTAAAATTGTGTAAATTTTGCTCAGCTCTACGAGAATTTGGCTATTTGTGGGCACATTTATGTTTGTCACTCATTTGGACCAATGGGAAATTAAAACCAAGGATCGATACTTATAGACTATGTAAGTCCGATTTCTCAATTGTATTTGAGAATTTTTCTATAAAATTTTAAAGATTAAAATTGTGTAAATTTTGCTCAGCTCTACGAGAATTTGGCTATTTGTGGGCACATTTATGTTTGTCACTCATTTGGACCAATGGGAAATTAAAGCCAAGGTTCCATACTTATAGACTATGTAAGTCCGATTTCTCAATTGTATTTGAGAATTTTTCTATAAAATTTTAAAGATTAAAATTGTGTAAATTTTGCTCAGCTCTACGAGAATTTGGCTATTTGTGGGCACATTTATGTTTGTCACTCATTTGGACCAATGGGAAATTAAAGCCAAGGTTCCATACTTATAGACTATGTAAGTCCGATTTCTCAATTGTATTTGAGAATTTTTCTATAAAATTTTAAAGATTAAAATTGTGTAAATTTTGCTCAGCTCTACGAGAATTTGGCTATTTGTGGGCACATTTATGTTTGTCACTCATTTGGACCAATGGGAAATTAAAACCAAGGATCGATACTTATAGACTATGTAAGTCCGATTTCTCAATTGTATTTGAGAATTTTTCTATAAAATTTTAAAGATTAAAATTGTGTAAATTTTGCTCAGCTCTACGAGAATTTGGCTATTTGTGGGCACATTTATGTTTGTCACTCATTTGGACCAATGGGAAATTAAAGCCAAGGTTCCATACTTATAGACTATGTAAGTCCGATTTCTCAATTGTATTTGAGAATTTTTCTATAAAATTTTAAAGATTAAAATTGTGTAAATTTTGCTCAGCTCTACGAGAATTTGGCTATTTGTGGGCACATTTATGTTTGTCACTCATTTGGACCAATGGGAAATTAAAACCAAGGATCGATACTTATAGACTATGTAAGTCCGATTTCTCAATTGTATTTGAGAATTTTTCTATAAAATTTTAAAGATTAAAATTGTGTAAATTTTGCTCAGCTCTACGAGAATTTGGCTATTTGTGGGCACATTTATGTTTGTCACTCATTTGGACCAATGGGAAATTAAAACCAAGGATCGATACTTATAGACTATGTAAGTCCGATTTCTCAATTGTATTTGAGAATTTTTCTATAAAATTTTAAAGATTAAAATTGTGTAAATTTTGCTCAGCTCTACGAGAATTTGGCTATTTGTGGGCACATTTATGTTTGTCACTCATTTGGACCAATGGGAAATTAAAACCAAGGATCGATACTTATAGACTATGTAAGTCCGATTTCTCAATTGTATTTGAGAATTTTTCTATAAAATTTTAAAGATTAAAATTGTGTAAATTTTGCTCAGCTCTACGAGAATTTGGCTATTTGTGGGCACATTTATGTTTGTCACTCATTTGGACCAATGGGAAATTAAAGCCAAGGTTCCATACTTATAGACTATGTAAGTCCGATTTCTCAATTGTATTTGAGAATTTTTCTATAAAATTTTAAAGATTAAAATTGTGTAAATTTTGCTCAGCTCTACGAGAATTTGGCTATTTGTGGGCACATTTATGTTTGTCACTCATTTGGACCAATGGGAAATTAAAACCAAGGATCGATACTTATAGACTATGTAAGTCCGATTTCTCAATTGTATTTGAGAATTTTTCTATAAAATTTTAAAGATTAAAATTGTGTAAATTTTGCTCAGCTCTACGAGAATTTGGCTATTTGTGGGCACATTTATGTTTGTCACTCATTTGGACCAATGGGAAATTAAAGCCAAGGTTCCATACTTATAGACTATGTAAGTCCGATTTCTCAATTGTATTTGAGAATTTTTCTATAAAATTTTAAAGATTAAAATTGTGTAAATTTTGCTCAGCTCTACGAGAATTTGGCTATTTGTGGGCACATTTATGTTTGTCACTCATTTGGACCAATGGGAAATTAAAACCAAGGATCGATACTTATAGACTATGTAAGTCCGATTTCTCAATTGTATTTGAGAATTTTTCTATAAAATTTTAAAGATTAAAATTGTGTAAATTTTGCTCAGCTCTACGAGAATTTGGCTATTTGTGGGCACATTTATGTTTGTCACTCATTTGGACCAATGGGAAATTAAAGCCAAGGTTCCATACTTATAGACTATGTAAGTCCGATTTCTCAATTGTATTTGAGAATTTTTCTATAAAATTTTAAAGATTAAAATTGTGTAAATTTTGCTCAGCTCTACGAGAATTTGGCTATTTGTGGGCACATTTATGTTTGTCACTCATTTGGACCAATGGGAAATTAAAACCAAGGATCGATACTTATAGACTATGTAAGTCCGATTTCTCAATTGTATTTGAGAATTTTTCTATAAAATTTTAAAGATTAAAATTGTGTAAATTTTGCTCAGCTCTACGAGAATTTGGCTATTTGTGGGCACATTTATGTTTGTCACTCATTTGGACCAATGGGAAATTAAAACCAAGGATCGATACTTATAGACTATGTAAGTCCGATTTCTCAATTGTATTTGAGAATTTTTCTATAAAATTTTAAAGATTAAAATTGTGCAAATTTTGCTCAGCTCTACGGGAATTTGGCTATTTGTGGGCACATTTATCTTTGTCACTCATTTGGACCAATGGGAAATTAAAGCCAAGGATCGATACTTATAGATTATGTAAGTCCGATTTCTCAATTGTATTTGAGAATTTTTCTATAAAATTTTAAAGATTAAAATTGTGTAAATTTTGCTCAGCTCTACGAGAATTTGGCTATTTGTGGGCACATTTATGTTTGTCACTCATTTGGACCAATGGGAAATTAAAACCAAGGATCGATACTTATAGACTATGTAAGTCCGATTTCTCAATTGTATTTGAGAATTTTTCTATAAAATTTTAAAGATTAAAATTGTGCAAATTTTGCTCAGCTCTACGGGAATTTGGCTATTTGTGGGCACATTTATCTTTGTCACTCATTTGGACCAATGGGAAATTAAAGCCAAGGATCGATACTTATAGATTATGTAAGTCCGATTTCTCAATTGTATTTGAGAATTTTTCTATAAAATTTTAAAGATTAAAATTGTGCAAATTTTGCTCAGCTCTACGGGAATTTGGCTATTTGTGGGCACATTTATCTTTGTCACTCATTTGGACCAATGGGAAATTAAAGCCAAGGATCCATACTTATAGACTATGTAAGTCCGATTTCTCAATTTTATTTGAGAATTTTTCTATAAAATTTAAAGATTAAAATTGTGTAAATTTTGTTCAGCTCTACGAGAATTTGGCTATTTGTGGGCACATTTATCTTTGTCACTCATTTGGACCAATCGGAAATTAAAGCCAAGGTTCCATACTTATAGACTATGTAAGTCCGATTTCTCAATTGTATTTGAGAATTTTTCTATAAAATTTATTTGTCACTCATTTGGACCAATCGGAAATTAAAGCCAAGGTTCCATACTTATAGACTATGTAAGTCCGATTTCTCAATTGTATTTGAGAATTTTTCTATAAAATTAATTTGTCACTCATTTGGACCAATCAGAAATTAAAGCCAAGGTTCCATACTTATAGACTATGTAAGTCCGATTTCTCAATTGTATTTGAGAATTTTTCTATAAAATTTTAAAGATTAAAATTGTGTAAATTTTGTTCAGCTCTACGAGAATTTGGCTATTTGTGGGCACATTTATCTTTGTCACTGATTTGGACCAATGGGAAATTAAAGCCAAGGATCCATACTTATAGACTATGTTAGTCCGATTTCTCAATTGTATTTGAGAATTTTTCTATAAAATTTATTTGTCACTCATTTGGACCAATCGGAAATTAAAGCCAAGGTTCCATACTTATAGACTATGTAAGTCCGATTTCTCAATTGTATTTGAGAATTTTTCTATAAAATTTATTTGTCACTCATTTGGACCAATCGGAAATTAAAGCCAAGGTTCCATACTTATAGACTATGTAAGTCCGATTTCTCAATTGTATTTGAGAGTTTTTCTATAAAATTTTAAAGATTAAAATTGTGTAAATTTTGCTCAGCTCTACGAGAATTTGGCTATTTGTGGGCACATTTATCTTTGTCACTCATTTGGACCAATGGGAAATTAAAGCCAAGAATCAATACTTATAGACTATGTAAGTCCGATTTCTCAATTGTATTTGAGAATTTTTCTATAAAATTTATTTGTCACTCATTTGGACCAATCGGAAATTAAAGCCAAGGTTCCATACTTATAGACTATGTAAGTCCGATTTCTCAATTGTATTTGAGAATTTTTCTATAAAATTTATTTGTCACTCATTTGGACCAATCGGAAATTAAAGCCAAGGTTCCATACTTATAGACTATGTAAGTCCGATTTCTCAATTGTATTTGAGAATTTTTCTATAAAATTTATTTGTCACTCATTTGGACCAATCGGAAATTAAAGCCAAGGTTCCATACTTATAGACTATGTAAGTCCGATTTCTCAATTGTATTTGAGAATTTTTCTATAAAATTTATTTGTCACTCATTTGGACCAATCGGAAATTAAAGCCAAGGTTCCATACTTATAGACTATGTAAGTCCGATTTCTCAATTGTATTTGAGAATTTTTCTATAAAATTTATTTGTCACTCATTTGGACCAATCGGAAATTAAAGCCAAGGTTCCATACTTATAGACTATGTAAGTCCGATTTCTCAATTGTATTTGAGAATTTTTCTATAAAATTTTAAAGATTAAAATTGTGTAAATTTTGCTCAGCTCTACGAGAATTTGGCTATTTGTGGGCACATTTATGTTTGTCACTCATTTGGACCAATGGGAAATTAAAACCAAGGATCGATACTTATAGACTATGTAAGTCCGATTTCTCAATTGTATTTGAGAATTTTTCTATAAAATTTTAAAGATTAAAATTGTGTAAATTTTGCTCAGCTCTACGAGAATTTGGCTATTTGTGGGCACATTTATGTTTGTCACTCATTTGGACCAATGGGAAATTAAAGCCAAGGTTCCATACTTATAGACTATGTAAGTCCGATTTCTCAATTGTATTTGAGAATTTTTCTATAAAATTTTAAAGATTAAAATTGTGTAAATTTTGCTCAGCTCTACGAGAATTTGGCTATTTGTGGGCACATTTATGTTTGTCACTCATTTGGACCAATGGGAAATTAAAACCAAGGATCGATACTTATAGACTATGTAAGTCCGATTTCTCAATTGTATTTGAGAATTTTTCTATAAAATTTTAAAGATTAAAATTGTGTAAATTTTGCTCAGCTCTACGAGAATTTGGCTATTTGTGGGCACATTTATGTTTGTCACTCATTTGGACCAATGGGAAATTAAAACCAAGGATCGATACTTATAGACTATGTAAGTCCGATTTCTCAATTGTATTTGAGAATTTTTCTATAAAATTTTAAAGATTAAAATTGTGTAAATTTTGCTCAGCTCTACGAGAATTTGGCTATTTGTGGGCACATTTATGTTTGTCACTCATTTGGACCAATGGGAAATTAAAGCCAAGGTTCCATACTTATAGACTATGTAAGTCCGATTTCTCAATTGTATTTGAGAATTTTTCTATAAAATTTTAAAGATTAAAATTGTGTAAATTTTGCTCAGCTCTACGAGAATTTGGCTATTTGTGGGCACATTTATGTTTGTCACTCATTTGGACCAATGGGAAATTAAAACCAAGGATCGATACTTATAGACTATGTAAGTCCGATTTCTCAATTGTATTTGAGAATTTTTCTATAAAATTTTAAAGATTAAAATTGTGTAAATTTTGCTCAGCTCTACGAGAATTTGGCTATTTGTGGGCACATTTATGTTTGTCACTCATTTGGACCAATGGGAAATTAAAGCCAAGGTTCCATACTTATAGACTATGTAAGTCCGATTTCTCAATTGTATTTGAGAATTTTTCTATAAAATTTTAAAGATTAAAATTGTGTAAATTTTGCTCAGCTCTACGAGAATTTGGCTATTTGTGGGCACATTTATGTTTGTCACTCATTTGGACCAATGGGAAATTAAAACCAAGGATCGATACTTATAGACTATGTAAGTCCGATTTCTCAATTGTATTTGAGAATTTTTCTATAAAATTTTAAAGATTAAAATTGTGTAAATTTTGCTCAGCTCTACGAGAATTTGGCTATTTGTGGGCACATTTATGTTTGTCACTCATTTGGACCAATGGGAAATTAAAGCCAAGGTTCCATACTTATAGACTATGTAAGTCCGATTTCTCAATTGTATTTGAGAATTTTTCTATAAAATTTTAAAGATTAAAATTGTGTAAATTTTGCTCAGCTCTACGAGAATTTGGCTATTTGTGGGCACATTTATGTTTGTCACTCATTTGGACCAATGGGAAATTAAAACCAAGGATCGATACTTATAGACTCTGTAAGTCCGATTTCTCAATTGTATTTGAGAATTTTTCTATAAAATTTTAAAGATTAAAATTGTGTAAATTTTGCTCAGCTCTACGAGAATTTGGCTATTTATGGGCACATTTGTGTTTGTCACTCATTTGGACCAATGGGAAATTAAAACCAAGGATCGATACTTATAGACTATGTAAGTCCGATTTCTCAATTGTATTTGAGAATTTTTCTATAAAATTTTAAAGATTAAAATTGTGCAAATTTTGCTCAGCTCTACGGGAATTTGGCTATTTGTGGGCACATTTATCTTTGTCACTCATTTGGACCAATGGGAAATTAAAGCCAAGGATCGATACTTATAGATTATGTAAGTCCGATTTCTCAATTGTATTTGAGAATTTTTCTATAAAATTTTAAAGATTAAAATTGTGCAAATTTTGCTCAGCTCTACGGGAATTTGGCTATTTGTGGGCACATTTATCTTTGTCACTCATTTGGACCAATGGGAAATTAAAGCCAAGGATCCATACTTATAGACTATGTAAGTCCGATTTCTCAATTTTATTTGAGAATTTTTCTATAAAATTTAAAGATTAAAATTGTGTAAATTTTGTTCAGCTCTACGAGAATTTGGCTATTTGTGGGCACATTTATCTTTGTCACTCATTTGGACCAATCGGAAATTAAAGCCAAGGTTCCATACTTATAGACTATGTAAATCCGATTTCTCAATTGTATTTGAGAATTTTTCTATAAAATTTATTTGTCACTCATTTGGACCAATCGGAAATTAAAGCCAAGGTTCCATACTTATAGACTATGTAAGTCCGATTTCTCAATTGTATTTGAGAATTTTTCTATAAAATTTTAAAGATTAAAATTGTGTAAATTTTGTTCAGCTCTACGAGAATTTGGCTATTTGTGGGCACATTTATCTTTGTCACTGATTTGGACCAATGGGAAATTAAAGCCAAGGATCCATACTTATAGACTATGTTAGTCCGATTTCTCAATTGTATTTGAGAATTTTTCTATAAAATTTATTTGTCACTCATTTGGACCAATCGGAAATTAAAGCCAAGGTTCCATACTTATAGACTATGTAAGTCCGATTTCTCAATTGTATTTGAGAATTTTTCTATAAAATTTATTTGTCACTCATTTGGACCAATCGGAAATTAAAGCCAAGGTTCCATACTTATAGACTATGTAAGTCCGATTTCTCAATTGTATTTGAGAATTTTTCTATAAAATTTATTTGTCACTCATTTGGACCAATCGGAAATTAAAGCCAAGGTTCCATACTTATAGACTATGTAAGTCCGATTTCTCAATTGTATTTGAGAATTTTTCTATAAAATTTATTTGTCACTCATTTGGACCAATCGGAAATTAAAGCCAAGGTTCCATACTTATAGACTATGTAAGTCCGATTTCTCAATTGTATTTGAGAATTTTTCTATAAAATTTATTTGTCACTCATTTGGACCAATCGGAAATTAAAGCCAAGGTTCCATACTTATAGACTATGTAAGTCCGATTTCTCAATTGTATTTGAGAATTTTTCTATAAAATTTATTTGTCACTCATTTGGACCAATCGGAAATTAAAGCCAAGGTTCCATACTTATAGACTATGTAAGTCCGATTTCTCAATTGTATTTGAGAATTTTTCTATAAAATTTATTTGTCACTCATTTGGACCAATCGGAAATTAAAGCCAAGGTTCCATACTTATAGACTATGTAAGTCCGATTTCTCAATTGTATTTGAGAATTTTTCTATAAAATTTTAAAGATTAAAATTGTGTAAATTTTGTTCAGCTCTACGAGAATTTGGCTATTTGTGGGCACATTTATCTTTGTCACTGATTTGGACCAATGGGAAATTAAAGCCAAGGATCCATACTTATAGACTATGTTAGTCCGATTTCTCAATTGTATTTGAGAATTTTTCTATAAAATTAATTTGTCACTCATTTGGACCAATCGGAAATTAAAGTCAAGGTTCCATACTTATAGACTATGTAAGTCCGATTTCTCAATTGTATTTGAGAATTTTTCTATAAAATTTTAAAGATTAAAATTGTGTAAATTTTGTTCAGCTCTACGAGAATTTGGCTACTTGTGGGCACATTTATCTTTGTCACTCATTTGGACCAATGGGAAATTAAAGCCAAGGTTCCATACTTATAGACTATGTAAGTCCGATTTCTCAATTGTTTTTGAGAATTTTTCTATAAAATTTGTTTGTCACTCATTTGGACCAATGGGAAATTAAAGCCAAGGATCCATACTTATAGACTATGTAAGTCCGATTTCTCAATTGTATTTGAGAATTTTTCTATAAAATTTTAAAGATTAAAATTGTGTAAATTTTGTTCAGCTCTACGAGAATTTGGCTATTTGTGGGCACATTTATGTTTGTCACTCATTTGGACCAATGGGAAATTAAAGCCAAGGATCGATACTTATAGACTATGTAAGTCCGATTTCTCAATTGTATTTGAGAATTTTTCTATAAAATTTGTTTGTCACTCATTTGGACCAATGGGAAATTAAAGCCAAGGATCCATACTTATAGACTATGTAAGTCCGATTTCTCAATTGTATTTGAGAATTTTTCTATAAAATTTTAAAGATTAAAATTGTGTAAATTTTGTTCAGCTCTACGAGAATTTGGCTATTTGTGGGCACATTTATCTTTGTCACTGATTTGGACCAATGGGAAATTAAAGCCAAGGATCCATACTTATAGACTATGTTAGTCCGATTTCTCAATTGTATTTGAGAATTTTTCTATAAAATTTATTTGTCACTCATTTGGACCAATCGGAAATTAAAGCCAAGGTTCCATACTTATAGACTATGTAAGTCCGATTTCTCAATTGTATTTGAGAGTTTTTCTATAAAATTTTAAAGATTAAAATTGTGTAAATTTTGCTCAGCTCTACGAGAATTTGGCTATTTGTGGGCACATTTATCTTTGTCACTCATTTGGACCAATGGGAAATTAAAGCCAAGAATCAATACTTATAGACTATGTAAGTCCGATTTCTCAATTGTATTTGAGAATTTTTCTATAAAATTTATTTGTCACTCATTTGGACCAATCGGAAATTAAAGCCAAGGTTCCATACTTATAGACTATGTAAGTCCGATTTCTCAATTGTATTTGAGAATTTTTCTATAAAATTTATTTGTCACTCATTTGGACCAATCGGAAATTAAAGCCAAGGTTCCATACTTATAGACTATGTAAGTCCGATTTCTCAATTGTATTTGAGAATTTTTCTATAAAATTTATTTGTCACTCATTTGGACCAATCGGAAATTAAAGCCAAGGTTCCATACTTATAGACTATGTAAGTCCGATTTCTCAATTGTATTTGAGAATTTTTCTATAAAATTTATTTGTCACTCATTTGGACCAATCGGAAATTAAAGCCAAGGTTCCATACTTATAGACTATGTAAGTCCGATTTCTCAATTGTATTTGAGAATTTTTCTATAAAATTTATTTGTCACTCATTTGGACCAATCGGAAATTAAAGCCAAGGTTCCATACTTATAGACTATGTAAGTCCGATTTCTCAATTGTATTTGAGAATTTTTCTATAAAATTAATTTGTCACTCATTTGGACCAATCAGAAATTAAAGCCAAGGTTCCATACTTATAGACTATGTAAGTCCGATTTCTCAATTGTATTTGAGAATTTTTCTATAAAATTTTAAAGATTAAAATTGTGTAAATTTTGTTCAGCTCTACGAGAATTTGGCTATTTGTGGGCACATTTATCTTTGTCACTGATTTGGACCAATGGGAAATTAAAGCCAAGGATCCATACTTATAGACTATGTAAGTCCGATTTCTCAATTGTATTTGAGAATTTTTCTATAAAATTTGTTTGTCACTCATTTGGACCAATGGGAAATTAAAGCCAAGGATCCATACTTATAGACTATGTAAGTCCGATTTCTCAATTGTATTTGAGAATTTTTCTATAAAATTTTAAAGATTAAAATTGTGTAAATTTTGTTCAGCTCTACGAGAATTTGGCTATTTGTGGGCACATTTATGTTTGTCACTCATTTGGACCAATGGGAAATTAAAGCCAAGGTTCCATACTTATAGACTATGTAAGTCCGATTTCTCAATTGTATTTGAGAATTTTTCTATAAAATTTGTTTGTCACTCATTTGGACCAATGGGAAATTAAAGCCAAGGATCCATACTTATAGACTATGTAAGTCCGATTTCTCAATTGTATTTGAGAATTTTTCTATAAAATTTTAAAGATTAAAATTGTGTAAATTTTGTTCAGCTCTACGAGAATTTGGCTATTTGTGGGCACATTTATGTTTGTCACTCATTTGGACCAATGGGAAATTAAAGCCAAGGATCGATACTTATAGACTATGTAAGTCCGATTTCTCAATTGTATTTGAGAATTTTTCTATAAAATTTGTTTGTCACTCATTTGGACCAATGGGAAATTAAAGCCAAGGATCCATACTTATAGGCTATGTAAGTCCGATTTCTCAATTGCATTTGAGAATTTTTCTATAAAATTTATTTGTCACTCATTTGGACCAATCGGAAATTAAAGCCAAGGTTCCATACTTATAGACTATGTAAGTCCGATTTCTCAATTGTATTTGAGAATTTTTCTATAAAATTTATTTGTCATTCATTTGGACCAATCGGAAATTAAAGCCAAGGTTCCATACTTATAGACTATGTAAGTCCGATTTCTCAATTGTATTTGAGAATTTTTCTATAAAATTTGTTTGTCACTCATTTGGACCAATGTGAAATTAAAGACAAGGATCCATACTTATAGACTATGTAAGTCCGATTTCTCAATTGTATTTGAAAATTTTCTATAAAATTTGTTTGTCACTCATTTGGACCAATCAGAAATTAAAGCCAAGGTTCCATACTTATAGACTATGTATGTCCGATTTCTCAATTGTATTTGAGAATTTTTCTATAAAATTAATTTGTCACTCATTTGGACCAATCGGAAATTAAAGTCAAGGTTCCATACCTATAGACTATGTAAGTCCGATTTCTCAATTGTATTTAAAAATTTTCTATAAAATTTGTTTGTCACTCATTTGAACCAATCAGAAATTAAAGCCAAGGTTCCATACTTATAGACAATGTAAGTCCGATTTCTCAATTGTATTTGAGAATTTTTCTACAAAATTTATTTGTCATTCATTTGGACCAATCGGAAATTTAAGCCAAGGTTCCATACTTATAGACTATGTAAGTCCGATTTCTCAATTGTATTTGAGAATTTTTCTATAAAATTTGTTTGTCACTCATTTGGACCAATGGGAAATTAAAGACAAGGATCCATACTTATAGACTATGTAAGTCCGATTTCTCAATTGTATTTAAAAATTTTCTATAAAATTTGTTTGTCACTCATTTGAACCAATCAGAAATTAAAGCCAAGGTTCCATACTTATAGACAATGTAAGTCCGATTTCTCAATTGTATTTGAGAATTTTTCTATAAAATTTTAAAGATTCAAATTGTGTAAATTTTTTTCAGCTCTACGAGAATTTGGCTATTTGTGGGCACATTTATGATTGTCACTCATTTGGACCAATGGGAAATTAAAGCCAAGGATCGATACTTATAGGCTATGTAAGTCCGATTTCTCAATTGCATTTGAGAATTTTTCTATAAAATTTATTTGTCACTCATTTGGACCAATCGGAAATTAAAGCCAAGGTTCCATACTTATAGACTATGTAAGTCCGATTTCTCAATTGTATTTGAGAATTTTTCTATAAAATTTGTTTGTCACTCATTTGGACCAATGGGAAATTAAAGACAAGGATCCATACTTATAGACTATGTAAGTCCGATTTCTCAATTGTATTTGAAAATTTTCTATAAAATTTGTTTGTCACTCATTTGGACCAATCAGAAATTAAAGCCAAGGTTCCATACTTATAGACTATGTAAGTCCGATTTCTCAATTGTATTTGAGAATTTTTCTATAAAATTAATTTGTCACTCATTTGGACCAATCGGAAATTAAAGCCAAGGTTCCATACTTATAGACTATGTAAGTCCGATTTCTCAATTGTATTTGAGAATTTTTCTATAAAATTTGTTTGTCACTCATTTGGACCAATGGGAAATTAAAGACAAGGATCCATACTTATAGACTATGTAAGTCCGATTTCTCAATTGTATTTAAAAATTTTCTATAAAATTTGTTTGTCACTCATTTGGACCAATCAGAAATTAAAGCCAAGGTTCCATACTTATAGACTATGTAAGTCCGATTTCTCAATTGTATTTAAAAATTTTCTATAAAATTTGTTTGTCACTCATTTGAACCAATCAGAAATTAAAGCCAAGGTTCCATACTTATAGACTATGTAAGTCCGATTTCTCAATTGTATTTGAGAATTTTTCTATAAAATTAATTTGTCACTCATTTGGACCAATCAGAAATTAAAGCCAAGAATCAATACTTATAGACTATGTTAGTCCGATTTCTCAATTGTATTTGAGAATTTTTCTATAAAATTTATTTGTCACTCATTTGGACCAATCGGAAATTAAAGCCAAGGTTCCATACTTATAGACTATGTAAGTCCGATTTCTCAATTGTATTTGAGAATTTTTCTATAAAATTTATTTGTCACTCATTTGGACCAATCGGAAATTAAAGCCAAGGTTCCATACTTATAGACTATGTAAGTCCGATTTCTCAATTGTATTTGAGAATTTTTCTATAAAATTAATTTGTCACTCATTTGGACCAATCAGAAATTAAAGCCAAGGTTCCATACTTATAGACTATGTAAGTCCGATTTCTCAATTGTATTTGAGAATTTTTCTATAAAATTTTAAAGATTAAAATTGTGTAAATTTTGTTCAGCTCTACGAGAATTTGGCTATTTGTGGGCACATTTATCTTTGTCACTGATTTGGACCAATGGGAAATTAAAGCCAAGGATCCATACTTATAGACTATGTTAGTCCGATTTCTCAATTGTATTTGAGAATTTTTCTATAAAATTAATTTGTCACTCATTTGGACCAATCGGAAATTAAAGTCAAGGTTCCATACTTATAGACTATGTAAGTCCGATTTTTCAATTGTATTTGAGAATTTTTCTATAAAATTTTAAAGATTAAAATTGTGTAAATTTTGTTCAGCTCTACGAGAATTTGGCTACTTGTGGGCACATTTATCTTTGTCACTCATTTGGACCAATGGGAAATTAAAGCCAAGGTTCCATACTTATAGACTATGTAAGTCCGATTTCTCAATTGTTTTTGAGAATTTTTCTATAAAATTTGTTTGTCACTCATTTGGACCAATGGGAAATTAAAGCCAAGGATCCATACTTATAGACCATGTAAGTCCGATTTCTCAATTGTATTTGAGAATTTTTCTATAAAATTTTAAAGATTAAAATTGTGTAAATTTTGTTCAGCTCTACGAGAATTTGGCTATTTGTGGGCACATTTATGTTTGTCACTCACTTGGACCAATGGGAAATTAAAGCCAAGGATCGATACTTATAGACTATGTAAGTCCGATTTCTCAATTGTATTTGAGAATTTTTCTATAAAATTTGTTTGTCACTCATTTGGACCAATGGGAAATTAAAGCCAAGGATCCATACTTATAGACTATGTAAGTCCGATTTCTCAATTGTATTTGAGAATTTTTCTATAAAATTTTAAAGATTAAAATTGTGTAAATTTTGTTCAGCTCTACGAGAATTTGGCTACTTGTGGGCACATTTATCTTTGTCACTCATTTGGACCAATGGGAAATTAAAGCCAAGGTTCCATACTTATAGACTATGTAAGTCCGATTTCTCAATTGTTTTTGAGAATTTTTCTATAAAATTTGTTTGTCACTCATTTGGACCAATGGGAAATTAAAGCCAAGGATCCATACTTATAGACCATGTAAGTCCGATTTCTCAATTGTATTTGAGAATTTTTCTATAAAATTTTAAAGATTAAAATTGTGTAAATTTTGTTCAGCTCTACGAGAATTTGGCTATTTGTGGGCACATTTATGTTTGTCACTCATTTGGACCAATGGGAAATTAAAGCTAAGGATCGATACTTATAGACTATGTAAGTCCGATTTCTCAATTGTATTTGAGAATTTTTCTATAAAATTTGTTTGTCACTCATTTGGACCAATGGGAAATTAAAGCCAAGGATCCATACTTATAGGCTATGTAAGTCCGATTTCTCAATTGCATTTGAGAATTTTTCTATAAAATTTATTTGTCACTCATTTGGACCAATCGGAAATTAAAGCCAAGGTTCCATACTTATAGACTATGTAAGTCCGATTTCTCAATTGTATTTGAGAATTTTTCTATAAAATTTATTTGTCATTCATTTGGACCAATCGGAAATTAAAGCCAAGGTTCCATACTTATAGACTATGTAAGTCCGATTTCTCAATTGTATTTGAGAATTTTTCTATAAAATTTGTTTGTCACTCATTTGGACCAATGGGAAATTAAAGACAAGGATCCATACTTATAGACTATGTAAGTCCGATTTCTCAATTGTATTTGAAAATTTTCTATAAAATTTGTTTGTCACTCATTTGGACCAATCAGAAATTAAAGCCAAGGTTCCATACTTATAGACTATGTAAGTCCGATTTCTCAATTGTATTTGAGAATTTTTCTATAAAATTTGTTTGTCACTCATTTGGACCAATCGGAAATTAAAGCCAAGGTTCCATACTTATAGACTATGTAAGTCCGATTTCTCAATTGTATTTGAGAATTTTTCTATAAAATTTGTTTGTCACTCATTTGGACCAATGGGAAATTAAAGACAAGGATCCATACTTATAGACTATGTAAGTCCGATTTCTCAATTGTATTTGAAAATTTTCTATAAAATTTGTTTGTCACTCATTTGGACCAATCAGAAATTAAAGCCAAGGTTCCATACTTATAGACTATGTAAGTCCGATTTCTCAATTGTATTTGAGAATTTTTCTATAAAATTTGTTTGTCACTCATTTGGACCAATGGGAAATTAAAGACAAGGATCCATACTTATAGACTATGTAAGTCCGATTTCTCAATTGTATATAAAAATTTTCTATAAAATTTGTTTGTCACTCATTTGAACCAATCAGAAATTAAAGCCAAGGTTCCATACTTATAGACAATGTAAGTCCGATTTCTCAATTGTATTTGAAAATTTTTCTATAAAATTTTAAAGATTCAAATTGTGTAAATTTTTTTCAGCTCTACGAGAATTTGGCTATTTGTGGGCACATTTATGATTGTCACTCATTTGGACCAATGGGAAATTAAAGCCAAGGATCGATACTTATAGGCTATGTAAGTCCGATTTCTCAATTGCATTTGAGAATTTTTCTATAAAATTTATTTGTCACTCATTTGGACCAATCGGAAATTAAAGCCAAGGTTCCATACTTATAGACTATGTAAGTCCGATTTCTCAATTGTATTTGAGAATTTTTCTATAAAATTTGTTTGTCACTCATTTGGACCAATGGGAAATTAAAGACAAGGATCCATACTTATAGACTATGTAAGTCCGATTTCTCAATTGTATTTGAAAATTTTCTATAAAATTTGTTTGTCACTCATTTGGACCAATCAGAAATTAAAGCCAAGGTTCCATACTTATAGACTATGTAAGTCCGATTTCTCAATTGTATTTGAGAATTTTTCTATAAAATTAATTTGTCACTCATTTGGACCAATCGGAAATTAAAGCCAAGGTTCCATACTTATAGACTATGTAAGTCCGATTTCTCAATTGTATTTGAGAATTTTTCTATAAAATTTGTTTGTCACTCATTTGGACCAATGGGAAATTAAAGACAAGGATCCATACTTATAGACTATGTAAGTCCGATTTCTCAATTGTATTTAAAAATTTTCTATAAAATTTGTTTGTCACTCATTTGGACCAATCAGAAATTAAAGCCAAGGTTCCATACTTATAGACTATGTAAGTCCGATTTCTCAATTGTATTTAAAAATTTTCTATAAAATTTGTTTGTCACTCATTTGAACCAATCAGAAATTAAAGCCAAGGTTCCATACTTATAGACTATGTAAGTCCGATTTCTCAATTGTATTTGAGAATTTTTCTATAAAATTAATTTGTCACTCATTTGGACCAATCAGAAATTAAAGCCAAGAATCAATACTTATAGACTATGTTAGTCCGATTTCTCAATTGTATTTGAGAATTTTTCTATAAAATTTATTTGTCACTCATTTGGACCAATCGGAAATTAAAGCCAAGGTTCCATACTTATAGACTATGTAAGTCCGATTTCTCAATTGTATTTGAGAATTTTTCTATAAAATTTATTTGTCACTCATTTGGACCAATCGGAAATTAAAGCCAAGGTTCCATACTTATAGACTATGTAAGTCCGATTTCTCAATTGTATTTGAGAATTTTTCTATAAAATTTATTTGTCACTCATTTGGACCAATCGGAAATTAAAGCCAAGGTTCCATACTTATAGACTATGTAAGTCCGATTTCTCAATTGTATTTGAGAATTTTTCTATAAAATTTATTTGTCACTCATTTGGACCAATCGGAAATTAAAGCCAAGGTTCCATACTTATAGACTATGTAAGTCCGATTTCTCAATTGTATTTGAGAATTTTTCTATAAAATTTATTTGTCACTCATTTGGACCAATCGGAAATTAAAGCCAAGGTTCCATACTTATAGACTATGTAAGTCCGATTTCTCAATTGTATTTGAGAATTTTTCTATAAAATTTATTTGTCACTCATTTGGACCAATCGGAAATTAAAGCCAAGGTTCCATACTTATAGACTATGTAAGTCCGATTTCTCAATTGTATTTGAGAATTTTTCTATAAAATTTATTTGTCACTCATTTGGACCAATCGGAAATTAAAGCCAAGGTTCCATACTTATAGACTATGTAAGTCCGATTTCTCAATTGTATTTGAGAATTTTTCTATAAAATTTATTTGTCACTCATTTGGACCAATCGGAAATTAAAGCCAAGGTTCCATACTTATAGACTATGTAAGTCCGATTTCTCAATTGTATTTGAGAATTTTTCTATAAAATTTATTTGTCACTCATTTGGACCAATCGGAAATTAAAGCCAAGGTTCCATACTTATAGACTATGTAAGTCCGATTTCTCAATTGTATTTGAGAATTTTTCTATAAAATTAATTTGTCACTCATTTGGACCAATCAGAAATTAAAGCCAAGGTTCCATACTTATAGACTATGTAAGTCCGATTTCTCAATTGTATTTGAGAATTTTTCTATAAAATTTTAAAGATTAAAATTGTGTAAATTTTGTTCAGCTCTACGAGAATTTGGCTATTTGTGGGCACATTTATCTTTGTCACTCATTTGGACCAATGGGAAATTAAAGCCAAGAATCAATACTTATAGACTATGTAAGTCCGATTTCTCAATTGTATTTGAGAATTTTTCTATAAAATTTATTTGTCACTCATTTGGACCAATCGGAAATTAAAGCCAAGGTTCCATACTTATAGACTATGTAAGTCCGATTTCTCAATTGTATTTGAGAATTTTTCTATAAAATTAATTTGTCACTCATTTGGACCAATCAGAAATTAAAGCCAAGGTTCCATACTTATAGACTATGTAAGTCCGATTTCTCAATTGTATTTGAGAATTTTTCTATAAAATTTTAAAGATTAAAATTGTGTAAATTTTGCTCAGCTCTACGAGAATTTGGCTATTTGTGGGCACATTTATCTTTGTCACTCATTTGGACCAATGGGAAATTAAAGCCAAGAATCAATACTTATAGACTATGTAAGTCCGATTTCTCAATTGTATTTGAGAATTTTTCTATAAAATTTATTTGTCACTCATTTGGACCAATCGGAAATTAAAGCCAAGGTTCCATACTTATAGACTATGTAAGTCCGATTTCTCAATTGTATTTGAGAATTTTTCTATAAAATTTATTTGTCACTCATTTGGACCAATCGGAAATTAAAGCCAAGGTTCCATACTTATAGACTATGTAAGTCCGATTTCTCAATTGTATTTGAGAATTTTTCTATAAAATTTATTTGTCACTCATTTGGACCAATCGGAAATTAAAGCCAAGGTTCCATACTTATAGACTATGTAAGTCCGATTTCTCAATTGTATTTGAGAATTTTTCTATAAAATTTATTTGTCACTCATTTGGACCAATCGGAAATTAAAGCCAAGGTTCCATACTTATAGACTATGTAAGTCCGATTTCTCAATTGTATTTGAGAATTTTTCTATAAAATTAATTTGTCACTCATTTGGACCAATCAGAAATTAAAGCCAAGGTTCCATACTTATAGACTATGTAAGTCCGATTTCTCAATTGTATTTGAGAATTTTTCTATAAAATTTTAAAGATTAAAATTGTGTAAATTTTGTTCAGCTCTACGAGAATTTGGCTACTTGTGGGCACATTTATCTTTGTCACTCATTTGGACCAATGGGAAATTAAAGCCAAGGTTCCATACTTATAGACTATGTAAGTCCGATTTCTCAATTGTATTTAAGAATTTTTCTATAAAATTTGTTTGTCACTCATTTGGACCAATGGGAAATTAAAGCCAAGGATCCATACTTATAGACTATGTAAGTCCGATTTCTCAATTGTATTTGAGAATTTTTCTATAAAATTTTAAAGATTAAAATTGTGTAAATTTTGTTCAGCTCTACGAGAATTTGGCTATTTGTGGGCACATTTATGTTTGTCACTCATTTGGACCAATGGGAAATTAAAGCCAAGGATCGATACTTATAGACTATGTAAGTCCGATTTCTCAATTGTATTTGAGAATTTTTCTATAAAATTTTAAAGATTAAAATTGTGTAAATTTTGTTCAGCTCTAAGAGAATTTGGCTATTTGTGGGCACATTTATGTTTGTCACTCATTTGGACCAATGGGAAATTAAAGCCAAGGATCGATACTTATAGACTATGTGAGTCCCATTTGTCACTCATTTGGACCAATGGGAAATTAAAGCCAAGGATCCATACTTATAGGCTATGTAAGTACGATTTCTCAATTGCATTTGAGAATTTTTCTATAAAATTTATTTGTCACTCATTTGGACCAATCGGAAATTAAAGCCAAGGTTCCATACTTATAGACTATGTAAGTCCGATTTCTCAATTGTATTTGAGAATTTTTCTATAAAATTTATTTGTCATTCATTTGGACCAATCGGAAATTAAAGCTAAGGTTCCATTCTTATAGACTATGTAAGTCCGATTTCTCAATTGTATTTGAAAATTTTCTATAAAATTTGTTTGTCACTCATTTGGACCAATCAGAAATTAAAGCCCAGGTTCCATACTTATAGACTATGTAAGTCCGATTTCTCAATTGTATTTGAGAATTTTTCTATAAAATTAATTTGTCACTCATTTGGACCAATCGGAAATTAAAGCCAAGGTTCCATACTTATAGACTATGTAAGTCCGATTTCTCAATTGTATTTGAGAATTTTTCTACAAAATTTATTTGTCATTCATTTGGACCAATCGGAAATTTAAGCCAAGGTTCCATACTTATAGACTATGTAAGTCCGATTTCTCAATTGTATTTGAGAATTTTTCTATAAAATTTAAAAGATTAAAATTGTGTAAATTTTGTTCAGCTCTAAGAGAATTTGGCTATTTGTGGGCACATTAATGTTTGTCACTCATTTGGACCAATGGGAAATTAAAGCCAAGGATCGATACTTATAGGCTATGTAAGTCCGATTTCTCAATTGTATTTGAGAATTTTTCTATAAAATTTATTTGTCATTCATTTGGACCAATCGGAAATTAAAGCCAAGGTTCCATACTTATAGACTATGTAAGTCCGATTTCTCAATTGTATTTGAGAATTTTTCTATAAAATTTGTTTGTCACTCATTTGGACCAATGGGAAATTAAAGACAAGGATCCATACTTATAGACTATGTAAGTCCGATTTCTCAATTGTATTTGAAAATTTTCTATAAAATTTGTTTGTCACTCATTTGGACCAATCAGAAATTAAAGCCAAGGTTCCATACTTATAGACTATGTAAGTCCGATTTCTCAATTGTATTTGAGAATTTTTCTATAAAATTAATTTGTCACTCATTTGGACCAATCGGAAATTAAAGCCAAGGTTCCATACTTATAGACTATGTAAGTCCGATTTCTCAATTGTATTTGAGAATTTTTCTATAAAATTTGTTTGTCACTCATTTGGACCAATGGGAAATTAAAGACAAGGATCCATACTTATAGACTATGTAAGTCCGATTTCTCAATTGTATTTAAAAATTTTCTATAAAATTTGTTTGTCACTCATTTGGACCAATCAGAAATTAAAGCCAAGGTTCCATACTTATAGACTATGTAAGTCCGATTTCTCAATTGTATTTAAAAATTTTCTATAAAATTTGTTTGTCACTCATTTGAACCAATCAAAAATTAAAGCCAAGGTTCCATACTTATAGACTATGTAAGTCCGATTTCTCAATTGTATTTGAGAATTTTTCTATAAAATTAATTTGTCACTCATTTGGACCAATCGGAAATTAAAGCCAAGGTTCCATACTTATAGACTATGTAAGTCCGATTTCTCAATTGTATTTAAAAATTTTCTATAAAATTTGTTTGTCACTCATTTGAACCAATCAGAAATTAAAGCCAAGGTTCCATATTTATAGACTATGTAAGTCCGATTTCTCAATTGTATTTGAAAATTTTCTATAAAATTTGTTTGTCACTCATTTGGACCAATCAGAAATTAAAGCCAAGGTTCCATACTTATAGACTATGTAAGTCCGATTTCTCAATTGTATTTAAAAATTTTCTATAAAATTTGTTTGTCACTCATTTGGACCAATCAGAAATTAAAGCCAAGGTTCCATACTTATAGACTATGTAAGTCCGATTTCTCAATTGTATTTGAGAATTTTTCTATAAAATTTATTTGTCACTCATTTGGACCAATCGGAAATTAAAGCCAAGGTTCCATACTTATAGACTATGTAAGTCCGATTTCTCAATTGTATTTGAGAATTTTTCTATAAAATTTATTTGTCACTCATTTGGACCAATCGGAAATTAAAGCCAAGGTTCCATACTTATAGACTATGTAAGTCCGATTTCTCAATTGTATTTGAGAATTTTTCTATAAAATTTATTTGTCACTCATTTGGACCAATCGGAAATTAAAGCCAAGGTTCCATACTTATAGACTATGTAAGTCCGATTTCTCAATTGTATTTGAGAATTTTTCTATAAAATTAATTTGTCACTCATTTGGACCAATCAGAAATTAAAGCCAAGGTTCCATACTTATAGACTATGTAAGTCCGATTTCTCAATTGTATTTGAGAATTTTTCTATAAAATTTTAAAGATTAAAATTGTGTAAATTTTGTTCAGCTCTACGAGAATTTGGCTATTTGTGGGCACATTTATCTTTGTCACTGATTTGGACCAATGGGAAATTAAAGCCAAGGATCCATACTTATAGACTATGTTAGTCCGATTTCTCAATTGTATTTGAGAATTTTTCTATAAAATTAATTTGTCACTCATTTGGACCAATCGGAAATTAAAGCCAAGGTTCCATACTTATAGACTATGTAAGTCCGATTTCTCAATTGTATTTGAGAATTTTTCTATAAAATTTTAAAGATTAAAATTGTGTAAATTTTGTTCAGCTCTACGAGAATTTGGCTACTTGTGGGCACATTTATCTTTGTCACTCATTTGGACCAATGGGAAATTAAAGCCAAGGTTCCATACTTATAGACTATGTAAGTCCGATTTCTCAATTGTATTTGAGAATTTTTCTATAAAATTTGTTTGTCACTCATTTGGACCAATGGGAAATTAAAGCCAAGGATCCATACTTATAGACTATGTAAGTCCGATTTCTCAATTGTATTTGAGAATTTTTCTATAAAATTTTAAAGATTAAAATTGTGTAAATTTTGTTCAGCTCTACGAGAATTTGGCTATTTGTGGGCACATTTATGTTTGTCACTCATTTGGACCAATGGGAAATTAAAGCCAAGGATCGATACTTATAGACTATGTAAGTCCGATTTCTCAATTGTATTTGAGAATTTTTCTATAAAATTTGTTTGTCACTCATTTGGACCAATGGGAAATTAAAGCCAAGGATCCATACTTATAGACTATGTAAGTCCGATTTCTCAATTGTATTTGAGAATTTTTCTATAAAATTTTAAAGATTAAAATTGTGTAAATTTTGTTCAGCTCTAAGAGAATTTGGCTATTTGTGGGCACATTTATGTTTGTCACTCATTTGGACCAATGGGAAATTAAAGCCAAGGATCGATACTTATAGACTATGTAAGTCCCATTTGTCACTCATTTGGACCAATGGGAAATTAAAGCCAAGGATCCATACTTATAGGCTATGTAAGTACGATTTCTCAATTGCATTTGAGAATTTTTCTATAAAATTTATTTGTCACTCATTTGGACCAATCGGAAATTAAAGCCAAGGTTCCATACTTATAGACTATGTAAGTCCGATTTCTCAATTGTATTTGAGAATTTTTCTTTAAAATTTATTTGTCATTCATTTGGACCAATCGGAAATTAAAGCTAAGGTTCCATTCTTATAGACTATGTAAGTCCGATTTCTCAATTGTATTTGAAAATTTTCTATAAAATTTGTTTGTCACTCATTTGGACCAATCAGAAATTAAAGCCCAGGTTCCATACTTATAGACTATGTAAGTCCGATTTCTCAATTGTATTTGAGAATTTTTCTATAAAATTAATTTGTCACTCATTTGGACCAATCGGAAATTAAAGCCAAGGTTCCATACTTATAGACTATGTAAGTCCGATTTCTCAATTGTATTTGAGAATTTTTCTACAAAATTTATTTGTCATTCATTTGGACCAATCGGAAATTTAAGCCAAGGTTCCATACTTATAGACTATGTAAGTCCGATTTCTCAATTGTATTTGAGAATTTTTCTATAAAATTTAAAAGATTAAAATTGTGTAAATTTTGTTCAGCTCTAAGAGAATTTGGCTATTTGTGGGCACATTAATGTTTGTCACTCATTTGGACCAATGGGAAATTAAAGCCAAGGATCGATACTTATAGGCTATGTAAGTCCGATTTCTCAATTGTATTTGAGAATTTTTCTATAAAATTTATTTGTCATTCATTTGGACCAATCGGAAATTAAAGCCAAGGTTCCATACTTATAGACTATGTAAGTCCGATTTCTCAATTGTATTTGAGAATTTTTCTATAAAATTTGTTTGTCACTCATTTGGACCAATGGGAAATTAAAGACAAGGATCCATACTTATAGACTATGTAAGTCCGATTTCTCAATTGTATTTGAAAATTTTCTATAAAATTTGTTTGTCACTCATTTGGACCAATCAGAAATTAAAGCCAAGGTTCCATACTTATAGACTATGTAAGTCCGATTTCTCAATTGTATTTGAGAATTTTTCTATAAAATTAATTTGTCACTCATTTGGACCAATCGGAAATTAAAGCCAAGGTTCCATATTTATAGACTATGTAAGTCCGATTTCTCAATTGTATTTGAAAATTTTCTATAAAATTTGTTTGTCACTCATTTGAACCAATCAGAAATTAAAGCCAAGGTTCCATATTTATAGACTATGTAAGTCCGATTTCTCAATTGTATTTGAAAATTTTCTATAAAATTTGTTTGTCACTCATTTGGACCAATCGGAAATTAAAGCCAAGGTTCCATACTTATAGACTATGTAAGTCCGATTTCTAAATTGTATTTGAGAATTTTTCTATAAAATTTATTTGTCATTCATTTGGACCAATCGGAAATTAAAGCCAAGGTTCCATACTTATAGACTATGTAAGTCCGATTTCTAAATTGTATTTGAGAATTTTTCTATAAAATTTATTTGTCATTCATTTGGACCAATCGGAAATTAAAGCCAAGGTTCCATACTTATAGACTATGCAAGTCCGATTTCTAAATTGTATTTGAGAATTTTTCTATAAAATTTATATGTCATTCATTTGGACCAATCGGAAATTAAAGCCAAGGTTCCATACTTATAGACTATGTAAGTCCGATTTCTGAATTGTATTTGAGAATTTTTCTACAAAATTTATTTGTCACTCATTTGGACCAATGGAAAATTAAAGCCAAGGATCCATACTTAAAGACTTCTAGCTTATCCCGGTGTGCTTCGGTACACCCCTCGTTATAAAATAAAATTAAAAGTATTTATATATCCTATTGTGAAAATTTAATGACGATCGGTCAAGTAGTTAAGACTATATTACAATTTTTAATTTTCCTAAAAAGTGGCGTGGTCCAACCCACTTTTCTCCTGGTACGTATTCCAAATTATGCCAATACCATATGTCCCAAATATCATCGACGTAGGTCAAAAAATGCCCAAAATATGGCGATTTAAATTTTTGGGTTATATGGGCGGTGCCACACCCCTTTGTCCAATCAAAACTTCATATAGCCTATAATTCATCCGAGAGTTCCAGTTATATACTGTCAGGAAGATCGGTCCAAGGGTTTGGCCTCCTATAAGGAACAAACAAACAAACAAATAAACAAACACACATTCGGTTTTATATATATATATACTTAGATTTCAATGCAAGCTACTTAAAACAGCTTTTTAATTGATTCTTTTAAAATAATTCTTTAAAAACAAGATACAGTTCAAATGTTTTGAAGTATATCTATTTTTTTTCTGCTGTTTTTATAAAACTAGAAATCGAAAATGCCCTTTCACTTAGCGTGCTTGTTGGGTTTATTGAATACAAGGCATTAAGTAATTTTTCAAATCTTTCAGATCTCTAATGACACTTGTCTATATAGAAAAAATCTTACAAAATGTTTGCATTACGATTAACTCTCATAGAGACTTCAATTATTGCATATTTGCAATAAAAATAAGGAAAATGTAAGCAATTGCACCTGTTTCAAATCACCGGTTAATCGTATAAAAATAACCGGTGTATTTGATATTCGAAAAATGCATATTTAAAAAAACCCGGCTTCAGCGAAACCTAAAAAACCAATTAAAACCGGCCGAATAATATTCGTTCGATCTCCCTAATGTCTTTAATGCGAGCTAAGCCGCGGGTAAAAGCTAGTATTTTATACATTTCCTTGAGAGTAAGATTATTTTTTGAGCAACACTATAAACTATTTTAAAAGATATGAATTATTTGGTTTATTCGTGTATTAAGGGAATTTTGATTGATTTAAAAAAATTTTCTAATATATTAATAACATATGAATTTTTTTAAACTATTTTGAAGGAAATTATTTACGGAAATTCAATACATATCTTTGTTTTGTTGCATTTGTTGTTAAATAGTCAAGAATTATCTTTCATTTATTTTGATTTACATTATTAGTAGTTTGTAAACTTTATTTATCTCTAGGTGAAAATGCCAAAAACATAATGGCTTTCCCCTTATTCATATTCGATTTAATAAATTTTTTCCCTTTACGGTTAAAAGTCTGGATGGAGCTGAGGACATGTAATAAACTTTATCTATGTATGTATATATATCTGCAAAATAGATAACTATAAATTTATTGTAAAAAATTTCAACAAATCAGTGAAAAATTATATATGTACATATGTATGCATAATGAAATATGTACCTTTTTCAGCAACAACAAAAATGCCAATATTTTAGAAGAAGGAAATAAGAAATACCAACTGTTTAACTGGCGTCAGTAAAATTAACAAAACTGTCTGCCAATACAATTGGCAGCAACAAAAACAAAAATATAATAATTGCACAAAGTACTCATAAAAACAACAACAACAAAAACTCAATGTTTGGCAAAAACAATAAATATTTTTAAATGACTCTCGAACAAGTGCAATAAGCAGAAGTTGAGAACCAAAGGAAGAAGACTTAAATTTTATGGCAGTCGTTTATGAGAAAAATGACAAATAGAACAGCAAAAACAAAACCCACATAATAAGTAAAAGTGTGAAGGGCAGATAAACAGACGGACGATCGGTTAAACAAACTTTCTTTCTTTTATTTGCAATACAACAAATGTAATTTTAGCCAAAACTGTTTGATTTCCAACCGTGTGTTCGAACAAAAAAATTTAAGGACCAAAGGAATAGATTAATCAGGACCAAAGGTATATACAGACAGACATATAAGAAATAAGTGTGCTGTGGTGTAGTGGCAAGCAAAGTATCCATAAAATTCTTGAACAATAAATAATTACAGGTAAATATATTTGCTAAGCATGAGATCATTTTACACCCAAACAATTAAGAAAAAAATTTGAGGTGATGAAAAATGATATTTAATTATTTGCATCCTTTGTATTCAACATTTAACCCATTTTGTTTTATGATTTTGCATAAGAAACAAAGAAAATAAATAATTTTAGTTTTAATTAATATTTTAATTGAATATATGTACATACGTTTATTTAATGCATCTATCGATATACATATCTTTTTCGAACTTCTGCAGCCATGTCACAGAGTTCGATCCTATTCGGAAACGGAATTCAATTCCTATTTTGGTTCTTAAAAAAAAGTAACAAATAAATGATTTTTCCAAATGAAGCTATTTTTAAATATACAAACGGAGAAATTTTATTTATATTTTTTTTATATTATTGCGAATAAATGTAATTATTTTTTGAACTGTAATCAAATCAGGAATGGCGAATTTCGTACTAACCAAAATTGTTCCAATATGTAAAACTTGAATAAAAAAAAAATTATAACAGTTCTCGTATTCTATTTCTATTGAAAGTAAAATAGTTGATATTCATTCCCAACTTCACATCAATTGTAAAAATGGACGAACGAACGCTGATGAGAGGTGTAGCGGCTTTGAAATCGGTATACTAATACGTTCTGCTAATCTGATTGCACATGCTAATGTTTTTCAAAAATAAAAAACTCATAGTAATTCAATTAATTTTAAAAATTGTTTTGAATTCATTTATTTAATAAAAATTGTTTTATCCGAAAACTTTTGAAGCAACTAACTACAGATTGAATACCTTTTCCGAACGAAATAGGCTGATAATTTCATATGAAATAGTGCTTCAATTTAACTCTTATAACCCTATAGAAATTCAATTGAATATCTTAGTTATAGAGCCATGTCGCATGACTCAATTCCGATAGAATTTTAAAAACGTCTGTAAAATAAGCTTTTCGTGTTAATAAAAAAATGTTATAAAAACTCTTTATCACTGTTAAATCGAAATACAAAATAAACGGAATCTGAAACGATCAGAATACAATTACGGAATGGAATTAATTCCGATCGGAATATATGACACAAGCTGAATGAAAGGTGTAGCGGCCTTGCAATCGGTATAGTTTTTTGTTTTTAATAGGCTGACTGGATATTCGAATGTTCCTAAAATTTGTAGTAATTTGAATTTATATTCAAATTTCTTTGCTGGCAAGGTGATATGAGAGGTTTTGCATTGAAAATAAAAGTTGGCTAAACGCATCTTTCAAAATATTCTTGAAATCAATCAATGCATGCTTTCCTTTGTTCAATACTTATAAAAATCAAATGAAATAAATTCCTATTAAATAAACTCATACTCCGTCCTTCTCAAGCCTAATTCATTCAAATTCTAATAAGTGTAAAATTAAAATTCGTAAACAAAAATAGCCACAACAGAGCAGACATTGATTAGCATATAATACGAAGAAAAACAAAAACAAAAGTGAAATAATTGTAGACCGTCAAATCCATATTCAATTCTTAATAAATTATTTGCAAAAATGAGACCTTCATTAATAATAAAGCTCAGGGCTAATAAAAATCAAACCAAAACTGAATAAAATAAAATTGCAAATGCAAAAATAAAACCAAAACCAAAAACAAAACCCTCCCTATATATTAAATGAACTTTTATCATGCAACTGTTTGTTGTGAACTGGTTGTTTGTGTCTGCTAAACTTTATCGAAAACTTTAAAGCAAGAAGAAAAACTTCAATTAAATCATTAAGTAAAATTACCGATATAGTCGGACATTAAACTAAAACAAACGAGTATCGATCAACTCAAGCACATGCACAAACGCTGATATCGAAAACTGCACGCCTTAATTTTATATAAAAAATGAAGAAAAATAAAAGAAATCCTTCAACGAAAATTTGTTATTTCGATAGAAAAGAATTAAATGCAAAATACGGATTGCAAAGTAAAAATTATAGCAACGTGACAGCCTTAAGGAGTAAGAATTAAGAACTATAGCAAGTAAGAATTTTTATAGAATGGTCTAACGAGAAATTCATATGCCCTACTAAACAGTTTTGTTGATAAATAAAATAATATCCAAGTAATTAAAAGGCAAGCCGATTTTTTGTTACGAACTTTATGGCTACTACATGGTACAAATGCTTTAGACAAAAAAGTGAACGAGACATTGTTGTGGGTTATTGGGGGCTCTATAGTTTAGGAACTGCAAGCGTTTTAAGATTTTATTAATACGTGGATACTCATGCATTTAAGTTAGAAGTACAAACAAAACAATTGGTTTTGCAAGCCAATAACAATTTAGTCGTTTCTTTCGTTTAGTATAGTTATAGTGTTTTAAATACTGTTCGCACTACAAATAACAACATAAATTAACTTGTTTTCAATTTCGATCATATTCGTCTATGCCATATGTAGGGTATAAGCAATATGCAAAATTATATTATGTTGGAAGAAATGAAGATCCGTAATTTAAAACAATAAAATTTTGAAAAACTGATTGACTTAAATTTTTATATGGCTCAAATGGTAAAGACCTGGTTAAATTGCCGTCTGTAGCAAGTAACCGGGCAAAGCTTTTGTTGTATGTATCATAAATAGCAAAATTAGATGAGAATTTATTTAAGTAAAACAGACAAGGTAAAAACAAAAATAATAACAAAACAATTTTACTAAAAAAATTTGTCTGAGACTGCTGATCATAATGTCAAGATTTTTCGGTTATAGAACACGCAAGAAAAAAAATACAATCTTTATATAAAACGATATTGCAATTTCCCACGCTTCCTTAAAGAAAAGCAATAACCAAATGTTCAAGAGGAAGAAGAAAAAAAAACACACCCTCAAGCTTTTATTTTTGACTCATGTTCAACAGCAGCAGGCAAACTGCAACAATTTAGCCATACACTTTCACATCACATACGAGTACACCATCGCAAATATTCATCTTACATCACACATTTGAAAAACCGTAAAAAAAGCCAAAAGTTACTAAATTGGAAAGAAACAATGTCTACTCTTTCCCTCTTCCTCTCTTTCTATAAAAAAAGCTTCTGTATTTCGCGCCCTCTAGTAATGAAAATTATCAATATAACAACAACAGCACAAATTATTTTAGGATTGTTCCACACACCCGAATGCACTTCATTATTGTATGTTTCCAATAATTCTAAAAACGAGATTGCCTCCAGCTGACATGGTCTCTAACAATCATTTCCTTTTTTTGTTATTTTTGTTGTTATTATTGTTGCTTTCCAATTGTTATTTTCAGTTTGAGTTGTTGCTGTTGTGTTTGTTGTTATTTTAGAACTACTGTATCCCCATATTAGCTTCTGTATCACGTAAAAGCAAAAACACTTTTAAATCCATTAAGTCTCCTCCACTAACAAGTGTGGGAGCGTTTTTAAAAATTCTTAATTTTTATATTTTGCAGTTGATTTTTGAACAAAAAACCAGCATGAGGTTATTTTTTCAGTGCATTTGGATTTATTTTCTTGGGATTCGGTTTTTTTTTTTGTCTTACACCTTTAAAAGTTTTGTAACAACAAACAAAAAATAAGGTGGGTGATGTTTCCACAATACAAACGAAAGTTTTGAGTATAAAATTTGTATGTTTTTCGAATTATTTTCATAAGAATTTGTCCGTCATGTGGGAACATCATCTTAATCCCATGAATTTGCTTGGGTATGAATGATTCGAAATACGATTGTATTTCAAAGTCTTAAAAATTTAACTTCCCCTTTTGTTTTTATTTTCAAATTTCATGCCCGTTTCTGTTCATTCTATGACGCAAGTCGCGAAGTAGCATACACTCTAAATTGTAGAATTTTTCCTTGGAATAAAAGAGAGCTTGTTAAACAAACTTTTATTCTTATTTTAATAATTATATGATCATTGTATTTTTAGATTTTGATGCCACACAAATACATAATGAGATCAAGATACAACTACCGAAGATTCAATTAAAAAAATCGTGCAACATGTAATTTTGACTCAATGGAATTAATTGCATTTCTTTACTTTTCCATTAAACATTCTTTTTTATTAATTAGAAATTTTGTTTTGTCGGGCACGCCACACATTCCGATCAGAAACGTTTCAATTCCGTAATTGTATTCCGATCATAATTGCTTTACAGTGTTCAGCTTCTGTTTATTATTTTGGATTTAGATTTTACATTGCTAAAGTTTTCTATACCCATATTAATTTGTTTAAATTCTTGTTATTAGCAAAGCTCACATTAAGCAAAGCTTATTTTACTGGCGCTCCTAAAATTATGCATGTTTTTTTATTGTTTATTTTAAATTAAATTGTAGAAAAGAAAAATTCATTGTCAATTCCATTTTTAATTTTAAAAAACAATTTTGAACTTACGAGTTCAACTTTCGATCGGAATTGAGTTCTGTGACATGGCTGATAATTTTAAAAATTTAATTCCGTGTTTTTTTAAATACTAAGCAATGAGATTATAGAATAAGATGTAGTTTCCTGATAGCCATGCCTCTGTATACTGGGGAGGTACAATATTCATTTATCGAGTGGATTTGTATGAGGCCATCGATTATGTCAATTTCGACGACATCGACTAATTTCGCTTATACAAATGGGACTGAAGAAAAAAAAAATTTATAAATATTAAAATTAAAAACATTTTGAAAATCTGTCCAATTCCACTGCAGAAGACTACAACAAAATAAATTTCTGCCCATTTTCGATTTGCAGCACAATTATAGTACAGGCTTTTTCTTTCTATCTGATGCATTTTTATGCCTCAATTACTCTGTGGCATTTGTATACAACATAAATTTAATGCCATTTAAATGCACCACTCTATACAACCATTTGATTCATTATCCTACACATAATTCAACTCCTTAACATAAAAATAAATAATTTGAATTTAATCACGATTAGTAAACTTACAAACAGATGACAGCCTATTTATAAAAGCAAAAGTGATAATAAATATTTCACAAATGGGAAAAGAAAAAAAAATTATTGTTCCTTTTTGTAACAACAATCCATTTAACATGTGTTTGACAAACCGAGAGTGAAGGGCAAAAAAATAGAAGAAAAATTAAGAAAAAGAATTCGGGGGAATTTTTTTATAAATGATTTCTTTTTGTTTCATTTGTACCAAATTATAAGCAGGAACAAATAATCATCGCGTATCATACGATGTAGAATAAAAATGCTTTAAACGATTTTATATTCCCTTACATTTTTATAAAGATTCAGTTCAGATATAACGAATGCTACTAAACTAGTCACTATTTGGCATTTTAATAAAAATATTTTTTTGTATTTTGCCAGAGAATCGAAACGAAGATAAACCGGTAACTACATATAAAGGGTTTTCCAATAGGGAATTGATAACTTATTTTAAATAAAACTTAAACCATTTGAGATATTTCCAAAACTTTATGATCGACTTGAAATACAATCAAAAAATTTATGAATGGAACTCAACTTCGTTCATATGGCCATCGCAGACACGTCGGTAGCGGACGATTCGTTGCACCCAATTGTCGACGAAAAAATATGGCCCAATGACGCCGCCGGCATGCAAACCGCTCCAAACAGTTATTTTTTGTGGATGAAGTGGTGATTCATGAAGCACATGTGGATTTTCACTAGACCAAAAACGCATATTTTGCTTATTGACGAACCCATCGAGCCAAAAATGAGTTTCGTCACTGAAGATGATTTTGCGATGTAATTCATCATCTTAGCGCATCTTCTCCAGAGCCCAATCGGAAAACGTTGTTCGTTCGTTTACTTTACCATATTGAAAATGATGAGTTTACTGAAAAAAGGATAGTAACAGTTACATGATCAGTAAAATAGTGCGTTCATAAATTAAATTGAAAGTTGGCATGTCCCTATTGGAAAACCCTTTATTTAGCTGCTTTGTGTTGGCAACCGATCTCGCTAACTTCCGCTTTATAGCACTGTGCAACAAAATTGTACATCTATTTAAACTTGATAACGTTCCAGTAGAGTGCATCAGAAATAATAAAAAAAAAGTTATGGGTGTGTCGATGTTTAGAAAATTCACAGCAATTTTACGGGGGCTAAATACCTCACACTTTGCACGTTTTCATAGTGATTGAGCATAGAAAATCTTATAATCGATACGTTTAAGGAATGAGATATTTTCAGAATTTTTATGTTAAACACCACTAAGAAATGTTATCCAAATATTTTAAATCATCTAAGGCTTTGCTGTATGGCACTTTTTGAACCTGTTCAGCCAAAGGAATAGAACTGCCTTCAAATACTATTTAAGCTTTAAAGAATTTCTGGAATTCTGGGTGACTTTGAACTTTTATTGTCTATGAAAAGTTATAACAATATTATGCGAGAATTATTATCGTAGGACCATTTAAGCCCGCTAACTGTTCGTTGGAGGAAGTTCTATGCTCCTTTTGGAAAAAAGAGTAAATCGATGTTGCTGATTAGTAGGGAAACTATGATTCCCTCAATTGAAAATTGGAAATCAGGATTTCTTAAATCCTCACGAATGACGAATATATTAATTCTTTTAGCTTTTTCTCCTCTCCGTTGAAACGGAGCCAATTAATTTTTTAAGAAAGTTTTATAAAATTTAATTCCTAGTGAATCTATTTTGTTAACCATTACTGTTAGTATTTAAGTGCTTCGTACATATGGTAACACCAATTGATTATGTACATACTTATGTATGTATGTATTTCCATTTCCTTAACCAACATAATAAAATAAAAAATGAAATAAATGTGTTAAACAGCTAGATATAACACAAACGAAATCAGAAGTCAAAAAGATTGAAAAATAAAATGTAAATAATTGAAAGACAATTTGCCGACAATCTGGGCAACATCTTTTCAATGTTTAGACAGGACAGAGAAATAAGAAACCAACTGATTTTAAGAGTTTTAAGAAACGGAAAAAATAACAAAATCAAAAACCAGCAACAACAATAAAAAACATGCCCAAAAGCCACACCGCACATATGTACATGTGTACGCGTACGTACTTATGTATATAATCTTGGGTCCAAAATACGAGTATAAAAATAAGGAACAAATAGCACACTCGTACAAAAAACTTCTTAGGTAAAAGGATTGTAGCAGAATGTTTGTGTATAATTTTTCTTGCACTCATGTAGTACAGCCCTCGTAAAAATATCAGATTAATTTTAATGATTTTTTGAATAAACAGATTTTATACTCTTTCACAGTTTTAACAGCAGGAAATAAATGTTTAGCAATAATAAATCCTGTAAAAAATTCAAGAAAAAAAAACGAGGGAAAAATTATTGACATTCACATCCATCCATACAACTCGTGCAGCTCAAATGTGTTTTAGGGCTGAAAATATTTTTCGGAAACACTTGAATTTGTAGGTGATAAAAACACACATATGTTGGCTGAATGGTTTGTTCGTTGGATTATTTGTCTGTATGGTTGAACCATTTCTTGTTGCGAGCTTGAGCTGGTTCAATATGCCTGCTGGTATTTTAAAAAATTGCAATTATTTTCTCACTTGATGAAAAAAATGGTTATCCAATGTTTTTCAGAAATGAAATAAAATGATTTGAAGATCCAAACAAATTTTAATTCGAAAGTGTTTCTACGAATTGGTTATAATTGTTCACATTTGCAAGCGTTTCAGTTTTCGTAGTATAATCCATGCAATATTTTTTCATTAATAAATTGTGTCCAAAATTACTCCTAATGAAATACAGGGTGCTTTGTTATAAAGGTATAGAACTTTGAAATGGAACAAAAGAAAGAGGAATTTTTAAAATATAATTTAAATATGATTGGTGGTATATGACCGCCAACGCAGGCTGAGACGTAGTCTAATCTGAATGGCCCAATTTTCGATTACTTTTTCCAACATTTGAGGCCGTATATCGGCAATAACGTGGCGAATGTGGTCCTCTAAGTAGACTAGTGACTTCACACATCCCCACAGAAAATATTCTGGGGGTTAAATCGCACGATCTTGAAGGGCAAATCATGCGTCCGAAACGTGAAACTATGCGGTTGCCAAACGTTTTGTTCAATAAATCAATTGTGACACTAGCTGTGTGACATGTTGCGCCGTCTTGTTGAAACCACAGCTCCTGCAAATCATGTTTGCTCAATTGATGAACGAAAAAGTTAGTAATCATGGCTCTATAGCGTACACCATTGACTGTAACGTTCTGATCAGCATCGTTTTTAAAGAAGTGGGGAGCAAGGATTCCACCAACCCATAAAGCACACCAAATAGTCAGTTTTTCTGAATGTAACCGTCTCTCAACACACCCTTGAGTCAGTTTTGTTTATTGACGTATCCATTCAAACAAAATCCATCGCTAAACAAAATCGGCTTATGAATATCGTATTTTCAAAATAAATTTGCACAATTTGGAAGCGTTATTCATTTGTTAAATTACTCATGAAACTTATCTGTACTATTTAATTGTCGTGGTCAGATTTTCGAGTTTTCTTCTTTTGTAATCTCAAAAACACTCCATAATTTATTTTTCGATGTATAATTTCTTCGTAAAGTAATTTTTACAAATACACTGAAGGTAATAAGTAAAAAATGTGTGTACTTACGGCTCTCGTAGAATTATTGATTTTGTATTAAAATACTAAAGAGGAATAATACCACTGCAGTTGCCATCACTAGTATACAAATTGAAGTTAATGATTCAAGGGAAAAATAATGTTAATTAACACCGCAGCAAATACGAGGGAACATAACAACGTTCAGATGATGTAACACTTACTATTCATGTGTATTTCAGGGAGTTGCTTTGGTTGCCAAAATAAAAATACCAAGAACTGAAATTGGCATATTTGAAGGGATGGTAGAGAACAGGATATTTTGGAAACATCATAATATGGCTTTCTGAGCCGTTGACATCGTTGTTATCCGTTAAAAATGTTTCTCTTTAGATATATTTATAGGAATTCAATTCAATAGATGCAAATTTAAATGAAAAAAAAAAAAAACAATCAGAAATGGCAACACGTACATACTTCAGTAATAAATTTTTTGTTTTGTGATTGTTTGTAGAATTTAATATTCTCATACTTTCTGATAAAAGACCTTCACCTCATACACACTCTTCTGATCTCATGTGGATATGCATCGTATCATACATCTATCTCATCTGGCGTCATCATGACTATGAATGGTTTTTTACACATATGTATGGATGTATGTACATATGTATGGATGTATATATACATATATGTACATATGTACGTACACATACATACATATGTATGTAAAGTACATATTTTCAGTTTTGTAAAAACAATCATCAATTTCCTTCCTATTATATCTGTACATATGGTCACCAGAAGAAATTTTTTAAGGGAATTTTGATTTTATTTCTACACATCATCACATGGAGTTGTACAAAAATGTGTTAAAGTTGTAACCTTGAATATAAGAGTTGTATCTTTTTTTTTGCATATCAAATGTGTGAAAATGTTAAAATGACATGAATTTAAATATCAAAGCTGTGGAAGTATGTACGTTTGCATGACTGTCGTATGTATTTATGTTTGTGTACATTCTTTAAAGACTTTTTTTAGTCTGTTTTGTATGTAGAAATGGTGTGTAATGCCATCAAGTGGGTTGGTTGTGGGAAATAATTGGGTTTTTTGTTTTACAAATTGCAAGATTTTATTTTAAATGGGAATATTTTATGAAATGATTTATGAATGCCAAGGCAGCAGATGTTGGATACGGACCAACTCAAGAGCTTCAACGCATAATAGTCATAAAGATTTGCAAAGAGAGTAGCGCCACATGCTCCTTACTAATCCTTTATTTTGGTTCAATTAATTCTGGGTCTTGCGAATCTAATAAAACACTGCGTCAATATAATTTAATTAGTACAAAAGTGGGCAGCCCTTTAAAAGCAAAATATATTTTTCAACCAATTCTGTACGAGCATTTACAAGAAGTGGGCAGTGCCACACCCATAAAAACTAAATATTCTGTTCAACTGTTTTTATTCTAACTAGTTTTCTGCACAGCATACATTTAGTTAATCTTGAAATAAATTTATTAAAAAGTGGGCAGCGCGGCGGCTGTACAAAGTTAATGTATCATATGAAGTGATTCTACCTTAAAAGCTTTTATTAAATCTTGCTCATTTAATTTATTATAAAATAAATATTAGAGGGTGAAAAAGTGGGCAGCGCCACAACCTTTGAAATAATATATTTTATATCAACTGCTTCTGTTTAAACGAGTTTTATGAAATTGCAAACATGCATTAATTTTCACATACAAAGCAATTTAAGTTATAAGAAAAATTGGCATAATAAATTAATAAACTGATTGTTCTGAAATCCTGAACAAGTATTTATGTCCTTTATTTGATGATTAAGAAATGAAAAGTGCCACGCCAATGCAAAATAAGTATTCTATCTAATCGATTTTTATGAAATCCTAAACATGCATTAGGTTCAAATCGAATGTCCACAAACACTACTCCCTTCATCGTCCTTCCCAAAACCTATATTCCTAGTTCCGGCTCAATGCCGGGTCATGCCCTGAGTGCTGGTCCTAATTAAAAAAATATATATAAATAATAGTCACACTCTATAAAAATAAAATTTCAGCTAATTTTGCTTAACCGATTCGTGTGAAAGTCTGCTGGCGCTTTAAGTAACTCTGTTAAATCAATTCAATGTTTATAAAAGTGCATTTTTTTTTAAACATTAGTTGGCGTATTCTAAATATTTTTTTTTATTCTTACAGCAGTATATCTTTAATAAGCTTTTGTAAGTAACGAAGGTTGTGAAGATCATATCTGAACATGTCCCCTTAAATTGAAGCGCCGCATGCACAAGAGCCTGCAGTATCAACACAATTTTGTTATGACAAATTTGGGCACTAACAGACTTACACCAAGTAAACATGCACCCTTTTTCTGGTTGGCTTTTTGCGACTTTAAGTTTAACATTTTGTACTAAATTAAATAAAACTATTGCTTGCGTTTTCGAATCCAGTACAAAATGCCGACTTTCGCCGCTTCTTTAATATTTATATTTTATCATTATGTAAATGTTTTAGAAAAACTATGTACCAACATGCTATGAGACCTTGCAGGCACATTGAGTCCATCTAAAAGGCAAATTAAAGTTAAGACGAATCTATGATTTACTTTATTAAGACGTGGTACCACCCAATTTTCTATATATTTAATAGCTTTGGCCGTGGAGCATATTATCAACGTTTTTATAGAACCCGGGGAAGTATAAGCAGTTGAGTATGCATAGTTAGTTTAAATGGGTGTTGCAATACATAAATAAATTTTATTGTCAGGGGAACTCATACATATTTCTGAAGGAGTTTTTCGTCAGTGATTTAAAAGGATGCAACCGGTGGGCTTTCACCAAAAATCCTTGCTTCATTATTTTCGATGGTGTTTTTAGAGCTGTCGCTGAAGATTTGCTGTATTTATGATAGATCTTTTTTTATGATATAATACACACATATTGACATGTTTAGCTATCAACAAATTTGGAACTACAAAAAAATTCGGAACATTTATTAGTTGTTTACTTGAAAAATAAAATTTCTATTTAACTGTTAACAAAGTTTTACAAATGTTTCTATAAAACTGGTTTAAATACATACGAGTATGTAAAAATGTACATACATACATACGTATTTAGTTCAATTCTATTATAACTTTGTATAACAAACTCTATTTAAGGGAGTCTCTCTGTCTAATGTCCTTAATTTCCATATGAACACCATAAAAATCGCACACACACATAGTTGTGTATAGTAAGACAACACCGTCCTTCTGGTCAAAGCCACATGCACACGCCACATGAGTTGGTCGTAAAAAAAACTTCCAATTTCACAACAACCTTAACAAAAAAAAAATATATATATATAAAAAAAAGTGTTATAACAAATAAAGTTACAATCCGCAGAATGAAACGAATACATGCGCCACATTTATACTCATAAGAACCATTCAATATAATCGTATAAAAAGAAATATGAAAATAAAATAAAAACAATGATCAGGATATAAGGAAAGAATGCCATAATTATGGATATTCTAGAAAAATATTAAAGACGGCGGGAGGTTGCAAATGTTCAATATGTTCTGTTCGTATGAGAATTGTTCATATTACAAAAATTATGGTCATATTCCTTTTTCGACACAAAAAAAAAAAAAAAAAAAAATATGAAAGCAAGCTCCGGCCATCCACCCCATTTGGCTAAATAAATAATAAAAAATAAGTATGAGACACAAGCAATCAGATAGAAATTGAATCATATTTATAGTACAACTTACGCACACAATATTCACAATATTCATCCAATTCAATGTAATCGTCATCAGTTACAGCATCATCAACATCATCAACATCATCAACATCATTATCATCATATCAAGTGAAAGACCTCCGCATGTAGAGAGAAAATACATTTTCAAATCAATCGTGGAGGTGGTAGAGTGGATTTGTTTTGTTATTTTGTTTACAGAAATATAGAAATACTTCCAATACCATTATTTGTACTCATGGATCGACAAATGTTTTGTTTCTACTTAAAAATTGAATTGAAGCAATCTGCCACCCCAGACTGGCAAGTCGACAGCATGTGCCTGGCTGTCTGTATGCGAAATAGGAATAAATAAATAACATTCCAACGACGTGTACACAAATAATATTTGTTAATAATTTTATTCTTATTTTGCTGCTACCAAATGCCAAAATGGCGAGCACAACTGAATAATTGGCAATGAATTTGGTTTGGTTAATACTCCTAACCGATTATTTAGTTGGTATAACCAATTATAGTAAAATAAGTACTTACTCAATATTTTTCGATTTTAAAATACTCATGTGGCTAAGTTCTCTAAGGCGATGAGTTTCAAGCATGTGAGTTCTATGTTCAATACCAATTATGGAAAAAAAAATGTTTTAAATTCAAATACATTCAGCATACATTCAGTTAATCTTGAAATAAAATTTAATTTATTAAAAAGTGGGCAGCGCAGCGCCTGTACAAAGTAAATGTATCATATGAAGTGATTCTACCTTAAAAGCTTTTATTAAAACTTGCTCATTTAATTTATAATAAAATTTTTATTAGAGGGTAAAAAAGTGTGAAGTGCCACAACCTTAGAAATAATATATTTTATATCAACTGCTGCTGTTTAAACGAGTTTTATGAAATTGCAAACATGCATTAAATTTCACATACAAAGCAATTTAAGTTATAAGAAAAATTGGCATAATAAATTAATAAACTGATTGTTCTGAAATCCTGAACAAGTATTTATTTCCTTTATTTGATGATTAAGAAATGAGAAGTGCCACACCCATGCACAATGAGTATTCTATCTAATCGATTTTTATGAAATCCTAAACATGCATTAGGTTCAAAACGAATGTCCACAAACACTACTACCTTCATCCTCCTTCCCAAAACCTATATTATTAGTTCCGGCTCAATGCTTTGCATACGTAGGGGTCATCCCCTGAGTGATGGTCCTAATTAAAAAATATATACCAATTATGGAAAAAAAAATGTTTTAAATTCAAATGAATAAGTAAAACAATTTAATTTAGTTAAGTATTAAAAATATATTCAATTGTGTTCCGCGATAAAAACGAGCGTAAACAAGCCCTATTAGCTTCCGTATGGAGGTAACGAATTTTCTCGGTTGTCACAATCGAGAAAATTATAGTTGTAGCAACCGAATTCTTTGGTAGTTGGTGCAACCGCCATAATTCGGTAGACAGCAACATCGGTTGCCACAACTAATCTGTTTTCTTTGTGTATTTAGAAATTTAGCGTTAAAATATAATATTTTTATATTATTATTACGAATAAACGTTATTATTATTTGAACTTATATTAATGTACATATGAAAATTAATATTATCAGGCTCAAGTTCAGTTTTATTGAATTAATGAAAATTCAAATTACTAAGAGTTTTTTTATGTTGAAAACCAATAAGTTTTGCAGAACGCATCAGTATACCGATTTCAACGCCGCTACACCTCTCATCGGCGCTCATTTGTTCATTTTTACAATTTTCGTAAAGTGGATACTAATTGGGAAAAAACATCAGCTATTTAAGCTTTCAAATGAAATGTAGTACGAAAATCATACAGTAATCGAAGGAGAAAAATAATTCCTTATCACACGAACACTCTTCATCTCTAATTTTTTTTTTTTTGGTTACTTAATAAGTATATGAATAGTTAAATATATTCCAATCGTCTTTTGTAAACAGGCAGTAAGTCTGTCTTATCAAATCTCTGTGTATGTGTACAATAGCTCGTTACGTACATAGAGAAAATGTAATACAAAATTAGCATGTGACGTCATATGTTCAGCCCACAGGGGATGAAATCAATATGAAAACGTCACAATGATACAAATCTATACATACGCACGTACATTTGCCGGATTGTTGTTATTGTTGTTACATACAAATTTACCCCAACCGATGGGCTGATTAAGAGCACCCATAACAAATAATATGTCTTTTAATGCAAAACTGAATAAAAAAACGATTGACTGAGCAAAATAATGGTACTCGTAGCAGCATCGCGTCGTACCCACAGTTACGGCCATGCTTTCTACCAAACCACTCCCTCCCTCTATTCATTCATTGATTTAACCGATTCTACCATTCTTTGTTGTTTGTTGTTTGTATTAAATAGCACGTGTCACGTGGCATTTGTTTGTTGTTGCTTAATAGAATACACATACACACACATAGATACACACTAGGTGAGATACTTATGCATGAGTAGATTTCAAAAACATTAAAAAGCTACAATATTTTGCATTTACACTTTCGCCAGACCTTTGTTTGCACCAAACACTGAATGCCGCTAATGAAAATAATACAAAATCTCTTCTGTGTGCGAAGTTGTTGCAAATTTAACATCAAATTTAGTATATGAGCTGTTATTTGTTAAAATGATATAAATCCACTTGAAGAAAACATTATTTAATTGTAATTTTAATACGAAATATTTTATATGTACACAAAATTACCGTTCACTTTTTTTTTGTGGACTTGTACTGTTTTGAAAACTCACCGCTAATGTATTGTGACACCATTTAGTTTGGAGTTAGGGAAGTTTATATACATATAATATAATCACACGTGCAGGAACAAGCTTATATTTCATAACGGGGATGATTTAACCCATTGAAAGACCCACAGAATTTTGGTGAAACTTAAGGGAAGCAATTTTTAATGACAAAAATTTTTTTTGGAAATTTTGTAAAAATGTTTAGTTACGTGGACGTTTGGACCCCGGTGCAATTTGTTAGAGAGCTGACAAAAATCTTTTGAATTTTGTTTTGCTTAAAATTAATAGTTAATATTTTAAATAATTTTGGTAAAATGCAAGCAACCAAGCCAACAATTTACAAACACACACGATTATGGAATCAAACTGCAAACAAGGAAAGAATCTTAAAAAATTGTTTCCTAAATGTTGAAGTTCAAACTATAAAAAACTATGAAAATCTATCGATTTGCTGATTTTCGAATAAACTGCAAATGAAAAAAGTACGAAAAGGAAGAATGGGAAGCTATGCAGTAACCAAATTCTCCGGCAGATTTTCAAAAAAAAAATTATTTTATTGAAAAAAGCTGCAAGCAACATTTTAGAAAAAGTATGTGCATCGATTTTAATGTTTTTTGTTTGTATGACATTTCAATAATCGGGGAGGAAAGTTGCCTTCAAAATATTGATTTGTACTTGGCTTTTACATTTGTGGACCGATTTTCGAAAAGGGTTGCTTGTAGTTTAGTGCCATAATTTTTCCTTTTGAAAATCAGAGGGGTAAACAGCCTGCAACTAAGGGTTAAGTAGTCGTACGTGTATCCAACATGTTTGCAAGTATTTATGAACACAAACAATTTCTTGAAGCTAAAAACTTTATATCCTCTTACAAAAATTGTTATTGTTTCAGATTTAACACGTTTGTTGTAACTCCATTAAGGAATACGTGCGTGACTGTCTGTCCAGCTGTCCGTCTGTCCGTCTGCCTGTCTAGCTTTCATATGGTTTTTGTTCTGTAAAGTTAGAGTTTTTTTTTCTAATCAATATAATAGACAGCGTACATGTACATGAGGCGAGTGCATGGAAAAAACCTCAGTATTATGTTGCCAGAGTTTTGTAAACTTTGATATCTTGTTGACTATTAAAGTTTTATTTTGTTATGCTTTTCAAATTAGCTGAAGACTTTCATAAACATAAAAGTAACATTTTAATGTTTTAGTTGTTAAATAAGCATTGTGTGGCTAAGAATCCTTCTAATATTATAAATGTGAAAATTTATATGTTTGAATTTTTGTTCCACTGCAGTCCGAAACCGCTAAATATAGTTGGATGAAATTTGGTAGATGGATAGCATGTGACCCACATTAAAATATACGGTACATTTTAAAGCATAAAAAAGTGAAGAAATTGGCAGGTTTGGTACTTTCTATCTTTGTACTAATATTTTATAAATTTTTTATAAGTATACATACTTTCTTGGGGCTGAAATTGAAAAAAAAATTGTACTTTTGGTATTTTGTTACTTATGGTACTAATTTTCTTTTGTAGTTTTTGTCGTTGGAAATTCTCTTAATGTATTTGGATGAAATATGGTGAACAGATAGCACGTGACTCGAATTAAAATATAGGGTACTTTTAAAGTATAAAAACGGGATATATTAGTACTTTTAGTACTTTTAATTTATTTGCTAATTGGTATATTTTAATATGCATGTGTACATTCTGGAGGTGAAATAAGGAAAAGCCACCATCGGCGCCGACGTGTGAACTTGTAAATTTTTTTGCTTTTTCTTCTGATACTTGTAAATATTTTAAAGTGACTTATCCTCTTTTACAGTGCTGGGGAACTCTAAATGGTGATAAATCTGTAACTTCTAAACTGCCGTATGGATTTCGATGAAACTTAAAATAGCTTTAGAGGAGGCGTCAGACTTTGTAACGCAGGCTAAAGTGGACTATCTGGGAATCAATTAAAATTCTGTAACTTTTGTAAAGAAAAGTAGGTACTTTTGGTACTTCTTTGTTTATTGCGATAAATTTGGAATACATACAGTTTACGCATTCGTTAACATGTACCGTGAATGAAATGACGGGTAAAAGCATGTATAAAATATATTGAAATTAATAGAATTAAAGATAAGAAAATTTTAAATAAGTTACTGTTCATATTGACGCTTTGCTGCATTAGAGTCATATCTGTAAAAATGTCATTTTTACAGAACATATTGTACTTCATAATTTGTAAAAGTTTTTTCCAAATAATTCATCATGTTGGTTTTACTTTAATGTTTTTGTGCGGCTCTGAATTTGTTTCCAAAATAAGTATAAGTGCCACCCTAATGCCCCTAGATAAAATCTTCCCGTTTTATTTGATTATCGTTACCATAATATAGAAATGCCCTTGCAACTCAAATTTAATTATTTTATATTAAATTTCAATAATCTTCGACAAAATAAAATATTTTATTTCATTAATTTATCAAAATAGTTCTATTGTAACAGAATTATTAAAATAAAAAAAAAAAGTATCGGCATAAATGCAACTCATAAATCAGGATATTCCAAGAAAGGAAAAAAAAGGGAAAATATTTTTCACCACAAAACTACTTGCGGAAATCACGCCCAAACCGTATTCAACTTCAGATACAACTTTATGGTCATGCTTGGATTACAAAATGCATAAGAAGGACATGCAAACTACAAACAGACATACGATTCTTTAAAACATATGGAAATTTCCAAACACAGATGTGCAAAGCGTTCAAGCTTACTTAATTGGGATGATGGTGACGATGACGATGATGATGACGATATTGTTCTTATTGTTGCTCTCGAACCTGACGCTGCAATGCATTTATTTCATTGCCAACTAAGATACCAATAATGGCAACATATAAAATTTAAATGAGGAAAAGATGGATAAAAAGATCAAATGTCTGCAATAAAAGTGTCTTTTCTTATGCATGTTCCTGGTTTCCTTTTCTTTGCGACTTTATGGATTTTTTGCTCTAATCCTTGAACAAACACGAATGCCAGGGAATTCCAGTCGAACATTTGAATTATGGAATTGCCATACAATGGCCAGAAAGCAATAAAATGAGTATGTGGCAAATTATTTATTATCTTTTTTTTCTTTGTGTTACCTTTGTTGCATTTCAATTGGTACGTGAGGATACTTAAAGACAAGCAATAAGAACATAAGGACAGGACGGCCAGACAGACAATGAGGCATTTAAAACATTTCTTGCCCGATATTGATGTTCAAGTTACAGACGACACCTTAAACGACCTGGATACCTTAATATGAAATTATTAAGTATGAGTATTTAAAACCAGCATCAATATGACTTAAATGCAACACAAGCTAACAGGTTGTTTGTTTGTTTGTTTATTTGTTTGGCTGGCTGGCTGGCTGATCGTTTATTTTGTTTAATTTTTTTGAAATTAATTTTTTTTTGGCAGTTCCAGCAAAATGCTGTAGTCATTTGTAAGGCAAATGCCAAGAAGATGAGCCAAAGAAAAAAAAAATACCCGTAATATTCTTTCATTTTATTTTTGGAAATAAGACACACAGCTGTTTGTCGATTATTAAAAGCAGGTAGTTGAGATGGGTATTGTGTACGATATATGAGTGTTGTACAACAAGAACTAGTAGCACAAGCTGATTGCAACACCGGCTTAAGAGGTTAAATAAAATTTAAAAAAGCAGCAGCAAAAAAATACAACAAAACGTACAAAATTAAATTCTTATAGATTTGCACCTGATTAAACCAGACTGTTTCTTGGCATTCTTGGCTCAGGCAATTTAATCAAACCTGGCAAGTGAACCAAGTAACCAACCAACAACCATCTTTCTAGACAGCCAATAAAACAGTCAGTCATTCAGTCAGTAAGTCAGTCAGCCATTGCAATAAAAAAAATTTTGATTTTTGTTTTTTTTTATTTGTGAGCAAATGATTTAATTTTTTTTTAATTTTGCTTTACTGGCTTGGCTGGCCCTCTAGAATGCATCTGAGCAATAATGTGGAAATATCAAATGATATATGATGCTCTTGAAAGTCTATAATTATGTTGAGTTCTTGTTTTGTTAAGGAGTTTGTATTTTTTTAACCAGGAAATATTTTTTTTGGTTATTTATTGTTTTAATTTTTGGGTTTAACAAAAAATAAAAAATCTTTAAAGAAACATCACAGAGGCAGTAAATAGTTGGCCTACCTTTTATTTGTTTAGTGATTAAGAAACACCTTTAATGGCCATCTTATAAACTGCAAGTAGGTTACGAACCATGAACTATATGATTTATAAGGATTGTAAAGGTCAATTTGATTTACAGGTGAATTATTTTAAGCGCTTCAAAGAACAAAAAAGGGGTTAACATCTGTGATCGGTAATAGTGGGGGGAGCGAGAAGCAGGGGGACCATATGATATTTTCAGCTGTTATTTTTTTTTTAACTCTCACATACGGAAAACACTTTTGACGGCATTTTATACAATATTTCAATTTGAAACTAATGACCTTGCTTTCACTTATGAAAAAAATTATGACTTTTAGAAGTTCTTTCTGAAGAAGGAGTTACAACAACATATTTCTTTCATTAAATTGCTCTGGGAGCAGTACACTCAAAAGAAGGATCTGCACTAAATTTAAGTAAATAATTTTCTTCAAAATAGTTTCAACAAATTTTTTAAATTTAATTATAATTTTATTAAAATTTCGAAGATATTTTTAAAATAAAAAAAAAATGAAATAGTTCTGATAAATATTTTTGGTTTTTCTTGTTTGATTTACTTAGAAAGATGTTTCTAAAAAAATTATCAAAAATATTTATACAATCCATAACACTTAGAACTGGTTAGAAATGAATATATACGAGGTTTGTACAAAAGAAAAGATGAATTTTGAATTTTCGCGTGGTCTGTACATTCCATTATCGAATTTTTTGTTTGTTATGTTGGTACACATGTGTTAGTCATACATATGTTGGCATTTTCGGCCCATTGGGATTAGCAGTTTGTTGTTGACAACTGAAAAGGTTAGTCACGATTGATTGTTCTTCGATTTTTGATTTTTTTCGCTCTTGGCTCATCTGGCCGCTTCCATTGGGATGATTGGGCCTTGGTTTCGACGTCATAACCATATACCCACGATCGTAAAATTTATCAATTTTGGAACAAACTTCACTGTCACACGTTTCATGCCCAAAACATTTGAGAAAATTGCATGGCATGAGCCGATTTATATGCCAACATCCTCTGTAACTTCTCTAATAGTGATTTGACGATTTTCCAGACCAATTTTTTTCGCTGTTACAATGTTTTCTTCACTTGTTGACGTAGTTGCAACTCTAGGACGCTCATCGTCATCAACATCTTCTCGACCTTCTATAAAGCGCTTGTACCACTCATAAACACTTTTATTTTAAACGCAAAATTTACTACATATTCTTTGATCCATTTTTTTCAATAGTCAAAAATCGAAGAAAACACACAATCGTGACTAACCTTTTTTGATAGTGCCAACATATGACTAACACATGCGTACCAACATAACAAAAAATTTCGATAATCGAATGTACACAGCCCGGGAAAATTCAAAATTCACCTTTTATTTTGTACAAACCTCGTATAAAAGAGATATACATATGTACATTTGTTAATTACAATAAAACCCCCTGCAATTATAAAATTTCCAAAAATAAAAATAAATTCATGAAAAGTTGTCATCATTAACAATTAATCAACGAACATGTAAAATTTTCTTGGAACTGGCGATTTTTTACGAAAAGCTTACTTTGCAAAATCAAATGTGTGTTCACAATTTAACAGATACAAATATAAAATATTTTTTTTTCTACATCCACATCACTAGACTTCATTCAATATGATGCAGAAGAAAAAGCTATAAAAATTCACAAGTCTACTAATCAAGTGGTAAAAAGTCATTAGTGTAAAAAACTTTGCAACGCACAAATGTAACCGCCTAAAGAAAAGGAAATAAAAGAGGAGTTCGTTCTTCTTCACCTGTGTGTGTATTTTAGGCAACCAACTAACCAAACTGCTTATTAAAAATATATTTTTACTTAAATTCATAAAATTTTACATTAAATTTTAAATCTCATATAGACATAAATCAAATTTTATATAATTTTTATTTAGTCGTACGTACATTCATTGATCATGTACATTGCGTTTGTTTGTGAGTGCGATAAAAATGTATCAAAATTGAGTTCCTAGAATTTTCATTTATCACATTTGGAATGCGTGTCAGGCAGAGGTGCCACCCAAAAAATCTTTCATTGATTTTATTAGAGCGCTTTTGCACCATATGTTAGTGCTGGCAAAATATTGAGTAGTTGGTATCGAGTATCTGATGCATTTTCCTGGTAATCAATACCTTGAAAGTTGTATTTTTATAGCTAAGTCCGCTGAACGGTCTATATACAACTCGGTGATAATTTACTTACAACTTTGCGTAAAAGCTTCAAATTTTAAAAGTATCGAGTAGTATTTAGTACCAAAATCAAAAGTAGCGAAAATTGCCAGTACTGGCATATATATGCTGTGATAAAAACATGACTATGATTATTTTTACTTCTATATTTATTATCAAGCAATAAGGTTTATTTATTTTATATACAAAATTATTTATTTATAAAATTAATCCGATATTTCGTAACACTTTGTGTAACTTCTTCAGGGAAAAATTTTTTACAAATTATATATACAAATTAAATATACAAAATTTTATTTACAAATAATTTTGTATATAAAATAAATAGACCTTATTGCTTGATAATAAATATAGAAGTAAAATAAATATGAAAAAGGAATTTGTAAAAAATTTTTCCCTGAAGAAGTAACACAAAGTGTAACGAAATATCGAATTAATTTTATAAATAAATAATTTTTTATATAAAATAAATATACCTTATTGTTTGATAAAAAATATTGAAGTAAAATAAATATAAAAAAGTTCGAAATTAATAAATAATTAAAAATGACTATGATTGTTGGTTGGAGTATTAGTACGGACCAATCTGATGTGGGGGAGAAACCAAAAAGTATTTCAAGATGTAAAAATTTTATAGAAATAAATTACAAAACAATATATTATTCTATTTCTGTTGAAAAATTTGCTAAATAGTTTATTCCCAATTAGTATCCAGCTTCATATGTGGTAAAAACGAGCCAACGTACGCTGATGCAGCTCCTTTGAAATCGGTATACTGATAGTTTCCGCTAGTCTGTCTGGATATTCTACTGTTCCTAAAAAATTTTATTAATTGAATTTTCATTAATTAAAAAAAAAATTGAAAAACTTAATCCTAAACAATATTAATTTTTAAAATGTAACTAAAAATTATTATAATAAAAAGGGGAAAGAAAATAGAATACGAGAATTACAAATGTTTGATATATTTGTTATATTCAACTGACAAGTTAAATAAATTTTTTACTTGGCAAGTAATTCCCCACTTCTGATTGATTTTTTTTTCAACTACTGTTCTTGTGAGAAACGTTGATTTTTTTAATTTATGCCACAAAGTTGTATGCGTTGACCAAACAAATTTCAACCTACAACCGTTTCTCGAATTGAAAACAATTCGTTATATCCTTTAAAATTTCCCAGCTGCAATTGTAGTTATAATTATATTAATAAAATTTTTTTACTGCCATCAATATTGGATCAATACTTTTATAAAAATAATAGGGACTCCGGCTTTAAGCTTCAGTTCATATGGTTGAAAAACTTGCAAGTCTAAAGAGTTCAAAAGCTCAAAAGGATATTTGATAAAGAATCTTCCGCAGTTTAGATTATTAAAACCATTTAAAAAATATTACTGTTTATAGAATTATTGTCACTACCGTAAAAGCCTTGCAGGTTTCTATAAAAATCATAGGCTGAAGATATGAAATTTATTATCTCTTCAATTGAATGCACCATTGGGTTAAGTGGTGCATTAAGTTGTGGAACTAATTTGTATTTTTCTTTCTGCCAAAAGTAACAAATCGGAAGCAAATTTAGAAACAATTTTTTTAGTTTAACGTTGCTTCCTAAACGACATAATTTTTATCATGCGTCCAGCTCATTACGAAAACTTTCTGTTTGTGCACCTTCACATAATCGTCTGTCACAATGTTTGTTTAGTGCCATAGTGCACACATTCCAAACTATTATTTTTCACGGAGGATGTAATTTTTATATGTAGTTAATTTTGCTCGCCTATTCCTTAAAGAATTATGTCTTCAGTTTTCAGTGCAGAGTGTCACTATTGAAAAAAAATTGCTGCGATACCTGAAAATGAAGGAGCCGGTGCAGGATCTTTTGGTGGTAGTTTTTTGACAATATTATCAACATTGAGTTACTTTTCATCTCGCCCTCTTTTGTAATTCTAAAGAACTTTCCTAGAGATATTGCGCAATACCAATATTTCGCTTAGAACAATGCCTAAAATATCTATTTTTTAACCAAGATAGTTCAAAATAAATATTCTCTATATGTGGGATATGCCACGCCCTCTTATTAATACTTTCTCTTTAAAACTCTTAACACTAAACCCACCATTAATTCATCGAAAAATTAAAAATTCCGAGCTGTTTTGTTCTGATCAGACGAAAGTGGCAGCCCTGATACGTGTGCATGTGCGTGTGTTTGAATGTTGGTTGACCTGTCTCTCAATGTTTTCCATGACGTTCGAATGATGTAGTTATTTTTATTATTCTACACCTTCAGGTATCAAAACTTCAAAACGGCGCTAAGAAAAATCCTGTAAAACTATGAATGCTTTCTTTGCTGCAGAAAGAAAAAAAAAACAACGAAAAAATGTGTTTACTTTTGCTTTGGTTATTTCCAAGAATCTGGTAATTAAGTAAAAGCAGACGGAAAGTAATTAGTTGTCAGACTATTACAACAAACATTGTCTGGTTTATGTCTATTATTTATCGCTCTTGAAAAGATTTAGTATGAGGACAACTCATAAGAATGTTAGTTTGTTAAAAATATTTAAAACAAACCCATACAAATACAATTAGGATAAATAAATCTAATTCATTGTGTGCATACATATATTTAGTTGATAATAAGAGAAGTAGTTCACAAGTAATGGTTAGTTTTTCTTAAAATAAGTTTAAAGAGCTCAAAAATATTTTAAATTAAAAATTGATTATATTTGTTTAAGGATCTGTGTCATGATCAGTTTAAAACAGTTTTCAAAAATGTGTTCTGCATTTAAAGTTTTATAATTTAAATTGTTAACATTTTCCAACATTTCTATATTGAAATAAACCGGTTGTACACTTTTAGTGGTCACTGTCTTACATTTGTAATAATTCTTAAATATTCAGTACGCCTGCCTGCCTGCCTGCCTGTCTGTCTGTCCATCCATCTATTAGAGAGTTTTTCTTGAAAAATTCAAAAGGTACAGATCTGAAATTTTCACAGAATGAATATATGTAACTATGGCCGCTTTTAAAATTCATAAAAGTAAAAACTAAAGGGTGGGCGAAAGCGAGCATCGTAACATTTTCAGAGATAATGAATTATTACAAACAAAATAAAAACTTAAGCAAATTCTAGAGATTTTGAATTTATAATAATTCATATATCAAGCCTTTGCTGCAATAGCGTCATAAGTGAAAAAATAATAAATTTGAAGAAAACAAGTTTAAAGTTCGCTAACAACTTAATGGTAAAAGAAAATGTTATTTTTTTCTCAAAAATTTTTAATAAAATTTTACACATTATGAAGAACGATATGACAATTAATGTTGCATTACTACCTCAAACTCTTGATAGGAAATTAAACCGAACTAATGAGTTTTTCTGGCCTAGAAAACATCAGCATACAAATGAGGAGAAGAAAATACAAATGGTTCGGGCACACACTAAGAAAGCCATACAACAAAACCAGCCACGAAACACTTAAATGGAACCGCGAAGGTTCGAAGAAACAGTGAAGACCAAAAACAACATGGATGCGCACAATTTAGAATGAGACCGGAAAATCCTTCAACGAACTACGTCGTATAGCAACAGATCAACAGACATGGAGAATGGAATTTGCTGAATAATATAAAATAATAAGTTTCAACGTAAAATAATTTCCTTAAACAATTTTTCCGCATTTTTCTAAGTTTTTACTAACTATACAGTTACACGTTCAAGAAGTTGCTTTTAAGTTGAACACACTTACTGTTTGTTTTCAAGATGCCATCGTCAAGGAAAGAATTGAAAATTTTTCTATAAATCGCACAACATCACATATTTTATTACTTTTATTCATTTTTTATTTCAAATAATATATTTTCTTAAATATATTATATCTTAGTCAACATCCAAATGTGTGAGTATGTTAGTAATTAAGTGTAAGTGTATTAAATCTTGAAACAGAAATTGAAACAAAACGTATTAGTAAAATGTAATAAAAATTGTTGCACAAATATAATTCTAAAATTATTTTTTAAGAATCATGCAAACTTTTCTTGTGTTGCTTATCGTAATCTCTGCATAAAAAATCTTAGTTAAACTTTAAAATCAACAGCCTACAATCAAATCTACATCTGGCTAAAGAGCATAATTTTAAAACCTTATAAATTTATGGTTTTTAATCGAGCTTTTTCATGTGGATGCGTGTCATAAGTAATGGTCTGATTTAATACGAAATAAATCCCAAGAATCTTATTCGAAGTCGAATGAATAAATGAATCCATGACTCATCATCATCATCACCACCATCACTCGTATTATGCTAATAGATTTCAACGGGTTCGATAGATCTTAACAAACCAATACATTACATAAGACCACACAACATACAACACTTACAGACACACACTCTAAGTCAAACACAAAACAATGATTTAACAAAAAGTAAAATAAAAGAAAATTCAATCGATATAAATTCTACTTAACAAAATCGTTTAACCAAAGATAAAACGTTGTTGGAGAAACAGAAATTCTATGGTTAGACGTAAATCATCACATCTAAAAAGAAAAAACAAAAAAAGAAAGAAAGCAAGATGTACAACTAAATTAACATAATGCAACTTATTGAAAAGAAACTAAAAAAAAAAAAAAACATATGAAATCAAACTATAAAATAACAAACTCTTGCAACAGCATTTACAATAAAATGATAATTAAGAATTTATTCAAGTAAAATGAGAAATCCAGAGAGAAAAAAATCATAAATCAATAATTCTAGGAATAAATATCAAAGGATTTTGCAACATCATGCCTACTTAAGTAGATTGAAAATACGTTAACAAAAAAAAAAAAAAAAAAAAAAATTAAAAAAGGAAAAGAAAACACCACTTCAAAGTTGCTTAGAAGCATAAATATACACAAAACAAAGGTAGGATCGTTTATAATCGGCTGTAGTGGGTTTTGTACAGCCTACACATAAATATGAAATAAGAACATTTTTACTTACCATCTGTCTTACTTAATTTTTAGCGATTCGTATATATTTTGCTAGCAAAAGATTTTTGAACGAATTTTGTTGCGCTTTAGAATTTCTTTTCTTTAATCAAATTACAACTAAGCTGTTAAGACGCTTTTTTAAAATTTCGTTTCCAAAGTCTATATGAAAGTAGATCATTGATAAGCAAAATAGCAAGAGCACACATCTCTCTAAGCAAGTACACACACCTTTCAGCGATTTATTTCTGGTATCAATATGTATGACAAATTCAGTGTTGTACTGCGAAACTAGACTTTTGTTCTTTTGAGGGTATGAAAATTTATTACAATTTATATGAAATCTCATTTTGAACAAGACTGCTGTTTGGTGTAATCGATGGAGAATAAGTCAGTTTTATTAATATTTTAACCGACATGCGAAAAGCAGGACATGTGTTTTTTGTATGTTTTTTAAACTCGGGCGATAAGTTGTTCCCCCAAAAAATATTTATTAGCGAATAACTACACCATTTGTTAAATGATTTTCATATTTTTTTTTTGTTTGAACGGGTTTGCTTTGAATTTAATTCCTGATTTTTTTTTGGGAACTCGGTGGCAAGATGCCAATATTGTTATGGACTCTATTTGTGAACCGATATTGAACATTTTTAAGGCAAGAGTTATTTTCGAGAAATCAAAGTAACATACATTCTTACGCATGTATTAGTTTGAGGGTAGTGTTGGCTGAAATGGGTAGACACACAATAACTTAGGACCTGGGTTCGTTGTCTGTCTGAATTTCTCTGGTGTACATTAGTGTGGCATGGTATTAATTGTTTTTGTACTGTTTAACTAATGAATGCAGCGCACTGGTCACTAAAAACTTTTCCAAGCTTATGTATGGAACATCGCCCTCCTTCGTCGATTAGCAGAATCGTCGGCGAAGTAAAACATCTAATAAAACGACTGCTCATGTCGCTCAAAATTGTTAATGTGTCTAGTTAACACCAGAGGCGCTGCAAAAAATTAACAAGATGCGCAATAGCAGAGTTGTAAAAGAATTAGGGCTGCTGGCCTAAATTCTGGCATAACGCATTGCATAAGTAGGGGTCGTCCCCTGAGCACTGTTCCGATAAAAAATATTTTAACTTGTGTTGAACTTTCGTTCAGTAGATTGGCGTAGACACAAACCTTTGATCAAACCTATTTAACATTACATGATATTTAACAAAGGTTTGCTCGAAATATTAAAAGATTTGCACTGGAATTAAATCTGTGCCGATATTTTGTAACTTGTTAGAAGTTGTTTTAGAGTTTTTCTTTCTTCAATAAATAGGATCGTTAGTATAGTTTAAGAATACTTTAAGAATAACAAACGGATCAACAAACTCCAACCATTTTATCTTGTGATGAAGGGCACAAAATGAGAAACATGCAACAGTTCCTTATTTTTTTCTAGTTAAAATTATTTGATTTTTTTTATTTCTGTTACCAAAACACTATAACGAAAAAGGAATACGTTTAGATGATGGTGGAAGGTAATAAAAAAAGAGCTAAAGAATAATAAAAAGAGGTTACCAAAATTCAACCAGCAGATGTGCCTTTGGAAATACTTTGAAAGTTTGCCGCTATTAAGATGAAAAAAAAAAAATAAGAGTAGAAATTGTTTTATTATTTTTTTGTGTTTTATTTCTTGTGTTTGTCGTTTATAGACCACATTTGCCACAAGAAGTAGAGGAATACTAAAGAAGAAGATGACTTTCGCTTTTAAATAGCTACAAAATAACACATACAAACGTGTATGCAAAGGAAACTAATAACGTGTTTTGCCAATTGCCAGATATTTGGACGATTTTCGTAGTGGTCCAGGGAATTCTCTTGATTCTTGTTAAGACGTGGGAAGTTTTGTAACAATATTCCTACGACTGTTTGAAATGGGCTTGGTTCATTATGTTATCTAGTCTTAAGCACATTTTTCCCAAATCAAAAATATTTGTTCAAAATGTTGATTTCTTTATTACCAGGGAAACCGGAAATATGCCTTCAAACTGTATTTCATGCGCAGTTAATATGTAGCAAAAACTTAAAATGATGATCCCAAAATTTAAAAAAATATGGTATTTTAGATGAGACATTCAAATCTGTTTCATTTCTAGCTCGTTATGATTATTGAATTCGCGTAAACGCTGTCAGCCTGTTCTTTCTTCTATGGGACATTCAGATACCTAAATAATTAGAAGACTAAAATGTTCCCTAATATTCCAAATATGGTTTTAATTTTTCCTCCCTGAAATAAACAAATGTCAGCAATAAATTAATTTAATTTCACAAAATTCGACTGTCCTTTCCGTTCCATGAACTAAAAATAAGCGAACATTCAATTAGAAATTTTAAATCTGTGACTAAAAAATACCCTAAATAAATTTTGTAGTTCGAAATAAGCAAAATTATGCTAAAAGAAGCAAAATATGCAAAAATATGCACCAGAAATATATCGCTAAAATGAAGCAAAAATGATGAGTTGTAAATAAAATCGGAATAAATCAGAAAATTGAGATCAAATTTTAGAAAAAATGTCTATATAGTGAAAAATTACTAAAAAAATTTATTTGATTCCTTTTTGAAAAAGTGGATATTCACATACAAAAAAAAAAAAAAAAAACCAAAAAAAAAACAACCCAGACAAAAAAGCAAGAGTACTACAAAAACTAAAAAAATATTTGCTATCTGCGTTATAGTCCAAAACATGCAATATTAAGCAGTAAAAAATTAAATAGGCAAAAAAATAAGCGCTGAAAAATTGATGCCCGACGAATTAAAAAAAAGAAATATTAGCTGTGAATAAATAATTTATTTGAGTGAATAAACATCCAATTGCATAGATGTATGCTGTTTGCCTGTTTATCACTACTCAAATTAATGAATAGTTCTAAAGAAGCGATAGTACACGACTACTAGTACCTTAAGTTTGTATCTAGAATCTATCATTAAGTATCTTAGTTATGACAATTGGCCCAACTTCAACACAAATGGAAGTTTTCTTTTGACAAGTTTTTATTTTCAATAATCAGGTAACCTTTCAATACTCTCGTATTGCAACATTTATATAATTTTTATTTTCATTTGTTTATTTTCTGTGTTGGGATTCTAATCCAAACACAAGTGTCTTTTAGACACAACCCGCACAATTTTTTCAACTGAAAACAAAATTTTATGTTTTTAGATTCAGTTCATTCGAAACAACCCTTTTTGTTGCAGTTATTTTCTGCTCTCTTCTTTTTTTTTTTGGTTGTGGCAAGCTAAAGCTTCTTTTAACAAGAAGAATTTCGATTTTAGTTCAAGGATTTCATTGTCTACTTCTTTGTTCTTGTTTTGTATCGAATTTTTGTTGATTCTTAGATTTTTGCAAGATGTTTAAATATTTCAGTGCTTTTTCTTGACTCCTTTTTTTGTCGAGCAACATTATACGATACTTTTTTCGTTGTTGTTTGCTAAAAATAATTCGTACGTGTCGGCGTAATTTGATATTTTACTTTGAAAAGTTTAACAGTTTATTTTTTATGTTCTTTATTAGACCTTAAAATTTAGTCAAGTTTTTGGAGCAAAATTTTTTATTCTTTAGGTTTTTTTTATTTGGGTATAAAATTTTGTCAAAAAACATTTTGGTAATAAAAAAGAAGTTTCAGTTTTTTCTCCTTATGTTAGTTATTGATTTGGCTTCTGCTAAAAATTTTGCTGGTAATGATGTTTATTTTCTTTTTCTTCTTCTTTTGGTTGGTGGAACAAAATATCACATATAATACGATCCCTTGCTATGTTGTAGCAAACAGGCTACTGTTATTTTTGTTTGAATTTTTAGTGTTTTTTTCATTATGTTAACTTTGATTTTTGTTAATTGGTTTTAAGTTTCGTTTTTAGTGCATCTTGAGCTGTTGCTTAGTATTTCTTTTAAGTTTTTTTTTTTTTGCTTGACGGCATCATTATTAACCAACCGGAAGCATTACACACTTGATGAAGTGTGTTTATTTTAATGGAAATTTTTATATATATTTTAATGGACATGTTACTTTGAATACAGTTTTAAAAAATCTAAAAATTTGTTGTAAATTTTGAAATTTACCAAACACTTGATAAAAACTAATAAAACTCCTTAAATATGCAAAATTTTGCTCAAAAAGGGTAAAATATGCAAAAACTGCCAAAATATGCACTAAAAAAATTAGCCAAAAGTCTTAAAAACTACTGAAATGTATAAATATTTAGATTTCGTCTACATTCATCACCAGGGAAAAAACATGCTATTGCATATTTGCGGTTTCCCTGGTAAATATGTACAACTTCAATAAAAAAACCAAATAATCTAACTAAAATAATAAAATAATTTCATAAAGATGTTGAAACAAATAGCGTCAAAATAGTACAAGACTTTCATTATATGCCATTCGAAAAATCTAATTTGACATATCAAGTTCAGCTGTTACAAATTAATCTATTACAAATTAGTGATGAAACTTTAAGGGATTTGGGCACTGGCGGTTTTAGATCCAATGAGAATGGCAGCACTTTGGAAGATATAAGTATCTTGCAAAAGCTTCGAGAAATTGCTTTTCAAAAAAAATATGTGTTCTAAAACACACAGTAAAAAATTTTCACATTTTTTTCGTTAAAAATCTGAATCTTTAACTTGATGAAAAATATCAGTACAAATTTATATATTTTAGAAGGTGTATTTTTTCTTTAATTTGAATTATTGTTTGTTTTTTTCTTTATTTTAATTAAATAAATGCATTGATTTTAAAAGTTAATATGTGTTTTTCTTTTACACAAGTCAGTTTTCGCAAAGGCCCAAAATTTTTATTGGTTGCGTTAACCGAGGTTGAAATGTAATGAAAAAATTCAACGTGAACTCTTATTAGATAAAAATGTTTATTGAACAATCAAAAGATTTTAAAATACTCAGATACTTTTGTATATTATTGCAGGGCAGTACAAAGATGTTAAAAAAATATTGGAAAAGCTAAAAACTTATTTGCTGGTTGTGAATTGAACATCGATATATTTTATAATTTATTTTAATACTTTTTCGAGTTCCCCTTTTTTTAGTATTTCACTTTTCTTTTAAGATTTCACACAATCAACTTTCAGTTACACAAAAACCCATTAAATTTTTACAATAAAATTTAACATTTATTTAACGTTGTGCTATAAAACTAGTTAAACAACGAACATCAATATTATTATTGTTATTATTGCCACACAGATTCCTTAAGGCTGTTGGAAAATTCGAATATGTACAAAAAAATAAAAAAATAAAGCCACCACATAAATAAATGACTATAAAGCCAAAGTATGCAAAACTAAAGGTAAACACGTAAAATAAGTTCAAGTTCAAAGTTACGACCAAATAAAATAAAATTAAATAACGTCACACTCACACAAATATTATAAAATGTGAAGCTGGCAGAAAAAAAACAAACTGAAAAAAAAAGGAATACAATCCTACAAGACTAACGACAAACATCTGGTCCCAGAGGATTTTCAACTTAAGACGACAGTAAATGTCTCTCTGCGAGTCTTTGGCAAATGTGTGTGGTTTGTTTTAAGTTTTTCGATTTGTTGACTTTTTTTTTCATAAATGTTTTTTTTATTTATTTCTTAAGATGAAAATTAATGAAACAACATGGTACATGGACAACGGCTTGTAACCAAACATCCGTAGACCATTCCATAGCTTAATTCCTTTGTAGCCAACCCAGAGGCGGGAGGCTAATGAAATCGAGGCAATCAACACATGAAGGAATTGGCAAAAGTAAACCACTGCGCATTTTAATATAATTGCATTAAGAAGGATTGTAAGTCAAGTTGTTTTTGTTTTTTATTGTTATTTCAAGCGCTTTACGCCCGTATCCAACAGTTATTGTAGGTTTGTTAAGTTTGCCCTCTTGTTGGTTGTTAGCGGCAATTGCGAGAGCATGGAATTGACCCAAAAATACTTAAGCCGAAACATATATAAGAAAAATAGGATAATAGTCCCGTTATCATAAAAATCAATAAACAGTAATGTTATTCTCGCGGTTAGATTAAAAAAATTGAATTTGTGTACATAAGATATTCCACTTATTCTTAGCCTTAACGATTAAGATGTGGTGATTTCCAAAAACAACGTTGTGTTGTTTTTCTGTGTATGCAGAGAATCAATTTTAAGCGAATTTTTCCTTTGGAACAGTGACCATGTCTAACTCCCCCAGGGGTATACGTTTTAAATCTTGATGATATCCACTGCTTATTGCTGCGCTTTCTAGGAAAAAGTAAAATTGTATTTTCCACACATTACCTTTGGCTAATTACCCATAAAACTCATATGTATGTTAGATTGAAACAACAGAGCAACGGAAGGAAGAAAGTAAAGTATGTAATTTATTTTAGTCTGGTAGAAGGTGAAAATGCAACTAAGATCTCCCTCAAGACCGAAGTCGATAGAAAGTTAATCCGTTGGTGTTCTCTTTTTAGGTTTGACCAGTCACCTAAACAGGTAGTAGGGCGTCCGGTAAGCCGCTCAGGAGAGGGTAGACACTCCCATGAAGGTAGAGTTGAATATGCTGGCAGCCATCGCTCTGCCCTCGATGTGTGCCCCCGGGGTGACTCGGTGGTGCTTGTGAACACATATATTCACACGGTGTAGATAGCACTGTGGACTTAAAGGCAGGTTCCCACATTAATCTGTGGGAACATCTGACCTTGACTAACTTCCCAGGGTGACCTTTTACATTTTGATGATATCCACACTTTATGCTGTGCTTTCTGTGTAAAAAGTAGTTGGTTTGTTTTCGGACTTTGCCTTTAACAAATTTCTCAAAAAACTTATACATATTTCACCACCCAGACTATGATACGACAGAGCATAGAGTAAACTATGCGGGTCTGGTAGAAAGTGAACCAAAATCGAAGGTCGTAGAAAATACATATATTCTACAATAGTGCACGGGAACCGGTTGTAGGCATTATTCCGTCAATAGTTGTTAGTTACGTATCATCCAAAGAATCAAAAATCACTGTAAGCTTAAAAATAATATAAAAGACATCTTAATCATATAGAGTACTAGATATTCTCTGCAACCTTTATGTGCAACATATTTTTTTATATACTTAGTTCCTGGTAGTATTCAGCTGTTCAGTTAGTTACAAAATTGTCATTAATTCATGGTGGTAGGTTAAATTGTGATGTGATAAACCGCCTTCTATAAATTGCTTTGGTGGCTTAAAGCCAGACAAAAAAAAAACAAGAAAAAAAAACTACAACAACCAACTAAGAAGAACATAAAAAACATCCACAGCTTGAATTTGTGCTCCTTGAGTGTGCTGGTAATGTAATCAAGGGACCTGCCTGCTGCTTGACTTGTTAGTTGAATAGTTGCTTGATTTGAGTGGTTGCTCAATAAGAAAAAAAAAACAATCCTCCAACAACCAGCAGGATGATGGTTTTGAGAATTTAATTTACGAGTTCTTAAGCTTAAAGAATTTATCTGAATACAAAAATGACACAGACATTCAGACAGAAATGCGATCAGATGAAACAAGAAAAAAAAAACTCATCTATAAATGCCTGGTAAATTATGATCCACACTTGCTGTAATAGAAGGGTTTTAAAGTTATCTTTTGCATCATTTCTTTCCCTGTTTTATTTATTAGAATACAAAATGTTACAACACTATTAAAATGATTACGCCACCATCTTTACGCCACCTGACTTTTACATGATGGTTAACATTTTATGCTTTTAAAATAATAATTTAAAATTTCCAATATTTACAAGTGATTAAATAAAACTTATATGTCTGTGCTAAGCATTGAACTCGTGCGGTTTCAAGTTATTGTGGTATTTTATAAAAGTTATTTTACTGAGTGGTCCAATGCACACCTATTTGGTTACCGTCTTAAATTAATTAAAAAATCCACTGAAATGCTAATCATTTGCATAATAACAGATTAAATGTCTTATTTCTTCTACTGTAAGGTGATGTACATGGTATGTAGTTTGGGCTGATAAATATTTTGTTTGGTAATGTTAATTAATGGCCTAGTCTTCGCTGGCAAAGTTTGTGCATCAAAAATAATGTGCTTTTATTTTATTAAGTCAAATATACACCGAAAAATAAACAAATTAAGAAAAACAAATATTCAATTAAAAAATTAATTAACTCTTAAACCAATGACGTATTATCAAGTTTAAAAAAAAGTATTGAAAAGTCGCCTACTCATTGTTTTATAAGGAAATAATATCAATTAAAATAATTTTTGATTCAATTAAAATATTAATTGAAAAGAAATTTTTTTCTGATTAAAAATTTAATTGAAAAAAGTATTCTTTATTTTAACACTGTCTAAAAATTTTAGGAGAATAGAGAGATTATTTTGCAGCGTTCACTAGTCACTGCAAATTTGACAACCATGCAAAGCTAATGATATCAACGTACCGTGAATTCTCTGGAAGACCAACGAATGACATTTGTGGGCTGATCAGTCAGTTTCGTCAGTTTGTCCGACCTGGCGGAGGTCAAAATCGCTAAAATTAACTCCTTCATCAGGAAATGTGGATTATTCCATAGCTATCCATTCCCCTTACGACAGCATGCGATAACAACCATTCTCCTTATTTACGGTGTTTTATTCACTCTCTTTTTTTAAATTATTTTCTTTTCCTCTTTTTCTTTTCCATTTCTGCTGCATCCACCACAAAGGAAACTAACGTGGTCTCAAGGGTGCAGTTGCAGCCTTCTTAACGTAACCTTGAGATACTTCCTAATAATAATAAAAATTATTTGACTTAGAAGTGAAATTCTTTTAATGATTTTAATCTCTGTTTTAAATGCAAACTTTCTCCAAATACCCACTCAAGAATCTTTTCGTTTTTATTTTAATTCATATCTTTCTCATAAGTACGTCTGATCTCTGCATAACAATTTTTCGTCGTCTTTATTATTTAAGTACATGGAATACTAGAAACTCAAAACCATTCAAAGTTAATTTTGTATCAAAATAAAAATAGCATTCAAGTTTTATTTAATATATTCAAATGATTCACACATTCCCTCATTCATTCACTAACTCGTAGTTTATTGAATTATTTTAATATTTTTCCAAAGACATTTGATATTTTATTTTCGAATTTAAAGTAATCCTGTTTTAAAAAAAACAACGATTAAGACTTTTGAAACGTGGGCGTTTCTAATTCCACTTTATTTGCAAACCGTTGGCTGGTTGTCTCTTTATTTCTTTAAATTTATTATACACGATTTCTATTGTGTTCTTATCAAATCTTCTTATTGAAGTCTATTATTTATAAAAACATATTTTGATCATACATATATTTTCTGTCATCTCTCTTTATAACATTTAAAATGGAAATATATTAATTTCATGTTAAAGACTTGATGTGTGTGTGTGTGTGTGTTTGTCATATTTACGATAAAAATATGCGCTGAAATACAGTAGTTTTTTTCTTTAAAATATCTGCGTAGTTTGCATAACAATAAACTGATTTGTTTAAGAATGAAAAGATAATGAAAGAAATAATTTTCTATTTGTGATGTTTTGATCAAAAATTGTAAAAAATGACAAACTGGCCATTAACGAAACCAACAAAGCAAAACTTCATTCATTCATAAATTTATTATTAACAAGTGGCGGCAACAGTTCTCTACGAAAGTTTATTTTTGTTATTAAACGTTTGATTTAAATTTATTAAAACAAAATTTAAAGTGTTCAATTTTAATAGAAAACAAACTATCATTTCTAAAATTTTGTATATTTGTTTGATATACATTTTGAGGAGTGTCATCTTTGTGAATCGTCGAACATTTTACGGGCTTTTAATTGTTCTTGCTTTCAAATATATTCAAATTTCTTCTAACTTATTAGATATTTTCACAGAAATTATTCAAATTAAAAATTATATGATTTGCTTTTCTAAAAATGTGCCATAGTGCGGCGGATAGCAATGACCTGCAAGTTGCTTAACTTTTTATATTATTTTTAAATTTAGTATAGCGGCATTATGTTACTTTTATATTTAAAATGTATTGTCATAATGTTTTAAACGATTATAAAAACTAAACATGAAAATGTGTTAATTAATGATTTTTTTAAATGAGAAACTGAGATGTCAGGTGTAAAATAGTTAGTTTTAGTAGCATTTTATTATAATTGTAAGTTAAAATTTCAATATTTTTTTTTACTTTAATTTCCATAAAAGATTTGTTTACAAAATTCAAAATATAAAACTGCTTAACTGTCCTTTTTTTACTTAACTTCACAAAAAAAATCTATATACTCTTCACTTGTGGCCCACGGAAAAGCGAACTTGTGACCGACCACCAATAAGATATTGCACACCTAAAACTCCTTAAATAACTCAATTATACCATAATTTTTGTCTCACGTTACATTCTCACCTGATATTTTCTCTCTCCAAAACTAACGTATGCCAACATCTAAATTGTAAATACATGTATGCTCCCCTTGTCTTTCATAAGCTAATGATCATAATTTAAATTTATTTATACAGAATTTTGTAAGCAACAAATAATTCGCAAATACTAAAGATACAATTTGTTGTTAACGTAACAACTTACAACATCATCATCATTCTTTCACCCCAACATATCGAACAAGTACACGAGTATTAAAAAAAAATCAATAAATAAGTACGATCATGATGATTATTGCCCACGCACACATTAATTGCGTTCATCCGTCTGTCGAATAAACAGTCTGTTAGGTTTATCCTCTGTCTATTTGTCTTTTATGGTATATTGCTGTTTGTCCGTCCGTCCGCCTGATTGTCTTTTTATTTAGTCTATAAAGTAATCAAAAATACCCCAGGTGTACAATAGTATGTGCAGTATTTTTAACCAAACAGGCAATCAAGAAAAAGGATACTGATACAAACAGACACCACTCAGTGGTGAATGAGTGGCCAGCAAATAAAACAGACGCCGCCGCCACCGCCAACAACACCACGCAGAGTTGCTCAAGGGTCAGACCAAAAGTAACAACGAAGAAGATGAGAATGAGTAAAATCACAAACCCCCATCAAGTCAATAACTACATTTATTAAAAAAAAAAAGAATTAAAAAAAAATAACAAGAATCAGCAACAATTTTACTACGATACCAAAAAAAAGAGCAATATATCGAATTGGCAAGCAAATGATGTAAGTTGTTGTTAAAAAAAAAAATAACGAGATTTCAAAAGTCGTAAAACATAAATAAATCCCTGTGTTGGCAAAAAAAAGTTGGTTAGGTGAAAAGCCATGAAGCGCAAATTGCACATTGGAACTTATTTCGCCATATATTTGAAAGTTATACCGTATTTACACTATGCAACTTTGGTGACAGACAACTGCTTTTTTGCAATAAACAAGACCGAGAATAAATATAAAATGTATAGATTTATACACTATCCCTTAATATCAATATTGCATGCAACAATGGTTTATTGGAGTCACATATTTTAAATAGATATGTATGTATATATGTATGTACATTTCATATTGACATGTTGCTTGCTAGAAACTTTTTGTTAGGGTTTAAAAAAACTAATATATTTACTAAAAATTGCCCTCATATTTCATAATTTTATGTGAGAACTAGAAAAATATTTACCTGATAACAAATACATTTAAAATTTTATAAAAATAAAATCTACACTTGCAAACTAAATATCTGCCAGAAATGATAATGAAAATAAATTCTCTGTTGCTCAACAAAAATTTCTTGTCAATGAAAAATAGCTATCCATACAAAAATACAAAAAAAAACACATACGCAAAATTTTTCTTTCAAACAATATGTCGCTATAAAAAATACTAAACAATAAAATATATGCCATTCCAACCAAACACAACTTCGACTATTATCACAAACATGGCGATCCTAAAATATATATTTTTTTATATATATATTTTTTTTTAATTAGGACCAGCACTCAGGGGATGACCCCTACGTATGCAGTGCACTGTGCCGGAACTCAGAGAGAGGGATAGGAATATAGATGCTGCTTTGCGCGTTATGTTAATTTTTAAGGCAGTGCTGAGGCGCCTCCGGTGTTAAGTAGAAGTATTAATTTGGTTAAGCCGTATTAGCAGGCATTTTATTAATTGTTTTACTTCGCCGATGTTTCTGCTAACCGACGAAGGAGGGCGATATTGTGTACATTAGCTTGGATAGCAGCAATTGCTGTCGGAACAGTTTTTTAGTGACCAATGCCTTCATCACTTAAATAGTCCGAAAACAATTAATACAATGTCGTCTCACTAACGCACATTAGAGAAACTAATGATGTTGATTGAATTGCTCTGGCCAGGGTTTGAACCCAGCCCCAAGTAATTGTTTGCTTAGTACTCAATGCGCTAACCACTTCAGCCAACACCACCCTCAAAAAAATATCAAACCTAAATATGACTCAAAATATTCTTGGATTCAGGAATAAATTATTTTCTGAACGACAAAAAAAAAATTGTATTGAACATTGCAGATTCCAAGAATTTTTAACGACTACACATTCATAAAGCAAAAAAAGCAGTTTTTAATATAATTAATCTTCACTTCATCCCATTGTGCATGGTGTGACGGCTTATTTGCCACAAAAATAAATCTACAAACGAGGTAAAAACAAGTGAAAAATTTACGCGATTTGTGAGGTAACTTAAGTGCATCACCATCATCGAACTTGTCGGCGTCGCTTTCGTTGCAACGTCTTCAATTCTACTGCATGTATGTACGATATGTATGTATGTTTGTGTGTTTTTGCCACGGGTGACGATGAAGATAATGATGTGGAATACAACAACAACAGTAAAGTTGATGATGATGATGGTTAGTGGTTGATATTTACGTTAATCCATATGAAGAAGATGATATTTTTACCACAAAAGACACAATAATGTAGAAAATGTTAAGCTTCTGGTGGTTATGTACTTACGTATGTATGTGTATGCGTTTGTATTTTTTTTTTTTTTGTTACTGCTATCGCCGTCGTGAGCCCAATTTCAATATACAAGTTTCAAACAAACACAAAATATTGAAATGACGTGAATGCCACCAACTGTGGAAATTGTGCGTATGCACATATTTTTTTCGCAATATTTTTTATATATTTATTTTGAATTTATTTTTTTTGTTTATGCAAATCCTTTACACGAACATTGGTTTGTATAAATATTTTTAGTTTTATTTCTTTGTGGCTATTTCTTTAGACGCAAAACATGTTAACAACACAACCGGCTGAATGACTGACTGTTTGTATGCACGACTGCAAGTATGGCTTTTTGAGTGAATGTGTGCGTTTGTACGTGTGTGTTTAGTTTTGTTGGCGGTGTTGGCGTCAATGGCATAAGCCATTATAATTGTGGTAACACCAACGATTGCCAGTTGCAGACAACATCAAGAGAATATTAAATATACGATCCATGGTTATGGAGATTAAATGAGGTGGCCAAACGAATTAGAAATTTCATAGGGAATTTATAGAAATAAATCCTCACACACACGCACAGAAATATGTTTCATTTAGCAAACAAAAATATTTCGAACAGGCTTAGAAAAGGATCAGCACGAAAAACATAGCTCCCAAGATCCTAAAATATCAAAAACTATCAAGACGTAGAGTTTTGCGCTGAATTCGCAAGGTAAAATGAATGATATTACGAGAATGTGTTATGAATAGAGAAAGTAGATACATACGATCAAAATGTTTACCTATTTCTAATTTTTTTAAAGCTTTGGTATCGTTTTTTATACAGAAGGATGCACCTAAATTGCAATAATTATGGAAGAATTCAAAATGATAAAGAGGAGGAGGAGGAGACTATTCTTCATCTTCCATTATCTCTAGCATTTAGAAAAATGTATCCTTGATGGTTTTTACTCGGCGGCAGGGCAGCTCTAAATGAATAATTAGTTATTTCATTACAAAGACATCGGTTTAATGGATGCCAGTGAGTCATCCCTTAAATTGTAAATTAAATATAATTTATACATATTAACTTCTTTTGCTTTTGTCTGGCTTTTTTTGTAAAAAAAAAATACAATGCCACTGTTAAAAAAAATCCTACACGGTAGTAAATAATTTTCTAAAATTTTTGAAGTCACCTGGTCACCTTTTACTTGACGCGTTTTGCTAAATCAAAGTGTAAACTTTAAACTTTTATACTCGTACCATGATGCAAATAGCAATGAAATGCGTTAAGATTTTCAGTTTCTGCTTAAAATCGCAAACGACATCATCATAATATATTTACACGAGTTGCTGTAGAGTGGAACTTGCGAATCAACTTGGCGTAGGCTGTATTAGCATGATGATGATGGCGGTTGGTTGCTATGTTGGCTTGTACATACGTGAAATATGGTCTTTTGGTTGTTATAGACCAGATGTGTATTTGCATACAAACTTGCTGTAGCAGTTTTTGTTTTTATTGTTGCTGCTGCATGCATGCTTAAGTGGCACGACAACTGGCACTTATACCCTGAGAAGTATCTAGATGATGACGATGATGATGATGGTGATGAAGGCGAGGAAGAATAAAAAAAAACAGTCGAAATAACTATGCTGCAGTTTATGCTTTTCTTCTTGCTATATTTGTTGTTGTTGTTGATGAAGAGGATAATGCTGATGTTGTTGTTAAGTGTCTCTTCTTCTTTTTTTTACTTTCTACTGCTTCTTCTGCTGCTGTTGTTCTTGTTTTGCACAGATTGCAGACTAGTGGCGCTGATGAAGATGATGTCGTTGGCGATAGTAAGAGCATGGATGGATGGATGGTGAGCCGGTTCTAGCGGTGTCTGTGGTGGCAATTCAGCTCTTGCGTTATTCACACATGTATGCATGCATGAATGCATGCTTGCATGCATGTGCATATTGTTTGCATATGAAACGTGCTATTAATGTTACATTGAATTTATATGCATGACATTTTTCGTTTATTTGTTTTCCCAACACAGCAACCCAAAGTACCAATCATTGCTAGACAGCCAGCCATACAAAGACACAAGCAGTCATACTTAACTAATCCAAACACCGCCGACTATGGTCATCACTACTGCCAAAATAAATAAAAAACAAAACAACTCAAGCAACCATTTTTGCCTCAAAAACAAACCAAACGAAACAAAAGGGAGGCAAATAGATAAAGATTTTCCATCTTTGAAACGCAAGTAGCTAAATGTCGAAATAATTGAATGGCTATTATGTTAGAAGATCCAGAGTTAGTTAGAAAAACAAAACAACAAATAAATTGTAGTCCCGAAAAACAAACTCTGTTTTTTATTTATGTGAAAATTGGAAAAACAATTGTTTGTACTGTATGTCTTGCTTGTATGTTTTTTGTTTTTGTTCTTGTTATTGTGCAATCTGCTTTCGCTTTTAAAAACTTAGTTCTCAATTGTCGGATTGGTCGTGTAGTTGTGTATACTCTGGTTATAACAATTCTAGATCTATTGTTAACACATCTTGGCCATAAAAAGCACCTTTCGAGCTTAAAGTTAAATAAAACGGAAAAAATTGCTAAAAAGACAAACAATACCGACAATCCTTATTGTTATGAGTATGTACACTACAGCCGACGCTGTTCCTTGGACAAAACGTGGTTGCATGCATCTGATAAGGCACATTTGTGGCACACAACACACAAAACTAACTACCAACATGAGTAACTAAGCCAACTACTACTACTAAACTGCTGCTGTATGCACCTACACGTATTGCAAGAGTATTCAAAACTACTACTAGTAGATATTTTCATACTTAAAATATTGTTTGCAACACACACACATACACACACAAAGCAACTTTGTTTAAACATTACGTGGCTGCCACATGTATTCTGATTGCATGAAGCTCTGAAGGATTTATTTAAATTTTCCAAATGCGTTGTTCATGTTTTCGGTCTTTTTTTCATTTCGAATTTGATGTGTCGTTTTATTTTAATTTTTTTTTGTTCTTCCTTCTTACTGCAGAAAAGATTTAAACCATACTTTGGGGCTGTGCACATATTACGTAACGCTGTTTTCAGAGATTTTATACACACACCCCCCCCCCCCCCCCCCATCGCCACCCATAACGCTTTTTACTAATTTTTCAGTACACAATTTTCAATCAGTAACAAATCCTTAACCCCCCTTGAGCGTTACATAATATGTGCACAGCCCCTTTCACACGACTGCCAAATGTATTGATAATATTGCCTAAACTCGTAGTGAGAACGTTCTGTTAAAAAAATAGGGGCCTCTATTTATTCAGTCATAATGGCTGTATTGGGAGTAATTTAATCTGACGACTTGGAATATTGTTCACTTTGATAAAATTAAATCTTTTAAGAGGAAGAACGGGATGGAGAGGGGAAAAGCAGAAAAGGTAGCTGTAGGGCTTTTTGAAGGTCGTGTGGTGCTTGACAACAAGGATCGTCCATAACAATTGCTTTTGCACTTCCCTTGCTTAAGATTATCAATTGGTAAACTGAAAGAAAAATTCAAAGAAAAAATTGATTGTTTTAACGAATTATTATTTCGTTCTAATGAATTCGTACGTTAAATAAATGAACATGAAAATGAATACGTAAAAACTTTTGTTTGCAAAATAGTTTTTGTCAGTGTATGGATCAGCTCTGATCTGTTAGTTTCGTGAATTTTTATGAGTAATTGGCTTAATATAATCTGTGCAAAAAGAAATCTCTGTTTTCCCTAGAAATCTCAGAGGCCAGACTGTGAGAAAAACATGAACTTCTCTAAATGTCAATATCTATCGTGCTTGACTTAACATGATTGAAAAATATCTCAGGCGCTAACGTCTTTAATTCCAAGATACAAATCAGGTTTTTGAAAAAAGTATCGAAAAAGTGATCGTACTAATCACTAGCTGACAAATCACACACACACACACACATATGTTTAACAACAAAAATATCGAAAATAGTCCAACTCCAACTACCCAGACATGTTTTTGTTTTTTTTTGCACTTTACAATATTTTCTTTAGCAAAGATTAATGTGCAAAATTAAAAATTCAAGGTCCGAAAAGTGCATAAAAAATGTGCATAAATATTTTGTGTTAATTCTTTTTTGTTTTTGTTAAGAAAAGTAAATATTTTTAAAAATGCATATTGGGTGGTCACTTCAACACTTCAAAGCTAAATTTACATAAAAAAATTAAAATTCCAATATATTCGTAAGCTAGAATTTTATTTAGTGCGCTCTCGTATTGTTCACTGTGTTGGTCTTTAAGTGAGTGATGAATGAATGAGTTGCACAGAAATACACTTCCTCTTAAATAAATTGAGTGAAAATTAATGAAATCATCGGGACATTTATAAACTATTTACTTGTCTAGCATTGACACTTTAATATGTGGGGCCAGAAAAACGTGCCAGAAGCTGCAAGTGTATTAGATGCATAAGTGGACGAAGTACTTATTGGTTTAGTTCACAAAAAAAAAAATAAATAAAAATAAATCGTTTAAGTTGACAGATTATGTAGTTTTTCGCAATTTGAATTTCAAGGTGTTCGTCTGATTAATAATAATGTTGAGAATGAATTTATTTGTTTTAAATATTTTGCTTGTGTAAAAGGTTAATCTGTCTGAGGTCCAGAAGAGTGTGCATGTAAATGTATCTTTATGTAAGTACACACAATATGATTTAAAAACTGCACTGTAATATTAAGTTTTATTCTAGTCAGTATTGAATAATCGTAGCTATAAATTAATTTTCGCATAAAGTTAAACTATTAATAAGAAATTAAGTAGAGAAAAGAAATTTGAATAACAAATATAAAAATGTTATATTTTTAATGTCAATATTCATGTTAACTTGAAATGGGCGGGTTATGGTTGGAAATTCGGATAAACTTCCATTTATATGGATTTTTTAATGGTGGATGGGATGGTAGTGACATTGGCCGTGTGAACAAAAATTAACAGGTTACTATAAATTTGTCTATCGCTGTTTAAGTGAGAGAGAGAAAGGCGGAGATAGAGAGCAATCATATGAGCGTGACATACATAAATAATTTATTACTTTCACTTTTATTTTTTAGAAAAAGGACTATAAGACTATTTTAATTTTTAAAAACATAAAACGCGTTCGAGCGTGCTTTTATGCTTCGGTAGTGCTTGTGGTGCGTGTGATCGCAACGCCCAGCTAGGCGTGCCACCAGAGAAACATTCTTGTTAGAAAAATTTTGGATTCCTTTTAAGGGAATTAAAAATGAAAAAAGCGAATATATGAAAGACGCATTTCGATTTTTTCTAATCAAACACAATTCGCGAAGAGATTAGCTTGTCTGCAGAAAACATCCTATTCCTCCTGACTAATAAGCTTGCCTATCAGACACGACGGAGCCCTAAGACATTTTTCAACCCCAACTACTTCATATAAATTTAACAAATTATTAAGTTTCATCTTTAACATTTTGCTTGAAGAAATCTCTTCCAAGTTGCTACTGCTTCTGAACACACAAACGTTATTGTCACAGTATTTAAAAATTAAAATATTTTAAAGCAAAACCTTTGCTTAAAAAGCCGAATTACTATAACATTTCAATTATTTTCTTTTCTAGAAAGTAAACTTGGATATCATGAAAATTAAATCTACAGAAAAAAGTAAATACACAAACGGACACACAAAAAAAAAAAAAATAAAGAAAAAGAATAGCATCGATACAATATGTGACCATTTGCACAAGAATAATAAAAAAAACCATGTGTTATTCGTGCCGTCGACTTCATTTTTATATTTTGCCAAGTAGCAAACTAAGCCACCTTAAACAACACCCGTTGTCGTGAACAAAAAAATATATAAAAAAAAGCAATAAACAAATGAAATTGAAGGTTGATTACAATAGAGCTAAAGCCGCCACAACCACAAACAAAATTAAAAATAAAAATATGTATATATAAAAAAAGTTTATAACGAACGAGGAAAAAAGTTGTAGTGTACCATCATTGGTCCCAAAATAATAGCGTCCGAACACAAAAAACAATATTGAAATCGAAAATATGAGAATCCAATTCCCCAAAGCTTTTACAATGACGTTACAATTGAAAATACAAAACGCATTATAATAAACAAAATAAAAAAAAAAATAAAAAAAAAATTAGCTCCAAAAAAATTTTGAGAAAAACGAGAAAAGGAAGTTGATAATATTTCGATTTGAACTCAAAATGATATGAAACGAAACAACAAAACCTGAAATAAGGAGTTGCAACAATCCTTTTGTTTGGTTGCTTTTGTAGAACAATAAAAATACATGAGGACTGCCAAAAACAGCATGCGACACTTGCGGAACATCCACAAAAACGTATTTTTTTTTTTTTTTTTTGGAAAAGATGGGTTACTTTAGAACAGTGTCGGGCGATTTTTGAAATGCTAAGCACGCGTGCTTAGCAAGAAAATTCTGTTTGCGCGACGTCGACACACGTATACTATAAGCATCTTCGTGTTGCTTATGAGAATTAACGTTCGGTTGTTGCTTTGTTATCATTTCGTCAAAGTAAATCAAACCAGTCGCTGATCAGCACTTGTTTGAGGAAGACCTCGCTTATAATTTTTTGTTTACACTCAAAGCAAAATGTTCAATGAAGAATGGGAAGATGATTTTTTTTTTTATAATTTTGTTTTTCTTCGAACTTTTTATTTTAATTATCGAATTTAATAAATTATCAAGCTTGGGGGCTTCGTTTTTAATAAATTTTATTTTTATTTATTATGTTTTCTAGATATTTCTTTACTTATTAAATATTATATTTTATTTCATTCGTTGTGTAACTAGTTTATTATTAAATGAATATTGTTTTCGTTATTATTATATTAACATAAAAAGTATTATTGAAAAAAAATTCAAATCAAATAAAAATACTAAAAGGCAAGAAATGTATTTTACTTTAGGCAACAGAAAAATTTTTCGAGTGTATAATTATTGACGTTCGTTCGTTTTTTTGCTGCTTCCCATACCAAAACATATGAGAGAGTATGTGTGTGCCCGACACTGCTTTAGAATCACAATGATTGTGGATACAAAATCTTCACAACTGACCACGTTTGTTTGTATGTATTTAGTCGTGGATAATATGGATGTTTGTATATATTTATATATGTATGTGTGTGGGGACGCTTGACTTGAGGGCAAACGGATGGTCGATTGAATCTACGAACATTTGGTAAGAAAATTTCATATGCAACATCAAAAAAGTTTTAACAATAATCATGCACGTTCACAGTTACAAAAGAAAACAAGAGAAGACAATTAAAAAAGAAAAACTCGAAAAAAATTCCCTTTACTACGAGGATTGTGTGTGTGTTTTAATTGAGGAAAAACACATAGAAATGAAAAATTGTTAGTAAAAGATTTTCAGTTAGTGCAGACAAGCAAAAATTTAAATAAGTTTTAAAAACATCTCATTAGGGTAGATACTAATGAGTATGTAATAATATCAACTATTTAACCAACTTTCTTTTAACGAAATAGAATACGAGAATTATTTTGTTGTTATTTCATATTTTTCTATCTCCAACGAAATTTAAAAGAGAAACAATCAGAAATTTGGAATTTCTTTCTAACCAAAATTTTATTTAACTGGCTAATTTAATATAAAAGGATGCAATATTTCTCTGATTCTATTTTGTTAAATAAAGTTGGTTAATATTAAGTTTTTGACTCACCTCGAACATATTTGCTACATCAATTTTCTATATTGGGTAGGTATTTTTTGATTTATTTTTTGGGAATCTGAAAGCTGCAGCGAGTGTGCTGAAAAATTTTATATGTTGATCGGTTTGTTTGTATTCATACATAATTAAATTTCTATTTCTAACAATTTCTATCAAAAGTAAAAAAGAAAATGAGAATCACCAATAACAAATAATTTATATTTATTATACATTTTTATGTCTCTAGAGTAAAGCTTTTTTAATGTCGGTAAATCCTTGCACATCCCTCCTTAATTTTGTTTTTAGCTTTACTTCGCTGCTACATGCGGAATATGTTTCAACGTAGTAAGAAGTATTAAATTTTGTTTGCAACAGTAACAAACACATACATTTATTTTATATCGCAAACAATAACAACAAAAGTTATCGGCAAACAACAGATTTGCACACAAACTACACACACACTTTTAAATAAAGTAACACCAATAATAAAAATAAAAATGATGGCAACATAATACACAGCAACATTGAAAGTACGACAGCAGTTGGCAATGGTCCGTGCGGCGCCAGTTGTGTCATATTTTTGTGGAATGTGCTGCTGTTGCTGCTGCTTATTGCCTAACTACCACACAAACATCCCCATGCATACACTCGCAAGTCGAATCACGCAGTCATGGTTAACTTTTAAACCATATATCCTTTACTATATGTGTTTGTGTGTTTGTATGTTTTTGTGCATAAGTATGAGTGTCAGTATTTGTTTGAATAATTTCATAACAAGGAACAATGTTTAACAGATATTTCACAAAAACAAAATAAAAAAAAAAAATATTAAAGAAATTACAAGAAGAAAACAAGTAAAAGTTTAATAAAGTTTTAAAATGATGACAACGAATTAACAATTCGCTGCTCGCGTGTGTTCTTTTAGACCTACCAGGGTAGACTGTACAGTTTCTTACTTGCAGATTGCAAACTTCTATTGTTCACTCATGCTTATTCTCCGTTTTTAGTTGTCGTAATAATTCTCATCTATTCCGTGAAGTTTTTGCATATACACACATATAAAATATGAGTATATATTTGTGATAAACAAAAAAAAAATAAAAAAAAAATGCATCGCTCAACAAGAGTAGTGACAATTATTGACCGATTTTTTAATTTATTACGTCCTCTGACATTTTAACTATTCTAACAAATTTCTGTGCTAAATTTCAATTGTTAATTGTAATAAAATTGTTGTCTGCAGATTTCTATGGGATTCAGCATCATTTCTTAATATATATTTTTTGACAGTTTTTAAGTAGACAGTTTTCACTTAAAGCAGATCCCTGTTTGTTAGGGAAATAACTGATTTAAACTCCATTTTTACAATAATATTGTTGTATGTGTTTAGTATAAAACTGAGCAAAACATGCCATAGATATAAAATGTAGCGCATAAAATTTTATTTTTAAATCAGAAGCTTTTTAAACTATTTGCTTTTGTTGTGCTGCAAAAGAAATGTGGCATGGTTTAATACCTTTGATTAGCAGATGAAGTGGAAGTAAAATAAAAAGTGCTACAAAAATATATTAAAAACGAGAAGTACAAACATTAACTCCAGTACCACACATCGACAATATCATCAGCAACGGTGGCAGCACAATGATTCTGCAACCAAACAAACCATACGGCGGCATTGGAAAAAAATAAAATAAAAAATTCCATGCAAAACAAGCAGTGGGCGCATTTGCAAAAAAAAAAAAAAACAAATTTTCCTTTTTGCATTTTTTAAATTATATTTTCATATTTGTTATTTTGTTTTGTTTTCCTAACCATACAACAAATGCCGCATGTTGCACTTACTTATCATGGACATATACATGTACATATGTATGTACATATTGTTGCAAACAACAAATGTGGCTGTTCGTTTTATTTGTTAATGCTGCATTTGTTCACGGTACTCTCAATCCTTTATAAATAAGATTGTATCTGTCTGTCCATCCATTCGTCCGTCTGTCTGTCTTTCTTTCTGTATGACCATTTTGCATCATTGTGTTAGAGAGTATGTATTCGTAGTAGAATCATGATGGCGATGGCGGCATTTTTATAAAATTTTCAAAAGAATCTAAAAAAAGAACCTCCTCATCAGCATTATCCATACCTATTTGTACACATCCTCATTCACATAATCATTGAAAGTTTGTTTGCTGGCTCTGATATTTCCCAATTGCGTATGACTTTTCCGTCGTTGCTGGTTGCGAGCCATCCAGCCAGCCAGCCATTCAGCACGTTCTCTGCTGTACAACCGCAACTACGAGTACAATATCCATAATAAACATCAATACCGTCTTGGAATTGCACAACTGTTGCGGTAATGTATGCCTTTTAGGTTGTGGTTTTATAAGTAGATGAATAATTTAAAACAAGTGATGATTTGGATTATCCCTTCTCTGCACATTTTGGAATTAGCATTAAAATATCAATTGCTAATTTGTATTATAAGCTTTTTTTTTAGTTTAGTTTCAGTTTTCTTTGCCGTCTTGATGGAGTCTATCGATAGATAATGAGATCTAGTAGTCATAAATCGAAACAACTAAACAAACAAACCTTAAGAAAAACAATGAGCTTCAATCGGTTTCTGTTTTTCGTTTAAATTTTTTTGCTTCAAATTCTTCTTTTATTCATTAAGGCGGTGTGTGAGTTATATAAAAATGCAGTTACGACAGTCTGTCTCTGCATAAAATATATATTCTGGAACGACGATTACATTATCTACCTCTAAAATGCATATCCAAGTATGTTGTATAATCTAGTCGTAACTTTACTGCAATTCAAACTGATAAATATTTATCTATTTGTATTGGGCTGACTGAATTCTAAGTATTTTTTTTTTTTTATTTTTATTTTTGCCGCGAATGAATCTTTTTGATTATTTGAAAATTCCTTAAGATTGATTTTCTTAAATTTAATTTTATCATTTGCAAATCAATTTTGTCCACTTTCGTGTGTGAGTTTTTGTACGTAACACCACATGGGAAGCAACAGAGTTGTATAATCTGAAAGTTGTTACGATGAAAAAGAAATAAATGAGCATACAGTGTAGAAGCATGCGATAATATTAAAGGGTTTTCTGATTGAACACGTTTGAATCTTAAATGTATTTCAATGAGTTTTTAGATAAATTTTTATTTTAATAAATATGTTTAACTGCATGCCATAATTAATTCTTAAAAAATGTTAATTAATTTGCTTTCATAAAATTGTTTCTAGGCTAATATACTATATATATATTTTTTTGTTTAGGGAGAAAAGCGATGACAACTCCACTACTTTTCTAGATCAATTTTCATTGTTAGTAGGCGCAAATACTAAAAAAAATGGCTTTAAACGTTCACCAATTTAAAAAAATTTATATGTATGTATATTAATGGCAATTTTTTAAATTACTACGAACTGCTTATTATAAATATTTGTTAATATTTATACAGGCTAAAGTTCGTAAATGTTAATAATCAGAGAAATATTAGGTAGACATTGTTAACATATGTATTTCGAGCAACAAAAGAAAAATTTAATACTCATACATCCCTTTTGTAGATTTTTCAACAGCACTGGCAGAATAGAACAAACGTTGTTTTCGGTAGAAGTCACTAAACCTCGTCAGTATTCATGTGCAATGCTTTCACGACTTGTTAGATAGCTTCGTTGAACGTCATGACATATTCTATTTATACTCAATTACAAATACAAATAGAATACGCGACTTATCACCACTACTAATTTTTGCTAGCTGGGGAGATTTTTTATTTTTGTTTTTATTTATTATCATATATTAAACATTACAGTGCTGCTTTTTCTAGTTTGTTCACGTGGGGGCAATTTTAATTTTTCACCTTGGAGACAATTTTCATGGAGTCTCAATTTTGCAATTTATTTTAAATGTAGTATAATTTACTTATTTTAATTAATAAAACAATAACAATAACTCATTTATTTTTATATTATTTTTTCCGATGCTTCGTTAGCTTTTTAAGGGATATATCAATAACCGTAAAAAAAAAAAATTAAAGAAGCTACCCATTATAAAAAAAAAAATAATATAAAAATAAAAGAGTTATTTGTTATTGTTATTTTTATATAAAAATAAGTGGATCTTCTACTCGAAAAAATACAGTCAATAATATAAAGAACAAGATCAAAGTAATTAGAACAACTAGTAAATAATAAAACCGCATTTATTGTACAAAATTTGTACATTGAGACCACAATAACTTTAATAACAATTTATGAATAAGGGGTTAAAAATATTAAAGCATATCAAAAAAATTTCCTAGAAACAATGTTGTATTCCAGAATTAAAAATATCCTAAATTGACAACGTTGATTGGAACATCTAATGCTGATGTTTTTAACTGTCTCCTCCACTTCCCAATGTGTTGAACATTTACACACATTTACAAAATGTGCTTAAATGTTCTTAAATTGTTCCACTCACAGTCTATAAACACTATTTTACAAGGTTTTCGTCTCAGATGATATTTTAAGTTTTATAATTGTATCCCTAACGATCCTTACGTCGGTCGGTTCACTTTTCGTCTCAGCTCTTTAAGCGGGGTGGTCGCCAACTCGAAACCTTCGCCATCAAAACTAAACGGCGCTAGGCCATAATATACAGTATTGCCAACTTTGTCGTCTTCTCTCTAGCCTCAGGCATTCACGACTGAAGTTAAGCGATTAACTTCAACGCTCTAAGCATTCGATAGTCTTATATTGAAAGTAACTATAACTTGATCGAACTATTATGAAAAATTTGGAAAATTAAGATATTTTAAATGTGATTATAAATACAGTTCAAACATCTTTCATAGCTTTTGACAAAATCAACTAATGTTTTATATTTTTTAATTATATTACAGAAATTACAAATATGTACTTAGGTAAGTATGTGTGTATACGTGCATATAAATATACATACGAGTATTACAATGCTATTCCTACAAGTAAGTAAGTACATATGTAATATTAAAATGGATTCTTATCTTATCGCCAGAACAACATACATACTAGAAAAGAATTGCAAATATAATAAAGGTACGTACACATGCACTTTAGTGTTAGTACGTATTAAATACAACCGAAAATATATCGCATCATACAAAAACATATTTGAAACTTCAACACTAATAAAACAGTTTTCATTCATAAAAATATTTCCTCAACAGTGCACACAAATTTAAAACAGCAATAATAAGAACATTGAAAGATGAACGAACAAAATTTATATGATTACGAGCATGAACGAAGCTGTCCATATGTTGCAAATGTTTCCAACGATACGCTATCAAACAAAATGCAACCACAACAGAAATCATTTTAATTTTTACAATAACAATATGAAATTAGCTGCCCATTGACAAAACAATGTTGCCATTATTACATTACGAAATATGACATACATATATCCGGAGAATTTTTAATTTTTACTTTAATGTAACGTTATTTATTTTATTTTTAATTTTATAGTGACGTACACCTTTTGCAAGAACAAAAATGCCTCAATTGCGATACGTTTTAGCGTTATTTAATTAGCATTATCGTGTTTAGGATTTATCGACTACGTCAACTACTAGATTAAAGAAAAGCTTTAGCGTTTTCTTTAATGTAGCATTTACTTGGAGTAGTCGAAAAACGCCAAACATGATTAGGCTAATTATTTGGTGTGAATTTTCACAGAAATTACGACCTATATTTCAGTGTATGCAACAAGATCAAGGAATGTCCATATAATTGTCGATCAGCGCATACCATAATTGAAGAAACTCAAAGCACACGTGTTCTTCACAAATATTCTTATGCTCTTTTATTTAGTCGTCAACGATCAATCAACTAATAACCATCGGCACATGCTTATATATTTTTCGTGTCTTTTGTCAACAGTATGTGCCAGCAATCAAACAAGGTTTAATCAAATGTACAGTCTGACAAATATTTTATGACTGTGTATGCATTTGACAATATGCAATACCTCTTATATTACAAAGCATTAAAAAAATAAAGAAACGGTTTAAAAAATGCGATCAAATATATTCCAAAGAATTTTAATCTTGAACCATATATCATTCGGTCTTTCATTATCTATAATAACTTACTCACTAATACTAAGGCACCGCAATAAATTCAAAGTATCACTTTTTATCGTCAATGATCTATGTACATACACATATGCTCTATATGTAACTTTTTAGAGCTATGCTCTTTATGGCGCGATGGGGGTTGAATTTTATTTTTCGTAACATAATTAACGACACTATTACTGTTATATTTTTCTTTTTGTTTTGATTTGCATGTCCTTTAAAAGCGATTTTGTTGTTGTTTTTTAAAATCAAGACGAGAATATCTGTATGTATGTAACAACATTTTATTCGAGTAGGTACTTGAGAAATTATGCTTTCAAAAATTATTCTATATAAAATAAATTGAACAAAATAGATAAAAAACATAATTTGGTATACTGAATTTCAGTTTAAAAGAAATGCCACTTTATTTTGCCAAAGCCACTTTTTTTGTAAATATCCCCCCTTTTGGTACTTTTTAAAAAATCAAACGGTAACTCTGTATCCTACGGCTGACTATATCAGCATATATATCTACTTTTATACGCAGATAGCATCCTGGCAGTGTTCTCTTCTGGCAAGACTGGCTGCAGGCGCCAATAAAAAACGTAATAAAACATTTACTATGCAAAATACAAAATTTCTAGAAAGATAATATTTGTTGTTGAGTCATCTCAAACTCACCAAACATGTTCCGTTCATCTTGACATTATGCATGAGTTCCATGGGTTGTTTTTCTTATTGTGGGTGTTTAAAAAAAAAATAGTAGTTTATAAGTGTGTTCCAGCTTATATTATCAAATTGTATGATGTTCATGTTTGATCGACCATTCATTCTTGACAATTGTTGCAGGCAAAGCCGGGCCATTTCACGCCAATTGCCGGCTCATACAATATTGTGTGAAATTTTGCTACAGCATTTGTTGTATAGTCGCGAATGAAAACATTTCAGTCCGTTAACGACTACAATTGCTGATGGATGTGAAAGCGCGTGTGTATAAAATACAATAAAACACATGTTCTATTTTGAATAAGAAAAATTTAAAGTTTTTATAAAACGAAAATAAATACATATTTGACAAAAAGTTAAGAAAAAAAATACATTTTAAACAGTGGCAAAATATTTAAAAATACAACTTTGTTCAAATATTATGAATTTGTTATGCATTAACAAAAACGTAGTGTTGTGCTTAAAATATTTAAAGATAAACAAATTTTAACAATTGATTTGAAGATCGAGAAAAAGTGCAACAAGTTAACTACCGCCTTTAATTTTTGGATTACGCGCTATTTTTGGTACTTTGTTAAAAAAGGCAACAATATTGGAATTAAATAATAATTACTTTTAATTTGACATAAATAAAAGATTTTTTATATAAAATCTTTACATCTGGGATTATTATTAACCGGCGATCATAGACATACACAAACAAACACACTTGGCTTTGTACAATACCTCGCTTAATTATGGCAGCAGATTTGACAACTTCAACAGCAACTTCGGCGGAGAGGCTTTATATGCATTTAAATGCTTCCGAATTATCTGCGATTATAATGAAAGGTAAGTTAGATATTAAAATTTTTTTCTTACCGATTTTTTAATTTCTATTTTATTTCCTTACAATACAAGAGAGATTAGCAAGTTGAAAATTTTTTAATTGTTAATTTTTTTATTTAACAAGTTTTGATTGATTTAATTCTACATAATTAAATGCTGTAAATTTGCAAAAGTTTTCTAATCAAAATAATATAAAAAGACTTTTCAAAATCTTGTTTCATCAAGTTTTATTAAATCCTGATGTGAATGAAAACTGCGCATGATTATTTTAATAAGCTTTACTTTTGAAACTTGGTACACATTGAAAGGAAAGTTCAAGCGCCGGCTGAACAAAAGTTTTAGATGTTTTCGAATTAGATTTTTTTGATAAAATTGCTGGATTGTCTTTAAATTATGGAAATCCCACTCTTCGATTGTATCGCCAAAATTTTTTAGTAAAGAAATCCAGATGAGAATTTAATTTACTTTAACAAAAATAAAAAATTTGACATTTATTCGAGCAAAAACTCAAGAATTTATGTTTTTAAAAATTTTTATTTATTTGTTGTGGGTTAGCAAATACATAAATAAAATTTTTTTAACAAAAATCTATAAAATCTTTGCATAAAATTTTTAGCATTAGATTTCACAAAAAAAAGTTGTGAAAAAAATTTTGACTCTGCTGTTGCTTCAATGGATGTTTAAATATTTAACAAATCTTTTTTTATAATTTATTTTTGAGTCTGCCGATATTCACTTTATAATTTGACAATGTTTTTTAGTTAAATAATTTAACTTTTCGACGTCATTAAGTAGTTCATGGACAATAATTAGCCTTTAGATTATTTATCTTTTATTTTAAATATTCTAATAAAATAATTTAAAGAAATTTTTCGTTAATTTTTTTTTTTTGCAAAATGTTTTATTGCCGCCGGTATTTTATCTTTTATGTTTCTTTTCTCTTCTTTGGCCAAATAAAACAAGAAAGTATTTAAATTTAATTTTTAATGACCAAAAGACTAGACTAGACATTTTGTTTCATAAAAAATTTCTACACTCATGATCATAAAAATTACATCTTAACAAAGTATTAAGCAATTTAAACAATTATACAAAGTAAACCAATACAAGCATACATACGTGTAGCTATAATAAGAATACGAAATCTATATCCCAACACCTGTTTATAATTTAAAGAAAAAAAAAAACAAAAGTTAAACATAAGAAATACAATAATAAACACCTACTTAATAAAATATTAGAAGAAAAAATATTTAAATTAATTCATAACAAGCAAATAGGAATTTTAAGACGACATCATTGAAAAATAGAGAACAATAAATGACCGGTAAATGGGTTTATTTTTTAAAATAAGAAACATTATTGAAAGCAGAAAAAACAGTTTTTGAATGAATTTTTAAGTATTTATTAAGGTCTTAATTGGAACTCTGAATTATGCTTTTATTCTGCTCTTTGGTGTTATAATTCCTACAATAAATTCTGGGTTCTTATAGAAGGGGAAGTCCCGGTTTTTTGTTTGTATGTGAATTCGATTTTGCGTAGTCTCCAGGGATGTTACAGACTTCAATGGTTTTATATTGAAAATTACAAGAAAAAAGTCTTCATCTGCCACCAGATTTTAGTTTATGGTTAAAGGACTCGGGCAAAATAAAGGGCTAATTTTGTTCATGTACAGTTTGTATTTCAATTCTCTGATTTATTTCTTCAATTTTCTCTTTGTATAAAGGCATTGGCGGTATTCAGTATTTGTTGCAAATGGTCTTGCAAAAGTGGAAGTGCAAAATATCACAGCCTTTTGATAAAACCCAGCAACAAACCTCACATTTTTGCCTTTAGCGCGATTATTTCTAAAAAAGTTTCTCAAGGAACACCATACTTTTGGTGACCTAAATTCTAACATTTTTAAAAAAGATTGTGGCCCATACTTAAAGTCATATAAAAGCAATAATAATAGGTACGTGTTGATCATGACGACTGCATAAAAAAATGAAAAAATGGCATCGAATTTTTGTATTGCAAACAACAACGGACGGTTTGTCTAACTATGGTTTGCCGATATGGTTGTGACATAGTCGCTTCAACTATGTACTGCTCACCAAGAAAAAATTTATTTTTATAGGAATAAGCCCATTATTGTTACGAAAAACGAAATCATGTTTAAATTTAATTATTACGTTATGAGATGTATTGAAAATTGCAACATGATTGGATTTAAGAATATAATATAGTAAAACCGAAATTCTAACTACAATCATAGTTTATTTAAAAAGACAACTATAATATGATTCTTATGACATGCCCTTTTCTTTGCAATCAAATAAACATCGTATTTGGCGTTCCAGTTTGCCTGCGGTTGTAGGCGCTTCAACAAAGTTCCCATGCAATTGCATACTCGCAAGATAACTTACTTTTTGTGCATCGATGAACCGATTAAGCATATAAAGCATCGCCTGTAATTCTTACTAAATATTTCTCGAGCATTATTTTTGTCTTAATTTTAATTAGCACACCATTTAAATAAATAATTTTAATCAATTTATTGCAAATGATTTTATAAAAAATTTTGTTTTGTCAACTTTTTATATACAAAAAGAAACGTATAAATTTAGAAGTTTTCTGATACTTTATTTTGTCTCAGTTTTTTTTCGATCATTCCTCTGCTTCAATGAAATGAAGCCCTGATCTTAAATCTTTTATTGAGTCGTTGAATAAACTTAAATTCATATGTGTTAAAAAAAAAACGAAATCACATGAAGTCAAGCAGCAAAATATTTTGCAAAATTTTTTTTCTGCTACAAATCAAAATACATCTGATATTTTTGTTATAAATAAAACGACCTTAAAAAGTTTAAAAACCTTTTTTAAATATAAATCCATACATACATCATACATCATATATACATAATTATGTATTTATGTATGTATTTTCATGAATAAACAAAAAATTTTAAACTTTAAAGTTTTTTGTTATGTTTCTTTTTTGCTTTTCAAAGAAAGCAAAAATATGTAGTTGCAATTTCCAAAGGCTTCATTTAATAAAAAAAAAATCGCGTGTTTTTTTTCTGTTTTTCTGAAATTCGATAAGTCAATGTGCCAATTTATTTAATGTTTATTTACTTATTTATTTTTTATAAATTTTTTTGCATTATTTGTTGTTTTCTTCGTGGTCATTTTTGCGTTAAGCAGGCAAAAAATAACCATATCAAGAAAAAACGAAAAATTAACAAAAAAAAAAAGAAGTTGCAAAGAAATGTGTTAAAAATTCATTACAAAATTCAATACATCAGAAATTTTTGTATTTATTTTGCATATAATTCGTTTGACCGGTGGTACTGGTTGTATAAATTACACACACACACACACACATATACAAAAGCTGTCAACAGGTGTCAGTAAGCTAAATAATAATAAGTTGAAACTGAAATTAAAATAAACGAAACTAAATTATATAAATTTTGTTTGTGGAAAAAATACTCATAAATAAAATACTCATTTTCATTTTAATTTGTAATTTGATACACACATACATATGTCCTTACATATATATATATATATATATATATATATATATATATATATATATATATATATTTACTTAATAAATACTTTGCCTTCTTCTTTCTGGCCACTTTTTACTTACTGACATTTTTTTTAACTGATTCAAAGCTGTAATTAATGAAAATTTAATTTCAAATAAAAACAGCAAACCATAAGAATTTTAAAATTTGTAGGCATACCGAGAATTATCAAAAATTAAACATATTATTGTTTTATTTATAATCGGTGTCTAATTTCCAAAAGTGAATTAATTACTTTTTCTTTTTAATAAATACAACTTGCGAAGAAATTACCTTGTCTGCAGAAAATAGCCAAAATTGAACCGGCAACCTTCGGAATAATAGGCTAACATTGCTACCTTACAACATCACCAACAACACACAGTAAGAGGTTGTAGAACTCTTCTTTTTGTAAAACATGCGTTAGTATTAATTTTTAGCTCATATAGTTTGGAAAATATTGATCTTTTGTGACGAAAATGCAGATTGTGCTGCAAATCTCCCAACAAATATCTTTCAAAGAGTACACGTTTTGTTTTAAGTTGGTTGCGGATTTATTCCCGAGCATAAAAAGTGTTCATAGATGAGATGTTTCATCAGAATAAAGTTAAATTTTACATAGGTACATAATTTCAAACTAAATTGCATTTGGCAATAGTTGGCATAATTTTACTATATTTTCTCTTCAAATCAATAAACAAACAATTTAACCCATAAATTTTCTACATCGCCTGCATTTAAAATATGTATCATCATAATTGAAATGAAAAGTTTCAGAGAATTCCTTTAGGTGTTATCAAAAGCACCCAAGTGTTTTTAAATCCACATGGAAAACTCCACAAACTTCCAAATCAATAGAACACACCAAAAAAACCCCCAACCCCCTAAAAAAAAAAACATATTAATTTCCTTTACCCTCTCCTCCCTCAAAAAGGCAAAAAATATTTATCAAAATCAATGATAACCTCTTACTTCCGCCTCTTTCTCTACTCAATTACATACAAATAATTACAAATTGAGAAGAAGAAAAAAGTCCTATTACAAAGCAGATGGCGCCAAAATACACATAGACAAACACTCACACACACACACATAAAACATAATGGCTACAAAAATTTACACTTTAACAAATTATGTTCTCTATTACTCAAAGAAAGGAAGCACAAAAAAAGGTGAAAAAAGCAGAAAAATATAAAAACAGAATGAAAAACTTTTTCCAGAAAAAAATAGACGAAAAACAAAGAATTGGCAAAATTTAAACGAGCAAAAAAAAAAAAATTATAGACACACTGACGTTTTCACAATTTTACTGCTGTTGTTTTTATTTCATTCATGCCACAAAAGAGCACCAAAAACAGTATGTTTTTTTTCGATCATGGAGTATGGAAATTTAAACAACAATGTGGCTCAAAGCAATTGGGTGGTGGCGGCTGCCAATGAATGAAGGAAGTGGATACTACAGCTACCTCTATAAATTTCTTATACGTACTCGTATATATAAAAAAGTTAAATAAAAATATTGTTTATAAAACACATAAAAACTCGAGTTGACAAAACGAGATGACACAGCTGTGTGTCATAAATGTGGGGTTTTTTCATATTTTGCTGCTGCTACTGCTGTTGCTGATGTTGCTGCTGAAACGAAGAAACTTGAAAATAGTATACAACAACATGAAATGGGTGGTTGGTTAAATGGGGTTGTGCAAACATACTAACAAGTATATGTGTATGTGTGTGTGGTCGGTCTCTTCTAGAGCATACAATACTATTTCATCGATGCCTTGATGATACATTTGTCTACGCAGGGAAAAAGGAACCATAACTACAACAGAAAAATTAAACAGATGAGAATATAAAAATGGAAAAACTAATGTGATTGCCATGTGGCGCCATAAAATAATATCGCAATCTTTTCTCTGTTTTTTTTTTCATAAAATTTTTGCTGATAATTTTGTTGTACATATTTACAGAAAAAGGAAAACCAAAGTAAATCTTTTAATAATTAAAAGCAAAAAAAAAGAAGGAAATCATAGAAACAAATCTTCTGTGGTTTCGTTTTTTTTCTTTTTTGGTCGGAATATAGATTTTTATAATCGTCATCACTTGTTTGTGATTAATTTTGTCGTTTTCTTCTCCTTCGAGTCATGAGTATGTATGTATGTACATACGTATGTACAATCATCAGGGAAATATGTCTTAGGAAATGATTAATATTAAATTCTATATAGAAATTTAAACATAAAAATAGATCAAAATATAAATACATTTCAATTTAATCATACCATTTTACAAGCACCATTATAACATTCATCATTTTTATAACCGCAGACACAAATGGGCGAACAAAGCGAAGGTGGAAGCGAAAATATAAATAATTATTATTTCATCTTTTTCGGGAACTATTTTTTCAGTGTCTCCTTTCTGAAAGTCTCGCTCACGACTATTATAATATACAGAAACGAGGCACAGGTGTCTAAGCTGAGTGATAAATGAGTTAAAATAACTCATGAAGGGTTTTACGTATTTGTTGCACTGAAAGGAAGCTAAAAACATAACATGCTCTATTGAAAGTTCCGTTTGATATTAAAATTCTAAATTACTGATAATTGACAAAATGAAGAGACAAAATTAACATTAATAATTTGAATTATTTAAAAAACTTTAAACATTTTCACATAATTTTAAGCATCCCTCGTAATATGTATTTCTTTTGATGATGACAATTTAAGGAAATCTGTTCCATTTTTGAAATAATCAATCAAAGCCCACACACTCAATTGGTAATTAACATACGAATACGTATTTAGAAAAGTTTATAAATAAATAAAAATGATTCATTCATAAACTAACAAAATAAAAAAATAAATCTCTCTCATGTACCCTTTCATATCGGGCACTTAGAAAGTCCTTGATAATTAGGTACATCTTGTAGCATTCAATTTGAAGAATTTCATGAAGCCTGAAAACAATGTGGTAAATAATTATAGCTCATAATTAAGTAATTGAAATTCATAGTTGTTGCATAGTTACTACAAAAATTCTTTGATTGTGGAAATTAATATACTTTTGTAGCGGTTTAGTAGCACTCAATTACCGATAGAAATTTATTTAGTTAGATTATGTTCAGCGTTACCGTTCGATTTTTTCAAAAAGTATCAAAAAAAGGTGATATTTACGAAAAAACTGGCACCAAATAGTGGATTTGACAACACAAAAGTGGCATTTCTTTTAAACTCAAATACAGTATACCAAATTATGTTTTTTCATCTATTTTGTTCAATTTATTTTATATAGAATAATTTTTGAAAACATAATTTCTTCCCACTCGAATAGAATGTAATAATTTGAGAAGCAATTTTTATTAAACATTTACTTTAATGTCTTACAGTGAGTTTTTAGGATAGAGTTTAAACGTTGTTTTAAACTACGTTTAATTGTGTTTGCTGTTTTTAAGTGATAGCTTAAACCGTGCAAAATGACCATACTTAGACTAAAAATTGGCAACAATATCAAATGGCAATGTTTTATTTCTGAAAAGAAAATTAAGTGCATAGAAAAGGATTAAAAAAACAGTATAAAATAAAAAAAAAACTTTTATTTATGTTCTTATATTTTTTTTGTTTATAATATTTTGATAGCTGGCTTTTCATACATGTTGTTGTGTTACCATATTGTAGTAAGTTTAACCCACCAACATTGGCCGCTTACACTTTCAAGTAAACGTAGTTAATTGTCATCCTAAAAACAATTAATCCAGATGAAAGTTGTGTTAATCTCTTATCGGCCACCTAAAAACTCACTCTTACTAGATAAAACTATTTAAACTCGTTTTCTACCAAACTTTTAAGCTATTGCATAGCTTCTATCGCGGGCTTTGAGGCGACCGAATCAAGAAATTTTAAACATTTGTTTCTTAAGTCTTTTGTTTTTGAAACGAAAAAACCTGGCACTAAGTTTGTTACTTAAGTCTTTTGTGTTGTTAAGTATTTAAATCGCCCAATCGCCCCCAAAGTATGCTATTGATTAACACTAACATTTGATATCATATATATGTATATCATTAACATAAAGTATTGCCAGAATAACAAAGGAGTGCAATAGCTTTACCGCGGCAGTCCCCGAGTGTCACATGTCTTTTATTTTTATTATGTTACTGTTATGTTACACACATAGTGCGCATTTCTTGTACTCCTTCTTCTAAATATTGCCTGGTTGAAAAATATTATTGCGGCAATAAACAATTTCGTATTGCGGAAGATAGTTACTTCGGGGAGAAATGTGTCTCGATAGCAATACTCCTAAGCAATACGATATGCGATTCTTCCAGATGATAAACTGGCAATACCGCCAGATAAACACTTATATGACAATAAGAAGATATCGCTAAAATATTTTTTGGTAGATAATAAGACGATTTTGCATTTTCATACTTAAGTAAGTTTATTCTTTTATGAACATAGAGTATTCAACAAGCCAACCTCTTACCTTCTATCTAATCGGTTCAACCGTTTAAACTCTCGACTGATCTTCCTTTCTTATTTTAAAAATCATGGAGGTTATGTACATACATATTTAAATTATTTACGAGTATTCGTAACATAACTAGTGTGTATACAAATTTAAGATATTATTAATTTTTGTAACGGCTTCTATACTTTCGTAAAAGTTCTTCGCTTGGAAAAAAGTAAAAGGTATCAAAAATGTAGCAAGAATTACAAAAAGTATCACATTTGGGTGCATTTTGTAAAAGTGGCAAAATAGTATCCAGTCATTCGAAAAAGTGGCAAATTGCTACTTTAGTAGCACCAACGGTAACGCTGATTATGTTATATGTTTAGGTAAGGTTAGGTTATTATGTTATATACTTTTAAATACTATATTTTGACATCATTATAATTGCCATATTACGAAATTTTTTTTATAAAATTAAGATTTTTTGTATCCTCTAATATTTTTAATCAGTTAGATAACAAAATTCTTTATGTAAAGAAATTGTTAAGAATTTTATTTGACTGTAAATCATGATATTTTACTATTATATTTTGATCACTACAACCATGTTTTATTATGGTATAAAAACAGATCTGATATTGAATGTAATTATATGTAATCACAATTCCCCTTTACATATAAAACAATTCTAAAATTTATTCATTAACTTAAAGTAAGAGAAAACACCCAGACACTCATAATAAACTTATGAATTTTACTTCCCTTAATATTTCCATTTTATTTAATCATATTTGCGAATTACTAATCCCACTTTCTTGCACTCTGAGAATTTTAATATCCACTGTCTAAGTTTTTTTTTCATTACAACAACAGCAAATGCTTTTATATCTTCAATCTTCTGTTTTATTGCGTTTATCTTTTTTTTGCAAGCCAGAAGAAAAAGAAATTTAAAAGCACAGAAGGAAATGGTAAAAGTTGTTCTTAGTCGTCGTAGAGTTGTTAAATTTATTGTCAACCAAATACATAAGTATTTGTTGTAGTTGTTGCAACAAATGTTAAACATTTGTTTAGTTTACGTACTTACATACAAACATTTTTGGTAAATTGAGTAATAAAACAGTTATTTACGTTGTATTGAATGTGTTTCGTTCTTTATCGGTAACGAAACAGTTGTTAGCAGGCATGGAAAACTTAACTTATTTGTTTTTTTTTTCAATTGTAATAATTTTTAAAAGAGGATTTAAATCGAACATTAATAATATATCTGTTCTCATTACATGTTTTCATTTAGACTTAGAATCTACTGATGAATTGGCATTAGCATTAATTAATTAATGCAGGCATCTCTTGTTATGTTCCGAAAGAGAGATAACCTAATTTACAATAGCTGTGAATTTTCCATCCTTGATTGTAGAGTAAACTTTATTTTAAGTTTTAGGGGCTGTGCACATATTACGTAACGCTCCAAGGGGGGTTGAAGATTTGTTACGGATTGGAAATTTTGCGCTGAAAAATTATTAAAAAGCGATACGGTGGGTGGGAGGGGGGTATAAAATCTCTTAAAACAGCGTTACGTAATATGTGCACAACCCCTTAGTTATTGTGTTACTTATTAGTTTTATGATATATGTGTTAGTTTTTTTTTTTTTTTTTTTTTGTTAACACGTGTTACTTGTTGTAGCAGAAGTCACTGTGCAGCAACTCAGGTGACAAATAAAACAGATGAGGTTTGCTTTTCTTTTGTGGATGTGTTTGTACAAAATTTTAATAAATAAATAAATAAATAAATAAACGGTTTTTCTACAAGTCGCTTAGCATTTTAAATGCTAATATTTTGGTTTACTTTTAAAACCAGCTGGTTTCTTTCCGTTACACTTTTGACTTGGAATTTTATTTTCAAACAATTGTAAGAACACAGATGGGAGTTGCAACAAGTCAACTTAACCAATTTTAACTGCTTTTGTTGTTCTTGTCCAAATCAGCTTTTCAAAACCAACACTTTAATATTTGTTTTTTTTTTATTTAAAACGTGTCATGTCAAATTTATTTTTTTAAATTCAAATAAACATGTTTATTAATTGTAAAACTCTATCGAAATAATTAGCCATTTTGTAACGTTTGCCAAAAAAAGGAAAATAAGTATAAATAAAGAAAAAAATAATTAAAAAACAAAAAAATAAACTGTGACAAGTAATAAAATCGTGAGCAACTGAAAATGTCATGTTGTCGTCCATCATTTGAATGATTGCAAAACGTTTATTATGTTTTTCCTTTATTTTGTTTGAAAAATAAACACACATATTATTTTTCTACTTTATTAAAAACGTTTAACGCATTTTTAATTAATCATGCCATGGCGCTTGGAATAATTAATTTCATGTTGTTGTTTTTAGTACAGGTTGGCACTTGATATTAAAAAGGTAGAATTTAATGTCAATTGTAATCAAACAGGTTAAATTATTAACGACTGTTAGCAATTAAGAAAAAGTTTAATTAAAAAATTATATAAATAAATAAACTAACAAAATAATCTTAACAAACTGACATAAATTAATTGAATTTTTTTTATAAAATTACAAAAAAAAGAAAGATTGTACGCCAGCAGATGAGGTGTATAATGACATCGAAAACGTGATTGTATTACCCCAGATTGTAGTGGAAATTTACTTTCTTGTCATCTTTGATCATAATCGGGCCTGTTTTATATATGATGCAAAAAGGATGTATTCAAACTTGTTGTTATAAATTTGAATTTTAATGAAAAAGTTTAAATTGTTGTTATAAATTTTAATTTTAATAAAATATTTATTAAAAAAATTTTTAAAAGCAACAAAAGGCTGAAAACCTTTGAAAGAAACACAAAAATAAATTTATTCAGGTAATTGTTATTTTTCAAAAATTATAGATATAATTCTGCTGATTAGTTGTCATTAGCACCTGCATCGCGCAGGCATATAAAATACCTAAACCCACAAAAAATAACCTCCTATGCACTAATCTTGCAATCTTTACATTTTTGGCATGATGTACCTTTGACAAATTTTATGAAAAGCAATACGATCAATATTTCTATAAAACACTTTATTGCTCAACTCTTCGCTATGTGGGTCTTTTTCGTCTTTGCCTATGAAAGTGATATGTCGGGTTCAAATGTCATATAAATATATTTGTCATGAAACTTTTTTCTCTAATTCTTCTAAATAACAAAACTAAGCTTGAGTGTGTTTAAGGGTTAATTGGTAATTATTCACAAATACTGCTAAATTATACCACAGAAAGATCACTTATTTCATACGTTTTAGCGCATTTCTCTACGAACATATTAATTGCAGATTTTTCTTCTATGCAATTAAGAAATTGCCATAAACATTTTTGCTTTTTCTAGTGCATACCCTTTATAATCATTTCTTTTTTTTGTGCATTTTGGTTCAACCATCTTTGGTAAATGAGTTAAATAATAATAAAGAAAATGAAGGGGGGAACTGAATTAAAAAAAAGGCTCATTGTATTATTCTCATATAATTTTCCACATGTCATCTTTGACATCTGTAAACAATATAAAGAAACTTCATTGACCAACTTTGGCAACTCAGCTAAACAATTATTTTCTTACTTATTTAAAGTAAAGTTTATTTATATGGTCAAGGATATAAAATCACAAATTTCTGTCAATAAGTTTACAAAAACCAACAATAAAAAATAAAACAAAGACATTAAATGACAGTTTGGTTAAACAAACTATGCCTAATTAACCTTAAAAGGAGTGGGGGAGAGCACAGAAAATGAACAAGTGAAATAACTCAAGAAAATAAATACCTACATAAATATTGAAATAAGATAATAAGAAGAGTAGCATTCAGAAAATGTGCATTAAAAATTTCAAATAATGATGTGGGTTTTAAAATGATTTTTGGTTTGTTTTTTTACTAATTATTTATGATATCAAATTTGGTTCAAAGTCTGTTATAAGACAGCAAAAGTAAATGATTAACATTTTTTGCATTTTATTTAAAATAATATTTATTATAAGGAAGTTCGCAGCGCAAAACAAACACATAATTTATGTTAAATTTTGTGGTAAACAATGACCAAGACCTGGTTTCAATTGTTGTCTACATTTTTACAAACTTAATTATACTTTTTGGCAAATATTTTTCTTAGATTGAAGCAAAAAAAACCTGCATATACTTCATAATATATTAATTTAAAATCGGTCGGTGTATATTAAAAGATGTTTGGCAAATAGCAGTTAATAATATATCATGTCATATAAATATGGTTCATCTATATAATTCAAACTTGTATACGAAAAGAGAAGAAGTAAAAAAAAAATGTAAAATCAAACTAATCAACATCATAAAATTATATAAAAAAATATGTACGAGGATAGTCCTAAAAATTACTGAAAAGTTTAATTGCTTCTATTATATACTAAATATCATCAGTGAATTTAATAATTTTACACGAAAGCTAGAGAAATATTTAGTAGATAAGGAATATAGATACATACATATGTATAATATATATTATATACAATTTTACCAAAAATAGTTGATATTGGCAAACAACTTAATATTATCAATAGCATACAAAACACAAATATCTTCATAATAATATTTCTTAATACAAAGAGCGTGAAAATATATTTCGCAGCAAAAAATTTCTCAGTTGCTCATTTTTAGTTGCAGTTATATTCTTGTAATTGCCAAATTTTAAACCTTAAAAATATGAGAAATTAAAGTTACCCAAAAATATTCTATTTAACGCAAATATGGAAATATGAAAAGTGAAATATGTGCCAATTTTTATTATCTTCCTTGACTCACTCTCTGAGATATATTACAAACTAAAACTAGGAAAATTTTAAAATTTCAGAAATATATTTACGCGTCTGAAAAATATTTTTAGCAATGAAAATATGATATTCTCATTATGGTTGTATATTGTGGAATAAAATGGAAAGATACCTTGAAGCTTAAATATTTAGTGTGTGTGTATGTGTATCCATACTCTTGCATATATGCAATCTCCAACGTTTTATAAATCAAAAATATATTTGTTATAAATAATTGTGAAACGGGTTCGTTCCTACGTTGTTAATAATTGGTGTTTACGAAGAAAACACATTTACGATATGTTACATTTGCGCTTTTGCAAGACAATTTGCTAGCTAGTCTTTGCTGGTCTTGCAAATGCAAAATATCGTAGCCGTTTTATAAAATCTTTTTGTTGATTCTTAGAAAATAAAAACTACAATAGATTCCATATGACTTTTTTATAAGACCATTTGCATCAAACTGTGAATACCGCTATTGTGGCTTTAAATGAAATCTGGTGAAAATGTTAATTGTAGGACTCTCTATTTAAGCAAAACTTTTTTCATTATGAATAAGATAATGTTTTTCTCTACTCATTAATGACGCGCACATTTTGCTTATATTACGGTATTTATTGTAGTGGGGCGGAAGAGGGAACTGGAAGCTTTCTAGTTGTTTGCTCTTTTAGTGATTATTACAAACAAACAAAATTATTCTCTACTCGACTCTAAACGTTTTTATGATGGTAAACTTTCAATAATCGAATGTATCATTTGAGACAACTTGTAGGCAGTTTTAAAATTATTTTCTTTCCAGCATTTTTTTATCTTGCTGTGTACAAAATGATGACGATGTGGTGATGCCTTTTTTCCTGTTTTTGCGCTAAAAAATTAGCTGGCTGTTTGTTTGATTTGTTTGGATGGTGTTTTTTTTTATAAAATTTTATTTTAAATGTTGGGGTTTGTTGATTATGTATGCGACGGTGATGATGATGATGATGATGAGTTGTTATTTTTGCTGTTTTCTGCTGGGTTGTGTTATTTTTTTTTTTTTTTTTTGTATTGGAGTGATGACGACGATGATGTCTTCGATATTAATAAGGTGTATGTTCGTTTGTAGGTTTTGGCACACATTTGATTTTTTTTTGTTTGTTAATCATACTTTTTTATATTTTTTCAACAGATGTTTTATTTTATTATAAATTTTTTTCAATAAATTTTTGTTTCTTCATCAAATGGAAGAGAAAGAAGCACATTTTTCTTTAAGTTTTCATTATATTTTGTGGCCGCATGAGTATTCCTTCTGTCTTTCTGTCGTATTGTCATTTTATGATTGTTCAATTATTTTTCACATGCAATTTTACATTATCAATTTACAACAAATAAAAATGTTTCCATGATCAATTTAGAATGTCAATGAAATATGGCGCCAATAATAATTTATTTAAATTTTTCTTTAAATTTCTCTTTGCGTATAAGAACCAGCGACAATTTGTAGAAAGTTGTTAATAGCAAAAGTTTTGCAAAGAATTTATTCTAAGAAAATTTTCTTTCAATTAAAAATTAATTGAACAGATTGAACAGCTTCAGAGTGCTCTAGAAGTGCATAATTATTCGTGAATATATTCATACATATTCGATAGATATTCACAATTAAATTTATAGTTATAATTGCATCTACCTTCAATTGTTAAAAGTTATTATTTTGCTACATTATATTTTTATTATCTCTGGATTTTTAAAATTCATTCATAAAATTAAAACGAAGTATATTTTCAAAGCTGATAACACAAGTACTCATGAAAATATTAAATGCGTAATTTAGGATGACATTTTTACTACAAAAGATCACGCACATGATCATGCTTCTTACAAATAAAAAAAAAACTATTAATATTTATAGATTAATATAATACATACATATGTATGTATAAATTTTAATAATAATGCCATGCCACACGATGAATGATAACCTTGTTAGCTGCTCCTTAAAAAACGCAAATGGTTATAACAATTAGAAATTTGAGAAAAAAAACCTGGACTTTAAACCAAAAAAATAAAACTAATTACGAAGAATCTTTAATAAGAAAAAACAAATAGAAAAAAAGGTAGAGGGAAGCAGGTTTGCCATTTTACGACTTTTACTACTAAATCTAGCACTATTTTCTGAGATAGCAAAAGAGATTAAAACAATTCTAACTGCTAGTTTGTTTTTGGCGATTTAGCTCTTTTGGCAACACTGGAAGTAACAGGTAACATTAGTTATCACAGGTGAGTAAACAATCTTATATCACAAAACAGCCAGCCAGCAGCCGCCACCACTTGTCTCAACAATTTTGTAGTTTTTTTTTTTTCTAATTCAATTTAAATGTGAAAATTTATCTCAAAATTTTCACATTAAATTTTCAATATTAAATCTTAAAAAAAAATCAAACAGATGTTACTTCTACAGTTCTAATATCTAACAAATAATATATTATTCTTAACGTAAGAGGGTTGTTTTTTCCTTGTTTGTTTGACTATTTCTTCTTAATCTAACACTTTTGATTTCCCTGCAATCAACAAAAAATTAAACATGTACATACAACAAAAGAAAACGAAAAGTTACAAATGTGTTTCTTATCTTTTTATCGGTCTCTTTATCTAATAATTTCTCTTACTTTCTTTATTTCTTTGTTGTTGTTGTAAAATGTTACCAAAGTGACAACAAGTGATTATAATCACATCATATTTCAATCATGCAACGAAACATGAAAAATAAAAAAGTAAATAAGAAAAAAAAAACGTTGTTGTATTTGAACTTCAACCATTACGTGACTTGATCCTTTGCAGGTGTTAAATGAAAACAATATGATTAGAAATATGCGCCCTACATCTAATAGATACGCAACCAAAACCTAAAGAAATGATAAGAGAGAGAGAGAGGGAGATATATTCAGAGATAGTGAAAGGTCAATTGAACAAGTGATAAAGGAATTTTCTTTTTATAACTAAACATTTGATCAAATTCTGTTCTTCTAAGTAGCAATTCAAAAATAAACTTCTAACAAAATACAATGAAATGTGCGATAGAAATCTTTTTCAGTTTTGTACCAAGAAACAGTCACGTTAAGAATATAAAATATTTATTTTAAGCATAAAATGAACACTATAAAATTTAAATAAACAATTTTAGTTTTCCTAAAATTGCTTTTTTTTTTAATTTAATACTTTTCAAACATGGCCGTAAAGATCCACTGATGAGTTGACATTAGCAGCCAACGATATGCAGCATATAGATTTGTTAATTCGCAATAATTAAATTGAATTGAAATTCAAAAAGTAAATTCTTAAAATTGTTTCTTAAAAATAATTCAGATTAATCCAGTTTCATACTTGGTAACGTGCTAAAATATATACCAAAAATCCAATTATATCTTTAATTAAACTCTATTTCCTGTTCAAAACCATAAATCGTTTTAAAGACCAATACAAATTTTTTTTGTTGCAAGAAAATTTTAAAAGAGAAAACACTTGTTGTATGCATCTTTTGTTCTTGGCTTAATACACATTTAATAATACAGCAGCGCCTTTTTTAAAACCACAAAAAAACTGTGTCGACAGCTAATAACGAGTAAAACAAAAAAGTGCAAACTTTCAACTGCATCTGAAATATGGAGGTGGTTGGTTGGTTGGTTCGTTTCATTTGCCAAAATGAAAACCTGACGGCAAAATGTTAAGGTAGAAATGCATATAATATTATTTTTCCCGTTTGCAAAATCAAAGCTTTTGTTTTTTGAGGTTAACAGGTTTAATGGCTTTGTTGAACTTGAATTTTTTTAATATATTTTTTGAAAAATATACTAAACATAACAAATGATAACTCAGAATTTATTATAAAACATTCAAAGACGATGATAAACAAGCAAAATTCAAAGCTAATTTCATTGTGGGGAGGGGAAAGGAAAAAATGCAGTAAAAAAGAAAAAGGGGTCATAAAACCTGATTTCAACCAAACTGAGTTTGGAAACATATTTGTGTAAAAAACAAACAAACAACTAAACATTCATATACATATATATCTTTTAACAAAATGTTGATCTTCAGGTTTAAGTTTATATATATAAATTGACAAAATTTTGATAATAAAATGTGCAGCAAAACAACATTTTTAAAATCGATTTTCATATTAAACTTGTTTTTTTTTCTAAGCTTCGTGTTAAAATTGTAGGCGTTATTGTTAATTTTTGGCAAAAAAAAATTATTTTGTATACGTTTCTAGTTAAAATTATTTCTAAATTTAATTTTTAAACGAAAGTGGTTGGCTATAACAAAGTTAACGAGAGTTATTATAAGACTTTTCCAAATTTTTAATTAAAACTTTTTTCATAATGTTTCAAAAAGCTTAATTGTTTATCTCTCTTTTCGTATTGTGAAGTGTTTATTTTTGAAAAAAAACAAATGTATCAATAAATTTCATTTTAAACAAAACTATTATTATTGAATTTTAGGTTCACCCCATTCCAATGATCGCGATGCTGGCTTTTGCTCAGGCAGCTCTGAAGGTGGTGATGACTTCAGTGATAACTTACGCATGGAGCCCGGTAGTCCTATCGATAATTCCGAAGATTCGTTGGAAGTTAAAGTCGCGCCTATTTCGTTGGTGCGAAATAAACGCAAAAGTTCCGAACCTTCTAAAGTGGTAGAGGAAAAATCTACAGCTTCCCAGTCGAATGGGCCACTCAAGAAGCGTATACGTTATTCTTCCAATACTGATTCTGGAGTAGTCTTAACACCACCTGCCGTAACAGTGACCTCACCCCCACCAGAACTATGGGATCCTAGTCAAATATTACCTCATGAAATGATGCCAAACCCGGCCCAGGTATTTCTACGACATCCTGGTGTTACCACACTGCATAGACTGCCTGTAGATGAACAAGACTTAAATGAAGAACAAGAAGAACCTTTGGCATTGGTATTGAAAAAACGCACAGACAGTTCAGAAAGCTCAAAAGAAGTCATTATATCTGCCAAAGGTTTGACGCCCAAAAAAAGATTTACCCGCCAAGCCTCTTTAGAACAGACTCCATCCAAGAATATCTCCTTCCACAACAGTTGCATAGAAGAGGCTGCCTGCTCAACAAGCTTAGTACCAACTCCCGCACTTTCTTTATCGTCATCCCATGATGAATCTTCCTTGAATACCTCAGGTTCTCAGAAAAACTCCTCTAAGCCCCAGCAGCGTAACTATAAAAATATGACACGAGAAAGGCGTATTGAGGCAAATGCTCGAGAGCGCTCAAGAGTGCATACCATTTCAGCAGCCTATGAAACTTTGAGAAAATCTGTACCTTCCTATTCAAACAATCAAAAGCTTTCTAAGCTTTCTGTTCTAAGAGTAGCCTGTTCCTATATATTGACCCTGTCCAGAATGGCGGGCCACGATTATAGTCAAGATGAGTCTGAACCATCAATAGCTTCCTGTTTCGATGCTGTCACAGCAACCATACAAACTGAGGGAAAAATTCGTAAAAAGAAAGAAGATGACAAGTGAACTTAAGAGACTTCGAATAAAAGTTTCCTTAATAAGCAAACACATACAAATTAAAACACTTTAAGGACTGAACAATTTAAAAGTAATAATTTATATTAATTATAAAAAAAAATAAAAATACTTTTGGAAATGTTGTATATTAAAAGCTTTCAATCTTTCAATAGCTTTCAAAAGTCTCAAATCTACTGAAAAGAAAATTTCGTTAAGGCTTTATTCACAACGTTGTTGAATAGCTTTAAAGCTATTTGCAGTCATTATTTAATAAGCTGAAATTGATTTAAGCTTTCTATTAAATCTTTTTGTATTTTTAAATAAGTCTCAAAGAAAAATTATGTATAATATTAAATCATTTCTTAAATGTGATGTTGCTTTAAAAAATATTAATTGTAAACAAAATACTTAAAATTCTTTATAACAATATAACAAACTAAACTAGCCCACTGTTAAATTTGTTAAAAGCTTTCATTCCATTGAAGCTTTTTTTTTGAAAAAAGACAATAAATTGTAAACTAAGAAAATGAAAAACAAATTTTCTCTGAATTATATGACAATAATTTTGAATTTCATTTTACAGAAACTTAACAAAAATGTACAAATAACTTTTACTATTAATTAAAATTTTATTTAAAAATTGCGAAAAAAAATAAGAAGATATATATGTACATAGTTATGTAATTCTAAATTTATCATAAAAATTAATACAAAATATTGTATATTATTAATTGTAATCTCATTGTTTTAGCCATTTAAGTCTCTATTATTAAAGTGCCATGAAAAAAAGGAGCCAGAAAGTTTAAAAATAATAATAAAAACAAACAAAGATATTAAACGGTTTTTTTTGAAAGATTTACTTTTTTTCAAAAACAGTTTAAAACTCTATTGAAAATTAAATTAACAATTTGTTTCATTTAACCATTTAAAAATATCATGAAGTATGAAAAATTTTAAACAGCTTTTGCTGCTGATTGATTAAGTCTTATCTCTGTATCAGCTTATTGGCCCACCAACAACCAAATAAGACACACTTTGCCATCATTCGTTTGTGTATGATGGTGCTGATGATCGATAAATTGCCGCAATACAGTCCAGACATTTTGATTTTAAGCTGCATCTCTTTTGGCATTTTAATGTCGATGTCTGCATCGTTGACTTGTGTCTGAAATGATAATTTTACTTACTAATTTCCAATACGAGAGCAGTTCTTAAATTGCCCAAGATAATATATAAATAAAATCATTATATTTATATGACAGTTGTTAGCTTAAAGCTACGTTCACATTTATCGAATATTTGCCCAAAAAAACGTAACCAATAGTTTTGCTTAGGGATAGTGTCATTTAACACTATTTTTATATTACAAAATAAAATTAATTCTTCTCCAAAAGAGTATTTTTATACAGTTTTTAAGAAATTCGAACCCAAAATTAAAAAAAATATTGGAATTAAAGGAAATAAATTATTAGTTTTTTTCTTGGTTACGTTTTTTTCGACAAATATTTGATAAATGTGAACGTAGCTTAAGTATTGTCAATCGATTTGGGTTCACATAAGGTTTATTCGCAACAAATTTCACAAGTCTTTGTCCTTATTTCGAATTTGTATAACAATTTTCGAAATGTGAATGTTCGAAATTGAGATCGAGATTGAATTTGCGTTTAAAATTCGAAATTTAAATCAAAATTTTTTGAAATCCGCAATGATTTTTCGAATTAAGTCTTAATTATCTTTTATAAACTTTATGCTGACATGTAAATTCCTGGAGAAATTGCATATCTACATATGTACTGTATCCTGACCCATTATATCGGGGGTATAAAATCTCTGAAAACAGTGTTACGTAATATGTGCACAGCCCCTTAATGAAAAAAGTAATAAGTTAGTAAATTATAATAATGTTGTATGCACATCTACATTCATGTCTTTGGGGGTGGCTCAGTCTCACGAGACCACTCTATCTACCCATTACAAATCATAGATATCTACACCTAATAACGTTTGAAGACTTGTTGTTCGTCCAACTATTCGTACTATGTAGACTCTATACTTAATCGCATTCCTATAAATTAATATGTGTTAAAAATTATATATCTTTAATTGATCCTATTTAGTGGTGATCTTGACTTTAGTCTAAAGTATTTCAATATTGTAATATCAAAACTGATGTTCTATAGTAAATTGGCATATAAAGTTTTCCATAAATAAACGTCACAGTGCTACAAATCCATGGCGCAGATTGTAAAATGCTGACTGACTGATATTGTAAAATTCTAAATGATCTAATAAAATGTCTAACAGTATTGTTAAAGTGAACATTGTTTTTACCACACACATGTCTGTTTATCTTTATAATAAAAATAAGTTAACAATTTAGTTTGTTTAAAGTTAAAGCCACGCATTAGACAAAAAAGTCCCAGATTTTTTTGTGCGTAAATATAACATACATAATTTTCTACTAAAATTTCCTTGACGTCATTTTCTATATAAACTGCGACTGTTTCGATTAAATTTAATTCTTTTACGGTGGAAATAAATAAAAGCCACGCTAGCGAAATTCTAAGAAAGAATTTTGAAAAAGAAGTCAAATATTCGTTAGATTTTGACCGATATTTTAGAGTAAGAAATACATCGAAACTTTTTTCGCATAGAAGTAACAGTTACCTGTCGTATTTCTAGATAAATAAATAAATATTTTTAATCTAATCTATTGATTATTTGAAACCTGACAGCATCAATGGCTTTTGTACAAATTTTCAAAGCCATATGGTTGCCACAATTTTCAAAATTAAAAGGATCATAGTAAATTGGTTATGCTTGCAACCCCTTCCTCAACTACTCTTCGAAAGAAATTCTAGTTTGACCATGGCTTAATATCATTTTTATTTTTAAAATACAATTTTTATATAAAATAACAAGAATGCATCATAAGCCACTCCGTTTATCAGTTACTAGGATTGGCTTATAAGAATTCTGATGAAATCCTTTACAACGAAAACATCAGCATAGTTGCACCAGCAAGTGATTCGGAAATCTAATTAACATATCACACTTAACACTTCATGCAATCAGTGTGATCTTTCACAATCCAAAAAAGAGAGATCGAGAGGGAATAAAAATGATGTGGAAAAACGAGAATGTGTTTTTTCTTGTTGTTGTTGTCATCTTAACTCGAAAGTTTAACAAAACGTGTGTAAACGAAAAGCATGTAATCGAGGTTTAAAATTACATCAGATTATAAATGTACATTTGTTTATATGTATGCATGTATGTACATATGTATCATTTGTAATATTCGAAACAAAATTCTTATTAGTTTTGCATAAATTAATTAAAAAAAAATATTGTAATGATTTTATTAAAGAAAAAATAAAAATAAAAGCAAATAACAATGACTTTTCATGTGATTAAATTGTAAGCCAAACAGGTGTTGCTGCTTGGTGTCACAACCATTAAGCCAAAATCTATAAATCGTGCAGATACGCAAAAGTATCTGTGCGATTTGCAACTTTGTTAATGAATTGACACTAAAGTGGTAAAAAAATAAACAGAAATTTATAAATATTTTATGTCAGACACACCTAAATGGGTGGTTTAAAGTTATTTCTGTATTGAATTAAAGGTTTGTGGACAATAAATATAGACAGAGAGAGAGAGAGAGAGGGAGATAGTGCACGTGGGATAGTGATGGATCAGCAGTAACACATTTCTGTTTTATTGTGAAGTTTTTTCTATTTAACATTAACAAGCAGCTTCAAATGGCAATGTTTTTTTCCCAAGCAACATGAAAAAGAAGAAGAAATTCCGCACTTTTGAATTTTATACATGTTGTTGTGTTACTATATTATAAGTAAGTCTAACCCACCAACATTGACCGCTTAAAATTTAAAATAAATGAAGTTAATTGACATCTTAAAAACTGTTAATCCAGATTAAAGTTGTTTTAATCTCTGATCGGCCACCTAAAAACTCACTCTAAGGATTCTGTTTTTAGGCTCGACCAGTAGCAAAGGAACCGGTGAGCTAAGCAGAAGAGATGAGTGCGTTCTAGAGGTTTAGAAAAGAGTTCGTCGTATATTCGACACACGAGCGACATAAATACTCTGCCCACTTGGATATGAACATGCTGGTGGGCATCATGCTACCTCAATTTTAGCATAACTCTGGCCAAGTCTCCTTCGAAAGTAATTGTGATGTTGGAGAGGTATTGCTTAAATGACTAATGCTCGGTTCGGGGGTTGCTTCGACTTCAAATAACCAATTTTAAGCCCCTTTGCTAACAGCAGAAGCTTCATTTATTTAAGAAAATGTTAACCGAACTAAATGATGTTTAACACAAAGAAATTTTAATTAATCAGGTTTAAGCTTGTAATAATTGTAAAGATCAATTTTTTTTTTTTTAATCTCGAATGGTTTTGTTGTCACAGCTTTTTCGATTTCCATAGGCGATATCTACTTCCGTAACATTATTTTATTTATGTTGCAAGTTTAATTTAAATTTTTATTTGATTACTTGGTCAACGATAACAATAATCATATTCATAAGTTTTGTTAAGTTAAGTTTGGTTGTATTCATGTGGGTTGTTTTGGCGTAATTGTTTACCGTGTTGGTCATATTTTTTTTTTATTAAAAAATTTCCTATTAAGGCTGCATAATATTTTAATGACAAATACACCTGTTGCCTGTTAGGTAGAGCTGCTTTTTGTTTTTATCGTTATTTCGTAAAGAAAGACCATGACAAAGTTTGAACAAAACAAGTTGGGATGGTAACTTGCACTGCATTGAAATTGGCAAGTATTCCCTTTACAGTTAAAAAGTCGCTAGAAAAATCGGGGCTAAAGTGGGCGAAAATTATCACCTGTGCTCTTGAGACCACCTTGTATGAATTCGACTTGATCGTCAGGTAATTTAAAATTTGCTACAGAAAAAATTACAAAATTCTGTAACTTTGGCTTCAGCACCATTGAAATGCAGGCATATGAAATTAAATGAACTCTTAACGCATACATAACTAATTTTTTCATAGAAAATTTTATATCAATCAAATTTTGTAAAGAAAAAGAAAACATAATTGTAACAGTTTTCCTATTTCGTATATTGACGCATATCTTTTTTTGGGTACACACTTTAGAAAAGTACAATTGAACTCACAAATAAACAATCGTAATCAAAATAAATATATGTACCTCCCACCCTTCATTTTACTTACATACACACATACATCTGAACATACATACTATACGTACATGCGTAAGAGTTCTCATACATCAAATTTTCATTGCCATAATGTGATAAGAAATGAATACAGTTTGTTTTGTTTTTTTATTATTAATCTAATCTAAAAAACGAACACACACAAGCGATATTGAACAAAAAGTTTGATATTAGAATCGCATGGTATCTTTCTACAATCAATCAGAAACAAGCTTAATATAAAACTGCATTCACTTATAATTTTCTATATGAATAATTTGAATTTTTAAAAAGTCATTTCAACTTAAGTTCACCTGTACCGCCACATATTTTATCAGCATGTATTTTAAACGCATAAATTTTTTTTTGGAAATTTTTGATTGCATATTTGATTTTTGCAGCGTTTACTTTTGATTTGGTTTTTGTTGTTTGTTGTTTGTTTTTTTTTTTTTTTTAAATGATCATTATCAATTGTAGTATGCACAGAATAATCGATAATAATTTTTATAAACGAACATAAAATGATTTTAAATTACGATAAAAATCTTTAAACTTTACAAACGAGATTTTAGTGCTTGATTAAATAAATTGATAGAAACAAGTTTTAATTAAACTTGACAAGAAACAAATTTTAAACAAAGAAGCTGGAAAATTGTATGGTTGGTTGTGAGACAGTTAAAATTTTTTACTAAATTTAAAGGAAATGTTGATGCGACAACATACAATATTATATTTATTCATTATAACAGCCTGTGAATTTGTAATATTGCATGTAATAGGAAAATAGTTCATAAAAAAAACATAAATTAAACTATTTGGCTGTTAACATTTAACCACGTACTGTCAATGAACGACACAATCGTTCGTATTCTAGATGTAAATAATTTATTTCAATAATCACAGACAAATTATGCAAATGTCATAAACAAATTCTTAAAAGCAGTCTCACAATTGTCTGAAGTGATCAGGGCAAGTCATCAACATCATGTATTTCTGGAATGTGCATTATTGTGGTATTGTATTGTATTAATTGTTGTTGGACTGTTTAAGTGATGAAGCCGTAGAACTCATAATTAAAAAATTTTTTCGAAAAGCGATTAATACTTAAATTAATGTACACAACAATGCCCTCCTTCGTCGGTTAGCATAATCGTTGGAGAAGTAAAACAATTAATAAAATATTGCTCTTACGGTTAGAAAAAGGCGACGGATAACGTATGACGGATTCTATGTGTCTCGGGCTTTAATTTATGTGAGTTTGTTCGGTGATGATATTGTATGAATAACAAAAACAAAATTTTTAAATATTTGAATTTTTGTTTTTGCTTTCCATACAAAAGTCACTTGGTGATGTGATTTACAAAATTAAGGCCCAAGTTTTTTTTTCTGAATTATTATTCGATTATTCGAATAATTTTCTAATTGTTTGGATTTTGTGTCAGTATATTTTCAATCAAATTAACTGTCTATTTGCAGAAGAAGATTGAAAATGTTTAATCGTCTTAAATCGTATTCTGCAAACAGGCAGTAAAATTATTTATATCGTCAGCTGAGATACAAAAAGTACGTTTTTATAACCTATTTTCTAGTCACCATGTACAAAATAGTTAATAATATAAAAGTGTTTTTAAGTGTTTTTTGCAGTCAACTAACGTTATTGAAATATATTAATTTCAATTTTGTACTTGTTTATTTTTTGTAAACAATTGTTATTGATCCTCTTATCAAGCCTTTTAAGAATTACACCGATAAGTAATTAATTGAAATATCGAAAACAAAAATATTTATGAATCACTTACAAGTCATGTTACATGTGTATGTTTAATAACATTTAAAATTAATAATAAAAAAAATACGTGATGGGACAAATGCCCGCCACTACTAATCCAAACAAAAATATAATCTAAGTAAATTAATTAATAACGATTAAAAAAAACATTATTTATTAACAATAATGATTAACGAGAAGTTCAACAAGTAAGAAAAAAAACATAAATAATTATTTGTAACTAGAAGTATTTGTTAGATTTAAATAAGAGATTAGTAAATAGTAGACAATTTTCAGCATTCATAATTATTTAAACCAACGATCTATCACTTAATGGAAACATGATCACTACGGCACGGGAGAATACAGCACAAACTATATACGAGAGTAGTTGTTGAAAAAGTAAAGGAGAAAAAGGAATTTCTAGTAAGAAATTTTTATATAACATATAATAGTATTTATTAATTAAACTTTTAAGCATTAGCTTAACTAAACTGATGTAATACGAATGTAATATTTACGCTGTTTTGCAGTAAATCACTGCAAACATAATGAAAATAATGGTGCTTAATTTTATGCGTTGAAAAATTTATTTATGTGCTAAAAATTTTAAAAAAATTTAAAAAAGGTAGGATTATCTTAAACTTATTTATAATGACTTATTTTTCATAAGCAGGTGGTAACTGCTGATCAAAGTAACTCGAGATTTAACTAAAATATTTATATTATTATTGTGGAAATAATCTTCGTATATTATGCACTAGTAACATTATCACATTCTGTTTTCTTTTCTTGTGACTCTAACGCGACTAAATCGATAAGCTGTGAGTATTAAGCTACGTTCAATCTTATCAAATATTTGCCGAAAAAAAGTGACCAAAAAACAAACCAAGATTTTATTTCCTCTAATTTTAGTATATTTTTTTTTATATATAAAAATAGCTTTTTTGAGGCATAACGAATTTTATTTTTAATATACTCGTAAATATAAATTTAAATGACACTAACCCCAAGCAAAGATGGTGGAAAGGTTTTTTCTGTCAAATATTTGCCAAATGTACATGGCTTGATACAAATAAAAGCCGCCGTTGCACGCGTGCACGGGATTTTTTTTAAAATTCGACCACACTTTTTTATAGCCTACGTAATACATACATTATGAATTATACTGCGTTGTTTTGCACAATATATACCACTATAAACTATAGTTATAGATTTTTGCATATCGATGGCAACTCAACTTTTAGGTACTTTACAGGAGAAGGAAAAAACTCAATAAAATCTTTAGTTAGTTAGATAGTTTGGGCTTTTTTTAATTACTGTAAATCTGTTATTCATCAACATAGGAAACTGAATTTTTAAGGGGTGGTGTATTTGAGTTTTGTCTACCAGAACATGTAAAAAAAACCGATTTTGAAAAAAAAAAAACGAGATACGACCTTTCTATATTAAGCCATTGATATTGAGAACCTGCAATGAGGAAAAAACTGAACAAGTAATATTTCATTTAGAAACTTGAATAGAAATTTAAACGAAACTAACTGAACCATTATGACTGGCGCGCAATACAGAATGATTAAAATTGGCGCATATTTTTTTATCGCTTGTAGTCATTCACTTCAACTGTCTATTTGTAATTAATTTTTTTTTCAATTTAATTTTGGATGTATTGCATTAATATGTTTTAGTTGCTGGGCTTAGTTTGTTTTAGATTATCTGCATGTCTGTGTTTAGATTTGCAACTGTTTTAGATTTCGTAAATGATTTTTGTGTTTCGTGTATAAACAGCAGACGATTTTTTGCTAAGAAATTTACAACACGTTTTACATATTTAATAGTTAATTAGTTGATAATATTAACGTATTGGTCTACACTGGATAGCAAAAGTGATATGTTTGTGTGAACAATAAAAAATTGAAGATTGGTTAGTCGAGTTTGAAAATTAACACTTTGGGCGCCTGCGTGTTGATATTTGATGTTAACATAATTTTTGGAGGGGGCATTGATTAAAATTCGGGAGCTTTAAGAAAATAAAAATTATAATAAGTTTTGTTTTTGCTTCTTGAGATTCACTTAAATAAAAAACATGTGTAGTTTTTTCCAATCTATATATTTCGAACCATTTGGTTCATCTTCAGGATCTATAAAAATTACACAATATGTTTTTTATTACATAAAAATTAATTAAAATTAAATTAAATTTAAAATTACCTATGTATGTAGCTTGACTGTTTATGTTAAACAATAAAAATTTTTTTTCAAACTATCAAAATAATTTATGAATAAAATTAAAATGAATACTATAATTAATTAATATTAGATATTAAATTACAATAAGTATTAATATAATTTTTCTTATCACTTTTCTCATTGCATGTACATTTTTCATACTTGACAATCTGGTTAACTTCATGTACTTGCAATTTAAATTTGTTCTGTTCAGTTTTTAGTATTTTAGCATTTTCAAAATCAAATTGATGTGTATTTGATTTTGCATGTTTGGCCAATGCTGATAAATTAACCTTTGTATTAGAAGTTTTGCAATCATATTCATGTTGTTTAAGTCTTTTAGCAAGTTTTTGTGTTGTTTCGCCAATATAAACTGCACTACAATCTTTACAATCAACTTTATAAACAACATCAGATTTTTGTCCTCTTCTTAAGTGTTGTTTTAAATTTTCAAAAAATTTATTACTGGACTTTAGCGTTGGTCTCATAGCTAATTTAACATTCGGTGTAAAATATCGACAAGCTTTAGATAATTTTTCAGATAATTCAGGAACATAAGTCATAGATGCATAATTTATTTGTGATGTTATTATAGAATTATTATTTCCTGTATGTGACAAAACAGGATAACTCAACTGTGTTACATTCATATTCTTATCTCCATTTTTTTGTCGTTGAACGGAAAAAACTAAGCGTTTTATTACTTTTTTTTGGAAAATTATTCTTATCAAGAATCTGTATAATACGTTTCAAATTTCCAGACCAAAATATTTTATGTGACACATTAAAAACTTTATTGATGAAATTTTTCGCTGTGTTTTCTTTCATGTGCGAAGGATGTGCATAATAATAATTTAAAATTCGGTTTGATGATATTTCTTTATGGTATATATAAAAATATAATTATAATATAAAAATAAAAATTGTTTTTTTTTTTTTTTTTTTTTTTTTCAAAAAATATATCATTATATTTTATAAATTTTTTCAAGTCTCCCGTGTTGATGATCGATGTACGTAGAGAAACGCTATGTTCATGTCAAATATCATTATACACATCAAAATGACTCACAACTGCTTTTTGCTTTTTGAAAATGTGCTCGTTAAAAATTCTTGAAATGTGCTATTTTCAACGCATATTTTTTTGGCATACAGAAATATTTTTTTGTTGTCAGAGAATATTTTGCTTAATTTTTTGGGTTGCTAGCTGTTGATACAAAGAGCAAAATTTTTAAATATTACTCATTTTAAATCGGCATGTTTTTCATAATAGTCGAAGTTGTTTTTGGTTGGAATGGCAAATATTTTATTGTTTGGTATTTTTTATAGCGGCATATTGTTTGAAAAAATTATTTTGTGTATGAATGACAAGAAATTTTTGCTGAAAAATATATTACAGATAATTTATTTTCATTTTGTGTGCTAATAAAAAATTTCACTATGCAGATTTTGCTGGCGTGTAAGCTACTTAATATTTGATTGAGTTGTGAAGTATATAATTTTTTTTTAAAAACTGGAAATTTATTCGTTATCAGGTAAATATTTGTCTAGTTTTCACATAAAATTATGGAAATATGAGGGGAATTTTTAAGAAATATATTAGTTTTTTTAAACCCTGATCTTAACAACATTTTATCTTAACGACAACATATAACGCTGATTCACCGTAGGATACATAATACAAATCTCAGTTAAATAAGAAATTGCATTACGTACCCGTTTAAATGTCGCCACTTAATAATTGACCCCTTTTTCTTGTGAAAAACACCCTTAATTACTACATCTTGCATTCATTGCGTACTATTTACCATATTTAATTAATAATATCGATTTTTAATTCTACGTTATTGTACGGATTTGCATTTTCAATAGAATTAGTTAAACTTTAGTGATGTAAGTAAGTTTATTGAAACCTTTATAATTGTTGCTATAAATCTTAAATAAATATAATTTAATTCATTTACAATAATCTGAAAAAAGTCTAGTAACCTGCTGTATGTATTTAAAAAAATTTATTTTGCATTCCTTCCTTGTAAATAAGTTGTTTTTGACTTGTTATGATATTTTTTTTTTTTTAATTTTTTGTAAATTATATATTTAGCTGATGTAATTATTTGATTTTATTGCATTTTGATTGAATATATTGCAAATATTCATAAATAAACAATAAAAAGAAAAACAACAACGTTTATTTTTACTATTTATTAATTATTTCAATAAATTATTTTACGACTTTTGATTTTACAACTGCAATTTGTTGTTGATGGGTGGCTTTACAGCTGATGCTTATTTTGAGTTTATATTTGTCAATTGTTTTATTAAAAAGCTAAAAGTATCAGTTATAGACACAATAAATATTATTTGATACAAAAAATTGTACATTACAGATGGGTTGCTTTAATTGATGCTGTTAAAGTTTTGTGGAAAATGTTTGAAAATAAGGAAATAAATATAAATTACATGCACATATAAATTTTTTTGTACGATTAGTAATCAGGAATTGATCCATACTTATGCAATGCATTGTGACATGGCTTTGGGAAAGTGATTGGGTAGAGAAGATAGATTTTGGAAACGTAGAAGGCTTAATTCTTTTAAAATTCTGCTATTGTGCGTTATTTTTTAATTTTTTTAGAGCAGTGTTGCAGGAGTGTACATAAGCTTTGAGCAGGTTTTAGTGACCAGTGATATACCTTCATATACTATAATCTTAGATTATTTTGTACTTGCGCGAAAACACATCGCTAAAGTGAAATATTTGTAGAAAACAAATATATACTTTAAAATGTTATATACATACATGTTACATACTGGGTATGTTCAAATATTCTAACACAGAAAGCTCTCTTTGAATCTACTTTCAAGTTTTAGCTGATACTGCAATTCATGTATTTTGCTTTAAATAGCGATTTTTTTAAATTTGTAAAATTAGTTTTATAATACAATGTTAAAATTTTTAATAGAAAAATGAGTAAAAATGTTGCTGTCGTTGGCACTGTGTCTTAAAAAGACAACAAAAAATATTTTCTGACATTTCTCAAAGGAAGGGTCATCAACTCTGGGTCCTAACTTTTTAAAGAAAATAATTGTTGTTGTTTGTTTTCGTAAAGATTTGAATTTAGTACACGTGTAGAGGGGAAAAAATTGGCAGTATTTATTATTTTTCTCTAATTACCAAACTTTCACTTATGCAATCGATTAATCTTATTACAATATATTTTTATGGAAATAATTTCATACCATAAGTTTTTCTCTTGGAAAATACATTCTATAGTTTACATCCGAATAATTTATTTCTAATAAGCTCCAGTTTGTTTGCATTCAAAAAGTGTTTATTCGAATAATTTTTTTTCGAATAATTATTTTTCGAATAGTATTGTTTGAGTTGTGTTAATTCGCAGAATTTTACTTAAATTTTTTATTTGAATCTAAATATTGCTTAATCGAAGTATTTTTTTTCGACTACTTTTAATTGAGCAACAATTTTCTTCTAAATACTTTCTGTGTTTGTCACTTGCTTCAAATAATTGGCTTCGATCTCTATTTTTTGTTCAATGTAGGAGGATAAGGAAATTGTATTAATAATGACCAGGAAACTCAAAAAGGATATATAATTTTTTTAATTGGAGTTGAGAAGGGTACTACCCGACATACAAAGAAAGTATTAATATGTATTCACATGGCTGCGCAACTAAAATAATGAATATCTTCAAATTCGATGTGGGTCACTTCTAGAATAACGTACGTTTTCCAGAGAAAACGATAGGATGGGAAAAAAAACCCACCCCCATACAAAGAAATATTGATCATCGCATAGAATTTAAGACAGCTACAGATTGAAAAACTATAGTACCAAACGTGGTACATATTTAATATTATAAATATTTGTTTTATATAATGATATTGGCGGTAGCGAAGCACACTGGGTACTGCTGGTTGAATATAAAACAACTATTTAATAGGAGATAACAAAGTATTGTGTAAAATTTCGTAGATTTTCATCATTCATTTTATTAATTTAATTAAATTCTCAGAAATTTTATTGCTGAAATTATTCCATTTATAATAATTTAATATATATTTTATTTAAATTATTTTATTATATATTCCATTATTTGCATTTAATAGGTGTATTTATTTTGCTATTCATTAATTGTACTTTTAGGGCACTTAAGAGTTGCTATTGCTGCTGCTGTTGTAGTAGTTGTTGTTGTTGTTTGATGACTGATGCAATGCAAGTCCAAGTTCAACGACCTGCAGCATGTTTGATGCTGTTTAACGTTTCTATCGAAGAACAACAGGTGGCATGATTATTACTTTTACTTTTAATTCATGTATTCTATTTTGTTTTATTTTATTTTAGCTGTTTTTCTTATAAACAGTTCTCATTTAGTTTGAATTTAAATTAATCTCGATTGTTTAATATTGATTTCGTGTTTGTTTGCAATACCCGCTACTTTGTATCAAGTTAAGTGAAATATTTACATATGTATGTATATAATTTAATCTTAATTTAATTACTCTTATTTGACATTGAATTATTAAACATGTATGTTGGTAGTGTTTGCTTTCAACTACAGAAGTTGTAATGGCACACACTTAAGTCTTAGTTAAACGCAAAACGATTTTAGATATTATTTGCGACAGTGATTTTAACTGCGATGGTGGTCTTTTAATTTGTTTTTGAGGCCAACTTTATGACGAACTCAACATGTCGTCATACTTAGTTTTCTGGTAAATATGAGTTGTTTGTTGTTTTATATATTTTAAGTGAGAAATTTTTGATATTTTACTACAAAATATTCGAAATTATTTTAGATAAGAAAAACGTTTATTTTCCAATCATATTGATTTTAAACAAAAACTTTAATTAGAAAATTGTTGGAAGAAATCAATAAAGTTTTTTATATTATTATTACGAATAAACGTAATTATTATTTGAACTGTAATATTGTATAAATGAGAAATTATTATTATTAGGCTTAAGTTCAGATTTATTGAATTAATGAAAGTTAAAATTACTATGAGTTTTATTTTGTTTGAAAAACATTAGCATGTGCAATCAGATTAACAAAACGTATCAGTATACTGATTTCAAGGCCGCTACACCTGTCATCAGCGTTCGTTTGTCCATTTTTAGAATTGATGTAAAGTGGATACTAATTGGGAAGAATATCGATGGCTTAATATAGAAAGGTCGCATCTCGTTTTTTTTCAAAATCGTTTTTTTACATGTTCTGGTAGACAAAACTCAAATACAACTTTCTTAAAAAAATTCAGTTTCCTATGTTGACGAATAACAGATTTACAGTAATTAAAAAAATCCTAAACTAACTAACTAACTAAAGTACCTAAAAGATGAAATATGACCTTTCTATATTAAGCCATCGATATCACCTATTTAACCAAGTTTTCAACAGAAATAGAATACGAGAATTATTATAATTCCTTTTGATTCCAAACGAAAAACTGTACCGTTTAAATTCACTCCGTCAAATGTCGACAAAATTTTAATTTTTTATTAACCTTTTAAAATTAAATTTCATATTCTTTTTTTATTCATTCTATATATTCTATACTCACATACATACATATATTTTCTTAGCTCGAGTTATAAAATAGTTTATATTTTTCCACCAACTGATAATTTTACGCTTGCGGCTGGAACAATAAATCAGCTTTAGACACAGCGAAAAAATAAGTTTTTTTTTCTATTTTAGGATCTCTATTATCTGACTAACAAACCAAAGCAATTAAATAACCATAAAAAATATAGACTAAAACAACAAATTCATAATAAAACACATTTATGTTATTCATGAGTGAAATGATGCAATATTTTTTAAATTTTCATCACTTGAATATCAATTATAACTTTTGATAAGTACATACTTTTTTTTTGGTGACGTTAAAGAAATTTAAATGTTTATTTTTAAAATTTAGGTTAAAAGAATTAAAAATAAAAGCCATGTAAGAGACTACAACGGAAATTAATGGGTGCTACCCACAGGGTAAACAAAATTCCATCTCAAGACACCTGGCAGTTGCTGAGACTTGTTTTAAATTTTCTTCAAATTAAGTCCAGATGTAGAGTTTAAAAATGCGGACACGTATGTATGTTTATTTTTTGTCGGTATGTATCAAAATTAATCGTAAAAATGTGGCTTGTTTTTCTGTGCTTTGCCGTGTAATTAGTTATAAGGAGCTCAGGGGATACATTTAAATTAAAAAAAATAAATTCCCTATCGAATGGAAGTCTGTATAAAATATCGACTAAAACTAAACCACACAACAAAAAAAAAAAAAAAAACAAACTAATGAAATATAGGCGAAATAAATAATACGACAAAATATTTGATATAAAACTCAAAAATCAAAATTAACCCCTAAAACTATGAAAAATCCCAATAATTGGTGAAAAGCTGCCCATTTGAAAACGATAATAGTAGAATAAAAATATCTGCTATGGCCTCTCTCCTCTATATGATCTCTATTCAGTATGTCGAATAATGGCTTTGTTACTAAAATATTTCCTACAATATTTTCCACCAGCGAAAAGGTGCCGAAGGTAGGTAATACTCAAAAATTAAATCTTAAAGGATCCATTTTTCGATATGCATAGAGGAGATTATGAGAAAGCTCGCCCGAAATAAAACAATTCAAAAATGGCTGCACAAACAGCTTAAGAAAGATAGTACGTGACGCAACATGGACCTAATATTGAACAAGAAAATCTACAATAGCAGAGAAGCTAGTTTCTTTTCCATTTTTAACATTTATCTTCTCCACCCACGCTATCGCTTTTCCAAGATCTGGCACAATGCACTGCATAAGTAGGTGTCATAACCTGAGTGCTGGTTCTAAATAAATTAAAACAAACTTTTTGAGATATGACGTTTTGTAGTGAAATGTTTTCAGGCGTGCTATTTGATATGACAATTTTAATAAAACTAACAAACGGCCGACAGAATCGACCGATATTAATAATTTAATTTTCATAAAGAAATTATCATAAAACATCTCTTTAAAAACAGTCATACAAAAACAATCAAAACAATTTATTATATACAACATTCAACAGAAAACCACAACAGTTAAATGCAAAATAAAATCTATTTACTGGCCTCTTTTCTCTTTTGTTGCATTAAACCTCATACAATTCTCCAAACATAGAAAAATTTCTTATCGTTGATACATTCTTTGAAAAACCAGTTGTTGAACAACACGTGCATGGTTTTTTTGGTTTGTTTGTTTTTATTTTAGCTTACATTAGTTAGTAGCAACTTTAAATTCTTATATGCCCCAAAATATTGAACGTATAATAATCCGCAACATCTCATTCACTTCAGTGAAAATATATTTGTAATTTGGTATAAGTTTTGTCAAAATCGGTTGTATAATGTGTGCATGAAGTCCATCACGAAAAACCTTATTGCCTATTATGGAGATTATCTTACTACGTTCGTAAATGATATTTTATTGTAGATTGCTGTCAAAAACTATACAGTAACGGCTTTAGACTATGTTGTTTATTTTGTACTACTCAGCCTCAAAATTTTAAACTCATTAACTTTTTCACATCTGGCATAAGAGTGTGTGTGTTCATACTTACCCTGCAGGAAATGTCGCTTTTGACTTTGTCACCAGTAGTACTCTCTATTATCCCCCATGCAATGCTTTGTGCTATAGACATTTAGCATGTGATTGTCATTGAAAATATACTAGTAACTTTAAGAGTGTTGACTAGGTAGTGATTACGTAGTTCTAATGGGACCAAGTGGAGACATTCAAACCAGAATGTTACTAGTGCATTTATATAATTTTAGTCTAGCTGTTAAAACAAACTAAAAAGTGTAGACGTATCATTGACAATGTCATCAAGAAGTCAGCACTAGTCGTCAAATTGGTGACCTGTCAGCAATAAGCCCAGTAAGAAGTCACCAAACAAGTCGACAAAAGTGGTGACTTGGAGACAATTCGCCCTGAGTTTACTACATGGTATATATGAACATACATACGCTGCAGTCGGCGTAGCTAGCGAATGACTAGATATTTCTAACTAACTAACTACCAGACTAACTACTAGCAATGCACTCGACTAACGATTTTAACATGGGGATGACGTTGACGGTAGTCGATTAACACGATCAGACCGGTGAAATCACTAATCAGCAAAACCCAACTATTTCGCTAGTCAAAATGTACCAGTTAGATCACTAATGATATTTTCTTAATGAAAATACTACAGAAATTTAAATTTTTTGGATTTTTGTTTATTTATCAAATTTCTTTTTCAATATATATAAAATTTTCAAATAATTATTCTTTTTCTTTTTTTATGCAACGTTTTAGTTGACTTCTTCTGCTCATTTTACCTTTCTAAAAAACACTCTTTTTATTAAAAATTTAACATTCACTGACCACGAACTTCCAATTGTAACTGACACCAACACAAAATCATAACACTTTCATAAAATCTTTTTTATTTTTTTGTTGATTTTCTTTGGAATAAGGGCACAGTTTTTTTCAACTCGTAAAAAAAATTGAGGTTGGAGGCATTAACAATTATGCATGTACTGAGTGCGAGTACATGTACATGAGTGAGAGAGTCAAAAGGCGAAGTTTTGCATTACTTGTAGCCAGTGAAGTAGTTAGTCCATTTTTCGTTAGCGAAATACCTAACGATTTGGCGTTAATTTCTACTTTTAAAAGTGGAGGGTATATACGTACATACACCATTTATATAAAAAAATTTTGTTTACATTATTTTCATTTCAAAACGCGTTAACAATTTTATTTAAATATTTGCTTGTTTTTTGTATTGTCTTTGTGATAGATTTGTTAATATCAAATTTAAGGCAAAACTTTTTTTTAAATATGTTATTAATATTTTTCTAATAATAATATCAAGCACAAGGTCTTTTTATAAAAGTGACAGTAGCAATAACTTTTTATTTTAAATTGTCATTGTCGAAGAAAAACATTTTCCCTGAAGAAGCTATCCATTGAGAAATCGAAATATCGGATAAATAAAAGGTTATTGCTACTGTTACTTTTATAAAAAGACCTTGTGCTTGATATTATTATTAGAAAAATAAAATGAAAATGTCGAAGAAATTTAATAAATCTTTATGTTAGTAAGATCTACTTTTCCGGTGTCCAATAAGAAAGAATATCTGTTGGCACTGGCAATGATCGGATATAAAAACAAACAATAATTTTACTCATTTTGGATTAATTGAACTTTTGCGTTGGTAGCTGCTTCATTTCATTACTTTCAACCGAATTTGAATCGAAATATAACTTGGGTACCAGGCAAACGATCGATGCATGTCATGATTATTAAAATTAAGCAAAGAATTAAAAAAATGAATGATTGGAACTGGGAACTTTTCAAATATGTACTTATATAGTTTTTTTTAATTAAGCTTGTACATAGACATCTTCTTGTCTTAATTATACACAGCACTAATAGACGGTTATGGTATGAGTGACTGATTGTAAAAAATACTATAAAACGATATTTGATTATGAAAATTTAGAGAGGAACGTTGGTTTAGCAAATAAAAAACAAAACATTTTCCATTGCAAATTATTGTATTAATAATGAAAAACAGTCTTTATTACCACATACAATTAATTGAAAACAGATTTGGAAAATTTAAAGTATGCATCAATTAGAAATAATGTGAGAATTTTTGTAAAAATTTAATTTATTTGTTATGCTGCTGTTGATCGTTTTTGTTAATTCCTAGAGCACTGTTGCAGCACCTCTAGCGTTTACTTTCTTAAGCTGTAAAAGCAGTATTTTTATTAATTATTTTAGCTTCGCCGACGGTTCTGCTAACCAATAAAGGATTGTGATGTTTCGTAAATATGCTGGGAACAGTATAGTGTTTAATGACTCTAAATAAGCCTTTATGACTTTACACAGTCCAACAACAATTAATACAATTCCACACTGGTGTACATTAGAGAAATTTATGATGTTGATGACTTGCACTCAAATTAAATTGTATATGAAATACGAAAAGTTATTATGTATAATTAATTAATTAAAAATGTATTACACATATCGGTCATTTATTTTTCAGTTACTGAACCTACTTTATTTGTAAAACATTTTCCATAAAAATATTTTTCTATCGAAACTAAAGTAAAACAAAGTTTTAAAAATGCCAATAAAAAAACATTTTATCAAGTTAAAATTATTATAAAGATATTATTACGTTGTAATAAAGGAGCAGTATATTTTAAGCCAAACATTTTAAAAGCATGTGTTTTATGACGTTTGCATTATTGTTCTATAAACCTCGATGCAATTTTTAATATCCAAAATATGGAAGCTTATGTCGTTCGTTGCAAGCAAGCTTAAATCAAAACATTGATTAAAATAAAATATGTTTAGCCCTTAAGAAATTAAGTGGGATATATTAGGCATCAATGTTTTATTAAAATATTTCAAAAAGCTGATTATATGATTATTTAATATTTTAATATATTTTGCCTTCATTTCTACCCTAACTTTTATTACAAACTTTTGTTGTTTATCAAGTATTTTATTGATATTTTTCCATATATTTGTTAATGCAATATTATGCCTTTTTACGATTGACTGTCTGCCTGTCATCACAGTTTTTTGTATATCTCAATAAGTTGGAACAGAACAAAAACATTGAAAACGACGCCGTGCAACAAATAGTAGACGACAAACTACCGTAAATTTTTTTTGAAGTTTTATATTGATTGTTTTCACACATTAAAATGTCATAATTTATATTTAATGAATACATTTCAGTCGGTCATTTTAGTGTCGCCGCTAAAAAAGACCTTTAAAATATCTTTTAATTATCCTGTATTTAAAATAAATTTACGTGTAACGAATGCAAATACATTTTGTTAATACAAAACAGAAGTATTTAATAGATCAAACGCCCAATTAAATTTAAGTGAATATTTCTTAAAAAACTTTTACACTTCTTTATAAAAGTGTTGTTGTTGGGATTCTTATACAAAATTTTTGGATAATAATGTTAAGAGTAATTTTAAATAAATCTTTAGAAGCAAAAGACATGTGTTACGGAGTGGCAATTTTGTACTAAAAACAATGCTACTTAATATGTGAACAGCCTATGAAGAAAAAACGCCTAATTATATTCGGGATATAAAAAATATTTTAAATAAATATTAAATGAAATATTTTTATATCCTTCTCAGAAAGATTTTAAAAGCATACACATTAGGGATCTTAAGGTGCGTTCGATTAGTCAAAAGCTCTGCTACTGCTTTTCTTGTTTGTTACTAAATTCTTAAATATTTAATAACTTTTTTGTGACAGTGGTTTGTTGTTTTTAATGGCTTTCAAATTGTTTGATTTTCTTTTTAATATTGAAAGTTTTTGGTGGCTTAAATCTGTTGCTGATATTTTTGAACGTTGAAAATAAATCTTATTAATTTTGCCGCATTTTAACCGGTATATTGCAGGCCATCTGAATACAAATTAGTTTCATGTTCTTGTATTTGTGTTAAAAAGAAATCAAAAAATTTTTTGTCGATCGCCCAGCCGACAGACAGTTTGTTTAAAATTTCAAGAATGTTGATTGCATCGAAATGTTGGGTTTTCAGCAAATGAATGATTAAATTGTCTTCTGTTTTCTCATTTAGTATTTAATTTATTTGTGTTTTTGTATTTCTTTCTAAAAGTTTCAAACATAATTTATTTATTTATGTTGTTTTTTTAAGTCATTTAAACATACTTATAAGTTATAACAAATAAAATTAAAGTTAAATGAACGAAATGTTTCACTTTAATTTCTTTAAATGTTTTTCTTTTTGGATTTCTTAGTTTATTTTTGTAAATTTTACAAATGCAAAAAAATAATGTGTGTACTAGACTATTAAATAGAAAAAGGGTTCTCGAAATAAAAAGTGAAATTTATGCACACAGCTGGTAGTCTTCTAATAGACTTAAAAAACGAAAAATATCTATTGCTGTAAGAAAAAAGAAAAAGAAATAGAAAAAGAAACACATTCCTGCTGATTGCTGGTCAGAATATAAAAGAGTATATTTCACAAACATGTCAAATCATTTTAAACAATATATTACATAATATTTTAAAACGTATGGCAAAAACAAAACTGATTTCGATGCAAAAACCCAATTGAACAGATTAGAAAAGCGACACAAAAGTGATTGTTAAACTTAAAACCCGATGTAATCTATTCGTTGTATATATATTTTACTGCCATGAGATGTTAAAGATCAATTTTAAATAAGAAAAATTTTAAATCGGTTAATAAACTCTGGGTTTATTTATTTAATTAATATTGTAGTCAGACACCCAAATAAAACCAGACTTATGAAAATCGGTCTATAAATGGGGCCGCCATTTTGAATTCAAAGTGATTATCTACGCTTTGTCATCAGCTGTCTTCTCAGGACACCCTTTCGTTAAATACCCATATTATGGGATCGCATAAAAAATAATGGGGTGCAGGAATGGCCGGCTCGTATTGGGAATGGCCGAACAGAAATTAGCTCTAATATAACTAAAAACAAAAATTTTCCATTTTTGGGCACTTCCATGTCAAACAAAAAAATAATGATGATATTATTTTATAAATCAACACTACACTTTAACAAGTCTTAAATTCTAATGCCGATTATTCCAGATTCGATACTGAGGGACCGTCAGTAATAAAATAATTTCCGTAATGTATATATTTAATCAAATATCGGAACCGATATCAAATTTTTGCTAATTTTTAATACGATTCGTCTTAAGGTAAATCCCTAAACACCATTCCAAAACCCCAGCTTGGAACTCTTCTGGTGGCTTCGGAAAACAAATTTCATGTACAGACAGACGGACAGAGACAGACAAACAGACGGATAGACGGACAAGGCTCAATTTTCAATTTTACTTCTTTATGGAAATTACGCACGGAATGGCAAACCTTTAAATATCCTAATTTTTTTGGTGTAGGGTATAACAATTGTTGGATTAAACTATAAGCCAAACCACACGTGCAAACAAAAAAAGAGTGGGATAGTAATTCGTCAGCAAATATTTTGCTTGCCGCCCGATCTAGAAAAAAGCAAAAGAGAATTTTGAAAATCGGTATGCAATTGTAAGAGTTATGCGGGAACAAACATCAAAACAAAATGAACTAGAAATCACAACCTCCTCCTTTCTTGAAGTCGTGTAGAAACAACACCGAAAGCTAGTGAAACTATTCTTCTGTTAAAAGTTAGCCGTTTTTGTCATAAAATTAAAGTCAACAATTTAAAGTAACAAGTTCAAGCATTGAACTGAAGTCTGAATTATTACTTAAACAATTTACAATCGGTAATTACAGTTATTGTTGAGCTTTGGCGGAGCTCATTTTTCTTCGGATGTTTTGGGTTTCGTTAAACTGAGCGGCTTGTACCGGTGCAATTTTTTACAAAAAGAGTCTGACGTCTCCAACGTTGCGGTTGTAGTTGTGTTAATAGTTTCGTTAATATAGCCAAAATTCACATCTGGTTCGAAGGACCTTAACCAAGTTGCAGTTCGTGAATTACAAAGCTACATGAGTCTTCTTTGTTTAGCTCCGGAACTTCAACGTGACTTTTGCTATATTTACCGAGAGTCATCTCATAGTCAGGCGCGGATCCAGCATTATCGTTGGGGCGGGGTACTTTTTTGAAATTTGCATAAAGCAAAACAACGTAATTTTGCTATTAACAGTTTATTTAAATATGGAATGAGACATAAAAAATCCGCAACAAAATATTGATTAAATTAAATGTAGAGCAAATTTAAGTAAATATAAAATATAAGACAACAATGTAATTCAAATTATGTATGTATGTGTTAGAAACAAATAATATCAAATATTTGTTTATCAGTAAAAGTCTTTGGAAACGAGTTTATGAAAAATGTCACAAAGATTAATTCTTCAAATTCTGATCGACCTATCGGTCCTTATTATTATGCTATAACTATATTTTACTTTTAATCCCCACGAAAAAACATATACATATAGCAGTTTGTATATTTCTGTTTTTGCATATTTCTATTTCAAATTGTTAATAATAAATGAATAAAGTTTCTTATTGAAAAATATTTCATTTTAGTTTTTATAATGTTTATGATAGCATAAAACGTATTTAAATAATATTAAACTCCGAAAAAATAAAATTTTTTTCGGATTAGAAAAAATTGGAAAAATAAAAATAATAAAACTTGAATTTTGGTAATCCTGGCTGCTGTTCTTCTGTGTTGATATATCTTTCTGAGTTTTTCAAAAGGAAATAAATTTGTATGTGTGTGTTATATAAGTAGTCTATGATTACCAAGTGCAGCAAATTTATCGAGTACTTCATTTGGGTCAATAAAAATGTTTTTATTCTCCGTATAGTAGAATACAAAATTTCTTAAATTTCGGTATGGTATATCCGAATCACAATTTATTAAGGCGTCGATCACATTTTCTGTGATATTTTTACAATTTTTCCACATTTGTCGCCAGTGCAATAATTATTCCTGTAGGTTTGCTGTAAACAATTTCTTATCTTTGTTTTCAACTTTAATAATTTGATCTGCCATTTGAGATGTCAACGTAATAGATACAATATATTTTATTGTTTGAAAAATTGTAGTAAAACAAATATTTGCTTCATTCCTTTTGTCTTCAAGGCACATCATTAAATTTTTTATAAGATATTACCCTTTTTACCCTCGTAGCAGAAGGGCTTTGCACGCCGTATTTCTATTTTTCCACTGAGATATCTTATTCAATTCCTCTATTATTTGCTCTAAATTAGTTAAAAATTTGAAAATGGAATCATGCCGATTAAACCAACTCGTTTCGCATATTAATGAAAGTCTGGCTCCCAAATACTTTATTTAAACAGCGTTTCCCTTAGCATGGTAGTTTATAAAAATTTTTTTAGTTTCTTTTACAAATCATTGATACTTTGTTGTATTTAGAAATGAAATTATTAAGTTTTTTAAAATAGCAGGCCGTTAGTTTTGCATTCATTGTAGATTCAAGTATATTTTTAACAGGACATTCATCTGTACCAATTCCCATCCAGGTTTTTAATTCAAACCAAAACTTTTTAGAGCTTTTACAACACTAGTGGATAGCGTCACCTTTGATATCCTTTGTGTGTTGAATGTGGTAGGTATAATGCAATGTACAAAAAAGTTAAATTCAAAGCAAGAAAGTTAAACTTCAAAATATTTATGATCATTATAATCCACTTTAAAATTAGCTGTTGAATATTTTAGGACTTTATGTACAAAATTTTGATCTTTTTATACAGATATTATTTATTTAATGCAAATAATAAATTTTATTGGAATAGGGGGTATCCCACCCATGTATCAGCGCCTGCTTATAGTATATATAGGATTGACAGTAAGAGACGACATTACAGTATTTACTTAAATCTTAACGTTAAATATTTTTTCTTGGTCTTTATAAAATGGGACACAAAATCTTGTGAGAATTTATATTTGGAAATAAAACACGTTTTCATATTTTATTATTGCTGCCCATATAAAAAAGCAGGCAGGTAATCTTCTGAATGTACAAGTGCAACTCAGAAAACATGTAACAAAAAAAAAAAAAAAAGATTTACCAAATCCTTTCTGAAAGAGATTCCATACCTTTTCGAACTGTTTCTGCAGACTCACAACACTTTTTTGTTTATTTGTTCTCTTTGCATTTACACCAAAAAGCCTTGTCGCATTAGGTGACGAACTTGCGTGCCAAAAAATAACGAAACAATTCAAACAAATGCCCGAATAAATAAAATAAAATGCAAACGAGACATAGTGAGCGCACATATTCATTCTTTAATCTATCTTTATGTGCGTGTGTGCGTCTGTTTTTTCCTCTCTCTTCTTATTTGCATTTTACGTAGAAATGCATTGATCACATTTTTCAAACGTACGACGATATCACACATTTGTGTGTGGCGCCTCCCTCAGTTTAGAGGCCCAGCCAGACAACGGTGGGGGTAAAAGGTGGCAATGGACACTATTTTTGCATTTGGCGCCCAAAACTTGAAGACAAAAAAATGCTGCACGCGCTTCTTTTGTTGATGTCGACAATGACGACGTTGTCTCTTCATTCGTATGTAAATGTTGTCCTCCTTATCATTATTTTTATTTTTGCTGCAGTTGTTGGCTGTTCTCTCTAGATCTTAGATATGATATTTATAATGGGGATTATGGGCAGGCAAGTGGTGGTCACACATTGCCTGTCACACACAACACATCTTGTATTGTCTTGCGTTGTGTTGTGTTGTGTTTAGATCGGTTTTGTGGCGAGTGCGTGTGTGTTCGTGTGTGTGTGTGTCGCGGAATGTATGAGCTTGAGTGTATTTTCATGTGTTCTTGAGTTTGTTTGGTTGCATTTTGAATTTCATTTTCAAATTAAACAGCTTCTTATTGTGTCTACACTTTACCGCGTCTGTCTGTCCACCCGTCCATCTGTCTATTTTTCGTTTTCGTAAAATTACTAATGATAGTTTTTTTTTTTGTTGTTTTGCTTCTAACAGTGGCTGCAGACCGACCACATTTATTTGCCTGCTGTTTTGTTCTTCTATTTAATTCGTATTAAACTATTTTCTATGTGCCAAATTTATATATTTAATTTTTTTTTGTTTGTGTTTGTAAATCAAATCAAAAGTTCATTTACTTTTCTTTTAAGAAATTGCAATTTCTTCTTAGTCTTGTAGCTGTAACACACACAATTAGTTTTGGACCATGCCACAACAACACACGGTGGCGACATCTGTATCCAAATGTTTCTATGTGAACTAGTATGTTTCTCACTTTGATCATGATGTGTTGTTCTTGTTGCTGCTTTTGTTTTTAATTTAAATTTTTTTTTTATTTGTAAAACAAAAAGAAACAACAAGACATTTTTAATGGTTTTTAATTCATTTCTGTTTGTTAAATATAATTCTGGCGTTTATGTTTTCCTTGTACAAATAAAAATGAAAATTTATTATTTGGCAAAAATTTTATTTCGATTTATTTTCTGGTTGGTATTCGCTTGTGTTTGTTACGTTTTTTTTTTTTGTTGTCTTAAAGACACTTGTAAATTAAATTAATAATTTTTTATAGTTTACAGAAAATTTCCTAGTGGCAGATGTTTGTGCTCGAAATTGAAAATATTTGTTTTGATATTTTCATTCTTTCTATTTTTATAAATAATTGTATTAATTAGTTTTATTGCATTTAAAGAATTTTCATTTGGTTCAACATATTCATAAATTATTTTCGTTTTTAAAACTGGCAAATACTAAAACACATTTATCTGTTTATAGCGTATAAAATTGGTAATTTTATTTGTATAAAAAATACTTCACGCTTAATAATAATTTTATCTTATACGCAACTTTCTAGAAAAGACTTTAAAAATTTTAAAAACTCTTAATATTCAAACTGTATTTTTGTACTAAAAAATCGAAATAAAAATTTTGCTATAAATTGTTCCATTTCTCAGATATCCATACATTCTGATAGGGGGATTTGGGGGACAATGCCATGGTTAGGCGAAACACACTTAAACGATTATAAAATTATTAAGACTCTGAGGGTTCGGCTCTTAGATTTTCTTCCCCCAAGTGCCTTTGAGCAAATTCATCTGCTGAAATCTATAAAGAAGAAAAAGTCCATTTTGTAGCTTCAAGATGTTGCAGTTTCTACACTCTTAAACATTCTATTATTCGTATCTCTTATTTGCCATATTTCATAGAATGGTTAAAGCAAGGATATAAACATTTTTTTAACTTTGTTTGATATGAGCACTTTTGTATTTTTCTAGCTTTTTTACTTTTTTATTAGTATGAATTGAACTTGGTGCTTTTTTACGCTTTTTCGGTCTCAAAATTATGCTTTAAACTATCTGTATACCAAATTTATCAATGAAACAAAAACGTGCCACAGGTACAAAGTTTTCCTCATTTGATCCCACACAAAGTACACTGTAAGTCGGATAAACAAATAACGAAAACAAAAAGTACCATTTTGCCCCACTTTTATTGCTTCAAAATTGCCGTATACATATTTTATTCTGGGACACATTCTGTTCGTCTACCAAATTTTTCCCATTCAGATAATTTCTCAAAAGAAAAACTGCCAAAAGTAAAAAGTTCCAAAAAATAAAAAAGTACCATTTTGGCCCACTTTTAGTGCTTAAAATTGCCCTATATGTATTTTAATCTGGGACACATTCTGTCCGTCTACCAAATTTTGTCTAAGTCCATTAAGATAATTTCTCAACAGAAAGAGTACCAAAAGTTAAAAAGTACCATAAGTAAAAACGTAAGTAAGTAAAAAAACTACTGGTTTTTTCTCACTTCAGCCACCAAAAATTATGTTGATTTGTAAAAAAATTTATAAAATATTCGTACAAAAATAAAGTACATATAGTTAAATCTTGGTTACATGCTACCAACTAGCATCCAAGCCTACAAACATCCAAACATAAAAACTTTCACATTTATAATATGTGTAGTATATTTGTATGGTTAAATATTTTACAAATACAAGAAAATAACTGAAGTAAAAATAGAAAACTAAGAAATTTGTGGAATTATAGAGAATTTATCGAAAAATGATAAATACGCGAGTTATTAGGTTTATGTATAAAGATTTTATTTTTGCATACCGTTTTTAAACCAATAATCTTTAATAATAAAACATTTTGAAATAACATTTTCTGCAACATAAGAAAAATTTGCAGCACACATACTCACTTGCTATATTTTAATTCACATATAAATTAAGCACATATTCTTATTGAAAAACTGAAAAAAACTGGTAACTTTTTGAAAGTTATTGGATGACTAAGTTTTTTTTACTGCCAGTAGGGAACAACGAATATGTTATTTAAGTCGTTACAGTAGCTTCTGCTACCGTGAGAAGTTACTCACCGAACAAGATTTAAAATAAAGAAAAAAATAAACTTGTATTTCCACACTAATAAACCTTCTAATTTAAATTTGATAGACATGCAATTTAATAAATAAAACACAAGCAATAAAAAACTAAAAAAAGAAAAAATAGCCTGCATATACGCCACCGCAATTTAACATGACCATAATTGTGTTCATGTTCGTAAAATTTTATTTACAAAAAAAGCAAAAAAAAAATACTTTTAATAAAATGCCACAAAGCAAAAACAATCAACTGCAAATCTGCCAACATAAAATCATATTTGAAATTCTCTCACGCATAAATTTCGTCCTGTTGTTCTAGACATTCAAACACACTGCTGGCACATTTCATAATCATATCAAATTTGTAATGCCTTGGGCTTTGAACAAATCAAAGTGCAGATCTTTCTTCTTTCTTAATGATCATTCTATTATTTCTTTGTGCCTAAACTCATAATTATATACCTAACAATTCTTTTGTTTTTCGATTGCAAGTGGTTATTTTCGGAAATTTATGTTTTCTAAGCAAATTAATATCATCGAAATATTTCATTTATATATAAAATATAATTTTGGTTTAGATAAATTTTATAAATAAAAACTGTTTTTAAATGACCCACGCATTCGTTTGGTTAATTGTGGGGGAGTAAAACATTTCATTAGACAAAATAACTGTTTTAAGAATTTAACCAATTGGATACTGGTGCTGCCTAACGATCTAACGGTTTATGAAATATAAAAAAGTTTTAAATAATTTTCTTAAATTGAATGTGAAGATATACAAGATTATATTTATAGTTTTAAGTGTTCAATTTATTTGTCTGGATATTTTTGTAAATTTTTTTTTAATGTCTGGCAGAACGGTTTGTTTTGTTGCAGAACTTCAGTTTCCAATTTATTGAAGCTTAAAATTAGAAGAATACAGTTTTGACTAAGCAGGACTAAAAATGTGAAGGTCCTTTCTAATTATCGCAAGTGTTTCAATTAATTGAATATTTAAAAAAAAAAAAACCTTAAGCCATTTAAAGTATTTAATAAAAAATTATATTTACACTTTAGCAGCCTACAACTAAGAAGGTTGTACCGTTATAATTTCGATTATCAATTTAGCATAAAATTAAATTTTCATTTACATTTTTTGTGTAAAAATTATCTAAAACTTTTTCGCTCTAAGCACAAGCACACACTGACACGCATACTTTGTTGCATTCGCTAAAAAACTTTTACCCGATTTTCATGAAAAATATTTAGGAAGAAAAAAGGTTTACAAATAAGCAACAAGTAAATGCGAAAACGAAAAATAATAATAATCCAACAATGGCAACAATAACGATATAACGACAACAACATTCTCATGGCCGCTATAATAAATATTCTTATTGTCATTTAAACGTCTTATTAAATGTCATTTTAAATGCAGTTTCTCTATATTGGCGCCAAGTGTCATTTTACGCATCAACATTTATCGACATGTTGTTATTGTTGATTTTTGTTGTTGCAATCGAGTACAAGAAAATCGAAATGTTTGAAACAATGCGTGAAAACAACGCGAGACGACAACGCTTCTCTTGCTGTAATTTTTTTTATGTTGTTTCGTTTTCAATTCTGCGTTTCATCGCAAAAAAAGCAAAAAGAAAACATCCAAGTAAACATGCGATGTACATTTTATTTTTTTTTTGTGTTTTTTTTTTGTCATGGAATTTATGCATAATTTTTTTAAATGTAATAATTTGTTTAGCAAAATCAATAGAAGGTAAAATTAAGGGAAGTGGGGGCCTTTAAAACACGGTGCCCAAGAGCAGTTCATTTCGCCAGCTCCGTATATGCTTGGCGCATTTGCTAAAAAGGTGTGGATGCAGAAAAATTATTCCTAAAATGTACCCTATAGAAGTTTTTGTATTTTCCCCATTTTTTCCTTTCGCGAATGTATTTTTTTTTTTAATTAGGACCAGCACTCAGGAAAGACCCCTATGTATGCATTGCATTGTGCCGGAACTCAGGGAGAGGGATAGGGTAGAGAAGGTAGATGTTGAAAATGTAGAAGGCTTAACTCTTTTACAACTCTGCTTTGCGCGTTATGTTAATTTTTATAGCAGGGTTGAGGCGCCTCCGGTGTTAGGTAGACGCATTTACTTTGTTAAGCTGTATTAGCGGGCATTTTATTAATTATTTTACTTCGCCGATGTTTCTGCTAACCGACGAAGGAGGGCGATGCTGTGTACATTAGCATGGAACAGCATCAATCGCTGTCGGAACAGTTTTCTAGTGACCAGTGCTATGCCTTTATCACATAAATAGTCCGACAACAATTAATACAATGTCTCTACATTAGAGAAATTAATGATGTTGATTGACTTGTTCTGGCCAGGGTTTAAACACAGGCCCCACCAAGTCTCTGTTGGCTTAGTAGTCAACGCGCAAACCACTTCAGCCAACACCGCCCTGAATGCGAGCCCTTTTGAGCATATTTTTCATTACATTCTCACACATTTCCCGCGGTATTTCATTAATTTCATCACGAATATTCTGTTTGAGTTGCTTAAGCGTTCCTTGTTTGTTTGCATAAACCTTGCTTTTCAGATATCCCCTCAAAAAGCAGTCAAATCAGGCGACAGTGGAGGCCAATCAACATCACCATTTCTTGTTGTGGAAAGTGGTCTCGCAGTAATTCCATTGTAATCCTGGCTGTATGCGATGTGGCTCCGTCTTGTTGATGCCACATGTTAATCAAGCCCAAAGCATGCAGTTGTGGCGTTAAAAAGTTTTCAATCATATCATGATATCGCTCCCCATTCACAGTTACCATTACGCCGTTTTCATTTTCAAAGAATTAAGGTCTAATGATTCCTTCTGACCAAATTGCACACCAGAGACTGATTAATAATTTGAGGGTTTTCCATTGCCCAGAACCGACTATTCTGTTTATTCACATATCCATTCAAATGAAAATGTGCCTCATCACTCATTATGACTTTTCATGAAAATCGATGATTGATTTTTATAAAATGTTTTAACAATTAAAACACGTTGGTATATCGAATATTTTTCTATAATAAATTTGCCACGTGTCTACTTCACGACTGCCAAATATGAACTGTCAAGACTAATGTTTACCTAAATGGCGGCAAAGCAAAGTAGTATACCTTTCCGGCGGACACCCTGTATATATTCACCATATATATAGCAAAAACAATCTGGATTAAGCATACAACATTTTCTTGAAGAAACAAATTCTAAAACATCAAAAAAAAATATTTTGGTCTTCAATAAAAACGAAAATATAAGTAAGTAAAAATAGCTAAAGTGGGCAGTAAGCTGCAACTAAAAACCAAAAGCTGTTAGAGAATTTAGAAAATACGCCTTCATTTGATATAGAAACAAAAAAAAAAACAATGGCAACAAGCAATTTTTTTTTTGTTGACCAGTGTTATTTAACTAATGTTTTATGAAACAATAACAAGCAATTGAAAGGGATTAGCGTAACCGTAAAACAATTTTCTTAAAAAAAAAATTTCTTCAAAAATATTTCAAGCAACTCCCTGAATGTGACCGTACCTTTAGAAACTATAAAACATCAAAATATTTTGAAAAGTAATATTATCAGGCTCAAGTTCAGTTTTATTGAATTAATGAAAATTCAAAATTACTAAGAGTTTTTTTGTGTTGGAAAATATTATTATTTATATCCAATCAGTTTTTTAGCAGAACGTATCAGTACTGATTTCAAGGCCGCTACACCTCTCATCAGCGTTCAAATGTCCATCTTTACAAATTTCGTAAAGTGGATACTAATTGAGAAGAATATCAACTATTTAACCAGTTTTCAGCAGAAATAGAATATGAGAATTAATTTTTAATTCAATTTTTGTTCTACAATGAAACAGTGCTGGTTAGTACGAAATTCCCTCATTACTGTTTGGAACTAATAATCAACACAAACTCATAGTCCGTTATCATCAAAGTATTTTACTTTGTATTTTAACGTTTTTGTTTGGATATAAATAATAATATTTTCCAACACAAAAAAACTCTTAGTAATTTTGAATTTTCATTAATTCAATAAAACTGAACTTGAGCCTGATAATATTACTTTTCATATGTAAATCAATATAAGTTCAAATAATAATTACGTTTATTCGTAATAATAATAATATAAAAATCAAAATATTTTATCAGACGCTAGTCACTTTATAGGCCTTAACACGGCTTTGGATCTTGAATCCTTATCGAAGCGAGCCCTTTTTAAATGTTCATATTTTGTCCAACACAAAATACTGCTTTAAATCTATCCTACAGAAATATAGCACTTGTCCCAGGAACTGCGATGGGAAGAAGTATCTTTAAAATATCTAAATTTTTTAAAATACTTGAAAGAGGAATAATTATGCACCAGCTGAAGGCCCTCTAAAACAAACATACTCACTTCTACCACCGTTGTTTATTTTATTAACGATCTTTGTTAAAAATTTTACATTTATCGAAAGAGCATGCGCACGCACCCTTCTATTCAGATGCTTTAATTTAAGTACGACGAATATTTGTATTATTTTATCATATCGTATGTGTCAATTTCAATTCTTGCCATCAATTATTTGTTTATTGTGTGTTTACAGATCGAAACATTTATTAACCAAAATTTTCAACGCTCAACCATTCACAAAAGCAAACAGTTATTGTACGTATACATTAAGATGATACAAAAACAATAATATTTAAAAATAATATAAATTTTCTAGAAAATTTCACATTAAGTATATGTATGTGATAAAGATATGCAGTTTTAGGAACAGTGGCTTAAACATTGCTAGAGAATAAATCACTTAACTATAAAAAATGTATTACGAAAATAACCTCGATGTGAATGCTCCAAGTGGAATAAATTCAATAGTATTAAATACACCACTACATGATACGCATTTGTCTTAAATATTAACTTAGAAATTATTACGCAGTATATAAATTACGTCATATGTTCATCTGAAATAAAATCGGAAGTTTCCTTTTGTATAAATTTCCAGAATTGAAACCGGTTACTTACACTTCTGAAACAGTCATGTGTCTTCTCTTGTGACATGTTCTCGCATCCTGTCAATAATATTTCGGAAAATACGAAACTATAAAAATATTCACACTTTCAATTATAACAAAATTTTCTTGATAGACCCCTTGTAAATTGCTTAGAACTCACATTTTGTCACACACACATACTTACATACATGAATATATCGCCAAGGCTGGCAGCGTATGAGTGATATTTACATGTTATTTTTCTGAATATCGATTTCGATTATCTAAAACTTATTACCTACGTATTATCTTTATTAAATCAGTTAAGATTATAGACGGATTAATTTTCGACAGCTTACCAGTTTTGATTGCTTGATTTTTATATTCATAATTTAAAAAAAAAAAAAACTAAAAAACCATAACAGATAAAATGCAAAATAAATTAACGGACATTCTCCAGAATATAGAGGAAATAGAACTTTAAATAGCAAATGAAACGGCGATTTTAGCTTGGTAGTTGTTCTTATAAATAGAAAAGTTTAAAGGAAACTAAAACAAAAAATATTAAAGATTGAATCAAAGGAATCAAGCCCAAAGCTTTGGGGTTTAATTTAGATTTAATATGGGAACTCCAATGGTGTCGAATGTGACAGTTGTACGCGTTAAATATGCCAAAAACATTAAACCACAAATATATTTAGGTTAATTTTTACCTTAAATTATAGTGCTTAGGAAGCAGTGTTATCTATGATGATACCAGGCGCTCTTACAAGTCAAATGATGGCAGTAAAAGTTTTAGTGGATATGTATAAAAAGACGGAGCTCAGAGAATGCTAATACAATTTTTTCACAAAAATTTTTTTTTACCAATTTACGTAAACTTTAAAATGTTTTTAGTGTGATTCAAAACTTTTGTGTATATATTTTCTCTTAAGCAATAATATGTTTCGATACATGACGTAACGAACGTGATATTTTTCCATAATAATTGCACTGAATAAAGATTAGTAACTTTGAATCAAATTGATTTATAATAGTTAAAAAGTTGATATTATAAGGATAAATTAAATTTAAATCTTGAGGGAATATGCAGTGCGAGCTGCTTTTATTTGATCACCATCGCATGAAAATGAGTGCGGTTTCTTTACTAATTGAAGGAAAAACTCTTCTATTTGGTCAGGCGAGATGTAATAAATATCTATCCTATGAACATTATGCAGCGCACATTCAAAAAACGAAAAAGCATCAGTTAAAACTATATTTTTTGATTTAGTAATTTGTCAACTTTTCACTCATCTAAATGTATGCAAATAATAATACGAGTATCCATACATACTCGCACTGTAAGAATTTATTTTTAACAAGTAAATTTGGTACTTAAGGTGGCGAATGTGACTAACTTTAAATAGGCAAAAACAATTTAAATGTTCTTTCTTAACAATTTACTTTTTGCTGCTTAATGGTGGTAACAAACGGTTTTATTCAAGGTTTAACGTGACATTACAAAATAGACAAAAACAAGTTAAATTAAAGACCTTGTAAGATATATTTTATGGAATAATTGTTATCATGTATCACCTCAGAAGATGATATTAAAGAAATCATACAATAGCACATTATCAGAAATAAGAAATTACGCTTGTACTAATTTGTAGTCTGCTTGTTCATCTTATTAGGGCCAATAATTGACTTTGTATTTAAATAATTATTCAGCTAAATTTCATTTAAATTTATGTTGCATTTAAGTGCTACTTCTGTTTTCAAATCGTATTTAATTGTTCTTATTTAATTGTATTCAAAACTTGGTAGCACAACGTTATATAAAAAATTTTCCACAAATTTCCCTACAGAACAGCTGATTAGAAGAAATAAAGTAAAAATCAAAAAAATACATTTTTATTTTAGCTAAAAATAAGATATATTAAGAACTGCTGAACTGTTTTAAGAGAATAAAAGCAAATTTCAGAATGATTAAAAGGATAATAGTGACAAAACAAGAGAAAATTGTATGCAAATTGTCAGCAGCCACAATATTTTTTTATTGGCTTTCTTTTAAATAAGAAGAGCAAGCAGTCAAAAACATATGGAAATTCGTGAAACTTATGTAGTATTTAAATGCACAATGTGGGCTATTTAATGTTCACTTAATTTTGTAGCGAAAAACTTAATTTTGTATATATCTAGCATTTAAAAAAAAACGATATATAAATCAGCACTGAATTATTGGCCGCTATTAGTGAACGAATTTATGCGTAAATTTTTAAAATTATAAAAATATGAATATTTCTTTACAGCAATATTGTAAAGTAATCACTTATTGAAAACTTTCTTGTTGACAGACATGCCCATATGCAGATTAGAGAATTTGAAATTCAAACAACACTAGAACGTTGCTTTTTATCCTCAGTTATATAAGAAAAATTGTTGGACATACTTTCAGCGTTTTACAGTATCAGCAAGATTTTGCAAATAACACCCTGTAATTCAAGCAATTTTTGTGGAATACCATAACAATGCAGTATTAAAAGTTTTTTATTGTTGTTTCAACTCATTCGACTGAAAATTTCCGCCATTTGTATACACATACATATCGCCAGCTTATTATTGGTTTGCCGAATTTGTCGGAGTGGAGAAAAACGACAAAGAAGGTTTACATGAGGTTTTTTCAAAATATACCCGATAGAATTATATTTTATTTTAATCACTGCTTCCGGTATTTGTTTTGGAGAAAAATGTAAATTTGTGTGAACTTTCACGAATGAAGTTAGAAGTAAATATCATTTTATTGAAAGAAAAAAATATTATTATGTGCCGCATATGCTACTTTTCTTAATTTATTTTTAAAAGTAGCTTTTTGTGCCGCATACGTATACTTACTGCTGTGTATCGAGTAACGCCATACCTCATACTTAACTCGATTTTTTTTAAAATAGTCGGTGAGTCAAACCAAGAATGAGCTGACGAAATGTACTCGTTTAACAGATTAAATTTTAGACAAAAATTAAGATGAATTACTTACTTCATTCTTTCACAAAAAAATTTGTATTTGTATTTTCTGAGTGAATTTCAGAACAGCTTATCTGAATAAAATAATTTATTTTTATTTATTTATCGCCTCCTTGCAGATCTCCATTTTAGTTAAGATTCTATTTAACCAAAGCCTCGATATGTGGTAGTATATTTTTGAAGAAAATATAACACAAACGTTCATAAGGATACATATACATACATGTACATACATATGAACGTACGCATGTACATATGTAAATGTGAATGTCATTACCATGTCCCAAACACTCTTCTACTCCACGTGATATTATTTAAAAATATGGTTGTTAGATAAATTTTTGAGTACGCAGTTGTTAAAATGAATTTTAAACACTTGCATATTTAAACACAAACACACACACACGTACGCAAACAAACATTATATTTAATCCAAATGATTATTATGACATTTTAGACACATTATATCATTTTTAAGCAATTGCGTTCGTATACAAAATAATGTTTCTATTTAAGCACAACGTGTCATCAATATTGTTTGCAACCCACCGTGCAACGCACACAAAACAGATGATGTATTAAATTCGTTATAAATTCTCTTTTTATTATTTCATATTTATTTAAGCAAAAAAATAAGGGAATAATATATTTCTTCTTAAGGAAAACTTGTTAAAATCAAAAATAGCACAACTCGACAGGCTGACTGTATTTTTTTTATCACGACTTCTTACATACGAGTACATGCATACATACATGCATACGTATCACATCGTTTAATATCGTATTGAATATTTAATTGCATTTATATTCGTATCGATTGGATTCCAACAGTGCCTGTGTACAATGTCTACTATCTTGTAGTTATCATAATAAACAAAAACGTGCTATACATCAAAATAGTTTTAGAAATAGTTATTACTCGCATATGAAATACGTACACTCACTCGTAGATACATAAATAGAAGAAAAAAAAATTTTAAATGAAAAAAAAAAAACAAAACAAAATCATTGCAAATTATCTATAATTACGTGATAATTTACGTTTAATATGTTAAAATGTGGTTACGGTGAGTGTGTATTGGAGAGGGAGAGAGAAATATAGAGGTGTGTGAGTACGATTAGGTGGCGCATACATACATACATATATGCTTGTACGCGAATACAAACATATGTAAGTATGTACATTTATTGAGCCTAAAAGCTTCGAGAATACGAATACATATGTCTGTACGATTGGTAGGCATTCTGTTGTGTGTGATAATAATATTAAACGTTTCTAGACTTTTTAATTACAAGTCCAGGGAGTCAGTCATTCTTTCGTTGTAAGTCACTTAAATTAAGTTTTGCTTGCGTTGGTGTTTTTGTTTTGTGTGCTTTTTATTATTATTATTTTGATTTATTATGGAGGATATGATCATGTAGTGTTGATTATATATAATTTTATTATCTTTAGCGTTTACCATAAAAACAATAATGATAATCATTAGTAAAACAATAATGGTTGGTATTGAAGAAGATTGCAACGTATTCCAGGAAATGTTAAGATTTGTTTTTTAAACGATCTTTGGACTTTACCAAGGACATTGTGAAATAAGAAGAGATTTTGTATGTTCGCATGTTTATTATTGTGCATTAATCCAACAAAAACTATGTGGCGCTACTTGCAGTTAACATTTTTTATATCTATACAGAGTGCATGCAACTCCTGTCACTTCTATCAGCTTTGTTCTATCATTGTGGTCATTTGACGCATAACTAGTGGTGCCAAAAACTGTCGTGGAAAATTCTTAATTATTTTCAAAGGAAATGCTAATTATAAAAAAAAGATGATTATGAATGATACTGATGTTTCTTCTCAATTGCACTTCGATTTCATTAATAAACTTTGTGCTTATATAAACATCCGTCGAGGAGTTGCATATCTATGTACATATTTCATATTATTGATGTTCCATCAATTTGAAATGCGTTAAAAAGAGTTTAAGCAGCGCTAGAGTAAAGTTTCCGTGTCAAATAATTAAATATAATCTATTTTTAAAAAAATGTACTTTTTGTGCGGCACCTCTAAAAAATCTAAAAGCTTTGATATTTTTTTTTGTTAATTTAAGCTTTTCTATATAAATGTCGATTTCCATTTTTAAGAAAGGAAAACATTAAAAATGACAAAACAAATTAATAGACATTATTTAAATTTTTTAATTTGTCTGTGTTGTCAATCGATAGAGAAACTTATTAAATTGAGTTCCAAATTTTCGAAAGTAATTCCGAAATTAAAGAGTTTCTGAAATGAAGTGTAAAGCTTTGTCTAATGAACGCTTCCCGTTCGCCGGCTTAAACCATCTCATTAATTAATTTCCGAAGATAAATTACTAATTTCGAAATTATGTTTGAATTTCCAAAATTTACTTTACTAAAAAAAATTTTACCAATATTTTTTTGCTGTGGATCTGTAAGATTGCATTCAACCTTACCTTTTGCTTAGGGATGGTCTCATTTGACTTTGTTTTTATATTACTAAATAAAATTAATTATCCCACAAAAAAGTATTTTTATACAGTTTTTAAAAAATGCGAACCCATAATAAAAAAAAATTATAGGAACTAATGGAAATAAATTATTAGTGTAATATTTGATAATATTTGAACGTAGCTTAGGGAAACGTCCATGAATTTGTATTATTTTCAATATAGAAAATCTTTAAGACGAATATTAAAGCGGCCAATTCAATTAAATATTATATAAGAAGGAAAGAAACATGCTAAGAACTTCTCAAATTTATCTACCTTCGGGTGGCATTACAGATCTATTTTATGTTGAGTTTTATGTGTATCTTTTTCTGGAAAAATAAATCGACTTTTTCACAAATCTTCCTTTATTTTACAACTGCAGCAATTTCGTCTGCATTTATTAGCTCATATATCACTTCATCAACTTTAATTTGCCTTTTATTTTCAAAAACAACACAATCACGACAACATTCACTCTCCCTCTTTCAATCATTCCCATCACTATCATCGCAAAACCAACGCAACAAACAGATAGACAGATAACTTTATTTTAAATTGGTGTATAAATCACTTAAGCAACAAATAACATGTAATTACTCTATATATTATACAACATACAAACGTATGTACGGACATACGAACATATTTAAAGCACTCTTTCGTTTGGAAGACGACAAATACGCATATAAATGGGAAAACTTGATTGCTGCACAGTGGTCTTTAGCATTTCATTATTTTGTCTAAACGTTTTGGTTTTTTTTTTATTTCAAAAAGTTATAACTTGAAAATTGCAGCGACTAGTAGTCCCATTATTAATTTAAAAATACTCTTTAATCTTTTTTTGTAATTTTTGTATTAAAGTTTTTTAAAGTTTAAGTTGTTTTTAACAACTTTTGAAACCTTCAAACAATCTTATCTTGAAACCATACTAATTAGATAGTATGTAAATTACTGTTATATTATAAAAACTGCAACATGTAATAAAAATTATTAATTAAATCCCTAACTAACCCATAATGCATCGTACAAGACAAATAGAAATATGTGAAATTTGGCTTAAAACCACCAAAACGCTAAAACCGCAAAACAAAAAACAAATCATAAATATCGCTACAATTAAAAACAAATCAAAAGAAGGGGCAAAAATAGCCCAAATTGGAAAAAATTCGTTAAAACTTGAAAAAAATGCCAAACCTGAAAAACAACTCGAAAAATTCGCAAAAAGCTCGAAAATTTCTAAATTGTCTAAAAAAGGTTTTGTGCCAAATACGTAACACTCCAGGGTGAAAAAGGTCGCTTACAGTTTTGTTACGCATTGGAAATCCGTAAAATCAGTGAAAATCTCTGAGAACAACTGTGTGTAATCTGTGAACGTCCCTTGCCTTTAACCACCTACCTTTAAGTCAGTACATTATTGTTTCGATCAGCACCATTGATGTATTTGATGAAAGATTACCAACAACAAATGTTCAAACACAATGAACCAACTTCTCAAGAAAAATAAAATTAAATATTATTTTATAAAGATCTATTTTTAGTTGCCACTTATTTTTCTTTTTGAAAAACAAAAACATAAGAGCTTTTAACACAATCGAAATAAGCAAAGAATTTGTATCACCTTGTTGCAGTTTTCACCACAGTACACCATCAACATCTGCATTTTAATATCAAAATGCCAAAGTGAAATTAAAGCGAAAAACATCAAACGATGAGTAGACAACAACAGACCACCATCCTTGTCAAAATACTGCTGTTTTACATTACAACAACACCTGAAACTGTCAGGAGGGAACAAGTAGGAGGACGAAAATAACACATCAAATATTGTCAACACTATGTGAATTACATAGTGTACATGTAATTCACTCGTTTCCCACTAAACTATTAGGCGGGGAGGAAAATATTTGCAAAAACAAAAAAAATATATATATATGTATACAAGAGTGCAAGAACAAGACTAACAGCTTTAACAAGAGCACATGCATACAAATATTAACGAAACGATTGATGTTACAACACTATGGCGCCACATTTAACATTTTGTAACAATTTATCCTCGAAGTATTCTTTCACACAGAAAAAAGGAAAAAAATATATTAAAGCAATCCAAAAAACAAAAACTAAGTAAATGACGATAAAGAAGAGCGCACACCTTAAAGTGTTCATGCCATCAATTTCACTTGTAAAAATCTGCACACAATCACATACATACATACACACACGAGTCCATACGTGCATATGTATATACTTATTACCACAAATGTGTCATGGATATGTTTGGGGCGGAAAGAGTTTGTGTGTAGACTTTTGGATTAAATGCTAATGCAACGACGCACACTTGTACAAATCGCATAATTGAAAGAGGTGTAGAAATGTAGAGTAGTTGTTTTGGTTAATATTTTGTTGGTAGTGAAATCGTTCGTTCGTCCGTTAGTTGCTTTCGTTTTGCACTTAATTGAAGTTAAACCCAAACCGATGGTCAAATAGTAGTGCGGACTAAACCATTATTTACAGCTGTGAAGTTGTGACTATGGCACGCGGTGCAAAAAGTTTGCAGAGTAAAATAAAAATTTTACTAATTTTTTTTTTTAATTTTATGGTAACCTGAGCTAAATTCTATAGATAAAATTGGCTGCATAAAAAATGGCCCCAATGAAAAATGGCTCCAAGCAAAAAATGAAAAATGGCTCCAAACTTTTGTCCCAAAGTTCGTTCATTTTTATTTTGGGGTACTTTTTTAATTTTTGTTAAATAGTATTTCCCGACACAGCGATGTTTACTAAAGATTTTCTGCATTGCATTCGTACCTAATTTTATTTCGACCTAGCACCTTAATGAACTGCAGCAAAATTTTTGGGCGCAGGCACTTTTTTCTCCATGGTGCTTCTTACAGCGGCAGTAGTTTACTAACGGGTTTTTGCATTCCAGGCTTCGGCGGGGCTCAGGGTAACTTATTTCCATAGAATTTCGAGCAACGTCGCCGTTTACTAATAATATTTTGAAAAGGTAGTTTTTGATATAAGGAGTTTTTTGTGATATTTATGTCATTTACACTATTTTGGTGCCCCAATGAAAAATGGCCCCAAACTCAAACTTTTTACATTAAAAACAACAACAAATTGTTTGGGGCCATTTTTCCTATTTTGGGGCCATTTTTCATTATTGGTTTGGGCCATTTTTAATTTTTCAGTTTGGGGCCATTTTTCATTTTTTAGTTTGGGGCCATTTTTCATGGAGCCGATAAAATTGGTTTATAAATCTGGTAAAGAGTCGCCGACTTCATAATAAAGAATCGATCGAACATATTACATCTAACAGATTATATGTTACTCTTAGTGAACATTAAAGCATCTTCAATATTTTCGACCAAACAAAAAGTAAATCCCTTTAAACAAAAAAAAAGTATTTTAAAACAGTGCTTGAAAATAATTGGGTTAAGCGTTTACAAAAAAATATACACAAGAATTGACAATCTTCTCTTTTTTTAAAGTCGAATAAAAAATAATTTATTTTTCTACTTGGAAAAAAACTTTTTAAAATTTTTATCATTAATTCCAACGTTCCAGTTGCGTATACGAACTATACAAGAAGTTAAATATTAATCATACGTTTAGGTGTCACCCACGCTTACGGCAAAGTCACACACACATTCCGATCGGAATGTTTTCAATTTTATAATTACAGTCCCATTGTTTTTGATTTATAATCTTCAGATTCCATTTAATTTGTATTTCAATTTTACTGGGATAATTTTTTTATATTTTACTCACGCTCCTAAAAGTATACATGCTTTTTATTGTCTGCTACAAATGAAGTTATGTGCGGTTTTTATAATACAAACAATGGGTTTGACTGGAATATTTGTATGAAAGCCACTCAGTTTTTTGATTGATTCCCACACAAAATTTCTACACAAGCCATTTGTCTGTATTGTGGAAACAGCGCATTAGTCGAAAAACTTCATTGTCCACCGAATTTTAAATTTTAGAAATGGATTAATTAAAAACACAATTTTCATTTTTTAAAGATTCAAATTTCGGAATTGAAATCACAATTGATGGGAATTGAGTTCTACTACTTTTTTTTAGCGTTTTATGAAAATATATTACTTAATATTATATAGTTTGTCAAGGAATTAAAATTTTGTTTCTATTAAAATTTTAGTATTTCATACAATCATCTATTGAGATGCTTTATGCTGTAGGATTTAAGGCCCTCTTAAATTAACGGTTTTGATAACTCTGCAAAAGTGATAATCTGCTTAGAGAAATAGAAGCATCTTCTTAGTATTCAACTATGAAAACAATGCAAGTATTCAATCCACCTACATAATGCACTTCTCTATTCATATTTATTTTTTTTGTTTGCATTCTAGTAAACAATACACTGGCTACACTTTATGAAACTGCTGGCCAGGCTAAAGCTGAGAACACATTTAAGTACCAACAGACACTGACTGGGCTGTTAAAACAGTCACAGTTTCTGTAACATCACACAACAAAAATTCAGATACTAAAATAGATTTTTTAAAAATATATGAAGAAGGAAAATCGTGCCTCCATTCAGATGGTTATCAGTGTTCAACATAATTTACACAATTGCTGCCAGCTGTGGTTGAATGGTTGTAACGTTTGAATTTATTTTTTTTTTCATTCGTTATTTTTCCGTTCGGTATTCTTCCTGACCAAACATGAATTGTGCAAAGTTTCACGTTTATGCCACTACGAACGAAGGCATGGCTGTTTGTATAGTTGTTCCGTTTCAAAAAAAAAACCTAACAAAAAATAATAGAAAAAATCGTGGCTTCCCCGTTTTATTTTTCGTATAGGAAAAAAATTATATTACCCCGTTTGCCTACTCTAATTCAATGGAAACTGATGAAACGAATTAAAAAAAGAAACCAAATACTCCACTCTAGGTGCTATTTTGGTTTTGAGTGTTTTTTCTTTCCAGCAGTTTTCAACTGCGTGTTGTTAAAAATTCATGGTTTTTGCTTTTTCCAAACCTCATGCTCATGCTTTTGCAAATCTTCAACCATATTAATGATTTTGATGATCTTGATGATGATGGTGTTGGTGGTGGTGGAAGTACCTACCCATGGAAGTTGCTATTTACTTGAAAATGAAATTTACTCCTATCGTAGAACAGTTGTTTAGTTATTTACCAATTGGCGCCTGGCGTCATTATGTCCAATTTTGTGTTGGTAGTCCGTACTTGTTATACTCGTATCCGTCTTTGTGATTTGTATTATTGTTGTGATGTGTGAGTGTGTGTGTGTGTGTGAATGTTGCCCGTAGTGTTTAGCTGGGTTTGTTGGCTCATTTGCCCTTTTGATTTTTTGCACTTTGCAACGAAACTAAAATAAGCATTTATTTTTCTACCGAATTTTTTTTTATTTTTTGTGTTATTTGCTTTCCGTAGTTGTTTTCGAATTGTTTTATTGTTTGTTTTAAATTGCTCTAAGTTGTGCTTTTTGTTATACGTATGTATGTTTGTGTGTATGTATGCATGTATGCATACACATTTGTTGTGTGTAACTTTTGGCATTATCAGATTTATGGTAATAGTTTTCTGCAAATTGCGAACGATATTTTAAAATTATGATTTTGTAGGCATTAGAGGGTTGTGTTTAATTGAATAAATTCTTTTCGTTATGCTAGAGAGAGAGAGCGAGAGAGGGACAGTTCAAGAAGTTCTTAAAAATGTTTTAAACTCCATATACCCCTCCTGTTGTTTTTGATTAGTGACCATTTGTAATGTCCATTTGTAGTCAAGGAAACATTCTATAAATCTTGAGATTTAAGCTTCTGCAAGTTTAGTTCAGTTCAGTACTCCAATTTAAAACGTCAAGGGTGATGCTGCCTGAAGTGGTTAAAGAGGTTGAATACAAACCAAACTATGACCTGTCAAGGCATGCCAACCAACATCATACATTTATCTAATGTGCATTAGTGTGGCATTGTATTAATTGTTGTTGGACAATTTAAGTCATGAAGGCATAGCAATGGTCACTAAAAAACTGTCCTGGCAGTGGCTGATACAGTTCCCAACAAATGTACACCAAAATCAATTAAAAAAATTACTGGTCAAACATGCGTCTACTTAACAGCAGAGGCGCTACAGCACTGCTTTAAAATTAACACAACGGGCAGTAGCAGAGTTGTAAAGAAATTAAGGTTTCTTCTGTGAATGTATAGTCTTATGTAATAATAGAAGGCGTGTTTTTCTTTCTGAATTTGTGTGTTCCGATGATATTAGGCGGGCTTCTCCAAGCTCTGTGCTGACTTTCATAAGGAGAGTCATTCAGAGTTTGGTTTAATTTAGAGATCCATGGCTCAAAAGATGCAATAGGTGTCGGTCCTTGGACGAGATCTATCCACTTATCTATCTATCTAAGGCTTCTTCTACATTTTCACCATCTTCTCCTGTTTCCTATACATTTTCCCTATTTGTGGCACAATGCATATCCTGAACATTGGTCAAAAGAAAAAATATTTAGAAATTGTTAGGACAACATAAAGGTTTGCTGGGAAGAACAAAACATATTCATAACGAATAAAATTTGTGTCTTTTTCTAAATTTATTTCTATTATTCTTATGTAATTTTGTAATTTTTCCAAATGTGGTTAAAGTCTACTGATGATTTGGTATACCAACGCACACACAATAAATGAGATTTTTTTTCTATTAATTTTTGATAAATAAAAATACTTTATTTCGATACTAATTAGTGAATGACAAAGAAAACGCAAATTTTTTTCACAATCAAATATAGATAATTTGCAAATAATTTTATCATTTATCTTTCAGTGTGTTTTTAATCGTAATCGGCCATACTTTTCTTAAGTTAAGATGAAATGATTTGTTGTATCTAGTGGAATAATTTTATATAAAATTTATCATCATCATCTGTGATCCTGATCCCTAAGCCTTTCACATTTTAAAGTCATACTTTACTGAGAAATAGCGAGTCAATACGAGTATAATAATACCTTTGAAACATCCCTTGAGCCAACGTCCTTGAAGGAATTAATTATAATTATAATTATGCTACAAATGTCACAATATTCCTTATTGCAATTTAATATTATGAACAACATTAACGGCAACTTACATTCATAAATTCATATGTAGATACTGTTACAAAACTGTACATTTTCACTTGTTGTTATTGTTGTTAATATTAGTTGAAAAGCACATGTTGTTGTGGGCATTGTGTTTGCGCACAGGTGCTAAATGTCGCGTGCCGCTTTTTTAATTGAATTAAATTTTTTCCAGACAAAATACAAAATTAAAACAATTTAATAGCGACCGTAAGTAGAACTTCATGCATTAATACAAACGAGTACATACATAAATATGAATTAAAACGTTAACATTTGTGCACATAAATAAATACAAAATGTTAACAGAGTATCTAGTCGTTTTTATCGTTGATATTTTTTATATTCACTCCTTTTATTTTGATGCCTGCAGACTTAATTTAATCTATGACTAAGTCGCCGCCGCCACTTTAAACTCAATCAAGTACGAGTTTGGAATACTGCGGATATTAACAAGACTTGGGATAGAGTTAAAGGGTGTATTTAATAGGAGGTGTTTGTTGACTTCTCTTTTTCACTGTGAATGGAAAATTCTATTACAGACGAAAGTTTGTAAAGCTTATTTCACATACGACAGAACAGCTTTGTGCGTTAATTTAACAAGTTACCAACAATGTTCTTGCATCTTGATTCTCATTTGATATGTTCCATCTTTTGGCAGCATCCTTTTTTCTACTGAAGGCGAAACTATCATTTTAACTATAAGGTTTTCCATTTTACATTAGTTATTTTTTAACTACAATGTATTTTATAGCTTCTACCTTAACAACATCTTAACAACACAGCCAGATGGTCTTCTCAATCTACCGCACACTATGGGTTTGTTAACAACTCTTTGTGACCAAAATTAAAAAAAAAACAATTATTTGTGTTAGTTTTTAAATTTTGTATGTTTATATCTAAATCTAACAAATTAATCTAAAATATTATTGTGAAATTTATTAAGCAATAGAAATTGTTATATTTTTCTAAATTAGCAACTGACATCACACATAAAAACAGTAGATAGTATTTTGGACTGGAGAATTATGTTGGAATTCGCTTCCGGTTTTCTTAAGTTGATTGTAGTTTCCGAGATACATCGTCATGCTTAAAAGAAAACACATCAAAGAAATAAATATATTTAAATGCACAATTTGCGCCTTAAATCGCCTCAAATCTTTTCTGATATTATCCATATAATCTTAAAACTTGAAACATGAGGTTAAAGATAATGAAGCCTAAAAGTAGTCGTACAACTTTTAAGCTTCATTAAGCTTCCCGAAATATAAAAGCAAAGAAATAATAAAAAAATTTTAATCTCAAATCCCAGTAGGACCGCGGAACACTTCTACTTTTGCTAGAGATCGGCAATTAGGTAGACTTTTTTTTTTATAAATTATCGTGCAAGAATTTTCCGAAATGTGACAAAAAATAAATTTTTTTCAAGAAAATTGGACCCCAAGACCATAGTGTGGTAATAGTGATCATAATATTTTCTATTCTGCAGATCACAAGGATTTCATTTAACTCTTGGGCTTTTTTAGAATTTTAAGGCTTTATCGGCTGAGTATCTGAAGGTTTAATTATACTCGTAGACGAGAACTATAAACTGCGATTGGTTCACATGATTATTTATGGAAATGTCAGACATCTTGTAACATTTTATAGCCAAGTAGATGGCTTGTGATTTAAAAATATTAAATATTTATCGCCAATTATTTAGAAGACAAACAACTCGCACATTTTTTATCATAAATTATTAATTTATGGTTAAGTAAAATAAAAAAAATACTTTTACAATTGGGGTGTTGTAGTCATATGAGTCATATTGTCATAATGTCTTACTATTTTACAACAGTTTAAAAAAATTGTTGTTTCGCTTCAGCAAAAAAGTCACTTAATAATAAGATTTTTAGACGTATGTTTTTGGTTTGTCATAAAATAACAGTAGAAACCTTAGTCGAGCAGCTGAAACTCTTTAGTCGAGCCGACACAAATATTTACAAGGCGCCGCTACTTATAAATAACACAAGAATAATAATATCTGCCTGGCAGCTTGTGAAAGTTTTTTCACTTGCCGCCGGCCAAAAACATACTTCAGCCCATGTTACCGGCAACCGCTGCTTAAGAAGTATTGACATTTAAGCCAAAACGTAAAATTCTTTAATTAGGTTTGGCGTCCATTGAATGTTTTTTCGAGTTATTTTAATTGATTTTCGTTAATTTAAGTTAAACTGAACAATTTAAGTTAACAAATTCGATTTTAATATCAAATTTACCGAAACTTACGTCAAAATTTAGTTTGCCAAACAAATTTTTTACATAATTTTATTTCTCGATCAACTGATATACAAAAATGTATGTATACGACACATATTCTCTCGAACTTAATTTCGAGAGTTCGAAAATTCGTAACTTAATTTAAAAGATGTATTTTAAACTTGTTTTTCTTCGTGTATGCACATTACATCGCCCGCCTTCATTAGTTAGCAGAACCGTCGGCGAAGTAAAACATTTAATAAAATGCCTACTCATGAAGCTTAAGAAAGTAAATGCGTCAACTTAACCATAGAGGCGCTACACCACTGCTCTAAAAATTAACAAAATGCACAATAGCAAAGTTGTAAAAGAATTAACTCCTTAATTTTCAATATTCTGTCTTCTCTATTCTATTCCTTTTCCTAAGTTCTGGAACAAGTTGTTGCTGAGTGCTGCTGCATGAGATGTAAATTTAAAATATTGAAATTTTTTAATATGCTAAAAAAAGTTAGAATTTCAGAAGATTTCTTCTGGGGGTCCATAGCAACCATCCAAGGGGTCCGCGTGTAGAGCCCAAAAAAACAGTGTTTTAAAAAATAATATAAGTTTTAATTTTAGATTTATTATTTTTTTTTTTTTGATACGTATGTACATACTCGTACATACATATGTATGTATGTATTTATGTTTTAAAAACTTCAAACACAAACAACAAAATATTAGTGCAATCGCTTACTCTTCTTCACTTTTTACTTTACAGTATCCCAGACTCTGCACTGACTGTTATTGCCATCACTATCAAATAACAGCTGTTATTGTTTTTATTGCCATTAAATTTAGCTTGAAAGAAAATAAAATATTGTGAAGGCTATTTAAATTTTAGCTTTACATATTTACACAAAAACGGTGAAATCTGCAGTATGTTATATGCCACAAAACTATTTCGAACGATGCGAAGAAACCATCTAAAATAGAGAAGCATCTTTTAGCAAATCATCCGGCTTTGAAAATTTATTTTTTTTTTCTCTACTTTTTTGCGTTTTTAATTCAACCTAAAAAAACAACCTGGGCTTCAAAGGGGGTTCGCGAAAAAAAAAATTTTTTGCAAGGGGTCCGTCACCAGGAATTTCGTGAGAACCCCTGAACTAAGCTATTCTAGAGGAACATTGATGAAAAAATACGAAAGAAAAAGTGCAACTTTTCTGAATATTTAATTTGGCGCATTTTGAAAAATTTTACTGCCCTTAAAAATATTTCTCTTCTATTAAAAACATTATGGATCTAACCATTTAAGAAACATAAGTATATTTTCACACAAAATTTATGATTAGTTTTAATTTGCTTACTTTCCACAAGAAAAAACCCAAAAAAAAAACTTGTTTAAAAAAAGTTTTTTAAATTTCGTAACCTTCACATATCGATAAATATTTTGTACCTGATAAATACTCGTAAGTCAATCTCATGTATTCTGTAAATCTATCTGTCATATACAATATTCAGATTATTTAGACAATTGATTTAAAACAGATAACAAAACACATTTCAAAACTGAACAAAAATGCTACGAAACAATGATTTCAATCGAACTTAACTGTAAACAATTATTTAGCGCCAAAATCAACATTTTATCAATTTATGGCATCAGATTTGCAAGCTATTATTTACAAAACATTAAATCTGGCAATTTGAAAGCATATGGCAAACAAATTTGTGCACAAAAAAATATTTGTCAGGTATTAGATAAACACACTTTTATTTCGTAATTTAGTGCAGAGTGTAAATTTATCCATAAAAATTTAAAAACAACAAAACTATTTGCGGCACAATATGATGCAATTTGTTGTTATGATTACAATTATTACACATGACTATTTTGAAATAAACGAATGTTGACTAATATGAGCAAAAAATTTATTCATAATTTTTATTTGAAATAAAAAAGCAACACAAAGTGTTGTGTAGAATTTGTTCAAAGCAACAGTTGTTGCTGACGCAGTCGGAATGACAAATAAACGTTTCAATAATTGATGGCGACAAAATTGTTTGCATTTTTTTATCTATTTTTTTTGTTGTTTATTTATTCATATTTTATATGAAAAAACAAAACAAAACTGCTCTTAATAAATTAATTTATTGATTTAATGCGTGTCAAGAGCAGAAATGGAGGTAAGTATTCAATAGTGGGGATAGAAACTTAATTAAATTTACATTTTAAAACATTTAGTTAAACAGTTTGACATGCAATGAATGAGACGAAACGAAAAGTGGCGGCGTCAATGTGTTTTAAATTAAAAAGCAAATTTAGAATGACAGGTGACATTTATGGTTTAAATGAAGCAGACAACATGACTATTTTTGCAAAATCGTAAAATAAAGACTTGTGAGTATTTCGATTGTTTGTTTCATTAAGCCAACGATTTTACAACAAACAAACAAAGATGATGCTGAAAAATAAATGGAAATCTTTTTTTGTTAATGGTATGCTCGATTGATTTCAACAAAAATTAAAAAAAAAATCCCATATGACCATTGTTGTAAAATCCTTTGAGATATCAAACAATTTTAACATGAAACATTCCTTCATTTTACCATGTGACCATTTTTGGTTAGAATATTTTTAAAACTTTAAAATTCCATACTCCTCCCCACAGACTATAAAAGTAAACAAACCACCTTACTTGCTTACCATGCAACAACCAATGAACCGGCCATCCAGCCGTCGAAACCAGCAGCAACAACAATGGAATATTGTCAGTCAACAGTTTAGTTAGTCATGAATTTATATATACTTATGCATGTATGCGTGTGTGTACGATTATGTGCGTATGCGTTTACAAGTGAATACATTCTTTTCCTCCTTAGATATAATTTATGTAATTAAATTTTTGTTTTATTTTTCATTATATTATTTTTCTGTTCTTATTTTTATTTCATTTAGCTTTGCTTGACTTTCAACATACCAACAATTGTTTATGAGCATAATATGCGAGATCGCATTCAATAATAATGGCTGAAAGATGTTTACACTAACAACAATTTCTTGAAGAATTGACAACAAAAAATAATAAATAATTAAGTGGAAGTGGAAGTGGCATTCGTTTTTCAATTCGTTTGGAGTATTTTTCACACTCATAACTCTGTGATCTATGAACCGAATTCAGGGGCAAGTTGTATCCTCTCTAACCCTTCAATTTATGGAGTGATTTTTAAAATTCTTTATATTTTTTTCAAAGGTTTGGATGCAGTTTCATCATATAATTTTTTTTAATCTTTAACTAATCCTCTCCTCCCCCAACATAAATTTTCATTACCACATAACTCTACCACTTACGGACAGCATTTCAAATTTCTTTTTATGCTTGATCGGGCTTTCTTTCAGCTTGGATCCATAAACATTTTTCGAAAATCTGACTTTGAAAAAGTATAGTAAAGTTCCAACCCATTAAAAAATGATAAAAGCTGTAGTGTAAAAACTTACATGTAATTCAGCAGATTCAATTAATGATAGAAGATTTTTAACTAGTGAGGTCTAAGCGGTAGACAACTCTGATGATGAGACTGTGGTTAGTCTCGAAACATCGATGTCAGTTCAACCCTCCGCGCAGTCTAATTTTTCTTTGTCTGTTCAAATATTAAGAGCCACTAGATTTTTCTTTCTAATTTAAATAATAATTTAATTTATAACAAAATTATGTTTAGAGAAAACGAACTTAAGCCTGAAAAATTAAAAATTTCTTTTCAGTTCGAATAAAAAATTCACAACTTAAGTAATAAATAAATCTGATATTTATAAACCGACTCTCAATTTGTTCTTCTGTATTCAATGAAAGAAATTATAATGGCTTTCACATAGTTGTGTCGAGTTTGTAATCTGTTCGATTAGATTTTGGTATTGAAGTCTACTTGTTTGATTTTAGAACATATGGACGAAAGTCAAAACTTTGTTGCAAAATATGTCGTATGCTGAACGGTCCAAAACAAAGCAGTTTTAACTTATACTCAAAATATCAAAAATCATTTAAGAATTCCACAATATTTAGCGTACTAAAATTGAAAAAAAAAATGTAAAAAAAATTCACAACAAACAAATTATCTTTGATATGGTAACTTTTTTAAAATAAAATTGAGAGAATGTTCTTTAAAATTATTTTACCATAAAAGAACACAAATATTTTTTGTCAACATCATTAAATATTTATACTCTAGTGTGACTGCTTCAATTTTTCCAAGTCCTGATCTTTTATTTGTGGATTTGTTTTCATACGAATATAAATAAGGACAAGGCGCTAACGCTGATTTTTATCGATATGGTAAAATTTTATAGAATGAGAACGCCAGCCACATCTCTTACAACAGCCAAACTTAAGTAAAGGAAAAATGTCAAAGTCATATGACAATTCGAGCATGATATAAAACCAATTGTTATCGCTTGTCAGGCGTCAGTAACAAGTTGCAAAACATGCTGAACTCACAAAAAAAAAAAAAATTAATAAAAACAACTTGGTTTGGAATATGAAACAACTACAAATTTCAATAAATGCGTCCAAATAACACACCCAGATACATATTACATATACACAAAACCACACACACAATTTATGTTATTTATATTAAACAACAGCATCAGAATTGTAACACAGCTTTAGCGGAATACGAGTCTATAGAAACATTTAAATGCCATTAAAAAAGAATCATAACACGGCATTTTATACACTCGTACCACTCCAGAGCATACAAACCACAAACCACTATATTGTACACACCTTACACGCCTAAAATGGCCAAGTGTTTTAACAGTACAGTGTTTTAAGTACAGTGGCTAAATGATATTTTTCAATTAAATATATCATAAAGTTTCTTATGAAACAAACCAACTCATCTAATTACAGCAAATTTAAATGCATTTTCATAACACTTAATTATTAAAGTTAAGTTGCTGAAGTTCCCAGTTCACATTCGATTGTGTATAAAATTTTCCTTGCCAAACCCACTGTAAGGCATACATTCACCATTAGCTTGCTATTCTGTTTTACAATCCAGTTAAGTTAAGTAGAGTTTAGTTTAGTTTAGTTGACTTCAGTTTACTTCTTCATATCCATCTCAGTTATGTTTATGTACTTTTGTTTCCATATAGTCATATTTAAAACACTTTAATGTCGGCGCATACTCCGGCACTTATATGAAACTCTTCAAACTCCCATCATTTCCATTTATGTATTTAATAAAAGAGTAGAGATGCCCTTTTTTTTGCACCACGTTTAAGCCATTAACCAATCGGCCAACAAACAAAAGTTTTAACATATGGTTTACTTACATTTTGTTAAACTGGCACAAAGATCTCGCATTATAACCTTGTGCTTTACGTCTGGTCTGCAGTTCTGCTGGTACGAGTATAAATGCCCATTCTTCCGCCTGTTTAAATGTCTGGCCTATAGAGAGACACACAGACCGACAGACGGACAAACTTCTGTTGCTGATCATTTTGTATCTGATAACGAGAAAAGGAGCGTGCGTATGCATGCATTCATGCATAGTTATATTTATAAAAGCGTTAAAAAAAGAGCATTTTATACATTGCATTCGTTCAAGTTGACTGTAGTAGTAGACCTGTTGGTGGAAATAGTTTATGCTTCTTTTATTACCAAATTTGGTTACATTGCCAACATATTTTCGGAGACAATCGATCTGTTGTAGTTGATAATGCTTGAAGTAGTCAGTGACTTGTTGCTGTTGTTGTGGCCACAACCAGCAATAGCCATGGGACAGACAGACGTATAGCATCATTGTTGCAAATCGTTTCGTCTGTGTCGATTTTAGCACGTTCATTAAGCTTTTTAAAGCAGTGCGGTAGTTTAGAATACGCTGCTAAATTTCAAAGTTTTTATTTGTTAAGTTCTAACGAAAATATTTGTAAAGAAAAACATCATCTTGTTATTATTTAAGTTTTTTATTAATAGTTTTCGTTTTTTTTCAAGTTACTTTCATTACAAAAATATATGAATACAAGGCACAGTTTGAGAAAATTTGATAATTTCATATTTAAGAAACAAATCTTAATCTAAAAACACGACTAGAAACCTCGCTTTTCGGTCTACATCACAGTAAAAAGACACAATTTCCTACTAGGAATGAAGCTAAATAAATAAATTAATAAAATAAAATTACTGTCAATGTTGGAATAATCTCTTGCAGAAATATCATTGCTGCAGCAAATTCAAATTGGACAGATGAAGTTGTTTCTGATGCACAAAACAAAAGATTTAGGACACGAACTTGTTTACTAGTGAGTTAAAATCAATCATACATATTTTATTTTCTTTATTTTTTTTTCTTTGGCGATAATCCTAAGTAAGTTTGCTTTGCTATTAAAAATTATTCGTGTACTTTTACTTCCTTTACTTAATTCGAAATCTTCAACTACGCTACTGCACTCGAATCTGTAAATACTTTAAGCCAAAGTTCAATACATACATAGAAATTATTCTAGCAAAAGTTTTCTTAAAGCAAAAGCAAAAGCAAAATTAAAGAAGAAAAAAACCATACAATACACAAATACACGCAGCAAGGTAAGCGTGTTACTTTTAGGTTTTCCTTTAACTATCTTCAGCGCTACTGAACATTAAAATAATTCCCCAGGCGTACAAGAACAGAAACATCATCATATTCCTGTTGAAATATATTTAAGCTTCTGGCTGGCAAACAATATTTAAAAGGATCGATAAGCAATCAATGCATTATTTTACATACTTTTCATATTTCCTACCATACGTTTTCGAAGAATATTAAACAAAATTAAGGAAAAGCTCAAATTCATTTTGAATTTAACCAGAAAAAAAAAGTTGCAATGAAATACAAAAGAGAGCTTAAAAATTTAATTTTTGTAAAAATGTAAGCAATAAATTCGTGGCTTCCATTTCATTCCTTTATTTTTCTTTTTACGTCTGCTGTTGCAAAAGCTTTTCTTTTTTGGCTTAGAATGCGCTTCATTCTTTTTGATCCTTTGGCACTGTATGTATTCAGTCAGACCCCAAAATTTATGCACATTAGTTTGTCCGTTTTCTTGGAATATCAATGTGATCAATCTAAATTTTTTATGTGTTGGCTTTTTCTTAACTTTTATTTCACTGGTTGCATTTTTTTTTTGTTTTTGCTGTTTTTAACTGATTGCATATTTTTATATAAAATAAGTGCTTTTTCAATGTTTTATATTTGTGAAAACAGAGCTTTAAAGGTTATTAAGTATCAGTAACAAATTGTTAGTCTGGTAAGAGGACTGCCTTTTAGAGGTTAGATTCTTTCCCTCCTCTTCTAGTTTGGTAAAATCGCAGTGTAAAAAATACAATAATAAAAAGACGTGTGGCACTCGGGGACTGCCGCGGTAAAGCTATTGCATAAAATTTTTTTATCAACTTATGGAATTTCAATTTCAGCTTTCTAGGTATACTGGAAGTGCCCCATACAAAGCAGTGGCACCCTAGTCCCCCCAGGTAAAAAGTGCCTTACCTTAGTATCCTATGTCCTTCTCCTGGTTCTAAGCTACCTGCGCACCAATTTTCAGCCAAATCAGTTCAGCCGTTCTTGAGTTATAAATAGTATAACTAACACGACTTTCTTTTATATACATACACTAGCTTATCCCGGTGTGCTTTGCTACCCCCCTCGTTATAAAATAAAATTAAAAGTATTTATATATCCTATTGTGAATATTTAATGACGATCGGTCCAGAAGTTAAGACTATATTAAGATTTTTAATTTTCCTAAAAAGGGGGCGTGGTCCCACCCACTTTTTTCCTGGTACGTATTCCAAATTATGCCAATACCATATGTACCAAATATCATCGACGTAGGTAAAAAATGGCCTAATTATGGCGATTTAAATTGTTGGGTTATATTGGCGGTGCCACGCCTCTTTGTCCAATCAAAACTTCATATAGCCTATTATTCCTTCCAGAGTTACAGTTACATGCTGTGAAAATTTCAGGAAGATCGGTCGAAGGGTTTGGCCACCTATAAGGGACAAACAAACAAACAATCAAACAAACTAACAAACAAACAAACACACATTCGGTGTTATATATATAGATATGTATATAGATATATCTGCTTATTCGAAGACACTTGCTAGTTTGGAAACACTTAGCAAAGACACATTTGTAGTTAGTGAGACACAAAGTCTTAGCAAAGACACAAACCTTAGCAAAGACACAAACTGCCTTTGGAAATTCTCAAAAACTTGGACAAATATTCCCAGAAATCGCGGAATATTTCCTGGAAAAAGTGGCAACACTGGACGGTAATTCCGAAAAACTTGGACAAAAATCCCCTCAAAATCACGGAAAATTTTCCGGGAAAAGTTGCAACACTGGAAATTTAAAAAATTTCCAAAGCGGCAACACTGTATAGTCATCAAACATAGACAATCAGCCATGTCACAGAGATCTATTCCGTTCGGAAACGGAATCCAATTTGTATTTTGGTTCTTCAAAAAGCGAATAACGGAAATGGTTTTCGGAATAAAAGCACTTTTGGATAAATAAAATTTTTCTGTTTCTTTTAACTGTTTCTATAAGAATCAAAATACGGATTGAATTCCGTTTCCGAACGGAATAGATCTCTGTGACATGGCTGAATATAACAAAAAGAAGTTTTCAATTAAAAAAAAAAAAGACTTAAGAAAGAAACTTAGTGTCAGGTTTTTTTACTTTCAGAAACAAATGACTTAAGAAACAAACGTGCAATAGCTTAATGAACGTAATGAAAGCTTAATATTAAACATTTTCTTTATTTGTAAATTAATTAATTTTCTTACTGAAAAGATTAAAGTCAGATAACGCCATGCCACAGAACTCAGTTATGATCGAAAATGATATCAAATCCGAATGTGGAGTCTTTAGAATCAAACCACTTTTAAAATTTAAAATAAAATTGACAATGAAGTTTTATACCAACTTCATTTTAGTGCTGGACTCAGATTATGATCCCTACTTATGCAATGCATTGTGCCAGAAAGTAGCGAAAGGCTTCAGTAGATAGATTTTGAAAAATTAGAAATATTAATTCTTTTACAACTCTGCTATTGCGCGTTTTTGTTAATTTTTTCTGAGCAGTGTCGAAGCTGCTTTGGTGTTAATTAGACGCATTACCTTTCTTAAGGTTTTTTGTGCAGCCTTTTTATTAATTGTTTTACTTCGCAGACGTTTCTGCAAACCGACGAAGGAGGGCGTGGTTGTGTACATTAGCTTGGAACAGAATCAATCACTGACCAGTCGAAAAACAATTGACACACTAACGCACATTAGAGAAATTAATGATGCTGATGACTTCCTCTGACTAGGCATGGAACCCAGGTCCTATGTTGTTGTTTGCTTAGTGGTTATTGGAGATATTCACTTTGTTATCATTTTGAAATTACTTCTATTTTTTTAGCTACTGACCCTGTTGATAATTAAATAATTCCTTAACAGATCTGCTTTTCAAATTATCTCCCCTTCTGATGTGCATATTTGTTCTTTTTTTTGTAGTTATTTGTTTGTAGGTATATTTTTGTAGTTTGTACAATAGTTCCCCTGTGTTATATTTATTACTTTTGTTGTTGCTGGCTGCATCCAGATTTTAAGTCTTTTTATCCTTTTACGGTTTCTTATTCAGTTCTGGTTGTATACATCAGCTCCAAAGAAATAAAAACAAAAGAAAAAAATATTAAAAATATATTGCTGCTGCCGTTGCCAGTTGCTGACTGATGAACAGATCGTAATAATGTTGCTTCATTTGTGAGGTGCTGTTATTTCACAAAAATAAAAATAAAATAAAAACAACGACATAAAGAAATCTTGTGTGCCAGTCGCATGCGTAGCGCATTTTATTTTGTATTTTCCACCTTTAATTTAGGGTGTACAATGCGGTGCAAATATTTCAATAATTTCTTCTGTTTTATGCTTGTTTTATTATTCCACTACATATGTGGCATTGATTGCTGCCTGAAGATTACAATTTGTAAAAAGTTTATTTAGTACGTTTATAAAATCTGCCGCATTCGATCATAACCACTTATGTGGAAAAAATCATTTTTATCAAAAGAATCAAGAAAAGTTCATCTTTTTGAAAGTGTGAAATTCTTCGAACGTTGAAAAAATAATTCCTAAAAGTATTTAAAAAAAAATTAAAACCGAATCGTCACTTCCGTGAACGTACAACACGTCGATTCTTCAAATTGCGCACAGTTTCAATATATTTCGTAATTGGAACAATTAATCCGTTGATCAAAAACAAATTTCTACAAAAATTCTTAAAAATTTCCTGTGCAGAAAAAAGAAAAATACGTTTTCAATAAATTTCTTTATTGAATTTTAATCTACCCGTATGACGAAAATTGTAGGTTAAATCACAATTCAAATTTTCAAATTACATTAAATTTTTAAAAATTTTGAAAATCTTTAGTTTTAATTAAAAAATTAATTAAAACTATTTATAATTATTGATTAATTGTATTAATTGAAAAAATGTTGTAAAAAAACAAAGTAATATCAATTAATTTCGTGTGATCGCACAATTTTCCAACACTTTTTACTAATTTTGAGTAACTGAAAATTTTAACTTCATTGACATTGTATATAATTTTCGACGTTGATTAAACTTTAACAACACAATTAATTGAAGCTGCAGTTGTATTATTGGAAATCTGAGTAGGCAACCATCATATGCTAAGAAGTTTGTTTTGTTTTTGCTCTAAGCTACATGTTGTTTTTCAATTAAGAAATCAAAGTGACTACGATGAAAAATTCAGACAACTGACATACGCAGTTGTTTGAATGAACCGCTACAAGTGCTTTTGGGAAGCGCATAAGTTTTGTGTAACGAATAAAACAGATGAGATTCCATGGTTTATTTTATGTTTGTTTGTACACATGTCTACATTTTTCCAAATATTTCTCAACAAATTGTTTGATTGTTAGTGATAATAAAACACATTTTATCTAAATGATATAATTTTAAATGAAGTTTGTTGCACTTTACTAAAAAGGAACTCAATAAAATTTTTTTTTATTAAAACAATCATTCTGGAAATGGAATCTGTAAGTGAAATTAGCAAACTTTTTTTTTTGCCCAGAATAGTTCTTTCTACAATAGAAATAAACTAAATTGATACATTTACCATCACTCTAGTGTCCTGTATATTACAATTATTTTTGAAAGGAGCAAATCGCTCCTTAATACTTTGAGCGATTGAAAGCATTTGTTTTTGTAAAGCGCTTTTTAAAAAATAATTAATCTTCCATGCACCTAAAATAGGTCGAAACCTTTAATTATTATCGTGAATGGAGATTTTTTACATAGATTAACAATATATAAGATTTAAAAACAGCCTAATGCCCATTAAAATGCCCAAAAAAAACTGAGTTTTTTTCATATTTAATCTGCTTGTTTGTTGAAAAGTTAGGATCACATTTAATAACAAAACTAATTGAAGGTATTAAGTAAAAAAATGTTTAAATTTAGATTATCATGCAACTATACTACGCTCAGACTTGCAGCAGGATGAGATTAGCATTTCATTAAATCGATAATAATAAGAAATTGAATACATATGTAATTTCATAGCGCGTTATGTTAAGATATTTTAACATCTGCGTACGCTTGACAGACTCGCTTTTATCAGGACATTTGAAAGAATGCTTAGACCCTCTGGCCGAGTAGTCGAATGCAAGTCATATAAAATTTAAATCTTTGATTACGAGTCATCGCTTACAAGGCTGTCTTACATTTCATTTTACACCCAGATTTTCTTCATAATCGTGCTATAAGTTACGATTTACTTGCGGAAGTAAAAAAAATTGTCTAAATAAAAATTTATTTAAAATAATTACAATTTAAAAATTTTAGAATAAATTAAAGTTTACTTAAAATTCGTCAATTTCTTATTTTTTTTGGAAATGTTTGCTACAAAAATTCAAGCCAGAAAATTTTTTTTATTTCCCGTGATTTTTTTCTTTTTCTTTGCTACAATTTACACATTGCAATTTAAAATTTTTTAAATTGCCCCCTACTTTAGTTTTTTTTTTTGTTGTTCTTATTTGTAAATACAATTTATGCATTCATCTTTCTGGATTCGAAGAGATCTATAACAAGAATAAGAACAAAACATTTTCTTGTCAATTCACGCGTACAAAAGCGCGTAATTGATTTTGACATTTTTGTATGTGGAATTCTTCAACGAAACGTAGAAATGAAATGAATAAGAAGACAACGATGAGGAAGGTAAAGAAACCTTAAAGCAAAAAGCAAGTACTAAGCCAATGGAGTAAAATACAAGCAGGCGCACCTTTAAGCCAATTTTGCTGTTTCCTTCTTTTGTCTGTGGCTCACCAACAAAATTCGAGTATTGATTGATTTCCAAAACAGATTTAAACGTTATTTTTTAGCCAACTAAACCAAAAATACGCAAAAAAATTGAAAAAATAAATGTGAAAGAATTGAATACAATTTAGTCTGAATCGAACGATTTACGTTTAAGTTTTTTTTTCGCTTTAAATTTTTCTTTTTATTGATACTGTTTTTGATTGCGTTTTTAAGTGATTTTAGTAACTTTTTTTTTGTATGTTGTCACAAAACTTCAATTTAAAGCGTTTTTCTCATACCTTAGAGACATATAAGCGATGTAGGGTTGCCAAGTTCTAAGTTGATGTTATGCTAATGGGGATCTAATATATAACACAATTTGTGGCACCACGAAATAAGCCCCAATGAAATAAGCCCCAAATCAAAAATGAAATAAGCCCCAAAAAATTTTATGAAATAAACCCTAAAAAAATGAAATAAGCCCCAAACAAAACTTACGAAATAAGAACCAAAAAATATGAAATAAACCCCAAATAAAAAATGAAATAAGCCCCAAATTTTTCATTTAATGAAATAAACTCAAAAAAAATGAAATAAGCCCCAAATTTGTTAACTTGATGAAGTAAGCTTAAGAAGAAATAATAAAATGCAAGAATTTTATCCTCTGTGGTATATCGAACACCGGCTTCGCGTTCAAAGTATTTTCTGCATAACCGGCCTACGGGCGAGCACAAGGACTTTATTATAACACAGTTGATACTTGAAAATAACATGCTATTTTCCTCAAAATGTGTTTAGATCTATTTTACGGATATGAAATAAGCCCCAAATAAAATGAAATAAGCCCCAAAAAATTTTATGAAATATGCCCCACATTTTTAAAAAATGAAATAAGCCCCAAAATTTTCGATTCATTTTTCGATTTGGGGCTTATTTCATTGGGGCTTATTTCGTGCCACCACAATTTGTATTTTCATTCAAATGGTTAAGTGTTTTTTATTAATTTTATCTTGTTTTCTAAGATATCTTGATAATTTATTCGACCTAAAATATTTAAAGTTATTTATTTTAACACAAAAAACACATTTTCCGAACAGTAGTTTCTGCCGACTTGAAACCGATTTTAGCCAACAAATAATGATGCAGTTTTAAATATCATACTTTATATCTTAAGAAACTAATAATGTCGATATATTGTATTAGAATTCTCATTGAGTTTGTTAAGTGTTTTATATAAAGATATTTCTGAACTCAATGAAATTGACATGAAAACTATAAAGAGTCTCCCTCTTTATTCACTTTTAATGGAATTTTAAGAAAACGTTTTTTTTTTTTCTATATAAGAATCGCTTCTTCGTGACGGGTGTTACATTTTTGCCACTATAGTATGATTCTTCTAAAACATATCAAGAACAATACTACTTTAATTTAATTTAATTGGAATCAAACAATGGTAAAAAAAATAGTCTTGCCTTTGAAAAAACGTTTTTGTTCGTATCTTTGGCTGAAGGCGATATAAAATTTCAAAACACAATAAATTACCAGATTTTCGAAATCAATTTTTTTATGTATTTGACCTCACAATTTTTTATGCAATTATCACTTAAATATTTAAAAGAAATATACGCGTTTACATACTTTATATGGATCTACTCTATAAGCATACTCCGAAGTCTCAATATACATATTTTTTTCGTAGTTTTGGCAATCATGTGACATTTTCTTAATTTTGTTTTCCCACTTTTTTTTGTTGCATTACAATATTTTCAAATATACGTACGAGTGCATGAAAACAAGCAACATTCCATTGACCATTTTACTAAGACAGACAGTAAGCCGCATATTGTATATGCTCGTATCTCCTCTACTAGCAAAATGCCGGTCGTTGATGGTGATGATGTATGTTTAAACGGCTGAATGATGTTTTGTATGTGATACTGTGTACATTATAACCATGATGCTGCCGCGTTTTGTTGTTGGTATTTTTCATTTTATCATTGTTGTTGTACAATCTCAATTGAGGTTTAATTTAGAATGCAGCCGATTTGGCTGCTGTTACTACTGTTGTCATCGTACACAGCTGGAATATTGATAAGGTGGCCAAAATTGCAAAGAAAGAAAAAAAATCCACATCAACATCAACAACATATAAAAATAAAACATAAAAATATGTATAGTACAACAACCAAAGCGATCTGTGTATCTGTCTATACAGCAGCCAGGGAGGCAGACAGACATACAGACTAGCTAACTGGTCAACTATTTCCCCAACCATCCAACCAACGAACATGCATGTCAATCTATCCAACCAACCAATTCAACTTAAAACCTTCTCTATACAAATCACATCAAATGAATACATGAACATCGGATACAAACATGTTATTTACTCATACTTAAATCTAGCAATAAGGTAATGCATGGGTCAACCGATCAATAACTCGAGACATTTTTGAGAAAAAAAGTTTTGTAAATTGATTCGCTATAATGTTTCATTAATTCATTGCTTTTGGGCGAACTACTTAAAAAAAACATTTCATTTAGTTTTTCGTTTCAGCTAAAATCTATTTAAAGTTCGAAAGGCATAAGAAATAAGAAAAATATCCGTATTGATATATTTTTCACTTACGAATATGAAACACTACAGTAGTTTTCTCATATTTTTTCTTCATTGGTTAAAAACGTGCATGCAAAGAGAAAACATGGCTGAGACAACCATAACTAAGAACAACAATTGGTTACATTAAAATTGTTGTATTATCCAAATCAAAATTATTTCATATAATAATATGGCAATATCTAGCCACAATATTAAGTTGGGCGTAAACATTACATGTTAAAAACTTACCATATTCAAACAATTAATATGGTTGTAACCTAGAATTATAAGAAAAATCAAAAATTTACCGAGTAGATAGAAAATTGTTTAGGAAAACAACGAGTTTTCCAATGTTATTAAGGGGTGTTGCAAACTTTAAATTTTAATTCATGTGGATTCACAGCAGCAGGATGATTTTAATTCATTATAAATTCAACCATTTCGATATGACAAATGTTTTTTGTATGCATTTTCAACATTGCAAGAGTTAATGGTGTGCAAAACATACGCCAAAAACAACATCAGCAGTTCAATCGGCAGCAACAACAACAACAACAACTTGTTATTTGGTGCGAATGCATTTGTTACCATTTTATGTACGAGTACGTATTTATGTACGTGCACATCTATACGTGTATGATTCTCGTCCTTTCCATTTAGTGCGATGGCGATTATGCTGGTGGAGTTGTTTGCTGTTGACGATATGTTGTTCATGTTGTTGCACTGCTTGCATTGTCATTGTAAATTCTTGATTAAATTGCTCTTATTGTTGCTGCTACTTTTGCTGTTGTTTATTCGTATATTGAAGGTGATTCTTAATGACATCGTTCAATTGGCATTCTTAATATGTACAAACACACATACACATGCAGATACCAATCCATATTTCGTTGTAGCCAGTAGGCTGGCAATGGTAACAATTGTTTAATCATTTTTTTCTTCCAAATTGATTTCGATTGCTGCTGCATTCGTGTTAATTTCATCGATTTGATTTATTTTTTAACTCGTATACTTTTTTTAATTTTATTTTGTTTATAAAACTACTTAAATTCAGTGTAAATTACTTGCTTACTTAAGACCGTTTTGTTAGTTTGACTGTTGCATTTTTAGACGGTCTTTTTTTATTATTTTGTTTACGTTCTTTTGAGATTTTCGTTTGTTATTTTTGATGGAGTTTTGGTGTTGTTTTAACAAGTATTTAATTAGAGTCTCATTTATGGTCATTTTAATAGTTGGGTGATTATCATGCAGTTTTGTCATTAAATGATTTGTTGTTTGCCAAAATCGTCAATAAAACAAAATTTTCTTGTCAAAACAACTTAACATTTTCGGTTAGAGACCAAAGTTTTTCACAGTTGTTTTTTTTTTTCTTTTCTTATTTTGTTCATGTTTTATTGCATTTTTATTAATTTGTCAAACATAGAAAATGTACAGCTTGTTGAAGATCAATTTAAATTAATGTTAAATGGAAAATTGATTAATTCTGCTCTGCAGTTTTTTTAAAATTGGTCATAAAATCAATAGTAAATCCTAGAAATGCAACGATCGCACAGACAGTAACTTATGATTCATTTATCTGATTATAGAGCTATGTATGTCTTAAAGGGGCTACTACGAAAAGTGTTTCACTAAGGAAAGCATAGTTTATTAAACAACTACAACAATGGTGTTGCATTTAACAATAATAAAATGTAAAAAAAACTGTACTATTTTATATTAGTTGTGGCTGGTAACCACACTATGCTTATAAACCAGAATGGCTGTGTAATTTTAAAAATATTTTTTTTAATAAATAAATCAAATATGTAAAAATATATTAAATGTAAGAGAAATATTGAATAACTGAAAATATTTAAATTTTTTATTTTAATTCAGAGCTAATTCTTTTTTAATGCATGAATCATCATGTGGAATCATCATTATTTTTATATACGAGTATGTACGTATATAAAACAGATGAAATACTTTATTGTATGATGTTATAATATTGTTTCATAATCCAACAGATTTATTTTTATAATAGCATGATTTGAATCTAACCATAATCATAGTATATTGCTCTCAACCATTTCTTTTCTTGCGAGTACTTATTTGTATCAAGTATTTGTTTTTTTTTTCCCGAATTATACAAAACAATTGTAGATATTGAATTCACACGAATTTCTTAATATGTGAAGTTATTTCCATTATTTTCATTGACAACAACTTCTTGAAACAAGCTGCCATTGATGATTACACTTTACAAGAATAATCCAAGCAAATAGTTGCACATTTAAAAACATATAAAATACGATCATGTATTGCTAGAGCATAGTTGTGCCTTTAAAAATCTTAACTCAAAACTTAAAGCTTTAACCAAATTCAAAACTAATAACTTTATTTTAAACTAAAATAATAGTTCAAACTCTTACATGTGACATGTCCGCAATTAAAATATCATGTATGTAGAAAAGTTTTATAACTTCCCTGCACCTGCCAAAATGACACATACATCTGTGTATCAGATTAATTTGATCAATAAAAAAAGATATTAAATAACTTTCAAACATTTTAAAATATAAAAAGAAACATTTCTGCAGTCGGTGTGAAATTTTCATAACGAATATTAATTTCTGTCGAAGTATTTTTTTTATAAATCCAAACACACACGATCCATTAAAAATTCAAAAAATTCATGCAACAAACACTTAAGCTGCAAAAACACATACACAACTATATAACAACAAGCAAATGTCAGTGTCACACAATGATCACAAAATCTTTACAAATTATAATGCTAAAAACAGTCAAAAGAACAGAATACAAACAGCGCAACCACCACAAGGGAAAAATGGCAACTGACAAATTACATGCAGCGGAAAGACATGCATTAAAAAATATGAAATTCATAATTAACGTTTAAGAAACCACAAGAAGTATTAAAAAGGTTTAAATATGTCTGCACAAAATAAAATTGAAAAATTAAAAATTGCAAAAAAGGCCAACATCAAAAATACCTGTAATTATACAAGACATAAGACAACAAGCAAATATTAACGAATTATAAATTTAGTTTTTTTCAGTCATTTAAATTTTTAAACAGACGCCATCCATTCAACCAACCATGCTGCGTTGTCACTTGACATACAGCTCAGGTTTGTTTGTTCAGTTTCTCTGCCCCCTTTAAACTGAAGGAAATTTTGGCACCCAGTTGAACCTTAAAAAAAAGACACCCAAAACATAACAGCACGATCAAATATCGTCATTATAAGTATTAAACCATTTCTTTTTTTCTTTTCTTTTCTTTTTATTAATATAAAACCCAAAAATGTTGAAGAAAAACTTGGTTATAAGACAACATTTTAATTGCTCACCATGACAACCGCAATCAAAAAACATAAAAAACATAAAATATAAAATAAGGCTGCAAGTAAATGACAGATCTGCAAAGAATTGATTCCAGAAAAAAGAATTACGAAAGTAGAAAGTTTTCACCTAAAGGAAAATAATGCGTAAATTGTACACATTCATTGTCTTCAAAGTAAAACGGTTCATTCAAACTTTCGTTTTTTTTTTTATTCTTTAACATTTTTTAAATTAAGTCCAAATTTATGAACAATTCGTTAAAATAATAAAGCAATTAGTTTCTTCTGCTCCTGGTAGAGACACTCTTGCCAGATGGTCTCAGGTATCTGCCATGAACTATTCTTTCCGGTCTGATAACAGCTGTTTTCCCAGTGCGGCGGTTATCAGACTAGTCATCGGTCCAATGGACGTGTCCAAATCCACCAGTGTCTGTTTCCTATATTCTTTTCCTACGGTGCCAGCAACAGGCTGTGGAGAATCAAGTGCTTGTGCTTCTCAGGTGCCCAGGATGTCTACACTAGGCCCGGTCATCCTGCGAGCGACTGTTTGCGCAAGGATGTGATTCGCCATAAGTGAACACATAACCTTCAAATCTGCTGAAGCCCTTTCCACTAAGGAGGCTAAACCTCTTTCTTCGGGTGAGGCCAGTTCGGACACGGCTTAGTCGAATAAATTCTCAGCTTGCCATGTGCGCAGTGCAGAAGAAAAAACAGTCAGGAGAACCTACGACCACAGTACTCCATCAGCCCCTGCTAATCCCCACATGAGCTTTTACCAAAGCGCAGAAACCCTTCCGCCTTGCAATCCATGTCGACTCTACGGTTTTTACCTGCTGATCAGCTTACGAATGAGCAGACACGATCTGAATGGTTTGATTCGGTGAAAGGGCAGCAGATTGATTAACCGATTGACTATGTCCTATCTGCTATAGGGTATCAGAAGGGGACGGAATCATCGGACGCAAGTGCTTCACTTTCAAAACATGCCTAAGAGAATTTAAAAATATAGTTTTAAATTAATAAAATGATTAAATTCTTTTAATGTTCTTTTCGAATAACACGCAAATATATAAATATGTACATATGTTTGTGTGTACATAATGCACACACAAACATACATGTCAGCTCACATCCATACGAGAGTACATTCGTTCATACGCATAATTAATTGCCCGTTTGATTAATAGCAGGCCCAAATATGATCTTTACTCGTTTTGATCTTTTGTAGACGCTGAAATTTTAAATGAATTTTATGTGTATTTTATTCAGTTGGTCTTTTTTCTGCTTTTTATTATGTTACGTCACATTATTCCACGCTTAAATGCATAACATTGCATTTTTATGCATTTTTAATAATCTTTTTTTGTTTTTGCTGTCAAAAAATTATTTTTGTGATTAATATTTTAAACGAAGTACAACAAAAAAATATAATTGAATTAATAAAAATTCTTGCAACGTTAATAATATTTTGTAAACTGTCACAAAAGTTGATATTTGTCATCCTTATCATGACAATTGTGTATGATGAAGTTATAATAAACATGTGTACGATTTTCTTATATGTACTTATTTAGTGATCAATAGCGCCTATTGAGAAGTGCAAGAAACTGATGTGAAATTTTGTAAAAAATAAACTTTAATAGCAATTTAAAATTAAACAATAGTATTTAATACAAAATAGTAGGTGAAAACAAATTATAAAAAAAAAAAACAAAGACTGTAAAACGAGTGGTAGTGAGCTCCTCACATTTATTACCAGGGAATTGCCGCAAATTTGCAATCGCATGTTTTTTTCTGTGCGATGAATGTATACCCAAATAAAATATATACATAAATATATACTCGTACGTTTCAGATCTTTTTAAGAATTTTGCCAACAATTTTTAGTGCATATTTTTTGCATATTTTATTCTTTACAGCATATTTTCGCACATTTAGGGCAATTCTTTTTTTTCTCTTCTTTTATTTTTTGTATATTTTGACTTTGTTTTTAAATGCTAATAACAACTTTAAAAAAACTTTATTTTGATGTGCTTGGAAAATAGAGAATATATATTATTCACTATTATTGTGATCAATGATTCAAAACAAAATCTTTACACTGCCTCATCAGTTTGTTTACAAAATGTATTTAATTAGAAATAGTGATGATAAATCTTTCAAATCTCTCTTTTAATTTTAAATCAAATCAAAAGCTAGAAATCGAATTTAATGAAATGAGCCTCGTTTCTTTTGGATCATACTTGTCTAGTGTATGGTAATGAAGGAATACCAGATTTTTTTAAAACTACCGGATAGATTAAACATCGATGTTGGCACTGCATCAAAGTTCTATTGATATTCAGTTTCGGATTTTTTTTATTCAACGGATCTATAGATCTATATCGCAACTGCTTTCTTGTTTACATAACGGCACATCTCTAAAAGTTAAAGCAGTTCGAATAAACCGAGTACGGATAAGATTTTATCACACCAAATAATCACCCCTATCGTAAATAATTTGCCACATGAAATATTTTCACTTTTCACGTATTTGCCGTGAACAACTCGCATGGAAAAATTTTATTCAGTTCAGAATAATAACGTGAAAAATTTTCACTTAAAAAATTCCCCTTATCGTGAACAATTTTTTTCCTTCGATTTTTTCACTTTTCCCATCAATTTATTCACTTTATATTTGATGGGGAACAGAACAGAGCATGTATGTATTTCTTCTTAAAATTCGAATATTAAAGCTTAAAAAATTTATTTTAATGAAAAGATCTGATAATAAGGCACAAACTGATGTATTCCTCAACAAAATGTAAAAAACAGAACGATTGCGTGCAGATTTGTGAAGCTTTATTTTTTTTTTTTTTTGTTTTATTATTTATTGAATCTTTTTTTTTTTTTTTTTTTATGTTTTCTATAGAAAAAACTTTTTTACATTTGTTGGCATTTTTTCGTTTTGTTGGCTTTCCAAAAAGTAGCCACATAAAAGTTATATTGCAGTAAACAAACAGAGCAAACAAACTAAAGCTCCAACACTGAATAATTAACTTTGATTTTTGAAGTTTTTTTTTAAATAAATAGGTCTGTGTATATTTTTGAACAAAAAGATCTATGAATTTTTATTTTTTTAATATTCTTCCCTTTTTTACATTCACTAAGAACTGATAGCGGGAATTAAAATTTCACGTGAACAAAAATTTCCCTTCTTATTCACGATAGGGGTGAATATAAAAAACACTTGTCCGTCCATTGCTTTATAGCCAAACCTTTTGTAGCAGAGTATTTAAATAATCACATATAATTGTATACTTATTACCTTCTCTGATTTCAGTCATATTCAAAATATGAGTTATGACAACATAAATCTTACAAAACACACTAAAATCTAAGAATTAATTTAAATTAAGCAGAAATTTTCCTTAGTGAAATAAATAAACAATTTTAAATAGAAGAGAAAATATCTATAAAATTTTATATCATAAATTGTTTGAGACACAACAACAAAAAACTAAAAGAAATCAATCCTGACTTAAAACAATATATCTGTCCTAAAACATAGATACACAATACACACATACATATGAACATAAACTCTAACAAATACTGACACAAAATAACCACAGTCACAACTCATAAATGTCAAATGAAATGTCATTAAAACATGCGTAGATGTCCATATTGAATATTGAACGCGTAAGAGAAACAGACTCTGTCTGCTTCTAAAAACTAAACAAAAATCACATAAACTCATTGTGCACTAAATCAAAAAACAAAAAAAAAAAAACTTTAAAGACTAATAAAAAAAATTAAGAAAAAAAATCTACAGCAAATGACAAAAACTTTAAGAGTAAAGACGCTGTTGAGAAGTTGTTTTGTTAATAAAGTAGCTATTGCAACAGTAGTGGCAAAATCGGCAGCATGTATATGGAAGCTGCAGCAACTAGGAGTAATAAACAATATTTTTGCGATTTATTAAAAATGATAATCGATTAAATAAATGGTCATGATCAAATGGAATTATAAAAAAAAAATGAAAAACTAAGAAACTAAAAATGAAGCAATAAGAGAAAATAATGCATTTGGTGGTGAGCTTTGAGAAACTTATACTCCCTACATGCAACAGTTAATTAGTAAATCACATATGTAATAGTCAGTTCATATATTCCGTAATGCAGTTTTTGCAGCTCCACTTTAAAATTATCAAAATCTCAATAGGCAAAAAAATTTTCAACTCATTTAAATTTTTTAAACTCCTACATTTTTTGTTGAAAAATTCAATTTATTTATTTTATTTTTTATATTCATTGTAATTTTTTTTATTAAAGAAATAAGTCGCTTATTCTATTTGTATTTGTAATTGTGTATAAATAGAGTATGTAATGACGTTCAACGAAGCTACCTAACAAGTAGTGAAAAAGCATTTGCACATGAATACTGGCGAGGTTTAGTGGCTTTTACCGAAAAACAACGTTTGTTTCTATTCAGCCAGTGCTGTTGAAAAATCTTCAAAAGGGATGTAGAATATAAAATTTTTCTTTTGTTGCTCGAAATACGTTAACAATGTCTACCTAATATTTCTCTGGTTATTACGAACTTCAGCCTGTATAAATATTTACCAAGATTATTTTATTATTATTTTTTTCACTTACTTGCAACAAATATAAAAACTGTACAGTTTTCATATTTGTTAATCATACATTAATTAAAAAAATACAAAGGAACGTTCATTGTTTCAACGAATTGTTCATTAATATTGTTCTTATACATCTAATCAATGAAATGCTCAATGAATTTTGTTAAAGAATATAATCAATGTATACCTTCATGAACTATTTTTCGTTGTGTTTCAATAAATATTTTCATTGTTTCAATGAATATTTTCATAGAAACAACGAATGTGTGCATTGAAACAATGCAGTTTTGCATAAAATTAGTGAATGTAGTCAAACCAATGCGATTAATTGAAAGAATGTTAATAATTTATTATCTGTATAGTTACTCGTAGTGTTAAATATAAATTGTATAAAGTGCATTTGTAGAAGCTATCTGAACGAATAGAAATATTGATTTTGTAATTCTCGTTTATTGTATGAGAACTTCTATATAAACATACAAAGTTGAAAGATATTTCTTACAAAATTGATTTCTTTTATTGACAAATTAATTTTTAACTTTAGATGATTTTTTTAGGAAATATTATTCGGGGAAGTCAGAACTGTATTCTGGTCGTTTTTAATTTACATTTTTTAAATTCCGTTTATTTTGTATTTCTATATTGCATTTTTTTTATACCCATAGGTGTTTGTTGGAATCGTTTTAACTAGCAAAACTCACATTAACCTTTTTTTATTAAGTTTATTTTACTGATGCGCCTAAAATTATTCATGTGTTTTTTTTATTCTACATCTCACAAAAACTAAAATAAATTTTGAAGAAACCGAGCGTAAATTCGATTTCAGGTTAAATAAATCTTATAAGCTTCTTTAATTGTTACTGTGTAGGGTACAAAGCTAAACTTTTCAAAGGATGAAACTGATTAAATGCTACTGATGTTTTGTGACAGCGATGCTATTGACGTGGAGAATGATTATTATGATGATGCTTTACAATTATGACTAAATGATGGACTGCTTGTACTACATACATACATACAAATGTACATATATATGTACATACGTATGTGTATATGTCCGTGTCTGTCTGTTTATATGTTTTTCCAGCCAACGGTCTGCTATTATTGCTACGGCTGGTCATAATAAGCCAGATCATATGTACTTTTATTCGTCCAATATGATTATGGTCTATTTGAAAATGATGAATAAAAAGGAAAAACAATTTAAGCAAAAGTAAGAAAAAGAGTCACAAGCGACATCTGACATTTATGTCTACATGTGTTTAGCAAGACAGTTGACATATGTTTGTTTGAATGTCAGAATGTGTGTGCAGATATGTACCTGTATGTGAGCCAAAACAAATAAAAGTATATTTATGTACTTTTATGAAAAGCAAAGAAATATTTCAGGCCTTTACAGAGCAGACACCTTTTCTTTTTTTATTTTCTTTAATATTTGTCATTCACTATTACTTTGGAATTATTCTTTTAAAATAAATAACTGACATTTTTAATGGATCCATCAGATTCATATTTCCGGTGTGAAACAAGAATGCGATCATTTTAAAATTATTTCTCTTGAGTTTTATTAGAATTGGATTCGTTCTTATGCGGATCTTCTCTAATAGGAATTTCTGTACATAATTAAAAAAATATTTAAAAATTTAATATTCTAATTAAGGGCTCATTTGAAGGGCCCTTTTCTCCTGCGCTTCAACAACAAGATGCTGCATTGTACCTTAGATCAGAACATCATCCAATCAATAAAAATCATACAGTTCTCAAGGATGTTGAAATTTATGCATTAATCACAAATAAATAAATGGAAGCATAAAAAAATTACAAACAAAAAAAAGACTCAATTGAAACTTCATATATTTAAAGAGGCGGCTTCTTAAGTTTTTTTTCTTCTTCTTTGGTTAAATATGATTTTTCTTAAAAATGAAGTTAACTTCGAATATGGCCTGTATTTGTTTAGTCTTATTATGATCAATAAAATTGGTGATTTAATAAACTGAGACGACTTTAAAGTACTCTGCTCGTTCTCAAATGTTTTTATTTTCAGATTGTCCAGAAAAGCAACTGTTATATGATTTCTTACGACTTATTGTATCTCTATCCGATGGATATTTGGCTACAAATTCTTTATCCATTTCATGGGAAGCAAAGCTGATACAGTTCCACAACCATGAGCAGCTCCGAAGCCAAGCAACTAATGAGGTTCAAGGTTATTAAAAACATTATGTCTCCTACCCTTTTGCTAATTTTTCTAAATAACCTTTTATGTCAAACTTCCAACCATATTTACGCTATTGCAGATGACAGCAGCATCGTTCACTCGTATTCATTTAGTAGCAGGCCAACCTGTCGGAGATCCGGGCAATGGGCCAAAATATGAATGATATTCTAAATCACGATTTCCTAACAATTTCAAATTGAGGTCATGCTGGTAGCGTGAATTTTAATACACGAAAGACCCAACGTGATATGCTCCCGCACAGACGTATGACCGGACATGCCATTCCATCTGTAATTATGGAGCGTATAATATTGAGGAAACACAAGCTCTTGATGTTCTTGGCATGAAAATTAATTGTGATATCCGATGGAATGATAACATTTTTCATGTCTCAAAAACTGCTTTCAAGTGTCTCGGTTTTTTAAGGCGGTGTTAGACATACTTCACTTAATCTGATCTCCTTAACATTTATACCACCTTTATCCGAGCAAAAATGAAATACAAGTCCCAAGTATGGGCCGGAGCTTCAAAGTCTATTATGAAGTTACTCGATCGCGAACAAGACAGGGTGAAAAAGCTTATAGATGACAGTAGGGTAGACAACTCTATTGACTCACTGGAGCATCGACGTAATGTAGTGTGCACTTCTCCGTTCTATCGCTACTGTAACGCAATGTGTTCTTTTTCCCGAAACCCGTAAATTGTCAAGTACAACACGCTCTTCCTTAGGAGAACATATCCTTAGGGTCAATATGGCAATGAAACGCACTACACATTACAGAGAGAATCTTACTTTGGCCGAACTGTTCGCCTGTGGAATAAACTCCCCGCAGAGGTCTTTCTTGTCATCTACAGTATATTAAAGTTCAAATGAAATGTCCACAAACACTACTCTGTTTATCCTCCTTCCCACAACCAATTTTCCCAGTTCCAGCACAATACACTGCTGGACATCCCCTGAGTGCTGGTCCTAATAAAAAAAAACTTAAGAGTATGTCTAACGTTTCATAAGGTAGTGTCACTGCATATGCGTGTCGATGTCCACCTTTTAATCATAAAAATGTATTGTCCGGGAACTTAAAACGTGCGAAAGGTTTCATGGTATTCGGTTAAACAAAAGTTGTTCAAAAAATATTTATCACGTTTGGGTGTGGCACTGCCCACTATACAAGTCACAATTTTGTATTGTTACGACAGGTAAATGTGTGCACAAGCTTTCATAAGAATCAGTTTAGAAGAAGTAATAAGAAAATAAAATGGGTGTGGCACTGCTCAATGTTCAACGGTAGAAATGTGAAAGTGGAACCTTTAAACACATAAAAATAAATATAAATATTTTGAGTCGGTTCAAAAGGAATCTCAGATATATTTGATATTAACGCGATCTAACCTGAATGTGATCTTAGCACCGTTTCAAGTTGAGAGTTCACCGTCACCCTCGAGCTTCTCCGAAAGCAGACCTCAGGTAACTGCTTAGGCATGGACCGCCAACCACGTAGAAACACCATGCGGTAGCAACATGTAATCCTGAAAAAGACCTCATCAGCAATCGATTGAAAAATCTTGCAACCATTAAAGGTATCATGATACCCCTATCATATCCATCACCTAGAGTACAGGGTATGCATCTTGCAGCACATCGTAATGTGGGCCGAATACACGAGATGGATCTTAAAGACTCCCGTTGCACCAGTGTATGGTTACTGGTCGAGCCGCAAGATAAGAGATAAACTTTGTATCGACTTTGGTCTGGGGTGGTGGCATTAGCCGCCATTTCACCTTCTACTAGACTGTCAATACCCCGTTTTTTTATAGATTTCCAAGTGAAACTTAACTTTAATGGTTATTTAACCAAAGCTAATGCCGGGGAAAAAGCCAATTACCCTTTTCCGCAGAAAGCTCTGCACCAAGCTGTTGCTAGTTTTCAAGATACATAAACGGGCCCACCGGAATGAGGTGAATTACAATAAAGTCACTGACTGCTTAGATGGAAATGTTTCTTTTGCGGAAATGAATCGCTGGCGCTACCGTGCCTAACTTAACATGAAACAACCTAAATCAAAAAGCTTTAAAAGAGGCTTTTAAAAAATCCACTCTCCAATGCAATAAGCAATTTTAAATGCCGACTTTAATAAAGTTGCAATAAAAAAGAAAAACACAATAAAAATTATTGCAAACTGAACTTGAAAATATTTTCAAATCGTATCAACAGGCATCAACAAATGTTTTCATAAGTCTCAAATATGTATATTTGTATGTATGAATGCACGAATATATATATGAATGTGTGTATGTATGTATGTAAGCATATATGTATGTTTGCATCTGAAGACATGTACACTGTTCGATATATTGGCTGTTTATAAATTTATTTTTTTTTTTCGATTGTCACAGAATAAAAAATTACCAGGAAAAATTTTAAGAAACTGAAACATAAACAGAACTCCTTTATGATGATGAGGAGGACAATGATGACGATGATGAAATGTATGCATTAATTTTATTATTTATTGTTGAACGTGCAGTGCATTGCAGCAACAAACATCAAATTCGCGTATGCCACATGTATGCATGTATGCATGTATGGTTGAGGGGCATCTTTCGTTCCACATGCCTAACATAACGACATTGGTTGGCCAACAACACGCTCATCATTAATATTTGCACTCATATTTCCTTGGCTGATTTTTAGAGTAGATTGGAGCTCAAGTCTACTATGTACAAGGGTTTGTTGGTGTGTTTATTCGGTCGGTTTGCCAAGTGGTAAGTGGAAGCACTCTGGTTGGTGGTTGTTAGTCTGTTATGATTTAAAATGTTTCATATTAAAAAATGTTTAAAAATGCGTGGCGCATAAGTGACAGTATTTAAGTTAAAGTAGTCATACACATTCTTTTATTTATTTCATACTTATTTTCTTCCATTTTTTTTTTTTTTTTTTTTTTTTTTGTTTATTAGTAAACTTACAATAAAATATTGTGGAAAAAAATTTTTTTCACAAAAATAAGGGAAACGGAGTTATGATAAAAAGAACAAAAACTTTTGCTCAAATTAAGTCAGATTTTTTTTGAAGACTGTCTATCTGTCCTGTATATTTCTTTCTCCAAGTGTATTTTAATTAAATTCATTATGCATGTTTTAATTAAGATGATTATTTTAAATGACTTTTTTTGAACAAGAAAAAATATAATAATAGTAATTAAAATGTTTTTTATAATTCATTAAAATTTAATAGTTTTGTCCAAAAACGGAACTTAAAATTAACAGAAGCATTCATTTCGCATAACTGATGCATTTTTAATTTTGCTAAAATTTTAGGAATCCGGAACTATTCATTTAGCATCGTGCTGGATGCAATTGTTTAATATTTAATAATGATGTTACGAATACTCGTATTCGTATTCGATTATTCGACTATTCGCCTATTTTAAGTTATTCATGTTCGTATTCGCCAAATTCAAGCGAATATTTCTCGAATAATTTGCACATACATTTTCCCAAAAAAAAATCATACAAAATAATTAAAAAAGTACATAAAATGTACAAAAATATATTCATTTATAATATATTTTATTTAAAGAAAGAAATCCCTTTATCTTTCATGGAAGATAATAATCTTCTTAAAAAACAAACGAAGATTATAATTCGTAAATATCATTTAAAAGTTAAAATCTTATATGTAAAATCATAACATGTTAAGTTAGTAATCAATTCTCAGTTGAGGAATATTGGACTTAAAAAATAGATGAACTAAAATTTAATATGTGAAAGTCCACTTAGAAATTTCGCTGCGCTCTCTGCGAAAATATGTTCTCCCAAGCAACACCGAATTACTAATTAAAAGCGCAAGCAGAGTAGGAAAAACGAAATCTCAAAGTATGTACGAGTATGTATATAATAAAGGTTTTCTGTTGCCACATTTACTATGTCATATGTTTGCACGGGAAGGCTCAACCAAGATGTATTAAACAAAATTTTTGGTGATATACGAAGCAAAGGAGGTTTGTATGATAATCCGTCACCAAAAGAATTTCGGTATAGCCTACGAAAGTATATCTTGGGTGAGCTAAATATTTTATTGTAAATATAAAAGGTTTTGACTTTTTGTATCTATTAAAATTTTTAGTCAGAAACACTGAAAATCTTAGTGGAACGGGAAATGTTGGCAATGATGCCACGGAATGGCTGAACTCAACCCAAGAAAGCTTTATTTATGAAAAGCTTTCGTTTTTAATGTCGCATTTATTTTCGGATACGTCATATGAACAGGCTATTAAAAATTTAAAATCCAATAAGAGGTAAGCAAATCGTCCAGCAATACGATACAGATAAACGAACGTATCTTACCAATTTGAATTATCATATTTAGATGAACAATTACCAAAAATCGAGCTTAAATACGCATTTAGGAACAAAAATAATTACATGGAACAAATCATTTATGCTCAATTTTTGGTAGTTTTCAACCGGCTTTTAACAAAAAGCAGAACGTCATCCTCATAATTATATAAGAAAAAAAAAATTTGGTAAGTTATTTTTACAGTGTTTTTGATTTTTAATAAACTAATGTACCAATATTTATTTTAGACTAAAACTCGCATTAATCATGATGAGCAAATTAGTGTTCTGACTGAACAAATTATAAGTCTGAGTGAACAATTAATTGGCTGCAAGCAAACAGGACAAACAATAGACATGGCTTCCAAAACATCTCTTCATTTATAAATGCTTTCTTACGGTAATGCTTAGCTGAATAGATGCTGATGTGTAATTAATTGTATTTATTGTAAATATTTTATATAAATAAAATTCATTTGAAATAATGCTGCATGAACATCCATGTAATTAATCTTGAAATTTTGAGCTCAATGAGCTTATTCAACAGTTCTGCCCAAAAAATGGTCATCTTGATAAATTTTCCTCAATATTTCGATACAATAATCAATTATTCGCAATTTTTGGTACTTGTGTAGCAATATTACTCTTAAAAAAGATATTTCTCAATATTTTTCAGCAACTCAACGAATTCATATCTTTTAACGCAAAGATGCAATTTAGTAATTCGCTTTTATTTTTAAAAAAATTATTCCATAATTGTAGCAGTAGCGGAGCTGTAAATGAACGATTTTTGAAAGAATCTCTCATCAGCGTTCAATTGTCCATCTTTACAATTTTCGTAAAGTGGATACTAATGGATACCTAAAGAGGTGTAGCGGGCTTTAAATCGGTACTTATACGTTCTGCTAAAAAAAAAAACTGATTGGATATAAATAATAATATTTTGCAACATAAAAAAACTCTTAGTAATTTTGAAAATTTCAAAAAGTAGTTTTTGAATTATAAGTTTGTTACTATCGTCCCTTTTAAATTTATATGACGACATGTTCATTTGTTGTAGCATCCATTTCGTTCTCAATAAATACATAAATTATTTTTATAATTACAAATACTTGGTTTTGTTATAAAAATAATGCTGATTAGTTAACTTTTAATCATCATCTATCTAAATATCTGCGTATCTACTTATCATCAGTATCGAAAGTGCGATTACAACACAATAATATCAGACAAGTACAAAAGAAGACACACTAAAATAGAAGATATGAAAACAATTAAATTTTTATTGATGGGAAATAAAAATGTGGGAAAATCAACTCTCTTAGAATCGTATCTGTGGAAACTTAAATATGGGTGTGCATATCACGATCACACCATCGAAGAAGTTCGTTATTTAATAGATGTTATTGAAATTGAAACAATCGAGGAGCTAAAAGAGCATCTTAACGAAAATTTTCTTACAATAAACATTTATTTTGTTTGCTTCAATGTCAACGAGAGAAAAACTTTGCTGCCAGCACGAAACATCTGGATATTGGAGTTATTGAAGTATAATCCGAAATTGAAAATATTTCTAATAGGCCTACAGTGTGATTTACGCGATCAAATTCTAACGAAATTAACACACGATTGTGTGAGTTACAGTGATGGTGTAAATATATCACGTTACTATGAAAATGTTAATTATCTGGAGTGTTCGAGCAATAAATTGCAAAGTGTTAAAGATTTATTCGATAAAGCAATTGAAATAGTTTTGTATGTCGATGACGGCACTAAAAATCAGAAAATTGTGGAATTTTATGAACAAATTCAAATAAATTTTCGATTCAAGGACTGTGACATTAAATTTGTGCGCAATGAGGACGAGTATACAACGGAATAAATGAAGAATTTTGGATGAAGAAAAAATCACTTGAATTCGTATGTTGACTTTAATAAAGTTATTTTTTATTTATTTATTTGAATTCATTTTATAATAGAAAAAAAATTATATTTTACCACAACCACAATTTCTAATTTAACTCTTGGAAATATTAATAATCGAACAATGCCATGAGTATTGATTATTGTTTAAATGTAAGTTGTAAATAATTAATTCATTGATTTAACTTATTTAAATTTTGTTAGCATTTTTTAATGTAAAGTTTAATTGAGGCACGAAAATAGGTTAATTAAAGTTTTAATCAATAAATTGATCTGCCAATGAAATGTTAATAATTATGGCGTAGGTTTTTTCTAAGCCGGTCTATTTACGCCAAAAGAAAAGGTGAAGTTGAATTTTTTTTAAAAGTTTTTATTTATTCACCAATATCCATTTTGTCCCCTTTAAAGTAATCCCCTTCAGATATAATGCACTTATGCCAGCCTTTCTTCCAATCCTCGCACTTCTAAAATGCGCTTTTCGGTATGGCCATCAGCTCGTTCTTCCTTTCATTGGTGTCTTCAGTTTTGGGAATAGGAAAAAATCCCAGAGAGCCAAATCTGGTGAATAGGGTGGTTGAGGCATGATGTTGTTTTTGGTCTAAAAATCACGAACAAGCTTTGATGTGTGAGCTAGTGCATTATCGTGATGCAGATTCCATGATTTTTTTCTCCGACGTTGCTTTTGCTCATGACTAACCTTTTTAGTTGTTAACAACAAAATGCTAATACAAATGGGCTAATAATGCCAGCCCGCGAAAATTCAAAATTAAATTTTTTATTTTGAACAAATCTCGTGCGTCTAACAAAATTCTGGGTGGAGTTGTGTTAATTCTTCTTGGGGATGGCTTTGGCTCCTCAGACCGTTATAATGCATAAACTTTTTTCTATTTACTTTCCCACTTCGTCCCGATTCATATTCATAAACTGTCCTTCGTCAAGCGAACAGTGTTGAAGGAATGCAAATCATCTTTCTACAATTATTATAGAGCGTGAAATCAGCAAAATTTACCATCTCAATCTATGTTCTTCTTATGAGCAAGCCAAAAATTTTTGTTTTTATAGAAGTGTTAAGAAATCAGAAGCTCTTTAAGTTCGTGAAGTCCATGTGAAATGCCTAAAAGAAGCATCCAAGAACCGTTTTGTTTATTAAAACAGTGTAAGAGACTTTTCACTTTACTCGTACCAGATCTCCTTAATATATACAGCATCTATATTCGACTGAAAATGGAACACATATTTCAATTTATTCACTTCAACGAAATATATTCTAATGAAATCAAGGACCACACCCATTTGAAAGAACAACACTAAAAATTGATGACGAAAATTCATACTTTATCTGACACTCTGATTAAGTCTGTATACATATTAATTATCATCAAACAAACTTGCAGCAATCAGGCCCTAAAGTTGAAGATATGAATCTCCATCGCACTCCACAAAATACTGCACTTTTTAACCGACTTCAAAAGAGGAAGCGGTTTGTAATAATTTATGTGTATTTTTACATTTTTTAATGTTGAAGTTTCATAATTCTTAAATTGTTTCAAAATATTTGCTACCAACTTTCCCACCATCCTCTAAATTAATAAAAGTGCTTATCCCATCCTCAACTTATTAACCGATTTTTAAAATTCTTTTCTTTTTTTTTTTGACTTGCAGCTTAGTCACATTACATTTTGGTGAAAGCATTACATTTTGCTGAAAATCGGGGGCAAGTTGTTCCCCTAAAATATATTTTTGTTTAAATCGGGGACAGCTGATACATATTTTGCGTTTTACATCGTTTTTTATTTAAAGACCTCGTCTTTTTTTGTTGTCGTTATATTTTATTGCAACGAGTTCGATTTAGTTATTTTTAATTTTTGCAATAAAATAATTTCTATTCAAATGCAATAAATCAGTTTAGTTAAAGGCATCTTACAATAAACATGAAAAAAATTAATTTTCTCTTGATTGCCGACGAAATTGTTGATACTTCAACTCTAGTCGATATATACATGTGGAAATTACATTTCGGTTACGCCTATCACGATCATTTAATACAACATAGACGTTATCATATTACAATAACAAAAATCTCCAGTTGTGACGATCTTCAAGAGATGTTACTCCTGAAGGACTCTGCAATTGTTTATATCTATTTTCTTTGTTTCAACATGACTCAAGGCAAAAGTTTTGATTTACTGCATGACAAATGTTTTTTCCCAATCCTGAAATTGCTTTCAAATCTTAAAGAGAAAATATTTCTGGTGGCTTTTAAATCGGATTCCCAAAGCATTATTTTACGGAAATTATTTTTAAATAAGAATGTTAAGCGTAAAGATATTTTAAATATTTGTCATCAGTATCTGAAATGCGGATTTGAATATTTTGAATGTACAAATTTTGCAGTTAAAAACGTTGAAAAACTTTTTGAGAGTGCTGTGAAAATAGTGCTGTATGATTACAAGGAGGAGCCCACAGTTAACTGGTGGCGTAACATAAGAGTTAAATTTTTAAAATGCCATAAATTGATTGATAATTATTGAAATTTCTTGTGCCTTCACTTTATAATAAATATTTTAAGTACATACATCAAGAATACATAGTATAATTTTGTTTTTGTAGTATACCCATGGCCAAACCAAATTATTGGCTCCACGAAAAATGGGACCAAATTGAAAAATGGCCCCAAAATATTTATTTATGTTTTTAATGAAAACTCTTTGGACCATTTGGGGCCAATTTTATTTAGCCATTTTTCCTCAAGCTAAATTAAAAATATAAAAAAAGGCCCCAATTTTAAGGCAAAAATTAAAAATGGCCGCAAAAAATAGGAAAATTACACCCAAAGATCGTGTTTTCAATTTTGGTTTATAACCATTTTGAATGTAACCAAAATTGCTAAAAACTTTTAGTGAGGCGTAGCCGTGAATATCGGACTTTTTTTTATAAATTGCTCAAAAAAGTTCTTTAGTTAAGAAACCACTATTGTCATGATATTCTTTATATTTCAAGATGTCTAGCTTTCATTTCCATTTTAAAATTCTGCAATCGGTTGAAAACTGCAAAATATACAGGCTGCTGAATATGGAATTTTTAGTGCCTTTAAATAAGTGAACCGGAGTGTATCGTGGGTTCACCAGATTCACCATCAGCAAACTCCAACAGCAAAGCTATAGTCACTTGAGGCCAAACATTTTGACCCCCCTGTAGAGCCAATTTAAATATATGAGGATTATAGTGAACCTGACCTCTAACACTAATACTAGAACCCAAATCCAAAAATCCCTTTTCAAAGGTTGCATTATAAGCTAAAGGTAATAAATCTTCACCGTATTCACTAGATGATGACACATCTTCAGATTCTAGGGCCAGCAAATCGCCCGTTGCAGCATAGCGGCCAGTCAAACGTGCTATATTTGATATTTCATCGGGCTGCGTGGGATATTCGGTTACAGTATTTCGATCTGCATGAACATCTTTAACTAAACCACGTATTTCTGTACTGCGAATTTCATGAAATGCTAAACAATGCGTAAACTTTGCTAAATGCAGACCATTAAAAGAAATAAATATCGCCCATGTTCTGAAAAACGCATATCGCTTAGAATTCACCTTTTCGATTTGAAAACGCCAAAAAAGGTGTTCTGACAGAATAAAAAGCTAGAAATTTGGCGTTTTCAAACCGCTAGTGTGTACTGAAGCGAATTCGTCTATTTTATTTAAACTGCACTTTAAAGAGAAAATCAAATGATGCACAATTAAAATTTAATATGTTCTCTTTTTATTTGACGAATAACTTGTAACGTTTTTTACGATTTTAATAAAAAAATATGCAATTTAAAAAGTTGCTTTGAATTTGTCAATTGTCTGTCTCAATTGTTACTTTTTTTTCATTAACACTTCTTTTGATTGTAGCTTTTCAGAACATGCTCAATTGCGTTTGCACGAAATCGGAGTTCTAAACGCGTTCGTGAGTTATGACTTTTCGAGAAAGTCGTGATGTGATTTGATTATGTAAATCGAAATTTATAAAAAAGTAAATAGCTTCCGTGCGAAGCTGGGGCGCTCAGCTAGTATTTTTATATTATGAATCTTTTGGTATATCAGCATTAAGGGATTCCTAAAGAAGAAATTTTAAGCTTGAATTAGAGCTGCAGTTTTTTTTTTGCTGTCTTTTTCTTTTAATGACAGTGGAATCGGACCAATTTCCTAAACAAAAGGCGAGCATTTTTGTCAACTAGGAAAAATACACATAGATGTTGAGCGTAAATTTTAAACGTCTCTAAAATTTTTTTAATTTTGTTTTGATTTCTAATTTAGTGAATTTAATTCAAAATTAGTGCTTCAATTTATTGATTTGTTTTTCTTAATTATTATCTAGATAAGACAAAATGTTATCGATAAATATTTTCAAGTTTACTCTCAGGTGCTAGGGGATGAATTTTAATCGAGTTAATTTAATTAATTTAATTTAATTCGTATAATCTAATAATCGAGTAAAAGTTTTATTTTGTTCAAGTTATTCGACTAATTTTTAATTATTTGTATAAATCAAGAACAATACTTACGAGGGGCATTTTTGTGAAAGGATGAGCAAAAATATTAAAAACCCGGGCAAGTTACGGATGCCGATCGGAATGGTTTAAGTTCTGTAATTAAAACAAAAATTTACTTCATATTCAGGGGTGTCATCCCTACAAAAATTATTGGAGTACATGGTCCATTTTAGATAAAATGAGTGGTTTTTGGACTACTCCTATGTAATGCATTCGAGGACCATTTCATTTGTACACAAACATTTACAGTTAAATACCATTTGGCAACACTAAAAATGTTTGTAGTTAAATTGAAACTGTGGCAGCTCCCCTGTTAAAATTAAAACAAATTCATGGAAGCTTAAAGAAACACAAGTTGGCTTGTGTTTTTTAAATTTTTGAATTTTATTTTGTATTTTTATATAATGTAATGGAAGGGCTGAATTCACACATTTGTATGTACTTAAAATATCATTCAATTTTATTAGTGACAGAGATACATACATATGTATGTATGTATACATATATGTATACCGGAGTACCCCTTTGGGTACTCCGTGGAATAGCTAAATAGAGTAGTTTCGAAACTAACTAACCCCCTGCTATCAACAGTGAGTTCGAATATACATATGTATGTATGTAATATTGAATGATTTTGAAGTTAACCCCTGTGAGTGCTCTAGTAGAAAAGTAGAGTAGTTTCGAAAATAGTCCGTGTGGGTACCCCTTGGATTACATTTGAAACAAAAACAAATTCAAAAATTTTTGTTTTTGTTTCAAAGGTATTTGTTCGAAAGAAAGAGCTTCTTCGATATCGGCGAACAGGCAGTCAGTGTTTTTAATAAAAAAAATAAATAAAATGTGCTGCTGTTGTCTTATATTTGCTTTTGGACGAAGAGCGTTCGGAAAAATTAAGAAGAAAAATATTGCGAGATTGTAGCAATACACTTGATCGTAAGTATATTTCTTAAAAAGTTTATATTGTGCGTTCACATTTAAAGCTGCTTTGCAGCCTCATATAATACTACCGAGTAAACAAAGAAGTCTTTCGCACTTTGAATATAAAATTTACTTATCAAATTGGAAGATAAAAATAAAAGCGCGCAAATGAAATCTATCAGCTGTTAGCTGCAGGTACAACATTGGTTTCTGTGACACCTAAAACCAACAATAATTCTAGTTCGAATATAAAACTAATAACACTGGAATTTATGGCACAAAGTTATTTATTTTTTGTTGTCGTTTTCAAAACAAATTCCAATAATATTGATTTCTATGACACCTCTGTTAACACATTTAGCTTTAAATGATAAAATTCAAATGTCAACTATTGTTTCCTTTTTTTAATTTTTGGAACACATTTATTTAATATTCATTTAGAAAAAAAATTGCACTTATTTTATATTTGCAGTTTGTTATGTATATATTTTTTCCTTTTACTGTAATGTTAAGAGTTGATGACATTGTGATCAATTTTAAATAAATATTACAATATTGGAGCTAAAGTTTAATTTAATGCGTAATACAATACAAATATAGACGCAATATTTTGTAAATACCACAACATACCTATTATTATTTATTTATATTTTCCAACACAATCATGGTGTAATAAATTAGGTAAAACTGTCCTTACAACAATTACAGCGACACAAAAACAACAAGCATTTTGTTAGTGTAAAATGTTTTCTGTTTGTCATAGTACAATAATAATAGGTACACGCATTAGCAGATTTGCTCGTCAGCTGGTTTCAGGTGTGTGTGTTTGACCGATTGGGTCAATCAAGGTTGGCCCGCGAACCAAGAATGAGAGCGCGAACCTCTATAATTTCTGTCCGTATGAACATAGTATTAATCAGCTTGTTGCTCTGCTCTTCTTCATCCAACTTGACATTTCTGTGGTTTTCATGAATAACAGCGTATGTCCAATTTTTCTCATTTCGAGTTAATGATACAAAATTGTTACATTTTAAGTGCTTTTTTAAAAGGTAAAATAAATTTTTGAAATATATGGACCTATATTACTTTTTTTCTAACACAACAACACAACTTCTACATTTTTTCAAATAAGTTTCAACACAAACGAAGTATGTTGACAAGCATTGGATTTCTGAAAAATTTCTTTCTTATTATAAAACACAGCCCCACATACGCCGTTTTGTCTAACACATTTAAAAATTATATTTTGATATTTGTTTAGTTAATAACAAATCACAATCACTTGTGTGTTTGTTTTTTGTTTTGTCTGGTCAGCATTATTTGCGTTCAGCGACAATCATTTATATCTACATAATTTCTTTTGTCAGAATACAATTTCGATGTCTAAAATTGTTTGTTTTTTTTTCAAATTGCTCTAGGATCTGATCCATAAGGAAATATGTCCTAAAAACAAATTAGAATATTGTCATAACCTAAATCTACATTATTGTATAAAAAAACTTTGAAAATTTTGGATACTAAAATCGTAGCGTCAAAAATAACTTATTTTGGCTCTCCTGAAAAATTTGATTTTTATACATGCGCTGTTATTCATGAAAACCACAGATTTGTAAAACACAAATACACAACTACCCAGCAGTGCTGACAGTTTTAGCTAATATATTATGTCATGCATGCAATGCAATTATTAATAGAATTTAATCATTATTGAATACAATCAAAATATAAAAAGGTTTAATTTTAGTAGGATTAAATTTATTGTCTTTTTGTTAAAATTTAAAAACGTTCTCAATTGGTATAATCAATATTTTTAATTTAATTTAAAATTTAAATCACCCATATCTTTAGGCAATGAGGGGGTTTTTTGGTAGAGGAGTTTAACGTGTAATAAAATAGTTTTTGAGATTTTTCTTTGTTTTGTTTTGTTTTGTTTTCTTTTCTTTTTGTTTTGATTATTGCCAATAAATAACAATAAAATTAGTTTAAAAGCCTAAAAACTAAATAACACAATATTCCAACAGTAAAGTTTTTGTGTGCTCCTTTGATCCTTCCCTTTTTTTATTAACTTATAATAATCCTTAAGCTTATTATAATAAGGCTAAGTTTTGTTGTTGCAAGTGAAAAAGCTAGCCGCTGTAAATAAAAAAGAAAAAAAGTCAGCATTTAAAAAAATATTTAGAAAAGTGCTTAATTATTAAAAAGGCCAATAAGAATTTATTACAAGTGTACACGCGTTGTCTGATTAAAATAAATAAAAAGACGTGTGGCACTCGGGGACTGCCGTGGTAAAGCTTTTTATCAACTTATGCAATTTCAATTTCAGCTTTCTAGCTGTACTGGAAGTGCCCCATACAAAGAAGGGGCACACTAGTCCACCCAGGTAAAAAGTGCCTCACCTTAGTATCATATGTCCTTCTCCTGGTTCTAAGCTACCTGCCCACCAATTTTCAGCCAAATCAGTTCAGCCGTTATTGAGTTATAAATAGTGTAACTAACACGACTTTCTTTTATATACATACATACATATATAAAAATCCCCTCAAAAAAATCGAAAACGAAGAATGAAACGTTGACGTGTTTATTTGCGCTAATCGTATCGAAACATATGATTGGATTAGATCTACTATTGTGGAGTTATAAGATCGATTTGGCAAAAATTTTGGATTAATTAACAAACAACTTTATTTTCAAATTTGATTACATTTTGGATAAAAATTTATTTATAAATCATGTATGTACATACATATGTACATATGTATGTATGTATATAAAAATTGTATTGTATATAAGAATATTCTAAAAAGTTAAGACTGAGGCACACAGAATCCGTCATACGGTATACGTCGCCTTTTTTAACATTACATTTTTAATAATTTTTTCTATGTTAAAAATGTTTTTTTTTTTTTTTTTTTTTTGTATACTATTTTATTTGACCTTTTCTTTATATTTATTAGAATCTTTTCTTTAAGCAATAGGTCTCTTGATTTGATATATATTATAAAAATAGTTTTAAGAAAATTTAACATTGAATTCAATATATCAACACAATTAACATTAAAATGTATAATATGTATCTAGGCTGTTTTTTCATATATAATTATCAAAAAGTATTAACAAATTTTTATAAGCTTTTTAAAAGTTAAGAATAATAAAAATCCTACAGGAAATTAAGTTATTATTGGTGTAAAACCAAGGAGCAATAATGTGATTAATTTCCTGTGGGACCATAATATAATTATATTTATATGTAACTAGCTTATCCCGGTGTGCTTCGCTACCCCCTCGTTATAAAATAAAATTAAAAGTATTTATATATACTATTGTGAAAATTTAATGACAATCGGTCCAGTAGTTAAGACTATATTACGATTTTTAATTTTCCTAAAAAGGGACGTGGTCCCACCCACTTTTCTCCTGGTACGTATTCCAAATTATGCCAATACAATATGTACCAAATATCATCGACGTAGGTCAAAAAATGCCCAAAATATGGCGATTTAAATTTTTGGGATATATGGGAGGTATCACGCCCCTTTGTCCAATCCCGCCTATATTTGCAGCAGCACTTGAGAAATGCACACCAAACCGACATACCAAATTTTGTTCAAATACCATTATCAGGAGCAGAAATAATAGATTTTTAATTTGTGGTTTGTATGAGAGGTAACACGCCCCTTTGTCCAATCCCGCCCATATTTGCAGCAGCACTTAAGAAATGCACACCAAACCGACATACCAAATTTTGTTCAAATACCATTATCAGGAGCAGAAATAATAGATTTTTAATTTGTGGTTTGTATGAGAGGTACCACGCCCCTTTTTCCAATTGGACCAAATTGTAAATCTAAACCACCCGGGGCGCCACCCAAACGCATACAAAAAAATTTATGCAAATCGGTCCAGCCGTTTAGGAGGAGTTCAGTTACAACGCACGTACAGTAGAATTATATATATAAAGAGCCACGCCCCTCCGCCCCCAGGCCATTAATTTAAATATTAACTATCCTATCATATAATTTGGACCAAATTACATATATATGCCAATTTTCATGAATATCAGTTGACTCGTTTTTGAGTTTATTCGGAAACATTTAGATTTTTATATTATTAAAAAATGGGCGTTAAAGTAGGCGTGGACGAAAAAAAATTTCCTATTATTTATGCTGGAGTTTGAGTAACATGCTGACAAAGTTTCAGAAGGATCGGTCCAGCGGTCTAGCTTCGTATATGGTACAAACATTTTGCCACGCCCCTCCGCCCCCAGGCCATTAATTTAAATAATAACTATCCTATCATCTAAGTTGGACCAAATTACATATATATGCCAATTTTCATGAATATCAGTTGACTCGTTTTTGAGTTTATTCGAAACATACACAGTGACACGGATTTTTTATATATTAAGATTAAAAAACAAAACAACAAAAATTCATAGTATAAATAAGAAACAATCATTTAACATTTTTACTAACTAAATATCTATAATTCTGCGCTAAATTTTCTGTATCTACTTTGAAATTTATTCTTTGTGTTATTGCTGTATTAATTATCTCTAATATTTCTAACATCAAACGCTGTTTATAATTATTTTCTGTATTCAGAATTGAAACATTTTCAAAGTTAGGAAAGTGAACTAATCTGGAACAATGAGATGACAACGCTGTTTTCTGTGAATTGATATGCTTATAATTCTGATGTGATTTATGACCTGCTATTCTCGTTTTTAATTTATTTTTGGTAGTACCTACATATACCATGTTACAATTCTTCCCATCATTTCTTCTGCAAGGTAATTTGTAAACTTCATTCGATCTATCCCATTTATCAATTTTGTCCTTAGTTCTACTAAATAATTTATTTAATGTGTTATAGGTTCTATGAGCTATTCTATATTTGTTTGTATCAAAAATCTTTGATTTTGTCAATTTCTCTGAAATCTCAGGAATATACGTTAAGGATTTGTATATTCTCTGTTCTGTATTACTATCTATATTATTAATTATTTTATGTTTGTATCTATATATTAATTTATTAATTAAACAAATGGGATAATCATTTTCTCTCAAAATACTTCTTATCTTCCTCTCATTCTTGTTGTGAAACTGTTTGTCACTTTTATAGTTAAAACTCTTTCTATGAAATTTCTATCTGTATTAATAATAATATGTTTGCTATGTTTAGAATAGTAATTAATTAACCTTCCCGATGCTGTTGGTTTCTGGTACCAATCTATCAATAATCTATTATATTTTCTAATAATACTAGTATCTAGATAATTGATCCTTGAGTTATATTCCTTTTCAACAGTAAATTTAATATTAGAATTAAATTCATTAAATGTCAAAAGCACCTTATCAATTTCACATTCAGGAATAATGCAAAAGAGATCATCTACATACTTAGTCATCAATCTGGGAATCGTATTCAGTTTTTGAATAGATAAATCCAATAATTTCTCCATAACTATATCTGCAACAATTGGAGATGCTGGAGATTTGTTTGTTCCTTATAGGAGGCCAAACCCTTGGACCGATATTCCTGAAATTTTCACAGTATGTAACTGGAACTCTCGGCTGAATTTTTTTTTTTTTTTTAATTAGGACCATCACTCAGGGGATGACCCCTACGTACGTATGCAGTGCATTGTGCCGGAACTCAGAGAGAGGGATAGAGTAAAGAAGATAGATGTTGAAAATGTAGAAGGCTTAACTCTTTTACAACTCTGCTTTGCGCGTTATGTTAATTTTTATAGCAGTGTTGAGGCGCCTATGGTGTTAGGTAGACGCATTAACTTTGTTATGCTGTATTAGCAGGCATTTTATTAATTGTTTTACTTCGTCGATGTTTCTGCTAATCGATGAAGGAGGGCGATGCTGTGTACATTAGCTTGGAACATCATCAATCGCTGTCGGAACAGTTTTTTAGTGACCAGTGCTATGCCTTCATCACTTAAATAGTCCGACAACAATTAATACAATGTCTCACTAATGTACATTACAGAAATTAATGATGTTGATTGACTTGCTCTGGCCAGGGTTTGAACCCAGGCCCCACGTCATTGTTGGCTTAGTAGCCAACCAATCGGTTAAGCCATAACAAAAATTTATTTTAGACTCATTAGAGTGCTCCTCTCCACGGAAATCTTTAGTAAAAGGCGAAAGATTTATTCGACATCTGAAGAGAAGCCAGAGTTATAGGCTATATGAAGTTTTGATAGCACAAAGGGGCGTGGCACCGCCCATATAACCCAAAAATTTAAATCGCCATATTTTGGGCTTTTTTTGAGCCAAGTCGATGATATTTGGTACATATGGTATTGGCATAATTTAGAATACGTACCAGGAGAAAAGGAAAATTAAAAATTGTAATACAGTCTTAACTACTTTACCGATCGTTATTAAATTTTCACAATAGGATATATAAGTACTTTTAATTTTATTTTATAACGAGGGGGTAGGGAAGCACACCGGGATAAGCTAGTAATTTATAAAATGAGGATGCTAACAAATTGTTAGCGAAATATCGAAAACAAATATAAATAAAAATATATGTATATGTAAATATGTACATACATATATCGCACTTGATCAACAAGAGTGTATTAACTCGAAACTTTGAAAATTTCGTTTTTTTCCAGAAATCGATATGCAGTGGTCATATCTACCCACTGTAAAAATTTTACACCATTTTCTCCACTCTTTCACTAAAAAAAATATAATTGTATCTGTCTTTGTGATAGAAGAGTAGTATTAAAAAAAAAGTTTTTGCCTCTACTAAAAGGCTGCCTCCCTAAACGTCTTTATGCAACGTCAAAGCAGTGTTTAAATCAAAAAATTTTATTTTACAGCTCTGCAAAACAAAAACCTTTTCATTGTAAACTCTCTTGACGTTTAGAAACACTTCTTTGCTTTGCATAATTAATATTACGATCGCACCGCGACAAATTATTTTTAAAACTTTTTTGGATTTATACAATGGAAAACACTCCATGATCAACATAATTAATAGCTTTTTTGTTTTAAAACGAAATCATCTTGCACCTATCTTTTTCCACCATTGTTGTTTATAAAAACAATACACAATTTTTATAGTGCGCTAGTTGCGGTTATTTGCATATCAGATGCAAAACAGGTGAGTTTCGGAATGCCATACTTTGTCAGAGTTTACGCAGTTGCGTTTGGGAATATGTGACATTGTTGCACAAAGCAACATGCGTTTAGGAAGGCAGCCAAAATTTTAAAATTTTGAGTTAATACCCTCTTCTTGATCAAGGGCGATATGTACTCGTATGTATGTATATATTAAGACGAAAGACCTATTGCTTAAATTAAACATTCTAATAAATATAAATAAAGGCCAAATAAAATAGTGTACAAATTAATGTACCATAGTTAAATCAAAGTAATAGAAAATATTTTATGCAAATGACTCCGACCAATTGTCAACAGGGCGAAGTAAATCCTTTGAAATACAGAAATCAATTTCTAAGTCGATTAATAAATGGCAGAATTTTTTTTGCAAGATAACAAACGAATTGATAACCTTTTTCTCTATATTTGAGTCGATTTAAAATGGTATTTTTTTTTAATCCGTAGCACATATTAAATTTTAATCTCCTTTATATAAGTATTTTTCTAGGTGCTGCATAAGCTGTGTAGCTGTTAAATCAGAAAAGAAATAAATTTGCAAAATTACTTACTATTTTCTTTTTTCCACTAGACAGGCCAGGCCATCAGTAACGAATTTTGGAAGTTTATCTTATTTTGTGTCGCTTGGCGATATCTTTTCGATTGATACATTATGTTGCAATACCACATCAAATAACTTAATATCACCCTGTATATAAATTGTATCTATTCTTTCGGGTCTACAGCGAAATTTGTATTCGGTCAAAAACTCGTGATTGACATAAATCTCAAATGATTCGTTTGCGCCATAAACAATAGATAAACTAAACGTTTTGCCTGGACGTAGTGTAGTTTCCATCTCGGAACGTTCCTCACTTCCCCAACTGCCATCGACCCAGGAATTACGTATAACTGTAGTCTGGCCAATGGAGCCAACACTCTGTTTACAAAAACGTGGATTTAAATGCAAAGCAACCATTGGATGTGGCCAACAGTCGTGACCTGACTGTAAATTTATATAAAATGATTGGGGCAACAGACGAACTCGTCCCTCAATCTTAATGACATGACCCAAACGGAATGAGTTTTTCGGTATAACGCCATAATACGGCAATAACATTTCATCTTTGCGCATAATACTCGGTTCATGGACAGTCTTATTATTTACGGAAACAGCATGCCACAAAGATTTTTGTGGTGCCTCATGATCCGTTAGATCATGACCGTCATCATCTGGATCACGATCGCCTGTTAAAGATTTGTGCAGACGTACACATGTTGGTACTGATTCCGGCAAACGTTCCGGGTATTGTGTTACAATCATACGTTCAACTACAACATCATCTATATCGCCCTTGACTTCTAAAGACTGCACACTTTTGTAAGGTAAACGATGATAGAATTTGCAAAAATGATAACCATTCACGGAGATCATATAACATTCTTCAGTGAACAGAACTTGTACGGAAAATGGTGCACCACGTCGAAGGCTGAACGGTAAAGCCGAAGCGACTTCCTCACGGCCCCAAACATTGCGAACTTTAGTATTTCGAACAATATAATTTTGAGGTAAACGTGGATTTATGTGTAAAGCTAAGTCCCGAGTAGCATTTTCCACAATAAAGTTGATGGAAAATCTGAAATTAAGAATAATAGTTAAATTTTAATTGCATATGAAATTCATTAAACAGTAACATACCGTTCACAATGACGTTTTGTTTTACCCGTTACCGTAAAACTAACACCCTCTCGCAAATCTCCCAAATGTGGATTTTGATATATGGGTTCATCTTCTGCCTCAAAATCTTGTAAGCGTTCCTGAAAGTATATGAAAATCATCGGAAAATAATGAAAATATTTTTTTTAAATTTCATTAAAAGGATTCTAAATGAATGCAGTAGTACATCTAGACTCTTTAGTTTTTTACGCCAACACATTTGATAAACTTTTTTTATAATACTAGTAGATACACATACATCTGTATATGTATGTGTGTGTTTGCCAAATATTTGCTAAAATTTTAATTTGACTATAAATTTAATTATTTTATGAACAACATACATACATACAAATGTGCATATGTATGTAATTAAATTTTTATGTTTAAATTTAAATTTTCTTGCTTCCTTGTTTGATCAATGACATGTATAGCGTGTACTCACACTTTTAGAATCACGTATGTTTATATGAAACATGTGAACATACTCGTATACATAGGCGATTTTGAAAGTTTGCATTGTTGTTAGGTTTATACACATGTATGTATGTATTTAAAAAACATATAATATTTTGTACAATTTTGTAGAATAAAAATTTGTCTAAAGTTAACCTCGTTTTTGAAAGATATTGGGCTTTACTACAGTTCTCGAATCGACTTCGACTGTTGTACTAGATTAAAGAAACACAACATTTTTCTTTAATCTATTACAGCAGTCGAAGTCGAATCGAGAACCGCAATAAACCCCATTGTTCCGCCCTTTCTTTCGACCGCACTAAACCTTCCGATTTTAGCGAATCGTTTATTTTTTCAAAAAGCCTAAAATCGAATAACAGTTTAGTTCAAAATAGTAAGGTCCAAAGGCTCTTCTATATCTTTCAAGGGGTAGTTGCAAACCATCTAATTACCGTCGCCTTTAGCATCCATGCCTTAATCTCATTTGACTATTCAATCCATACTATAAATTGAATGGTTGTTAATATATTTAACTAGCTGAGCGCCTCGGCTTCGCACGATTTCGATTTACATAATCAAAGCACATCACGACTTTCACAAAAAGTCATAACTCACGAACGCGTCGACTGATTTCGTGCAAACTTTAGATAAACCACCTACACGACCATACGAACAAACCCTAAAAATTTAATCGAATTCGGTTTGACTGTTCGTGAGTTATAAAGTCGCAACACACTTGCAACAATTGTTTATATATCGATGGTCCCAAGTAGAAAGGCCCTAACTTGAATAATGTTAACTTTACAGTAGAAGATAAAAACATAATAGAAACTGTAACGATCTCAACACAACTATAATTCTACAATTGCTTGTAAAATCGTTATTTTTTACACTATTGCAATAAATTTTTGTGTAAATTTGTATATATTAATGTGAAAATGCGTACGAATGTAGCGTTCGTCACGCAGGATTTGCACATATATAGATTTAATACAATCAGCTTTACAATAATTTCCCATTTATTTTTATTATTCTTTTCTTTCACAAAACAATTCGTGTAATTCGCATAATTCGTCATTTTCACTACTCGAAACGTAGAAAAAAAACCTAAATATGTTTGCCACAAAAATAATAAAACCTTCAACATTGTACATAAAAGCAAAGAAACTAAATACGTAAACTTGATTGTTTTTCTAAATGACTTCTTTCAAATTGCCATGAAAGCATGCCAATAAAGAAATCCTTGAATCCTTGTATTACACATTAAGTTAAATCAACGATTGCAAAAGATGTGGATAAAAAAATCAGACACAGTACAAATATTTGTACACAATAATGAAAATTGTCATGATTATTTAATATTTAAAATTAGATAGAATCAAAAAATGCTTTCACCATTAAGGGCAGCACGATGCCCCTGGTAGCATATATGTAAATAAAAACTGTTTTAGGTCAGCGATTACCTTTACCTTAGGAGTAAACTTTTCTTAAATTCGACTGTATTCAAATATATTATATATAAGGCGTTTTGACAAAACAACTTAAGTCTAGTTAGGACAATTTTACAAATATTAATACATACATACATATATGTATATAAATGCAAAATTTCGAGGCACATTCTTTCGTCTAATCAGCAGAATTATGACATATTCAGCTACAAAATATTAATGTATTCAATGTTTTTAGTATCTTCATATTTATAGATTTCCGACTGAGCAACAGCTAATTACAAATCTTTTAAACAAAAAAAAAATCTGATCAGGATCTTTAAAAGCATAAATAAAAAATGTTTTCCACTCTTTAATAGAATTTCTGTTGTACTGAAAATGTTTAAAATTATACTTAAGATGTTTTGTCAAAAGTTCATATGTACACACATGAGTTTTCTTGGTATTATCTGTTGAAATTCTAATCGAAACATTAAAAAACACATGACACACAACTTGTATGAAAGATGACGTTATTGATAATAAATTTTGGTTACTTGTTTAAATAATTAACTGAAATATTTCGTTATGTTGCTCTCTTATTGACTGCCAAAAGTAATTCTAAAAGTGCAAATTTATTCGTATGTGTGAATGAAAGTATAAATTTTCGATGACTACAAAAATACATTACGTATGTACATACAAATGTACATAAATACATTTTTATTTGGTTAAATGTTTACAACGTAATATATAGGTTTCTCATTCCATTGCCTTATTTTTACAATATAGGAAATTATATATATTCTGGATCCTTATAAATACGGAACTTGAATGACCCATGCCCGTCTGTCAGTTTGAAAGTGTTTATTTGTATAAATCTGTAGAGCGTGTAGGTTTCTTCGCTTGGCTGTACGTGAAATCGGTTTTCCGGCGCAACCAGAAGTGTTGGAGAACTGGGTCGTAAGACTTTGTCTTAAGATGCTTCGTATTGAAAATCAGCAAAAAAAAATTATCGATTCAGATATTTCATTATATATTTGCTTATTTGCATGTACATATGTATACATATAACCCCTCCATGTATAAATTTATAAATACATGACAGTCTAAGACGAAGATCTATTTTTTATATACAAAGTTTATTTATATATCCAATATTATAACCAATTAAAAATTAATTTAACAAAAGTCACAAAAAGAAAATATTTGAATTATTAATGGAAGTTAAAATATAATCAATTAAAAAAAAAGTTATGTGTATATTTTCTTAATAATAATATTTTATTTTTTTCGTTCAAACCCCCTTTTTGTTCACGGATGGAATTTCTGTTTATTATATGTATGTTTGCAAGGCGAATTCATTACCAGGTGGCCTTATCAGCCCCGATGATTATCATCTGTTTTAATTTGCCTTGAGTTAAAAAATCCGAGCTGTCAAAAGTTTTGTATTTATTATTAAACAAAAAAATTTAAAAAAAAAAATTTATTGAAACCAGAAAAAAGAAATAAATAAATTCGATTTTTTTATGAATTTACTGGAGTATTTTTCATCATCGAGAAATCCTTTTCTCATTTCTCATTATTTAATGTTGGTATGTGACTTTAACTAAGACGCATTATATCCAGATATGAAGGTACTATCTAACGTCTCCTCAACCATATATTCCAGTTATTTGGACTAAGATCCTCAATACCATTGTTTATGCCACTGCTGTCATCATAAAAGACCATTCTCTACCTGCAAGTTCTAGCGATAGGTCCGTTGTATCGGAAAAGCTATCCCAAGCTTACTGGTGTCGTTGTTCGTTTTTTCTGCCAACTATCTCGTCTACCAAACTATGGTCCGAAGAATTGTATTTTAGGATATGCTGTTGATTTTTTCATTGATATCCTGTCCTCTTTGATGCCAAGTTGATCTCACTATAAGGCAACAATTTCGGTTGCTCCAACTTGGTCATCCAGATCGATTAAATACATGCAAAGAATTAAGGACTGAATGTTAACGCGTGTAAATGTATGTACATACTTCCGTCATAGTCATATGTCCTAAACTCCTAAAAAAAATTAAAAAGCTTCATATCCGCTCTCCGACATCATGCTCTTATTGGAAGTTAAAATAAAATTAAAACAAATCTTCTTTAAAACATTACATTGTGTTTGTGTATATTGAAGTTTCTTTATTTTGTCATGAAATTTCGAATTCCGAACTTTCGAAGATAAGATATCTTGAATATTCGGAATTGTGTTCGAATTTCCAAAACAAAATTTATACTATTCTACAAAGAACGTTTTACGTCCGCCAGCTTTACATACATACATATTTTGGTTTTACAAAATAAATTGCGTATTTAAAATTTACTTTTCGTGCGCTTGATAGTTAAAAAGATATTTTAAAAGACTAAAATTATATCAATATTTACCGCATGCTTTCTGATATTAAAAGTCCATAACTCGATAAATATGGATTACTGCCGTTTTATTAACTAAACTTTTTTTCTCCTTTACCAATTTTTTAGATACGAATGTACATATGAGCCACAATTTTGTTGTTATTTTATTCCATTCTCCCTTTATCCGCGCCATCAAAAACTACAATTGTTTCTCTTATTGTTCAAAGGACCACCACTCATGTTAATACTTAAAAGTTAAAAAGAAACGTAATTGAAAACTCACCGCACTTTGACCTGGCTTATGATTTGATGAACAACAGCAAAAGACTTTCCGCAGTATTTCTCGAAAACTCAATACACTCATGTATTTCGAAAAATATGTTTATGTCAATTTTTTCTTTATATATAGATATTTTTTACTCTAGCGGGTGATTTGTACTGTTTTAACTTTGATGTGGTCGTAGTTAAGTTTTTTAAAACCGATTAAAAACCAAGACGAAAAACGTGTAATACTTTTTATGACTCAAAGTTAAATTTGGTATCAAATAAGGTCACAATTTTGTGTGTGTGTGTTTTTTTTTGTGACCCACTAACAAAATTCAAGTAGAAATACGGCTTAAAGTTCAGACCATAAAATATGACGTACGAACCATGTAAATTTTAATTAAACAAAATTGTTAATTCTATGAGTATCTATTTATGTAGATTCAAGTTTACTTGTTTTTTTTTTATTTTTTTTTGTTGTAATAAGACTTTGAAATTTGTATTATTTGTTTGTTTTTCTTTCAATCTAAAAACCAAAACAATTTGCTTGAAGGTAGCTTGTTGATGTTTTTATTTCTGATTATAATTTTTAATACGAGTAGTGTGTACGTGAACAAAATCTAATAAATTTATTATCTGTTTCTTGTCTTTTTTTATTTATGTACCTACTTGATTTTTATTTAGTTAAATTATTCTAAGATGAATCATAAAAAATAAATAATAAAAACTTTCTTGAAATATTGTGACTGATCAACAAACTGAAAAAAATCTGGTTTACATTTAAAATTTTATAAAATTTTTAAAAAGAGACTCTTTTATAAAAAAATGTTGTTTTCACACATATAATATTACAAAATTTAAATCACAGTAAATCTGGTTTTGTTCTGCAACAAAATCAATTTTATAACTCGTTAACACAATCAAGTATGAGAAATTTCCTATTTTATCGATTTTTTTATGTTCTGTTTCTTTTCATGCCACATAAATTTATAAGATTTCGTTAGTTTAAATTTTTTATGTTTCACTTGTTTATTTGATTGATTTTCAGTATTTTTAAATGTTCGTTTATGACCGTCGTTTCGATAAACAATTGTTGTCATTTCCTTTGATGATTTTTAGCAAACAACTTTGTGCACTAATTTTCATGTATTTTAATAAAAAAAAATTAAATCAATACAATATCGAATGTGTATCGTTGTAATTAAACGGAACAAGACTAAAGAGAACAGCATACCGATATATTTTTCAAACCAAACCTGTACAACAACAAAAAAGCTTTTAATAATACATTTACATACTTCGTCACTAGAATGTTAATCAACAGAACTAAATACAACTACACAAGTGTTAATTAAACTCAGAAAGCTCTTATTCATGTAGAGGCCGCAGGCTAAGCTGCCAGACTGTACAATAAAAATGAAACCGGCCATGTATGCAATGTCATAACATCACTTCAGAACGGCTGGATGGATTTGTCTGATTTTTGTTGTCGTTTGATTTGAAATTTTCAGTACACAGTTTGTATGAAGGTTATGTTAATAGGTTGCTGTGAAAATAGATTCTAGCCCAATTGGGTCCTGATGTGCTGGTCAATGGTGATACCTGTAGGTACTTAGTTTGTATAAAAATATATATAAAATATTTTGCTCGGGAGAAAAAAAATGTATCCTATATCAAGAGTTCTCAAATTAACTGTGGACGTCTTTGAAAATAAAATATGTAATCAGGCGAAAAGCTGGTGAATTAGGAACGGTGAAACAAACAATTTTTAACAAGCAGAAAATATGAGGGATATGATAGAGAATAACATTTTTTGGTAGATTTAAAATTTTCTGAAGGAAAACTATTTTTGATGTATTAATTTGTAACATTTCAACATAAAATAGTTATGCATAAATACTTTCATTAGTAAATAGCTTCCGTGCGAAGCAGGATTAATCAGCTAGCTTTAGTTTAACGAAAATTCTCTATAAAATATATATCAAAACAATCGCAAAAAAGTGCTAAATTTATATATGTATTAAGTTTTCTGTATTTTTAATCGATGTTCCTAGATAAAATCTTAGTTCACACAAAACTTTAAAGCTCTTTATCTTTATTTAAATCTGGCGTAATTTGATGTTTTGAATTTTCGAAAATACTTAAGGAATTTCGAATTCTCGCCCCAATTTGCCTTAAAAATTCTTCCCTGGGATTTCAATATGTGTACTGAAAAAGGTTTTTTGACATCTGAAGGAATCTAAAATACAAACGGCTCTCGAGAATGAATTGTTCTTGTGTGTAATTGCATATACTTTTTTGGCAATCATTAAGTTTTTTTTTTTGTTTTTTTGGTATTGTTTGATGAAAAGACAACTTAGCTATTTTGGAGCTGGATTTAGCTCTTTTTGACTGCTTCTAACACGAATTTTTTCCTTTTGCCTCCCTTTTTTTACACGGCTCTTTTCAAAAATGGAAACGGTGCGTTTGACACTATTCGCATTTTATAGAAATTTTCCCGTTTTTACCCTGTTATACATTTTTGGCAACTATCCTTTTTTTTGTAATTTTTATCAAAAATGGTTTACATGCTGTTCAAACTATGAATTACTAGCAACCGTACTTGTAAAAATTAATTTAATCAAAATATTATATAAAAACAAATCTATGGCCAGAAGAAGAAAATATTACTCTTTTTGAAAATTATTGCTCTTACTTTTAACTTAATGTATTTATATGTAAATGTGTATATATATATATATTTGTATGAATTGCTGTGAAATAATTTTATTAAAAATTGTTTTTTTTTTTATTTGTTTTTTCTATTATTCTTATTTTATTATTTCTTATTATTTCTTATTATTTTCTATTTTTAAATTTAGCACTTTTTAGCCAGTTTTGCCTAGTAGGTTGGCCCGTTTTGCCTTTGAATTCTTGGCATCATTGGTGAAAAATTGATATTATTAAAAATAAATTAAATTAATATCTTGAGCGAATATGCAATACGAGCTGCTCTTATTTGATCAGCATCGCATGAAAATGAGTTCAGTTTTTGGATAACAGTCATTTTTTCTTCCTTAAATTTTTTAACTAATTGAAGGAAAACTGTAATAAATATCTATCCCATGAACATTATGCCGAGCACATTCGAAAAACGAAAAAGCATCAGGTAAAACTATATTTTTGGATTTAGTAATTTGCCAACTTTTCACTCATCTACATGTATGCAAATAATAATACATGTATCCATACATACTCGTATAGTAAGAATTTATTTTTAACAAGTAACTTTGATACTTACGGTGGCTAACGTGACCAACTTTGAATAGGACAAAACAATTTAAATATTATATTTTAGCAATTTACTTTTTGTTGCTTAATGGTGGTAATAAAAGGTCTTATTCAAGGTTGAACGTGACATTACAAAATAGACTAAAACATAATAAAAATTTAGTGTTAATTTGAGATTAAATATTTCTCTTCGAACTCTTACTTAAATTAAAGACCTTGTAAGAGATATTTTATGGAATATTTGTTTACATCTATCACCTCTCTTAAAGAAGATGATATTAAAGAGAACATGCAATAGCACATTATCCTAAACAAAAAATTGCCTTTGTTCAACTTTATTCATCTTATTGAACGAATTTATGTGTAAATTTATAATATTAAGCTACGTTCACATTTATCAAATATTTGTCGAAAAAAACGTAACCAACAAAAAAGCTTATAATTTTTTTCTTTTAATTTTAATATATTTTTAATTATGGGTTCGCATTTTTTAAAAACTATACAAACTTAATTTTTTTGAAGAATAATTAATTTTATTTTGCAATATAAAAACAAAGTAAAATGACACTATTTATAAGCAAAACTAGTGGTTGCGTTTTTTTGGACAAATATTTAATAAATGTGAACGTAGCTTTAGTAAAATATGAATATTTTTCTATGGCAATATCGTAAAATAATCATTTTTTAAAAGTTTTCATTTTTAGCTCACGGTGGGCCTCTTGACAGATATGCCCATTAGCAAAGTTGTTTGCACTTTCCAAATACCTTATAAGTCCGCTACATCATATTAAAAACGTTAGTAATTTCAATTAAAAACTTATTGATTTAATTAATAGTGATTAGAAAAACTAAACCTGGATATTTCGCCAATTTCCTTTCCTGCAATTTTGGGATTTAAAATCAATTTCATCTGGCAACTTTCTTGTAGCTTTAGAAAGGTAATAATAATGTTAACATACAAACAATGTTATTATTGAGCAATGTTAAGCTTACGTCAATATTAAAATTAAAAAATCTTAACATAATGTTGGTGCTTACTAAGCTATATTTACTCTTTTAGTAAAACGCTTCAAGCAAAACGAAATGTCAAAAAGAAATGTTCAGAAAAATAAATAAATCTCAAGCTTAAAGCAAGTCGAAAAAAACAAAAAATAAAACAATAAGCCAATGACAAAAAAGATAGAACACCAAAAATATAGCAATAATAAGTATGTATGTATGCATGTTTAATAAAAGATACATTGTATGTACGTATGGAGATTATTACATCCTTAATGTATAAATAAAAACTGCAACGTAATAAAGTGTTGAAAAACCGATATCAACTACGTACTTACATACATACTCGCCCAATTACCAAAGTTGTACATAAATACTTATGTACATATGTATGTATGTATGTATGTACGTAATTGATAATGAACAGTAAAATTTACACAATGATGAAAATGAATAGTTATAAAAATATTTGTAAACTATTTAAGCTCACTTCATTTTCCGCTTCTATGCCATCAATAATTTCGATATATTCTTCGAAATAATTTTCACGAAAATTCGTATCGATTCTTTCAGCTTCTAGAAAGTTTTCCACCGAATCGTGTGGTGTTTTCACCGCAAAAGAGTCAATGACTTCAAATGCTTCCGCCGATGCTTCTATGGCAGCAAAATCAATTCCACTTCTATTTGATTTATACATTATTCTTGTCAGCTTCCCTGGATTGTTTTTCTCTATCGAACGTAATTTGTCACTAATTATATTCCGATAATAATTCGCAGTAAAATCACAACAATTTTTATGAAATATTTTTAAATGTTCTTTATATTTAAGATACTTTATTGTTTGTGAAATATTATAATTACACCGTTTATAAGCATTTGAAAAGACGTACAGATCATTCAATGCACTGCACAGATAATAAACTAAAGCAGCCATAATGAGTAAGGCCAACTAGAGCCAAGAGCAAAAAATTATTTCGATTGTTTTTTGTTTTGCTTGACTATTTTTAATAAAATTTTTCTATACATTTACATATTTTGGTTTTAATTTTTCTCATTTGCTCAGCAAACAATTTGCTCTTAAACATTCAATCATTTGCTCAATTGTTTCAACGATTTTTTCTTCGCTATAATTCTATGCAACACAAATTCTTGCAACAAATGCAAGGCACAGCTGAGGATAAACTATACAGAAGATGCGATTATTTGTACAGGTTAAAAAGAATTTGAAAGTTTCAAATACGGTATTCTTTGTGCTGAGACCGATTGGTACATAAAAGGCAATTTCTCACGAAGTCTGAAAAATTAATTAACAGTATGAGTTTCTATTAATATAATAGGCAATTAATAATATATTTTTTAAGTGAAATAAATTGGCCAAACAATATTCTTCCCACTGTGCCTCACTTCACGTACCTAACTACAAAGAAATTAGCGAGCACTCACTTTCTTACGAATATATTGATTAATAATTTTTTCTCAATTATGTTTCAATTCTCTTAAAATATTCGATAAATATTTTTTATTTCACTTCTATTTGTTGAAATTTCACAATTTTCCAATTTGTTTAAATCATTTTCACTCTATTTACACTTTATCTTTTTGTAAGTTGATTTTTAAAATTTGTGCACATGTTTCATTTTTCAATAATTTGTGCTCAACATACTTTTGCTGTCATTCTTTGACATTTAATTTGTCTTTTAATTTAGCGCTTGCGTTTAACTTGTGCCGTGGTATTCACTTTACTAAAATGTATAAGAAGTAAGTTTCTCTTAATTATAATTTATTGTTTGGATTTTGCTATCGGATTCAATTCATTTAGCCGGCTATCAGCGTTGTCAACTTTGAAATTTCAAAACGCACCAAAATGGAGAAAAAAACGCGCCATTCAACAAAAAACGCACCAAGTTCAGAATTTTTTTTTATTGAAAATTTTATTCAATTAATTTTGCGTCTTTACAACATTTAACTTTAGTCCAAAATTCTAATGTTGATACAATATTGTGCCATTGCATGAAGTGAATCATTCTCCACCCTTTTTCAATACTAGATAATATTTCGACATCGGATTCAAATTGTACTGCTAATGGCATGATATCATATTTGTAATGGGATAAAACATTTTGTACAATTTTGGTTCTTGATGTCATTTGTAGATAAATGGGCTTAAAGCTGCAATGTGTTTCCGTGTTCCAGCATGCCGAACAAGGTCGGATATTTAGGCGTGATGTCGCATTTGCAATAAAAACATCTTGCTTTTGTGTTATTATTTGGTCAAGGCCGAATCCATTGCTTAAACTCACATTGTGATTCCCAAATCTGTTTGAATTTCGCTTATGATCTCCCTTTTTGGACTCCATTATTGATACTAACTTTAAATATTTCTTTTACTAAATAAAAATTTTATTAATTTTAGTGTTACAACACTAGCTAGGTCTGTTTCTTTACTCAACATTGGGATCCCGCAAGTCTCAAGACTTTGGTTTTGCTAAACTCTTAAATAGACTTGACAGCAACTTCTACGACAAAAAACAATTATGTACTCTGAAAATCTAAAAGGGACAACAAATTTCTTATAATGAAATGTTACAAATTATCTATTTTATCTATTTTTTGGTACTTCTTAAACATCATTAATGGTTGCTCTTATTGTAGTCTGTAAAATTGAATTTAAAAATTGTATACAATTGAATGAAATGTTATTGAAACAGTTGTATTTTTTGTACAAAATCCTTTTTCCCATACTGAAACAAAAAATTGTGTTGAATTTGCTTTGGAGCCAGCCAAAATTAAAAAACGCACCAAAATTAAAAAAAAGCGCACCACGCACCAACTCAGACATTGGGCGATTTAAATACTTAAAAAATAAAAGACTTAAGAAATCAACTTAGTGTCCGGTTTTTTCGTTTCAAAAACAAAAGACTTAAGAAACAAATTTAGTGTCAGTTTTTTTTCGTTTCAAAAACAAAAGACTTAAGAAACAAACGTTTCAAAATTTCTTGATTCGGTCGCCTCAAAGCCCGCGATAGAAGCTATGCAATCAATAGCTTAAAAAAATTATATAAAAAATAGTGTTATAAAACAAACTAATATCAAATTACCCGTAAGTACAACGGATCAAAGAAGCTTTTTATTCCCTCAATAGCCTATGCTTATCATGTCAATCTTCAGAAGTTCAACTCCTGACGGAAGGAAACGGAATTTTTTCACTTGTGTGCGTGCGAGTTAGTAACAAAAAATTTTAACCGGGAAAAAACGTACCTGCATAATTTTTGATTTTGATTAGTCCAGTGAGTAGAACAACTGAGATAAAATACAATTGGCACGTATTCAATACTCAGCAGAAACTAATAATTCTTATTATATTTTGAATATTTAATACCTTTAAAATATTGAAATTTTTAAGTTGTTTACGAGTTAATGTAGAAAGCACTTGCTTCTAATGACATCGGCATATTAAATTAATTAGTTATAATAGTTTCTCAGAAATTTTCAATTGAAATTTTTGCTGGGTATTAATAGTTTTTTTATTAATTGATGTTTTTTATCACCGCCAATAAAAACACTATTATATTAACGGACATTTTAGTATAATAAATTACTTTTTATCACTGCCTTAATTAGAATTATTGTAAAACAATTATGACAAATTATTCTCGAATGTTAATAATTCTCTTAAGATAGTAGCGCTTATTCATAAACGATTGATTAAGATAAAGTGCACAATTAAACCGATTTTCCCATACAAAATTTGTACATAAAGGCCACAATAGGCGGAATATATGAACATACATACATATTTTATATGGTTATAAATGTACTAACAGCTTACATATGTCGTCAGTAGTTACTTATAATAGTCTCTATGAAACTTGGCCACACACCAAAAATTAAAATATGGTACACACAGTTTTGTATTGAAAACAACAACACAAACGAACTTTAAGGCCATTTTTGAAATATTTTGTAGCCGTTTTTCATTTTCCAATTTGGCGCCATTTTTCATAGAATTGAGGTACTCCTTAGAAGCAGATTTTCGATAGTAATTTTAAGATATGAATTTTACTTTTATTACCAAAGATTTTTAAAATTACAAATGTCCCAAAAAATAGGAAAATTGCCCCAAAAAATGTTGATGTTCTTTTTAATGAAAATATTTTGACGCCAATTTTCATTTTTCAGTTTGAGGACAGTTTTCATTTTGGGTCTATTTTTCCTGCTTGAGAAGCTTTGTAGCTCTCCCTAAAAAACAAGAAATGCTGAAATAAAAACTGCAAGTCTGGACAGAGAAAGAGAATATGTATGTCGAATAAAAATTATTAATCTTTTAATAATTTAAAAACAAAAACTTTTATTTATAAAGAAAATTAGTATTGAAAAAATCTTACCTTACAAACTTTGCCGTAATACTCATCATCACTCGATACTTCGCTACGGATATGGCGAACGTTCTCATTATTCTTGCAACACGGCATATTTGCTAATCAACAAAAAAAATTTTTGCACAAACTTCAAGCAAGCAAAGTATGTATTCTCTTCGAATATTCCGAAACACTTCAAAAAAACCGATATCAGTGAAAATAGGAATTTTATCTGAATAAACTTCTTTCTTTAGTGTGTATATAATTAAGTCTATCTCATTTTAACAAAATGACTGAAATGTCAGCTCCATATAAAATTTAAATTTTTTGCCATCGCTTTTATTAGTAAAATTTTAAATAATATAAATTGAAAAAATATTAGTTAAGACTTAACTTAAGTAAATTGAACGATCAATCTTTTTGAAAGATCCAATGTTTGCCAACAGTTATTAAAACACCACACGCAAAATATAATAATTATCATGTACGTTAGCAAAAGTGTACAGTGGGACAGTTCTTACAATAATTACTATTATTGAAATTTAATTATTTACTACATTCATACATACATACATATGTAAGTATATTAAAAATTAAAATACATATGTATGTATATTAGCAAGGTTATTAAGTATGTAGATATGTACGTAATTCTAGAAAACTTAATTTTTTGTAATTTAGTTTTCCACGTTCTTTTAAAAATATTTGTTGACACTGCACAGTTTATTTGTATACTGAATGATATTTCTGCTTATACAGTTTTTTGGAGACAAGTCAAAACAAATTGTTTTACGTAAAGATGAAAGCAGAAAACTATATTGTGATCTGATTTTTTTTTTTTGAAATTAAAATATTTAATACTATGTTCACACGGACAGAAATTATAGAGGTTCGCGCTCTCATTCTTGGTTCGCGGGCCAACCTTGATTGAACCTACATGTTTCGCCATACAAAATTTTGAGAGCGAACCTACGTGTTTCATTTTGAACCTTGTTGCGAACCCGTATAATTTACTATCATCTCTAATTTTGATAACAAATTATCGCTAGTTTATCTGAACTAGTTGTGCAAAATTATTTTAACAAAGAAAAACAATTGATAAGTGCTAAAATTTAATAAAAACATTGAACAAATATAAAGCATATATTTATATTTATGTAAATAATTAAATAAAATGAAAAAGCAATAAATAGTCAATTATATTTTAAACAATAAAAGAATGTCGAAGTACGAACCAACATAGAATATGTCGTGAGAACACATGGGTTCGCCATCGAGGTTCACGGAGCGAACCTAGTGTTTCAGTTTGTCGTGTGAACATAGTATAAAGAGAAATACATAAGTTTCAAATTGATAATGGGAGATGATAAAAATTGAAAGCAAGAGCAGTGTAGCCAGGTGTGTTGATTCGTTCTAGAATTTGGGGATTTTAGATTGAGCTTAGTTTTTCGTAAAGATATTTCATTTTCAGTATAAAATATTTTTTTTAATTTTGCCATTTTTCATATACATATGTATGTATGTATGTATTTGTACATTTCGGGGGTTTTTTACTTTTTATTGTATTTTTTGAGAATAAAATTGGGGGTATTCAGTTTTCAAATGGATATTTTTGGCGACAACAGTTTTTCAATGGCGGACATGAGGTGATATTTACCTGGATACACTGATCAAGAGTATTTTTCACACATTTGTGAGCACAGTGTCGTTTGCGTTAAGCGGCTATTAGATGGTCCAACTTGGTATGTAAACATGGTGTGATGAGAGAAAGTGTTTTGTTATTAGACTATCATACCAAGTGTGTCAAACATCATTTTAAAGCAAACACTGAATGGTGAGGTTTATGTTTATTATGGCGCGTGAAGCTACTAACTTCTCGTTTTATTTATTTTTTTTTAACTCGCGTCTGTAACAGCAACGCAATCTATTTAATTTTTTTTAACAACTCCAATTAATAGATATATTATCAATATATTAATTAGTTAAATATTTATATATTAATATATATCTATTAATCCTCTCTAGTATAGTATTGAATGAATTATTTTGCACTCTTGAATATAAAAATTTTTAGAATATAAATTTAACTATTTTTTAAAATATTTTTATATTATTATTATTACGAATAAACGTAATTATTATTTGAACTTATATTGATGTGTATATGAAAAGTAATATTATCAGGCTCAAGTTCAGTTTTATTGAATTAATGAATTTTAATTATTTTTATAAAATTTATTTTATATATTTTTAAATTATTTTAATAATTTTTTACTTTTTATCTGCCACAATTCGGTCAAACTTTCATAAATTTCAAATAACTTCTTTAAAAATGCGCGCTCTAAGAAAGTCATCTTTACGCTTCGCTTACGAACACACACAAGTGAAATTCGCACTGAGAGAGAGAGAGCAACAACAACAATATTATGTTAAGAATATGGTACAAATTGTACAAATATATATTTCATAAAAAGTACCACAATGTTGAAAAAAGTACTCTTTTTGTTGACGGACAGTCCCATTTCAATTTTTCATTTTTCCATCACTGGGTACAATAATAATGTTATCCACAATATGTATTATGTTCACGGCAATCATGTGTGTTCGGAAACAATTTCTGATGTGGTTTGCCAGGTTTTAGATGGAACTTTGGAATTAGTTTCATTTTCAGTTATACATATCGTTACATGAAATGCAAAATTACCTAACTAACATTTTTATTACTTTACAAGAGAAACAAAATATGTATGTATATGCTAAAAGTAATTTTAAATTTACAATATCTTGTTAAGGGAAAGCAAAACTAAGTGCAATAAGTCACGTTACAATTGTGTAAAAAGAAACTCTGATCGCATGGGAACTATAATTTTAAGAAATTTTAGAGCCCACACTTCCTATTTTAAAAATTTCACTTTTCATTAAATACATACATAAACAGAGTTTTGTACAGCAATTTAAAAAGTATTATTCTTAATATTTTTTTAAAATTTTTAAAAATTACACCTTAACTCTCCACAGAATTTTATTTAATCAAAAAATAAAAAACTTACATTAATATAAAATACACTTCTACTCATTGCAAGCTTATGTATTTAGATGCACTTCACTGATTGAATGCCAAGTTGCGTTTAAAAACAATTCTCAAGTATTTGCTACTAAACTTAAAATAAACAAAAGCTTTTTCTTTTGGTAATTAGTAATTTTTCACATTATTGTGATCATTTCGAATATAATTAATAATGCTATTTTATTTTATTTTATTTTTGTAAATATTGTATGTATGTATTATTTATGTACTTGCCGTTTAATTTTTGTAACTGTTTTAGAATTGTAACTTTGTGCAAGCTTTACCATTGTTGCGGAAAAATCTAAAGTTTGTTGTTTATCTTTTAAAAAGTTCTTTTTGGTAACCACATTTCTTATTCAATTTTCTTTAATTTTCCAAGTCTCCAAGAAATTTTAGGATGCAAGGTGTATTTTGAGTAGCCCTTTTTCAAATACAAAATCTTTAAAATTTTGCCATTATTTCTGATAAATCAATTAACAATTTTATGGTTTTTATAACTCTGGTTCATTAAAGCAGAATTTTTTGTTTTGTTTTTGCTCTATATAACGATTTCAAATATTTTCCAATAACAGTTTTCATCATTTCGGTTAAACATTTCATCTCCACAAAAAGTCAAACAATAAACTGCAATTAGTATACGTACACATGAAGCACAAAACAACCTACAGACACTAATGAAAGTTTAAAAACAATTATTTTTTTGCTCAAACTTGGTGACCATCGAATATTTTCGAACAATTCGACGAATAGCGAGCACACTTGGACGATTATTACAACCATAAAATGGCAAAAGCGCACGAAAAGTTGCAATTGGAGAACGATTATTTTGATAATAAAACTGAATAATTTGTAAACGTTGTTCTTGCGTATATCTCTCCATGATGAAATTGTAAACACTACTGAATACAATAAAAAACAAATGGCCGAGACGACACTTCAAAATCATATCATCCCTATTGGAAAACCTTATATAACTTCCCAGTTTATTGAGCGATTAAAAATTATTTTCTTTTGTTTTAAAAGTTTGGTCTCATAATTTTTTTTACTGGTTGAGGAAAGTTTCCCTCCCTTAATATTGAGCCCGCAGATATGTAAGCGTCGCCCTGATATATTCGACTTAATATTATAAATTTGAAAATTTGTATGTTTGTTCCACAATAACGCCAAAGCCGCTGACCCAGATTAAAATATAGAGTACCTTTAAGGGGATAAAAAAATTTACAAATTATTCATTTTGGTACTTTTAACTTTTTAACTATATATTTTATAATTTTTTTTATAAATTAACATACTTTCTGTGGGCTGAAATAAGAAAAAACTAGTATTTTTACTTGTGGATTGTCACTTTTTGGTGAACGGATAGCATGTGACCCGGAATAAAATAAACGGTGCTTTTTAAGTGGTAAAGAATAAAAAAATTGGTAGTTTTGGTACTCTATATTTTTGTACTAATATTTTATACATTTTTATAAATTCACATACTTTCCTGGGCTGAAAGGAGAAAAAACTGCTTCTTATGGTGATTTTTTACTTTTGGTACTTTATCTCTTGATTGAATTTGGTAGACGAATATCATGTGACCTAGATTAAAATATTTATATGGTTCTTTTTAAGGGCTAAAAACAGGACAAATGGGTATTTTGCTACTTTATGTTTTTCACAATTTTTTTTACATTAATATGCAGTGTAATTTCTTCGATAAATTTAGTATACACACAGTTTATGCCTTCATTAACATATAGGATGAACGAAGCACGGGTAAAAGCAAGTGGATTAATAAATAAATCGTTTATTTATGGACCGCTAAAAAATTTTTTTTTTTTTTTTTTGTTAAAGAAAGAATCCTTTTATCGGAGTAATATATTAAATTGATATTAATTACATCGGCGTTTATTGGCGTTTTGTATTGAAATCGGAACTTTTTTATTACTAAATTTTATAGTAGGTCCATTTTTTAATTTAACAAATTCTTTTAAACTTCAGAAAAAATCTTAACTTTATTTGAAAATAAAAACTAATTTTTAAATGAGATTTGTAACTAAAATATTATACACTTTTTTATTTTATTTTTTGTTTTAAGATTAAGAACAAATTAATATTATAATTCTTTTAAAATTAATAACTATTATATTATTTAATGAGAAATAAGGAAAATATAATTCAATATTAATTTCTATATATTAAGGAAATATGGCAGTTTTTTTTTATGTAGTAAAATAAAATAACATTTGCTTCAATATTTAAAAACTAATTAGATTTATTTTTAAATACGTATAATGAAAATGTTTTTGCAGAAATAAAATAATGCCTTCAATATGTCAAATTTATATTTAAAACATTTAGGAAAAAGCCAGAGTGGTGGTAGCAGTTTTATTGACAAGTAGTTTTTTTTTTCCTTTCGTAATATTAAACCGCACTAAAGTCCATTTTGCTTTTAATTTTTCAAAAACTGGCATCACCATTCAAACTGAGTTTTGAAAATATGATCAGCGTATGCATTTTTTATATGTTGGCAAAGAACTAACTTAAAGATTATGTTCTTGTGAAATCAAAAATTTTCTGTTAATAACTTTAGATTAATGAAACTAATACGTATTAAAATGAATTAAATGGTAGTTTTACTGCCTATTTCACGATATAGAATGAAGTTGTTCGTTGAAGTTGCTTGAAACAAAAACTAACTCTGAAGGAAACGTGGGGTTAAGTGTATCCATGTCAACATTTTTGTCAACAATGATGGTGTCTTTTTGGTGACACTGTCAACTAATTGTTTTTTCTTTTGTTTTTGATGAGTAGAGAAAAATTTTGACGGTTTTGATGAGCTCAAAATCGGTATAATTTTACTATTGCCATTTCCTGCAGATGGTGACAGCGTCTACAGTGAATCAGTACAGTTTTACTAAGGACATTTCCCACAGTGTGGTGACATCGTCAATAGTACTCGCAAGTCAGTACAATCTTACTATGTACATTTGCTCCATATGGTCCCACAAGAACTACTTAGTCAGTATTGACGCAGTCTACTGTTAGATTTCGTAGGACACGCCTGTGTTAAATGTCAATAGTAGATAGCATTAGTTGGGGTATAATTTGTCAATAGTACTGGTGACATCGTCAATAGAGAATCAGTATAATTTTATTATTGACATTTCCTGCAGGGAAATTTTGGTATTTGTTCTTGCTTCAAATGTAGTTGTACGAATGAAAAATTCCTTTCGACATCGTGAAATAGGCAGATAATATATTCAATATTAATTAGTATTTACAACAACAAATTGTATTTGTGTTAATCAATAGAAAGACTTAGCTGACATTTTTTTTATTTGTATTTAAATGTAATAAAATATATGTATGTATGTATTTACATCTACAGAAATCTTAAAAACCTTTACTAAACCAAATTTTAGTCTTGGACTTTTCGATTTTAACAATATTTTCTGTAAGATAGGAAAAAAAGAGAGAAAAGACAAGAGGAAGGAGATATGCAATTTAACGAAAATAGAATAAAAGAAAATACTTATTCATTTGAAGGTAAAACTTATAGCAAATAGAAAGATCAAAAAGTTAGTTTTTTGATACAAAAACTTTTTAATGATTCTCTTTTGCTGCGTAAAAATAAAACAAATAATTTTGAACAATTTTGCCGAAAATTTACCTATTTCTAGTTGTTCTAGAAGGTAAGCAGCGCTTGCCTTGGATGACCTTGTCAGGTCCTTTGTAATATTTTGATTGTGTTTTACTTTGTCTTATAGGACGACCAGGAGTCCTATAAGGTAAATAAATAAAATTTGATTAGTAGTGTTACAAATGGAATATTTAACAATAACAAACAACAAGGTACCTGTTGCCTTCAATTTCTTCTTCATGTTTCGTATTGTTTGTGGTCTCTGATTCTTCCTCTTTTAATTTATCTGTTATTGTCGAACCTGATTTATGATTGCGTTCTTTTTCATTAGCTTCGGCGGCTTCCAATTCAATTTGCTTATCAATAAGACGTTTACGTCCTCTCCTTTTGGGGGTAACTACCTCTTCAGTTGGTAGAGTGTTACTAACAGCAACCGAAGACGAATTATTATTAACAGATTCTTCCTTTTCCAATTTTCTGAAAATATTTAAAGAATATTTTAATTATGTAAGTTTTCTCAAGAATTGAACAAAAAAATTAAAAGTTCTTCTGATTTTTCATTAAAAAAATATCATTTTATTTTGGCTCCATGAAAAATGGTACCTAATCAAAAATTAAAATTGGCCCCAAACTTTTGTATTGATAACAACAACACGAACTTTGGGTCTATTTTCCCTTTTTGGCTTGCAAGACATATTCATGAATATTAATTATGAATTTGCCTTGTCACGAAACGAAGTTAATAGAAAAATTAATTTGTTGAGTTTAAAGACTCAATTTTCGGAATTTGAACCACTTTCGATCGGAGTTGAGTTCTGCGATATGGCTGATAATAATTGCTTCTGGTTTTATTTTATAAAAAACAGACAAAAGAAAGTCTCGCATATCTCCGATATAAAAGAGACGCCAAGAAATTCAAGCAAAAATAGTTACAAAAAACAGACAACTTACCCATCCTCATCGGTGGCATCAGTATTATTCATTGCATTCTCTTGGTCTTGCTCTTCGTTAGATTTTTCTTTATCTGCAATATTGCGAACTCCAACATCTCGCGTAGTACCAATTGGAAGCAAAGTGCGGCGACGTTCTTGAATCTTAGCGCTGGGTGATTTGTTAACTTCTTTCTTGTCATTCTTTTCACCGGTGCTTGTTTCACTTTTCGTTGTTGACTGTTCACGCAAGTTCTTCTCTTCATTGTTGCATACCATTAGAGTAACCTTGTCGATTTGATCTTCTACATCCACAATGGATGAGGAGGAGTTATTACTTTCGTTGCCTTTGCCCTGGACAACAAGGATTTCTTTAACTGCCGGCTTAGTAGTAGAATCGGCATCTTGAATTACTGTGCACAATTCCCTATTCTTCAGTTGTTGTTGTTCTTGAGCCTGTTTGAGTGACATTTTCAAGGCCGATCTTAATTGTTGAACGGATAGTTTACTATTTGACCGTCTTTTTGTAGCTTTGGGCGCTTCGTTTTGTGGATGGCTGCTTATTATTTTCGGTGATTTATTTTGCAAGCCAATAGCTTCTAAAAGTTGTTGGCCTAGTGCGGATTTATTTTGCATTTTCTTTTGAGGTGGAGCTTTTATGGCTGCCAGTTCAGCTTGCGTGAATATGCTTTCGGGATTAATGATTTTGCTGAATGTTTGTTGAACTACATTTTCTGTAGTTGTAATGTTACCGGTCGCAACTTGGTTAATTGTTTCTTCCATACGCTTTTCTTTTGTTTTTAGTAGCGACACAGAGGAAGTGGGTGTCAAGTCTCTATTTTTCAACAGGGACATAGATGAAGTGGGAATCTGTTCTTTGCTTTTCAGAAGCGAAGTAGAAGAAATGGGTGTTGGATCTTTGTTTTTCAAAAGAGAAATGGTGGCAACGGTAGGCGGCATTTTATTTTTTAAAAGGGAATAAGACGAATTGGAAGTCTGTTCTTTGTTTTTGAAATCAATCGACAAATCATATCTGTTCTTAGGCGGATGTATAACCGTTCTTCTTCGCTTTATAATGGGTCGTGTAATAAGTGGTACAGAGGGTATAACGAATGTATTCGTAGAATCAGTTTGTTGTTGCTGTGGCTCCTGATTAGAAGTGCCGTTCTCTAAGGAACTAGTGGTACTAACTGGTTCCATTAATACAATATCATCGTCTAAATCGATTAAGGAATCAAATTCGCTAGGCGGTAATGATGTTAAATTTGAAATACTATTGCGTCTGCGTTTTTCGACTTTCTTTTCCTTCAATAGGGATGTCTTTTGCTTTAGCAACAGGGCCATAAGTTCCTCGGCTTCATTAGCACTAGAACCACCCAGCAGATTAAATTGGGACATAAAATTTGGATTCCATTCAAATTGTAAGTTGGACATTGATTTAGGAGTTCGTTGTCTAGATTTTTTAGTTGGCCCATTTCTAGCCGAAGCATCTTCCTCATCGGATATAATAATAGAGTCTCTGGTTCTTTGAGCAGCAGTTTTGCGTTGTTTTTTTATTGGTCCTACTGTGCTGTCGCTTTGTTTTTTTCTTTGTTTCTTTAAGGAAGCAGATTTTCGAATTGAGCTAGTCAAAGTGGCCTCGGTTTCTTCTGGTGTGGCAGGCACCAATTGCACTGATGTTTCTGGTGGCAATTTATATGGCATTGACTTATTAATTTCTGCCTGGGCAGCCTCTAATGCCGTCATTTTTGGGTGTGTTGTAAAGTTGGTTGAAACATTTTGAATATTCAAAGTGGTATTGTTTAATATTTGCTGTTGTTGTTGCTGTTGCTGTTGTTGTTGGTGCTGTTGTTGCAAAGCTTGAGCTGCCAATAAAACTGGAGCCAAATAGGGCCCTAGCAGTTGTGTCATATCTGTATCTTGCAATAAATTTGGATCCGCCATGATGTCGGTAAACTTTGTATTTTTTAAACGTTCTATTTGCAAGTTCATATTGCGTTTGTTTGCCGGCCATTTTAAGGCTTTCAAGATCAATTTCAACAAGTCCACATCCCGTATAACCCGTCCCAATAGTATATCATCAGGAAAGGTCACTTTTGGAGGGGAAGAAAATAACCTGTTATGCTGTTCTTTCTGCTGTTGGCCACCGGCATCAATTGCGACTGCAGAAACTGGAGTCACTATCTGTTTTATTGACGCTGGTATTTTACTGCTCAAATTTAAGGGTTCTTTTTTGGACTTTTCTGTCCACGATTTGTTTTTAGGAGCAGCGATTATAAGATTATGCGGTAATTCATCTTCTGTCGCCTGGTTATGCACGGTTTCAGCTTGTTTTTGCTGAGCGGATTTCAGCAACGACACTTGTCCCGAACTATTGGCTTTAATATTATTTAAAGCATTGACCAAATTCTTGCGCTTTTGTTGCAAAATATTATCAGCTGAAGCAACCTTTATGGATTCTTCGTTGTCACTGGGTGTTGCATTAAAACTTCCTATTACATAACCACCGCTACTAAACGTTGTTATTTGTGTAGTCTGAGGTTGGTGTTGTTGGTTTGACAGCATTTGTGGGGCAGATGGATAAAAGTTTAAAGATGGTGCTGTTGAATTTGGAGTATCCGTTACATTATTATTTTCTTTTGGATGGTTGGGTTTTTGTGCGATAGGTTTTTGGGGCACCGCAGTTGTTGTAGCTTTTTGCTTTTGCGCTATAGAATTAGCCGTGCAGCGAGATTCCAACAGTATACTTTGTCGTCGTTGTGAATTAGAAATCATTTTTTGCTGATTGTCGCGCGTAAGTGGATCGGCTACTGATACATTGACAACAACTTCATCTTTTCGCGATGTTGTTGTTAAAGGTTGTAGTGTGGGTGGTTGTAATACCGCTATTGGTGGTAATTGTTCCAGCGATTTTTTCGGAGTCTTGGCGGCTACAATTTCGTCTTGAGATTTTTCGACAGCATTTTTATTGCCCATAAAATCGGAAGATGTAAATTCAGAAGTGTTGGCGTTTTCAGATGGTCCTTTGGGCTGTAACGAAAACGAAAAGAAATTGTTAGAGTATCGGTTTCGTAACACACGTTTGTAACGAACTAGTACAAAGTTATTTTCATTTTGCATATCGTACGAACTTTTCCCATGGAGTTCTTTATAACCCAGTTTTGCTGTATGCATTCATGGAACTGTGATAATCTCTATTATGAATTTCTTGATCTTTAAATTAGTTTTTGGTTAGCGCGTTGACTACTAAGCAAACTATGACTTAAGACTTGGATTTAATCTCTGGTTAAGGCATAATAAATTTCTCTAATGTAAATTAGTGTGGCATTGTATTAATTGTTGTTGGACAGCTCACAGCTAATGTACTCCACAGCGTCCACCTTCGTCGATTAGCAGAATCGTCGGCCAAGTAAACTAATTAATAAAAAGAATGCTCACACAGCTTAAGAAATTTAATGCGTCATCAGAGCAGTGTTGCAGCTCTAAAAATTAACAAAAAAAAGTGCAATAGCAGAGTTGTAAAATAATTAAGCGTTTCAAATTCCCCCTAAGCTCGGACACAATGTATTGCATAGGTAGGTGTTCTCCCTTGAGTGCTGGTCTTACAAAAAAAAAAAAAAATAGGAAGTATAAATGTATTCTTGTTGTCTTGTTATGGATTTGTTAGTTAAAGATATTACTCTTTACCAATAACGGCAGTATCTTCCTAGGGGGAACGCATAAGAGCGCTATATTGCTTTTTAACACATTTCATCACTTTGAACACCAAAGCGGTGGAATTGTACCCAACACTGCAATATTTATGTACATGTGTTGCAAGTATAATCTATAACTTAAACATTATTAACATCAATTAACTAAGTTCTACTTTCAATCTAGCACACCAAAAACCACATGCATGGTTATGCGTAAGACGAATTAGAAAGATTCTTTACTTGAGATTCTTAAAGAATGAATAATATTACCATCTCAACCCTAATGCCCTCCTGCGGTTAACGGGGGATATGAAATATCGATGTCGGAATTAGATATACGACACTCGTCAATATGATGGGGCGTTGGTGATTTTGTTGGCTGGAGATTATTTTTAGCAATTTAGGGCTGCTTATCTCGTATCGGGGAATATCTAGACCAAACTCTAACTCTTCTCTAGTCTCTTTAGTTGAGCAATATAAATGTGTGTGTTATTTATATTATTTATACACATGTATGTATCATAGTGACGTCAGCAGGAATCATACAATCTTGCTCAAGAAAGGTGGGAACAAGAGCACACCTGTAACAGTGCTAACGGGGCACTGGTGTTTCGGTACTCATGCCAAAAGGATGGGTCTAAGTTACAATGACTACTGCAGAAGTTGTAACGATGAGGAGGAAGAAGAAACAGTTCTTCATCTTCTATGTCAATGCCCCGCGCTTAACAGCATTAGGGCGATTACCATGGGCTCCAACACTCTGCCAGACCTCGACAGTCTGGCGAACATGGGGCTAACCAACATATCCTCCTTCTTGCAACAATCAGGATGGTTTGACTCGGCGACAGGGCAACTACAGGCAATTGAATAACCAACTGACTGAGCCCTGTCTGCTGTAGGGTATCACAAAGGGACCGAATTAACGGACCCAAGTGCGTCACGTCTCAGATGTGGCGGCCCTCGAAACCTAACCTATCATAGTGACGTGCGTAAGTATACATACAGTACAGTTGCAAATTATCGACAATAACTTAATTCGATGCTTTATTCACTAAAATTTTGACTATGTTGCCTTCATTAATAAAAAATAATGCTTCATTCATAAAAATAAATAAAATATTAGATATCATTTCTAAGCTATAAAAATCTCAATTTTTTCGTATTAACATTTCTTATTTACAAACATACTTGGAGATCATTGCCACCTGTGGAAGATCCAAACTTTTGATAAATGCATTAAAATAAACTCAAAACTTACCAAATTGCTTAATAAAAAATCCCGAAACACTTCCTGTGTATGTTTGGCGATTGTGGAAAGGGAAGCGGTCGCCTCCACCTGTCGAAAACAGGATTTACAGAGAACCTTAGGAAGATCATCATTTTCAGAAATCTGAAAAGAACAAAAAAAAAAATTATATATTCCATATAAATGTGCAAATAAATAAATATTTTTAATTTCAATGAAAATTAAAATTACACTAGTCTACAAAATGAAATTTTTTTCATGTACATTTGATAAGAGATAGATTTCGTAAAGGTGGTTTTACACACTATGTATTTTACAGTGGGTTTGTCAGTTGACTATGCATCTGTAATTGCTTATGTCTGTCAAAATTTACAATATACAGACGGATTATAATTTTTGCTTTCACACTTGGGTTTTTGGTTTCATCTGACATAACCTATAATTTACAACAGCTGTCTTTCTAATGATATTTTTTAAATTTTTCTTAAGTGTTTTGTATTAATGCAAATAAAGTTTTAAAATATTAATTCAAATTATAAAATAATTGCGGCTTTTTGTGTTATTTCAATAATACCTGCCATAAAAATGAAAAATAAAAAAATTAAGCTAGAGAAGGTAAAGATATAACGTACTATGTACTCCTATAGCGCCATCTAGTGTTTTTATTATTGCCCACTAGATGGTGTTAGTGTATTTCTATGCAGCTGTTAAGTTTCTCGGTACTTCTTGTTGTCCGTATGATTACACTAATACACTCATACACAGCTTACACCGTGTTATCAAAATCTCACATCTCACCAAAAATTTGTGATTGTATTGTGAAAATCAATTTTACCCCCTACCGTATAGATGTTTACACATCAAAAATAAAATATCGGTTCTGATATTGAATTATATATACAAATAAATGAAGATACATATGTATATGAAGATATATATATATATATATATATATATATATATACATATATAACCCTTTCAGAAATAAATTTAAATTTATGTATATTTTCGTACAAACTCCTTTTTGTTCACTGATGGATGGAAAATTGTAAAATATTTTATACAGTACATACATTTTGTACATACATATGTATGTACTATATAGCACTGAAGAATATATGAAAGTGTGTTTAAGTATGCAGTTTAAACTTACTTTTTATATTATTTGACATGTTATATTTATAATAGAACTGAAATCCTGTATTATATTCAGTGAATCTCATATTTATGCATTGGTGAAGGGTACATAAGATTCGGCACAGCCGAATATAGCACTCTTACTTGTTTTTTAATAATATTCTATAAATAAACTCTTGCTTGAATGTTTACAGTTATCATTGTAGTAAGTTACTTTTACTAAAAAGCTGGACAATAAAGCGTTGGCCTACTGAAAATAATACTTACTCCAAGTGATTATAAAAATTGGAAATAAGCATAGTCCACATCAGAAAAAGACATATGACACGTTAAAAGTAGTAGGGGACTGTTTTTCGTGTAAAACCACCGCCAAATTATAGTTTTTAGCTAATTCTAAAATATTTTTCGAAATTTTGGAATATTTCGTTTGGGACTGGCCTAACTTTTTCAAAATTTTTGACTTTCATGCATTTTTAAACAATATTTTTAGTTTTAAAATTTAAAGTTTTTGCGAATTTTCGCTGTTTTTGTGGTTTGAAAGTGGAAAAATTGAAATTTTTTGGCCTAAAATCGGCAAATCGGAATTTGGTAATTTTTTAAGGAAAAATCGGCACAATGCACGTAGATTAAAATACCTAGTGTACAAACTTTTGAACTTAACCACCAACAACTTTTATACCCATTTAGATTTTTTAAGGTTAAGTGAATAAAATAGAACCCTGTAGTAAATAAAATAATCCGTTGATAAAAAACACTAATTGTAAATTAACTATTTTGCAAATGACTACAAATTGGTTTAAATCTCATGCAGATATCAACCAAACATATTTTATAGAAGCACACATAAGAAATAAATAAAAGCAAAAAAAGTAAATGAAATGAAAATAAAAATTAAGTCAAATATCACATGTTGAAAAAAAAATAAAATATTATTATTATTATTATTATTTAGCTTAATCTTATAAATAAATTCTAAGATTAAAAAAAAGAAGGTGAGATTATGAGATATGTATGAGTTTATATGTAAGTGGCTTTGTGTTTTATATGTATGTATGTAGATGAGGAATGCTTTTAGTCATATTGATAGTTTTGCTTCTGTGTTGATGTTTGTTGTTATATGATCTTGCAGTACCTTAAGAGGTTGGTTCTAAAAAATCTCTGAAAACAGCGTTACGTAATATGTGCACAGCCCCTAAAACACCACGTACTTTATTTTAATATTAATCAAACGACAAAATAGACTGCAAAAAGTGATAAAAAATGGAATCGAAAACGTGAACAAAATCGAAAACGTGAACACCCTCGGTAAAAATTAGTTCACGTTTCTGCGAGTTCACTGTATATACATATGTATGTATAAATGTACATATGTATGTACGTACACACATATGCGTGCCGTTGATGTGCATAAAAAGCAAATTGTTTGACTAGCAAAAAAGCATACAAAAATTGGACTGGTTTGTGTTATGTATACATATGTATGCACATACATATGTACATATGTATGTACCTGTATGCACAACCATACATACATACATACATACCTACGAGTATGTATGTACATACTTACATGATGGAGAAAAATTAAATTTGTTCTCATTTTAGTTATGTTTTACATTGTTCAATAAATACAAACTTACATTCTCGTATGTATCAAGGTATTACATTAGTATGAAATTTTGTTTACGTAACTTACCTTCAAATAAAGATATTTATCCAGTTTGTCCTTTAAGCCGGTAGTTTTCAAAATGTAAACACATTCAGCTACCGAATTTTTGCCTTTCGTGTTGGCCGCACAGACGCGGCATAAATACTCCAAATTTGAATGAATATCCATAATGATGCCGCTTTTTTTGTTTACACAATTAAAAATTCATAAGCTCCAATATTTCACTAGTAGCTATTATTATTGTAACTATGTTTGTAGGTATAAATTACTTTTATTTTTATAGTTAATGTTCTTGGTATGTATGTATGTATGTATGTATGTATGCAAATGTAAATATGTAAATCAATTTACATTGTATTTATTTTTAATTTTCATTACGATAATTCCTAAAAACTTTTTGTCACTAAATTAATAACACTATGAGTATTTTTGTAAATTAGTAACCAAATTCATACATATGTATGTATGTACATACATACATATCTACGTATGCATGTATTGGTGTGCATAGGAACACAAAATAATGCAAATAGGTATGTACATACATATGTACATACATATGTACATAAGTATGATTGAATACGTACATACATATGTATGTACATACATATTTATTTGCCGATATTTACATACATATATGTACATACATATGTATGTAAGTATGTATATGTATTTATTTATTGGTTCCTATTATTTATGGTATTATTATACTTTACTTGTGTGGATGTGTGTTCTTATAATAAAGTTGTTTTACATACATATGCACTTGTACATATGCATGTACATAACTATATGCAAATGTGTTTGTGTTGTTATTTTTATATTCTTTGCATGTTTGTTTTCATTTTCAAATTCTTTAATTTAATTGTTTCCCTTTCATAACAGTTTGCGTTTATGTACAAACATATACATACATACATATGTATATGTAAATATATAATTCGTATTTTTGCTTCGAAGTGCATTGAAGAAATTGCAGTTATTTTTGAAGGTGTTGCCATACAAGTTGTTTTTGCTGAAATTTCTTTACACATCCAGACATTTTGAATTATAATCTATTCATACATAAACTGCTATATGCATACTTATGTATGTATGTTGTATATAAAAATTATTACATAACAGTATATGTAGGTATATAACAAAACAATTAAAATTATTTTATTCCTTAATAACAAATATCTTTGCATATGCGTAAATAATTAATGATAGTGCAAGAATATTTCATAACAGAAATTGCAACATCATTCCTATATTTGGCCTAATTTATAAAAAAATTGTTAGTTTCATACAGTGTTCTACATTTTATCAAGTCATTTTAAGAAAAAAAATCGTGCCCCAGTTCTCCTCTGTTCAACATACATAAAATAGAAAAAATAAATAAAATAGAAAATAGATGCACCCTATGTGTCCTCGTAGATAAATTTAATAATAATAATAAGTTAAAAAGGTTTGTAAAAGCGGAAACTGCTTATCTACCCCCTCTTCATCGTGGATTTAAAAAACTTATAATAGATTATGGGCCCAGCTAAATGGGGATCTGTCTATAGTTGAAGCTTAATGCAATTTATTTGATAGCTTCGGATACATAAAGTATCCCCATCTCACCATTCTTTCTCACAAAACTTTTAAAAAGTACCAGAGGCGAAAATAGCCCCCTGTCCTCTCCTGTTCCTAGTTTTCATCGAAACATATACATAGCTAATGTATATTTTTTGAGGCCGATCTATGTGTTGAGGCGAAAGTTGCCCACTAAAACCCTCCTTTTTTTTTAATACAGCTTATTTATCTAATTTGGATTTGATTTACGTCTAAGTTTCATCAGAATCGGTTATATGTTTTAAAAGGGGCATAAATTGTCCACATTCACCCTCCCGATCTGGGTTTTCAACGAAACATATTGTTTATGTAACATTTTTGAAGGCGATTGAATTTCAGCTAAATCGGTTAAACAGTTTTAAGGGGGAAACCCTGCCATCTTCCCAGACGTACTTTTAAAAAGGCATACAACATGTGTTTTTATAGACACGGGTCTATGTGTTGAGTTTTATTAAAATCGGTGCAGACGATTAACCGTTAAAGTGTAACAAACAATGTGGTTTTCGCTTCCGAACTGGGCACGGACAAATGGACTGACAGACAGACATGTGAAATGGAAGCCAGTTGTCGTACTCACAAAAATAATGAACTGTTATAGCTTTAAAGACTATGCTTTAATAGATCTGTGCTAAAGGGATAACATATATTTCCTGTGTATGGGGAATTAATCGCCTCTTGATCCTATTCAAAGTATTTTAACGGGACAATATACATACATAAATGCCATGACCAATTCGAGACTTCAATCTACATATTTTTTAAACAATTTTGAAAATCGGTCCATTGGTTCCGGAGATTACCTCAAACAAACATTACCCATTTATAATATTAGTATAGATTGGATACTTCAAAACTATTGTCATACATTTCGATGTTTTATATTCAGGCTATTTTAGCGGGTTTCGTTGACAAAAATATTTAAGGGCCTGTCTAACAATGACAACCGATCGATAATGCTGGAATTGTAACTGAAATATCTACAAATAATTTGTGATATTTTTACCATCTATTCCATTTGTTTAGCTTTTTGGCTAATAAACATGTGTGCACATTTACAATTTTTTTATTTAATTTTTTTGTGTACTCTATATTATTTAAGTAAATATATACAATGTATACATACATACATATGTATATTATTATTATACATATGTATGTATGTATGTATGCAGTTCGTGAGGATTTGAAAAAAAATTTTAAAAACAAGAACAGGTAAGTTTTGGCAAACTTTGAGTAGAATTTGATGGGAGTTTTGGTACAAATATTTTTTTAGTGGCAGCCCTGACAATAATGTATGTATTTTACAACAAGTGGTATCACTGTCACACAATGATATTAACATCAAAGAGAATTTTACATTTTTTAAAGAGAGCACTGCATTCATATTCTCTTGAATGACTTTTTTTCTATTCTTTCACATATTTTTTTGTTTTCTTAACATGTTTTACGTTTTCCCACATTTTATTTCATTTATTATTCTTTTGTATTTGCGTTTTGCTTTATGTGAGTGTTAAATTAAGACCGCTGTTCATAAACTATGTTGTTGCTTGTTATGCTTTTATTATTTTTATTTTTTGTCTGTCGTTGTTGTGTATAGATAGTATTTTATCATGTATGTAGTTGCTTTATATTTACATTCTTTTTACTTTTTCTTTAGTTGTGTTTGTGTTATTTTTGCATTTGCTTACAAACTTTTTCGTTGTTAGACGATAAAATACTTGAATTTTTTTCTAAACAGTACATCTGTATGGGTGAATTTATTAGTAGATTTTTTTAAATTCTTCAGTATTAATAACGTGTGTTTGTATAAGTTTATGGTATTATTTTAAGCATTTAAGTAAGCGTATGTACATACATATGTACATACATATGTATGTATGTATGTATATTCACGTAACTATTATAATTTTAGAAGTTTTATTATAATGAAGACAATTATGATAGGAAACGCCACCGAATGGTAACACGTTATAGAGGGAAATTAAAAACTTTCCAACTTTGGAAAAAGGAAATTCGTGACGGTGATTCACTATTTTTAATTACATACATCCTTAATTAATTATTTTCGTTTTACAAAGCGTTTGTGATTTTAAACAATTTTTTCTTTTCCGTTGTTGTTTTCTTTCTACTATTCGGTTTTAAACACACACTTGCACTGTAGGGAGATCAAATGAAAACTGTTTCGTTTGTTAACAAAGCTGGCTGGCGTAGCTAGCTCATCGTCGTCATTCAATTTACTAACACTATCATGCATTATTAATCTGTTGTTGTGTACGTGAGTAACAGTGTGTAATTTCTTGTCCATTGTATTTATTTGTGTATGGAGGCATGTACTATATGTATTTTGATGTTAATTTTTTTCGTTGGTGTTTGCAGTATGTGTTAGTGAGCACAAGTTGAATGTAAATATGAATATTTCTGAGTAGAGAATGTGTCAATGTATTTCGCATTCAGCCAGTTAGTTTGTCGTCTATGTGAAAGTGTGTGTGTTAAAATATTTATAAATGAGTGCATGTTTTGCATGTGGTAGTAAGACTTTGTTAGATATAAAAACTTAGATTAAAATATTTTAGGATTGTTTAGCTAAAGTTTTTAACTTTTATTTTTAAAGATATGTACATCCATACATACATAAGTATGTATGTAGTAGAAAAGCTTATGCATCAATGTACATGTGGCTATATGTAAGTATGTATGTATGTATGTGGATAGATTAAGGAATTTTCCATTATTTTTTGTAAAATAGGTATTTAAATTTGAGTTCCGGTTGTTGAGTTGAATATCTTTTGCACAATATTACTTAAAAATGTGTATACCTAGATTTTTATCAGCTTATCTATGAGTTTTTGCAAAAAGTTTAATTTCAAAATACAATAGAAATTGATTTGCATGTGTTAGTGTATGGATCTGTATGAAATGTGCATGCAAAATGCACAGTGGGTTGTAATAATTAAATTATACATGTAGGTACATACCAATATAGGTACACGCATACTGTTGCTAATATGTTTATATTAGTACATAGTATGTATGTATGTAGGTATCTACCTATCTAACTAACTAAAAATAATATGTACATATGTATGTAAGTAGGTATGTGTAGGTATAGCTACATATATGTATGCAATTGTGTAGGTGTTTTTAAGCGAATGTTTTCTAAGAAGAATCATATACATATGTACATATGTAGGTACATACATACTACATAAGTAATTAATTTTTCTTAAAGCATTGTCTGTTTTTATTTATTACTAAAAATTTCATTATGTATTAAAATTTGTTTGTGCACTACCTATTGCGTAGATCAGGGGTTCTCACCAAATTCCTGGTCACGGAACCCTTGCAAAAATTTTTTTTTTCGCGGACCCCGCTTGAAGACCAGGATTTTTTTTTAGCTTGAATTAAAAACGCAAAAAAGTTGAGAAAAAAAAAATTTATTTTCAAAGCCGGATGATTTGCTAAAAGTTGCCTCTCCATTTTATATGGCATCGTTCGAAATAGTTTTGTGGCATATAACGTACTGGTGACTTCACCGTTTTTTTTAAATATGTAAAGCTAAAATTTAAATAGTCTTCACAATATTTTCATTTCTTTCAAACTAAATTTAATGGCAATAAAAACATTATCAGCTGTTATTTGATAGTGATGGCAATAACAGTCAGTGCAGAGTCTGGGGTACTGTAAAGTAAAAAGTGAAGAGTAAGCGATTGCACTAATATTTTGTTGCTTGTGTTTCAAAATTTTAAAACATAAACACATATGCACATATGTATGTACGAGTATGTACGTATCCAAAAAAAATACTAAATCTAAATTAAAAACTTATATTATTTTTGAAAGCACTGTTTTAGGGCTCTTCACGCGGACCCCTTCGATGGTTGCTACGGACCCCCAGGGGTCCACGGACCACCATTTGAGAACCGTTGGCGAAGATATGTCTAACCAGGTGTTACAATTTTAAAACAGTATGATTACGTAGGTATTTTACGAGCTTTTAAAAATTTTTAATTAATTTTACCTATTACGATGTAATATACATCCATAATTAGATAGGTACCTTGTATTTTGTATGATCTCCACAATTTAAAGATTCGACGCAAAATTGTCTTGTGAAGGCTTTAAATTAAATTATTAATATTTGTTGATATTAAACAAGCGAAATTTTGTAAATTTCCTACATAATCAAATAAATATCAAAATTATTGTAGGTACCTACATAATTTATTTTCAATATTAATGAAGCATCTTAAAATTTAAAAAAAAAAATCGGGTACAGTTTTCTAAGGTTTCGGTTATATTTGGACAATATTTTCCTAAAAAGCGTAACCAATAGATACCAACCAATGAATAACGTTTTGATTTATACCTACACGTATTTATTTTTTTCCAATAAAAGTAGATTCTATGATATTTTCTAAAATTTATTTATGACATATTTTTTACCTAATAAACACGTGTCTGATTCAAAATGTTGCTCATTTACTAATACAAAGTCATAACTCAAAATTTTTTAAGAGAATAAGTCAGACATTTTTCTAGATGATGAGAACGAATAAATAACTTCAACTGCGATTATCTCGAAATGGATTTTTTAGTTATGACGTTCTATTAGTAAATGAGCGATGTGTTTCATTAGAATTTAGTGGTTACGCTTTTTGGGCAAATATTTGCCAAGTGTGACCGTACCTTAAGTAATATTAAGAAATTGTATGTGGCGTGGTGGTATTTTCGAGCTATTTGAGCGAATTGTTTGATTGAAACAAAAAGATTTTTCAGTGGCATCGCTGATTTTAACTCAATATCAAATAAATTCAGCCTGGTAGTATGCTTTAATTGGACGTATTTTTTTGATATACATACATACATACCTACATAATTTATTAATATGCATTTATAAAATTCTTGCAAAACTAACCAAAAAACATTTGGGGTGTTCACACTGTGGTCATATCAGTCATATTGTCATATTTTAGTAATATAAAAATAGTTAATTAATAGTTTAAAAAATGTTTGTTGTGCTTTAAACAAAAAACTCATGACTTTCAGATATGTTTATGGTTTGTCATAAAATAACAGTAGAAATCTTAATCAATCAGCTGAAACTACAGTCGATACAGCGATAATATTTACAAGCCGCCGCTACTTATAAATAACACAAGAATAAAAATATGTGTTTGTGAAAGTTATCTGCCCGGGAGCTGGTGAACGTTATTCCACTTGCCACCGTCCCAAAAAAATAGTTCAGCTCATATTACCGGCAACAGCTGCTTCAGAAATATTCACATTTTAGCCAAAATGCAAACGTATTCGCGAAAATCCGACTTAAAAATGGAGTGTAGTTACTTTTTTTTTGTTTTTATCAGCTGGCAAAATTATGACATAGCACACTAAATTCTGACGGGGTGGGGTGTTCACACTTGTCATATTTTGGTGTGCCATTATAAGAATGCATAATACTTTATGACTATAGTGTGAATACCCAACATAATACATTTTAAAAGAGTGTTATTAGTTTGTAGGACACACGGTGTAATCAAGGGTTGATCAACCTTGGTTATTTTTTTTTAATATATCTTGTTACTGATATAACATACAAAGTACGTAGTCTAATAATAAGCCTACCGTGAATGCCTCTATTATTAAATCGAATATATGTATATTGGGAAAGTTATTAGTGCAATATTTCTTTAACTTAAACGTTTAATTAATTGTTTATTTGCGTAAATACTTTTGTTCTTTTGTCCGTGAATAAGAAAAAATTCTTCTTGTCATGAATGCAGACTGGGTATCATCATGTCATATATTCAGTATTTATTTTTAGTGCAAAAGTGATGAAATAGCAAATAATTTTTCCGCTTATGTGGAGATATAATGCGTCCAATATATATGAGAACATTAATTTCAAATCATAAATTATTTGATGAAATTAAGTTGCTTGCAATAACTCGGATAACTCAAAATGATGCATGCATGCATCTAGAAAACAATTTGGATTTAATATTTGTTAATATTTATGCAGGCTAAAGTTCGCAAATGTTTATAATCAGAGAAATATTAGGTAGACATTGTTAACATATTGTTAACACAGTTCGTAGTAATTTAATATACAATTGGGATTTGTTTAGATTTCTTATGATAATTGCAATTACATATTAGCACTATATTGAACACAATATGACAATGAGAAGTGCTTAGCAAGATCAAAAACCACATAGCAAGGAAATAAACCACTATACAATGTTTGATATGAACTATTTAGCATTTATTTTTTTTTAATAATTTCATTTGCATGACAAAATATCCTTGAATTTCGTGAAAAAAATTCTACACTCAATAAAAAAAAAACAACTAAAATATTGAAAATTTTACTTAATTTGAGTTCAAATTGGTTGTTGTATAGCGCCAATGCCGTTTTTTACAGAAAATCAGTAAAAATTTCCTTGATGTTAAAATATACAAACAAGTTGAATGTTTATCCCAAAATTAGTAAAAATTTCGTCATCTGCCGTCTTGCTGCGCATTTCTCATTTCCTTGTTTTACCTTCTTTTAAACCAACACATCTTCTAAAAAGAAGTTATTGATGTCATCAAAGCGGTGGATCGTCCAACATATATTTGTATTATCTTAAACAAGGGATACTGAAAACATTTTCATAAAACTTACATATTTTGGGACTCAAACCAAGGTACTTCGGTTGCGTAGATAGGCACTCTAACCACTTCACTACTACGTAGTACAGTACAGATACAGCTAGTAGTACATACATATATGTATATAAGTACTAAATTCGAAATTTATTAAATGAACAAAAATATATTTTCTAAAAAGCAAGTCATGAACTAAAAATAATTTAAAATTTTTTTTCTTTAAATTTTCAAAAAATATCCAATATGAGAAAAAATATGACTTAAATTGTGGATAGCCGTTTTCCGCTTTTAAGTGTTTAAATTTTTATGAACTATTCGGGAAAAAGCCATTTCCTAAATCAGTTTTTTACAACTAAAATAAAATAATTTCAATCGTATGACAAACTATTCTTAAATTTAGGAAAAAATTTTCTTAGTTTTAGAAAAAAGTGAACATATGATTTTTTTCATTATAAAAAATTTATTTGATATGTACATACATACTCGTATGTACATTAGGGCCATAACTTTTTCACACTTTTTACGAATATCAAAAACAACCATTTTTATCTTACGGAACTTTTAAAAAATATACACCTGATATTTGTATATATTCCTATACGTATCACTTAATTGCTAGTTTGCTTTAGATTTAAACATTTTTTTTTTTTTTTTGAGTAACATTATGAACTATTTTCAAAGACATGAATTGATTTGATTATTTCTTATATTAAGGAAGTTGATTTAAATAAAATTTTCTAAATTTTAATAAAATTATGATTGAATATAGAATTTTTTTTTATTTAAATTAAATACATCTCTTATTTTTAATGTGTATTTGTGTAAAATATAAATAAAAAATAAACGGGACTTTCTTGCATCGAAAAGTTTATTATCGCTCTATGAAAAACAGGATGAGAAAGAATAATATTAATATTTATATATGTATGTAGGTACCGGCTCTTAATACTAGGTTTTGCAAGGTCATATAAAAATACAATTAATATTCTGTGAATCGTCCTACAAAAGATCAGACGACCGAAAACTATTTATAATATCAATTTTTTTCCGATGTGAGAGCTTCTCAATAAAAAAGTAAACGATAAACACTCAGTAACAAAATTAAAAACACACCGATCAGAATAGGATAGAGAAGTATGTAATTGAAAGAAGTTTAATTAATGTAATTTGCATCACACTAATGCAATTAACTATTTAATGATATCAATGAAATTGTTCGTTGTATTAATGTTATCCGGATCTTGCGTGTATGTCTGCTTCTTTCTTAGTCTAGCTCATATTGGAATATTCTTATTTATTAATCCCTTTTAGCATTTTCACCCACTGTTGATGTTATTTTGAGTGCAAAGTACGTGTTTGTATGTGTGCGTTTGCATGCATTTAGCTCGTCATTAAACGTGCTGTTGCTTTGCCTGTCTTCTTTTGCATGAATTTTACTTTGTTTATTTTAATTATGCACATACATCTGTATGTATGTATGTATGTATGTACATACATGCATATGAATATATCTACGTATTTTGTATACAAAAAACAAATAAAAGCAAATTTAAAACGTATCGTACGTAATGCACACAGTCAAATTTACAAACATACATACATACATACGTACGTACACACTTGCATCGGCACTGTGCAACTTTTGTAGGCGTGTATGTGAGTGTGGATTTAATATGCTTAAGTATGGGTTATAAACTTTTTTTAGTCGTTCTTCGTTTTTATTTTCTATTCCAGTATTTCAATTCGTACAACAAACAGCATTCAATACCCCATACCCATACATTAATACATTCCATGCCAAGTTTGTGTGCAGTGTTGTATCAAAACCAGTATGAAGTTTTTTTCTTTAATTTTTGATTTTTTGCTTCTCTTGTTGTTTCTGTCGTTTCTCTCTTGTTGTTTGCTGCACGTTCTTGGGATTTTATTTTTATTTTTGCTTTTGTATATATTTTGTAAAAGTCAGCATAACCAGCTTATTTTTTGTAATTTGTACTCCGTATGCATGAAAATTTTTATGTTGAACGCTTCTTTTGGTTGATTTGCTGAAGTATACACAAGTATTCGTAGCAGGAGTTGATTGTTTAATTCAACAATTGTTCATTTGTATTGGGAATATGTACATAAGTATGTGCATGCGTGTATATACATACATATTTTCTTTTGAGGCAAATACACATGTTATTCTTGATAGTTATGAATGAGTTTTACAAGCATATTAGTGCAATTAGCCACATTTTAACTTCTTTTAATACATGCATAATTATTAATTGCATACATACATACATACATATATACATACAGAAATATAATAATAATGCAAGTGCTAATGTATGGGTACTTGTCGAATTGTATTAAATTTCGAATCAAAGAAATACCAATGCAACTTTGTGCCTCCTATTATCAATTCATTTGAATAACAAGAAATCAACACATAACGTTGTAGGTATGTATGTACAGTAGACTAACACACAGAAAAAAAAAATACTTTTGTTACGACTCTAGTCGTTTTTGGGTTCCGTACAAGGACAATACATTTATGTAAGTTTGTACACGTAGGTTTTTTATTTCTAAAGTTAGTGTAAATTAGACTGATGTTACAAATACATAGGTACTCGTATTGGTAACCAATTATTCGACTATTTCAAGATATTCGTATTCAAGAGATTTTCAAGAGAATATTTCCCGAATAATTTGTATGTATGTATGTACATACTTTCCAAAGAAAAAAAAAATAAATAAATAATACTTTTCATATGTAAATAAAGTTTTAAAAAAAATACAATGTACAAAAATATATTAATTTTTATTTAAAGAAAACCCTTTGTCTTTAATGAAAGATAATAATCTTCTTTAAAAACAAACAAAAATATACATACATATATGTAGGTATAGGTAGTTATTTTGCATTTGGCATGTAAAAGTTAATGTCTTATATGTACATAAGTATATTCATATCATGTTAATTTAGTACTCAATTCTCAGTAGAGGAATGTTGGACTTCAAAAATGAAAGAACTAAAATTTAATATGTGAAAGTCCACCGACACAGTTGGTTGTGTCATCTGCGAAAATATGTTCTCCCAAACAGAGTAACACAAACGAAATCTGAAAGTATGTAAGTAAAATAATTTAAAAATGTTCAGTAGAGGTCTTCAAATTCGGCATCTCAATGTTTTAATAATCATAAATAGCTAAAGTAATGTGACAGTTTTTTTCAATTTATAGTTACTGACACAAAGGGTGGGATTTTTTTCCAATTAAATTTAACCTTAAAGGTAATATTCGTATTCGTATTCGTATTCGGCGAATAAAGCATAACTCTAAAGGCAACACCAACAAATACCTACCAATAATTAAATAATATAAAAGTTTAAAGGGTATTTTATCAGAAATTAAGCTGTATTCAATTTATTCAATTCTTTTTATCAAGTCTTAAATCAGCTTAGAGTAAGACAGATAAAGGAAATAAAATTTGTGATTAGATTTTGTGTTTGATCAGTCTAGCATTTTAAAATTTATTTAAAAAATAAATATTTTTAAGAAATTATTTTCGAAAATTCCAAAAATTCATTAAATCAAATCGGTTTATTATATCACGGCATCTGGTTGAAAATATTCACCCCTATTGTGAATAATTTTTCCTTCGTAATATTTTCACTTTTCACGTATTTGCAATCATGAAAAACACCCATGAAAAAAGTTTATTCAGACCAGAATAACAACGTGAAAAAATGTTCACTAAAACAAATTCCCCTAATTTTGAATGATTTTTTCCCGCAAGTTTTTTCACTTTTCCCTTCAATTTATTCACTTTATTTTGGATGGGGAACATAACAGAACATGTAAATACGTATTTCATCTTATAATTCGAGTATTAAAGCTTAAAAAGCTTATTTTAATGAAAATATCTGATAATAAGGCACAAACTATAGTATTGCTCAACAAAATACAAAGCAACAGGCCGAATGCGTGCAGATTTGTGAAGCATTAATTTGTTGGAATTTTTTCGTTTTGTTGGCTTTCCAAAAAGTAGCCGAACTAATAGCGGGAATAAATTTTCACGGGAGATTCACGATACCATTTTTCCCTTCGAGGGGAATGAAAATTTCACGGGAACAAAAATTTTACTTGCTATTCACGATAAGGGTGAAAGTCTTTAGAATGTCGCGGATTTGGTTCAGATTGTTTAAGCCATTCTCAAGTAGTGAGGGACATACTCAAATACACACATGCACAAACACAAACAGACTTCATCGTAAAAATATAAAGATTAGATTCCGATGGCAGCAAACGTCGAGATCTGATGAAAATTTCGAAAAAAAATATCGATAAAAGGATAAGAGTTGTCAAAAGAAAGAAATTCCAAAAACAAAAAACGCCATATTTGGAAGAACTCGCATTCATAATGTATTTTTTATACAGCTCAACAACTACTAAGAAAAAAACTAAAAAGAACAAATAATATATTAAATATTTTTTTTTTAATTTTGCTTTAAAGAAATCGGCATAAAATAATTTTAGTGGGATAATAAAGACATATAATAATTTCTAGGCAAGGTGAAACGATCTAATGTCCATATATGCACTTAAATATGTTTTCATACATTTGTGTGCGAGTATGTACTGCATTTACATAGTCTGCTTATTAGCGCTGCCAAACATGACGATTTTACTTAATTTTGAAGTTTTTCCAGAGCGAAGTCTGCAAAATGACGGTTGACGATTTTAAGGTCAGTGCCTATTATCCCTTGGTGAGTTGTTGGCATCATTAGTTTTTTCTCAAGAAATCTATATATACAAAAATGAATGTCTGTCTGTCTGTTTATTTGTGCTTTATAGGAGGCCAAACCTTTGGACCGATCTTCCTGATCTTTTCACAGCATGTAACTGTGCCTCTGGAAGGAATAATAGGCTATATGAAGTTTTGATTGGACCAAGAGGCGTGACACCGCCCATATAACCCAAAAATGTAAATCGCCATATTTTGGCAATTTTTTGACCTACGTCGATGATATTTGGTACATATGGTATTGGCATAATTTGGAATACGTACCAGGAGAAAAGTGGGTGGGACCACGCCCCTTTTTAGGAAAATTAAAAATCGTAATATAGTCTTTACTACTGAACCGATCGTCATTAAATTTTCACAATAGGATATATAAATACTTTTAATTTTATTTTATAACGAGGGCTGGGGTAGCAAAGCACACCGGGATCAGCTAGTTATATATATTTTTTAAATCGACTAATTAGAGAAAAAATAATACAATTTTGAATACGAATGGAAAGTGTTTGGAAAACTTGTATGTAAGAAAAAACAATACATACATACAAATGAAAATTATGTTGAATTTAAATTAATTTTAAAAAATATCAAATTTTAACTGCTCCGGCACACAACTGGCCAAAAATGTGCAAAATATTGTTGAATTTTTCATATTGTGTTTTAAAAAACCTTTAGTTCTTTTACGTTCAATTTTTTGAAATCTTAACGATTTTATTTTCAAAATATGACGATTTTGCGAACATAAAGTTTGGCAGCCCGGTTGCTTATGCTGCTAGATAATGCATGCTTGTAATAGACTAACACGAAAAAAAAAATTATTCCTCTTGATCATGACTGTGGATGCAGCAGAAAAATATCCAGTTTGGAGAAGTATTTTTGTTTTTTGTTGCTTTTGACTAAGGTCAACAAATATACAACAGGAAATTCATGCGGACTAAACAAACCCACTAACTAAAATGTAACGCATTCATTTTTAGTAGACTTACCATTTTTTTAAAGAAAAAAAAAATAATGAAGACAAAATTTCCTAGTTCATCAATATTTGATTTAATGTAGAAACAGAAAGTAGTACTTCAAATTGAATTTCGTATTTTTTTATAACATAATTCTAAGTCTAGAAAGTGCTTTGTACGATCAGAGTTGCTTGACTTGCAGCATCATAAGAAGGGATCCACAACTGAAAAACTCATTTACAACCATACCGTAGAGGTGCCAATACGACAGTGCTCATTCACACTGCGAGATCTGTAAAGGAGTTGATTCATACTGTCGGAAATTGAATACATTGAGAAATATTAAGGAGTGACTTTGAGGTAAAGTATATTACTGCGAAAATTAATGTTGTACAAAGGATTCTCTAAAGAACTAAAACTTCTTTGAGCTTAATATCACTAAAGGCCCTGCTTCACTACCTACACAGTCGTACAATTCATTCAGAGGAAAATCTTAAAAAAATATGACCGACTTTAAAAAATCGTTTCAAAATGGTGTTTTAGGTGCCACACTACCATGCAAAACTGATGCCTAAATATCTGTTTGTTTTGTGCAATAATTTATATATTAAATAGGAGTATCTCATGAAAACTATAATTTTAATTTAAATTATTCATTCTTATTTACGAAACCGAGCTTAAAAGCCACATTTGGTTTCACTAAAACTACTACATGAGTTCTATTATTAATATTAACAATAGATATAATAAAGTAATAAATCTAAATATAATTAGAAAAAAAATAAGCAAAATAGGCCAAAATAGTGAGAATAAACATACAAGAGGAAAATACTAAACTGGTGGGTTATCTGAACGCAAAGCACGTAATAACTTATTCCTATACGTGGAAACCGAAAAATCAAATGTTCTTATATTTGCTGGCAACATATTATAATCCCTTGTAACTCTTACGAAAAATGATCTCTCCAGCAAGCTAGTTAACTTTGGAATAATTTATTATTTTTATTATTTGTTTGATGAGCTTGAGGCCATTTTTTTTTTAATATTATAAAATTTATTTATCGATATTTCGCTACTTTTTGTTTTTCCGGATTTTGAAATAAATTAAAAAATTATTTTTTATATTTCACAATAATATCAAATGGTTTTTGAATTAAAGTTTTTTTCCAATTTGTCAATTGAATAAATTGTTAAGTTTGAAATGTACCAAACACAATGTTCTACCATATATTATAGTCTACAAGGAATTTTGAGAAAAGCATTGTGGGTACTAATGCAAATGCAGTATCAAAAATGCATTTTTAAACCATGCAAATTCAAAGTACACTACAACCTCCCTAATCCGGACACTCGCTAATTCGGACTATCCAGTAATCGGTTAGTTTATAGAATCTATAAAACTGTCTTAAATTATATTTTTGAAAGTATTTAAAAAATACAAGAATAAAATTTATCAATTAATAAAAACAACAATGGAGTTATTATGAAATTCACAGACAAATTTTTGGAAACAAATAAATTTTTTATTTTGCAAAATTAATATTTTTGGCCACTTTTAGTATTTTTCTTTATGTTTTCTGTAAATTAATTAAATGCAAATGAACTCTTATGTGTATTTATATTGCTGTTCGGTAATAAAAACAAATTACATATGTATATGCGTTTAAGAATTAATTTTAACTGTAGTCCGGACGATCCACTAATCCGGACAATAGCTGAAACTATATCTGACCGGATTAGGGAGCTTGTATAGTACTACAAATTATAGATCATTGGAAAGGTAATTAAGTGCAGCTTTAATATATTTGCAAATAAATTGAAAATTAAAAAAATTATCGCAACATTTTCGCTGATGAAATAACTAAATCGATCTTTTTTTAATTTCTCATTGAAAATTGAATGAAACACTCAAAGTTAGAGGACATTTACACCATGCAACTTAGTTGCATGCAATTTTTATTTTAAGGGTGAGCGTTGAAATAGAAATGTATATATATTATATTTCTCTCTCCCTCTTTAGGATTCACATTTTGTATTTTAAAACAGTAGTTGACTTTTTGGTGCGGCTTATGGGCTGGCGGCTTCGCGATCATGTGATTTGAGGCCGTTGGACTTCTTTCCTTAGTGATATTTAAAAGAAAAAGTGAACGTCAATAAGCCAAGAATAATTCAAAATCAAAAGGATGAGATAATTCGGCACATTAACGACATTGAACCTCAATTATGTCTCAACGTCATTAAAAATATCGGATACAGACATGCCGATGGCACTGTAGCGAGCGTTTGGCGGATATATTGTTTCACACATAATTGTCATACATAATGAAAATATTAAGATAATTCTCTGTAAACTATTTGTTTAATTTACAATTAACATCGTGCCTTTGGACCACCCTTTTAAAAAAAAATTATTTGGCAAAGATATTTTTTAAATAAAAATGTGGCAAAAATAAATTATGAAGTAAATAAGAAACATTGATCAATAATTAATGAATCATTTGCACTTTTACCGTAAACTTTTTTCATGTATCAGTTGCACATCTACGCGGGGTTTTATAAATGTTTCAATCCCGCGTTTATCGGAGGATCTCTTAAATGAATCCTCACTGAAATTCGGCAAAATTAAAATGCGTACTTAAGCGTCCTTGAGTTCTGTCAATTAAATATGAATAAAATCATCATTTGTGAATTGATTTTGGTAAAATATGGGCTGTTGTGTTTGGAACCTATGCGAATATGTATAAATTACAGGTTTTTCTGTGATGATTTTTATAGGCTAAGTTTCGTATCGTAATGATCAGAAATAATTTAGAAATTGTTAACATTTCAAGTAGCAAAGGAACTTTTTTCATATCAAACATCACTTTAGAATTCAACATACACGGCTAAATAGTGCCAATGTTATTTTCGCAGAAGCCACTAAACCTCGTCAGTATTCATGTGTATAATGCATTCACTGCTTGTTAAGTAGCTCTGTTGAACGTGATTACATATCCATCCCATTTATACACATTTCTAATGAAAATGTGATACGAGACTTCTCACTACTAAATATGTGTTAGTTTGTAGCTTTATTTTTCACCACTTACTAAATATTTTAGAGTTGCCATTGATTTATATTTCACAAATCCCATTCTCCTGAGTTTTTGTTCTACTTAAGTTAAACAAATTTAAAAAATTGTTTTTGTTTTAAATGTAATTTCACGAAAACTACAAAAATATTTACGTGATAACAAATGCAGTTACAGTTTTACCAATAATATTTTATACTTGCAAGCTAAATAATGTATGTATGTCGAAGCGATGGTCACCTGACCGGTCATTTTGCTGTTTTTTGATTTGAAGTTGTATTATTTGCATATAAAGGTTTGTGACTCGGTCAATGCAGAAACATCTCCATAGTAATATTTTTAATAGCATACAAAATGGAAATAATTTTAATATTGAAAATGAGCTAATACGGCCTAAAATTCTTCATGTAAATAAAACAAAATATTTTATTTCATTTTTCCCGACGTTTCGTCAATTATTTGTTGACTTTATCAAGGGTTGGGAAATATTAATATTTAAATTTTTATCCACAATTTTTAATCATTCCAAAAGATTTGGTTTGTAAATATTGTAAATTAAAAAAACCTTTTTATATATAAAAAACAAAAGTTAAAAAAGTTAAAAACACAACTTAACAAACTATATCACAGTTTTATTTTATAAATAAATAAAATAAAACTGTGATATAGTTTGTTAAGTTGTGTTTTTAACTTTTTTAACTTTTGTTTTTTATATATAAAAAGGTTTTTTTAATTTACAATATTTACAAACCAAATCTTTTGGAATGATTAAAAATTGTGGATAAAAATTTAAATATTAATATTTCCCAACCCTTGATAAAGTCAACAAATAATTGACGAAACGTCGGGAAAAATGAAATAAAATATTTTGTTTTATTTACATGAAGAATTTTAGGCCGTATTAGCTCATTTTCAATATTAAAACTAAGAAAATTTACATTGGCCATACAACAAAAATAAGGAAATAATTTTTTTTGAGTAGTCGGCAGTATAAGAACAAAATAAGAAATATAATTTTTATTTCATATAATTTTGGAGTGAACAAAGATTTTCATATAAAATTACCCATTCACAATCATCATGATCGTGCCACAAAACAGTTTAAATTAAAGTTTTAATTGAATTAATTTTTATGTCAATACTTGAAGGCAATTCTTAGTAGCAACAATACAAATTTTCTTCTTTTAGGCTGTACTTAATATACAATAATAAATTGGCTGAGTTTAAAGAAAGTCGATTTCTGATCTTTGGTTTAAAAAAATTCCTTAATCTAAATGCATTTGAGTAAGGAGACGAGAGTATGAAGAGATGGTATGCGAATAAGAAAGTTAAGTTGTTCATGGAAAGTAGTTCTTCTAAAGGATTTTTATAATTTTTGACTTCAGTCGAAAACTCATCAGTTCATTGCATATTTTTTCCATTTTTGAAACTTTAGATTCTTTATATAAATTTCTATTTTATTTATTAGAGACGAATTCATCAATAAAATAAAGAATATCCGCGTCAACTTTTTCAACTGACATCTAAAATGCAATGCCATTGTCACATTCGGTAACGCAAAGCACGAAAGTTGGGCAATTATTAACGTACGTGGAGTACTTTGAAATTTTTTTCTTTAGTTTTTTGTGGCAGCAACTACCAAATAAAATAAATTTATTAAAATAAATTTTTGAATGTAGAATAAAATTTTCTTTAAAAAACTAAATTCGGTAAGCAAAAACAATTGATTTAATATCCGTGCACAAAATATTCTTTGTTTTTTACGTTGATGTCAGTTGAAAAAGGGGACGTATAAAGTATGACGGATTCTATTTGCCTCGGCCCTAAATAGCGCTATATTTTGCAGGAATTTAAATTTATATATGTAGAAAGTTTACGTCTTAGTTCAAGTACGAAATATTTTTTCAAAATTCAATAAAAAAAGAAACATGGGTGTAATAAAAGGCACCAAATGCCCCTCAAAATATGCAAAAAGCGTAAAAAATACCCTTTTTAAAAAATTGGGACGAACGACGAATTTTTCGTTGCGAACATTCGTCATCAAATATAAGACACATGTATTCATATGAAAATGAACACAACACCGACGTCGACGAAATTCGTCGTGCGTGCCGAACTCTCTGATAGATTTATATCTATAAGTCTGAACACAATATTTGCGGTGCGTTGCGATTTCTTGTTGCGGGAGAGAAAAAAACATAGTACAACGAAAGACGGCGAAGGCAATACTTGTCATTGCTTGTTTACATTTTTATTAATTTATTTGTGCATACTTCAAAATCGTATGAAAACCCGCACCGCAATAAATTATCGTTACATTGTGTTCAGACTCAATGTTGTGAACATCGCCAATTATTCAAAAATTATGGCAACATCAGAAAGAGAAAGAGTGTCAAAAATTTTATGCCGTTCCGCACTGCGGTCTTTTACTTCAAAATCGTATCAAAAATCGCACCGCAATTGACTTGTGTTCAGGCTCTATTTCTTACGCCGACGAACGACCAAACAAATCAGTACAGAGTTACCTTGTTTTTTTTTCAAGTACATTAGTAAATAACTAACTATACATTAGCTATTAACTTTACTTTAACAATTGCTTGTTTTTATGATATAGAGGTTTTTAGTTAAATAAACATAAATATTATTGATAAAATTTCTTTTAATGGTTTTTGTTAATGTTTAATTTTATCAAGTAATTATTTTGTTTATGCGGTAACACTATAATCTGTTTTGTACATGAAAATAAAACCTTATTAAGAAATAAACATAAAACGAAGTTCTAATTGAAGAAGTAAACTAATATACAACTCCAAACGTTTCCGTACAAGCAAAAAAGCTTTCACCATCATAAACATTATGTTTATCAATTTAATAATTTTCACAAAACGGAAAATTCATAATTTTACAATGTTTATTTTTTGTCACAGGCATCGCACAACTTTTTTGATTATTATGACAGCTGTTATTTGTTCGCCGTGCTAGGGGGCTGTGCACATATTACGTAACGCTGTTTTCAGAGATTTTAAACCCCCCCTCCATAACGCTTTTTAATAGATTTTCAGTGCAAAATTTCCAATCCGTAACAAATCTTTAACCCCCCACCTTGGAGCGTTACGTAATATGTGCACAGCCCATAGACGAAATTCGTCGTTCGTCTCAGCATAACGAGACCAAAAAGCCGTTATAATCCCAAAAAGTGTCAAAATGGCAACTGAGTCAGGAATAGCGTGATTTCGGTATTTTATACTCATGCGGAAGCAGTCTTCCTTGTGCATGCATGTACATATGTACATATGAATACTCAAAAAAACATGTATTAAATATAAGTAAAAAATTTTCTTCAACTTACTTATTGCGTAAAAAAATTTTTAAACTTAATTATAATTTTATTAAAACTTTGGTCCAAATTCACAGTCTTTAGTTAACTAACGCTGATAGATTAACTCATAATATTTGTATGAAAACTCTTTGCTTAAACTATTGTTTTTAGTTAACTAAACACTGTGAATTGGGGCGTTAAACAATTTTATTTAATTCATATAAAAGTTCCTTACCCTGCATTCACACGATCAATATTTGCTTTCAAGTTTTTTACACATGCTTTACACAAGCAATTAACTTTCAAGATGTCATCAAGAACACAACTTTAAATCATTACAACTATTGACAGCTGTTTACTTGATTGAAAAATTTAAAGAAAAATTTAAACAAAACGTGAAAACAAAATCGAAAGCAAGTTGGAAGTCAATTTCTAAATGTGTGACTGTATTAGTAAAAAAGTGTGAGAGTATTAAAAATTTAAGCAAACCATAAGAAAAAAAAAAAAAAACAAACAGTTCATATTTTCGAAAATAGTTTTGTAAAGTTAATCCACAAAACCTGACTTTCAAAGAAATGTTAATTTATTTTGAAAGCGTATTTTCTAAAAGTAAGAATTGTTTACTATCTTTACGGACATTTTGTCATACGAATGAAACTGTTTTATTTTAGATTTGAAAAAATGATTTCGGAAATGACTTACTCCCGAATAGTTCAGGGCGCAGATGGCGCCCCATGACAAAATTTTTACTAATTTTTGGATAAATACTGAACTACTTTTTAGTAAATAGGTAGTTTCTAATAGTTATTATAAAAAATTTCCTGTGAAAGACGAAATGTCTATTTTCTCATATCAAGGAAAATTTCACAAAATTGCTGTAAAAAGGGTATTTGGCGCCATGCGACCACCATTTTGAAATGCAATTAAGTAAAATTTCCCAATTTTTTAATTTTGTTTATGTAAAATGGTTACAAAAGATAAAATTATACTTACATATGTATGTACATATGTATACATAACAACATTAAACCGATGTAAGTATGTAGTATGTGCATACAAACATGCATACATATAAAAAAATTCAAGTATGTTTTATACCCCTTAACAATAACGAATGGGTTAAATTTTGCACAAAAATTACGTCTTTCTAAGAAAAAAATTTTAAGCAGAAATTCATTATTATTTCCTCTTTTTGTTTTACATACTTTTTCTGATTGAGATTTTCTTCTCAGTATTTTTTGCGGTTTCTTCCCACAATATTCACACAATTTCAGCTTTCACAAACTCACATATACCCAAATACTCTCCGAAACTCACACACCGAAAGCCTATTTGTAACACGCACATCTAAAACGTTAGACGAAATATGTATATATTTACTAGTACATACATTTATACGTACATATGTATTTGTGTTATTGTGATTATGGAATTTCCCACAATTGTGTTCTAATTTCTCTTCTGCCATTGCATGTGTTTGAGTGCGAGTTTGTTTAAAACTGCTGAATATAAATAGTGTTCGTGTAGTGGTAATTCAGCCATATGGTTTTGTTGTGCCTTCTGTGGTATTTCTGTTGCCAAGGCAATGAGAAAATCACATGTATTTTATAATTTGTTTGTGAATGTGTTAATATTTAGTTAATAATACATGCAAGAAATGTTTATGTATGGGTTGGTTGAATAACTAATTGCACTCACACGTTTAATATATTCGCTTTTCGTTGTTTGCCTCATCAGTTGAATTACAGCCAGTTTATTGTTAAAAAAAGAAAAGATACATAAATTCATTCGTAGGTACGTATGTATGTATGTATGTATATAAGTTTGTATGCTTATGTTTACATGCACGTATGTATGTTGGTATATGTTGTATGTTTGGGTGTAAATTACGTTTTGTGGACTTTTTAACTTCCGGGTGGATTTTGTAAATGATTCAGCTTTTGTTTAAATGTTTTAAAAACGAATTTACTTGTGCGTCTATCCATACATGCATATGTACATATGAACATACCTGCATATACATACACTAATATATTTACATACATACATATGTACTTATGTATGTAAATATTATATCAATTCCAAAAAAATTTTAACTGAAGGAAAGTTGTGTGCTGTACATACATACATACATATACTAGTACATATTTATATTCAATACTCAATACACAGGTGGTAATTCTTAAAATGATCCTCAAATAAATTCATGTATGTATATATGTACCTACATACATATGCATACATATGAATGTATATGTTATTAATACAGTTAAACCATCCCTGTTTATTTATGCATGCTCTTTATTAGATTTGAGCAACAATCATTGCCACTACTAGAGTTCACGCAAAACAGCGTTACGTAATACGTGCACAGATCTTTGCTTAAAACCATTTTTTTCTTGATCTGAACCATTAGAAATCCAATATGGAGCAAAAAAAAAATACATGTTTGTACTCGTATGTTCACAAAATTAGGTGAATTTTCAAATTGCGTCGCCTCGAACATACACATGTTAATAGTTTCAACTGTGTAGCGCGTCTAGTTTCTAGTCACATACATAAGTTAGAAGTGATTCGTCACAAATTATGATTTTTCTGGATCGGCGTTGACTCGCTGGCAACAAATCCTGAGCGGTGCTCATTAGTGATGTTACAAATACTCGTATTCGTATTCGATTGTTTGGCTATTTCAAGATATTTGTATTCGCATTTTAAAATTAAAGTTCATATCATGTTCAGTTAGTAATCAAACCTCTGTAGAAGAATGTTTTGCTTCTAAAATGTAAGACAAAGGCCATCTGCAACAACTTGTTCTCCCAAAGACCACTGAATTACTAATTAAAAGCGCAAACAGAGTAACACGAACGAAATCTATAAGTATGTAGATAAAATAATTTAAAAATGTTCAGTAGTGGTCTTAAAATTCGGCATCAGAATGTCATAAAAATATTAAATACTTACAAATATATTGAAGTGTTCTAAAAGTAATATTCTTATTCGGAGAATCTTGTTACAAATATTCGTATTCGTATTCGCGAATACTAAAACTTGATATTCGTAACATGACTAGTAGCTATGCACTTTTTAAACGTAGATGCTGTACATCTCTCACATATTTTATTCGTGTGTATTGACGTCAAAATAATAAGAAAGAGTATGTAATCATTGACTTAAAATCGAATGTAAACTTATTAATCACAAAACTGTATGAGCATGAAATATTAATACTAGTGCAACACATATGTATGTATGTATGTATTTAACTATATTACATATACAGGATTGAAATGCATACATGCATGTAATGTCATATTCATAATTATATATCCACGCTTAAATGCACGAATACATACATATGTACATTGTTTTTACGCATGCTTGTATGTATGCGTTTAGTAAGACTGTGTTTATCAATAATATTATTGATAACATTCTTATATTTTATTCTTCCAGCTTTCTTTGGCGTTCAAACAATGAAAGTTGCTGAAATGTTTATTTTTTATTAATAAACGCACATATGTACATACATACGTACGTATGCTGTGTGTGTTTTTACACTATGAGATAGCAAGACGAATTTTAAAAGTAAATATGTAAAAGTGTGTACTCGTTCATTTCCTCTTGACCATTCTCCCTAATAAAATAAGAATCTTATCAATAAAATTTGCATTGTATGAAGGGTGATGTTGGGTGAAGTTGTTAGCGCATTGACCAAGTTACGACTTGGGATCAGGGTTTAAACCCTGGTCAGAGCAAATCAATTAACATCATAAATTTCTGTGATCTGCATATATGTATGTTGGTGGACTCTTTAAATACACTAAGGCCAATTCGTGTAGAACATCATTCGACTTCTTATATGTATGTATGTAGATTCTCTTTTTGGCCGATACTGTTTTAAAGTGATGAAGGCACTGGTCACTAAAAACTGTTGCGGCAGCGATTGATACAGTTCCCAGCTAATGGACTCCACAGTACCCTCCTTCGTCAGTTAGCAGAATCGTTAGCGAAGTAAAAGAATTAACACCAGAGGCTCTGCATCACTGCTCTAAAAACTAACAAAATGTGCAATAGCAGAGTTGTAAAAGAATTAAGCCTTCTACATTTTCAATATTTATTATCTCTACCCTATTCCTTTTATTAAGTTGGCGCACAATGCATTGCATACGTATAGGTCATCCCATGAAAGCTAATCCTAAATAAAAAATTAACTAAAGACAATTTTTAGGATGTTTTGAAGATAAGTTTTTAAATTTTATAGTAGCTGGATATATGTATGTATGTATGTGCAAATACATGTGCAAACATATGTACATATGTACATATATATGGTGGCTACTATACGGATGTGCATTGTATACATTTAAGCAGATTCTTATGTACATGTATATACGTACATATTAGTGATGTTACGAATATCAATTTTTAGTATTCGCGAATACGAATACGAATACGAATATTTAAAACAGTATTCGCCGAATACGAATACGAATATTTCTTTTGAGGTTTATATTTAAAATTTAATTGGAAAAAATCCCTGCCTTTGCGTTAGTAACTATAAATGAAAAAAAAAAATTTAGTGATTTAACATTATTATTGCATTAAGATGCCGAATTTGAAAACCTCTACAGAAAATTTTTTAATTATTTAACTTACATACTTTCAGATTTCGTTTTTCTTAGTCTGTTTGCGTTTTTAATTAATAATTCAGTGCTGTTTAGCGAACATATTTTTGCAGAAGGCGCATCCACCTGTGTCAGTGGAATTTCATATATAAAAAGTTTTAGTTTGATTCCTGTAGCTTCCCATCCGTATACATTTACATATAAACAGAATCAACACATCTCACCGAGTTTCTTTAAATATCATGCATTTAAGTTATACGAGTATATTCCAATTTATTGCCGATAGATGATGTACTTTGTTCAATTCACTGCTGCGAAAGCATTTTTAATTTTATTAATACATTTGAGATAACTTAAATTATAATTTATATATATTTTTGTTTGTTTTTTAAGAAGGTTATTACTTTGCGTGAAATACAATGGGTTTTTTTAATAAAAACTAATATATTTTTTTACATTTTATGTACTTTTTTAAACTTTTGTATGATTTTTTTTTGGAAAATGTATGGGAAAATTATTCGAAAAATATTCGCTTGAATTTGGCGAATACGAATACGAATATCTTAAAACAGGCGAATAATCGAATAGTCGAATACGAATACGAGTATTCGTAACATCACTAATACATATATGTACATATATTCATGTAAATCTGTTTATTTGTATGTGCTTAAAACAAGTTTAAAATTGTACAAGTAGGTATGTACATACATACATACATATGTAGTCCAATGTATGCAAGTTGATGCATATGACTGTATGTATTGTACGTACTTGAGTATATACATATATACATAGAAAAGTACACTAAATGAAAATTCGTTACTATGTAGACACTATAAATATTTTTTTCGAACACTTATTCGTATACATACATACATACCTACTTAAGTATAATTTTTTTTGTATTTAAACAAGATTTTTTAGTTCATTCCACTAATACATACATTTAATACATGCACACAAAAAACTAAACACACATTCACATTGTATAGTTGCTTTGTAGTTGGGTGTGCGTCATTCTACTTTATACTAAATGGATTTGTTTTTTTTTTGCGTTTTGTTATTAAGCATTGCATGCATGTTTGACTGTCAGACGTTGCAGTAGACGTGTGTGATGATCACCACCCCCCGTACAAGTAGCTATTGTGAAACTGAGTGTGTGTTTTCGATAAACCTCATTTATACACACACTCTCTTAATTTTATTTTTGTAATTTTTTGTTTTCCTTGTTTTCGTTGTTTTATATTTTCTATCACGTGAGCATGAATGTGGTAGAGAAAACATATGCATGTACACTGTACATTGTACACATGCTACCAACCAATGTTACCATAAGTTGTAGGAGTAAAATTTTAATACTTATTTCATGGGTTTTCTTCTATATCAAAATTTTGCTATTACTGAGAAACTAAAAAGCAAATTAACTTAATCTTGGACATTTCAGAAAAATAAGGATATGTCTAAAAATAAATCGAATTTAAATAAAATGCTAAAACTTAAGTTAGTATAGATTGTTCAATAATAGTACGCTTACATTTAAGCCAAATCTAGTACGTACGACATTTAAAACAATTTCTAGTTGTTTTTAACCTCAAGATTTCCCATACAAAATTACCTATATTTAGTTCGTACCTAGATTTTTATGAAATCTAGCAGTACTCAGTGGAACAACTGCTTAAGAATTTAAGCTTTAAGTTTTGAAAGGTATTCGCGCCAGTTGTTTGGAATACGAAAGTATTTTTATTATAATCGAATTCGGATAAGACCACGCTGTTTAAATAAAAAAAAAAACGCTGAATTGAAAATAAAAATTCTTATCTATTATATTTGATCAATTTCAAAGCACTTACATACATTCGCTTAAAATAAATTCCGTTTAAAAGAAAACCTGCTTAATTATTGTGTTAGAAATAAGCTAATTTAAACAAAACAAACACCGCATAATAAAAAAAAATATATTAAGTTACTGGTGACGAAGTCCTTTTTAGCGAAGAATTAGAATTGACAGTAAAATTTTTACAAAAATTTAGCTAACGGTCATCAATCAAATGTACATACATATGTATATATTCGTATATAATTTAAGGAAAATATTAAAGTATTAGCAAAGCAATGTGAACTAAAATAATTCACTGTAGAAAACCAATATAAAAAATAACAAGCGAATTTGCAATTCCCAATCTGTCTATATTTTTTTTTGAAATGAAGCCAACCAAATTGGCGGTGTAGAATCCTTTAAATACCACCTTGGTATCAGAGTCGTAGTTGTTTTCATTATATATACATATACAGTTGAACCTCGATTATTCGGGCCTCTATTAACCGGTTACATATATTAACCGGCATGCTGCTCGCATTATTTTATAACCTGTATTATCTGTTCTTCGTTTTTGTACCTCTATTAACCGTGCTTTGCCTCTATTATCCGCGCAGAAAAGATAAGATTTTTTCATATAACCTCTAATAACCATGTTTTTCTAATATCCGTGCTTAGTTCGGTCCCCTGAGAACCGGATAATCGAGGTTAAACTGTATATACTTTTTTCAGTTTTTAATATATGTATGTAATTAAATTTTTTGCAAAACAATTTTTGTTTGAAAATTTTTTGTTAACAATCATGAAAACACACAACTGTTGTCAGTTCGGTTTTATGCTGGGAACACAATTGGGACGAACGACGAATTCGCTGGTAAAAGTTCGTTGCATAGATTCGTCGTGTGGCGCACAATTGGGACGAACATACATATAATTGCTGTCATAATAATCAACACAGTGGAGTATGTATATGTCTTATTACATATAAACACTGGAGCCCCAATTTAAGTCGATTTTTTTTGCGTCGTTTCAATTTGCACCGCTTTTTAAAATTTATTTAAAACCGCTTTGCGTTGTTTTAATGCCGATTTGCGTCGCAACATACCTACTTTTAATTGAACTTTTAAACTCAAGTCATAATTACAAGTGAAGAATTTATCAAGTATCATGTAAAATGGCAGTTCCCCGTTTATTCTCTACTTACATTTTTATAATAAATCACTTTTTTTTTTATCAAAAATATAAATAATAAAAAAAATTCCCAAGTAGTTTTGCAAAAGTGTTTATAACCATAAAAATTTTTTAATTGGTACAAGCGAGTTTCGGCACAAAGATTTGAAGTCGGCAACTCTGATTCAAACTAACTTTTATTTATTTTATACACGCATTCACACACACAGTGTACATTAGTGTTAACGCACTTGTATTTTGCTAGCGACGTTTATCATTGAGAATGCCTAAAAAATTCAAGATGAATATCATACACGCACACAAATACCGTTAGCCTGAATTGAGACTCAGGAACTCAACAATCTTGCATGCATACACATACCCACACACACGTCTCTATAGAAAACTAAAATTACAAGTTTACTCTTTATTGCTTACTCATTTTTTTATTCAGATAGATTAAAAGTGTGCGTGGGTATTGTAGCTGTACAGTGTATACATTCATACCAATGTAAATGTGTATGTATGTATATAAATCTGTTATATGAAAGTGAGTGTATTTGTAGCGTACTTGTTTTCTGTAGAAATGTAAGTGATTAATTTGAAAGCATTCTAATGAGAGCAGTCTAAGAAGTCTTTTGATATTTTAGATCTATAACTTTGTGGTATATGTACATTATTAAAAGTAGGGAATACAAATTTAAATTTGTTAAATACATACTACCTATACTATTTATATATATGTAAGTACAGTACCCAGTCAGCATATGAGAGATTGTTTCAGCAAACTGAGTCTTTTTGGACTCCCTTAGATGATCAAAAACTGATTAATCAGTTGTGCACTTAAAATAAGACTCGAAAATGATTTCCAGAAATGCTTAGAAAGTGATTTGTTTAAAAAACAAAAACAAAATGTAGAGAATGTGCGCAATCATAAATTGGTCAGGCATATGCTCGAAATTTGACTGTATCACAAACGGTGTCGAAAATGAGTCGAAATGAAACGCGAGTCATAAAAGACTCTTCTAGAGAAGTCGCGGCTAGGGAACCATTTCTCCCGAATGAACAGTCAATTTCGACTCGAAAATGAGCGCATAAATGATTGTTTTAATCGCGGGGAGGAGTCGGAATAGACTCGAATATGATCATTAATTTCATAAAATGCTGACTGGGTAAAACCTCCCTAATCCAGACAGATATAGTTTCAGCTATTGTCCGGATTAGTGGATCGTCCGGACTACAGTTAAAATAAATTGTTAACCCCAATACATTGTATGTACATTCATATAGTTTGTTTGTATTACCTAACAGAAATACATAAGAATTAATTTGTATTTAATTAATTTACAGAAAACATAAAGAAAAATACTAAAAGTGACCTAAAATATTCATTTTGAAAAATAAAAATTTATTCGTTTCCAGAGATTTGGCTCTGAAATTCAAAATTACTCAATTATTGTTTTGTATTGATAAAATTTATTTGTATTTTTTTTAAATAATTTACAAATTTTAATTTAAGACAATTTTATAGATTCCACTCCCTAAAACATTTAAATGTCCGGATTACTGGATAGTCCGAATTAGCGAGTTTCCGGATTAGAGAGGTTGTACTGTACATACGTTGGTTATGGTAAAACTAAAATGGCTAATTCCAGTCTGCTTAGATGACATGACTGCTTCGACTTTTCTTATCCAAAACTAATTTCTATGTTTTATTGAAAGGCTACCACAATTTAGACCAGCAAAGTTTTAGTTCAGCTGAAAGAAAGCCAGAAATAGGAAGTATTCTCCTCTTTGTCTTTCGCCCTGCAAAGTAATCTTTGCTAGTCTAAATGCAGTTATAATAACCAACGGCAATGAAAACGTATAACTGCTTCGTCATATGATTGCAGTTACTGAAAATTCAAACATTGCAAAAGCAACAAATATCTTATGTATGTAGGTGCGTGTGTAAATACTCATGGTGTAAAAAGTATAAAGTTGGCAGCATGACGACATTATCTACTTTTTTGTTGTAATTCTGCATTTGTCGTCTGTATGGTGGGAAAACAATTGGGACCTACGACGAACTGTGTAAATTCGCCTTGTGGCGCACAATTGGTTCGAACAAATAACAGCTGTAATAGTCAAAAAAGTTTTTTGACTGAAAAAACAATAAACATTGTAAAATTATGAAACAAAGAATTTTGCTGTTTTTGAATATGATTAAATTCTTTATGAATGTGAAAGCTTTTTTTCTTCTACGAAAAAGATTGCGACGTTCATGTACCTATATTTACTTCAATTAGAACTTCACATTTATCCATGTTTACAACTTATAATTTTTTTTTTTCATATACAGAGATCATAGCGTTACCGCATAAAGAAAATAGTTCCTTGTTAAAATTAAACATTAACAAAAATCATTAAAAAGAAATATTATATACAATAAATATGTTTATTTAACTAAAATAGGTATCATAAAACCAAGCAATTATTAAAGTAAATGTACTAATTTATTTGAAAACCAAAAAAAAAAAAACAAGGTAACTCTGTACTGATTTTTTCGTCGTTCGTCGGCGTAAAAATATAAATAAATCTCTCAGAGAATTAGTCACGAACAACGAATTTCGAAAATTTTCAAATGAATTCTATGCTAACCCTCGTACATAGTTAAACGCATTTGATACTTATGCAATACTGTCACAAAAAAATGATAAAAACTAAGTACGTACGCAGAAGAAACATACACCACAATAAACTACATACGCATTTAAAAATAAATATTGGGTTTTGTTCTAAAAACAGAAAAAAAAAAAATTATTGAAATATAAGGGGCAAATATACGAACATTTATAGATACATATCTACGTAATTATGCATATGTGTGTGTGAATACGTATGCATGGGAATACTTACATATGTATGTATGTATGAATTTGTGTGCAAATTCTGTCTACTTTAAATTGTGGGTTTTTATATTTACAACCGCTTGTACTTTGATTGTGTTGAGAGTAAACGAGCACGAGTTGATACTTATATACATTCTTACATACATACATACATACATACATACATATGTAGATATGTACATACATATGTATGTATGTAGCTTGTGCAGCTTTGAGAACGTATGTAGGTATGTATATTACATAAAAGTTTTGCTTGTACTTTTGCGTATTAGTGTTATTTTTTGCATTTACGTTTTGTAAATGATGCCATGGTGCAGCAACAAAATATCAATAAAGACATACATACATACATATGTACATGTTTAAGTTTGTTATTATGTATGTATGGTTTATCTATCCATATTCATACAATATGTGTTTGTAAATTAAAAAGCTTTTATACCTATTTCCTACTAACACAACTGCATATAGTAAATACCCAGCGAACATTGTTCACAACATGTCCGACGTCAAAATAGTCAGTCTGCTCATTGCACTATGTTTCAGACAAAAAATAGTTTTGGTCAAAGAAAGAGTTTCTCTAAGTCGTAGTTCATTTCCCGACTTTAGAGTTCATAGAGGATGGTTTCTTACAATATGTGCATTAGATGTGGAATAGCGATGCATATACATATATTCTTTATAACAGGATTTGAATACGCAGGACCTCCTATCAGGTTCTGAAAATAAAATATTGGATCGACTCCGATTAATTTTTTATTTTCAGCAGTTTTACCGAACATATTTACACCATAACTCCATTTCTTTAGGGAATTCCATTCAATGTTAAACACATTTCGAAATCGTGTAAAGTTGTGCCCCATAACTAATAAGGAGAACCTAGATGTGCGGCTTCCACATATTTTCTAAAATAAGGAATTATGTATGTCCATTTTTTAAGAAGCTTTCACAAAAATTTTACAGCCTAAGTCCCAAAACTACCAGCCTTGTCCTGAATATCTTCTCAAAACACACCTGCCCTTTATCACCAGCCTTAAGCAGGCTTCCATTACAAAAAGGGTAGTTTAACGGAATTTGTAAATTTGGGCACCACAGCAACAAGGATGCCCATTGATGAGTAAAATGTATCGATTAACTACATTTTCAATCAATCTCCCGATATTTATTTTAACATAAGTACATACCTGCTATATCCGTTCTTTAGAGGGGTACCGTAGAAAATGATTATTTTTTATAAACTTTCTAATGAATTAAGCTTAGAAGAACAGGTTCCTAGTGATTATGTACGTACGTATTTATCAATTTTTAGTGCGGCATTTCTATAATTTGTACTATTTTCGCGAAGTTAAGAGAAGTTGGCTGACTTCCAAAATGTCAATTGCTTTGTGTTTAAACAAAGCATCACATTTCATAACGCCGTAGTACAATAATTATACAATGTATACCATTTCAAAACGCCGCCACCAAGTATTTTTTACGCAGTAAGAAAAGAAACAAGGCATCGGTTTTATAGTTGTTGCATTGTTTCGAAACTATTCATATGTATGTATGTATGTGATTTAAATACAGTAGCAATACTGTATACAAACTTTGTATACGAACGTTTTGGAAGTCAGCCGTTGTCAAGCTTTTAGTCAATCTAATCGAATGATTTTAGCTCCCACGAACGTAAGTAACGTAAAAAGGTTTAGAAAAATTTATTTTGTTAGAAATTTTGCCTGCCAACCACTACAAATATGAATTGTGCGTCTTTTGTAGACTTTCTAAATGACTTCGTACCGAAATTATCAAAAGGCGTGCGTTGGGTAGACGCATCCATACATACATACATACATAGATAGGTATTGTAGAATAGCAAAAACTGATACGCAAAAATAAAAATATTGAGAGTCTAAATAAATACACATCCACAAACAAAAATACATATGTTGGAACATTCTTACTTTATTTTACATTATTATGAGTAACTTACTATGCCATTAATTAGAATGCTGAACAACATCATTATCATCTGCAGAAACTTCATTAGCTATTTATACACACACACATCCACATTTATTTAAGAATAATTCTCTCATTTTTGTTTAGTTTTTTTTATAGATATTATTGTACTCTTCAGCAAACATGAATACATACTTAGTTTTATGTTCCGTTTGTAATACTACTGGGTAGATTGTATACCTATTCTAGGTGTTTAATGATATGGAAATTGTTGTAACAATCTGAGTCTGTCTGATAGTGAAAAGTGATACGAGTCTCAGTCGCAACTGATTACAATATTTTTGAGAAAAAAATAAATTTACTCAATTTTTTTTTTATCTTTATAACAATGAAAACAGTCTAAGAGCTTTTCTTAAAATAAAAGTGGAAGGTCCTGAGACGCTAATTTTTTTTTTAGCAAAAATATATGATTCCGTTCTCGTATGTATTTTTGCAAAGTGGATAAAACTCACTAATATTACCAACACAAGAAATTTCAAAATTAAAGCATGAAATCGTTCCTTTAAATTTCACAATCCATATATACATACATACATACTAAGCTATAAAAATTTTCATACAAATCATTCCTCTCCACGGTAATGAAGTGTGTCTAAGATACGACACAGTCTTATGTAGCCCATTACTAACGTTTTATTCTATTTTCCCCCACTTAATTCCTATTCTTTATGTATGCATTTTTGTTTTGTTATTAAATGTGTGAGTTTGTTCACTCTTTAGTTTTCGTTCTTGTGACCGGCACCAATACTTTCAAACAAATTTTTTTCAGAAGTTGCTTTCTGTTTTTATTGCTGTTTGCTTTCTGCCTGACTTTGCTAACGCTATTATTGCTTTTCATTTCTGATGTTGTTGTTGTTGTAGTCTTTCTTGTTTGTGAATTACTATTGCAAAATGTCATATCTAGAAACTTTTTGTCTTACTTGGGCATAAATATGTATGTAAGTATTGGTACTTTTTACTTACAAACGGTAACAAATACACCCAAATTGTAAGGCAGAACGGTTTGACGACCTTGAAAACATTTTAAGAGACCAGAATTTGCTTGGGGAAATTCTTAGAATTTATCACTACATACATAAATATGTACATATATGGATGTATGTATGTATGTATGTATTTATATGTATGTATGTACATACATAGATTTTTAGATACATACTTACATATATGTATACTTACATACATACATATGTTCATGTACATATATTTTACTTATCTCTTTTATCAGATAAAATAGTTAATATTCTAAGCATCTTTTGCCACAATTATAAGAAGAAATTAAAAAAGTTTGAAGTCTGTTTAAAGATAAAATTGCAAAAAAAAAATTTTTCTTAAAGATTTCAAATTCATTTTAGTTTTCTCAGAATAGGGCAGCTAAATTTACAAAAAAAAAAAAACTTTAAGTAAGCATGTGGTATAATTTTTTTCTTTTCTTTCTTTATCCTGTTTCCTATTATATTTTTGTTTGTACCTACATACTTTGTTTCCTATCTCATGCCTGTTTAGCATTATGAGTCATAAAAAGTAAAAGGTTACAAACAAAACCAAACAAATAAACTTGTTGACTTTTTGCTTTTAATTCAAAAGCATTTGCACTATATTAAGACGAAAGCCTAAAAGTGTGCTTTACGTATGCAGGTATGAGTTGCAGTGTGGCCACATCCAAAAATATTTTGCAGTTAAATCGGCTTTAGAATAAAGCTAAAAAATTCCCAAAAAAATGCCATAATTAAAATTGTTTTATTTTTTGTTATTTTGTTTAATATGCTGAAGTACTTTTTAAGTATGTAAAATAGTAATAAAGATTTAATGAAGATGTCAAAAAAAATATGTTATTTATTTTTCATAATTCTTCACCATAAACACCTATTGCAGATCATTTCAATAAAACAATTTGAAAACATGACAGTAAAATATATATTGAACACAAAAGGACTTAAAACGATAAATTAAATAAACATATTTCAGTCTATATGTGTACAAATACATACATATGTACATACATACATATGTATGTATATACAAAAATGTTCTCAAACAAGAAGGTACCAATCAATTCAATATCACATATTTTTTTTTTTAAATAAGAAAACTTAAATTATTATAAAATTATTTATTATTTTTTCATTTTCTACAACACAACTTCTTTCAGAAATGTGTTGAATATTCTGTTTTATACGAAAAGTTCAATAGTCCACAACTCGAAAGCGTTGCTTTTTAAATTATTATTGCTTCAACAAAGCTAATTCCAATCAAAATTTTGCAAAGAGTTTAATGTTTTTTGGTAGTGATGTAGAAAAAATGTAAATATAGCGAATACCCGAATACTTTCCATGTTGCCGATTACAAAAATAGTTGAAAATAACTAAATAAATATGTTTTTGCATACTTTTTGCTTAATGTTGTTTTGAAAAATCTATTAAATATATTTTTATTGGAATGCATACTTTTTAGCATAGAAATAATGGCAATACTTAGTTACTCACATTATGAAAAAAATAGCAAGCAAAAACAAACAGAGATGCCACACATAAACAAAAATGACCTTAAAACGTTTAATAACTATTAATCTGATATTAATGTGTTACGAAGACGAATCAATTATAATGGTTTATTAGAATATAAACCTTTAATAACTATTATGGGATTTAAACATGAAATAAGACTTTTTTATGAATACGCTTGTTAACCTGTAGCAGCAATTTAATATTTCTTTATGACACATAAAAATTGTGATGCCAGATTTTAATTTTAATTCACTTTATTGCCGATGTTAAATAAATATTTGAATCAGCGTTGCCATTTTGGTGATTTTCGGGTATTTTTTGGTGCTTTTTTACTTAAGCAATACCCGAAATTTTGTTAAATACCCGTTTTTGAAAAGCGGGTATTTATAGGGCTTTTAACAATTTCTTACAGTGCTTTTCGGTGCGTTTTAAAGAATCAACATTTTTGGCACTGAACCATTTTCCTACTATTCTTTAAACACACCTAATACTTTATTAACCAACTGCGTATTATTTGCATCTATATTCTGATTAGTACTCGCAAACTGTTAAGAGTTTTACTTAATTACTTTTAATATTAGTACATATCCTTTGATTTGTTTGTTGTAAAAATTTAAGCAAGAAGGTGGCTTGGTTATTATGAAGCTGAACAGTTATTAAAAGTAAGTTTTTCATTGATGCTAAAGTTCATATGTGTTAAGGTTCATCATCTAACAATGGCTTATCTTTAGATCGAAAAACAAATACATAGAAAAGCTTGGGAAAATGATCCAGCTTTTAAAATGTGGCTTAGATAAACAAAAGATGAACTAAAAGCATATTTAATTTTTTTTAATTGTGAAATAAATGCACAATAAAGCGATTTACTCCGACAAAGTCACATAAATAGCCATGAAAAAGCAATAGATCTGTCTTTTGATCCACCAGACCCAAAACAAAATTAGGTTAGTGCTTTTGTACCAGAAATTTGTTTAATTTTTACCCTTTTTTACCCTATTTCCATGGGCTCACAGTGCTTTTGATGTTGCAAGAGTTGGCATCACTGATTTGAATGTGTTGAGGAATTTTTGGAATTCGTGGCCGCCTAAAGAACAGTGTCATATTAGCCCATCTCATTCTACAAAAAAATGGTACGTGGGAGAGAAAAATCTGAAAACGGTTTGAATTTAGTGCATTAAAGTTCCTATATTCCACTTAGTTTTATTTAATGTATTATTTTCATTGCACATCAGTGTAATCTGAGAACGGGAAATTCTACATGCTGCAAAAAAATAAACATTATATAAATAAGCAAAAGAGCTTTATCGAATGCGTCTAACATAGATTATTATTTTGCCATAATAACTTTTACTCTAAAAACTGTTGGCACATGTAAATCCCATAACACTGTATATTATTTAACAAGTTATATCACCATTAAGATTAAGAAATAAATAAACCCATGTTTTTTCGTTAAAAGATTGTCATTCAAATAAATTCAACTTGATCTATTACTCACTTTGTTTATAATTTTAAAGAAACCAGATTTTGAGGCAAAAATGTAGAAAACTTAAATATTTCTTTTATTTCTGTTATAGTTTTTGTCAATTAAAAAACACAAAATTGGTTAACTTTTACTTTCAGTTAAATAAAATAAAAAAAAAGAATATTAAACACAAAAAATAGTGTCAAGATTTTTTAATACCTCAACAATATAAAAATTATAACAATAATTGCAACAAGTTTTATTTATTCATTACATGTGTAACCAAAAATAAAAACTGAAAAGTAAATTTTTAAAATTAATTTGTGCAGACATTTTAAAAGAAAAAAAATTGTGAAATTTTTTATAGCTAACAGGTAGTTGTTTTGTTTAATGATACTTCAAAATACATAATATTTTCCATTGTAGACCAAATTTGTTGTTGTTTTTATTATATGTATGTTCCCCAATTTTCACATTTCCAACATGGGTATGGAAATTCCTCATATGCCTGCCGCTGCCGCACCTTCATTTATTAGCATTAACCAAATTTTATTTGGAATATTTTTTGATTTGTTTATTTTGTTACTAGAACCTTTAGTATTGCAAACACTTAAAGCATCAAGTCTGAGCTTGGTGGCTCTACAATTTCATGTGATCGAATAAAACCGTTCATAGCAAACATAAATAGGATAGATAAGTTTAGCTGATAACGCTGCAGTGTTCACCCTGCTACGAGTTTGAGTAAATAAATAAATAATTGTAAATTGTTAGACTTTTCACGCGGCTTAAGATTAGAAAATTGGGCTGTGCCCCACCTATTTAAAGTAAATATTCTTTTGATTACCCGATTTTTAAGAAACTTAAGACATTGTCAGATATCATTTTGATCTCTATGATTTTTACTATTTTGATATAAAGAAACATTAAAGCTACGTTCACATATATCAAATATTTTTCGACAAAACGTAGATAACCAAGAAAGAAACTAATAATTCATTTTCTGTAATTACAATATTTTTTTAATTATGGGTTCGCATTTTTTAAAAAGCGTTTAAAAATACTTTTTTGTAGAAAAATTAATTTTATTTTGTAGTACAAAAATCAAGTTAAATGACACTTTCACTAACCAGAACTAGTGGTTACGTTTTTTGGACAAATATTTGATAAATGTGAACGAAAAAAAAATTAAAAGGAAACTTAGTCCACAAAAAAGAGTTGTTATTCAATTAATATAGTAAATGTTATAATTTAAATTAAAAATAAATAATTTCATTAAATTAATTAATAATTTCATTAAATTAATGAATAATTTCATTGAACTAATAAATAATTTCATTAAATAAATGAAATACTTTCAATGAATGATGGTGGCAACACAAACTCGTTAACGAAACGATCTGATAAAGCTTAGGGTCGGCAGATCAGCCGTTTTAAACTTCTCTTAAAAAAATTTTGAAATTAATGGGTGCGTTCAGCAGACACAATTAGCTACACAACTGTCGTTCAACAATCTGCGGACAGTTTTGATTACTGAGCGACGAGCGAACATGTTGAGTGAGCTCTCACTATTTTTCATCAAATTATGATAATTCAGTAAGATTGACTTTTTAATCAAATTTCATAATATATTTTTTAATTTTAATTCAATTTTATTCACAATTAAAAATTATGAAATTTTAAATTTTATTTATTTACCATAACTACTGATGAGTTGGTATGGCTACCAACGAAATATATATAAATGTAAAAATTTTGTAATTATGAAATTTTTTTACAAAATAAAATTCAATAATTTTTATTGAAAAGTAAAATTTTTGGAATTTTTTGACAAAAAAGTGATCATCGTTGCCTTAATATATAGAGGGCTCATAATTTGGTTCAAATCGTGTATTTATCATATTTCGATAAGTAACCCTGAAATGATCGATATGAATTACCAAAATAGCGCGAATTCAAAAACGCGAACGCGAATTCAGTTGGGGCCTCTGCATATTACGGTAACGATAATTATCTATATTGTTCTTATAGAAACAAAGTTTGTATTACCGCCAGTAGGCTGCAGGAAAACATAACATAAAAATTAAACCAGACCATAACTGATGTAAACAATGACAATGCCCAAAAATTTGAATGCATTCACCCAAAAACATTCAGCATGAAACATAAATTTGACCTCATGCAATCATTAGAGTAGAGTACGTTTTGTTAAGAGGTGCATTTGCCTGTGTGTCTGTATATGTGTGTTTTAGTTATTCTTACTCGTATAACTGAATGTTTGTATGTGTAAATGCAACAGTTTAGTTTAATAAAAAATAAATAACAAGAAAAAAAAGTCAATCATTTACAAGTACAATTCATGGGAATATTGGCCTCATTTTGCAGCATGACAACAATCATGATACATTTGGTCGTATTGTTTTGTTCTCTTACTTGGGCGTTGTTGTTGTTGTTTCGGTATACATTGCAGTTGTTGTGGCTATTTTTTATAAACAATATCTACCACAAAATACCTTTATTGATGATAAAGCTTTATTGTTTTGATTTAAGAATATTAAATATTATTTTATGAATGTCTAATGTTGATGATGTAAATAATCTTGCTACGTTAGAGTTCCTCAAACGTTGTAGGTGTTGGTTATACAAATAATAAATTTGTTTTAGGGATTACGATACTAAATAGTGTACCTTAACAGGTTATGATTTTTTACAATCTTATAAAATTTTTTTTGAAGAAACACAAACTGCGAAGCGATTAGTTTGTCTGCAGGATCTTAGGCCTGAATCGAACCGGCATCTTCTGCACCAAGAGGCTGGCATTGTTATGTATCAGCCACAACGGTATTTAAGACTTTTTTAATTTTATAAGTTCTTCAATACGATTTTTTCAATTCAATTCAAACACGAAGGATAATTATTTGCACTAATGCTATGAAAACCCGATGACACCATAGAAATTCATTTAAACTAAATTTTAATAAAAGTCTAGGAGTTAAAACGTTAAAAGTTTCTAAATTTAAAAATTTATTGACTTAGCAAGTACAACGTGATTCTTTTTCCCTTAAAATAGTTTTCGTTATGTACATTAATTGTAATTTTTTTAAATTACTACGAACTGTTTATTATTAAAGTTCGTAAACGTTTATAATCAGAGAAATATTAGGTAGACATTGTTAACATATTTCGAGCAACAAAGTAAAAATTTTATATTTACACATCCCTTTCAAACGTTTTTTTTTTTCGGTAAAATGCTTTTTCATTACTTGTTAGGTAGCTTCGGCGAACGTCATTATATACTCTATTTATACAAATTACAAATACAAATAGAATACGCGACTTATATCTACTGGATGCTAGCTGGGGAATTTTTATTTTTTTTGTTTTTATCTGTTATTATATATTAAACATTACAGTGCTGCCTGCATTGTAGGATATAATTCGCTGGCAGCACTGTAATGTTTATTATAACAATAACAAATTTGGCCAAAATATTAATTTTGTAGTTCTTTTGGATTGCACACATTTTTTTGTTTTGCTTTTAGTAATACGATTGCAATGCCAAATAAAAAAAGTATGACTAAGATTTTAAATATTTAGTATTGCTGGGAATGCTGTTGAATTAAATTATTATTTTTTTTTTCGACCAACGGTTTATTTTTGGTATTTATTTTATGAATTTTGAAAGGATTTTTTTAATTTATTTTATTTTTTATTAAATGTTTTTGCTTAATATATTCAATGTACAAACGATTGATCTGTAAGTTTTAACGAACTTATAAAATTCTTTATTACCACAAATAAATAAAGTAGAGACAAAAGAGACTTTTAAATTTAATTAAAATTAGTAGCGCATATTTGAATTACATTTTTCTGTTAGACAAACAAACACAAAAATTTTGTATTGAAAATCTTATTAAAATAAATTACAAACAATTTATTTATTTGTTATGGGTTATCTAAACTATGTATATGCCGCATTTCATTGCTTGCTAAATAACAACTCATCTGTAGATCTTTACCACCATGCTGGGAAAGTTTTTAAACTCATTAGCTTATACGAGTATACAAACTTTTATGCAATAACCGAGAATTACTAAAGTAAAACCACAATAGTTAATAAAACGTATAAATAAAATTATTTTTGTTGAATAAGAATCTGATTATTTTTCCTACAACCTTTTTATTAGGATCAGTACGCAGGGAATGACCTCTACTTGTGTACTGCATGGTGCCGGAACTAGAAAAATTGGTTGTGGGAAGAAGGATATAAAGGCGACTGGAAGGAAAGACGGATGTGCTCTTAATGAATAGCGTGTTGTACGTAAAAAATGTCGGGTTTCGGGAACAAGTTCCCTGATTTCAATAGAACACATACCGCTATAGTAACGATAGAACAGTGAAACATATCCCACATTGCGACTACACTCCAGTGAACCAATCAGGAGATGGCTACGTAACTCCCCTAACCTCACCTGTACGCGTTCGAGTAACTTCAAAATATACTTTGAAGCACCGGCTCATACATGTGAGTTGTATTATCTAAATGAGAAGTCAACAAATATATATAAAAATTCTAATAAATAGTTCAAGGTTGCCCAAAATGTTGAAGTTTTCAGCATTTTCCCTATTTTCTTTAGAACTAGTTAAAAAGTTCATTGCCAAACTTATGTACATATATGTATGTATGTATATGAAATTTCCTCCTCCTCATTTGAAATGCTTATTTATATTTTGTTCAAAATATTTCGATTGAAAAATATTTTCGTATCTCTTTCAAATTGAAATTAAAACACTTTATAAGTTTTTATTTCTACTCAAGTAGTTTTTTAAATTTGATTTAAAAATATTTTCAAATTATTATCTTTTAACACCCACAACTCTTTCTAATGCGCTTTATTTGCGCCAAATCGAACTAAGCCACAAAATGAGAAAAATGCTTAACGAACAACTGGATTTAACTTAAAAACTTTGCAACAAATCGTGACAATTTTTCAATCCAAAAATAAAATATATAGTGTTAAATGATAAATTTTATCTATAATTTTTTTTTAGGCTTTTTTTTCTAGTGATCTTATTTTGAGTTGCACAATATTGACCAAAACTAAATGAAAAAAATATTCACCAAAAAATTTAAAAAATCACATCCAGAATAAAGCAATTGCAAAATTTATGTCTAAACGAACGACTGATTGAATGTAAAAATGAGAAAAAAAAAGACTTTTACAATTCGTAACAAAAACAAAAAGGGAAAAAATATAGAGAAGGCCATTTGATGGTCGGCTTGTATGTGGTACACAATTGTTGTAAATGTTATTGTGTGTGTGCGTATGACTAATATAGTTAAGCTATTTTAAGCACTGACTATGTAAATATTTATGTGCTTAAGCCTTAAGTTGCAAAATTTTTCAAAGGAATTTTCAAGTTACAAGGAACACTTTTCGTTTCACAAACTACAAAACACACAAATCGATTGTTTAGACCCGACAAAACAACACCAACCATTTAAAGTTTATTTTATATGATTGTATTAACTGCTGCCGATAGTTACATCTGTACGTACATATCTACTATATCTGCAATAGTATTAAGCATGACTAAAACTGTATGTAAAATATGTATCCATTGCATATTCTGCATTCAATATGACCATTTGCCACATTCTACCACTAACCACTAAATATTTGTATGTCTATCGAAAAGGTATTAGATCAACTAAAATATGAAGTATAAATGAAGTTGAGCTGGTCGTTAAAGTATGTACTTGTACTACTACCATCAATAAATGCTTATTTACACGGATTACAATTTAGACGTTATAAGCTGCACTATTTCCTAGAGGTTATAAGACGGATAAAGTACTTTTAGATAGAATTGTTTTGTAAAGTTATGAAATGTATTCAAAATTTTTTAAATTTTTTTTATGTACTCGTATATGTATACTGTGGGATAATTTACTTTGTTATAAGTGTTATAGATTGTATATATAAATATTGTTGGTAGTTTCCACATAAACATGTTGGCCGAAGTCGTTAAAAAAGTTCACTACAAAACAAACTTTGATTTGACACCTGAGTTCGATCCCTGGCCAGGCGACAGAAGAAAAAACTGCAATACTATTTTTTTAGACGGAAGCGAAATATGAGCAAACACACTCAAGAATAAGTGCAGAGTGAAAAAACTTTTCGCTGTGCAAAGAACAGCAGCAGTAAGGGTCACTTTAGCATACCGAACAGTATGCGCATTAGCAGTCCTTCTAATCTCGGGAATGAAGCCCATAGACTTACAAGTAGCGAAACGGATGGACATTTTCAACATAAAATTAATTAACCCACCTACCAGCGGAAGAAATAGAAGCCATTAAATTGCAAAACACACAGAAATGGCAAACACGTTGCAGTTACGGAAGATGGACTTTCAAAATCATCCCCTACATCTCGAAATGAACGGAACGGAAAAATGGAGAAGTCAACTATTACGTAACACAGATGTTATCTGTACATGGTTATTTCAGAAAATACCATTACAAAATGGGGAAATGCAATAACTCTTTCTGTAAAAAAACGATGTAAATGACACCTTTGATGATGCTGAACACACGTTCTTCAGTTGTTGCCATTAGGTCGATAGTCGCAGACAACTAGAAACCCGAACAGGGGAATTAACCATGAGAAATATCGTTGAGAAGATGAGAAGCAGCGATGAAAATTAGAGGGCAATCTGCAATACATTGTACAACTTCTTCACTTCAAAAAGTGGGACCTTGATGCATTGTAAAAAGTATTGAAACGTAAATTAAAATTTAAAAATGCAGGTGATTTAGCCGTAGCCAACAAGGTGCACTTAACAAACAGCAGGATCCACCTGATAGTAGCGGTGCCCAGGTAAGCAACATATCCTAGGAGAGATAAGTTGGTTTTTAGCCGGTAAACGTTAAGCAGAGCCCGGCATAAGGTGCATCATGCGTAATGAATTTTCCCAACCTTAAACCACAAAAAAAAATCCCTAGCCAGGGCAGATCAATCAACATCATTCTATTTCTTGTTGTTGGACTGTTTCAAGTGATGAAGGCATATCACTGGTCACTAAAAACTGTTCCGGCACAGATTGATACACTTCAAAGGCTAATGAACACCACAGTGCACTCCTTCGTTAGTTAGCAGAACCGTCGCCGAAGTAAAATAATTAATAAAATGCATGCTCATGCAGCTAAAGAAAGGTTAATGCGTCTATTTATCACCAGAGGCGCGCAAGAGCAGAGTTGAAAAAGAATTAAAACTTCTACAAATTCAACATTTATCTTCTCTACCCCATCTCTTTCCTTAAGTTCTGAAAATATGCATAACCTAACTAGGGGTCATACCAGAGTTCTGGTCATACACCAAAAAAAAAAAATGTTTGCATAAAAATTACCAACAACATTTATAGGACTTACAACAACTTATAAATTGGTTCTATCTACATATCTAACAGTGCACTATGGGGAATTTTGCCAAATAAATGGTAATAAATCTGGAAATTCTAAACTACTGATTTGGACGAAAATTTAAACAGTTTTATAGGAGGAGTCAAGCTTTATAAAGCACATCTTAGTGACCTCTTGTGTTAGAACGAGAGGACCACTACAGAATGCTAAAGTACTGACTACGTGGGAGTCAAAAACATTTCTGAGCCTTGTAAATTTTTTAATGTCATCTGATTTTAAAAAAAATATAATGATTTAACATGTATCAACCTGTTTAAAATACTACTCTGTTTTCTTTAACTTTTATTAGTATTTTTTTCTTTTGTACAGTGTCAGTTGCTCACATGAATTAAAGACATATAGAAGTAAAATTATTTTTCATTTTTTAAAATTAATTATAATTTGTTTCTACCATTCCGGAATTATAATCTTAAATTTTTATGTTTAATACAACCATCCTTGATACATGTAACTCCATAACTTTCATGGTTTAAGAATTATTTGAACTAATTCTTGTATGATATTTCAAGTTCTGAATTGAATAAATAAGACTTAAATTTTTAAAAAACTCCACCCGAATACTGCCGAAGATCATGAAATACACATACACATACACATACACGAAATCATTGTTCCGTTCTGCCGTGTAACTTATGGTTTAAATTAATGTTTGCTCTTAATAATTGAAAATTGTCTTATACCCAAACAGTGTCCCAACACAACAAAGTTTTTGATCGTGTATTTATGAGCTGCTTATTTGGCCATTGGGGTGCAAAACTGTTTTACTCCATTTCATGTACAACGACTCTAGTACTTTTTTCAGACTTTAAGGTAGAATTAATCTTAAAAAGAAAATGTTGATTAAAATCCTCGTACTTGCTGTTTAGACGCTGGTCATATTTAAAAACATGTTGTATGCAGCAAATATGTGTTTGTTTTTGGTTTTTCTAATTTTAATGTGTTTCTTATGATTTGCTTTTAAATCAACATACCAGAAGAACAAAAAAAAAAATATTTTTATTTTTCGTTATTTATTTTCAGTTTGTTTCTGTGTCAGCTGAAAATTTTATTTGATTTGGGTGAGAGGCCTTTAAAATCGTGCCATTAAATATTGTCGTCGTTTTAATGTTTCTGCTTTTTGTCTGAACCATACCCTGCGGTGTGTAATTAATCTCTATTTACGACATCCTTATAAAAAATATCGTGATTAAGTATTTCTTGGTTGTAAATTAAATAAGAAAATTAAAAAAAGTAAAATAAAAAACTTTAACAAGTTCCTTTCTAGTGGGTTTATGTTTTGTTTTCAAGCATTTTATTTGATGCAGTTTTTGAGATGACATATTTTGTGAGAATGGAATTATCATTCCATGTCTTAAGGGACTTTTCTAGTAAATTAGCAGCTTTGAAGAAAGTTGCTTACGGCTCTTTGTGACGCGTTTCTGCGCTAACTGGAGTGTAGCTGTGCTATCTGTCGATGATCAATTGTTACAGAACATCGAAATTGTTGCAAAGTAAATTTAATGTTTTTTAGTTGATCAATAAAAAAGAGTATTTTTTCCTAATTTTTAAGTAACTAAACTTTCGACACTCATTTGCTTTTAGTTGAATAGAGATTGTAACCATATTTATCCAAATATGCAGTATGATTACAATAAAGTCAACGAAAATCTGTTTTTAATTAAAGGGAGTGACCCACTACATTTAAATTCTTTAGTTAAAAAGTTGTAAGCACCAAAAACAGACACAACAACGTTGACCTTTTATAAATCATTGAAAATCAAAATATTTCAAATAAACAAAATTAAACTTTTTTGCAAGCTATTTTCATTTTCTGACGATTTATTTTTGAAATAATATAAAAAAGCCACACCTTCCAAGCGTTCAAAGTAAAAACATCTAAAAAAGTAAATAATTGCGAAAAATTATATTTTAAAGGAAAAAGCGAAAAGTCAGTAATAAAGAAACAACACTGATGAGCAGAACTATTTTCACAAAAATGAATCATACTACCAGTGCACAGAAAAATAAATTAAAAACAACAACCAATGAGGAAAAACCAAGATTCAATTGAAATTTATTGAAAATATTTAAAATTTAATAGAAACATTTAAAAAAATCAATAAATTTTGTCAAAACAATTTCGGATATTCCGAAGAACTAATTGTAATGTGAACACGTTTGAAATGTTAATTGAAAACAAAATCCACACAAAAACATAAATGTAAAAATAAGGCCAAGTTGGTATCCAAAAAGTTTCGGCCGTAAAAAGTACTGAGATCAAAATAAGGACCAAGTTCTTGATAGGTGCAATTCCATCTTATTTCTAGGCAACCTGTAAGTTTGCAAAATTTGTTTGCCTTTCTAATATGGGAAAGAATTCTTGGAAAAAAGTGTTAAGTAATAAAAGTAATTTTTAAAATAGAACCGAAAAATACAGATATCTATGTGACGCACTGCCCACTTTTATAATCATAAATTTTATTACCAACCGGAACATAGTTTGTGTGTAAAGTTGCTTAGGAATCTGTTAATTCGTTTGAAAAAGGCTATGGGAGGGGCGTTGTCCATTCTTTAATTTAAAATATTTTTTTCTTCAGCAACTTAATGTACTTTCAAAAGTATTAAAAGAAGTTGAAAAACAACATTTCCCCATTGTATTAAACATAATTTTATGTTGATCACAATAAAGTTTCAGAAGTGTTTGAAAAAGAACATTTACTTTGTATCGGTGTGACACTGCCTACTTTTAAATTATATTGGCAACCGAATTTTCTGCCAACCGAATTGTGGAGGTTACACCAACTATCATAGAATTCGGTTGTTAGAACTACAATTTTCGTGTAGTACCACTCAATATTTAGTTGTGGCCATTAACCTAATAGTTGCGACAGCCGATAAATTTTTTACCTCCATGGAATTTTAAATGGAAGCTAATAGGGATTATTTACGCTCATTTTTATCCTGGAACACAATTGAATTGATATTTTTAATACTTACTTAGCTAAATTAAATTGTTTCACTTATTCATTTGAATTTAAAATGTTTTTTGTCCATTATTTGTATTGAACAGAGAACTCAAATGATTGAAACACATTGCCTTATACAACTAAGTCAAATTTGTATTTTAAAACCGATACATATGGAGTAAGTAGTTGTTTTAATACAATCGGTTATGACAAAAGAATAATCGGTTAGGAGTATCAACGAAACCATATTCATTGCCAATTATTCAGTTGTGCTCACCATGTTGGCATTTAGTAGTAGTAGCAAAATAATGCATTTGTTTCAATTTAAAAATTGTCACAACCATCTGTTGAATACAATTTTGGTTTATGATTATGATCAGGGAATGTTGGTTGGATCCGTAGAATATTGGAAGCGGTAACTGATTTATATTCTATGCAACTGATATTCTATTGACAAAAGCGATTTCCAACCAATCTTTTTTCAGGGTGTAGTGGTAAGTTTTTTATACCCACCCACAACCGTTTGTGTAAATTGTTTTTGCTAGCAAAGCTCATATTAAGCTTTTTTAATTAATTTATTTTACTGATAATCCTAAAAGTATGCCTGGTCTTTATACTTTACTACAAATAAATTTAGTTGAAAAAGTCATTGTCAATTGAATTTTGAATTTTAAAATTGATTTGATTACAAGCAAAATTTAAATATTCTTAAGACTCAATTTTCGTTCAGAATTAAGTTCTGTGATATGGGTGATATTTTCTCTCACTCTCATATATTCTCACTATGAATTTCATGCTTGAAATTTTATTTTTTTGGTCTACAAGAGTTTAAAAATAATTAATCCAATCGACAAAATCAAAAATTCACGACTGAAAAAATTCTCGCAAACAAGTCAGAACGGATTAAGACGCCTGATAATGAAATTTTATTATACATACTCTGTTAATTTAAACTGATCTCATAAAGTCCAGTTTTGTGGGATATTTTAGCGCTAATTTTGAATATGTAAGAAATTAACCCTTAAATGGATATTAAGTTTCAACTTATTAGTTCCTTACTTGTGCTAATAAAAGGGAGTTTTGTCGCTCTCTTTTTGTGGAAAGACACAAGAGCCGGAAAAGAGTTAGATGAATAAAAATATTCATCAAACAAATTAATCGGAGGGTCTTACATAGAAAATCTTAAAGAGCTTTAACTTCCGCTAAAGTAAGTCCAAGATTGAGTTTCAAAAATGCTAATAATTCTCAACTAAGATCAGTATTTAGAATAGTGATACTTTGAAAATATATTAATTTTGTTTTACTGTGTTTTTAGAAAAGTTCCAAAAGTAGGCTATTACTACTCTGTGAAGTAAGGTGACTTCACAGTATCCGTGTGACTGAAATCATTGATTAATCTGTAAGCTTAATTCCATTGAATTTGGCATGATTGATTACCATGCAAATTGTTTTAATTTTTTTATGTTGGGTAGTGTAGTTTAATAATTATAATATTATTCTGTTTTTGCATAAAAATTGTAAATTCAACCTGCCATTATTTAAAATGAAATCATAAATTTATCAGTTGCTGTTCAATATTCCAAAAACAATATTCGCAAAAGATTTTATACGATTTATATATTTAAAAAAAAAAAATGAAATAAAAACTAAAAAAAATTTTCAAAAAAGACACCAGCGATATTTTTCATAGATAAATAAATCAATAAAAATGTTTTTATGTGGTTTTGGCACGACAAATATCGTTTCTTTGTTGCGCTGGAAAGATGTTGCAATTGTTTTCATTTTGTTGCGGTTGAGGCTACAAGGTGTAAGGTCAGATTATTATTGTTGTTTTGTTTTTGCCGTTTTATCTATTGGCACGAGTCAATCAATGAAAACTATTGAAAAGTATTTAAAAGCAAATAGTATGTAGAAAAAAGAATAAAAAAAAAAAAAAAATCAAATACCAAAACTTTGTTGTTTGCCATCTCCCCTTTTGATAACCACCAACACTATTGTATCAATTGTATTGAATCAACTGTATTGTAGTGTAGTTATTGTTTTCACTATGATTGAATGATTTATTATGAACAATCATGTCATCATCAATCGAAGATCATTTCAAATATAATTTGTCACTAGTATTTTATGATGGCACCATTTAACTTTTCCAATAAATTGTTTTTTCGTCATCCGATAATTTAAAGGGAGTGTTTTAAAATATTTACTTTGACAAATTAAATGCCAATGATTTCTTAGCGAATTGTTTTTTAAAGTAATAAATATGATCAACTTTAAGATTTTAGCATAATGTGTATGTCAATCAGATGAAGAAATGAAACATTTAAAGTTATTAGACATGTTAACCTAAAAATAATGCAAATTAATTATCAACCAGTGGGTTCATGACACAAATAGTCAAGACACACATGTGATGCAATAGAAGTGCAAGAATTATGGCTTTAAAAGTAGAGCTGTGTAAAACACCTTCAAACGCTCGTTTTTGACACAAACCAATGATCAAACCCATGTATTTTAAATGGGTTTGATCATTGGTTTGTGTCAAAAACGAGCGTTTGAAGGTGTTTTACACAGCTCTATTTAAAAGAAATGTGGATATGGTGAGTGTATCCACTAACTTAAAAGGAGTGAAATAAATATTTGAAGGTAAAAAAAAAAATCCATGAAATTAAATAACACTTAATACACGAAGGCAATTAAATAACAACACTTCCCTTTCGAATCGATTTGCATAAAATGAAACTGGACTAAAAATGAAATGGACAAGGAGTACAAAAAACACAAACTTACTGCACCATAATCATTTTAGGCGTTACTCTAAAGTGGGCGTTTTAAAATCACTCACCTTCCAGCTTAAAATGCTAAAAATAAGCAAAAAAAAAAAAAAAAATAAAAGAACCACGAGAGGCAGAGTTGAACACAATAAAAATTACCAATTTTGTTTTCTATCATTAAACAAAAGCATATATTGGAATTGTATCCACCAACTCTTTGGTGCACATAATTGCAACAGTTTTTTCCCTCTGTTTTTTTATTGTTTGAGTGGTCAGTAGGAAAAAAATTTTTATGCTTTTTATTTTTATAGTCTTTTCTGTACAAGGAAACTATTATGGAACAAAAGAAAAGTAAAAGTAATAATAGGGTTGCGGTAGCATAAGTAGAGTACGTCTTTTTTTTTTGTTGTTGTATGACAGAAGTGTGTAAGAGGGTATAATACAGCCTATACAGGTTACCTACACCCGCCAGCAAGGTTTTTGTTAGAAGCTGAACGTCAAAGAATTTTCATGAATTTTTTTAGTTCAAAAATAATCAAAATCTTTTCAAGAATTTTAATTTAAAATTTTTAAGTTTTTATTACAGATTTTAATTAATAATCATACTTAAAGTTTATCATTCGTTTTTCGATTCTTTTGTTTTACTAACACATGGTTCTGCCACCCATAACAGTGGTATTCAATGCAATATGTTATAAGACCAATTTAGCTGTTATTTCATATTCGATAATTAGTTAGAAAAAGAAAAGCAGCAAGTAATTGAGGCAAAACTTTGTTAAAAATCGTCTAATATAAAAAAAATTTGCCCAGAGATAGTTTTCGATGTGGAGAATAAACTTAAAAATATCTTATCTCGACTTAAGCTCTTTATTTGTTTGCCTAAAGATTTAATGACTCTATTTCAAATGCTTTATCTATTAAAATAAAAAGTTCTTAAACTATCATGAACCCGTTCTGGATCTGATTGCTTAAACAATACCGTCATTTAACGCTTAAATCACTTTAGTTCGACTTATACGGCTGTAAGCGTTTTAAAGTAATTGAGGATATTATACACTTCCAAACACTAGCTATCCTCTTCATAACATTTATCAAAGTTTTATAAGAGGTTTATGAAAGATATGTATGTACTCGTATATGATATAGAAATCTACCACATTTGATTATTAAGTGCTTGTTCGCCGATATCGAAGAAGTTCTTTCTTTCGAGCAATTACATTTGAAACCAAAACAAAATTTTTTAAACAGGCAGTTAGTTTGAATAAGATCCTAAATATACTTACAAGTAAAATAAATGGAAAATAATAAACATTTCGATTTTAGTATTTATTTATTTGCGGAAATTTAGTTTTTAAAGTTCAATACAGAAAGTATGCGTTTATGTTTTTATTGAACTGCATCTAACAAATAAATTGCACTTTTCAAATAAAAACATTAAGTTAACAGCCTGACAACAGACAGAAAAACCTCTGCATATATGCTTTTTAATGTGGCCAATGTCAACGCATAAATATATAAAATTGCAGAGAAACATGGTCAGGAGCGTTGCAGTAGCTTCCAACAAAAACCGATAAAATAAAATTAAATTGAAGGCTTTAATTATTTGCGTCAACGTATATTCACATTAAACGTAAGGCCATTTTTAAGCAACTTCTCTCCTTGTGTAGATACCGTTTTTTGTTCAGCAAATTCAGCAAAGTAGTATAAATGATCAACTATGTAGCAAATCTTTAAATATATCTGCTATGACCAAAAACTAAATTACAGCCCACCACTCTGCCTTTTAAATTGCCATTTTTTCCTGCTGATAAAATAATTTTCTGGTTAGTTTGCAAACCAATCAACAAGGCAAAAAAATGGCTTGAAATTCTACTCGTCACTATACTTTTCACTTTTCAAAAAAACAACAATTTCATTCATATGCACGAACTTGTACAACAAAAACTTCCGTATTTAAAAATACAGTCATACAAAAGCAAACAAATATACACAAAAAAAAAACCAACAAACAACTGTAAAATATGTTCACCGCTCACAAAAAAAAAAAAAAAATCCTGTTGAACATTCAATAAATTTTTGTTGCTGTGTTTGTTTTAGCCACATAAATTTGCAAAAAAGTTAATTGATGCAGCGAGCGACCTTGAAAACAACTCCCATAATCGATTTACGAGTACTTTCAAATTGAAAGCCTGTTTCAAAAAGTATTGTTTAAAAATGGTTGTAAAGGAGCATATGGAAATTGAAAATTGAGAATGAAATATATAATACATAATAATCAATCTAACAGATACAATTATTATGAAATATTTAAATGTATAAATGTTTTATATTTTATTTATTTGTTGCGGGTTAGCATAAATACTTGAGTACATGCTCAAATAAATGTAAAAATTTTGTAAATGTATAAATGTTTGTATGTAAGTAGATTAAATCCGGTTTCAATTGTTTACAAGCTGTAGGCGTTGCTGATAGATTCTTAATGCTTTACAATTTTGGTTTAATTCCTTTTAACAAACAATTATTGGCAATATTTTTTATGAACAAACAAACATATTTTCTATTTATTTCCATAAAATGTAATTAAAGTTTTTAAATAAATTTACTAATACATGATCGTATAATGCAAATTTGCATGCAATAAATAATACATATGTGGACTTAATTTACACTAAATTTATTATTTTTTATTAATTTAAAGTAGCATTAAAATTACTGCTAAAATATTATATAAAAATTACGATGTTGGAACTTAGAATTCAAAAATTTTATTATGAAGAAAAAGAGGAATTCAATTAGACTGGCAGATAGATTATGATTTCGAGTTTGCTACGCCCTCTTATAAGTGTGGCTTGTTAATTTATACCACTTATGAAGGTGCATACTAATAAGCAGGGGAACCAGAAATATGTTTTCTAAAACGTGTTTTACGGTTTTTTTTTCGCATTAAATATGCAACAATAAATTTATATATATGTATGTTCTTAAAATTACAATATCATTGCTCTCAGAAGACCATACCAATTATTTCGTTATTAGTTTTCATAGCATTAATTTCTAAAGCACGAAGTATAAGGTTTTCCAATAGGGAATATATGATTTTTAAGTGACGTTTCGGCCATTTGTAATATGTCATGATCTGTCATTTGTTTATAATTATATTCAATAGTGTTTACAATTTCATCATGGAGAGATATACGCAGGAACAACGTTGCTGATTTTGCCTTGGAACAACTTGAAAACGATAACGATTTTTTTCTGATTGGTGCGGTAAATAAACAAAACTGTCGATTCTGGTGCGAAAAAAATGCACAAATTATACATGAAAAACCATTACATTCACCTAAGTGGACAGTTTGGTGTTGTTTTTGTCCGGTAGAATCATCGGTCCGTACTTCTTTCGAAATGAAGCTGGTAACACCGTTACTGTCAATGGAGAGCGGTATAGATCGATGATAATCAACCTTTTATGGCTGAAATTGGAAGAAGTTGATCTTGACAACATTTGGTCTCAACAAAACGGGGCTACGTGCCACACAGCAAATGCAACAATTGCATTATTGCGAGAAAATTTTGATTCGATTATTTTAAGAAATTGTGATATTGGATGGCCTCCATCCAAGAAGTTGTGATTTAATACCATCAGATTATTTCTTGTGGGGTTATTTGAAGTCATTGGTCTTTCGAAATAAACCAGACTTTCTTCTAGCTTTACAAGTCCATATTGAACGTGCCATTCATGACATACGACTTGATTTAGTGGGAAAGTGCTCGAAAATTGGGTTCATCGAATGTATAATTAATATAAGGTACTTGATATATATAAGTTAATAATAAAATATAAAAGGTGGAAGATAAAAAAAATAGATTAATAATAACAGATATATTTTGAAATCTTTTGATCCCAATAGTTTTTGTTTTGTAAAATTGGCTATTAACATTTAAAAAACTTAAAAACAAATAACTTTAATATGCGTAGTCGGAAATATGCAAAATTAAGCTGTAAAAAGAACAAAAATGTGCACTAAAAAATTTATGCCAAAGTTCTTAAAAATTTTCTGAAATGTTTAAATATTTAATTTGTGTCGAAATTTATGGCACAGTAAAAAGCATGCAACTGCATCTTTGCGGTTTCAACTATTTAATAAACTTTATAAACGGAAATAGAATACGAGAAATTTTCGTGTAATTTCTAATATCAAATTTGAAAGTTAAATTAAACTTTGATTTTTAATTGTTTACGTGCAACATGAATTTAGTTGAACTTTTGCTTCAGTGTATAAAACATTTACAGTCTTCAAAAGATACCCAAGAACGGGAACAAAATATTTAATAATTATACACACGTTCCGTTCTGTTCAATATTGAAACTATTTCTTTGCGAGCAACTAATTCCTGCATTAATTATTAAGACTTTACAAAAAATATTTCATTTTATGGAATTTCGAGAAAAATATTTCAGTAATATTACAAATTACATAAATAACACAATCTGCAAATCTTGCTCCCGTTATCAAAAATACACTGAACACTGAAAGAATATTACAAAATTTTATATATGGTAGGATGCGGACTTAAAAAAAAAAACTAAAAACATTCAGAAATAAACCCATTCACTTTATTTCAAATAGTTTGAATTAAAAAGCGTTAGACAAATTTATAAATAGAAAAAAAAAAACACGCAGACAGGCAGACATAAATAATAATTGAAGTAAACGATATCAATCATTATTGGGTGCATACGTACGGTGCGTACTTAAACACATTTGGTGCATTCTGGCAAAGTCATAAAAAAGAAAAAGGTAAAAAAACCACCACACAAATAATTATGTGTTTAAACTGGTTGAAAAAATGGCTTGAAAAGAAAAACTGCAAAAATTATTTTATTTTTGTATTCTATTGGGTTCAACACCAAAGTTAAAAATCTAAAATAAATTATTTTCAAATTGATAAAATAAATTTTTTCAATTCTTCTTGAAAACACTTTCTACTCTCTTTAATTTGTCGACTAAAAATTCAATGAATGCATCTTTAAGCGTCCCTCTTTCAATGCGCTGGATTCTGATCTGTATCACAGCATTACAATTGTATTGCTTGAATATTAGCAACTCTAATTTGTCATTAGCTTCATTATTACTATAATCGACATAAACGTTGGCACCCAGTCATATTTTAATTCCAGCTACAATTTTAAATCTACATTAAAACCAGGAAAACTAGTTCAACAATGAAATTTGTAATAAAATTGAAATTACTTACAGTTTTTGTAAAGCTCATATTCTTGTTACCGAAACAAGTTTTAAATAAATAAGAAGTTATAAAACCAAGCGTTTAAGGTTTTAAAATGTTGCACCAACAACAACAACAACAACAACAGCAACAATAATAATATGTCCTTTAGTAAAACCAATTTTCTTGTTTAATTGCATTCATCATTACAAAGTTTTCCATTTTGATAATTTAATAACCATGAAAATTATAATTAAAGTTAAAGCTTTTATTGTTGACTTTGTCTATTTCTTGCTTTTATTTTTAACTTTTGTTGTAATAATAATATTTGCTGATGACCATCAAAGTTTTTTTCTGTGAGTTTTTGTGGACGCAATTTGCAAAATTTCAGTAATTTTGGAATTTTTTTTTGGTTCGCCACGATTATTAAAGTCAAGTGAGCACGCTGGTAAGCTTAGGTCTCTATTCGCAGTGTTTTGTTTTGCTAACAATATTATTTTAGTTTAAAGTTTAATTGACGTAATAGGTAAATTATATTAAAAATTATTCATCACTACAAATTAGTACATTTAATTAAAGCTAAATCCGTCTTAACCCATTACCGGCCACTGTTACATATGCGTTTCGTGTGATATTTCTTAATCTTAAACTAATAAATTGAAATTTATTTAATTATAAAGGGTGTTCTTTATAGATTGTCACAACTTTGAGTTGGCATCACTGCTTTATTTGATCACCCATATAACAGCTGATAGTTACTTTTTGTTGTGTTTGCTTTGAAATTTCATTATGAATCGACTTACACCAGAGCAACGCATGCAAATTGTTGAAATTTTTAATCAAAATAATGGTTCTATTCGTCAAACTCATTGCGCTACAAGTGATTTACTCCAAGAAACTTTTGATGAAAAAATAATTTCACATAATGGCCCAAATAATTGGCCACCAAGATCGTGTGATTTAACCCCCTTAAGTTAGATTATTTTCTTTGGGGATAAGTTAAGTCACTTGTCTATGTCGATAAACCACAAATAATTGAACACCTGGAAATCAATATTCGAAGAGTTATCGGCGCAATACGGCCGAAAATGCTGCAAAAAGTTGTTGAAAATTGGTGGTCCAGATTGTGCCTTCTACGCGCCAGCCGTGGCGGCCACATGGCCGAAATCATATTTAAACATTAATTTCATAAAATTTTTTTTCCAATAAAGCCCGTTTCATTGATATTAAAAATATATTTCCTTGTTTTATTATGATTTAAACTTGTGTCACTCTATAAAAAACACCCCTTATATTAATGTCCGTGCTGCATATACTCGTATAAATCATTAAATAGCTAGTTTTAATTTTGATGCAAACTTGTTTTAATATATTTTTTTTTTGTTGGACCACAACTAAGGGGATGATCCCTAATTATGGCATGCATTGTGCTTGAACTAGGAGATGGTAGAAATGTAGAAGAATGCTTAATTTTTTTTGTCTACAAATAGCCGAAACAGGGCCTAGACGACGGGAATAATTAATAATCAATACGTGTTTCGTAAGATATATTCGGTCGAAATTGTTAAAAAGTAATTTCTTATTTCAGTGTTTATGCAAAAACTGGTATTAATTAAATTAAGCTTGAAAACGAAAAATAAAAAACTACAAATGGAAAAGTACGAAACATACGATTCTATCATATAGTAGGCACTAATGCAAATGATGCCACATTGAAAGTTAATTATTTAATATGCCACATGTAGTGCGAAGTACTCTACATGTTGTGTAATCGTTGGTAAGGTAATTAAGTCCAGATTTTATAAATTTCCAAATAGTTTGAATTAATGAAACATCGATTAAATAATAGAAATGGTTTTTTCTATTTTTAATATTGAAAATTCAACAAAGCACAGCTTTTAAAGAGTTTTAAAAAATTCAAAACATTTTTAAGGTTCATAATGTAGATAAATTCTGTGCTTTTTTTTTCTACTTGTTAATGATGAAAAACTTTGCACAGCGGGAATTTTAATGTTTACAAACCCAACCAAAAACTAAATTTAGATTAGGGAGATCACGCTGCGTTTCAATAAATTAAAGAATATAATTGAGCCGAACAACAATTTAGCCTATAATTAGTTTTACCACAGAAAATTATAAATAATTCCAAAAAATATATTATTTATGTGTTACCTTAACTATATGCTGCATTTGATAGGCTGCTAAATACCAACTCATAAAATACTCAGATACAAAAATTTATATTTTTGTTAAAATGAGTTGATACGAATAATGTTCCCCTCTATTTAAAAATTTTTGATTTACCTAGTCTAGATCGCTGTGGGCATTAATGGGTTAATGTTTGCTTTGCATTTGTTTCTTACATCGCTTACACGCTTCTGTCTTGAGTCTTTTGTTTACTAGAGGTCTTTTAATGAATTGTCATTGGCTGGTAATATGGCTGCGTGTGTTAAAATCAAATAATAGGAAAGTAAATATTTTATTTGTTAGGCTATTGGTAGTATTCATAAACGACTAAAACAGATTTCATATTTGTTTTAGTACAAAATTGCAATATAAATTTTTCTTTACATAGATTTCAAATTTTTATGAATACGGTCAGAATTTAATTTTAATGTGAGAATATTTCTAAATCGCCTTTTAACGAATAATTTTAATACAAAAAGTTTTATGATAGATTTAAAATTAATCCAAAAAGTAGTTTAGTAGTTTTTTGAGTTTCTTCTAAACAATGTTTTTACTCAAGCCAAGGAGAGTAGAATAAGGTACACATGTATTAAAAAAAGTTAAAAAGAATCTCATATGCGAACATTTCAGACACAGGTATTAAAAAGTAAAAATTAGTATGAATAATTCTGAGCACAAGTGATCAGGTTTGCTAGCGAGCTTTGTTGAAGAGTATGATAATTGCTATTTAGCGAAATTGCTGCCTGCAAATGGTGTTGACTGAAGTAGTTAGCGCTTTGAATACTAAGAAAACTGTGACACAGAACCTGAGTTCAATCTCTGGTCAGGGGAAGTCAGCAACGTCATGAATTTCTCTTATCTGTTGTGTTACGATTTAAGTGATGACGGATTAGCAGTCTTCACTAAAAACTTTTGATAAACTTTCATGTACACCACAGCACCCTCCTTCGTCTTGTAGCAGAATCGTCGGCAAAGTAAAACAATTAATAAAAAATGTCTGCTCAAAGAGGATAAAAAAATTAATGCGCCTACTTTGTACCAGAGGCGATTCAATAACAAAGTTGTAAAGGATGACGCAATGCATTGTATAAATGCTAAATGCTGTTTCTGAACAATTAATTCCAGAAATTTCAACGACATCCGTCTTATTCAGAATGATATTTATAAATGCTGATATAAGTGCTTTCAATTGTTATTTAAGTTTTATATTTTTGATAGAAAAAAAAAAACAACACCAAAACAGCATAACAAACAATTGAAAATCAACTTGAAATTGTTTATTCATTAAAAAACCAAATAATTTGTAAATATATTAATTAAATTCGATATCTGATTGTTCATTATAATAACAACTAAAAAAGTTTTTTTGTAGCGTAGTGGTGTTAAATTAATGTTTTTGTTTTTAACCACCTGAGGTGTTCACCGGTAAAAGGATTAACTTTTCTTTAACAATTCAAATCAATAATGAAGTTTTTTTTAATAACTTTATTAATCAATAAGCGTTTATTGCTTTATCACTTTGGTAAATGCAAAACTAAATACGTTTTTAAACAATGAAATATGCAACTTATTTAATTTTGTAGCCAAAAAAAAAAAAAAACAAACAGCATTCCAAACATCACTCTTGAAGACTTTACTTTCACAGTAAACAAAATTTTGAAGGAAGCTGGTAATACAAACAATTTTTAGTCTGTCATCTGGGCAACAAATACAACAAAAATACTAAATAAGCAAGTATTTATAGTGTATGCTGAATGTTAAACACCATTTCAAACCTAAACAAAATTTTAGGACGACGTGAAATGTGAGATTTTTTGTATTTATTTTAATTTGAATGAGACCAGTGCTGTAAAAATTTTAGCAAATTGGATAAAAGTCTGGCGTGCGTTTTCTAGATCTAGGGGGGGGGGGGGTGTATAAAATCTCTGAAAACAGCATTACGTAATATGTGCACAGCCCATAAAGTAAAATTTTAATGTTATTTTTTATATTCCAATAAATTTAAAAAGCAAATGCAATAATTCCTTATGTACTTTCCTTTCAATCATTTTTTTTCATTAATGTATCGTTACGTTATAACATATTTAACATCACAACTCATATGCTGAAACGTAAGCCCTTACGTCGAAAAATATTTAACTCGGCATATATATCTTTATACACATAAATTTCAAGTGTAAAGTAATTAATGCTGCCTACAGAGCTCAGCGCCATTAAAACTAAGGTTATAGTTTTGCTTGCGTTACTATGGAACTTGCAACCTGCAATTTGTAATTTATAAGAGAAGATTTTAGGAGCTATAAAAAGACCACCGCATTCTTATAAATTGTGTTCTATTTACCAACTTGATGAATTGAATAATACTGTTAATGGCATTAAACTATTCCATAACATTGCAGTAACCTTGAACGATCTTTTTTTTTTTTTAAATTAATAACTTAAGTTTCATGGAATTAATATCACACCATGCAGCAATTATTATTAATTGCAAGCAAGTGTGATAATTATGGAAACTTAAACAAAAAAACTATGAAATAAATCTTCTTGTTATTCACATTAAATGAATTAAAAAGAATAAATTGATGGTGGAACAACACCCACTTGCTGTTTTATACTTCTTTATGATTTATTTTTTTTTTCTTTGATGCTGTTACTCGTAACAACTTAAAAGTTAAACAATTCGCATGTAAGTAAACCACATTTTGTTCTCATGATTAGGAAAATGATAATGTAATAAATTTAAAATTTAAGTACTCTACCGCTATTATTGCAAACTAGTTCAATTAATTCAGCTTTATTTAAATTAATTATAATTTAGTCATTTGAACTTCCCTTGAAGTAAAAAAATAAAAATAAACACATTATTTTAGTCGAAATAGTTTGAACTGCAGGAAGCCAACTCGTTTTGAAGAATTTAAATTTTGTAAACCTTTTTTCTTTTTGAAAGAGTGCGCAGAAAATTTTTTTTCAATTATTACACATAATCAAAACTTAAAACTAGCTTCAATTAATTCCGTAATTGAATCAATTAATTATGTAATCAAAGACATAATTTTTTTTTATTTTTAAAAATTTTAGGAGTGTGAATATTTGATTTTTAGTGATTGAATATTCAATTTTCGTCTTATGTTAAGCTTCAACAACGAAATTATTTGCTTTGGTAATTAAAATAATTGAGATCGTTAATTAGGGTATTCAGTTCAAAATTTTGTTTTGGTTAAAAAAATATTAAAAAGTAAAAATTATATTTCTAAATTCTAACGTGTGTTAACAATATAATTATAGAGCTTTTACCAGTGACTTCGTTTACAAAAAACAAAGAGTACGAAATGTAAAAAGTACCAAAAGTACCAGATTTTCCTCATTTTAAAACCCCCAGAACGTACACTGTAAGTCAATGACATAAAAAGTTCGATAAATTAAACAGTACCAATAGTACCAGAAGTATCGCAACTTATTTATTTTACACGCTAGAAATTTTACTGTGTATCGCTGTAAAAAAATTTCTGAATATAATAAAAAGTACGAAAAGTATCAGATTTTCTTTATTTTACACCACAGAAAGTACTAAAAAAATTAATAAAAAAATAAAAATCAAAACTATTAATTTCGCTCGTTTTTACCCTTAAAAAAGTACGCTAAAATTAGTTTAGCAATAAAAATTTTGACAAATTTTATTCAGAAAGGCTTATTTCATTTTCTTCATAAATAAACAAACAAAACTATTAAAGCTCTGCGAGAGCAAAATGTATCGTGGAAATAAACTTAAAAAAAACAAAAGTTCATTCAATAAGTTGAAGGACATTCTAGTATGTACAGCAGTACACTAAAACACCAGGTAAAATCAGCTTCAGTTAAAATCACACTATCAGTTTAATTTTCAATAAAATTGTGAATAAAACCCAACCCCGATTGACACCACCTCCATTCACCAGAAAGTCAGCCAGCCAACAAACACAAAAAAAATCGTACATTCGTATTTTCATTTAATTTTAGCGTGTCATTTATTTTTTGCGCACAATTGTAAATTTATTACTTTTGCATTAAAAACTTTAAGGTCAAGTGATTGGACTGCAACGTGTATGTATGAGTGTGAATTTTCATTAAAAGTTCATTTGTGTATTGGATGTTTTTGGTTTAAATTTTAATTTCGTTAATTATGTCATTTAAACACTTGTTGTCAACAAAAGCTGTTAAAGTTTTTTAGTTGAATTTTTTGTTGCAAAATTTTTAAAATTCTTTTTGAAATAAAGTTGCTTAACTTGCTTGACACACACGCAATTACAGTGGAATAAATAAGCTAAGGATTTCTTTTCAATTTTACGACTTTAATTAAAATATGTATGACAAAAAAACAGTTTAGATTTAAGTAAATGTTTGCTTGTGGAATCAAAAAAGTTTCTTTCATTCTATTGAGATGCCACTGTATTTGCAGCTTGTCTTTTTTGACCTTTTTTTCTTTCGTTCGCTAATGAGACTTTGGTTAATGTTTTAGACATGGTTTGCATTTCGTGGTCAAACAATTTGTTTTTAACAACTATTAGCTGTTTACCTTCCGAATATTCGTTCTCTTTATGAAGACAAGTTCTTAAATTTACAATAATATTAAAATTTACTAAGATTTTTTTTCAATTTTATTACGTATTAAAAAGCTTATCTCCTAGTGAATTCCAAATTATAGTGAGTCCTATGACGACCAATTTCAGTTATTACATATTACACTGAAAAGCCCATTCAAACAAAATTTTTAACTGTTTGTCGAAACAAAGTCGAAATAATTCTTTTATTTGTACAATTAGATTTAAAAAAATTAAAAATTCTAAAATTTTATTTTCACTTTAATCGTAATCGAAAGCGGGAATTCTTTCAATTTTATGTAAAATAAGCAGTTAAGGAATCAACTAAAATAAATTCCAAAATTTATTTCAAATCAAAAAATGAGTTTATGGCAGCGATGAGAACTTTTATTGAATACTTTAAATTTCATAGGAAGTTTTTTTTTTGTAATTAAAAAATTATTTAAAAATAAATAAATATAGTTTTCAATTTATATTTTCATCATTTATTCAATCTACATCCATCATTGATCAATTTCACAGCTGCTTAATATTTATACCTTTCTGATGTCTAAAACGGATATGAAGAGATTTCATGGCAATTCTCCTTTGATTACTGTTGCGTATTTTTAACAGTGGAATCAAATCCCAATTTTTTTTTGGCAACTTTTGTATGTTACCAATATGACTAATTGCTAATGTATTAAGCATTAGATACACTTTATGTACGGATATTTATCATTAGAATAATCCATACAATATTTTGAAGAGCTTTTGTCAGATGAAAACAAGAAACTGTATTGGAACAAGTAGTCAAAGGACCGCCACCGCTGACATTTTTTACCATATTCCTAATAATGATGACGTGGTATTTAAAATGGCGAAAAGTAGTGTAGCATCGTAAAACAGGATAGTAAAAGGAGTGTCTCCACAATTCAAAAACGTATTTAGTCCCATACCGTAGGCCTACCAGAACGACGATGCCCCAATTCACACTGCGAAAGCTGTAAGACAGTGAATTTATGTGCATCTTTTATATTTTCTTACACAAGAAAATCCTCTGAGGTCAATAGCACTAAATTAAATTCAGGGTTAAGCTCAATTAGTAACTAAAAATTTTGTGAAATAATTTCTAATAATAGTTAAAGTGCTCATATACTAAATTTTATTATATTAAAATAATAATTATTTAAATTCAGTCACAGTAAGCAACGTTTTAGTCTAAAACTAGTTTTTCCTTAATCAAGTTTTATATAAAAAACAACTTGAAATTTTTAGGGAAACAAAAGTTAAGAATTTAAACAACAAACACAAATCATGTTGTCTATATCTATTTCATACCTAATAAATTGCTCTAATATGGTCTTAACATCAGAAAAATTTTTTTGTCATCCCTTAATATTTGTTTTACAGGAAATTTTCTCTCAAAATTGGTAAAATAAAATTTCTGTTTTTTTTATATTATTATTATTACGAATAAACGTAATTATTATTTGAACTTATATTGATTTACATATGAAAAGTAATATTATCAGGCTCAAGTTCAGTTTTTTATTGAATTAATGAAAATTCAAAATTACTAAGAGTTTTTTTGTGTTGGAAAATATTATTATTTATATCCAATCAGTTTTTTAGCAGAACGTATCAGTACTTATTTCAAGGCCACTACACCTCTCATCAGCGTTCAATTGTCCATCTTTACAATTTTCGTAAAGTGGATACTAATTGAGAAAAATATCAACTATTTAACCAGTTTTCAACAGAAATAGAATATGAGAATTAATTTTTTATTCAATTTTTATTCTACAATGAAACAGTGCTGGTTAGTACGAAATTCCCTCATTACTGTTTGGAAGTAATAATCAACACAAAATTTCTCAATTCAGTGAGAAAGTGTTCAGTGCTTTTAAAGATATAAACATACTCATACATGTATAAATTATATTTCTATTTATCCGTGTAGTTGACATCTAAGTGAAATTCTTTGTTGCTTGAAATATCAATGATGTCTAATTGTTCTCTGATTACATTACGAACTTCAGCTTATATAAATATCCACAAAGTGTTAATTAAATTTAGCCTGTACAAATATTAACAAATATTATTAATTAAATTTAGTTGGAACACACGAAAAAGTACGCAACATAACATTAGGTACTAACACAAACTTCACATTAAAAATGCATAGTTTAAGGCTGTGAATTGCGAAGTACTGAATTTGATATTTCGTTGGAAAGGTAATTAAGTCTATTTTTTGCATATTTAAATATAAATTGAATATCTAAAAAAAATAATCATATCATTTTCGCTGATAAAATAATTAAAACGATTTTTATAAATTTTTGATATTGAATTGCATTCAATTGCAACATACATTTCATGTAACACGTGTTTGGAGTACGCTATAAATAAAGTCATCGGCGTTGGATGGTCGCCTTGTTTGTAGCGTCGTGGTCACAGAAAACTTACAGAGTCCACCTCACTGCTTCATATATAAGTTGCTGTCGATAACTACAACTGATGCTTGTCTTCGTTGGCAACAACACTTAGAGTTGCGCAACAGGGCGTATGTATCGGCTAGTATTGCTATCGTTAGAACCTTATTTTATTAATTTTATGTTCAAACGTATATTTGAAAAATAATCTAATGGGTATTGCAACAGTGACTTCCGAACTTTGACAGTTTATAGCGGTCATCTTGATGAAGCTACACTCTGTTTTGCCAAATCACCATGTACGAATAAAGAATTTAACAACACGTACTTAATGGTAACTGACCCTAATTTGGGATAGCACCAATCCACATAAGATCGAAGAGAGTCCATTGCATCCCGAAAACGTTACTGTTGATGTGGATTTTAGGCTGGTGGAGTCAATCATACATGCCTTCACTGTAACAGAGAGAACTAAATGTCTAAATGTAAATAAGCCACAAAACACATCGGTAATCAAAGCCGACATAACCCATGCCATTTGTCAAATTTAGCATGATTTATGAGCCAGACATTTCGGATGTGTCTCTAGAGAAGCACTGGCAATCATTTGAATGATGTCATATTCCACACATAATGGCATCAGTAGGTCTTTCAAATCGAATACAAAATTTCGATGATATCTCACACACACACTTTGTTTTATTTAAATTTAAAGATAGCAAGCGCTTAAAGTGTTAAAGAAAACCAACAACATGCCTAAATAGTTGTTAAATATACCATTGAAATTTGTATGAAATGAGAACTGTCCACAAGTTAGCGTGTACACTAGGGTGTGCATTAGAGGTTTAAAAAGGTTTTCCAATAAAAGTGATATGATTTCTTTAAAAAAAAACACACTTATTGTTAAGGAAATTCAAAAGTTTTATATTTAATGTGAAGTACAATCGATACAATTAAGTTCTAAATAAAACGTCATTCAAATGGCCTCCACGACTTCTGCAGGAATGAATTCGATGAATCCAATTTTTGTTCCACTAAATCAAGTCGTATGTCATGAATGGCACTTTTAATATTCACTTGTAAAGCTGGAAGAGTGTCTGGTTTATTTCGAAAGACCAATGAAGAGTCTGATGGTGTTAAATCGCAACTTCTTGGAGGCCATTCAATTTCACAATTTCTTAAAATAATCGAATCTCCAAACTTTTCTCGCAATAATTCAATTGTTGCATTTGCTGTCACGACATTTGAGGTTTACGGTTTACGTTTACGTTTACATCTTCAGTTCTTGAGTGAGAACAATTTTATACGAATGAAAACCCAAATAATTTCTCAAAATCCGCCAGGTTGTGGTTTGAGACAGTTTCAATTGTTGAGAACGTCTTGGAATCGACACTTGAACATTATGTAAAGAAAATGTAAGCCCAAAATTTTTATCAATTCGACGAAAGGCGAGCACACTTGGACGATTATTAAGACCATAAAATGGCAAAAGCGCACGAAAAGTTGCAATTGGAGAACGATGATTTTGATAATAAAACTGAATAATTTGTAAACGTTGTTCTTGCGTATATCTCTCCATGATGAAATTGTAAACACTGCTGAATACAATGAAAACAAACGTCACTTCAAAATCATATCATCCTTCTTGGAAAACCTTATATTACACACACTCAATTTTATTTTAAACTTTATTATTTAAATTTATGGTAATTTAGTTATTTGTAGTTACATTCACAGCCTATGGAAATTCATATTTAATTAAACAGATATAATTGGTTGAAGGTTTGTTTCTTAAGTCTTTTGTTACAATGTATACGAGTGTTGAGTGTCAGAAGGAAATACTAACTAACGGAAATACTTATTTTTGTTGCTATATATTTTTTCTTCCCCTCGAAATCACCATTAAGCAAGTAGAACAATAAAGCGGATATTCTGACAATTAAAAATCAATTTTAAGGTATCATTATGACTTCCAACATGAAAATGTAAGAAAAAAAGTAAATATAGAAAAAAAAAAATTATAAACCATTCGTAAGCTGCTTAATTAATTTATCGCACAATCAGACTTTATATGGCTGTTAAAATATAATAACAGAAAAATAAAAACTTTTTAAAATATTGCAAATTCATGCCATTTGTGGCCTTTACAAAACTTTAGTCTATTAAAAATAGAAAAAGGAAAAATATAATCAACATTATTTAAAATAACCAAAATCAAATGCAACTTCAGTTTAACTTATTTAAGGTTGCTAAGCTAACAACGCAAAATAAAAAATTGAATTCAATAAAAAACTAAAATATGAAAAAAAAGGTAAACAAAATCAGACACAATTTAAGAAACTTGAAAGAAACCAATACTCAAATAGACATTTTAAGGTGGAGCATTTCAATGCTGGCTGGCAAGCTGGCTGGCCTGACCACAAACAGAATTAAAACAAATTCTAATGCAATAATAAATAACACGAGTGTAGTTTAGTTTAGCAAGTTGTAAGATAAACTTTGTTACAAATACTCGAGCGTTTTAAATTTTTGCTTTAATAAAGTTAGTCAGTCATAAACTCTCCCATAAAGAGTACATTTAAAATTCTGTTGTGTGGTTAGTTATTTGTTTTTTTTGTTTTGCAAATACAAAGTAAAAGCTTGTTGCTGACTTTATTAAATTGTGGTGGTGTGTGCTTTTATGAAGGCACCCTACAGTGCAACAACAAGTTGATGCAGGATTTAGTTAACATTCCTGACTGTGCATGCCCGTGAATGATGCGGCACACTTTTTAACTTAAAAAGAAAAAATTAATTAAGAAAGTACCTCTTGTCCTTCTGTGGATTAGAGAAGTTGAGGCTGGTATATGGAGTTCGCGCTGTAGTCTGTGGATTCAATGTGAAATTCTCTGTGGTCGGAGACAAATGGCCTATAGTATTTCAGGTCGCAATACAGGCCATCATCAAGTTTGTCAGATTGGGCCCTATTATGAGTGTCGTTGTCGTAGTCGAACTTTAACGTCTCCAATGTAAAACATATAGCAAAAGTTGCCAAATTTTACAGATTTCATCACAACAACGTCACCCGTAATAAGGCCGATTAACTTAAGTAGGGACATTAAGATCGCGCATAATCATTCAGCTCTTAAATCTCTCTAATTTATGGAAATTCCATACCAACCTTGTTTTAGAGTGCTTTGACTCAATACAGAAGCTATCGATACGTATAAAATTTTATATATACTACCTACCTGGCTACATGGTTTATTCGGGTAACAAAAAAGCGAATGAATTGAACAGATGGGCCTCTGCTGCTCCTCTTATAGATCCAGATCCTTTTGTAGCGTAAATTGGGCGAATGTTAACATTTTAATCAGGGGAATAGAGTTTCGACTACAAAGGTAGTGTGGCTGGCTTCTGTGGGTTTAAGGTAATGCAAATCAATGATGCATGCATTTTTATACGTAAACATACTGAAATTCAACAGGAATGATTTAAAGCATGTTAATGATTTCCCACCTAGTCACTTCGGGCTGAATAGTAACCAAGCTTCCCTGTAGAAAAGTAACAAAGTTCGTTCACACTTGAGCCGTTAAGTCTGGAATAGATTCAGACAACTGCACACATTCTGTGTGATTTAATTGTCTTATTAACAGTAGAAGGCGCGGTTTCTGAGTTTCTGTGTTCGAATGATATAAGGAGCTCATCTCTCCTTCTGACTTTCATAAGGAGAGTCATAGACATCTTAATTTAACTTAAAGATCTGTGGCACAAAAGATTTCCAAGTTGGCAAAAACAAAGACACACTAATTCAATAATTTTTTACAAGATCAACTCTTTGTAGGGTGCAAGTTCTACACACATGATCGGCTGTTACATATTTCGAAATTTCCCATCATAACTAAAACTGTCAGAGCTTGTCATATTTTAAGATTTTAAATTACACTGAACAACAAAAAAAAAATTATTTTAACAATTAATTCTGTTTCACAAAAATGTTTGTCGTAGCCTTTAAAAAAAACAGGTAAGTACTCCTTAAACTATAACGAAAACCAAACTTAATAGATCTTCTAAATTTCATTAATAAAATTAATGTACACTTCCCCACGCAACGAATTTCAGATGTCAACTTTCTAAACAGCTATAATCGTTTATTTCATCTCTGGCGATGTAACAGCAAAATTTATAAGAGTGCGTTTTGAGTAGCAACATGGAATCTACTTTCAGCACATTTAACGTAAATTTTATGCGTTAGAATGAACTGAAAATACGTAACCTGATATTAACGTTACACGCTCAACACTCTGATGTAAGTTTGGTTGCCAGTCTTGAGGATCTTGTAATTTAATTCTGTTGTTGTACAGTGTTATTGGCAACATTTTTTTATTTTTTTCTTAGTACAAGTACTTCACTATTATTGAAATTTGTTAGTTGCATATGGCTCATAAATAATTATTTATTTTTATGAATTTATAACTAATTTATAACTAATAATAATATTAATACGGTTGGTGTTAATTAGTTTTACCCCGAAGGTCAACTGGTTTGATCGGTTAATTGTTATACTAAGATTTTTCCATACGTACATACGTATTTTAATCATATGTGTCATGGTGTTGGTGTTTATTTGAATGCTTGTGCTGTAGTTATAACCAACTTAGAACATAAGAATTATATCTAATACATTTAGTTCTAGCCATTAGTTTCTTTTAAATTATATTGGTTTTATTTTGTAAAATTATTTTTAAGTTAAATTTTTTTATTTATATTTTTTTGTAGAACTTTAGCTTAAATTTAAGTATTTTAGGTAGCCAACAATATTGAATTGATTTTGTGTCAGCAAAATGAAATAAAATTTTATTACTCGAAGTTATTGCAATGCTCTTGTTTAGTAACAAGTTCAAGAGTTTGCAGCATTCTTTTTTAGACCAACTCGAGTATATTTTAGGTGTGGTGTGAATTGCATTTTTCATTATGCAGGAACTTTTTATATTGTATTCTTTGTGTGAACCACAGCTTATTTGTATACTTTAATTTAATTGTAGAGAAGGGAATTATAATTTGATTTTTTTCTTTTGTATATTTTGTATTTTTAACTTTTATCACCTCTCACTTATTTGACCAATTTGATTGATGTGAAATAAAAAATTGAAAGGGTGCTTTAAGTGTTGCATTTTAAATTAACAGTAAAGGAAAATAATTCAAATTGTGTTTTTAAGTTATTCAAGGATAATAGTTCGTTTTGCTCAAATTTATTTAACCAGCAAATTGCTTAGGACTCCTACACTAAATCAAATGTAATGGCAATTAAATATTGTATTGATTTCGTAATATTTATTTAATGAAAATGTTAATTGTTGGAATGAAATATTACATTACAAAGATGAAATTAAATAAATGGTATAAAATCTTTTCCCTGGCACACGTTTTTATACCCTTCACCCAAAAATGGCAGGAATATAAGATTGTTATTCCGTTTGTAATTGTACCAATATTCATATGTGAGCCATAAAGTATTAAATTCTTATAGACAGAAACCTTTTGTCTGTACGTGAAATGCATTTTCCGAAGCCTCCAGATACTTCAGAGACCTCGGCTTTGCACTTATGTGTCAATAATTGCCGTAAGAGAAAAAAAGTGTTGAAAATCTGCAAAAAATAGGTTCGGATATTTGCTAAACATAACAATATATTCAGAATAGAAACTACATAATCGGTTTTTGCATTCAATGCACTCTGGACTTTAAGTTACTGAGGCCTGCTGGATTATTCACTTAATAAACGCATCTTCTTGTTTTATTCATACCCCATTTTAGTGCAGGGATGGAAAATTAAGTTTTTTTCTATATAAATTTTTATATTTCTTTTTGTAATAGACCATTGTCTCGTTTCTGTAACGAATGTGAGAGTTTCTCTCATCGGAAAGTTTATTATGATTATGTGAATTGTAAATTTTCATATTTTTATTAGGTTTGCAGGGTGGCTTATATAAAAATCCTACTAATATGAGTCATCCTACAAAAGATTGGGTGAGAAGTATATTCTCACATTTATTTTCGATGTGAGAACTTTTCACAAGTTACAGAAACGAGGCACAGGAAAATGGAAATTTTTTTTATGTATATAAAATGTCACATTTTTACATCAGGGGTGGAAAATGGAAATTTTTCCATATACATTTTACGATTGAAACTTACTTGGTATTAAGGGTAATATTTTCTTAGTTGATTATAAATTAATCTTAGGTTAGGAAAAGTTTGAAATTTTCTGCCAATAATATCATAAACTACAATTACTGCTACAAAAGTTAAAGGGAGAAAGAATTAAGAGATGTAAACTAAACTGATAGCTTTTCTTTCATTGAAAATTTTTTATAGGTCACAAATTACCAAAAATTTGTTCATTTAAAAAATGTTGGAAAGTAAAACTGTATATGTGAATTCATTAAATAATTAAGGCAATTAAACATGTGTTTAACCACATTGAATTACCTTCAACAGTTTCGACACAATCTGTACGCCATTGACTTTGACTTTACGGTGAATTAAATTCCTTAAATCAGCTGAACTAATTGCCGGAAAAAAAGTCATGTAAAACGAATATTGGGCGTGTTTCTGTCCAACCACTACCGGACAAATTCCAAAAAAAAAAAAAAAAAGCACAACACATAAAAAGTTAATTAAAACATTTCAATTACTTGGCAACATGACTCTTAACAAATAAACGCACCGCAAAATATAATAAATCGTTTTAAGAAATAGTTTATGTGCACAGCTTGCTACAATACGCTGCTCTATTAAAATTAAAACAATAATTCGTTTTTTAAGGTCTTCCATGTGTGTGGTTTAAATACAATTTTCATAGTAAAAAAATACACTTAAAATTTTAAACAATATTCATTAACAATTTACATTTATGTGCAACTGGTCGAAAAATACCAATGGTGAGTTGTATTTTGCTGATAACAAATAATGTGAGGAGGTGATCCGATTTACTACAAAATTTAATTAAACTTAAATTTACTGAGACAATAATACTGCATGCATTTGCATGCATTTTAAATATGAAGCCAAAAATTAATACCACTATGGAATTTCTATACATTTTGGTGCGCCTACTTCAGCGTTTAATCAGGAAGTTTGAAAATTTTGAATTTGCATAAGATTTAGTGTGAATTTTTTTAAATCCACTTCGGAAAATAAATGTTGGAGTATTTAAAATGTTTTAGTTTTAACACTCAGAGTAAAGACTACATTATTTAATGCATGAAATCAAAAAGTATATTCACAATTTTTTTATATTGGCTTTGAATAATTGACAGTTAATTCAATAGATGCGTATTAATTAGGGCGGTGCATATCTTTTTTCAAGATTTTTTTTATAACCAAAAAGTTTTAAAAATATTAAATAATAAATAACGATAAATATTGCAAAATTCCTAAACTTCTAAAACTTTTGGCCTAAATGTGGCCTGAGAAGATTCCAAAATAGTTTGTTTTTAGTACAATGCAAATTTCACTGCAGATGTCTCAAAAGTCTAGTATGCAAGATATTTCAATGACATTTTTACACATTCTGAAGCACGATACAATAATTAATGCTACATTATTAATCACATTTTTTGACTTATGACTCTATTGCAGCAAAGGTTTGATATGACTCCTCCTCATGGTGTACGTTACATAATAGTATTATCGTAATTATTTCTTCTGCACATATTACGTAACGCCCCACAGGGGGTAGGGGGTTCGAGATTGGTTACGGATTGAAAATTTTGCACTGAAAAATGTGTAAAAACAGCGTTACTTAACATGCGAATGGCCCCTTACAAACTGATCACAAAATTTTTTGGCGTATTATTAACTTTTCATAAAAAAATCAAATAATAAAAAAAAAAAAATATGTATCGCCCTATTTTGATCGTTGCTAGATCGTTGTCGCTTTTTAAATGCCTGCCTGTCTGTCTGCCATTCTGCCTGTCTTTATGTATAACACAGCACTAAAATTACCTTGGCCAAAAAATATCAGCCTGATAAACCAATTGATTTTTAATCAGTCCACTATTGTTGTAGTGCGTGCGGTGGCAATAATGGAAACGAACACTCACAAATTGCAATTTTTCAATCAGTTTAACCTTGTCCGCACACATAATGTGTTTGACGTTTTTAAAAGTTGTACGGTTTGGTTGTTATGGTTGTTGTAAAAGTGCTCCAAAAATAAATATTTAAAATAAAAACAAACAATTCTCATTTTACTCAGAGATAATTAAAATGGAGTAAAAATTTCCATTCAAAATTCATTCACAAAACTCAGTGTTGCTGGTTAATGTATATATGGATTCGTATTTTTTTTTATACATTTGTATCTATTTGATTAGTATTCGTTGGTATGCAATTCATTTTTTTTTTTCATTTGGTATGAGACCTGGGAATATTAATGCATTTGTACTGCTGCTCCCTCTATTTTTATTATGTATTCATTTTATGTGGAAAATTTTGGTTTAATTTATGGATAAACAATGTTTACATTCTTAATTAGTTTTAATTGAATTAAATAAAATCAGTTATCATATGTGTTGTAAGACAAAAAAAAAATAATTATATATTTTGCTAACAATTTTTAATAATTTTAAAGCATAAATTTAATGCTATTTATTTTCATGGTATTTATTAAAGTGTTGGATTGCTAACATGTTGTTGCATGCAGCATAGACAACAAATATTTATGCTCACAGACTAACTGACAAGCAAAATTATGTGGTCAGACAAATTACCTGCTGCATGAATGAATAGATGTATGTGTGTGTATATTCAACTTAGATGGACTGATTTACGCATAATGTTTGCTTTATTTCATATTTTGAATTTTTACTCACATTTGGATTTCGCCACAAGGTTTTATGATTCCATCTTGATACTGATCGGTACGTATACCTGTAAACATGGTGTTGTTCTCATATCATATGATTTATGTATGAAATGTTTTCGAAACAATTACTTTTTTATATTGAGTATATGGCAGAAATAAATCGTCGATTTTATAGATTATTATTAGTTTTGCACATTAATCTCATATAATATTTAGGCTGTGAAAAAAAATCCATTATCATTTTTTCATAATTAATCAAAATCTATACTACTGAGGATCTAAGATGAATAAATAACATGCCTTGTTGTTATATAAGAAATGGACTTTCGCTAAATTTAAAATAAGCTACCAAACTGAAGGCGGCAATTGTATGATTGATCGATTTTCTATTTGCCCAAATATTTTAGCAACTGCTTTAAGTTAAATTTTGTGACCTGAATCTATATTATTTTCTGTTTGTTTTTTTTTTTTTTTTTTTTTTTTTAAATCATAGTAAAGAAAAACATGTCAAACTAATAGAAAAACTATTTTGCATGCCATCTACTCTGAAGTTGAAATAAAGTACGTGATGTATTGGTTTGTTGTGTTGTATACACATTGTATGCAATTTTCGAAACAGTGATACGATTTAATTTATTGTCTATTTAGTAATGTGTCAATTGATCAATGTTTTATTTAATATAGTACATGATTGCAAGTAATTTTATTAGAAATAAAATATAGGCTAATTAGATGTGGTGTCTTCGTTGAGACGCTGTAACTTAAAAAAAAACATTGAATACATAGATGATTTTTTTTTTAATTTTTTACAATTAAAGGTTTAGTTGAAAACAATACTACGTATCAACAGTATTTGAAATAAAAAAACGAAGCACACAAATATTTAAAAATTTCTAAGCGTAGAAAAGGTGCACGGAAGGTTGAATTGACATCATGATGTTTCGAGCCTAACCACTCATCAGAGCTGTTTTACTGCCAATCACGACTATTGAATCTGCTGAGGCACATGAACGCTTTTATCAAAATTTTTTTTTTATTATAATGGTTTGGAGATTTACTATTTTCCAACCTATTGTCCCATTGAGGGAGGTAGTGTTTCGTTTCATACCATGCAAAATTTTAGTATGTTTCATTACTCTTCTAATAAATTTTAAGATAATTGACGTAGCTCCCATACAAATGAAGGTAACAATAATTTAATTTCGCCACAAAGAACAGCAACTTATAGTGACTGCTTGAACACCTTCATTTATACAAAAGAATAGTCCCATGATGCAAACTACTAAGCAGTACCTAAATTATCACAAAACAGTTACAAGTTGGGTATAAATTTGTATTTTGACAATCTCATCTGGATGAACCTTTGAGGCGGCAATCCAATGAAGAGCAGTTTGTGACACCAAACTTTATATATTTTTGAAAACAGCATGTTTTTTTTACTTCATGAGATTTCTTGCATGACAAATTTTTTTTTTTGTTTGCTAATAGGATGGTCAGGAGAAAGAGACACGCTTTTTTCTATCACACCCCACACTTGGAAAGAACAAGAGAATCATGTAAAAAATTTCAAAAAATATTTTATTGTGTAAATTTAGTCTCAATAAAACTGTTTCTTTAAAAGGGACTAACAGTTCCAACTAAAAAAAAAGTCCCATTTTTATCTAATCAAATCATTTTCACAGCCACTATAAATAATATTTTTTTAGAAAAAACTAACGTTACACGTATGACTCATAAAAGTTCTTGTAAATAATTTATTTGGTTTTCATTAATAAATAAAATTTGATAAAAATCTTGATCCAAAACTTTTAAATCAACAATTTAAATTCTTAGTTAAATTACAAAAAAAAAAAAAAAAAAAAATAAATACAATCGATACTATTGATTACTCAACATTGTATGTTTGTAAACATAAACAAACAAACACACAAGTTCTTAAAGATCTTTAACGTTTGTTCCTTAAGTCTTTTGTTCAAGAACAACAACTGTGTATCACATTTATTTGTATAGCAGATCTGAAATATAAATATTTTCTTAGATAATATTTAAATACTTCCTTTTATGCAATTTTTTATGTGCCATTCATAATTGAATTTACTGATCGCTGTCTGTCAGTTTGGCGCCAACGCTAAACTTTTCTTTATATAATAGAAAAAATAAAAATTGTTCTATTTTTTAAACCATAACAATTTTATTTTATAATTTTGCTCTTAATAAACAAAATCAATAACGATTGATCTTTTCTGATGTTAATAAAAATAAACCACAATTTAATAATGTTGTTTTATGTTGTATATGTGCAGATTTACAGCTCTAACTTCTTGTTCAATTTTAAAATTGGAAACTCACAGTGAGACTATTAAATTGAAACGTCCTTGTAAATTGAAAATCACGATTTCAAACAAAACATTATTTCCGCCCGCGTCTATTTTTTTTTTTGTTAAATTTGTCTTTACTTGCCGAAAAATCGAAAAAAAAACTAAATGACAATTATGTTGCACTATTGGTTGTGAGGTGTGAGAAGTGCTAGACAAAGTTTTTATTGCTTTATTTCTTATGTGTTTGCCAGCAAAAATACTGAAGTCGTATAATGCTTGAAATGCCTTGCTCATGATGTGGGGTGAATTGACGCCAAGGTTTTAATTGTCTAAATGTTTTATTCTTTTATTATTGTCTTTATTTAATAATTTAGTTGTCAATGACATTTTGTAGCCCGATGTGTTGCATTTGTATAAGAGGAAATTTAAACAAGGAGAAGCAATATTAGAGAAATTTTAAAACAAATGCATCATTTTCCATATAATTCCTACAACAATTGTGTATTTATTTTTGAAGTCAGCAACCAATTAAATGCTGGGATCCTTTAATCCTTCAAAATTTCTGCTAATTTTAAACTCAAATTCCTAGAATTTTTGTTTAAAAATTTTAAGAAAAAAAAAAAAAAATAAATAAAAAGTTTATTACGAAATTCTTTGTATCAATATATTCCGAAACACTCCATTTGAAATGGAGGCTAATCGGCATTATGTACGCTAGTTTTTATTCTGAAACACAATTAAATTGGTATTTTTATTACTTACTTAACTAAATTAAATTGTTTTACTTGATCATTTGAATTTAAAATTTATTTTTGTCCATTACAATGGTCAACACATCGTTTGTGTCCATTACCTTTTTTTCTGTTATTGGGTATTTCTCTGGCCCTGACTATGAAAAAAATACTGGCAGATTGCTAACAGCTTTACTTTTCGAAATATGCAATTTTTATATTTTGACAAAAAAATAACAAAACTTAATACAAAATTTCTATTGAACACTATCCAATAATCTTTTATGAGATTTCCTTGAATGAACGCCTTTAGGTAGATCTCGCTGCAAACACCAAGAGTAGTCTGCCATCATAAATGAGTCCCAATTTCCCTGGTAACACTCCGCCATAGTCCGAACATTCTGATGAAATCTTCCATGTGAGTGCAAGTAGTGGATTTTTATTTTCAATATTGCACCTAGCTCTTCGATATCATGCACTTAACAAGCTCGACATGGTCATCAGATTGCCTTTTGCCAAGGAAATTACTCATAACCGAAATAAATAAATTCCAAGCTTTGGATTCGAATTCAGTCATTGATTGAAAAAAATTATGATCTTTCACGAGTTGCCTAATCTGTGGCCCACCAAAAATACCAGCTTTCAGTTTTTCTGTACTTAATCCTGGAAACTCGCTTGAAAAAAAATTTAAACTTTTGATGATACGCTGTTTTCACAAAGTCGCATATAGGTTTTCTAAATTTTTAAAATATATATTCACCAGAAATATAGCAAACAATCTGGATTAAGAATACAACAGCTTCTTGAAGAAAGAAATTTCTAAAACATAAAAAAAAATATTTTGGTCTTCAATAAAAAGCGAAAATAGAAGTAAAAAAAATTAAAGTGGGCAGTAAACTATAACTCAAAAACAAAAGCTGTTAGGGAAAAACTGTTGACATATTTAGAAAATACGCCTCAATTTGAAATAGAAACAAAAAAAAAAAAAATCAAAGGAAACAAGGAATTTTTTCGCTTTTGTTGACCAGTGTTATTAGTATTGAACATAGAACTCACATGTTTGAAACACATCGCCTTGGACAACCTGAGTATTTTACAATCGACAAATATTGAGTATCAACTAAACTATATTAATTACCAATTATTCAGTTGTGATCACCATTTTGGCATTTAGTAGCAGCAAAAGAAAGCATTCGGTTGACCCAACCAATTGAAGAATTGTCACAACCGTTGTATGTTAGTTACAATCATGGAATTTTGTCACAACAGATTTGCAACCAATTTTTTTCTGGGTGTAGTTTCAATTAATGTTATTGTGGATTGTATTAGCACGGATTTTAAAAACTCGAAAGCTATAAAGTTGTCTCAATTCATATTTACATGGTATTTCAGTTGAGTCGAAGTTTTTCTTTAATTTTCATTTTTAACACTTAAAAAAGGGCAGTATGGCACTTTGACATTTCAAAATTAATAAAAAAAACTCTGCAAGATTATTAAGATTTGATAAGAGTTAAAAAAAAATTAATACAAAAACACAACCGAATTAACTTCATCAATAACAATATCTATAAAACATGTATTTGCACTCGTACTACTACCACTACTACCACTACCGCTGCTACTTTTAGTTAAGCAAGGCCTTTGAATTTTACTAAATAAAGTGAATGTCTTTAGCCTGCAAAAGGCTTAAAGTTTTATATACATACATACACACATACCTAAACTTTTTTTGAAGTTGTCTAACAAATTGTGCAATTTAACCACACCAAAAATAACTGTAAGAAACTGAACCAAAAACTTTTGAAAAGTACGACAACCAGAATTAAAGTATCACAAGAAACGAGCGATACCACCTTAAAACGACTCAATAATTTTAATAATATTAAAAAAAAAAACAGTACACACAAAAATATGTACGAGTATGTATGTATGTACATCAAGACTAAAAGAGCATGCTCGTATTCATGTTACCATACATGTAGATGTAAATATTACATATTTATTTTTCTTGTACTCGTACTATTTTGTTAAAATGTTTAGATTTTTTTAAACAAAATAACTTAAGCCGTTTTTTTTCTCTTCTTGAGTTTATAGTTGAATGAAGTTAAACGAAATATTTTTGTTCAGTTGGTTTTTATGATTAAGTTATTATGATTTGTATTAAAGGGTGCCCTGATTGTTAATACCTCAACTTTATTTAATTTTAACAAAAAAAAAAAAAATAAACAACTTTTTGTGTACGACAATTTGGCATTATTATTATGAGATATTGCAGCTTATATTTACATATATTTACCACAAAAATGTTGTTACATATACTTTAGTTACAATTTTATGAAATATTAGTTGAAATGCTTTTCCATCGCTTTTTTAATTTAATTTTCAAATTATTTATCCCAACATTTGTTCTCTTTGACATTTAAGAAAAAGTTTTATAATTTAAATTGAAATTTCAATTAAATACACTCTATCAATCGCCATATGACAAATTAATTGCCCCGATTCGTAATTCATTTATTTACCCAGCCTGATACATTTTACACAAAAAAAAAAAATACAATTAAATTAAATGCCTTAATTCGGCTCAATGCGTGTCTGCTGTCCGGTTACACTGTTTTTCCCCTCATTTACTTTTGGCTGCATATTTTTTGAAAACAAATCCATTTTCGTTTGTAATTTGGCATTGTTTGTCTGCCGCTTTGTCTTTGTATCGATCAATCTATTTTATTGGTCTTAATGACTTAATATCTTAACAAGAAGCATTATTCACCTTCTAAATAATCTATTCATGCGTAAAAACTGTTGGTGAATGTTCATTGAAACTGTGTGCCTTCAATCAAAATATTGAAAATGGTATTTTTTGAATTATTTCATATAAAGAATGAAGAATCAAGAATAGGGAGTTTTCATTTCAAAAATTTAATTTGTGAAATATAAGAAGAAGCTGTATTTTTATTTGAAGTCAGCCAGAAAACATTCTAATAATCACACAAGTTTTTTAAAAAAGGGGATCTTTTCGCCTGAGGAAGTCTTAAAAACTTTACCGAAATCCCTAATAGAATACATGCTGTAAAAGTTTTGTACAATGTCAGAAAAATGTATGATTTCACGATACTTTGTACATTCTGTCCTGTTAATATGGTATAAAAAGTTCATCAGAAATGTCGATTCAAGGAGACAAAATTTGCTACTTTTTATAAAATGAAATTTTTGTCATTTGTACTCGTTAAACATTTTTTAGAGATAATTTTTATAAGAGCTTCATTTTATTAAAGGCACTTTTTGTAAGAGGTACATTTTACGAAAGGTACTTTCACACTTTTTATAAAAAGTAGAACAAAATATGGTTTTTGTAAAAGCTTATTTTCATAAATGGAATGATTTATAAAAAGTTCTTTTTTTAAAAGGTAATTTTTGTAAAATTTTTTATAATAGGTATTTTTTAAAAGTACTTTTTAACAAAAGGTATTTTTTAATAAGAGATGCATTTTATAAAGGTTACTCCCAATAGGTAATCAGTCTGGTTTTGTAAACTTTAATTTACGTGAACACTGTATCGTAGTACAGTCATTTATATCGATCATAAAAAGATCGGCTAAGTGCTTAGGGTATTGTGAGGTGCACATACATATAAAGAGAAAATTGCGGGTATTGCAATATATTTAAACTCAATAATTTATATTCTTAGATTATTCCATTTTTATTAATAATTTAAATTATATTCGCTTATTTTTACATAAACTTTATCTTAGTTCAAAGTTTCAACATAAAAACAACGTTTCTTTTAATTTATCTTATCATAAAAAATATCTGTCCACATTTTGGTTATTTCAATCTTTACTTTAAATGAATATGAAATACTTCAAAGAAGAAAATTGTGTTCGTTTTCGTATTGTCAATTAAAAAAAAAAGCTGTTGAAAACGAAAAGTTTTCCATGAAATTGATTGATGGCCAGGGTTATGCAAACAAAATACTTAAGCTACAAACATTAGAGGCAAGGACCACCTTAATATACATACATACATATGTATATGTATGTAAATTAATACCTTTTTATGGCGATGAAAACTGTTATGATTTTTTGATGTTATAAAAACTTTATTTAAAAAATATTATTGTTCATTATGTGAATGGTCAGTGCAGCACTTGTTTCAACAGATGCTGTGAGGATTTTTGTTATTCGTTGTGAAGAAAAAAATTTGATAAATTAACTACTTATTTATTAGTTGAGTTACACAATACGGAAATTATTTGCGTAAAAGCATCATATTTTGGTAGTGCAATTTTAATGGCTTTTTAATTGAAGTTAAATGAAATTTTCAGAATCCTTAGGTTTCCATTATTGAATTATTGAATAACAACCTGGAGGAAAATTTATAAACAAAATGGCTTCATTTAATTTCATTATTTTATATCAAGCAATTTTATATAATGTAGTCGTTGTTGCAAACAATAAAATTTATCAACATCTGCCTAATTTAAACAATTTTTATAACATTCTTATTATTTCATCATGAAACTATAAAAAACCTTAGCAAATTATGACATTAATTTTATGTAATTTAATCTTTTACACGAAATTAATGTTTTTTTTAATAAAAAAAAAAAAAATCTCAGCTCTATCCATTCGCTGAACTGTTTTATAATTTTTCCCCAGTTAATAATAAAGATTTTAAATTAGTAAAAACAAGAAATTAAACCCTTCCTACACTTCTAAGAATAAATAAATTCTTAGTGGGCAATTAAACAGCCACCTACTAAATTGAACACTAAATTGGATGTCAGCACACAATCAAACTACGACAAACCACTGAACACCTTCTTCAACATGGCTTGCAAAATATATTTTTATGCACCAATTTGTTTAACGACAGGAAGCTTGATTGAATCCAATTTAAGCAGATATACTTTAAACTCAAAAAACCGAAAACTATAGCGGACAGACGGTATGTGTTTGAAATTGAGACTATAAAAATCGTGTGAAAAGTATTTAAAATAATATTGCGTTAAATTACATTAACACTTTGCCAATTTAAATTGTGTAGCAGTCCACAACATGGCAACATAAGATGCAGGGCGGTGAACAAACGAAACAATGGTTTTAGGTGATTGCCAACAATAGCAATCTTTTCAGCTTTAACTTTATAAAGAACACAAAAAACAAACATAAAATAAAAATAACAATGAATGGCAAATGAATTAAATTAATAGTAAGTTAAAATTTAAAGCAAAACTTAAGACAATTTATATGGTTGATTATGTTGACCCAATTCTTGGACATATTAGCGGGTGTTGTTGCATTTTCATGTTGTTCGTTGTTACAGAAAAACAGCCAGCCAAGTTCTTTGTTAGATTTGAGAATAAAAAAAAAAACCGCAAACAAAATATTAAAACTGAAACACTACTTAAGATTGCTCGTGGCCAGATAGATACAGTGAATAGCTGAGCTTTAAACATTTTAAGGAAACAAGGTATGGTTAGCTTTCAATTATTTTTAGTAGAATTCAAAAGTTTTTGCGTTATTAGTTAGTTAAGTTTCACTTTCAATTTGTTAATAATATAAATATAATAATTATTGTTTTTTTGTTCACTTTAGGCAAGATATATTTGATTACATTTTTAATGAAATAAAAAAGTGAAAGAGGATATTTAAAGTATATTATTTAGAAGAAGTCTTAAAATAACTCAATATGAATCTGCATGTGTGGTATGAATTAGTCGAATTGTAACACTCTTTTCGCTTATAAAATTTCATACAAAGCCATTAAGACAATTTTTCTACAAAAATAGTACTAAAAGTAAAAAAATTTTTATAACATATTAGTACCAAAAAAGTACCAAAATTCATCCAAAGCCATTAAGAAAATTTGTATGCAAAAATAGTACTAAAAGTAAAAAAACATCAAAATTAAAAAAAGTACCATAAGTACCATTTTTTATCATTTCGGCTTCGAAATGTATGTTAAATTATAAACATTTTTATAACATATTAGTACCAAAAAAGTACCAAAAATGAACAATTTCTCAAGAAAATAAGTATCAAAAGTAAAAAAGTACACGGTATGTTATTGTAAAAACAAAATTTCTAAGAAATAAAATACACCACTAAAAACAAAAGTACCTGCTTTTCCAGACTTTATGCACAGAGAGAGTACACGGTAACTCAACATAAAAGGTATTTATTATAACAATAAGTACCAAAAGAACCAAATATCTCACGTTTTTTCCCCTTTTAAAAGTATTTTATATTTTAATCTGGGTCACATGCTTTCCGTCTACCAAATGTCATCCCATGCCATTAAGAGAATTTGCTAAGAAAAAAAGTATCAAAAGTAAAAACTACCATTTTTTCTCATTTCCGCTTCCAAGAAAGTATGTTAAATAATAAACATTTTTATAATATAATTGTACCAAAAAGTACCAAAAATTACCAATTTGTTTTGTTTTTTACCACTTAAAAAGTTTTCTATATTTTAATCTAGGCTAAATGTTGTCCAAAATAATTAAGCGGTTTTCGCGTTATAGTGAAACAAACATACAAACTTTCACATTTATAATATTCGTATGATGAAAGAGTACATATGTTAAAAATTGCAAAAATTTAAAAATTACGCTTTATAGTTTTACGATGTTGCTTGGCAAATATTTGCCGAAAAAAAAACACATACGAACAAATAGTCCAACGAAAGTTTTTATTAGTTTCATACTCGTTACAGCAAGTTAGGCATGATACAGAAATTCTGGTTTGATAAATGTAGCAGCGTCGCAATGGGGCTTAGTTGAAGTATAGGTGTAAATATCATAAGAAATTCCAAATGGTCTACTTAAAATCTGTAAGATTTGTATGAACCCCTTAATTAAAACCAGAGGTGGTAACATAAGCTGTTAATCGAAACAATTCGAAAAGTTTAAACATTTGAATATAAAAAACTCATGAATTCAGCTGCAGCTATAACTGATATGCGCCCATGTTCTGACACTCGCATGGATATGAAATCGCATGCGTTTTGAAAATCGCCAAACTTATTTTTACATGTTCTGTCGTTCACGCGTTTTGCTTGCATTTTGCTATTTTTTTTATATCAAGTATCGCCAGTACTGAAGAAAAGAATTGGCACAGAAAATTGTGTAAACATTTTAAAGTTAATATTTTTAACTTAAATAGTTTGGAAGTTTTATTAATTTTTACAAAATATACAAGAAATCATGTTTAGTTTAATTTGTGCATTGCTTTATTGTAAGTTTTAACTTCAGTTTAAGTAAAATACATCAGTTCACTTCAATACTTTCTTTTTTTAATTAGGACCCCTACGTATTCAGTGCACTGTGCCGGAACTCATAGGGTAGAGAAGATAGATGTTGAAAATTTAGAAGACTTAACTCTTTCACAACTCTGCTTTGCGCGTTATGTTAATTTTTAAGGCAGTGTTGAGGCGCCTCCGGTGTTAAATAGACACATTAACTTTGTTAAGCTGTATTAGTTTTACTTCGCCGATGTTTCTGCTAGCCGACGAAGGAGGGCGATGTTGTGTACATTAACTTTGATAGCATCAATCGCGGTCGGAACAGTTTTTTAGTGACCAGTGCTATGCCTTCATCACTTTAATACAATGTCTCACTAATGTACATTAAAAAAATTAATGATGTTGATTGATTTGCTCTGGCCAGGGTTTGAACCCAGGCCCGAAATCATTGTTTGCTTAGTAGTCAACGCGCTAACCACTTCAGCCAACACCACCCTTGCTTGCGAGTTGAAGTCGCAAAACTTCTCTCGATTGTGAACTCCAGAACACCTATCATGTGATTTCATCTCGCATCGCAAATGTTAGGCGAAATGCGATTGACAGAACATGCCTGATGATTTCGATTTTAATTAACAAGTTTGACTTGAAATATATTTGAAATATTATATTCAGAGAAAAAACTAAAAACTCTATGATTATTTTTGTATTCATAAAACTTTAATCAATTTCGATTGAAAATTTTTAGATTTTTGAATTTCTGCTCTATTTGTTTGCTAAGAATTTTAAAATTGATTTTCCGTTTTAAGCTTTTATTTCTTTGGATATTTTTCGTATACGTTTGATTTCTTTTGATTAGCTCGTTTATTTAGTTTTTTTTTTTGGTTTCTTTTTACTTGAGTTTTGCCAAATTATTTGTATAAATTGTGTAGTTGTCAGTATATTGATCGCTCTGATTCTTGAGTGATTATTTGTTGTACCAAAAACCAAAAGAAAAAAAAACAGTTTTAGATTTTTTCTCCGATCTCTTGTTCATTAATTCAAGGTTTTTTTTGTACTTTAATTATATTTTGAAAACTAAAAGAAAAAAAAACTTCATTAAAGTTTTTATTTGTATTCATAAATTTTGGTGTTTTACATTAATTTAAATTGTAATTGGTTTGGTTTTTTGTGATCTGTAAACATTTTTAATACTCGTAATTTTAAAATTTTTGAAAGCAAATTGTCGGTTTTTATATATTTTTTTGTCTATTTGAATTTATCATTAAAACTAAAGAGAAAATCCAAATGTTTTGCATAACACGGATCAAAAGCAATTGTAATTGCAGTACAATTTTATTCCACATAATTTATGTACTTGTAATTTATAAATAATTTATTACATTTTTCTAGCAATATACACCCACTTGTCAGTTGTGGTTGTTGTATATTAATTTTATGAAACTATAACATTAATGATGATTTTTTTCCATCCCATTTTAAAAACAGAAAATTTTGTTTTGATGGAGAGATGGATTCGATTCCAAAGCATTAACTTTAAATGAATGAATTTATTAGCCACTCCTATGTTGACCAGTCAGTTTATGTCTGATATGCGGGAATAAATAAAACAAAAAGTCATTTGAGGTACTCGATAAGACAAGCGATTTATTTCATGCGATATGGGAGATCACTAGGGGATTTTCACATATTGCGTAAACCCTTTTTCGGTGATGTTTTACCACTACCTCCGCTCTTTCCATCGTAATTTTTTACAGAAAAATTTCTGTATAAAATTTTCAGTACATGTTTTAGCAGATCCTGGTCGGCTTAAATCATGAGAGTGCTTGTGTATCATTCAGAACTTCTTTTTTGGCACAAGGCTTGTATGTTTGTTTGAATGATGATATTAAAGGAGATTATAAAAAAATTGTTTACTTCAATAACAAAGCTTTCGCTCTAATTAAATAAAAGACAAATAAATAACTCCTCAATAGATTTTTTTATTTCAGCTAATTAGATTTGTATAAGCTTTTGCGAAGTAAAATTTTTGTTTAATTAAAATTTAATTTGAATTTTAAACTCTACATGCAACCAGTAATACACAAAAATTGCATTTAAAATAAAACCTAAATTAAAAACCAACAATATTAAATTGATTTATTTAAACCGCATAATTTTAGAAACTCCTAATAATTAAAATTCTTATACCAAAAAAAAAAAAAGACTACATAACCACAATTGAACTAAAACACAAAAAAAAAAAATAAAACAGAAGTAATTTTGGCAAGAAATTCCACAGCATTAACATCAACAAGCGAAGAATATTTTAATGGGATCAGCAAACAATAGAGACAACAACAGCAACAAAAACAGTTTTAAATTAAAACGCCTTTGCAGCAAAAACTCCATTAACCGAATGCGATAAGTACAACGCTAACAACTTTAAAATTTTAAAATATATAAATGATTTACACAAAACCTCGAAAAAATACATACTTTATCAGCCTTTTAACAGCAACAACATTAAGTGACGTTTTTCTTTTATCGTTGTTTTGAATGAAAAGCAAAAAAAAAACAAAAAGGCAAACAAATAAACAGCAGCAAAAACATTCAACAAGCAAATGTTATTGTTGCTGTTATTGATAATGTTGGCTAACGACAACATCAACACTGCACAACAGCAAGCAACTGCTGTTTTATGTTGCTAATACTGCAATAATTTAGATTTAGACAGAAAAAACAAAAACCCACAATGATAAAAAGTGTAAAAAATTAAATGAAAAGTAAAAAATAAATGTTTTTTTTTGTTCGTAAACATGAATTTTTAAAAGTTTTTAATCAGTCTCTAACTAATTTAAAATATAAAGAAAATGTTAACACAAATTGCTATCGTGGTCTAATAATGTCATTAGGCGATTGCGCAAACCAAACATGTCTCGTTTAAAATTCTTACTGCCGACAAATTTTATATAAAAAATTCTTATGAAAGTATGGCAGATACTGAAAGAAAAATAAAATCCTTTTCATTTAATTAAAGAAGTAAAAGAAACGATAATGAGAAGATATTCATATGTACCAATTGACAATTTTGTTGATCGGTAAAATAACTGCTGGAATTTTTAAACGTTATTTTAGCAAATTGGCTAAGATTTGCTTAGTTTTCCTGTTTACTTCAACTCCTTCAGTGTAGATGTGGCGACTGGCAGTGAGATCTAAGCGGACAAGAATTCTGATAGCGTCGCGATATCATTTCAACACATGTTCTTTGACTTTTCAATTATTACGCGCATAGGAAAGTTACAAAGTATGTCAATATAAAGTACATACATGCATCTCGGCAATAACATAAAAAAAATAAAAAAAACAACAGGAGATTAGGCATTGTAGGATATAATTCGCTGGCAACACTGTAACGTTTAATATATGAAAATAAATAAAAAATAAAAAAAAATTCCCCAGCTAGCATCCAGTAGAAATAAGTCGCGTATTCTATTTGGATTTGTAATTGTGTATAAGTAGATTATTTTATGACGTTGAACGAAGCTACCTACCTAATAAGTAGTGAAAGCATTTGCACATGAGTACTGACGAGGTTTAGTTGCATTTACCGAAAACAACGTTTGTTCTATTCAGCCAGTGCTGTTGAAAAATCTACAAAAGGGATGTATAAATATTAAATTATTCCTCTGTTGCTCGAAATATGTTAACAATGTCTACCTAATTTCTCTGATTATAAACATTTACGAACGTTAGCCTGTATAAATATTAACAAATATTAATAATAAGCAGTTCGTAGCAAGGCGTATTAAACCAGGTGGCAGTGTTACGACTGCTGACTATTTTTTTTCTCTACTTATTTTTAATTGAAAATGTCAAAGAGCTGTTTTCTGGTTATCTTTTTGACACCTTCAGTTGTTTAGGCATTACTTTTTTTCGTGCTGCCAAGTTCTTGTTTTCGCTGCCACCTGGGGGTAGATTCTGGTTCTGCGATAACATGATATGTAAAAAATGTTTCATTTTCGTTTTCATTACAACTTTACGTAATATCTTTTCGCAGTTGCACAAAATGCGATTCCCGTTTATATTATGAAAAAGTGTTTCATTCCATCTGTTGCAGTGTAACTTTATATCCATGTTATTCAGCTTGAAATGTCATACACAGAGAACGAAGTTGAATTATTTCGATGCGGTGCAAGGCCGCATGCAAATATATATTTGCTTTTGCGGCTTTTACAACATGCATATATTCTTCATTGAAATTTTGAAGTTGATTTTTCAACATATATTACATAATATATGTACATAGCTTATCTTATAGAAAATTGAACAAAAATTAGAAAATATTAAATAAACAAATTAGCGGTGGTGAAGAAATTGTATGAATTACATAAGTAGGCAATTTTATTAATAGTCTATCATTACAGATACTGAGGTTATCCTACAAGTTGAATAAGCAATAAATATATGTATATTTGTATATATATTCGGAGATATTTAATGTCTTATAGGCAAAAAAATATAATAAAAAAATAGTGTATAATCACACTTTTATACTATAATTTCAAATGGTAAAAACTCTGAAAATCAAAGTCGATAGTTTAAAAATATCGAAAATATAGATAGGTATAAATATCGGTATCGATAATATTTAAAATACAGTTTTGAGCGTTCCTTTAGTTTAATTCTATTTATTTACTTTTTATTTTTTTTAATAAAATGATATGATTTCAAATTACATACTCGTATGTATGCATGTTGCAAAGAGCAACAAATTTTTAAACGGGATTAATTCTAGATGTTTTAAAAATGATTTATTTAACCTTTCTCTTGTGCTCTCTGGAGACGATAAAAAACACATCAACGTTCTAAGTGTGTGCGTGCAGTCGTGCTTTTTCGGGTACACGTATACGTTGTCGGCTCTGATTGATGAAAACCATAATCTTGTGATATATTACTTTGATAGTCTCCAATTGTGATTGACAAAGAAAATGTCACTTGTTTTGTATCGAAGTGTAATGAGTAAAAAGATGGCAGCACACGCATACTTGTTAATTTTATGCTCTGGTATTTTTGTGTATAAACAGTGTCAAAGGCATATATTTTTTTGTTTTTTGACAAAATTGCACAAGACCCGCGGTTGCAGGTAGTAATTTCAATAAACTAATAACAACAAATTGCCTGAATAGTTATAATTAGGTAAAATTTTCCTACTTAAGTACAAACATTCAATCGATAGTAAAATCGGAAAAATCATTAGCAGAAAAAATAGCACTAAGTCGAATACAATTTTTTTTTAATTATTTCTATTTATTGATACATTTTCCATAACATATGCTAATTGCTTTCTAGTTTTGGCCTGAGTTTATTTAATGGCTCAATTATGGATAGCAACTGAACTTCTGTTGCGTTGCCAGCCGGCAACTGCAAATTTGTGGTTGCCAGAAAAACCCTAAATAGCAACTGAAACTGGCAGCTCTCAGTTGCCATCCGTAATACAATTCTCAGCAACTGGCAACGCAACTGTAGTTCGGTTGCCATCCATAATCGACCCATAAATGTGCTAGATATTCAATTTTATGCGTTTCCGAGATTTACTGCAAAATAAGTTTTTTTTACTTTTCGATTTTCTATCGCCTTATATATTTTTTAAGCAGCCGGCTCCAAAATAAGTTTAAGCCGCCTCTAAGTTTATTTTTTTTAAGCCGACACCAACTTTCTCTCTGCTTGGGTCTGCACAATTGTCAAAAAAAAAAAATAAATTACGTTTTACATTGGGATAAATGTATAAAAGTTGAAAATGTATGCATTATTTTTTTTAAATGCAGTAACAAATCTGTAAATACATATGTATACACATATGTATGTATGTATGTACATACGCATGTATACATAAATCAATTATTCAAATGATTTTTTTTATTTTTGAACTGTATACATACATATGTATGTACATACTTACATATTTATCGTTTGCAATATCGACATTTATGTTCTAAAAATTAATAAAAATTCTTTTCGATTTATGCTTGTGCGCATGCCTTTTGCTACTTTTTCCATTTTCGCTGACAAATTTTAAGTGAAAAAAAAACGCGTCATATGAAAATGTTTTGACATTTGTTTTCGCAGTTACATAAAACGAGAATCAGTTTTGCTGTGAAACTGAGAAAAAAATTGTTTCATTCCATTTGTTTCTCTCATTGTGAAAAGATTTTAATTTGTTTTAATTTCTTCACAGAACGGGAATCAGAAACAAAATGTAAACGAGAAAAATGTTTACATATCACGTTATCGCAGAACCAGAATCTACCCCCTGGTTTAATACGCCTTGGTTCGTAGAACTTAAAAAAAATTCAATTAATATACAACAGGCTTTTTGTTTGTGTAAAATAAATTTACAATTGTCAAAAATATCTCAGTAGCAGAGCTGTAAAGGAATGATTCCCTTACATAGGAAATATGCTAAATTATTATTTAAAGAGAAATATATGTACTAAAATATTGATGCTAAAATTCTTAAAAAGTTCTAAGAATTAATATAATACTTCATATTGATTTATATATAGCGCAAAGGAAAAAAACATGCAATTTTATATATTCGGTTCCCCTGGAAATAATTTTTTTTTTAAAGAATTTGTGCTTTTTGTAATTTAATTTTTATTTTTTAATTATTCTGAGTATCCCGATGTCGACTTTTAGAACTTATGTGCGCCCAATATCACCAATTTTTCGGTTGTATTTCATTTCCCGTACTAAGAAAAACACACATACTAACACTAATAACACCCAAATCATGAACTTAACCCTACACTTACACAACATTGTGTAGGCCATAAAAACACTAAAGACAACAACAACTATTGAATATTTTCGATTATTTAATTTTTTACTCTACACTTATCGCATAAAACAAAGTTTGAAAGTAATAACCACAAAAAATAAATTGCATGAATAAATGCCCAAATTGTAACAATATTTCTCAATCATTAAATACCAAAGAGAATATCAAATAATTGTACGTCCGTTTGTTTGTCTATCTAAGTAACTAACAGCCTGTCTGATGATTGTCCGTCCGTCCGTCTGTCGTATGATATGACAAGCAAACCACAAAAGTAATAATAAGAAGAAAAAATTAAAAAAAAAAACAGCAGCAGCAGCCCCAGCACTAGCCCAACTTGAAACATTACAAGATTAAATTAAATAAAAAAAAGAGTTCAAATAAAACTTGCTACGAGTACATTTTAAAGTTGTCATTGTATTGAAATCATATCATTATTTCTGCCACCCATTGAATAAAGACGCGAATACACACGCCACAGAAATACTAAGGAATATGTTAAGCCCACCTTTATGCACAGCCATACATATCTACATATGCATGTACATATATGTATGTATTCAGCAGCTATACAGTGCAAAGCAAGTGTGTATATGTGTGTGTCTATAGTCGTATTCATTTTAACTAGACACTAGTTGCTTGTATTATAACGTCCGTCAGCACAAAAGTTTGGCTAAAACACTAGCACTAATCTGTATTACCACGAGAAATAACAGCTTTTGAAATCAACACTGTCTTACCTGTAGAAGCTGTTGTCTATCTGCAATATGTTAAACACAAAGTTTTGTTGTTTTACGTTTTTTTTATTCTTACTTGAAATTTTGCTAGCCTAGCTTTTTTTGTTTTGTTCTGCACAATAAGTTTCCTTTCATTTGTCTTGTTAAAGTTCTGCATTGAAAGATATCATATTATCAGTTTTTGTTTTCAAATGCACGCGCCTTGTCGTTGTTCTACCTGTAGTTGTTGTTTAACGTATTGTTGTTGTTGTCATTTCTTAAGTAATACACATGTTACCGTTGTATTTATTATAACAATTTGTGCAGAGAATTGTTTGTTGTGAGAGTAAAAAAGCTTTCAAACTCTCCTAAGGTTATTTAATAATCTCAAGCCAAATAAAAAAATGAGGTAAAAGTTTTAATGAAGAGTTTTGGCTTTTAACTCTTAAATTGTTAGTAAAATTAATGCTGCAAGTTATTGAAATGAAATAAAAAATTCTTAAAATTTGTAATAAAAATTTGCAAATATTTGAGCTTTCTACAATTTCAAGACCTCAAGTCTTCGTTTACTTTACATTGTAGACCACACAAGAAATTATTGTATAATTTTTTCTTTTCAATTAACAATTTACTAAGATAAAAATTTCATTCTCAATTAATATCTTAATTGAATCAACAATTATATTAAATGATTCTATTTTCTTTCAAAACATTAGACAATTTAAGCACTATAAAATTTCACAAATTTCCACTCGCCAATTTCTTCTAAACAAAGTGAACTTAGTTTAAATTTATGCAGAATCAATAGTTCTTCTGAATATGCGACGTTATTATTTTAATTAAATTTATAACTAATGTACGATTTTTCTTGATTGAAACACCAAAAATATTACAAAATAAACATGTGATCAAACCTAAAAATATGCAGTGAAATATATAACGAATAAGTTTTTTATTTAAAGGTAGAGCACCATTTTGGTCAAGTTTTTTCAGTAAACTTGGATACCGAAATTTGCGTAATCATAATTTTATTATCGGATCACTTTTATTATTTTTGCGCACCACTGTGCGATATTTCATTCAGGTGACAACAAATAATTTGGCAACAAACAATTTGCGTCACGTGGTTGGTTTCTGGAATCTCATCGGCCACTTCGACAGCAGTCGATGTTTAACCGAAGATTAGCTGTGCAACATTCAAAAAAAGACGAAGATACCGCGTTGCATTCCACAATTCTATTTATGTCTTCATATTCTTCATGAAAGCAAACTGGGATTAAAACAATTAAGTTTGCATTAGTTTGCATAGAAAACACATCTAACTCGACATTCAGTTACATTTCAGACACGCTTAACCTCATGAGCAGTTTGAAAGTAAGTAAGTAAGAAAGTCCAAGAATAGCTCATTTTATGAGTAGATTTGTCCAACTTCCAAAACTTTTCTTGAAAATTTTGAAATTTAGTAGCAATTCATTTAAATCTTCGGGCTAAATTCCTTATCATCATGGAATTATCATCCATTTCGGAAGGGATTCTTTCAATCTTTATAAGACTGGTACACAGAGGGAAAAATGGCGTTCTAAAATTGTTAACGGCTGGTATCAAGTTGAGAACGAATCCTGAAGTGTTATCAAAATAAGAACAATCGTAACAAAATAATACGGATACGGATTCAAAATAAGAACGGTTGGTAATAAAATGATACCGAGTTGTTCTTAAAAGATTGATACCAACTGTTAACAAAGTAAGCACAAACGGTCTTAACTCAATTTCAACAACAAATGGTATCAATTTCGGTATTTTTCTACCGCTTTTTTTTCTCTGTGTATTTTTGTATTTTAAAAATTCTAAATCAAATCCGTAGTTATGGATCGGTTTTAATGTTTCTTTTATTTGGAACATATTTATCCGATTAATAATAAAAAACGAATGCATTTCTGTTTTTTTTTTAATTATCACAATGCGTATTTTAAAAATTAAATGATTTTTTGTCAAGCAATTTTCTGTTTGTTTCCCATTTGAAAAATTCTCTGAAACTACTGACGAAATTAAAAAGCCATAAAACTTCTACAAAATTCAGTTTATTTTTCAAAATCTATTATTTTTTTCAAATAAACTGAATTTCGTAGTGAACGGTTTGTGAACGGCTGCAGATAAACTTTTTAAATTGCCTAAGGGCCTGAAGTTGTTTCGAAGCTTCTGGTATAAAAATATTTTATGAAGAAACTTGGAAGAGGGAACCAAAAATTTCAAAAAAAGCTTCAGCTGTAAACTCTTTCATTAAATCTTTAGTACAGATCATATGAAGAATATCTTTGCTTGTCGATATTATAAGAGCTTTTAATATTCTTCTGGCTTCATTAAAGTTTTAGAAAATCTTAATAATGTTACCAACAAATACAAAACAAAAACCAAAGTTTCAAATGCAACTTTACTATTGTCTATACGAAAGCAAATAGTATACTTGTACGAGTATGTATGCTGATCAGCTGATTTAACGTGTCCATGTATAAAATGATAAAAGCCTAGGTAAGCTGATGGTATTGGTTATAGTGGTGGTTGGCTTTTATATCAATACAAAAGTGGATTTTGTATAATTTCTGCGCACACAAAAGCTAAAAATGATTTCAATTTTTCAAGTTCCACTTAAGACATTCGAAATGGCAAATAAACAGTTTAAGAAAAGTGCTCGTGCGCAAAGCACGTTAAAGCGGTTGAAAAGAAGTTGAATTAAAATTAAAAAAATAAAAAAATAATTTATTTTGGAATTTAAATAATACTGAATAGTAAATAATTAACGGAAAAATATAAATACAAATTTCATAGATAAAAGATTTAAACCAAAAATCGAATTCAAACCGAATAAAACGAAACAATTTAAAATAAAGAAAATATCCAAACGTTATCTAAGTTTTACCTTAAATAAAAAGAAAGTGTTTGTTATTTAAATGTTGCACTTAAAACTGTTTTAAAACATCTTTTTAAACTATTTTGTTGTTGTTTAGTTTTCGTTTCTTTTACAAAACGTTACTTACAAAAGAAGCGTGGTGCAGTTTCTTTGGCTGAGCAAAAATCAAGAAAGAAGAAAATATATAAAGAAAAAGTAAAGTTTAAAACTTGCGTGAAAGATTTTCCCCTCTTTATCAACAATTTTCTTTTAATGTTTATTTTGTGTGTGTTTTTTTATTTTCTTTGAAAATTAAATGATTTTATTTGTTTTTGTTTTTTGTTTTTTTTTGTTGCTATTTTGATCATCTAACGTGTTTTCATATCTCAACAAGTTGTGGTGTCTGTGTGTGCTGTTTGTTACACTTGCTACAAAATCTAAATCTCCAGACATCAGAGCCGTTGAATTTTTTTTATTTTTTTTTTTGCTTTAAACTTGTGCAACACAAACTGTTTGTTTTGCTACCATTTCAGCTAATTTGAAGTGCGTTTCAAAAAAAAAAAAAAAAAACAGTTTGAATGCAAAATAATAGACAGAAACATCACTTTTCATTCACTATCAACAACTTTTAAATTTTATAATCCACTTCACTTACTTGGAAAACTCTTTACATATAAGTAAAATATTAAGAAAATCTTGTTGTTAATCGATTGTTGCAACTTATTTCTACTAACTAACATATGCAACAACAGCAACGACTTATTACAACATAACTACCACATTTTCAAGCAACAAAACAACAACAATAACAAAAACAAAAGCATAAAAAATTAAAGCAAGAAGAAAATCAGTGCAACAACTACAACGAATAACAACAAGAAGAAAACTAAAATAGATATATTAATTTTTTTGTGTGTTGTTGTTGCTCTTCTAGCTTTTCTATTTAACTGAACGTTTTTCAAAAAATCATAAAGTGCATTACTGTGTTTTTGAGAAAAAAAAAATTATTTGAAAAAAATCACAAAAAAAAATTAGATTCATTTTAAAAGCAGCAAAAGAAAAAAAATATTTCGTTATAAATAGCTGCATTACTTTATGTTGCATTTTACTAAATTTGTTGTGAGAATAATTTTTCCTTTGTTTTTTTTTTCTTACAATTCGCGTGAACTTTATTTCACAAAAATACATATTTTTACTTTAAAATAGTTAATTTGTTATTTGGATTTCAACATTGTTCATCTACGTCAGCCATAATAAATAAATAAATTAGCAGACAACATGGCTTTCCAACAAAATGTCAACACCTTTTTATGGTTATTTGGATTATTCTGTGTTATTAGCAATTCAGGTAAGAAAATCTTTTGCAAAATTTAAAATAAAAATCACTTTTAGGCAGACAAGTGCAGATTCAACTAATTGTGTTGATAAAAAATTTTATTTTTTTATTACACAACTAATTGGCTTAATTATGCAACTAAACTGTTACTATTGCAACTGCATTAAGGAATAAGTGCTCATTTCGACCTAATAAAAAACAAAATAAAATTCTACGTACAATAACTGCAGCCCCCTGGTATGTCAGAAACCATAGAATTCATAAAGATCTAGACGTTCCGTTGGTAAAGACAGTATTTTCGAAACACGCGAAAAAATACATTAAAAAACTTGAGTTGCACCCAAACCCACTTGCGCGCAATATTCTTCATTATAGAGGCCACACCCGGCTGAAAAGAAGGGATACTCTTTTTCTCAGCCGTCCACGAGAGATGTAAATCAACAAAAATTAACCGTTGAAATTAAAAATTTTGTTTAGCATTGGCTAAACCTATATTTAATATTTTTTAGATTTATGATTTGAAAAACTTATTGATAATTTAATTAATAATTAAAGATTCAATAAATAATAAAATTATCAAAAAAAAAAAAAAAAAAAAAAAAAAAATTTCGACCTAAAATGCTTATTAAATCCAAAACGATACAATCTATTCTAATCGTAAAGTTAAGGTAACGTTATATTCAGAAATAGTTAGACATGATCAATCTGTCAATTGATGTTGATTAAACTTTATGAAGAAGTCCATTGATTACGTTAAATTGAATTAAAGGTAAGGAAAACTTCGTTGAAACGATCAATGGGTCGATTTTGGATGGCAACCGAATTCCAGTTGCGTTGTCAGTTGATGACAATTGTATTACGGATGGCAACTGGCAACTGAGAGTTTCCAGTTTCAGTTGTTATTTAGTGCTTTTCTGGGGCAACCACAAATTTTCAGTTGCCGGCTGGCAACGAAACTGAAGTTCGGTTGCTATCCATAATCGAGCCACAAGTTTTTTTCTTTTAGGACCTTTTGGTTCAATGCAAAATATTTTTTTACTAATAATCTCAATAGCGTTTTACACAGAAAAAGGGTGATACAGAGCTTATTATTGCACTAAAACTCTTTTTTCTGGTTGTTCATGTTTTCTATATAATCTAATCTATCATAATAAAGACACTGTGCAACAAAAAAGTAGTCAGATTTAGTAACACACGACTAAAATTGAGGCGTTCACCGCCAAAACGGCGTAACCCTAATTTTCAAAAAAATCAAACTGACTATGCTGATCTAACCGGAACCTTTTGAAATAAATACTAAAAAGCTCCCTATTGCATAGTATAACACTAGGTTATAATACTACCTGATGAAAACTTGAATAGGGAGTTTTTAGTATTTATTTCAAAAGGTTCCTGTTAGATCAGCATAGTCAGTTTGATTTTTTTTTGAAAATGAGGTTTAGGCTGTTTTGCCGATGAGCGCCTCATATATAAAATTGCTTATACGAGTATTTTTAATATACTTTTTTCGCTTTAGCGATTTTTTGGAGTTTTCTCTTTTTGCGAAATTTTCCGTTTTTGCGTTTATCTTAGGTTGTTTTTCATTTAAGCGGTGGTTTTTGCTTTATTTTTAAGATTTTTTAGTTATTGCGTTTCATTTTTTGGTGTTTTAGTGGTTCTTTTCGTTTCGGCGATCAGTTTCTTTCACACAATTTTTTTTATTAATTTTTCCAAAAATTTTAATATGACTCGCACAAGATCTTTGTAAAAACACTAGATCTATTTTTCATATATTTTTTTTTTAGTTTAGCGTATTTTTTTATTTTAATGGATTAAGTTTATCGGTTTCTTTAAGGTGTTATAAAATTAATTTTTTTTCGATATTTTATCGTTTCAAGGAATTTTTTCCTTATTTTTTTTTTGTTGTCTTTTTTCAAGTTCGGCAATATTTCTTCGGTTTAGCGATATCAACTTATTTGATGCCGAAATTTTAAGATTGCTGGAAATTTTAATCCCTTCACTTTAGCTGTTTCAATTTAATGAGAGTCTTAAATATACAAACATACAAACACACGTATCCATATCACACAAAAATACATAAATCCGCTTAGACGTCACTATACAAATACCTAGAATTGCTTGTTAGGATATCAAAACAGCGAGATCTGTTAAAACGTAGATAGTGGAAAATCGAGGTAAATCTAGTAATTTCTTAAGTTTGTGAAAGCAGGAAGTTCAGTTCATTTGCAATGTAATTTTTAAAATCTTCCCATTTTCATATTATTTTCTACCTTTTTCTTTTGCATTCCTTTTTTGATTTTAAAAAGATTGAAGCTTATTAAAAAAAAACTAAGAAAAGTTCATCTTTACTCGTTTAATATCTTTATTAACAATCGATTTATCGACGCACAAATTAATGTTCATTAAGTTTTAATTTTTCACTATTTTGATTAAAATTTTTATATTTTTAATAGATAAGATGGCAGATGAAAACTATATATGTATGTACTTATGTACATGTTTATGGTTGTATATTTTATGTATTTATTTCAAAGAAAATTTATGAGAGCTTTTTGGGTTTAAAATATGAGTGTCGTTATAATAAATTTAGTTTTATTGTTATAAAAAAAAACTGATCAAGAAAGGCTTACAATAGTCATGTCATAATTATAATTAAGTTATTGTTTTGAACTTTCCCTCTTTAATATCCGAAAAATAAAATTTTAATTTTGTGAATGTAGATGATTCATTATTTTCATTAAAACATTCAAAAATAATACGAAAATTGCTCATTAGGACGTTAGAGGGTAGTGTTGGCTGAATTTGTTAGCGCGATGACTACTAAGCAAACTATTACTTAGGACCTGGGTTCGATACCTGGTCAGGGCAAGTCAACTCAAAGTAATAAAATGTCTCTAATATGCATTAGTGCGGCATTCCATTGATTTTTGTTGGACTGTTTAAAGTGATGAAGCTCTGGTCACTAAAAACTCTTCCGAGCCCTCCTTCGTAAGTAAAAAATTAATAATGCTCCTTCTCATACAGTTTAAGAAATTTACTACCTAACCCACGATATCGATCGATGTCGATCGCTGGATTTTTAGACGTAAAAAATCTAGCTTGCGTTCTACTAATAACCAATTTTATCTAATTTATTAATTGTTAACTGGAAGAAAAGCTAAACAAATAAATAAAATCGGTTATTAGTGGAACGCAAGATAGATTTTTTACGTCTAAAAATCCAGCGATCGACATTGTTCGATATCGTGGGTTAGGCAGTTAATGTGTCTGCCCAACACCAGAGGCACTACAACACTGCTATAAAATTTAACGAAACCCTGCAATAGCTGAGTTGTAAAGGAATTAAACCTTCTTCTTAATCTTAACCATTTATCTTCCCTGCCCTATCCCTTTCTTCCTAGATGTGGCGCAATGGTTGGGTTCAGTGCTGAGTGGTTGCCAATCAGAACCAATTACAATTTTTATAGAATCAGTTAACCAAGGTTGTTGTCGTCTGCTGCTTTAAACTATTTTCATTATAGAAAAGTTGTTTAGTATGAATTAGCACACGAGCAAGTTACTTCATTAAAAAAAAATGGTACACTTGGGGTGGTTTGTTGTTATCCATAATTTCTATCGAAACATCTCTTCACTTTATTATACATGACATTAATATGTGTTCAACTTATAATGTTTTTGTGTTTTAATATATTTTAAACAGATAATTTTTACTGTTTATATATTTTTATAATTTTTTTAAAAATAACTAGGACCCACAATAAATGCTATAAGCAAGAAATATCCAATGCTTTGGTTTTTTCCATACGACCTACGACATAAAAGTCGATCATGTCGCTTTTGGTCAGCACCTATGAATGAACATCATTCTCCTCACTGCGACTAAAAACTACGAAAATTTTATTAGTCCATTTTTTTTTGGATTTTTTATATGTGAGATATTAACATTCAGTATTCAATTAGGAAATTGTTTGAAATAAACATGTTATTAACTGAATCAATGAAACAAATAACTGACTTAATTATTATTTTAATAAACTAAGTTTTTGACGTAGAGTCATTCAATAAGTGCATCAGAATTTATTGTATTTTTAATCAAGAAAATTATTGAAACAATTAACATTTTAATACAATTTTACTTTAATTGGAAACAAAGGTGAATGATAATGTGATCTGTAAACGCGTCCGTTAATTCTTCTGATATTTAATAGACATTCAACGAATACTAAAAATAATTTCAAATGCTTTCTCAAACATTTCTAGCAATTTAGTTTTTTTTTTTCCAAACGGTGAAATGAATATTTTATTGTTAAAACTGAAACCAGTCAGCAATTGCGCTGTCAGTGTTATAATTCTAAAAATGATTTTGTCATTCGAAAAATATGTGCGAGTATATCTACTTCCTTGTGTAAAACTGACCCAAGAAAACTTTTACTTTCTGTCCACTTAAAAGCTACAAACTTTTAGTTTCAGTTTTCTTGTTACTAAACATTCTGTTGCACATATTATTTAATATTATTGTTGTGGTTGGGTTTTTTCTGCTTTCGTATAAAAATACATACATACATACAAATAGTATAGCATAGCATAAGTAATTATGCAGACCTACGACTATATATTCCACATTAATTGCTTACTTTTACACACTCAAACACACACGCAGCCATAAATATGTGTTTACATACATTTTTTTATTTGTGTTACAAAATGCAAATTAAATACGTTTGTACTTAACGCTGGCTAGTGGTCTAAAGTAATAAAAAAAAAAACTCGTAACATAAAAAAATATATGCAAAAATATTTATAATTTAATTTCTAATTACAAGCACGTAACAACAGCAGAAGTAATCGACATGTGTTCCACTTTCATTTTTTATTTTCAGTTTCAGTCAGTCCGTTTTATTGGACTTTTTTTTTTATTTCGATACGAGCTTGTTCGCTTGATTTAACAACTGCATTTTTCAAATATGATTTTATTCAAATCAGTTTAGTTTATTAAAGAAATTTTGTAAAATTGCATATTATTTAAAATTTATTGTGTCAGTCTGTTTTGTGTTTTCTTATATCAAAACTTTTTATATTAATTGCGATAAATAATGAAGTTACAGAGTACTAGATTATGTATATGAATTATTTCTAAGACTACTACTGACTTCAAACAGGAAACTAATTTTTTTCAATAATTTTTAAAAGTTTCAATATTAACTCTAATTATAATATAGAAATGTTGATAGCCAATAAATTAAACATTTTATATGATAAAATCATGTGTAATAGCAATTATACATTCCTAAGAAAAAGAAACTGTTACAGATACGGGAACTTGGAACATAATTACCGATAAAAGAAAATATTTCTATATTATAAAAGTATGTTTTAATGGATTTTTTGTTGTTGTAAATTAATCAGGCTTATGAGCTAATAACCGCCATTAACCCTTTAACACAATTGTACATTTTTTAACGTTATTTAACATTAATTGTAAAAGTTGCATTATAAATTGTGAACATAATATTTTTATTACATAGTAGAGAAGTAATATACAAACAAATGTTGTAAATGACTATTTATAATTATTTGGAGATATTTGAAAGAAAACAAAATTTGTATGATATGAATCAAAGTATATTAGTAACAAGTATATGCAACTCTATAACAACTTAAAAAATAAAAAACCAACAGGCCTTTTGTTTGTGGAAAATAAGTTTACATTTATCAAAAATAACTTAGTAGCAGAGCTTTAAAAGAATGATTCCTTTTTGAAAAAATTTGCGAATCATTTTTTCTTATATCTTACAAAATTTTTTGATTACTGATTTGAATTCTAGTTGAAAAAGTGAATTAAAATTTAAACTTTAATTTAATTAATCTTTTTAGTGATCTGAATGCATGTAAGAATTTTTAATTCATGGGGAATGCATTCATGTTTTAAGTCAACTGACATTTTATGTAAAACTAGCTGAACCCAGTGTGCTTCGCAACCCCGCTCGTTATAGTCAAGAATTTATTATTTCGTAAGAATATCCTATTGTGAAAATTTAATGACGATCGTTCTAGTAGTTACGACTATATTGCGATTTTTAATTTCCCTAAAAAGGGGCGTGGTCCCACCCACTTTTCTCCTGGTACGTATTCCAAATTATGCCAATACCATATGTACCAAATATCATCGACGTAGGTCAAAAAATGCCCAAAATATTGCGATTTAAATTTTTGGGTTATATGGGCGGTGCCACGCCCCTCTGTCCAATCAAAACTTCATATAGGCTATTATTTCTTCCAGGGTCACAGTAACATGCTGTGAAAATTTCAGGAAGATCGGTCCAAGAATTTGGCCTGCTATAAAGCACAAACAGATAGACAGACATTCATTTTTATATATATATAGATTTTTTGTGTATATCTTCGGAACTACATAACCGCTTTAAGAGTTTGATATCTCGTTTTGAAAAACATGACAACGGCTTTAAAAAAAAAATGAAATAAAAAGAAGCAAAAAAATAAATATATGTATGTATATGTCATTGGTGGTGCAATATGAAATTTGGATTTTGCCACGTCCCTCCGCCCGCAGACCGAAAATCAAAAATCAGACTTCACAGTGTCACTTGCCTGAATATTTTGAAGATTCCCTGAAAATTTCATCAAAATCAGCCCAGCCGTTTTGAGTCCATACGTTACATACATACACACATCCTGTTTTATATATGTATATAGATAGATTAATCAATTAAACTTTTTGTTTTTTTTTTGTAACACAATCCGCAAAGCGATTAGCTTGTCTGCAGAAAACACCCAGGATCTATGGCCGGAATCGAACCGACAACCTCCGTACTACTAGGCCAGCATTGCTGCCTATCAGCCACGGCGGCACCCATTTTGAGGACAAAACAAGAGAGAAATGTCGATTGAGTTTTAGAAACGTCATAATAAAATTAATATTTTAAACATTTTCTTAATATTCTATTGTTATTTTTTTATTAGAGACACGTGGTGCTTTTATTCTGTCATATCGTCATCTTAAATACAAAAGGCATTAACAGCACTTTTTACTATTTTACAGGAGAAGTAAAATACTAGTACATAATTTATAAATTTAGCACTAATTTTTATCTAATTACGAATTTAAATTCTGTTATAACATCGTTATTTTCCTATCAAAATGTCAATATTCAGTTTTTTATCAGTTGCAGCATTTTGGATTTTAGGTGGAGAAATCTATTTTTGTTTTAGTAACTTTTTTAAGCGTTATTCTTTACGACTACTTTTAAAGCATTTAAATTACAAAAAAGTCTCAAGCCAATAAATATATAAACTGAGGAAAGTAAATAAAAGTAAATTTTGAAAAAGCTTTAATAACACTGCACAACCACAACAGCACCAACAAAAATGAAATGGTTCTGAAAACGATACTGATAGAAAATTACTACACACAACTCTGATGACTTTATTCGTAAATTTATTCAATGAATTGAATAATCTCGAAAAGCTGTACACAGTAAAAAGCTCATGCTTGAAGCGTAGCTTTTATTTTAAATTATTACATTAACAATATTTTATTAGTTTTATGTTGGTAATTTGATTAATTTATTTTTTTGTTCGCCTAAGTATGTTACGGGTAGAGTTTAACGTTTTTGGTGAAAACATTAATTAAATGTTTTATTATTTTTTTAGTTTTTCTTTCTGCTCTTCTTCTTCTTCTTCTCTTTTTGTGGGTTAATAAACTTTTATCGTTTTTTATTTTATAGTTTCAGCTAATTTGTTAAATTTGTTTAAATTAATTTTCGGATTTTCAAAATAAATTTTCTTTAATTTTCTTTTAAACATGTTTTGAGACAGTATGATGGGGCAAGGTTGATTGAAATGCACGCTAATAATGTTTTTTAGAAAAATTGTTTTATTTTAAATTGAAAATTTTAAATTACAAAGAAAATGGAGTTATTTAAAAAAAAATAAAATTTATTGCTTAAAAAGAAACCACATAAATTTACTAAGAAAAGAAGTTCTAAGAAAATGTAGAAACAATCAGAAACATTTAGTCAAATTTTTGTAAAATTAAAGTAACCACCACAGAAAACTTTTCCTTGCGTACCAGTTGCTTGAGTTATCTTGTAACAGGATCTCTTCCCTGTAGGGCAATTGATATATTACAGAAGATGTATTTTACCTACTTTTTCTCAATTATATAATAAAATGTTGTCAAAGAAAAAACAATTAGCACCGCTGAAAGTTCTTTGATTGTTACAGGAAAGCAGCTCTTGAACTGATAACCAGCCACCAACTAGCATTTTTAACCAGAAAAGAAAAAATATTCCCAAATACTTTTCAATTAATAGATTTAATGGAAATTTGCAACTCGTTTTGTGTGATCCAAAATTAATTTTTAAAAATTTTAATTAGTTGAAAATTAAAATTTCTATGAATAGTACTTCAAAAATGGAATTAATTGAAACTGCAATTTTTTTAATTGAAATCGTATTTATGTTTTCAATTAATCATAAGTTGTAAAAATCGTTTGAAAAAAATTCGAATTGTGTAGGGTGCATCACTTTTTTTATTTCTTATTTATATTTTATTCAGTTCGTATTTGTTCACCCATTCGAGTTAGTCACTACGATTACATTTGTATTAAATAGAAATTATATAAAAAATATAATAAACAGAAAATGTGTGAAAACCACACAGAAATAAACAAAAAAGAAAATTCCTTTGGTTGTTCAATAAAATGTGTGTGTTTTTATTTTTGCAACAACCAGCGTCGTGGCAAAATGTAATTAAAATCACTTTATTTTTATCTTGTAATTATAATAAACATAATGTTTATAGTTTTCCTTTCAATAAAGGGAAAAACTAAAAAAAGAAAATCTAAGAAAAGGTTAGTTTATTCACCAAATTTAACATAATTATTTTATAGTTCGATGTGATTCTAATTTAGCATGATTTTTTTCTCTGGTATCTGGCACAGTACGGAGCAAAAAAAAATTTTTTAAATTTTACAACATTAGGTCCACCACAATTTTGAGTTCAATATCAATAAACAACAATTCAACTTCATAAATCGCAAAAAAAATTGATTTGAAGAACTTATAAAAAATATAAATATATAAGATTAAATGCAGGCTCTTAACATACAGCAACAAAAAACTTTATTTATGATTTTGCTAATTGTGGAGAGTTTTCTAAGTCTAAGGATATCTTTGGGACTTTCTTGTGAATAATAAAAACACTCGTTACGTCTTAGAACATTTCAATACTCATAAAGTACGTAACAGGCTTCTAACAATGGGCGCGTTCAGCAGAAAAACCTGCTACTAAACAGTTTAGATGTAGCAGCTTTTGATTTGATTAATTTTTCTGAACGGTCTGCTCACTTTTTTGTCAAAAATATCAAAAAATTTGACTTTTAAATAAAAATTATTGAATTTTATTTTGTAAAAATGTGTCATAATATTGATTTGTGAATTTAAATTAATTAAAGTTTTAAAAATATTTTATGAAATTTGATTCAAAAGTCAAACTGAACTGAAATTTCGTAATTTGATGAAATGTATCGTACTTTTTCTTTGCTACCAAAACCAGTGAGCGCTCACTCAACATGTTCGCTCATCGCTCAGTAATCAAAGCGTTCAGCAGATTGTTGAGCAACAGTTGTGTATCAAACTGTGTCTGCTGAACGCACCCAATAATTCCTATATTATGCAACTCTAAACAAGTTTTTTACATTTTCTGTTATTGTATTGGATCGAGAGCAGGTTTACTGCCAAGCTCCCAAGCCAGTAAGGAATTTTTAAAATAAATGGAAATAAATCTCGAGATCACAAATAAAATTAAATTTTATCTTTTTTAACTTCTTTGGTCCACTGTTTTGGGTAATGGGGAAGTCAAATCTCTTTTGATCTTCAAGAAATTTTATTTTCGTAGATTAAGAACAATATTTATATAATTTTTTATTAGCTCTTAGATAGGAAAGTCCACTTGCAAAATTTCCTTTTTATCATATAAAAAACATTAGCTTGGCATTGGTGCGGCTCAGCCCAACTACATACATAACATATATAACATAAAATTTAAACTAAAAAACTCCTCTTGAAATATACTACAATCAGATTGCCCGCTTAGAAACTGCAAATTTATTTCCATTTTTGTTTTTTAAATTATAATTTAAATATTTTTATTTTAATTGAATTGTTTAGTTAGCCCATCCAAATTAGCAGAACTTACCAGTACTGACTTTGACTGACTTTACGCCATTTCGTCAAATGTTCTTTGTTTATTTATACCACTTGTCAAGGTGGATACTAATGAAAGAGATTAACAACTATTTATTCAACTTCTTATAACGAAGTAGAATACGAGAGTTTTAATATTTGTTAATATTTATACAGGCTAAAGTTCGTAAATGTTCAAAATCAGAGAAATATTAAGTAGACATTGTTAACATATTTCGAGCAACAAAGGAAAAATTTAATATTTATACATCCCTTTTTTAGATTTTTCAACCTTACGTCCGAATAGAACAAACGTTGTTTTCGATAAAAGCCACTAAACCTCGTCAGTATTCATCTGAAAATGCTTTCACTACTTGTTAGGTGGATTCGTTGAACGTCATTACATATTCTATTTATACACAATTACAAATACAAATAGAATACGCGACTTATTTCTACTAATGTATGCTAGCTGGGGAAGTTTTTGTTTTGTTTTTATTTATTTTCATATATTAAACAATTCAGAATGCCCAATTTTTAACTTAAGTAAATTTTTGATTAATATTAGTTTTTTGAAAATATAATTAGCACAGGTCCTTGCTTTTTGTATATGTTTTTTATGTTTACTGTTTTATGTTGTTTTATTTGGCAACTTCTTATATTCTATTTACAACTTAAATCTTTTATTGGTTTTCCCAGCAAACCATGCCATTAGCATAATGTAAATGAATTGTAAGCTAACAGATTTTTAATAATAATTCTTAAACACTTAGTTTAGATAAAAAATGATTGCAAATGCCTTATGCTCGCTCGTATTATTTGTTAAAATTGTCAGACTTATTATTATTTTTCTTTTGTTTTGGTTTCTTGGGTAGTATGGAATTCTCTTTTGACTTCGGATTGTTTATTAAACATTCCAATCTTATATATATTAAAGCCATCTTCTTTGAGCTTGATGTTGTTCTAGAAACTATATTCGTGTGTGACAACAAATTTAAAAAGAAATCGGAATGATCAATTGGATAATTTTTATAGTTTATGTTTTTAATTAATATTTTACTATTGAGAACTTTAGTTTGTTCTTTTGTAGGTTTATTTTAAAAATTATCACTTTTGTTTTTATATAACGAAATAAAATTTTATTAACGCCAAATATAATTTTTGACTCATCTTATATTTTAATAAAAAGCCGGTACATATAACACTTGTCATATTGTTTCAACTCACAGTTTATTGGGTTTGATGTTCGAATTATCTTCTAAAACGAAAATGGTAAAATTCGTTTTGGGAGTTTTGTTTGAAAAACTTGTTTTCAAAATTTCCATATTTCAAATGTTTACTGTTATTTGGCTATCGTTCTTTATTGTTTCTGTCTCGTATTCATATCGGAGGTGGATTAAACTTAAAAAAAAAATATATAAAAAATGCGTCATTTGGGAATGACATTGAGGCATCATCACTTGTAAAATTCATCATAATTTAATAAATAATTTTAATGCTCAGATTCAGCATGGATTTTTAAAAAATTCATTTAATAAATTTGTGTCAATTTTGTGACAATATTAGTGACGATTTTAAAAGTGAAACTGTTTATGGCATCTTAGTTTGTTTCTTAAGTCTTTTGTTTATAGAGGTTAAATTGTAGTGACATTTTCAAAAGTTTTTAACTTAAGTCTTTTGTTGTATTTACGTTGTGAACTCTGACACTAGTCAAGGTGTCGTCAACTAATAGTTTTCAGAAATTTTGAAATTTTTTGTTAAAAATTAGTTTATTAAAAATTAGTTTATATATAAATATATAAGTATTTGTTAATGACAAAGAGAAAGTTGAATAAAAAACATTTGATCACCTTCTTTTGTAAATCTATTCCAATTCATATTAAGATTGATTATTATAGCAATTATTTTATATTTTCAATAGTACCATAACATTATAACCACTGTAATTTGATATTAAAAAACTCATTTCAAATAAATTTTAACAATGTATAAATGTAAATTATAATACATCAGCGATTCTATTAAAAATCTAACAAAATACCATTTGCAATTTTTATTTTATTCATATAATTATGCTTGTCAATGTGTGTGCACACCAATCGATATTGCACCTTCATTCCCTTAAAACAATTTAAATGCATATACAAAATTAACACCAAGTTTTCAATTTTCCTTTTATTTCCGAAAATATCAAACTGTAACAACCACAAGAGGAAAAAAAAACATAGCACACACCTTGCACTTCAACTTATCTGAAGGTATAATTTAGCAAAAATTTTCTTCTCCATTTGCATTTGCCACGAAAAAGAAACCGCCTAAATTGGTATTTCTTTAGCAACAACCCAAAGAAAACAGTACAAAAAACGGCAAACACCATAAAACTATAATTTGAAGTTGTTCATAATAACCGTGAAAGTTGCTAGGAATTGTTTCCTTAATGCAAAATATAATTGTAGCTGTCAGAGTATGACAGGCAAATTTTTGAAGGTTTCTTGTGCCTTTTTAAAATAATATCTTGCAATTTATTTAAAACATTTTGTAAAAGCAAAACATGGTAATCTATGCAAATATAACGACAACAACAAAGAGAATCCTGTTAATTATATTGTCTGAATATTTTGTTGTTAAACATTAAAGTTGTAAAAGGTTTTTTGTTTATTTTTCTTCATGGCAATTATTTTAGTTATTTACGTTTATTTGTTGTAATTGGTTGTTGTTTATGGAAGCAAAATGTCAAGTGCTGCTGTCGGTTAGTCAAACGTGGTAAATTGTATTGTTTTATTTAATGATGTGACAGAAGATAGTAAACTAAATCGTTTGTTATTATATTTCACTTTTTATTTTTTAATTTTTAATTTTTAGAGAATTGAAAACATTAGAAATTGATAATGATTTCTGTCCTAGTTCTTTGATATTGAGACATCATATCTAGTTCTTTTTCTGCAAAATATTGCGAACCTTTATAATCTGCTTGGATTAATAATCATATGAATATTATAATAGGTTTAGTAATTCTCATTTAGTCCTTGTGGTATGTATGCCCACTATTGTTGATGACTTGCGACACAACTTACATATAGAATGCATAGAAATTATAGTAAATTAAATTCATTGATAAATTTTAATATATTAAACTTGTACTATTTGATTAGAGTTTGTAAACCAAAACGAACAACACTTGAAAAGAGAGAGGTAACGTTCAATACGAAAAAAGCTTGTATTTTCGTTTAGCGTTAATAACTTGAATTCTTCACCATTCGTTTTATATTAGGAACGCTAAATTCTGATATTTTTAATATTTAAAATTTTGTTAAAGTTAACTAAATTAAACTAATTAAGGTATCAAAACAAGTAAATTAAAAAAAAGTAAAAATTACCCTTATTATGGGGACTTCCAAACTATAACTATTATTAACGTTCATCTTGTTGAAACTACATCTGTCAAATTAGTTTTCATTTATTCAGTCTGCTGTGACAAATGGACACCATGGACGGATATAACAATCAGCAACATGTGCCGAATGTTGCTGTGGAGAAGTTGGCAATTGACCCTAATTTTTATCGAAAAATCATCTTTAGCGATGAGGCCCAAATAAAATTGTTGAATATGGCACAACATCAACCCAACATGAGATGCAAGAGAGTCCAATGCATCGCCGCAGTCCAATAAATCGCAGGTGTATGAGAATAAAATATAAACCACAGCGATTTTTAAAGCCAACATAACCCATGCCATCGGTCAAATTCAGCCTGATTTATGCTCCAGAGCCACGGAATATTGGACATTTCGGATGTGCCCCACCCAGAGAAGGCATGGCAGAATTTTGATTGAAATCATATTCCACAAATAATGGCATCAATAGATAATTCAAACGAATTAAAAATTTCGCTGATATCTCACACACACATTTTGTTTTATTTAAATTTAAAGATATGAAGGGCTTTTATTGTCAAAGATATTTTGCGATGTCGAATTAATAATAATAATAATTTTACTTTATAGTCTAGAGATTATCCTGAAATATTTTATGTATTTATGTATGTACTCATACCAAAAAATTTGTTGATTATCATAAGCTTGTTAAAAACTGTTTAATTTTAAGCTTCGAGCTTATTTTTCTCACAAAATTTAAGTCTTTAATAAATATTAAAGTTATACACAACTTTTACTTTAGTCAAGTTTATGAGTTAAAACAATTGTTTGAATGTTGACGAAATACAATAAACAAAACAACAACTTGTAATTACAAGACCTTTCAAAAAAAAAAAAACATGACACACACACCAGAAACATGTGAATTTTAATGAAATAAAAAAAGCAGTAAATTAACAAAAAACAAAATTGGAAAGAAAACATAAATTAATAGGAATACGACAGACAATAAGTATTCGTAATTCTTGCGACTTGCAACTAAAAAATAACAACACACTCTCAAATGGTGTACAAATAATAATGGTAAAAGTTAACTTGGATCATATTTATAAAAACTGAAAATCCTAAATAAATCAAATCAAATTTTTTATGAAAAAAAAAACACTCAAAGCAAAAACATATTAGTGACAAATCATAAAGTTTTTTCTCATGACTTTCTTAAGTAAAGTGCATGAAATGTAAACTGTGAAATATTTTTCTTTATTTTACGATTTATTTATGGTTTGTTGATTATGACTTCATAAATATTTCTAACAGATTATGACACATATTTTTACCTAAAAAAAAAAAAAAAAACAATTTCCACCTGCTGCCAAAAATACACGTAAAGAAATAATTAATATTTAATCACAGCACTGAAATATATATAATGAAATTAAGGCAAACGAATGAAAGTGATTGAATGCTTTGGCTTAGAGAGAAATTAAGTAATTTTTGAAAAAAAAAACAAACAAAAATTATTTCATAATCACGTTTGATATAATTAAAGTTCAGTTAAGGTAAGGGAGGTAGTTGCGAGCATGAGCATAAACATTTTTAATGACACTTTAAACGTTGGAAAGAAAGTTGAAACGTGCTATAAAAATTAATGAAACATCAGCTAATTATGAGAAAACAATGGATTGCCATAAAATACAATAAACCAAGAATATTTGATTTATTGGCATAATTTCTGCAATGAAACTAATCAGTTAATTTCTTTTTTTGTATGCAGGGTTTAGAGTGTCTTAATTTTATTATCTACAGTTGATTCTATAAAACATATCATTTTAAGATCAATTATATTAAATATATCGAATTGAAATTGTTAAAATTTCAAAAAGTTTATAAATATGAAATTAAGATTTTTTTTTAGAACTTTGTCTTTTTTATTTTTATCAAATGTTTTGTGCCCGCTTTTTTACTTTAAATCTTCTTCAGAAATAATTTTATGAATTGATTATTTTTTCAAATATAACAAATTTTTCATTCTCATTTCAAAGTTGTAAATTTGATTGAGATTGAAAGTTTAAATGTTTATTGCGTGTGATTAAAATTTTTGTTTGACAATTGTCGCAATCTAGGCGCACGGTAGTGCGCCAGGCCAAGTTCGGCCACACAGTGTGTATATTTACACGAAACCATTCGAGCTGTTTTTACCCCCTCATAACTTTGCTCCTCTTGATCATAATATAATTAAACTTGAAATCCCACAGCGGTGACCTCACAGGTTAATGTTCTACCGTAAAAGCTTCCCGAGATATTAAGGTGTGAAAAATCCATATTTTAGTACATATTTAGAGCAATTTGTTTGCCTTTCTAATATGGGAAAGAATTCTTGGAAAAATTTTGCCAAGCTTATAGTTTGCCTAGAAATTATATGGAATTGTACCTATCATGAACTTGGTCCATATTTTGATCTCAATACTTTTTACGGCCGAAATATTTTGGATAGGAACTTGGCCTAAATTTCACATTGGTGTTTTTGTGCGGATTACTATTAAATCAAATATTTACTAAATATAGAATAAAGTCAAGATTTTAAACATTAAATTTCCAAATTCAAAAACCATATACACTTTGCAAAAATTTCAAATTAAATAAAACATAAACCACAGTGGTCAAATTCAGCCTGATTTATGCACGAGAGCCGCGGAATCCACTGTGCGAATCCTTCACAGTATAAGACGGGGAAAAAAGCTATTGATACTGATAAAAAAAATTACCTGAATATACTAAGGGATTAATTTACCTGATTATGCAGTCTCAGGCATTATCATTGGCACTTTTGATATCAAACTAAATGTAGACTCTGTGAGATGCAGGAAAATGTAACTTTTCGGCGATAGTGGCAAACAAAATAGAGTTCTCTTCAAGATATTTTGATGACGAAGGCTGCAATAGAATAATATGATTTTTTCGTAGTATTATTTTGCTATACTGAACATTTGAGCTGCGCAGAATATTCGTCTGGGTGTCGATCTTTATATGCTTTACAAATTAATAACAAGAACACTCACCTCATTTCGCATTTAATTACTGGCTAAATTAGTAAAATTTACAATTAATTTTTCAACATTTTTGATACACAAACATGGACACTACTACAATTTTGAAAATGTGTTAATGTCATCGAACACTTTGCCACTACGATATTCTGCATTATGAATAATCAATCAAGTTTTTTCTCTGGACGGAGAAATGAGTGTAAAATCACTCAAAGTGCAAAGAAGATCTTCTTGAATCGACTTACAAACGACCAACGTTTGTAGATTAATGAATTTTACTATCAAAATTCATTCTCTGTTCAGAGTGTGCTTTATCGGCAAATTGTGTCTAGCACCGAAGCTCATTTCTGGTTGAATGGATACGTATACAAGCAAAATTTCCGTATTTGGTGTGTAGAGAAGCCAGAAGCATTGCAAGAACTGCTAATGCATCGCGAAAAATACACTGTTTGGTGTGGATTATGGGCCGGTGGCATCATAGGACCGTACTTTTTCAAAGAACGACGAAGGCAGGAACGTAACTGCGAATGGCGAGCGCTACCGTGCGATAATTACAAATTTTTTTTTGCCTCCATGTAAGGACTGCACTTGGCAGACATGTGGTTTCAATAAGACGGTTCCAAATGTCACACAGCAAGCGAATCAATTACACAATTGAGAGGCCAGTTCGGTGAACAGTTTATTTTTCGTCTGGGGCCGGTCAATAGGCAGCCTAGATCGTGCGATTTAACGCCTTTAGACAATTTTTTTTGGGGCTATGTTAAGGCTCATGTCTATAGGGAGAAGCCCGCAACGGTTGACGCACTGGAACCTAATATTGAAGAGTTTATTCGTGAGATACCGTGCCATATGTTGGAGAGAGTAGCAAAATTGGACCAAGCGTATGAACTATTTGAGTCTTAGCCGCGGTCAATATTTACGTGAAATCATCTTTAAACATTTAATTATATAGATCGTTCGACTCAAATAAATATTGCATACATTTCCCTAAATTGTATGTGTTTTTTTTTATAAATCAAATTCAAAGGCTCTTTATTAGTGGAAAATTTGTTTGAAATCGGCCAAACGACAAACAAAAAGTCGTTCTCTTTTGCAATATTTGTATAGATAACTATTATTTACAAGTTTTTGTTGATGCATAGTGTTATTTATAACTAAGACAAATTATTACAACATATATTTATTGTTTAAATTACTAGAAACTTGTTAGAAATGATGTGCATTCGCAACACTTATTCACCAAAGTTTGATTGCTCTTGATCTGTTGTATTCATCTGTTGTAGAGTCATTATTATTAAAAGTATGTTTGTTGCTTAAGTCTTTTGTTTTTTGCTAAGACTTTTGCTCAACAAAAGAATAACAAATCGATTTGACTACGATTTGTAAGAATAAAAACTACCGCTATAATCGGTATTGGTGTAAATTATTCCTATAGAATTCATTGTAGTTCCTATAGCTTTTCAATTTCAGTCTAAGAAATTTTATTAAATATTTCTTTTAACTCTTTTATATAATTTTTATTGTTTCGTTTTATGGATTTCTCTAGAATTTTCTCTAAATATGGAAAAATACATAATTTATTACTATTTAAAGTAATCATCATTTCGCAACTTAAGCTGCTTTGATTTTCACAAATTCAATTATAAAATTTAATTACTACTTTTTTTTCTGATTACTAAATAATTATGTCAGTCTGATGCAATTGTATACTGGTTTTTTTTAAACATATTTATTAAATTTTTGAAAATATTATTTAAGTTTTACTTGTTGCTCAAATGGTTTTGATTTTTTTTTTTAAATTAGTTCATATATTAACAGTTGTTTAACAGCCATTACTTATGGTTTTTTTGTTGCTTTGCAATGGTTAAATGGGCTATGAAATTAATATAACAAAATTAACAGCAAATAATAACCATGAAATTAGTTTTGTTTACCATCAATTGTAAACTAGAAGCTGTGCTTTTGTACAAATTTTAGGGTGAAAGAAATCTTTTTGAAACAATTTATTTTTAAGATTTTATTTGAAATCCTGCTGTTGCAATCAGTAGGTGTGTGTTTTTTGTTTTGTTTCTTTAATATTTATAGAAAGTATTTATTTTGTAACGGTTGTGAAGTGTTAAATGTTTCTTTATATCGGTGAACTTGACTAAAATTAATACATGATTTTAAATAAAAATATGGTCTTCATGAAAAATGGGACTAAGCAAAACTAAAAAATGCCCTATAAAGTATAGAAAATTTGCTCCAAAGAAGGAAAAATGGTCCCAAAATTAGTGTTGATGGTTTTCTTACTAAACTTTGGAAATATTTTTTATTGCTGTTTTGGAGCCATTTATCAATTTAATTTTTTTATTTTGCGGTCATTTTACATATTTTTTAACACATTTTTCGTTTTCCAATCTGACCCCAGAATGGCCTCAATGATAAATGGTCCCAATTAAAATTATACCAAACTGAAAAATTTAAAATTGCCCGAAAATTTTTGCATTAAAACTAACGAAAAATAATTTTAGTGGCATTTTTCTCATATAAATAAAAACGGGATCGTTAGAATATGTGAATTTTTATGAAAAAATAAAAAAATCTCATTCAACTCCTTAATAGTATTTTATTTTTACTGATAATTTGCAAAATTATACAAAAGTTGTTTTGTCAAAAATTCACAGATATGACGTCATGCAATATTATGTTGTAATTTTTATGAATTATTATAGTGCGCTGATCATGTGTTTATACATATGAGTTTTTTTTCAGTATTAATTTTAACGTTTTAGTCTTAGAAAATGCCATTTCTTTAGTTTTTTTGAATAGTGTTTCATGTACAATGTTGGTGGAATATATGGCCACAAATACAGTCTTAAATTTTATTTTGTGATATTTCTACTCTTTTTTATATAAAAACTATATTATAGAGGGATGTTTAACATCTGGACTTTGAAAAGCTTAGTCGTTTGATGGTTTGGATCTCTAGTGATGGTACCATGTTTGAGTTCGCTAATATTATGCTGTTTTTTCTATAAAGAGGTACATAAAAGCCAACAAAAGAATATCTAAACTGTGATAGAAAACGTTTGAAAAAGCAGAAAAAGCATTTAAATCATCACTATTATAAACACAAAAATTAATTTAGCATATTTTGACGACTAAACATGTTTCTTTTTTACCAAACTTGAAAATATTTTATTAACATAAAACGACAACAAATTAATTCATAACACAATAAAACACAAAATGTTTATCGAAATTAGTGACAAAATACAAAATTAATAGCTAATAGATAAAACTTTGAAAGCTTTAGTAGCGGGTGCTAATGTAACAAAAAAAAAAAACAAAGAATCGCTGTAAAATAATTTATGTATAAAACTGAAATATTTATTTTGTTAAATATAAAGCAAAAATTAAAAAGTTGATTTGCATTTAAATTAATAGTGTAAAAAAAAAAACAAAACAAATAGTTTTGCAATAAATTTTATTGTTATTATGCTTCATTTTCGCTTGTACTTTTTTTCTTCTATTTTTTTTTTATTATAATTCACCCAGAGAATGCCATTATTACATCGTATTATGTGAATCTAAACACGAAGCAAGAAAACAAACAAAAGAATTATAAAAAAGAAACTGGAGAAAAAACCACAATATATGTGTGTGTGAGTGTTTGTGTGTATGCAAGAAAAAGAAGTGAAGTGTTATTAAAAGCTTTTGTAAAAAGTCAATCAAATAATTCGCACGACACAAGTCTATTTTATATGCAAAAAGGTAAAATAAACTAAAAAGAAATACAGTGGAAATAATACTTCGTAATCCTCAACGTCGTTGTGTTCATTATTATGATTATTATGATAATCATGATGATGATTGCGATGATGATGATGCTAAAGATGAGAAATTAAATATGACTTGCTGATTTTACCTGCCACTATTTTAAATACAATGACAAAATCTAATATCATTCGGTTTAAAATTACCCAGCATAGAAATATTTTAACAAAACATTTCATCATATTTGTAGTGCACAGTGAGATGTGTATGATTAAATATTTTGCAAAGTCAAAAAATAAACATGGCAAAGAGAAGGCAACAAGCAGTGAAGGGCTGAGCTGGCTGTTTTCTATGAATAAACTTAAGCTTATGGTGTGATTAAAATGTTGTTTCAATTAATTATATGTACCTTTTCTTTTTTCAATTGTTGAAATTGCTTATTACTAACTTGGTTTACGTTAATTTAATTTTACTTATAAAAATTTTCAAATCAAGTTTGCTGCTTAAGTCTTTTGTTTTCAAAATCAATAACAATGCGGCAAAGCCGAATAAAAATTGTCTATCATATATATTTTCATAAAAATAAATAAAACAAATAACCTTTAGCTGCTGCTCATGCAAGCTTCATATCGTTAACTTAATATAGAAAGGCCCTAAGTAATATTTTTTTTATCATATTTCGATAGGCAAAAACAAAACATTTGGAAAAAAAATATTAGTTGCGTTCTTTCTATATTAAGGTATGCATATTTTTAATATTTGATTGCTAAAAAACTTTATTTCTTAAAAGATCTTCAAATACGTGCATCATGGATTGTTGTGCACTTGTTTGTGTATTTGGTTCCACATTGTTTTCAAACAAATGATTTATTGAATTTTGTTTCAATTTATCTGCATGCAATATTGAGTACATATTTTTCAGTTTAAGTTTTTCCAGTTTTTGTTTGAAGTAACGCATTTAAAGCTGTCAGTAAGTGTGTTTATATTTTTAATCTTTTCAAATGTTTTTTGCCTGTTTTGCGAAAGGTAGTTTAAGGTTGGTTATATACACAATATTTGCGTGACAAGATATTGCTTTATTCTCAATTTTATATTGCAAAATCTATGCTGTTAAATGCGTTTACAGTTTGTAAGATTAATTGTTAGATGCTGTTGAATTTAATTGGAAATATTTTCAATATATATTTAATAAGAAATAGGCAATTTATTTAAGAGATAATTGTGTAATTAATTAAGATAATTCAATATTTTTAGGCACAGCATAATGCATAGGATGCCTTAATCTTGGAACCAACCATTACACAAATATAAACTATTATATTTCAAAATAACTGAGTTCTAACGATTGATCAACAAAATACACACCACAGAGAAAAAATATGATTGCAAAATTGTTGTTCATGTCAACTATGTATATCTGCCACAACCAAATAATTATTCATTGAAGCAAATATGGTTGCAGTAAACATTCTTTAATTATTAAAATATTTGATGCGACAATAAAATAATCTTTCTGGGTTTAATGCATCAAAAAAAGTATTTTCGCTACTACAAGAGTATCTTTTGCAAATAAGAATAATAAAAGTTTATTTAAAATAAAAGTTTCATGTGACCATACATTGTTTATGTTCTGAAAAGAAACAAAATAGCTGACAATCGTATGTAATTTCAGTCCTGAAGTAAAATAATTAATGTTAAAATTATAATTAGGTTAGGTTAGGTTAGGAAGAGTAGTGTGAAATACACATCCACCCGGGGACCCAATTGGATCCATTGGGATTCCCTTACTGCCCGAGGAGAAACAATGAGCCGTTAACATACATCATTCAGCCATTTAATTCCCTTGATAATGCCCCTGATATCCTCAAGTTTGCACTTCGCGATATCACTAATGCCCTCATGGAAACGTCTGCTCAGCCATCTTAGCCTATGGCGTTGCAGCCTTGGGCAATGACAGATGATATGCTCTATAGTTTCTGGCTCCTCTGCATCCCCACACATCCTACAGAAATCCGGAGTGCCATTTTCCAATACGCTGGTCTTCGCTCTAACCGAGCAATGGCCAGTCAAGGCGCCTACTAAGACTCTCAAAACCTTTCTATTGATACCCGGCTGTAGATCAGATTTACCTGAGATTTTTGTTTGGTCAACAAACAATTGACGAAAGGTTGGGTAAAAAATGTAATAAAACTGTTTTATTAACATTAACTACGTTAGGCCTTATTAGCTTAAAAAACAAAAATATTTTTATGAACAAAAATTGCATCATTGGCCAAATAATTCCTGCAACACGAATAGTTCTATTTTAGTTCCCTTAACAAGGGTCTGGATTAAAAACCCCTTAATTGTTTGAGTGGTACAGTGATGTACATTGTTTTGCTTTTGTAATATATGTTTCCTTAGAACTTTGCCCTTGTGAAAGCTTTTATTTGATTTGAAAGGTTATGCAGAAGCATTCGCTTTTCTATTTTAATTTTATATCTTCGATTCGCTCGTTTGTATGTTTTTTCTAATTTTAAGTTGGCATTTTTTTCTATAACTATATAAAGTGAATACAAGAGAATAAAATAAAATACTGATAGAATGTAGACACAAAATTTTGGGTAGTTGATCCTTGATAAATAATAAAAAATCTTCCTTGTAAAAGCCTTCAATTTAATTTTTTACTGCACATTTTGTTTTCAGCCATTTCACGAATTTCGAAAAATATGAGAAAATGCTTTTTATGAATGTCATCTTATTACCACATTTCTCTTCATTATGATAACTTTATTTACTGAATATTCATTTCTGTAAACTAACACTTTCATTTGCTTTTCCTTTTTTTCATCGTTTCAGGTAAGAATTGTAGTGCGTGTATTTCTTTTGGAAAAATTATGGTAATTAATTACAAAACCGTAACAGAAACTCATAAGATTCAAAAACTTAACACATCTTTAATTAACAAAGGCAAGACAGATATGATGATATGACCTAACCAAAAAAAAGAAGAAGACCAGCCCTACAAGAAAATAATGAAAAGTGCCCAAGTTAACGAGGCTGAACAATTAATTGGTGTGTAGCGGTGTGCGTATGTTATGTGTCTGACGAAAGCCGAACAAGAAAATATTAATATTCATATATAATTTAGACAAAATAACAGGAGGAAATTATTCTCAAACAATACCAACTAAAATTCGTAGGCCTTAAAATAATTTAAATTAAAAAGTTAATTACAAATTGCTTAAATTTTGTGTTTGCATTTTAACACCTTTTTTTCCATTAACAATTGTTAGAAACATTATATGAATGTTATAACAATAACGTGATTATAAAATTTTTTTACATTTTTAAATCACGGTACATGATTTCGGTAAGTTTTTTTTTAATATTTTTTAGATTTTTTTTTTGTACTTCTTTTAAATGTGTTGTAATAATTTTCTATTAATTTTGCACATTACTTTTATATTATTAGAAAGCTTTTTTATTGTACCGATTTTCGATTCTTGCCCTTAATTTTAAGTGCTGAAAGTGTTCAAAATTTATTTTCAAGTTTTCTTCTTATGTCTTTTGTTTTTTTTTTTCTTAACTTAATGAAAATATATTTTTAAAAACTGAGTCATATTTAAATAAGGGATGTTATTTAAATTGAAAGAAAACTGTATTGAATGCAGTTTCATGTGCAAATGCCAAATAACTTTATATTCTGCTTCAGTAGCCAAACTATTGTCGGTATGCCGGTATCTCTACTACAAACTGGGGCCAAATTACGGCATTCGATATTGATCGAAATTTACATTTAAATTGTATTAAAATTTCTATCGATATCGAGTGGCCCCTGGTCTTGAATTATTTTTATATATAATAAATGTAAATAAATGAACAAGTATATTAATCACCTAAATCACATTTTTTAAAGTTGCCCATAATTATAATTTGTTGCAAAGTATTATGAAAAACAATATTCATTATTCAATTTTTATCTGAGCAGACTTGAAAGAGAAGAGAAATATCATTTTTATATTTTAAAAAACCACATGTAGGAATTTTCAATAACAATTTGTTTGCCCCACAGTTGCAGGAAATATTAATTAATTATTGTTCTTCACAATCATTTAGAATATTCATACGTACTTATCAAAAAAAGAAAAGAAAAAAAAATTATTGCGTGTTAAGACTGACCAGCGGTGGTCTAGCACCTTAAAAGGGATTTACGATATTTTTTAACACACTCAGATGTGTGTTATGACTGTATGGCAATTCCGAAAAAACAAATTAATAAACATCAGTCAGTTTTGATAGAGATTTCCATACAAAATAAAGGCAACGTAAAAATAGGTTTTGGGCTTTTTTCAATTTTCAAGTTTTATATACCGTACAGATGTTTAAAATACAAAAACTGTTCTGAGTATTTAAGGATAAAGTAATTCCCAACATGAAATACAACTCATAAGTAAACGACCTTGTTACAACACTTCTTCATTGGAAACGAACGCAAAACACACCAATTTCTTGCTACTGACAAAAAAACTGATTATCTTTTTTTTTTCATTTTGCTTTTATACAAGTATTTTTTTTTTTTTTTTGTGAATGCAATTTTTGCGTTTATGCATGATTGCACTAAAATCTGTTACTGATACTGAAAACAAGAAAAATTTACAAAACAAAATTTCAAAAAAAGAAAAAATGAAGGGCTTCCTTCCAGTTGCAGTTTTGTTTGAAGGTCAGTTTGCGGATTTTTTTTCTTTTTTTGCAATTTATTTAATCAAGAGATTGTTCGTAGCATAGCAGTTTTTTAAAATTTCTTGAATCAGCTTAAAGAGGAAAAAACAAACAAAAAAATTGCGGATATAAATTTATATTTTGTATTTTATCATTTAATACCTTTCACGGAAACTGCAAAATGAGTAATTTTTCCATCTTTTACATTGTTAGGATTTAATGTGTTGTGTATGTATTGTATTTTTCTGTACACTGGGAATCATTAAATAACGCAGCCTATTATATGAAAATGACATTGAAATTAAATGTTGGCAAAAAAACAAAGCACATACATCCAACTGTGTTTTGCTGCAATTGCTTAATTATTTCACTGTCTGCAACATTTTGTTGTTTGAGATTATTTCTTTTCTGTTACCACAACAGTTTTATTGGCTCCTTTTATTCAAGACTTTTTAATAACAATAAACTTAAATATTTTACCATTTTATTTTACATCTAAAAGATAATGTTTTTTTTTTCAAATTTATAATTGAAAATGTTAAAAATTATTTAAAAATTTTAATGGATGGCTTATTTATACGGAAACTGTTTTTGGCAGTTACGATTATTTTGAATATAAAACTGTTTACAACAAATCTGTTATAATTAATCGTTATAGTGATGTTTTTCTTTTTGTAAAAAATTTAAAATAACCAACATTAACATATTTGTTTGTGCTGGTATTTATATACGAGTATTCACGAGCATTCACTCGAATAATGTTTCATACGACTTATCGAAAGATTCAAGTCCAAGGCCGTGTTAAACCGAACAATCAAGATCTTGATCCCTACTGGCTCCGAATCAAACTAAACTTGGTATGAGAGTTAACTCTTTCTCGTACAAATAAAAACATGTCATAGAAAAATAATTGAAAGAGAAAATTTTTTTTTCTGTAATTTTTGTTAAATTAGAAGCATTGGAAAGTAAGAACCAGAAGAGATGATCCTCCAATTTTTTTTTTTGTCAAATGTAATTTTTACAAGACTAAACTGTCATACAAACTTTAGTTCGATTCGGCGGGGATTGGATATCAATCCCTGCTGATATAAATTGATTCAGTAATAAAATTTTCTGTCCTACAGTGAACCATTAATGTAGACCGTGCTCTGCGTAAGCTGGTCTTAATGAACCCACTTACTTTATTTTTATGTTGGTTCTGCACTAAGGGGATGATCTCTGCTTATGCAATGCTTTGTGGTATAATTAAGAAGACATGTTAGATGGGTGAAAATAAAGCGAAATGCTTAATTCTTTTACAACTCTGCTATTCTGAGTTTTGGTATTTTTTTTAGCGGTGCTGCAGCTCACCTCTGGTGTTAAGCAAACACATTAAATATCTTAAGCTGTGTGAGCAGTAATGTTATTAATTGTTTTAGTTCGGTGACGATTCTGCTAATCGAGGCTGCGCTGGGGAGTTAATTAGTTGGGAACTGTATAAATCGCTGCCGGAACAGTTTTAAGTGACCAATGTATTGCCTTGACTGCTTACAACAATCCAACACACAATTAATACAAAAAAAAATTATAATTTTGATTGAATTGCCCTGACCATGCAGATTGAACCGATTTTCCAAACAATTCAGCAAACACCACCCTCTTCTTGTTTGTATGCTGATGAGTACCGGTTATGGTTGGCGACATGTTTCCGGCCGCTATTCTGGGTTGCATGAACCAAACCATTTTGTAAAATTCTTTTGGAGACTGAAAGTATTCAAAGCAAGACGACAATAATTAGACTGAGAACATTCTGATTAATCTTTTTTCAGTAACATGGCTTTATATATTTATTATTTAGGCTTAAGTTCGGCTTATTGAATTAATGAAAATTCAAATTTACAAAAGAATGTATAAGTGTATACCGATTTTAAGGCCGCTACACTTTTCATCAGCGTTATTTTGGGAAAGAATATTAACTATTTAACGAAATTCTTCAACAGAAATATAATTCATGACTTTTTGCATTTATTTTCAATACAATTTTCCATGTTGGTTAGCCCGTGATTCCCCACTTCTGATTTTGGTCTTTACTAATAAGAGACGAGATGTAATTTTAAAATTCTGATAGGATCTCATAATTACAAAATTTTTAAATACGAGGCAAAATATTTTATGCAACCCTCATAAATTTAAACGATGTATAATTTTTTATTAATTTTTTCTGTAAAATGTTTATATTCAATGATTTCATAATGATTCTCTTCGATTTGATTTTTGCAATTGCTTTAAATATGGTGTTTGATTTTTATGACAAAAATGTCAATAAACTTTAGTTTAAAGATGATGCTGTTTGAAACGAACATAACTGTGAATTGTTAATTTTGTTGTTTTTGCCAATTATTTCATTATTTTAGACATAATTTTTAACTGGTTTATTTTTTATTTTTATTAGTTTCAGCTGCGGTGTTTAATGTTTAGTTTTTATTTTTCACATCTCTTTCGGTCTCCTTATTTTTCTCTTTTCTCTTTTGATTTTTTTTCTTTCCTTTTTACACCATTTAATCAATTGTATGCAATTTAATTGTTTTTAATGGTTTAATGTGAAATGCTTGTTCAAACTAGTAAATAACTTGCAGCTCCTTAACAATGTTGACATTGAATACTTTATCGGCATTTCATTTCATTTTGTTTCGTTTGCTACAAAAAGTGGCGTTTGGATTTTGTTAATAATTTTTTTGTTGTTGTTGAAGCAATAATAGTGTTGAGTCTCTAAGAGTGCCGGTTTTTTTTGCTTGTTGCAAAAATAAAATTATTATATTTTTGAGACTTTTTTGACATAAAATTTTAGCTTTTAAATATTTTTTTATAATGTATTTTGTGGATTTTATGTAAAATATTTTTAATTTGGCAAACAACAAATACATAATAAAAATGTCTGATTAGTGATATTTGTGTTTTTTAAAACCGGCTTGCGTCTGCATGCAAATCTATCAGAAATATGAAACAAATGAAACGATAGAAATACTGCAAAAGCCAAGTTAATTTAATCATCAGAAGAAGATGCAAACAAAACCACAAGTAAAATTTTTTCAGAATTTTTTATCAAATATACAAAACAAAAGACTTAAGACAAAAACTCAGATTGAACTTTTTCAGAACTTTGTTTAATGCACATAAAAAACAAGAGACTTAAGAAGCAAAAGCGATAATCTTAAAACTTGATCTTTAGAATATTTATTTAAACAATTTGCATAAACTATTAAAAAATGCAAGTTTTTGTGAAGATTGATATCACACTTGTTTTATAAAATAAATAAAATCTTAAAAACATACCATTAATTAATTCGTTTTCATTTATGTTTGCCAACCACGATCACTGACACATACCACATGCTAATTAAATATTTATTGTTTGCCCACTTTTATTACTTCATTAGCATTTTATTTTAGAAATTAGATGATTATGTTATTTGTTTTAAACTCCCTTACTTTCAGAAAATTTCTGATGACTTCACCTGACAGGCGGCTGTTCATTTGCCAACACGGTTTTTTATCAACATCGTATTGATCTGTTTTTGTAAGGGAAACAATTTGCTTTTTGCTTAAAATTGCTTGTTTGGAGGGCACGTTTATACATCTTGGTTATATCTATACCTTGGTGATGTGCTAAATGCGTAAAAGGGCTTTTGTTGATTACACCTTTGACCAATTACCCATAAAATTTATATATTACTATTGAAACAATAGAGCAAATTATGTATATATAAGAGAGAAAAGGCAGTAGTAGGTAATGTATGTTTGTAGGGTAAGAGTTGAAAAGGCACCTAAGGTCTTTACCCAAGAACAAAGTCGGTAGAAAATTGATCTTACCGTGTTCTCTTTTGAGGTTCACCATATCACGGGATTCGACAGTCATAGCTGAAACACTTAAAGCATAGTGGGTAGTCCAAGCATTAGAAGTTGCCACCTGATTTGATCTTTGTGGTCAGCATTGTGTGCCCTCGACATGACTCGCGTGTGTTGAACACGAAAATTAACACAGTGTTAAGAGCACCTTCAGGTAAAATGAATATGGCAGGTACTGACGTTGATCTGTAACACATCTGTCTAGAAAATAGTAAAATCTTAACGGCCGATTCAATCATATGATGTTAAGATCAATGCGATCGTCTGATGACACTGAATTTTCATTGCTTTTATATTTTTCTTATTGTAAAAAGATTTTTATTCTACGAAAGGAAATAAAACTCTATTCGAAAGAAATTAAACATTTGGAAATATTTCAAGGGCCAAATAATTCCTATTTACATAGCGGAACATAACAACGTCGTTTTTCGAAGCCCCAATGACAGACCAACCGTGTTTACAATAAAAATTTCCTCTTTTCTAAAAAAAAAAAATTATTTGTGTTAAAACAATATTTAAATTTATTAAGAAAAATTTTGTCACTACTACGACACACAAAACAATCAAAATCAAAAGCAAATGTTAAATTTAACTCAAACAAAAATCAAAATATTACTTTAATTTTTTACTAAAATGATATAAATAATCAACGCAACCAGTGCTTCATCCCACAGCTTAGCTTGTCGTATTATGTTTGTATATCTTAAGTGGATTCAACAGCAGCAGGGCAAAATAAAATAACAATTTTATTTTATAACTGACCTTGACTTTGGTTTCACTTAAAATTAAATAAAATATTTAATAAAATTTTAAACATGCAAAAAATTAAGCACCAGCCAATAAAAGTCAAACAGAAAAGGAAATAACCCACTGTGAATATAGCATTATATAGCATATGTTTAAACAGTTTTTTTCTTATAACAAAATACACTAACCGACAAAATTTTAAATTTTTTTGCTGTACCTTTTTTTAATAATTCGTTATTTTTTCTAGAGGAACAAGTACTTTTGGTTTAGCCATTTCTGTTTGGTGCATAACACAGACGACGCCAAATAAATGAATTTATTCTTCTTATCTCGCATTTCGATAAGGCAGCTTCCCGACTTTAGATGGAAGCCATCGTTTCTGAAGAGTTACTTTGATCAAATATAGATTAGGTGGTCTACATTCTTTTTCTTCCCTTTCCTTTATGATAATTTCTACTGAAGAATTTATTACAAAAAGATTCAATCCTTCCGCATGAGCGTCTAGCAAATATTTGTGCTTTATTTGTGTCAAGTTCAAGTAATTTTATTTTGATTTCCACGTTACTTACGAAAGTTTTTTGAAATTTTGCTTAATTCTCTTGTTTTGAATTCTTTGGACGCGACCGTTTGTATCAGGACATCTTTTTAATACAAAAAAAATTAAGCACCCATTACAAAAAAGGAGAAAACTGATAAAAGATTTTATTAAAAAAAAAAATTATCTAGATGAGGTCCTACTTTGGAATAGACAAAACTACTTTTTGGTTGTTATGGACTTAGATGGTTTTCATATAATTTCTATACACAAAGTTTTTGATTTGTCATTCGATGTGTGTTTCCTTATTAAAATAAAAAAAATAAATAAAACAAATTTTATGAGACTTTATGTTGCAATAACAACAAAACGTTGCATTTTTAATGTTACATTTTTTTCAAATAAATTTCTCACACGAATGTTTTTCTTGTTTCCTCAAAACCTGGCAGTTAATGAATAAAATTTTAACTTAAACAATTTTTTAATGTATATTTTTAACATCATATTTAAATTTGCAATTGTCATTAATTATAATTTTTTTTGTTTTTTTTTCGGTTTTGCTTATTTATTATTCAAACAAATGTTTATTTTTTTTTTGTAATTTAACAAAATCTTGTTACTGATTTCTGTCTGTACCGTTTGTACTTTCATGTCTGTGTTTTTTTTTTATTATGGTCTTTTATTTTTATTAGATTTTATTTGGTTAATGTTTAATTATTAAGCATTTATTTAATTAAGTACTCATTTTTGTTTATTTATAAATTTTGTGTGCATCGGTTGTCAATTGCTTATTTTTAATAAATGTTTATTTAATTGCTCATACATGTGTAGGTATTTGAGGACGGTGTTGGACTATTTAGAGTGATGAAGGGTGGTATTGACTGAAGTGTTTAACGCGTTGACTACTAAGCAAACAGAACAAGTCAAACAACATCACGAATTTCTCTAATGTACATTAGTGTGTTATTGTATTAATTATTGGTGAAAAAACATTGCACTGGTCACTTAAAACTCTCCTGATAGTGATTGTTAGGGGTCCAAGCTAATGTACACCACACCGCCTTCCATCGTAATAAAATGTCTCATACAGTTTAAGATATATCATGCGTCTGCTTAACACCAGGTGCGTTGCAACACTACTCTAAAAATTGACAGAACATGCAATGGGAGAGTTATAAAAGAATTAAGTCTTCTTCTACATTTTCACAATCTTCACCATTGAGGGTGGATATGGCTGAAGTGGTTAGCGCATTGACTACTAAGCAAACAATGACTGGGCCTGGGTTCAAAATTTTATACTTAATCTTTAAAATTAAAGTCTTTAGTTAAACAAACAAAAAAAAAACACAAGATTTATATCACATGATTAATTGATTCAATTACGGAATTAATTGAAACAAGTTATAACTTTTGATTAAGAGTATTAATTTACAATTTTTTAGGAATAATGTTGTGTGAGAACTTAAAATATTGCAGAAATTAGTAAAATCACATATGTACATACATATCGTCATATAAAATACAAAGGGGCCTTAAATTGTTTTTTTTTTTAATTTTCAGGAGTGAAAATAAAATGAATGAAAAGTAATATATTGTGATTAAAAAGGAGTTTTCTCAGGATATTATCCTTAAGGAAAATAATACTATCCAACAAAAAAAAAAAAACCATTTTCATTATCTCAATATTTTATATATTATTAAGTTTTGTATCTATCCCGCAGAACTTTACAAAATTAATTACATATAAACTTATGCAGGCATGTACGCCTATTTAAGGCGGCAAAAACATGCGCAACTCCATTATTGAACAAAAAATATAAGGAAAAAAAAACATTTAAATTAAATAATAAAAGAAAATAACTTAACAATTTGCAATTTTGATGTCATACACAGACACAACAATTGCAATACAACGTGGTTCTACAACCTTAAGCATGTTTAATCGTGTGTGTAAGACATAAACAACATTCCAAAAAAAAAACTGTAAGAAGACTGCAAAAAATCTTTTCAATCTTAAAGAAAAAAAAAACTTTAGAAAAAATTTACAACTAGAAACAACAAAGAAAAAAAAACATTTAACAAAAACATCATTGTTAAGTAAATACTCAAACCAAAAATAAAAAATGCACTCACAAAATCCTACGCATTCTTCGCTTCAGTTGTATATTAATATTGTGTGGTTGTGAGTGCGTATTTCTTTTCTTATTGTATTTTCATAGATTGCTTCCAACGCCTTCTCTTCTCATTTCAAAAAGTGTAAATTTATGATGCTTGAATAAATCCCCATAAAGGCAAAAAATTCAATTTAGAATTTTTTGTTTTACACTTTAGGTAATCACATCCATAGAAATAAATCGCCAGACGAAAGTGTAAAAACGTGTAAATTGTTTTAGATGTTGTAATAAAAAGCTTCATAAAGGATGTTAAAATCAATTTCAACTGACATTTGCAACTGACCGGTCGGCCAGCCGTTCAAACAAATTGTTTGTTTGTTTCATTTGTTTCTACTCTACTCATGAATGCCATCACTTCCTAGGAACATACATACATACATACATACATACACACATACAAGTATGATAAAAGTTCTTGCAATCACTCCTCTTTTTACTTAATCATTGTAAATTCATTGTAAGTTCATTGTCTAGGTTGTTGGTTTAACTGTTGCTGTTGCTGCTACTCCTGCTGTTGTGTTTTGATAATCTGAATGTTAAAGTAAAGATGACGGTTTAATCTGGTAGCCATAAATCCATATAATGTATAGACCCTGTCATGTTTAACAAGTTTATAAGGGTTTCATATAAAAAGGCTTAAATATTTTTTTTAATGTTGGTGTATATTTGCTTTATGAAAAACATAAATATGTTGATATAAAGGCGTTGATTGTTGATATTTTGTTTGTTTGAATTTAAATTTATGTTGAAAAATGTTCAATTAAATAAGTGACTGCAGTTCCTACGGTTGGCAAAGTTTTTGGTGAACGTACGAGTATGTCTGTCTCTGACTGCCTTATAAACTTATTTGTCAACCGTGTTAACAGAATGTCTTTATGGAATTTCAGCTGTAGCCTCAATGTAAATTCTCAACTCATATGACTATGATATGAAAGATATTTTCATATGACATTGAAATTCATATGTATGTATGTACGAATATATGACAATATGTAACTACATTTAAGTGACAGTCTGAGCAGTTTGACAATTTTTACTTTATTATGGTTTGAAGTTTGACAATCGAAATAATTCCTTAAAACACCTACTCCAAAAAACAAATAATAAGAATAAATTGGCAATAAATTATTTTCAGTAATATAAACCCTTTATTTTGATTAAATGACAAGAAATATTTTTTTATTATTCCTAAAAGAAAATCTTAGTAAGCAGCAAATATTCAAATTATTAAATTCCAATATTCGAAGTTTGCTTTGAATTTATGAAATTAAGTTTGAGATAAGATCAAATTTTTGAAGATTAAATTAAAATTTTTTTATATTAAGTACGAATTTTTGGAATTATTTAAAAAAATTTTCCAAAACTTGACTCGGGTAAATTTTATAGCTTAGTGGGAATGGATAGAAAAGTGTTAGGATTCTTAAAAGATGACCGGACTGGCCATAGCTCGATTTTAGCGATGACCTGCAGATATATTGCAGGATGTGCGGCATTGAAAAGGTGCCAGAAACTATCGAGCATATCAACTGTCATTGCCCCAAAGCTGCAGCGCTATAGGCAAAGAAGGCTGAGCCAAACGTTTCCATGAGGTCAATAGTGATATCGCGCTGTGCTAAATTGAGGATATTGGGGACTTAATCATGAAAATTAAGTAGCTTTATGAAAGATTATAAGGGTTCTATGGTTGCTTATTAGGCATTAAGAAGGCTAAAAAAATTAGCCAATAAAACTATATGAAGGCAATTCAATTGGGTATTCGAATGGATGTGTGCTTGCAAACTACCCTACCTAACCTAACCTAACTTTAAAATTGTTGTGTATATTGATCGCTATCGTCCCTTTTCCAGCGCACTTAATATTCCTTCATAAGCTTTAGGTTCCGTAAATTTAAAATGACCCTAGAGGGAAAAGAACCTGTCACAGGACACGCCACGTGGCTGGTTTCCAGGGACTAGCAACCGGTTCGAGTTCCGGAACTTTTTATGAGAAGGACCGGTAAATTTAACATGGCGTTGTCATTAGAGGGTGTCAATTGGCATAATTAAAATACCCCGGATATGGAAAATTTCGCACACCTTGAATTTCTCCTTGCAAAACAGTTAAAATGCTCGCTCTTACAAAGTAATTATTTCTTTGAACAGCATTGATTTAAGCTCGGTTCATACCTGCTACATATAAGTAAAAAAAAAAAAAAAAAAAATTATAATAAATGACTTTAAATGTAAGTAAAAGTTTTAATTAAATCGTTTTGCACAAATGTGTATTTGATAGGTGTAAACTTAACTTAAACAAGGATTTTTTCAATACACCCCGATTACTAGAAAATTATGAAGACGATGTCTACTTTCACTTAAATTTGATTTCATAAATAATCTTTTGGAAGAGGCAGATTATTCATATTTAAAATTATTTCTTCATTTCCAAAAAGAATCACAAACTTACCAAAGAATTTGTCGTTAAAATAAAATTTTTACTCGTATAACACCACGCGCCTTCTTATAATAAGCTGTGTTTGTTTTTTTTTTAATTATGCCGACAGAATTTTTAAACACTTACCTAGAAAGAAGGAAAAGAAAAAAGATGTTTAAAAGTATTAATGTAAATATTATTGAATTAAATTATAAATGAGGTTTCCCACACATTAGCAAAACAAAACAATAAATTTGCAAGATCTAGTTTTAAATAATTTTATAAATTACTTTACAACTTTCATTTTAAAAGTATGTACAGATTTTCTAAAAAGAACAATTATTTAATAAACTTTAAAAACATTTTTAGGCTTTATCTATCTTTTCATTAATATTATTACGATGGTTCGGTCGTAAAAACTTTTAGAAAAGTCTTAAAAGGTATTCCGATATTATTTCAATATTTTTAAAAAATTTAACAAATAATTTTTTTCCGATGTCGGTCGTACAGAATTCTCTTGGCCATTTTGTAATAATTCCAAGAATTTTCTGAGGTAAAAAGAGGTCGGGTTATGTCTCAATTAACTTTTTGATAATTTTTGGAAGTCTTTTTTCTTGATGCGTGTGAAGATAAATATGTTTCGACGTAGGGACTTACGTTTCATGACGTAACAGTACATTAATAAAAAGAAATGAGCTATACAATTTTTCACAAAACCATTTCAGGTATTGGAACTGCCAACCCTTCATTTGTTCACAGTGGCCAAAGTCCCTTAGAGATCGTATGTATGACCAAAGTAAAATGTTAGATTTTAAAATATTCTAACATAATTCCAATAAAAAGAAAAACTAAATGCAAAAACATTTTGGCCGCACTTTTATCTAATTATCATACTTTTTATGATGATTTCATAAACATATTTAATATGACATGATCAAATGCGAACATGATTGAAACAAAATATTTGAAACACGATTTTATTTTCGATTTTTCTTAAATTTTTGCTTAATCATCAAAACCAATAGCAAAATTTGTTAATGTCACTTTAAGTTTTGTCAAGTAAAAAATTTATTCATAGTTGGGCGCTAAAGCTTGTCTTTTTCAAATTATTAGAACTGTGGACAGTAATAAATTATTAAAATAACTTTAGAATAAATATTCTATAACCCTCAAAGTGACTTTCGGCTCAGATTTTACACACATGCACAACAAAACTTCTATATTTATCAGACAGTTCGCTCTCTAAGTCTTTTGTTTTCAATATTTAAGAATTAAAAAGAACATACTAATCATACACTAAAAAAACCCCCCACCTTGAGTTGTTTCTTCACACATATATACTCATACTCATTTCTCACACATAATTTATTACACTTCATAAGTTCAAACAATCGAAAAGTTTTACAAAAAAAAAAGAACCATAAATTAATAATAATAATATGAATAACAACAACGACAACGCCTTCTAACTAAATGTATCAAATAAAAATTCTATATGAAAAATATATGAACGTATTTAAAAAATAAACGTGAGAGATTATAGATTTTTTCAAACAAATTGTTTATGCAAAAAAAGAAAAAAAAATATTTTTGCTTCAATAACAACTGCACTTTCCATAACTGAACGAATAAATTTCATAACTTAATTTCAGTGTAATGACATTTAACAAGGTTTGACCATGACTCAAAACACACAAAATATGATAAATAATATGAAATTAGATGATTATATTTTTTTTTTATTTTTAACAGCATTTTGTAAATCTAAATAATGTGTGGGAAAATATAATTTATATAATAAATTTTAGAACATTTCAAAACACATACGAGTACATGTGTATATTAAATTACATTTTTAAACTAAAATATTCTTATGATCCCATACAAGTCTTTAAAATCGATTTTTTAAGTAGACGGTTTTGTTTAGGACCAGCAGTTAGGGGATGACCCCTACGAATGCAATGCCTTGTGCCAGAACTAGATAGAAAGGGATTGGATAGAGAAATTAGATGTTGGAAATTTAGAAGAAGGCTTAATTTTTTTACAACTCTGCTATTGCGCTTTTTTTTTTGTTAATTATTAGAGCAGTGTCGCAGTGCCTCTGGTGTTAGTTAGACGCATTAACTTTCTTAAGCTGTCTGAGCAGTCATTTCATTAATTGTTTTACTTCGCCGAAGGTACGCTAGCCGATGAAGGAGGGCGTTTTGGTATCCAGTAGCTTAGAACAGTGACCAGTTATATGCCTTCATCACTTAAACAGTTTCAACAACAATTAAAACAATGCCACACTAATGTCCATTCCAGAAATTAATGATGGCCAGGGTTTGAACCTAGACCCCAAGTCTAGGTTTAACCGACCTGTCACTAACTGCCACATCTAATGCTGACCCTATTCTTGCCAGCTCATCAGCAATTTCGTTTCCCTCAATATTGCAATGTCCTGGTACCCAACATAGCCTAACGCTAAATTTGTCCATAAGCAAGTTGAGAGGTAGCCTACACTTGCTGACGAGCATCGATTCGACACTCTGCCCCTTCAAAGCTTTCAGCGCCGCCTGACTGTCAACGTAGCATGTTACCTCCACGCCTTCAGTTACGTGTTCTGTCACTAGTTCCGTGGCCCTGAGGATCACTAAGATCTTAGCGTGAAATACACTACATTCGTTCGGTAGCCTAAAAGACCTACGAATGTCCGTTCCTAAAATATAGACGCCAGCACCGCGCAGCTCTCATACACTCTATCAGATTTGACCCAAAGATCCCTATCCGGAATGACTAGTGAAGCCGTTCTAATAAAATTAGTCTCAACAACCTTGGAGTCCGTAAAACTAGGGGATATGGTCTCTCGTCTGCTAAAACTAATCTTTTTCAACAGTGATATATGATCTGTAAATCCTGGCCTTACAAAGCCCGCTTCCGAAAGCCTGAGCAAACCCCTTGCCAACGTTCTCATTACAAACTCTTCAATGGGAAGTAAGTGAAGGATGACGTCCAAGGCAGCCTGAGTGGTGCTCAGCGAAGCACACCTCTGGACCTTAGCAAGCAGCTTTCTATTGCTCTCTTTCCCCAACGCCTCCCACAATACGACACATCCATAAGAAATCACCGGCCTGACAACCGATGTATAAATCCAATTTACCACCTTCGGTTGCAGACCCCAATTCCTCCCAATGGAATTCCTGCATGTGTAGTAGGCATTAAGCCCATATATTGATATCTAAATTGATCTTGATTTTTCTCTTCTTGATTGATACATTAAAGATGTCTATAACATTAACATGTTTAGCCTACAGAAATGGCCATACTTTTATAAACAAATAAATTTAAATTTTTGCAGAATTGAATTAATGCCTTGAGAAAATATTCTGGCTAATATATTGCTCGAAACTTTATTTAATTTCTGTTCTTAATGTGTTCAAAAATAGAGAGTGCAATTTTTTTTGCAAATTAAAATTAGCAACAGGGGAAAGCTTAAAAGCAAAATTTTGTTAATATTAAAAAAGCAATAAAAGATTTTGTTGCACACAAAACTGAAGAAGTTGCATTAAAATAATGCAAATGATAACAATTTATATGTTGTAGTGCTTCAAATATGACTTTTTTATGCAATTTTTGGTGTTAATTATTTGTTTGTTTTGGAATATTTTTATGATATCAATCAATCATAGTTTGACAATTTTTTCTTTTGAAAATTTCGCATTGTTTATCATTAATTAAAGAAACTAATTGATAAATTATTTCCGTGTTGTTAATGATAAGTAGCAGCAAAATCAATATTTAAAAAGCTGTGTTAAGAAATTCTACATAAAACTGTATTTTTCATAATTTTATTTTTAATTGTCTGTCATTTATCATGGTTTTTATAAAAGACTCTTGCTAATTTTTTAGAAGTTTATAAAATTTGTAAAAGTTTCATAAGTCAAGACAGCATAGATAAAACAGAAATAAACTAAAGTATAATAAAAAAAAGCTAAAGTTTATTTTATTGTCCTGAAGGTCGTTCGGAACGATATTTTCAATTTCAAGTAAAGTCGGTATATTGGAAACGTGATTACTACATTTCGGTATTACGATACCACAATTAAATTTTATCATTGGCGGTATTCAGTGTTTGGTGCAAATGGTCTTACTCCAGAGAAAATGCAAAATATCCTGGCTCTTTTTAGTTTTTATAATTAAGAAGCTACGATAGTTTATATTTGCTCTTTTGCAAGACCATTTGGACCAAACACTGAATATCATCATCATTCAAAACTAAAATAAGAAATTTGTTACTGTTTTTTTTTCCTATAAAAGATAAAGTTCACATGAAGCGTTCTATAGTTTTTCGCGTCCCATCCTGCTGTTTTGTGTTAAAACGTTTCTTTGCAACTTTATGTTTTGATAACCCTGAATGACACGTTTAATTTTATATTTTATATCCTATCGAGGACTATTTTAGTAAACTTTATAATTTTTAATGGACACATTTTTCTTTAATACTGGAAAGTTGCGAAATATATTTTTATGGTTCGCTTAACATTTTCAACATGCTGGCACTGAATCTCAGATTATTATAAATCTGAACAACATATTGTACACATATGATCACTCTTTTTTTTTTGTTTGTTTATAGTACGCTGCACCTACAAAACTTTAATAATATTTACATTTATGTATTTATTTTGAGATCAAAATAAAAACTACCATTTTGCTGTTTAAAAACAAGAATTCTGGTTTTACGTCGAAAATGATTAAAAGTGCTTTTGGATGCAGTTTTTCACAACCTGTCAATAACCAAAATTCAAAACATGCAAAACGTGATTTAAATATTAAGTTTTTTTTTGGACACTTGAAGTAAAAATCTTTGTAAGTTTTATATAAAAGTTGCAACAAAAAAATTCTTTTTTAGTAAAAAAAAATAATGCAGACCTGTTACATTTTGTTAGAAGTTTCATAAAAAGTTTACAAAAAAAAAAAAAAACGAAACGTTAAAGGTCTTTGCTTGACCTCCATAGAATAAACAAGACAAGTCAGGCCAAAAATCATAAATGAAAGGAAAACAGTAAACAATGTTTGATTCATTATAACTGCAAAGAAAACCCCCCACAACAGCAAAGCGTAAAAGGCAAGCTAGACAGTCAGTTGAAAAAAAATATTGTTAGAAAAACCATAACAACAACAAAATGAAACAAATCAGAATAATGCAAAACAAATCATGCTTCAAGTAGGTCACTAACAATCCAAGTTGCTAACTTATAGTAAATATAAAAATATATAGAAAAAATCAATCTGATGGCGCCGTAGCTGCTAAAAAGTAAAAGAAAACCACCACTAAACTTCAAAAAATAAAAACAAGTTAAAGGCGATAGATATTATAAAGCGACCATCCTCCAAAAAAAAAAAAAAAAAAAAAAACACAAACATCAATAAATAGATAAACATATTTAAAGTGATGTAGAGTCTTTAGTTTGAATTTATGCATTTATTTTTTTTTTCTTTTTATCTTAAGATTATGTTGCACAGGAAAACAGACAATACACTAAACAAACTTGGCGCCTTTAACTACCATTTGAAACGATTGAAATTTAAAGAAAAAAAAAATAGCTGCACATATTTTTGTAAAGCTGAACTTGAACCAATATTTGCGGTTAAAATAAAAAACCCAAATCATACAATTTGAAAACCTCACCGAAAATATAAAAACAAAAAATAACATCAGACTTATAACGCTGCAACTAATAGAAGAAAAAAATCAACCAAAACAAGTTAACCGACAGTGTTTACAAAAATCTTTGAAAGTTTGCTAACCGGTGTTTCTATCCACCAACACCACCAGTAAAAGCAACAACAAGGTTTACTCGTCACATGTTTGATAATGACCGAAGATGCTTTCTTTACTTTTTTTTTGTTGCTCGCTAATAAACTTGCAGTTGTTTCAATTCATTTAAACATGTTGCCTTTTAACCAGCTTCGTATTAAACATCTGTTGGGGTACACCAATATTGTGAACGAAAAATAAAAAAACTTGCAATAGTTGTCTATGTGTGGGTAATGAAGACAAAAAAAATATCTAAGAGTTTAATGCGCTCTTTCCAAGTCATCTTTATTATCTCCTGTTTTGAGTTTTTTTTTTATTTGTTTTTTTCAGTTATTTATATTTCTGCTGTTTACGTCAATGTTATTGACCAAATTGTTTATAGTGCAATACTAGTTATTGGCAGCACATACATATTTGCTATACATTTGCAAACATAATTTCAAAGCAAACAAAAAAAAAACAAGAAAGTGAAAATTTGTGACAAAAACTAATGAATCTTTAAACTAGAAGTTATCTTAAAAAGCACAGCAGCATTTACATCAGTTCAAATGAAATCACAAATCTTATTATTGGGAAAAACAAAAGACTTAACCAATAAAAATTTTATTGGTAAAAATAACAGAATAAAAAAAAACACACGTGCTGTTAACAAAAACTATAAGAAATTTGGGCAAAAAGTAGCTTTCTACAAAAATATATTTTTTTGAAACACCAATAAACAAAGTTCAACAATTTAAGTGAGTGTTTTGCAAAATTCTGGTTTGAAATTAAAATTTATTGTTCGCAGATAGGATGAATAAAACTATAGTTTTCTACACTACTTTTTTTAATAGTTTTAAAAGACAAAGTGATTTTTAAATTTAAACGAGTTTGAGTAAAAATTCAATGTAGGAGAAAAACAAAAGACTTAAGAAACAAACTTTTTTCTAACACAATATAAAGATGTGAATAAAGTAGAGCACGTGCTGATATGAGATATAAGAAACATAAGAAATTTATAATATAAAAAAAAAATTCAGCCGTCTCAGTGAGCATTTTTAACAAGTCAGGTTTAAACCCCTGACAGCCATAGGATTCGTATACTATACTAGTTTGGTATACTACATGTGTGTCAACCTAAACTACAAAAACAAAATGGTATGTACTGGGTTTGTATACAACGAAACTGAACGTAGTATGTATACCATGGGATATAAACCATACGTCTGTCACGGGTATTACGAGGCACATTTTATAAAAATACTTCTCGTATAGTTCTCTCTGTTTTTTTTTTTTTTTTTTTAATAGAACTCCTTTTTGTAAAATCTTAAATAAAATTTGCTTTTAATAAATAAATTATTCAAAATAATTTATATTAAGTATTCTCTCTTTCTCTACCAAAAATGTGCACTTCAATACTTGAATTTTTGCATGCAGTGATTTTTAGCATCGTTTATTTTCAACCATTAAATTAAATTAAATTAAATTGTTAACAAAGCGCAGAAATCTCTAGTAGAATCAATGCAGAGACGAAAATGCTCTATTCATACTTCAGCAATAATGAAATAAAACTATTTCCTAAATAAATGCAGTTTCATAAACATTTTTTTATGTTTTGTTTTGGTTCAAACTTCACCGCTGGAAGGACATTAACAAATATTCTAATAAATAAATTCTTAATTGTTTTGTTCAGTTGTTATCTCATCCAATAAATGTATTGCAATAATAATAACTATAATTTTAATTTCACCCGTTAGTTACTTATTACTTTTGATATAAACAAAAGACTTAAGACGAAAACATCAAAATAAAAATGTACCATTAAGATGAAACAAAATCAATAACTTTGTACAATTTTTTAAACAAACAGTCACATATGAAAAATTATTACTTATTTTCAATTACGCTATTGTTATTGTTGTTTTGTTTTCAGTTTCATTTGAATTATTGCCAATAACCTTGGTTTAGTTTTCATTCTCATACACAGATACTTGCAACAATAAGCAAGCCATGCACACACATATGTACATTTACACAAGCATACATAAGTCTACAGCCTAAGCTATAAAACTAAAGTATATGCATATACTAGTATATATGAATTTGTAGGTATATAAAACATGGGCATACATATCGTCAAAAAAAAGAGTTAACAGCAGCACTCAACCCAAAACCAAAACAATGGTTTTGAAATATTTTTTTTTTCAATGATTTTACAAAACATTCTCAGTTTTACACTAAAATAGAATATTTTTGTATAGAAACAAAAATATATTGTAACATACACGTACCAATTACATATTAAAGCACTTTAATTTGTTGTTGTTTTTTTTTTTCAAAATTTTATTTTTTCCATAAAATGTGGGTAACCAAGAACTTTAAATCAAATAACAACAGTGACTGTCAAATGGTGGCAGAGGTTTTATTTGTTGTAAAAAAAGTTTTCCATACTTGGCTTTGAGAATATACACGGGGGTAAAATTTATAAACGCCTTCAGTTTCTCTATGTATGTGTGTGTTTGTGCATAAATTGTGTTCGAAAAAAACTTAGGATGGGTTTAATATACATTGAGTTGTTGTTATTGTTATTGTTTTGTTTCTTTTTTTTAGTTTTGTAATAAAAATACTTAAAATTAATTCTATCTTTGTTATAAATGATATAAGTTTTATTTCTAATTATTATTACTATTGAATAAACATGAGGTATTTTATAGAAAAAAACATAAGAACAAACAAAAAATAACTTTAGTTAGAAAACCTTGAAAGAAATAATTATCAAGCTTTTTCTAGTACAAAATTAAATAAAAGTATACTGGTACTGCTTCATACATTTACCATACGCGAATAACAATTGTACATACAAACTTATAATTGTGTAACATTCAAAGGCCTACATAAAATCCAAAAAAAGTATTTAGAAATCGATCAAACTATAAATAAGGGCCACGAGACGATGATATTTGAGAGCTAATCATTTGTTATAAATTGAATTAATAATACTGCAAATATAAAGTTTTCTTAAAAAAATACTTTTCGACATATGGGTATTTCCATGGTTGCCCCCGTGACAGTCGCACGTACTCAACGTGAAGAAACTCAAACTTAGGCCCAAATATTTTTTCTTCATTTAGGTTTTTGGGAAGCAATTTTAGAGCTCTTTATTTAGTGATAAGGATGGGTGCTGTAAGAGTCGGGGTCCTGACATTTTGGTCAACAAAAGCTGTTGCATGACGTGACAAAAAATAGAAGTGTTTTTTTTTTTTATACATTTACTAAAGTGCAAAAACCAGCGAAATAAGCTAAAAACTTTTATGTAACTTATTTGGATATTATTAAGCGCGACGTGACATTGCGTTACGTGAATTTTTTCCCCTTATGATAAACTCGAATAATTTTTGATGTAGTTTGGTTTTAACGTTTTAATTCAACGAAAATAAATGAAAATTCAACTTCAGGTCAATTTTTGAAAAGGTACGTAAGAATAAAAAATATAGTTAAAAAAGGTTATTTATTAAATATCTCTCTTTGACGAAATTGCGGTTCAAGCTACTTTTATTTGTAAATCTTATTCGCATGATAAGTAGTGAAGTTTCTGCATGCCTGAGATATTCGGCACTTCTTTCCATTTTTCCGTTAACAGTGGGGAAAGTCTTTCAATTTCGTCTGCACTTATAAAAGTTAAATGAATCCCATTTAAGTAGTCTCGTGCGCATTCGAATAAAGCTAAGGCGTCGTGCAAAATAATATTCTTTGCTTTAATATTAATATATCCATCAGTTTTAGTTGTCGCTGTTGTGTGAAAAATCTAGAATACGGTTGATTGTGTCGTTCATTAGGTACTAAATTCTAATATTATAAAAACACTTTGAAAACACGAAAGTTTATAGCAAAAATATAGCATTGGAAAGAGTTTTAGCCATCATCTATTATACCAAACCTTTAGACGCGTCTTGTCTTTTAAATAGAAATTTATACCAAATATTAAAAAAAAAATCCCAACTAGAAATATAAATTTGTGTAAAAAAATTTTCGAGTACATATTTTGTAGTTGCGAAAATTTTTTCCACGACATTTTTATTAAGGGGACATTAAGAAAACTCTATTTTTATCATGAGTTTTGTATAAGATTGTATTCGTAATGTTACGTGTAATTACACATGTAAAGGGAAAGCGTCAATATTAATCTAATTTTCATAAATCTTACAGAAAACAACAGAGTAAAGTTGTTTTCGAAAGCAACACAAAACTATCGCCAGAGGTGATGTATGTCATACTTATCATTTCTACTTAAGAACACCTGTTAAACGTGATTTTTTTCGAGTTTAAATACTCAAATTATTGCACAACTCAACTGAACAGAAGTGATTCAACTCGTTTTTTTAAAACAGAGTTATTTATGGTTGAAAGATGATAAAAGGTGATCTTAAAACGTTCCACTAGTATCCAACTCATAATGTTTGGAATAAAAATACCTCGATTTTTGCAATATTTATGAAAAAAAGATGTTTAAAAATGTTGTACAATATCCCAGAATTTGCCAAAAATTATTTAAATCAAAATTTAATGTAAATTTAAAATTTTTCATTTTTATTTTTTATGGGAATTTTTTCGACAACGACATGTTGTGAACAAATAATACACAAATTATTTTTAAAAAATTTCCAATTAATACATTTCAAATACAATTAAAATTTAAAACAAATTTTCAATTCACTTTATAATTGAATGAATTAATTGTGTGATCAAAAACAAACTTTTATAGCAATTTTAAAATATTTTAAATAATTGAAAATTTCAATTTTAGTGATTGTACGAGTATATTAATTTTCGAAGGTCGTTGGATGAACAATAGTATATAGGGAATGACGGTACGAAATCGGGGTCAAACTCGGAAACCTAATAAATTTAAAACCCATTCCTTATTGCTAAACTCAACAACGAAATTAATTGAATTTGCAGTTTTAGTAAAATTATAATCGTGTTTTTCTTTTTTTCTGTGCAAAGTTAGCAGGCTGCTGGTAAAAAGGAAGATTAGATTCCAGCCCACTTGGGTCCTGATGTGGTCCCATTGTGTGTGCAATCTTTATCAAATTTTCAGCAATAAATCCTTATTTATTAAATTTTATTGAAAAAATAAATTTAGATAAAAAAAAAATATTTTTAAAAACTTTGTTATACGTTCAGGACACACAATGACAAATCTAAAGCAATTTATTATAAAATCTATTCACATATAATTGCAACATTAAGTTGTGAATTAAACAAACATGTTCCAAATTTTACTTTTTTCAGCAACAAAATATTTTAACAGATTTTTATAAGAAGCCAAAGAGATACTATTCAACCACAAACTATATTTAAAATACTTAATAAGCGTTACCTTACTTACCTACATGTGTTTATAAAAAAAATTTAATTAAATTTTATGCAATTGAAAACATTTTTGTTTCGCTTGTCAAGTAAGTTGTCTTAAAAACAAATCAAATCAAATAAAAAAAAGTAATTTTCATATCAATTCTACAAGCAATGAACGTAAAACAAAATAATTTCATTGACAACTATGTATGTTTGTTTGTGTACTCAACTACATTAAAAAACCGCCCTTTAGACCTAAGCTCATTTGAGCAAAGCAAAAAATAAACAAACAAAAAATTAACCACTTAATGACCTTGCAATGGCTTTTCAAGTTGAAATTGAGAACACCACTTGTAGCATACAAAAAACCAAGTCAAGAGCCCACCCCAATTTTCATATAAAACTCGCTCATAAAAATAATTTAGAAAAATATGTAGAAAATTATTAAATTGTATTCAGAAATTTCCCACCATTATTATTTAACAACCACAAAACAAAACACAACGTTTCTTACAACTTATTTACTTCTTACACACTAACGAAGGTAAGAAATAATAGACATTGCATTGCAGGCTTTCATAGACCAAACGCCCTGGGTTATTAATTTTTTGTATGTTTGTTAGTGTTGTTGCAATTACTTTTTGTATATAGAAAACTTGAAATTTAAAAGCAAAAAATTGTTTTAATTAAAGTAAAATAATAAAAAAATATGCTACAAATTATGAACTTTTAAAACCTAAAGTGGCCTGGTCATAAACGCCACTCACTTTTTGTCTTTTTTTTCTATATTTCTATTTATCTAAAATGGTTTGAAACTTATTATTTTATTATTATTATACAGATTTCAAGAAAAATATTTATAGAAAAAGAAGTATGAAATGATAATAAAAATAATTGTAAGAGTGTTGTTTTGTACAAGGCTTACATAAGCATTAAAAACTGAATTAATTGTCGGACATTAATAAAACAACAACAATAAGAGAAACACATACTCACACATATACAAAGCAACAAAACAACAATTACAATTTGCCACAATAAAAGCAACAAATGCATACAATTGAAAGCTTAAATAATTCCATGACAAGTTTCAACTCTCCAGAAATAAAGTAAGAAACACCACCAATTACAGCTGAATAAATTTATTTATTTCAGTTTCAAACAACAACATCAACAACAAGCAGAAAAATTGAAAATAGTCTAAAAGAGTTACAGTATCTAGATCTAAATAGCCACCACACCGCGTCCACATAACAAATGACAGTTTAAAGCTTTTGCTTCACCCATTTTATTCTGACACTCCTTAGTGTAATACAAGAAGAAAACGAGAGTAAAACAATAATGTAATGTATGATTAGAAGGTTTTTTTTTCCTTACAAATAATATTATTCCATTAGAAATACTTACATGAAATAAAATGAGCTAAAAATCAATTGAATATTAACACAAAACAAATAAATAATTAGTTTCCATGCGGGACATTTTAGGAGTAATAATTTGTGATATAAAAAAATAAGTACAGAATAAAGCCAGTATAAATATTAACAAGTACAGAAATACAGTTGGAATTTTCGGTACAACAATTTATAAGCAGCGGTATTCAGTGTTTGGTGCAAAAAGTCTTGCAAAAAAGCAAATCCAAAATATCGTAGCTGTTTTGTAAAGAACGTTAGATTTTATAAAAAAAGCTTCCATATTCTACATATTTTCTATCACGAGCCCCATTCGCACTCAACAAACACCGAATATCGTCAATATTTCAATTGCATGGCTGCAAAGTAGAAATTTTAACAAACAATTAACAGCCAACTAAATTAGGACTGAATTAAAAGAAATACAAATAAGTTTTGTTAGAAAAAAAAATATCAACCATCATCATGTACGCTTTTGACCTCATGTGGTCCATCTCCTCGCTTGTTACTATTTTTAGATGTGTACTTTACCTTCAGTCTAATTTCTCGTAATCTAGATCCGCACAAAAACACAAATATGAAAATAAGGCCAAGTTCCTATCCAAAATATTTCTGCCGCAAAAAGTACTGAGATCTAAATAAGTACCAAGTTCTTGATAGGTACAATTCCATCTCATTTCTAGGCAACCTACATGTAAGCTTGGCAATATTTTTCTAAGAATTCTTTCCCATATTAGAAAGGCAAAAAAATTATTCCAAGCTTACAGGTTGCCTAGATATGAGATGGAATTGTACCTATCATGAACTTGGTCCTTATTTTGATCTCAGTACTTTTTACGGCCGAAATATTTTGGATAGGAACTTGGCCTTATTTTCATATTTGTGTCCAATAATATTGATGAGTCAGTGAGTGAGTCAGTGAATATGTACTAAAATATGGACTTTTCACAACTTAATATCTCGGGAAGCTTTTACGGTTCAAATTTAACCTGTGACGTCACCTCTGTGGGGAGACCTTATGTTTCAAGTTTCATTATATTATGATCAAGAGGAGCAATGTTATGATGTTATAATGTGAATGCGTCTACTAAGGGGCTGTGCACATATTACGTAACGTTGTTTAGAGAGATTTTATCCCCCCCTCTGTAACGCTTTTCAATAATTTTTCAGTGCAAAATTTCCAATCCGTAACAAATCTATAACACCCCTCCCCCCCCCCCCCCTCCAAGCCTTGGAGCGTTACGTAATATATGCACAGGCCCTTAACACAAGAGACGCTGCCACACTGGTCTAAAAATTAACAAAACGCTCATTAGCAGAACTGTAAAGGAATTATGCCCTCTATATTTTCATCAGCTATCTATTCTAACCTATATTTTTCTCTCTAGATCGGGTATAATGTATTGCCTTCCCCAGAGCGCTTTAGCTTATTTGGAACCGCTACGTGTGTTTAAGGACTTTTTTCACCAAAACCTTTGATTTTTTTTCAATAATTTTAATGATTTTTTGAGCAATACATCTTATTTCAAGATATTTAAATATTTGTTGCGATTTTGGTCCTTAATAGGCAAAACATGTGCAAAGTGTTTGGAATTATTTGGTGTCCAATATTCTGTATTCGAATAGATGAAAGAACAGGTTGGCATTTTTTACGCACATAACACAGTTTTAAGCCGCCACTGTGCCAAAATTGTCCTTCTGTGTATTTATTATAACGTTTTTTAGAATATGACATAAAACTTATGATTAAAACTTTATTGTGAGATATTTTATACATGCTAATTTATGATTTCAAATTAAATTATGCTATTGTGCTATAAAAAATTCAATATTAAAAAATGTGTTTATGTTCCATACATACCACACAAAGCGTTTCGCTCTCCTTTATAAACTGTGCATTGTGTAAAACAACAAAAATCAACAAAAAGATCTGTTTTATCCTTTAATCATGTATTTACTTCGATTTCAAAATACAAAACATGCATAGGGATTTTTTTCTTTTCAATGCGGCAAAAATGACTCTCCGGCAGTTCTAGTTATAATGCATATTTTCCCAATACATCTGCGTATTAGAAAATTTAACACTTCTTTCACTTAATAAATACAAAATATTATAAAAAGTCAAACTATTTCAGACCTCTAAGTAAACAAAAAAAGTTATGGTACACCAAGCTCACGTGCGGGACAAAAGTGGCATGTCGCCGCTCCTAGTTTTAAGAAGTTTCAAGAGTTCCGGCATTTCTAGTGTTAAGAGCATACTTCCGGCTGCCCTCGTAAACTTAAAGTGTGACAGTTTGTTTGTCTATTAGGTTTTTCGTTAGTCCTTTCGGGCTTTAGAAAAACAACGTGTATAAATCAAATACGACTATTTGCATAATTTTTAATCACACATTTGTTTTTAAATTTTTCTAGAAAAGGGTCTCCAAGATATTGTCGCATTATATAAAAATTATGTTCTTGTTGTTTTTATAATCTTAAAAAATTGTGCAACTAAATAATAATTTAAGTAGTTCTATTGATTTCATGAGAGTGTAAATTCTTCGGACTGGAAAAGTAAAGTGGTCCCAAAACATTTTCCTTGCAAAATTTTTTAAGTCATAGAAAAGTCTCAATTTCCCAAACATTTTATGTGTATGTATGTGTGTATGTACATATGTATGTTTTGGTTAAAATTCTTTTTATATCCGTCTTTTTTATTTATAGCCCTGAATGACTAATAATAAAATTCCTGTTGGAATGCTCGCAAATATGTATTTTCACTATTGAAAAACCAAAAACATAAACAAATAAATAAATTCAAAAATTTTATTCTTATTTATTGTACGTATTGCAAAATGACACATAACACGGTGTAATATTTTGTAACTTAATCGTTTTTTATTGTTGATGTTAAAGTTGTTTATCTAGTGAATATTTTATTTATGGCAAACATATGTGCACGTTTAAAAATATATTTATTGTTGTAATGTTGTAACAAGCAAAATGTTTGGCAAGCAAATTAATTGCTTGGAAAAATTACCAATGAGAATCAATTTGTAGCGATCGTGTGACATGTGATGCTAACGGGTGTGTGTCTTGAGTCTTTTGATTGTGAGGGTTAAAAGTACGGATTGTTGTCTGTTGCTTGGAAATATTAACTATTCTACGACAAGAAGTTAAACTGTTTAAATTTAAATTTCTTTTTTTTTTTGTTTCATTATATTAAATAATTACGAATATACTTATTTAAGTTTTGAATTTTTTTTAAGCAATTTTGCTTTATCGTTAGTTAATGAGCACCTTTTTGTTAGACGTAAAAAGGAAATTGCCTGCTTTGAATTGAGTGTAAAGTTGATATAAAAGTTTTAAAATGTTAGCAATAGAAAATAATATCGATAACAAATATTTCTTTAATGTGTTATAACAATAGAGGAAAGTGTTCCTGTCACAGTGGGACCACATTTAAATAATTGTGAAATCTTTAATTTTGGTCACCTTTTGTTAAATCTACTTCTAGAAGATTTTTGAAAAGAAAACGAGTTAGTCTTGAAAATCCACTAAATTTTTTTAAAATTTATATATAAACACAATTCATGGCCCAAATCGTTACATCCGTGAACGCTCAACTCGTCACGTAATTTCCCATCCAATTATACAGTTATTACGTGACGAGTCCTACGTTCACGGATATAACGATTTGGGCCCTGACAATTTGTTTTATATTTAAAACAAGGCCAGTAAAACCTCTTTTTCTATAACAATTTAATTTTTCTTTGAAGTTATTGTCGGTTTTTTTCTTATCAAAAATTAAGTTATACTTTCAAAAAATATTTTTTCTAATTACTAAATAAAAACGTCACAAGTTGAAGTTTTATTTCATTAAATATTTTGCCGTTTCTCTGAAATAATCAGACCACCATGACGTATATACGTAATAAGGGTATACAACATACTGTTGTTTTTGTGTTACAATTTCAACAAACAACAATACAACATGAACAGTTGATTGATTTTCTTTGAAATTTAAGCGCCTTTAATTGTAAAACGGCCAATGCTTTTTTTCTGTCGTTTGAACTAAACACAGAACAAGAAACAAAACGAAATTTCAAATCTTGATATGAAGCACTCCTTTTAATAGCCATAAAAGGCTAATAAATACAAGATTATCTAAGACAACAATTATGTATTTCTAATAAAAACATTCATCAACAACAATTCAAATTTAAAATTTTTTCATTGAGAGATATCATGCGTTACATTTTTTTATTATTGTTTATGATTAAAACTTATATTTATAAAAATATAACGTCGTTAACACACACAAGCATGGACACAAGCAATTTGCCCTCCTAAAAAATAACTTTAAAAAAAATGTGTATTTTTACACATCATAACATTTCTTGCCATATTTGGGGCATAAAATTTAATTGTTACTTGAGTTTTGGTTTTAATAAAAAAAATATGTATATATTGCCAACAACAATTTAAACAAACTAAATTAAGTTAAAGATAATTATAAAAATATTAGCAATATATATATAGTTTAGAGTTTTTTTGGTTTTTTAAAAAAAATTTAAAAACTTTACAAGTTTTGTGTAAAAAGGCGGCTTTAAATGCCGAAATTGGCAAAAATCGTGATACGTTTTTTTTTCTTGCACTAAAAGTTAAAACTTTGTCTGATCACTTTTCAAGCATTTAAAAAAAAATGTGAATGGAAACCAAATATTAGTGCATTAAGTGTTGTATAGATACATTAAAAAAATAACTTGGAAATAGTTCAAGTCTTTTCTCAGAGTACTGAAAATTAAGAATGTTACAGTTTGTTTTATTTTTTTTTTCTAAATTTTGTAAATTTAGTGAACGTGAACAGAAACTGTTTTAAATTTTTATGTGATTGCTTTGAATAAATATATAAAAATTTTGGCCAATTTAAAACAAAGTGTCAGTTCTATTTTTTATATTTAATCATTTGTAAAGGTTTATAAATGTTTTCTATAGCCCCTTTTTTATTTTAAAACAGCTGAGGGGGTCCCAGCTAAAACTTAGGCGTTCAAAAGAACTGCCAAAAGAATGGAGATTAAAACAAAAGGCAAACAAGTGCCGAATTCAGTTGCTTGTAATAATCTTATTTTATTTACAATTTGTTCTAGCTTATATACTAAAATTTCTTAGGTCATTGAGTGATTTCTGAATCACTCAATATTTTACAAATTCATAAATAAAAGAAAATAGAAATTAAAGTCACAATTATCAAATATTATATTACATCTTAAATTTACATGTGCCAACAATAATGCAAGCAAACAATATTCTTTTGACCCACTTCAACATGTGTAACATTATCGCTTGTTGCGCTACACACTTAAAGTTGGTATTTATACATTGTGCATTTTGTATGGCGACATGGGTACACTACACCCTCACCCTTAAGAGAAAAAGGGAGGAATTTTTCTAATCAACTTCATAGTACTGTTACAATAATTCTTATGATTTACTTATATACATAATTAGTTTGAATATTTACATATGTGTATATCTTATTTTTACGTATATATGTTAGTATTTTATTCTATAATGTCTTAAATGGTTTTAAATTGTTGTTGTGGTATGTTTGTTAGTGTAAGTGGTTCTTTTATGTGTCTTGTTTGTTTATTTTTGTTACAACTGTCACAATATGATACAAATTGTTTTACCATCTTGTTCATGTTTTCCAAATATATCGCTGTTTTAGTTTAATTATTGTTTTTCTTACTCCTAAATGACCTGCGTGGGTGGTATTGTGGAATTGGTCAATTAGTTTGTATTTTAAAATGTCATCTGTTATTCTTTTTGGGGCATTATATATTAATATTTTAAGTTGAGGACTTTTATTATTTATTCTTAATTTTGCATATGCTTCTTTTAATTCTTCTTTGTTATATATATTAAATATTTTATCTTCATTTGATAGCGCTAATTCATTTATATTCTTTTTACTCATTTTAGATATCAGTTTCCTCAGTATCGAATCTAGTTTCGCTGATTTATCGCTGAATCTTGCATGCATATTATTTTCATTTTGTATATTTTTGGCATGTAACTTCTTCATAATCGAATCTTGTTTCGATGAATTATCGTTACATCCTATATTCATATCATTCTTATTTTGAGTACGTGATTTCTTCATGGTCGAAACTGGTTTCGATGAATTATCATCACGTCCTATGTGCACAATATTATTTTCAATAATTATATCTTTATGTTCTATATTTTCAAATTTATTAAATTGCAATTTTTTTCATATTTTTGACGTCATTAATGGATATACATTCCCATATTTGAAGTTGATCAGACTTCTGAGAATTGCATTTTTCCATACTCTTTTCTTCTACACGTGTTTCATTAAAATTGTTATTTGCCTCATTATGTTGTTTATTATTTGCCTCATTATATTCTTTATTTGTCTCTTTATTTTCTTTATATGTATGTCATTATGTTTTAATTTCAAGTCATCCAAAATTTGTTGAACCGTTCGTTGTCGTTTATATTGTTGAAATTTAATATGTCATAGTTTTTTAGTGGATCAGTATGCAGTTTAATGCCCTGTAAAATTTGTGTATCATTTGTTGTGTTTAAAATTTTAATATGTGTCATTCCGTTTTTTGGTACTATTGAATTACTTAAAAAAATACCACTTTTTAATTCATTATTAAGTATTACGCAATCTTCTGTAAGGTTTAATTTCAATGGTTGTATGATTTCTGTTCGTGGTGGTATAGTTATTTTTAATGTGTCGAATGCTTTTGATTGCATTGGCAGAATTATGATTTCATTATTGGTAAACAAAGAAATTGTGAATGTCTCGTAATCTATTTTGCATAAGTATTCTCTTAAAAAGTCTCTCCCTATTATTCCGTCTGTCTCTATTTAGATTTAATTTTAATGCTTGTATGATTTCAATTAATAATATTTTGCAATATCTTAACTTGATTTATTTAATAAGAAGACTTGGTTTGTTGATGGTTAAGTAAAGAGTATGTGTACATGAATGTTGGAAGTTGTGTGTATTTGTGTGTAAGTTAAAAAAATGTTAAGAAATAAATAAAATGTATATATTTATGTATAATTATTTTATATTTTAAACTATTTATTAATATTCAAGAGGTTTTCATTTAAATCTTCATTCTTTCATTAAATTCCCATTTGTTTTTATATATTCAATTAATTAATTTGTAAGTAAAATTAACGTACATATGTATTTAGTTCATTTATTTATAATTCTATTTTTTTTTTTTTTAGTCTTTTTTCCAATTCATTCATATTGTTTGTTGTGCTTGCTTTTTTTTTGTTGATTTTTATATTATTTTAATGCTGTTTTAAGTTAAGTTTGTATGTATGTATAATTGTAAATTATTTAAGCAAAACTTAAAATATTGAAACTAGAGAACATCTTGCATTTGTGATTTTTATAAACCAAACCCAAACGTGTTTACGTCGTTTTAGATTGTCAGTGCTTTGTTCATCTAAATTTTTGGTGTCCTTTCCACGAGTCATGATTGGTACTTTCTATTACTAGCAAATTTTTTTATTTCTGGATTCCAATTTGTAGGCAGGATCAGTTTTCAGATTTTGTAGGCAGGATCAGTTTTCAGATTTTGTAGGCAGGATCAGTTTTCAGATTTTGTAGGCAGGATCAGTTTTCAGATTTTGTAGGCAGGATCAGTTTTCAGGATCAGTTTTCAGATTTTGTAGGCAGGATCGGTTTTCAGGATCAGTTTTCAGATTTTGTAGGCAGGATCGGTCGGCAGGATCAGTTTTCAGATTTTGTAGGCAGGATCGGTCGGCAGGATCGGTTTTCAGATTTTGTAGGCAGGATCGCCATGTAAAGGTTTATAAATGTTTTCTATAGCCCCTTTTTATTTTAAAACAGCTGAGGGGGTCCCAGCTAAAACTTAGGCGTTCAAAAGAACTGCCAAAAGAATGGAGATTAAAACAAAAGGCAAACAAGTGCCGAATTCAGTTGCTTGTAATAATCTTATTTTATTTACAATTTGTTCTAGCTTATATACTAAAATTTCTTAGGTCATTGAGTGATTTCTGAATCACTCAATATTTTACAAATTCATAAATAAAAGAAAATAGAAATTAAAGTCACAATTATCAAATATTATATTACATCTTAAATTTACATGTGCCAACAATAATGCAAGCAAACAATATTCTTTTGACCCACTTCAACATGTGTAACATTATCGCTTGTTGCGCTACACACTTAAAGTTGGTATTTATACATTGTGCATTTTGTATGGCGACATGGGTACACTACACATTTTGTGCATCAAGTGTTTTTTTTTTAATTTAAAGCTTAGCATATTTTAAATGGGTTACATAAACAAAAAATTAAATTTTTTTATTGAAAATAACAACACAAAATTTTGGTCCATTTTTCTACTTTTTGGGGCCATTTTTCCTAAACTTTTTTAACTTTTACATAAGGAAAAATGCCTTCAAAGTTAAATTAATAATTGGCCTTAAAGTTTGGCATTAAACACAACAACACGAAATTCGAAGCTATTTTCCCTATTTTTTTGGGACTAATTTTCATTTTTTATTATTAACTTTTACATAAGGAAAAATGCCTTCAAAGTTAAATTAATAATTGGCCTTAAAGTTTGGCATTAAACACAACAACACGAAATTCGAAGCTATTTTCCCTATTTTTTTGGGACTAATTTTCAGTTTTTATTATTAATTTTGGAGTAATTTTTCATGAAAACACAAAACTTACAAGCTAAAATAAAATATGGTTCCAAAATCAAAAATGGGCGCAACCTGAACTTTTAAAACATGACCTAAGCAAAAAAAAAAAAAAATAATGGTACTGCTTTCTAAGGTTTTTCTACTTCACGAAAAATAACCCCAATGGCCCCAACTGCCGTCCTTCGTCAGTTAGCAGAATCTTTGGCAAAGTAAAACAATTAACAAAATGACGGCACACAAAGCTTAAGAAATTTAATGTGTCTACTTAACACTAGAGCCACTGCAACACTGCTCTAAGAATAAACAAAACGCGCAATAGCGGAGTTGTAAAAGAATTAAGAAATCTTATACATTTTCAGCATCTTACCTCTCTACTCTATCCCTCTCTCCCTAGTTTTGATACAATGCATGCATTAGTAAGGGCCATCCCCTAAATTTCGGTCCAAAAAAAAAATACACATACAAAAATGGCCTAACAATTTTTACATTGAAAACAGCAAATATACCTTTGAGGGCCATTTTGCCCATCTTGGGGTCATTTTTAATTTTTAGTGCGGGCCCGTTTTTCACTTTTCAGTTTGGGGCCATTTTTTGTTGCGGCCATTTTTCATGGAAGCCTTTTGTGTAAATATGCATTCCTTAGTGTGATTCCCATTTGACTTCTACAAAAACTTAATTTAAGTTGACTTTTAAAAGCACTCATAACAACATTCACTGCATTTGTGAACAAAATCAAAACTAATGACACTTGCCTGATTAATTTTGTAAAACATTATACATTTTTAGTTGCCTAAATAAATAAAAATTAATTTTCCCATTGTTTTCCATCAATTAAATTTTACACCCACATTTTTGAGTCATATGATTTAAAAGACATTTTTCAAGAAAAAAATTGCATAATATTCATATACGAGTACACACAGACACACATTTTTATTTTCATATGAAAACGAATAATAATAAAAATAAATTCACCTACAATCCAAAAGTACAAGCAAAAATTGCTGATTAAAAAAAAAATTGCTTAGTCAAAAGCAAATATTTAAATTTCGACCAAAGATTATCTGTTTTTAAAACTTAAATGGTCATATTTAATTTGTATTGAAATAATCACACCACCAGAGCAAGAGCAGCAACAGCTGCAGCAGTGAGACAGTATATTTCCTCATAATATGGAGACTTTTTGCGCATTTGGTTTCTTTTTATTAACAAAAAGCGAATCTAAAGTTTTTATACCGCCATATAAACTTTAAAAATTTATAATGAAAATTTATTAAAAATTGCTAAACCCTGTTAAAAATTACACACCAGTCGTAGGTATTTTGACGAAAGTACTTCCCTGTAGCCATTTTTTCGGTTTTTCATTTTATCGTAATCCTTCGCGTAGCAACTAGGATCAAACCAGCAGAAGAAAGTATAACATTTGATGCAGACGTTTTGAAGCCTTACGCATCGCTAAAAAGCACGATCCACTTTGCATTTGCAAAATTTTCTATAGAATAAAAACGCTATTAAAGTGTTTATAAAATAAAACTTTTCATTTATGCCTTTAAGGAAAATTTAAATGCTCACAAAATAACCAATTGCGATTCGAATTTTTTCTGGTTTTTTTTTCTATTTTCTTTAAATATTAAAAATAAAACAAAAACAAATGTCGAAATAAAATTATGTGGATTTTTTATTCATGCAAAGTGGTCCCCGAGTACAGAATATAATTTGCCCACTTTCGTCTCTTGTATTTGTGTTCTCCCTAAGACATTTTTTCGTTTTTTTTTTTTAAATCACAGGGAAGCCTTTTTTAAAAGACAAATTGGTTGAATACTACCTTTTGTGAATTCGTTTTGGTCTAGAGAGCCAAGAGTTCGTAACGTGAATTAGACCGAACATTTTTTTTAAGTGAAAAGTTTCCCAATAAAAAAAAAATGTGAAAAAGAAGCCAATATAGAGCACAGAAATGCAATAACAATACAAAGTTGCGTAATAATGACGCATATTATAAGAAACAAGTGTCAAATTTAACATAAAACATCAAATTAGAATTCAACATACTCGGCAGAATAGAATGACATTATTTTCGGTAAAAGCCACTTAGGCATCGTCAGCAAAAACGATAAATTTATAAAATTTTTGAAAAATCGGGTCAGAATTTTTTTTTATTTATTGAATCTTTAATTATAAATTGAAACATCAATAAGTTATTTAAATCTTCAATCGAAAAATTCGAAAAATCGAAATATGTTTAGCCACTCCTAACAAAATTTTATAGTTTCAGCTGTTGATTTTTTTGTTATTTTACATTTCTCGTGCACGGCTGACGGAAAGAGTATCCCTCCTTCTCAACCTGGTGTGGCCTCTATAATTCAGAATATTGCGCGCAAGTGGATTTGGGTGCAACTCAAGTTAGTTAATATATTTTTTCGCGGGTCAGAATTAGAATAAAGCTGAAAGTCCACACTACACAAGCTTACTATGCAATTCACTGAATCAACTTTTTTTTTTACAACGGAGTGAAAAGCGCCAAAGGCTAGAACCTTTACGGAAATAAGAAACCCTTTAAAAATACATAATGCAACATCTCTTAAGAGTTGGCAGCTTAATGAGGAAAAGTCTAGCAGAATAAAAAACCTATTTTCCTTAAAGTGTAACAAGCGCAGACAGAAAGTGAAAAATTACTTCTGGGTGGATTCAAAGTTTTTTGAAATAGAGAGTCCAACACAGACCGTACCAGCAATGCACGGCTGTCTTTGTTACATGAGAAATGAAATTAATTTTCGGATCTCAAACAGAATTCAAATATCTCAAAAAAAAAAAAAAAAAACAAATTATCAACGGACTGTAGACGATCATATCGGAAAATCATAACGAAAAAATTTCACCCTATAGAATTAAGCCAAAAACAAAACTTTAAATCTAAATGAGAATCAACATCGCCTTTTTTATGTTGTTCAATTGTGGCTAAAATACTACTAACCTGGTTAAGTTTTGTTTTATTTACTTAAATGGTCTGTTCAACTGTCTGTCTTTCTTAAGTTGTACACTAGTCCAAAGAATATTATGATTTTCCTTCCTTTTATCTAAAAAAAAAAGAAAAAAAATTATAGACCCATTTAAAATCATGACTAATAAATTAAAAATTTTTTGGTATTTTAATTTTTTTTTCTTTTTCGTTGGCAATTTTTAACTAAAAACAACTTAAACTAAAATATAATTGTGTTTTAACATGACTATTAATTTTTATGGTTGTTTTTTTTATTGTTGTTTTTTATGTTAAATTTAGCCTTTTTAATGGCATTGTGGGTTTTTTTTTACCATTAGTGAACTGCTTAGTAATTGTAACTATTTTTTTTTCTTCTAACTTTGCCTAAATTTTTCTACTCAACAATTAAATTGTAGTATTTTTTTTCGGTTTCTTGTGCTTCAACATGGACCAGTCAGTGTGTGTGTGTGTGTTTGTTGTGGGTACATGCTGTTTGAACATAATTCTGTGTACTTAATTTATGATTTTATACATTTTTTTACAGTTGTAATTATTGTGTTGTTTATTTTTTTTTAATGTTGAAAATATATTTTATTTATTGTATGTGTGTATGTGTATGTTGCAAAATTAGTTGTAATAAAAAGCACGAAATTGTTAAAACAAAACAATTATTAATTCAATACGACTGGCGTTGTTATTAGAGGATTTTTATGTAACAATTTTATTACTTCAAGTGAGAAAATTTTGCTTGAAGCATAGCTCTATAATTAATATATTTCTCAATAAATTTGAAAATATCAAGCCAATTAAATGCATAGAATTCTTATTAAGACAATTCAAAGATCTACACAGATCTCAAACGGAGGTAGAATATGTATTCTGTCATTATTTTGAATGTGAATTTTTTTAATTGTACTGATTCTTCCATGATTTTGCCAACATTATTAATTTATGAATTTATTATTTCTGCACAGATGTGCGCCATAATTTTCTGTCTCAGTTGTTATGGCTTTCTATCGATTTTACTTCTATTATTTTAGTCAAAATCTTATGAGCCCATAAAGAAGAAATTACATTTTCTTAACTTTTCGCTATCGAACAATTTGTATTTGAAAAAGAAAAAATTCGTTAAATTTAACAAATTGCTGACTGCTTTTTCGATCGAAATCAAAATGTGATCTACTTTCTGTGCAAAATTTTGCAATAACTTTCATGAACGTTTTTGTCATATCAAAGGTAAAATCCTGTACCTATCTCTTTTCTGTAACTTTTAAGAAGTTCTCACACCAAAAAATACGTATAATTATACTTCTCATCTGAAATCATGTAGGACGATTGACTGACTCTTTGGCTGGACTTTTAATATAATTCATCCTGCAAAACTAATAGGATCCCGTTTTTAACAGAGTGATAATAATCTCTCATATTAGTTATAGAAACGAACATGTTTGAAATTACAACTCATCACGGAGCATATTAATTATTTCACTTTACTTGCCTTGCAACAGGTTAGTTTCTTTCACTAGCTGTTAGACCTAAAATGCAAAATATATTTCACATAACATCATTGTTATCGTTAAAATTTGAAACAGCGATGTTTTATTTTATCACTACAAAAGGTTTTATAAAAACTAATTTTTATAAATCGACTAATTGTTATAAAACTTCATCGAATGCTGCAATAAAAGTGACCAAGACATCTTTCGCTGACGAACACTTCTGATAGAAGAACTTTAGTTTTTTAATTACCTCAGAAATCTAAAAAATTTTTGATTGCTTTGCCCTTGACGACGATTTTCAGTTAGATATTTTCCTTTTGTTTCTTAAGAGCTCTGGTAGATGGGCGCTTACTTCATCATTGTTTAGCATAAAAGTTGTTTTATTATGTGAAAATATCAAATACAAAACTTTAATTTGGGAATAACTTAACTATACTAGGAATTTTTGAAATCCCGAATCCCGGGATTCACAAATCCAGTCCCGATTTGCATCCCTAGTTGCTGGAATTTTAAACATTTATAGTTTCCAAAATACTAAACCGATTTAAACAAACTATAGGTTGTTCAAATCAGTTAACAAACATCTTTCGAATGTGTAAATTTTGATAAAATTCGCTATTAAATGCGACTAAAAACTGCAATACTATCTATATAGTATAGATCGATTAACGTCTCTAAGTATCTGTGTATTGTAATAAAACCAAACAGGCATATATTTCGTACTTCATTATATTTAGAAAAAACATCTAAAAGTTATTGATATAAAACAACGAAACACAAAAATCCGTACATAAATATTTTCTTTACAAAAATAAGGTGAATTTTAAACTGAGGGCAAAAAAAAATACACTAGCGAAATACACACACACACACAATATGCCACATGTGGTGCATTATGATTTTTCTTTTATAACTTTTTTTGTGTGTTTTTTTCTTGTTTCTAAAAAGAAAAGGAGAGCAATTTTTTCTATTCCACATAAATTTTTGTTATTGTATAAGTTTGTACATGTACAAACGTATAATATATATTTGTATGTGTGTGTGTCTGCATGTTTACATCGTATAAGTTTGTTTTTATTCTTCTCCAAGCCATTGTTCCCAAATAGCGCTGTGTAGTGTTGCATGATATTGTGGCAACTTACAGATAATAAATATATGTACATACATACATACATACTACATACATACTACATACAAAAACAGTTGACATATTTGAGCCGTTACAAGCGAACAAACAAAAAAACACACATTGAAAATTAATAGTTAAACAAAGAGTCTTACTTAAATGAGACACTTAGAAAATTGTTTGTGATAGAATGCAAAAATGTATATTAGAGACATTAAAAATATTTTAAAAAATTTTATAAACTCCAAACTATTTTCTGTTTTTAAGAAACAATTTCAACAACTTCGTTGGTGTTAAGCCAGCTAATTCATCGGTAGAATTTCAGGCATTGTAACAGTCTGTTCACAAGTGTCCTTCTTATTAGTCCACGTCCATATCATTCAACTTTTGTTTTTTCAACTTTCATAAGTTTTCGTTTTGCAGCATGTGTAGATTTTAGCTTTACTTCTTTCTTCTTCATCACATTTTTACAAACGTTGCATGTACTTGAAAACTTGCACCGTTTTTCTATTAATTTTTCTCCTCCCATTAACAAACTATAGAGTAAGTTGAGTCAATGGAAACAATAAAACAAAATCACGAAATAAAAAGCCTCATTTACTCATTTATATTCGTAACCATGTAAGCGAAATGTGATGCACTATTAAATACATATCGATGGCTTAATATTAAAAAGGCGTAACTCGATTTTTTTCAAAAAGCGTTTTTGCCTATTCTGTTAGATAAATCTCAAATACACAATGCTTTCAAAATTAAATAAATTGGAGAAAAAGATTTGTTAACTCTTTTTTATAAAAATTGCACTAAAACATTTTTAAAGGTACATACTTTAAAATTTACGGATTTTATTGCGATTTGTAGTTCACACTTAAAAAAAAAATCGAGTTACGCCTTTCTTATATTAAGACATCGATATATAAGTTTAATAAAAAAAACTTCTGATTTAAAATCAAAAACAAAAATATTTATAAAAATTTTTGATCTTGCACTGTTAAAAGCTGACAAGATTAAAACTTTTGTTTTTGTTCTAAGCTGCGTACTCTGTAACACTTACATTAATGCTCTCTGTAAGGCAGAGAGACTGCATGTTGTTTTTCGCCGAAATCCTTTAACAAAACATTATCACTCACGCAGCCATATCTATGTAACATCAAAATATTTCTTCAATAATAAAATACCAAACAAAACACTCTCTAGTTTTTTTTTCAAATCTTCAAACACATTTTATACAAAATATTAAATATATCAAAGACCCACATTGGGTACTACTGGACCAAATAAACTACTTTGGCCATAGCAGGTTTGCAAGCGAGACATGCGGGTGATTGCTGTCTCTCCTGCTTGGATAGTCATTGTTGTCAATTTGGTGCGTTTCGAACCATTTTGGGCGCTTTTTTTCATGTTTTTTTGCGTTTTCTGAGTTGGTGCGTTTTGCGCCTTTTTTAAATTTGGGTGCGTTTTTTCAATTTTGGGTGGCACCAAAGCAAATTCAACACAATTTTTGTTTCAGTATGAAAAAAAATTTTTGTACAAAAAAAATTCAACTGTTGCAATACAATTTCATTCAACAGTGTAAAATTTCTACAACCAATTTTACAGACCACAATAAGAACAACCAGTAATGATGTTTAAGACGTACCAAAACATATGCACAAAGTAAAACCGCCTTGTTGTTGTAGATAATTTGTATTATGAAACATTTTGCTATAAGAAATTTGCTGGTCGTTTTAGATTTTCTTAGTACATAATTGTTTTTGTAATAAAAGTTGCTGTTGAGTCTGTTAAAGAGCTTAGGAAAAACAAAGTATTCTCGAGACTTGCGACCATTGTTCGTTTTTTATAAAATGCGTAAAAGAATGGTGAAAAAGTTTATATTTTTTATATGTATAAAAAAAAACATTAAAATTAATAAAATTTATATTTACTAAAAGAAATATTTAAGGTTAGTGTCAATAATGGTGTCTAAAAAAGGAGATCATAAGCGAAATAAAAAAAAGATGTGTGAATCACAATTTGAGCTTAAGCAATGGATTCGGCCTTGACCAAATAATAACACAAAAGCAAAATGATTTTATTGCAAATGCGACATCACGCTTAAATACACACATTGCAACTTTTTGAGCCCACTTAGCTACAAACGACTTTAATAACCAACTTGGACAAAATGTTTCATCCCATTACAAATATGATATCATCCCAATAGCAATACATTTTGAATCCAATGTCGAAATATTATCTAGTATTGAATGATGCACTTCATGCAATGGCAAAATATTGATTCAACTAATGTTAAATGTTGTAAAAACGCAATATTAATTCAATAAAAATTTTCAAGAAAAAGAGAGAGGAAGCTGCTAAATAAAATTTTTTTTATCACATTCGTTGTTCAACGTGCTCAAAAATAACTTGAAATATCTCTCTGCATCTCGAAAGCTTGAAATTTTTGTACTGCTTTTAGTACCTTAAAGCGTTTTTGCAATTTCTTTCTAAATTATTTTCTTTCAGTGCATTACACACACACACAAAGAATTATGGGATTAAACTATTTCAGCAGTGTTGACTGCATTTTGAAGTTACAACAAAGTGTGGCAATTGATGCACTATGAAAAAAGAAATTATTGCAACATTTACTACCATTTGCATTGAAATAAACTACATAAAAATGAAAATGCAAAATAATAAAAAAAAATAAACGAAAACATGAATTTTGTAACACATTTATTTTTATATCTTTGATGGTAAAGAATTGTTAAAAAATCGATTTTAAAATACTAAAAAAACAAGCTTTAAATATGACACAGTTTTTCGCTATGGACACCATGAAAGACCAACAGTTGTTTTTTTTTTTTTTTTTTTTTTTTGTCATCTATAACATCTGTATGATGAAAGATTTTGAAATGTAAATTTTTCTTAAGCATTCAACACAGCAACGATTGAATTTTAATCGAATAAAGTAGCAAAAATAAATCTATAAGAAACAAAATCACAAGAGATGCCATAAATAAATTTATCGGCTATTGTTGATTATTTGGAAATATAAAATTAACATAAATTTAAAATAATAACAATTAACAAGTCGTTTTCAAGTGATAACGAAATCAATAGAACAGCCTCTTTAAATATCAAATTAACAAAAAAAGAATAACTCATCTGTCAATTCTAAATTTAAATTCAGGTGTCATAAAAAAATATTACTTTTGTTGCATAGTCTGTTTTATGTGAAAAATCAAAGTTTATGGCCTTATTTTCTTATATCTAAATAAATTTATTTTTAATTGCTCAAATAAAATATATTATTTCTTATTTTATAGTGTTTTTTGTTCACATGTTGTATATCCGGTTGTATAACGAGTTGTAAACACAATAAAAAATATAATTTATTTAGAATGAAATTAACATCTTATTCGCAGTTTTTCTCAGGCATTTAAATTTAATGTCCATTTTGTATATTTATAAATTAAAATTTTTAAGGTAACCAACTAATCGCTTTGTCTGAGTTCTCCAACAGCTGTTTTGATTGAACACAACCTGTAGGCGTTTTTCCCTATCTCTTTCTCTCTCTCTCTTAATCAAACACACCAAAATATTAGCTCATACTTGAGCAAATTACAATCGTATTTTTCATGACAACAATAAGCAATTCATTCATAAATTGGCAATAAATTTAACATTCACGTTTTAAATGGTAAATGATGTGAAACAATTAAAATGATACTTTTTGCATCAGTATAAAAAAACAATTGCTTAGAATAAAATTTATAATGTTGAGAAAATAAGTTATTGTAATAAATTATCAATATTCCAAAAGATGTTGTTTGTTGTCCCAAATGGTTAGTAGTTTTACCAAAATAATCTTATTTAGTAATTAAATGTTTCAAAGAAAGATTCTCCACTTTTAAAACATCCGATAAACTGAAAACTCCCTACAAAAAGGATATATTACTTTTCGTGACTACAAAGAATAAAATGGAAGAAAATAAAGTCAAACTGTCTAAACGATGGAAAGAGCTTGTGTATGTTAAGAAGGAGGACTATAACTATTGCCTTAAAATAAAGAACTTATTTTTTTAACTTTGTACGGATTTTTTCATTCTTTTAAAAAAGTTTCAATATAAAAATTGCCTAACTAAGAGACGTCAGAATATCATACGAAATTAAATATTAAGTAAAAATATTCGAAAACAATTTTTTAAGCAACACTAAAATCTAATCTTTTGGTTGGCTTAAGTAAAAATAATAAAGGAAGCACTAATGAAGCAACAACATTTGGACTGCTGAATTCAATTTAATTCAAAGTCATCTCTATTCATTATTTGTAGAAAACATTGAAAGAAATAATCACTCTTCCATGATTTCGGATTGATAAAAAAAATTTTGAACGAAGACATAACAGAGAATGGAGTGTCATATCTAAAAAATTTAAAATGTTTTATGGAACCATACTGAGAATCTACCAGCTCTTCGTCGGTTAGCAGACCCGTCGGCGAAGTAAATGTATTAAACAAATGCCTGCTGCAAAACTGCTCTAAAAACTAACACAGCGGGCAATAGCAGAGTTTTAAGAGAATTAAGCCTTCTTCTACATTTTCACCATCTATCATCTCAATATTATCCCTTTCTCCCTAGTCCTGACATAACCCATGTCATAAGTAACAACGTTTTCAAAAGTTTTTGTACCTCGATCTTTTTTTTTTCAATTTATTAGCAATAATTAAATTAAATCATGTGATTCCAATCAGAGCGATTAGAATATTTTACATATGTGAACCTTTCCCATTCTAGTTGAAGGCTATAATATTGATCCTCTAATAAATTAATCAACAATTATCACACTTTAAACGAATTCACAGCCATTCACATTTGATGAAATATAAATTCAAATCGAAATTAAAATAATAATAACAAATAATTGCAAACAGTTTGCGAAATTTAACTTAAACGAGATAAATTTACCAAATAAGGAAGTTGAATTTCCATTCAAAATTGTATTTAAATTGTAACGAAAAACTCATCAACATTGAAACGTCATCATCATCACAAATCATCATCGCCATCATCATCATCATCATCATCATCAGTAAATATCACACAACCAAGTCATCATCTAATCAAAAGTCACGTTTTTATTATAAATTTGAAACATTTTAGTTTTATGACTTTCGATTGTCAAACGCATTTTGTAATAAAAAATTTTACACATTCACATATCTGATCTCAATGAACGGGGTGCGGGGGGGGGGGGGGGGGGGTTTGTATAAAACCCAAAAAAAAAAATAAATGAAAAGTACTCGTATTTTTGTGAAATAACTTGGATGATTTTTTTAGGCCATCTCCAATTTTAAGTCAGTCATATAAGAAACAGCAGTGTTAGTAGTTATTGTAGGTTTTTGTTGTTATTGTTATTGTCTTTTATGATTTTCTCTTTTACAAAATGAATCAAAATAGAAGCCCATCTGTACAAATCAAGTGTTTTTCTCACAAGCACAAACAAGTGCATGTAATACAGTGTACCAGCTAATGGTCACATATTAAATTGCATTTGTATATTTCAGTTTTCAGTTGAATGCGGAAGATATTACATTCCTTTTTTTGTTGTTGTTGTAGTTGTTAATAAACGAGGGAATATGATGCGTATGCTAATGTTTATTTGAGTTTTAATGCTGATATAAGAGTAGCAGACTATTATGTTTTACTCGAGATTGTAACTGCATGCATTTGAATTAAATATTAAATTGTAAACGTTTAACTTAAATGTTCGTATTAACATTAAAATATCTGTAGATTGTTAAATGCCTGCATAACAAAATAAGTTGCATAATAATCATACGCTCTGTAGCACAATTATTATTTTTTTTTTTTTTACTCCAAGAAAATAGTGTGTTTGTGATCAAATATTATATTTAATGATAGAAAATATTAAGTCTAGTTAAAAAAATAATATTTGACTGCTTTACGTGTAGGACAAATCGCTCCTTTATTGCAACGTAGTCATATCTCAAAAAAACTCAAACGTGGCAAAATGCATTTAAAGTTTTCAAAGCGTAAGCATTTATATGGACGGCTTGAGCATGTAAGCGGTTATAACTTGGGTTTAGATAGAGATATGTTTATGCAAATTTTTTTACAAATAAAGACGGTATTGAGAAATTCTTTTTCGTCAGTAACTGAAAAATTTTGTTTTTTGAGATATGACTATGTTGCAATAAAGCAGCGAAATGTTAGAAGTTCAACTGTAACTAACTTTATTTTACTTCAAAACTTATTTTCTTAGTTTCTTTTCAATAACTCTAATCTTAAATTGAAGCAGCTGCACCATGTTCTTCAAATCTTCAAAATTGTATAAGTTTTGCCAAAACTATTTAATTTAGGGCGAGCACAGCATAAATTATGGTCTTTCTAGCAACAAAATTAAATTAATTCATTAAGAAATTTTTGAATTAAAAAACAATTCATTGATCATAATTTATAAGATTATATTACCATTAATTTCAACTCAACTCACAACCAAATTACTCCACGCTAGTGTGGTATTTTTCTTTTTCCACTTTTCACTTTTACAAATTTGACACTGACATTGTCTTTAACATGACGTGTTAAGTTTCAGGAAATCAGGAAGTGGCATTTAAAAATAAATAAATTACTTAATATTTTTTTCAAATTAACACGATATAAAAAACTGATCATTGTTATTGAGTTTGACATTGACTAGGAAAGCGCATGAAAGAAAGAAACAAAGAAAGAAAAAAAAATCATGTAAAGAGTTTTATGTTAATTTCAGGTGGGCAATTAAGTGTGAACAGCTAATAAAGTAAACAAAAATGTTTTTTTTTTTGTCTTTTTAACCATTAAAAATATCTATTAAAGATAACCCAATAATTAATTAACTGCAAGATCCAGTTGAAACTGGCAGCCGCCAATGATTCACAGAAAAAAACAAACACTGCCATTGTTACTGAAATATTTAAATTATTGACACGAGACAAGCGTCCGTCATTCATGATTACTGAAGATAATATACAGAAAAAAATATAAAATTGTTTTTTCAAATAACCCTTTAATTAAAAATATAAAAAAATTTTATTAAACATTTAATTTGTTTAATTAAATTTTTAATTGTGATAATTAATATTAGTTAATAAATGTATAAACATTTAATTGATAATATTAATTTGTTTACTGGTGCAAATTTAATTAAATTTTTAACTGATATCACAAATTTTTTAATTGAAATCAATTTTTATTTTTTTCTGTGTACCAAATGCTACTACGCGACGTGTCATAGCATTTATTTGTTGTTTACATTTTGTAGCGCAGGAGATCAACAACATATTAAATATTCAAAGTTGGCTGAATCATTACTGATCGATCACTGAGACTAGGCTGGTGTTGGCTAAAGTGTACACCATAGTGCCCTCCTTTAGTTGGCTAGCAGATCTAACGGCGAAATAAAACAATCAATAAAATGCCTGCTTAGGATACAGGAAATTTAATACGTAAAGAATTAAGCCTTCTTCTACATTTTCAACATCTGGTCTCTCTGTCCTATCCTTTCTCTCTAGTTTAGGCACAATGCATTGAATACGTAAGTAGGCGTCATGACCGGACTGCTGATCCTAAAAAGGATAACAATTTCACTACCAAATTTCAAACTTTGCGAAACTATTACATTCGTAGCAAAGTTGTTTTGAAAACAATTGATTACTTTTATTCCCACTAGATCTTATAACTTTTATTTAACCTGTTTATTCCCACAGTGTATCGGTATCGACATTAATCTAGAGATCGGCGTTCTATCCCTGCCGTAGTTACTAAAACCTTCCAGCAAAAAAGCTAAATCAAAATTGATTTTTATTTAATAATATATGTATATGTTTATTGTTTACTATTTATTTTTCCATGGAGAATATCCTTACAGACAAGTTGAAAATAAAATATAATAACGCAATACAACAATATCTATTAACTTCAACAAAGAGTTGAGACATAATTTTGTACAAATGTATATTAACGTACTATTTGTTCGGAAAAATGATAATTAAATTTTTTATAACATTAATATTTAAAGAATAGTCAATAAAAATTGATTAAAATTATTGCGCATCCTTCTAAGCGGGTCACCGTAAGGATAGTTAGTAAAGAAAAAAGTGACAGATAGTGGTATGAAGTAACGTAATGGTCGCTGGGGTATATTAAAAGAAAGTTCATTTATTGAAAATCTACAGGATAAGTCTCCTCTAATAACATTTGTAATAAATGACACGCTCAGCATAGTTCTACGACTCTTTGGAGTGGGTATCTTGATAAGAGCAAGTCTAGTTGAATGTGAGAGGGTCAAAATAAATTTGATAAATATGATCTCTTAATATCGAGCCATATTCCATGATTGGGCGTTTTATGTAGCCAAGTGTAGCTCCAGCTTTGTTAATTGTACTTGTTATATGCCGAACAAAGTTCAATTTCGGATCAAATAAAACGCCCAGATCAATAAAATTAGTCAGAGTATCTACTTGAAAACTATCTAAGAAATAATTTAAAACTGTTTAATTATTTATAGAAAATCGCATTACTTTGCATTTCTTTAAATTTAAATCAATTAAATTTAAAATGCACATGTATGTACGTATACAAAAAAAATTGTTATTTAAAAGTTCCAATCAAAATTATTTATAGAAAGAAGAATTATTCAAATTTTTAAATTAAAAATATAACAAAACAAACACATTAAAAAATTTTCCGTTTTCTATTATTAGACTTCAGCACAAAGAGTCAAATTTCCAGTCAATGACTATTCATAAAAAAAAGACTTCTAATAAACAAAAGACTTAAGGCACACACGTCCTGATGCTCTACTAATATTATAAACAGGGCAAGTTTAAATATGCACAAAATTAAAGAAAAAAAGCAAGCAAAAAAGCACAAAATAAACACAAAATAAGCCCAAGAATAAGCAAAAAAAGCTCAAATATGCTTCCAAAAATTAAACAATGTAACCACTTTTCATTTATTTTATTAAATAATTTTTTATTGCAAATCACAATCATATGTTTTTTTAGATTTTCAAAACGAAAAGATCGATTATCGCATAAAACTGTACTTTGTTGAACTTTTCAAAAAATATTTTGTTTGCAAAATTTTTCATCTCTTCTTCCACTTTTTCTATAATTGACAAAATTTTCTTTTAAATAAAGTCCTCTTCTTTCTAGTTTGATTATACTTCGGCAAATACACTCGAAATTATCTTTTATGTACGGGAGATCAGATTTTAATGATGCATTTTTAAATAGAGCTTTTGCTTTATATGTATATTGATTCCACATCATCATCGGAAAGTGCATTTAACACATTGCAAATTTCTGTATTGTTGCCACAACAATAAATAACACCTTTAATCCAATCTAGTTTGCAATGTCAAGAGTTAAAGAATAGAAAATTGCATGTGTGAAAAAAGGACAAACTTTTGCTTTTTATTTGCAACAGAAAGATTCAAAAATTATTTTCAAGGGCTACCAAAGTGCATTGTAAGCAAATTCAAGCAGAGTATATCAAATAAATTTTTTTTTGCAAAAAAAGGTACAAAATAAGCGAAATCAAGCTTTTTCAGCAAAATGCTTAAAAAACTTGCCCTGATTATAAATGTGAAAGTTTGTATGTTTGTTCCATTATAACTCGGAAATCGCTTAATGGATTTCGACAATATATTTTTAAACGGAAAGCATATAATATGATACAGATTAAGATAAATAGTACTTTTTAAGGGCTATAAAAAAGATATATTGGTTGATACTTCTGGTACTTTTTAGTTTTTTACAAAATTTGTTTACATTATCATACAGTGCACTTTCTAGAGGGTAACATGGGAAAACCTTGGTATTTTTTGCTTTGGTACTTTTTGTTTTTTCGATAAATTTTGATACACAGACTGTTTACGCCAGCGTGAACGGCGTCACAGATAAAAGCTACTGAAAAATAAATGCAATGAAAATATTAACCCATTAATGCTCAATTGGATCATTATCGTATTGGTATTTTGAATTCTGGTATTTGTGCTTACGATGCTACATTCATTTTGTCCTATTTTAAATATCAAGTCACAATTAGTAGGAACAATGTCAAAAAGTCACCACTTGCTCTTCTATGAATTCTTGTTCTATTAAACTTTACTGGCTTCAATTTGACATAAGCTCTTTCAGTTATTGTACGCTTTCATAACAGCGGGCGATAATTGATAAATTCATAATTTATTTAATTGTTTCCCCGTTTTTATTTTTGTTAACAAATAAAAAAAAACTACAAGTTCAACACCTTCTTCCAAAAAAAAAACAATTATTATTTATAACAATAAGTATATAACAGCGTACACACACGTAATTGTAAAAGTCAAGTACATTTACGTGAGTATTTATGTGTTAGTGTAGGCAAAACTATACCATGTATGACTTCCATGAACACACTTTAGCAAGACACGGTAATAAAATAAAATGAAATTGTTTAATAAATTAGACGTAATAAATTAAGAAATTTTCTCACGTCTTTAAAATGCATTTCTCAACTTTTTCCTACGCCTATTATGGCATCATAATTTTTTTACTATCTATTTTTTTGTGGCTTTCTTTTGTTAAATAAGATTACAATATTGTCTACATACATATCATATCATATTTTATGCTGTCATTATGGTGAAATTGCCATAAATAATAAAATAATGCGAATTTTGAAGATCAGCCAAATGTCAGCAACTGCCAATTTCCGAAAAAGTTATATCGTGTTGAGCTGTAATAATAAAATGAATTTGGTACGATGACAGTGATAATGACTACAGTTTTTTTTTTGTCAATATTATTGATTATTGTTAAATGTTTCAAAAATAGTTTGAACAAAAATGTTACATTTTTATTTAAATGAAATAAACAGGAAACTAGAGCTAAGGGCAGCATTTTTGGCACACTGCGACATTTCAAAACTTTATTGATTTAATTTTTTGAATTATTAAGGACTCACAGTATAAACTGAGATGTTTAAAAAACTTTTATGGAAAGATAAAATTTAGAAGGACAACTTAATGTTAAGAATGTCAGCACTCAACAAAATACAGAATGTAAATCTTATTTACATGGTATAATAAAACAGCTAAAATCGTCCTGCCAGCTGTAGAAGAATATTTTTGTTTTAGAAATGTCAAATTGTATGTAGCAGAGCAACAAGCTGATCAAAAATTTGTAGCGGCGTCTAAGCAAATAAATTTATTTAAACCCGCCGGTGAAGTATAAAATTGTATTTGTTTAATAACTCGGTTGTTATTGGAGATCATTCGCCTTGGGTGTACCCAAAGTGGCAGCAGGCGAAAACAAGAACTTGGCAGCACATTTGCCGGTGTGGTTGTTGACTAGGCTGATTAGTTAACATACATTGGGCGATTCAAATACTTAAAGAAAACAAATGACTTAAGAAACAAACTTAGTGTTAGGTTTTTTGTGTTAGGTCTTTTTCGTTACGGAATTTCTTGATTCGGTCGCCTCAAAGCCCGCGATAAAAGCTATGCAAAAGCTTAAAACCTGTTGTAAAGAATACTGTAATATCACATTAAGAAACTTAAACTTAAAAATGCATTTTTAACAGCCGAAATACCTGTAAAAGCAGTAAAAACCGATTTGTTTACAAGCGGCTCGAATTCACAAAAGCGGCGGCGATGGCCGCACAGAAAACATTTTACAATAACAAAATGCCTGTTGTTTTAGTGACGTTGTATTTGTTTTAGGGACAAGACTACCGTATTTATTATACCATGTCTTGCTTAGAAAAAGTTGTCAAAAGTTTGAACTCAACAAAAACGGTCTCAAGTTTTTTTTTTTCCATTAATACTCAAATTATTGTAAATTGAATCATAAAAACTATTTAAAATTTTTTTTCCTGCTGACAACTTCTAATGTCAACACTTGTATGCACTTTTTAATTCACACGAAGCAAAACAGTTGCAAACAAAAAAAACGAACATTTATTTCAATTATTTAAAGGTCAAATATGTGTTGAATAAAAAAGACAAATTCATACACCATTTTGTATCCCACACTTATTGGAATTTCTATTTAGTTTGCAAACTTTGCATTTTTCCACCAAATTAATACTATATTTTTTTATTGTTTTATTGCAGGTTCGTGTTGAAAAAAAAAAGTTCCTTCAAATTAACCAAAACCATTTGTAAGTAAAAACTACATACATATGTACACGTTCGCACATACAGACATACATTGATTAAATTTTGAAATACCTACTGGATGACCACAATAATGATTTTAAAACAAAATTTTTTAAAGTTTTTTTTTTCCGCGACAGAATGTGTTACTTTACGTGGTACCATGAAGATTTTTCCTAAACAACAAAACCGAAAGAGTAACGCTCTAAAACATTTACTTCTGCAGAAAAACCAAAACTCTATAAAGGAGAAAAAATAAATAAATAAATATTTAACAATTTGACAGCTTCAGCAACAAAAATAAACCAATTTGAAGACAGGCAAAGCGCTACAAGATACAATAAACAAACGAAATCAAAGTGACATTTAAACTGTCATTTAGACAGCTCTATTGAATTGCTAACAAACTAGATAGACGTATAAAAATTATATTTATTAAAACTATACACACACAAACACACATACTCGTATAATATTAATATACTTATAGTGTTTAAGTATAAAAGTATTTCTATAAAATTTTCGTTTTAAAGTATTATTTATTAATAAAAAGATATACAGGGTATTTTTTATAGAGGAATAAAACTTTTAGTTTGCAACTGTCAATTGGTGTATGTTTAGTTTGATTGGACATTTCAACATGAATAGACTGACACCTGAACAACGCTTCCAAATTGTGAAAATTTGTGCAAAACAAGATTGCCGTTGATCCCGAATGTCATAAGCGAATTTCGAAGGGAAAACTTCTTTTAGCGCGGTACGCATATTTTTAGATGAGATCAAATCTCTGAACTCGCGACACCGTTATGACACGCCGGTATTTCTGGGATTTTGAGGTTATACTTGTCCCAGTTTTTGGGGATTCCCGAAGGTGGTTTGTTTCTTTCCTAAGGTTTGTGTCTTAGCTAAGTCTTTGTGTCTCGGCTAAACACAAGTGTATCTTGGATAAGTGTTTTCAAACTAGCATGTGTCGTCGAATATTTACAAAATAATTTTGTTCTACAAGTATCGCTGTATTAAAGGTAGGTGGTTCATTTTTCTTATTGAAGTGAAAACTTCTTTTGTCGTTGCCAGTCTGACAATGGGAAGCTCATTGTGATGGCAGCTGTTTATATTTCGCTTAATAAGTCTTTAAATGCGACACGAGATTTTTTGTTTGAAAATTTATTCATTTATTCTTAAGCCGGTTCTGCAGTGCTTCAAGATAAAATTGGAAAAAGATTTGATGATTTGCTTAAGATTTGGGTGGGGATTTCAACATAAACTTTGCAGACGATAAAAATCTACCATTTATTGAATTTTTGAATAGAGAATTTGATTTTACTATGTCCAATCCACGCAATATTAGCAAAACGAGATATAAAAGTACAATTGATGCGGTATTCACCAGATATTTAAATACCTTCGAATCAAAATTGTTTATTTCCTATTTTAGTTACCATGAACCTGTAGTTTCTATTTTAGATTGTAATAATTTTATGATAATGATGATGATACAAGAGTTGTCAAAATAAGTTTTCACTTCTGTCGGCACTCTCGGAGAGCAACCCGTAATTTTTTTTTGAACGATGAAGCCCACTTTTATTTGAATTGATACGTCCTCAAGTGTATGTTGAGACAGGGTTACATTCAGAAAAACTGACTATTTTGTGTGCTTTATGGGCTGATGGAATCATTGGTCCGTATTATTTAAAAACAATGCTTGGCAGAACGTTACAGTCAATGGTGACCGTTATAGAGCCATGATTACTGAATTTTTCGTTCTTCAATTGAACAACCATGATGTGCAGGAATTGTGTTTTTAACAAGAGGGCGCAACATGTCACACAGCTCGAGTCGCATTTGATTTATTGAATCAAACTTTGGTAACTGTATAGTTTCACATTTCAGACCCGTAAATTGGCTTCCAAGATCATGCGATTTAACGCCACTCGACTATTTTCTGTGAGGATCTTCACCTATCGTTGTGTACGCTGATAAGCTCAGAAAGATTGACCACTTGGGGCACAAAATTCGCCGCGTTATTGCCGATATACGCCCACAAATGTTTTTAAAAATCATCGAAAATTGGACCTCCGATTAGACTACGAGCGAGACAGCCGAAGCGGTCATATGCCAGAACCCATTTAAATTATAATGACTGAAGATTGTCTTTCGAATAAATTAAATTTCATGTCAATTTAATAAATTCATCTTTGTTTTATTCTATGCTTCTATAAAAAACACCCTATACATGAAATAATCCCTTGTATGTATTTGGTGTATAGTTTCCAAAATTTTATACAGACACACGCACACACACATACACACATATACAAACAAACATACATACATTCTATAATAGCAAACTTTTGAATGACAAAATTATACAAATAAACTGCTGTTTTTTAATAGAAAAATTTTATAAATTTTTATTAATATTACAATATTTCTTCTGATCACTTCCATGTATGAGTAAAATGGCTCTAAAACTTGTCAAAATGTTATGTTTACTTGCTCTTTGGTTGACAGGCTGGCTAAAAGAGCTCTTTTAAGATCGATATTAAATTTTTAATATGATTCAATGAATTTTAGTTTGATGGATGTTAAAGAGAATTCGAAATTACAAAATCGGTTTATATTGCAGACTAAGTGAATAGAATAATTTTATGTTATTTAGAAATTCGTAATTACAAAAATTTTGTATTTTAAATGAATTTTGTAATCGTGCTTTTCAAAACCGCAGTAGGAGACATATTTAGTCTTGAAGCCAGAAAATATTTTATGACAAACTTTAAAGGATTTTTTTTTTTTTAGAATTAATAACATTTATGTTTTTGTAGATCAAAAAATAAAAGTATTTAACTTAATTTCTTCGGTAATTTATTCAATTACTTATGTGATCAAAACTAAAACTTTCTAACAATTTTTAAAAGTTTTAAGTAATTGAAAATTTATGTTGTTTGAATCTGCAGTTTTCGTAATTGTAATCGTATTTTTTTCATTATTTATAAAGAATTCCAAAGGATATTTTTATCGGTAAAAATTACAAAGAATTAAGAGCAAAGTTTTTTCTTTTCTGCAGAATACAACCAATGATATTACGACTTAAGAGAAAATTTTATCCCATCTTTAAAAAAAAAATTGTTGAAGTAATTTTTTATTCTAATTTGAATATATTATTTGCTAGATTATGAATATGAAAATTATTTTTAAAATCCTTGAACAATTTTTATTCGAACAAAAACTTTATTTAGTGCATTCATTGAATTCAGAAAAAGTTACCAGGTTTTAACAGCTTTCAAAAATCGTTACGCATGACTGTAACACAAGCTTGTTTTGGACGTTCTCCACTAACTTCGTTAGTGTTTCTTTAACAATACGCCACTTTTCTTTGAATTCTGTAATAAGGTTTCCTTAAAAACAAATTATTGTTTTTTATAAAAAGTTTCCGATTTTTTCGAATAATTTTCCAATCATTCAAATGCTTTACAACTTTCAAAGAAGAGAAAAACATCAGTTGTGTTATAAGTAAGCAGTCCGGTACATCTTGAATTAAAAAGTGTTAATTCTTAAAATATATTTTCCATAAAACGACGTAATTAATAATTTTTTTCAAACTAACTAAAATTGCAAAATTTTAATTAAACATTTATTACAGACACACATTTTAGAATATCTTTATTTGTACATCTTTTTCCCCCTCACATTTAATTGATCATTAAATTGTTTAAACCAAACTATAAATTTTATATAAAGAAAGAAAAAAAAAAAACACAGACACACAAAACAACACTCCTTTAAATGCCTGCCTGCCACCCACTCTAATGCGACATTTCTATGTTGATATAATCACATCTACACACACACTGAAAACAACAACAAAAAATATAGGAAAAATGTGTCTCATAATATGCAAATAAACTTGGCACATGCTATTCATTCAACCGTTGAGACTATTTGAAATGCATTTACTGCGAAAAATAATTGTGAATACTGGCACAAACATTTACATGACTGCCCTAATGTGAGACAAAGTAGTTTGTACTTTTTTTAAATTTTAAATTTAATAGTTTTGAACTAAAACTGACAAATTGCTGTATGCCAGTGTTGTTGCTGTAAAGTTTTGGTTGCAGTACCTGCAGCAGCAGCAGTAGCAGCAAATAAAATAAACTTCCTTTTATTATTTCTCAGACAATTTTCAGCCAATTGCACCTGACTGTTTTTCGTCGTTTTTAATGTAAAAATGTTTTTGTTTAAAGTACGACTCATAAAATGCGTAGGTTGCTTTTGTGTATGTTGAAGCATATTGTTTTTTTTTTCTTTTTTTTTTTTTTGTTGGTTTACATTTTCTGTAGCATCCTAAAGTTTATTTCTCTGCTTATGTCTGATAATGCCATTTAAACAATATTCATTAATTTTAATAAACTTTAAAAACACAAAATCAACAAACACCATGTGAATTATTAAACTATTTAACTTTTTGTATGTACTTATATTTATTTGTTTTTCTTTTATTAAATTAACATATTTAGCTGACGAGCTCGATGTTTATCTGGGTAATTTAAAGTAATTTTGGTTTTTTTTTTTGTTTATAAAAAGAAAAATGATGTTAAAATGCTAAAATCATAAAAATAAAAATGCATGTGTGTGGGTGTGATCGAATATGTGTGAAAATAATGTTACATATTTGAAATTATCTATTGATTGCAACAACAACAAAACTATAACGAGATGGAATATGGTTGGAACGCATGTGTCTTAAAAAGTCTTTCGTTTTGCATAGTGAAATGAGGAACTAAAAAATTTACTAACAAAATGTCTGAAATAAAATGCAAATAACACATAAAGTGACAGCAAATTTTATGATTTATAAACAAGAAAATAATTAAAATGAATTTGATGGTTTTCGTTTTTTTTTATAGCAAAAATTATGCAAATAACATCTGGTGTTTAGAAATGATTAAAATGTCTAATATATTTATATTTTGATGACAACTACGAGTTATTGGATATTATAAATTTATAATAAAACATTTGAAAAAAAAAATATATATCACTTACCCGGTATTTTCCATAAACCACTAGATTTCCTTAAATAAACGCTTGCTTACATGCACCAAATCTCTACAAATAAACGAGAAAGAAACAAATTAACAATTAAAAACAAACATCACCTGTTGCCAATCTTGACATTTATTTATTTAAATTGCAGTTTTTTTTTTTTTTACTTCTAATAAACTATTTCCCCTTCCTAATCCATCACACACAATAAAAACTAATAGGCAGTAACAAAAAAAAAAACAAATATAAAACTCTTCGGCTTAAGCTTAATCTTTATTTTATTTTAATTTAATTTTCCCCACACGTTAAACAAATTAAAGATCCATAATTTATCTTAATTTATTTAAACATTGTACAAAGATAATATTGTCACTGTGTTTTGTCTGTTTTGTCAGCATTTGAAACTACTATTCGTATAGAAACAAACTAACAGCAACAACAAAAAACATAAAGAAACAAGACAACACAAAAATTATTACAAAAATAAACTATTAAAATAACACTAAAGGTGAAAGTGCTTGAAAACGCCACGCCAAAATGCAGCTCATATCTGTTTTAAATGATCTACTGAATAAATTCATGAATACGAGTACAAAAGGCAGATATACTCTCGTAAAATACATGTTGCCATTTCTACATTTTGTTGCAACATACGTGAGCAAAATATGCGTGAGGTTAAATGTAAAAGACAAACTCAATAGAGACCGATGCTGGTAGCAAAAACATTTTGAAAAATGCAATTATTTTCATTAAATTATCTGTGAAAATAGTAGACGTAAAGACCTGACTGTTGGTATTTTATGATAAAATGATAGAAAAAAAATAAAAAAAACATTTAAAACAAAAATATTAATGAGACAGCATTGTACTTAGCAATTAATGTACGTATGTAGTTGTGATATGCATTTGCAATAAAATTAAAGCGAGGACCTTTTCAGCGATATATTAGGGGCAGGCGTGAAACTATTTCTTTCGCAAAAGTTAAAACAAGAATCAATTAAGCAAAACTAAGATTCAATTAAAAAATTAATTTGTTCTAAACAATCACGAAAATTAACAAGTTTATATGCATTTGGATTGGTAGAGTTGCACAAAGGGTTTAACAAAAATAAAATTAATTTTAATAGGTTTTACCTGCGGGCTATTTATGGTCAACTATTTGTTTCCAAATATAAATAAAATAAAAAGAATTCTGTGTTGTGTTGTACTGCTTTACATTTTTATTTAATTATTATAAAAATCTGTGTCGTGAAGTTCAGTTTTTATAAGAATCATTAATGTTTATTATCTTTTAATAGAAACATCAACAAACTACCCCTGAAGAAGTGCGTAAAAAGCAATTGAAACGTTGGGTAAATGTAAAATGAAATTGATAAAATTCGTTTTATTTTATTTATATTTGGAAGCAAATAGTTGACCATAAATAGCCCGCAGGTAAAACCTATTGATATTATTAAAATATGCACTCACAGGTCATAAAAAAACAAAAATTAAAAATAAAATTATTAAAATAATTGTTAAATCAATTGTTAAAATTGATTTTTTTACATGTAATTTGTACGAAAGAAAAATTCGTTCAATATCGTGAGCCAGGCAGATATTTTTTTTCTGACTAAACAGTTATTTGAAAATTTTTAGATCAATTTTTTTTCTGTATAAAAAACAACAAAAATACTTTTGGAATACTAATTGTTGTCTTGTAGGCATTTTATTTTTGGAGTTTTGGTTACTGGGCTCTAACTCTCAGTAAAATTGTTCCTACTCATGGTGGGAATGATAAGAGAGGGCGTAGTGTTTGTGCACAGTTAATTAAAATTTTTTAATATTGAAATGACAGAAAACACATATCTAGAATGTAATGCGGAGTACGATTCATTGGAAGTTAATGGACAACAAATGAATGAGATCTTAATCAGCACCGCAAGTTTTTGTCATATATGGGTGGGTTTCGAGAACAAGTTTCTTGATCTCAAAAACAACCGTATACTAGTTTTTAATTTAAAAAAGTTGAGATCTTTTAAGAAAAAATGCAATATATACAAATCTTTTAAAATTTTTATCGCTCTTCTAATATTTTGAAATATTAGAATGACAAACTTTTTCAAAACTGGTTCGCTTACTCGGTAATATTTTTTGATGGCTAAACTTGAATATCAGTTGTCCACAATCAAAAACTTCTAATCGATTATTTCTTTTTCTTTTAAATCTGTACTCATTCTCGAATAATACGAAAATACTCTTCTTAATAAATTCGAAGTTCGAACATTATTTTAGATCAAATCAAATTTAAGTTTATTTTTCTTCATTCGAACAATCAATGTGTATCAGTTAATTAAATATTAAATAAAATGAAAAATGCCGAAAACAAGGTTTATATGAAACAAAATTCGCGTGCTAAAAACAAACTAAATCAATTTTTAAAAGCAAGAAGATAAAAAAAAAACACCTCAAACTTTGTTGGCTTATATCGAAGAATGTATTTCACGATAATTCAGATGGATGAATGAATGAATGAATGCTGTTTGTATGTTTGTGTGAGTTTATTGACACCTTCGTTAACAAGAGTTGTTGCCAATTTCAGTCTTACATGTTAGACATAAATTGTTGTGTATGTTTTGGTTTAAAGAAAACATATAAATATATTTTGTTTTTGTATTGTGGCATTATATGTTTTGCTACAACACGAAGGAGCTTAACGAACTGCATGCTGAAGGTAAATGTACTCGATGTTCGACTAACAAATATTTATTTATTTATTTATATTTTTTTCGTTATAACACAGTAGCATAGTTTTTGGTTTGAGATCGGCTGCTAAATATGTATGCAAGTGCATAGAAATAAAAACATTAAAATTTTTTATGAAGCAATAAAAATTTAATAGAAATTGTTTTTTTATTTGTTGTTCTCCTTCTCCTTCTTATTTTTCTTGTAGTTTTAGTTGTTGTTGTTGGACAACAAGTGGCCGACCACAATTATATCGTAAATACTAACTATACACTACTAGATACGATATTAAGTGTCTTGAAATTATAAAACAAATCGAAAAAGTGTTTAAAAAACTAGAGCACAAGGTGCCAGAGAAGTTTTATTTTTATGTATTTTTATTTGACATTTTTTTGTTTTGTTCGTTTTTTTTTCTTTGCCCCAAACAAGATTTTAAACACGCATATTATGTTTAAGCAAAACTTGCAAAAATATTTGGCAATTTTTCGTTTTCGTTTTCAGTGCATAGAAGACCGAAAAAAATCTTTAATGCAAATAAAAAAAAATAATATATAAAAACAAAAGACAAACATATTTTCCGTTAAGTATTGTTGCATATGTATGTATGTATGTATATATAGAGCAGTTTTTTGTTTTGGCAATTGTTGCTACTAAACTAAAAACTAACTATGTTAGTAAGTACTTGTAACCATTGTTTTTGCAGCAGTTGTCTACTATATTGTGTTGTTGTTATTATAACTTGACTGAATTTGAGCGCGCATGAAGAAAAAAAAGAAAACATTACAAGTTAAACCGATTGCTTCACATTTCCGGCATTTGTATGTGCTCTTTTATTAACATGTGGCAATAAACTGCAGCATTAACAACAACAGCAAATAATCAAAATGTGGTCAACTTAACTCAAGCCTTTGGCTATTGAATGTCTTTTCGAGTTGCAAATTTACCAACGAAGGGTAAAAGAAAAGTGCTTTTAAAATATTTGATTAGGAACTTTTATCATAGAAGAAAACAAGTGATGCTTGTCCTCCCAGCAAAAACTACTGCTTCGGCCGATCAGATTTTTAAGGAAGAGGTGATTGTTGTTGTTGTGTCTCCTGCTTCGAACATGCGTGATTTTAGTTCGCGATGTCCCACTTTAGAGCTTTTGTTTTTTTACATAAAAAAACCTTTTTTCTAATCATCCAAAATGTTGCTAAAATCATGTTTGAATTATCTGAATTATACCTTCGTTTTACTGGGTCGTCTACTAACATACATAATTCATCTGTAGGCAAATACAGAAGTGTAAATAAAAGAGAGAGAGAGGGGCTGAGAGCTATAAATGAAATTTTAACTTCCATTCGCTGTTAACTTTATTATTCCTGTCTATCAAATGTAATTAGCCGATCAACTTCAACGAGCTTATAAATAAGTTAAGCGATCTCTTTGCCTTCTTTTGTGCAGCCACGGAAGCGCTCCAAAACTACGCAATTCGAAACCATGAAATTTTTATACTGCTTCCAGAAACAAAATAATTTTTTTGGACTGCTTCCTGTAACGTGGTTGACTGTACTCTAATTGGAATATGTATATGGTTAGATGCAAATCATACTTTTATGAAAATATATATGTTCTAATTATAATATTGTTATAATATCATGTCAATCGTTTGATTGTATGTAAATATAATTAAAGTCAACCATAATATTTTTGTATGCAACTATAATATGGTTCTGCATAACCACATACATATGTGATTAAAGTTTAATTAAGTGCAAGCATAATATGATTCAAAACAATCATGTTATGTTTATATGTATAAACATTTAGCTTAGTTTTTTTTAGAGATATTTTTGATGTTGATCGACTTGCCCTAACCAGAGATCGGAACCCAGGTCCCAAAGTCATAGTTTGCTTTATATTGAATGCGCTAAGCACTTCAGCCATCACCACCCTCATTACAACAACATTTACTTTAAAATACTTTTACGATTATCCTCCTGTAATGTCTGTACCACTACATACATGTGTGCTTTCATTAGTAGACATACTAGCGACATTATGAGCATAAAATCATACTTTAAACTAATTCATTTATATTTATTATATTGTATTCGAGTAAATTGTAACTTGCCGCTAGTACTTTAATACTTCTCATAAATACTCGTACTATAAGAATATGGACTTTTTGCATGCATACAAACACATCTACAAAAAAAAAAACTTTGATCAAAACCTGCAAAAGCAACTTATTTCCAACATTAAATAAAACAAAAAGCTCTCCTTTTGCTGTTTTTCCAACACGAGCTAAAAATTAATTTCATCAAAGACTACAATAGACTTTTATAATGATGTTTTATGGTTTAATGGAAAAGTGAAAGGTTTCATTTTACTTTGGGGTTTTTCTTTTTCTTTTTTTCTTAGTTTTTGTTGTTGTTATGCATACGATTTGTATGCTTGTTAAAAATATGATTTATATTCTTTTAAAATTAAAATTGACATGTGTGTTATATGAGTAGGATATATGATGAAGTATTTACCATGGACATACATAAGTAGTCTCATAAAGTGCAGCTTATTTGACACGCGTAGATAATTTTTCAAATATGAAAGAAAGAAAAAAATAACAAAAGAAATTAGCAAGGTGGCCGTCGTTTAAATCGTTATCAGTTCAATTAATGATGGTAGTAAAATAATATTGTAATAGTTTTATTATATAAAATGTATAAAATATTTTTTTAAAATAATTTTTGAAGTTAAAGATAAAATTTATTGAAATTTAAGAACCGATTACTATCAATAATAATATATTCCCCTTGATCCTGTAAGGTTCAGAGGGTATTAATAAATTGGATGAATGTTAATGCCTTCAAGTCTTCGCCATCGCTTTTACTTCGCTGAAAATTTTGTCATTCCTTCAATTCCTGTGTCAATCTGCCATCTCCCTGTATATCGTTGAATATCGTTTTCTTCCGCTAACTTATGATTTCGTTCTTTTTTATATTTGTGCTTTTTTAACTCCATGGATACAAGTTGTTGATTGATTGCTCTCGTACCCTGCTATTGCACATAACCCTTGTTTAGAAAATTCTTCAAATTCTCCAATGACATTGATGTATAAGGACTTGGGTTTTATGCATGTTCCTAGGAGCATGTACTTGCTTTCGAGGTATCTTAGAAATGAGTAGCACCGATATGCAGATCTACTTCAATCAGATTGGTACCAGGTTGTCTTCGATGTTTAATTTTTTTCCTCTTTCCATTTTCCAGGAAACAAAAGGGGACCTTCAATAGATCCAAGTTAGCATAGACGCAGCCTGAAGTCAATTTAAACGGATAACAAGCAGCTGATCTTGCAAGAATAATTACTCGTAATAAAATAAGTGTTTTAATAATTCTTGAGCACATTCTTCCAACATCTTAAGATCAAAAACATTATTGTCACATGATTGCATCAACAATGTCATGTTTGGCAAAACAATTCATGGTTGTGGGGAAAAAATTATTTTTTAAATGATTGTTTAATTTTGAAATAAACAAATTCCTTATAATATTTAATAATCTCGTTAATAACGTTCATAAAATTTTCAATATGATATGATATTGTTGTTACATACAGCAAACAATTGTAGGTTTACAATATATTTGGTTCACAATATTATAATGCTGCCACAGCCATGTAATTCAACAATAATATGTTTCAGTATGATTATGGTTGCCTCATGTTTGGTTATTCTTAGAAGCGCTTATAAAGTCAGGGCAAGTAGTAATTAATGATTTCCAGATAAATTTCAATAGTCACGAAATGTTGGAATGATCACGTTTTAATTCCTTTCCAGATTTTATTGCTAATGGCTAGTGACAGGTAATCAATGAATCATGTGTGAAGAATGCTTTTCATGGATGCAAATGCAAGAGTATTAGTGACCTCCACGGCAAAGATACGCAAGATATTTTTGTATATTTTGGCAATAGGTATGCTTACACAGTGCATTCTACGCTACTAAAGCACAAAGTGAACAACAAGTCTATATATTTTGTACCTTCCTGAAGAAGCCACACAAAAAAGTTGGAAATATTGGAAATAGCTTGTATTACTGAGTAACGACACAAAATTTTGATTTGAATTACCTTTCAAGTTACATATTTAAAATTCTGTTAGTGCTTCATTCTCTCTTCATTTGCATAAGCAATCTTTCGTCTTAAGTCTTTTGTTTTGATAGAATTATTATTGAACTTGTCTAATTTGTGTGTTATTGAACAACTTGTTCAAAAAAGTTTTTTGGAATATGTTTCTTATCGCCTAAAACTATTATTGTTTGGTATTTTTTTCTTCGGCGGTCATTGTCACACACTTATACAAAAAAAATGCATGGAAAACAGAAAATGTGATTATTTTTCTACCCCTCTTTCTTCTCTACCCGCTCGCAAACCAAAAAAATTGTCATGATATTAAGTCATGACTAAAAATCACCGTGTGAATTGGGTGTATGACATGTCTTGCTTCTTTTTGCTTAAATAGAGTTAATTTCACCATTAAAAGCAAAGAGACCTGAATAACTGCATAACAATTTAAAATTTTTTCTTATCTTGATATTCGCATTTAACTAAAAGCTAATTTTTTTTTTTATATTATTTCTTAAGAAAAAAGTACTTATGTGCCACTAATAAGTAATCTAAAGTATTTGATAGACATAAATAATACAATTTTTAAAGAAAAAGTTATTTTAAGTAATTTTCAAACTAAATAAATCATTTAAAAAATGAAACATTTGCATTTTAATTAATAAAATACCTTGACCTGTAGCGTCTTTATCTTTTTAAATGTTTCAGTAGCAACCAAAAACAAATAACGTCTATTAACCACTTAGTTCAAGTAAAAGTTTTCATGTATGTCTCCGTCGCCTATTCGCATGTCTAAATATTTATTTTTTTTCTTACTCCGCGTAATATGCAAATTTGTAATTGTTTTGCTGCTTTTTTTTTTTGTAAACCATAAAAATGCATTATTGTTTTATGCATCTTTAGAGAGGTTAACTAGCCAGAAAAATTTCTTATTTGAATATAAACAGCAATTTGTTATAGATATGTTTTGTTGTATTTAAGCTGTTACTTTTTGTGGCAACATCCATTTCAATTTAATACATTTGTTTTGTTCAGTAAATATTTGTATGTGATTTTGCAACACTGCAAATACTAGTGTGTGAGAGTATGTCGGAGTGTACAACAACATTGATTTTGAACTTTTGTTTAAATGTTTGTTTGTTTTTTTTAATGATTCGTATATTTACTGGCACTTTTTTATCGTTTTAACATTAAGTTAAAAAAAAAACGCTTGTTCAACATACAGGGTGACAGATTATAATGGATACAAAACAATACCTGTTAAATTTGATTAATTTTTGTATACCTATTAAATCGCTTAGATGTAATAATTTTTTTTTTTATGTATCAACACATGGTGCTAATTATGCGTGAACCTATATTGCGTGCATTAAATACATTAAATAATGTGAATAATTTTGTTAGAATAGATTTTTCTTTGTCTGTGGATAATTTTAGAATGTTATTAGAAAATAAGGACTTATTAAGTATATTTTTAAATTAACTTATTGTTAGCCTGTAAGGATAGTGTTATCCATTGGCGAAATTAAATAAATAAGTAAAAATTGGGTTGTCTATTTTTACTAAGGATTTCAGATTACGGAAAGTTTATCGTTTAGTACTGTAAGTTTTTGTGTAGTTCTACCAAACAAAGAAATTCTCCTTTTTACTACTTTTACTTCCTTTTACTATGTGACGTTTTAGTATATAAAAAGGGGCACAATCTTCTTCTAATGAATCGGTAATCTCAAAAGAAGAGCCGATTTGATTTTGGAGTAGATTACAAATCTACTGTAATGCACATGGATACTAGTGGAATCTTAATATTGCAAGTATCATAAATAAAGATGTATACATTGTACTTTTAAGGCAACTCAGACAAATGTGATTATTCTTCATATCGACAAGCTCGTATTACAATAATATAAATTTCATATATTTATCTAATAATTTATATAACAAAAATTATTTTAAATTCGTGCAGGCAAGAGCGAGCTGATGTCTACAATTTTTTTCAGTACATTTTTCATGATTGTGAATATTATTTTTCATAATAACACAACCGATCTTGTTAATGGTATCCATGTATTCTGAAAACTTTGCTCTTTTCGTAAAACCATTACTGCGCCAGTGGGAACTATTACCGGAATTTATAAAGCGAGAAGAATCATTAAATGATATTTTGAAAGGCTTATAAGCTTTTTCGCAAATGTCGCGTTTGGTTAGCATGTCGTTCGCACCTTCTTTAGTCAACTCTTCAATGACACTTGTTCTTAATTCAGCACATGGTTCTTTTCGCTGTAATAACTTGCTTGCATTTAGTTTGCTTGTTTCATCTTCTGCTTGAAGTGATTTATATATACCCTCCGGATATTCATTTATACCGCAAAAATCGATTTGATAAGTTGTATACATACGGTCACGATCTAAACGTCTATCGAGCTCATCCTTGGGCATTTGTTTAAGACGCTCATAAAGATCTGGGTAGGCAGTACGTAGTATTTTTAGAAACCGATTTGGTTGATATTCAAAGCAATCAGTCTGATTCTCGTTCGACGAAGAAGCAAATTGGTCGTTGGAAAACTTTGTTGGTATAATACGAGGATCTAGTAAACGTCCCATGGGCGCTATTCCCGTCCATTCCACATTAAGCCTCTTTTCCATTATTTTAGGAATATCTAGTTTATTTTCTTCTACACATTGGCATTCGACTTTACTTTCACTTGTTTTTGTACGGTTCACGAAATCATATCGCTTTTTATGTGGTGGAACATAATCATGTTTATAAGTAGTGACCATCATTTGTTTTATTTTTTTATTTTTCACACTAAATTTTGAAGAGAAATATTTGTATTTTTATTTAAATATGATTTTTTTATTATTTTGAAAAGAAATAATTTTGAACGACACAAATTCCATGGTATTAAATATTTTAAATCAAGAAACAAATTTAAGAACTTTTACTGATATTTCTTTTTAATAAAAGCGGGCTTTTACGCTACGTTTACACATGAAAGTATTTTCATGAAAGGTCCCTCCCTATATGTATTATCAATGAAAGAGACATAAAAAACAACAGAATTTAATGAAAATTTCTTGAAAGTTTTCATGAAACGAAAATTTTAATTTTAAAATGTCGTCAGAGGGAAAGCTTCACATTTTTCTTCCCATGCTGTTTTTTGTTTTTTAATTTTTCCCAAGCAGAGTTTTAGAAAAGACATAAAAACTATTGTTTGTTTTTATTTTTCTTTTTGTAATAATTATATATAATAATTAGAAAAACTGTGCACGGAATATATGCTTCAAAAGAATACATTAAAATTATTTATATAAACGCTTAAAACAAGTAGCTTTTGTAACTGCTTTTTAAAACAATCCTGAAATTTTGCTTGATTATTTTACCTGGCAACACTCCTTTGGCTATTATCATTTGTTTTCAGAAAGTATATTGAAAAAAATTACTTTCATGAAATTTTCGTTGAAAGCAGAGCTGAAAGTTTACTGAAAGTTACAAAAATATATGAATGGGTTAGTGAAGAATTGTGAGTGTATTGCGACTATCATGAAATTACTGTCATATGTAAACGCTATGTTAAGGTCATATTTTTGAAATAACATTATCGCCTGTGTTCTACATTCGTAAAATGAAATGAAAGTGAAAATTTTACTAATTTTGTGTTCTTAAATTCGTTAAAGTGAAAAGTAAAATTTAATTTTCAGCTTGTTTTAAGTGAAATTAATGTGTTCTACAAATCATTTTCACCACGAAAAAAGGTAATTTGAAATCGAAGTAAAAATAATAGAAATAATTTTTCCTAGCTTTATTTTCTCAAAGTTTTGGCAATTTTTAATTAAAAATGTTGCTGAAGTTTTTGTTTTTTTAGATTTTTCGGAATTTTTAATCAGTTTTACGCTCTATAATCTTTTATATTTACCCAAGATTTCGAGATTATTCGCCATTTTCGTGATTTCCTTAAGGTTTTAGCGATTTTTAATCATAATTATGATATCTTTAAAATTTTTGCAGTTTTTCACAATGTGAGTAATTTTTGCAAAGTTTTCGGCATTCTTACTTGCTTAGGTAATTTTAATCAAATATAAATTAAAACTAGCAAATTCAATGCAAGGAATATGGATGGGGATTCTTGCGGATATTTTTTTAAATTTTCGCGATAGGCTTGATTATATCCAATGCAAAAATATTTCGAGGCAAGATTGCTGAATTTGTTTTCTTGTATATCAAACATATAGATAATTTTTTTTTTTTCAATTTGAGTTTTATATTGAACAGAACAAAACAATGGGTTAATGGCAGAAAATCTTTGCTCAGCGAAGCCGCTATTCCAGTGGGTTAGTGAATTAATTAAAAAGTTTAGCAAATTATTTACCATCTTCTCAAAAGCTTTTAAATGATATCAATATGGACCACATTATATGAAACATACACCATATATTCACAATTTTGTAATGGAACTCCAGAGGTCCATAACTCGGAAACTAAGCATAGCCGACAAATTTTTTATTTAATTTTTTCTTAATTTTCTATTCTCCATCGGATAGGATATTTTTTTAAAAACGCAGCCAAACTAGATTTTTTCCCACATTATTTTAAAAATTTGTTTGAAACAAAACAAAATTGAAATTCTCGGAAGAACAAAGTTTCTAGAACACAGTAAAATTGTAAATGTGAAATTCAAAAGTTTTTCACTTTCATTTTGTAGTGAAATAGAGACAACACGCGTATATGTTTTATTTCTTTTTAACTTCCGACGTTTCGTTGGAAAATCCCAACATCATACGGGTAAAATATATTTATTTTGATATAACTGTGATATTTAGCCTAAGAAGCAATTATGCTGGTATTTTTGTACGTTGTGTGTTAATTTTAATTTTAGTTTACTTGTGTAATTTTACATTAAATGCAACACAAAACAAATTATTAAATTTAAAATTATCACTTAATACACATATATCAAAATAAAAATATTTTTTCCTGATGATGTTGGGATTTTCCATGGTTGCATGACAACGTTATTCTGATCTGCCGTGTATGTGAAACTCTAAATGGATGTTGGATGTTAATTTTTCCTATATTTCTTTCAATATAAACAATGTCTAATTTAGTCAATAAATATTTATGAAGTTAGCTTTCATGTTGTTAACAAACTTTTTTATCACACTGTCTTAATTAAACAGGCTATATTTACTGTTTTTCTCATAACACTAAATAGTTAAAATAATAATTATTTTACTGATGTCTTGTTTGCCACCGGAACAGCAAGCAAATACTTATAAAAAGTTTTGTTTTCATAAGTGATTAACATAAGTACACTGTTGTTCATAAATAAACAAGATAAAAATGCTATTATTTACAAATATTCAATATTTGAGTTCGATTATAATTAATGGAAAACAAATATTTACAATAAAATAATTAAATATGATTGTTGTCTGCATTCGCATAAAATTGCAAATATTTGTTTTTAATAAACATATTTTAGCATTACTTTCAAATATTATTTACGATATAATAAATCCTAAATAAATGAAAGTAAAATGGTATTATATTTAATTTGAATTTTTTTAAATTTTAACGTTTTTGAGTTTGATCCTGCAGCCAGCCACATGTTTGACTTGGAACGATTACACATTGTGCAAAACATCCTGCCATAAATAAATAACCTGCTAGACTGTTTAAGTGTTCTAAACTTTTACTATATCTGTAAATTAGTAGTCTACTATAAGATAGGCAGCATCGGTAGTGGGCTCCACATAAAGCTGCACTTCATGCAGTTTTTGTTAGCTTAGCAAAAGCACAAGTTAAATAGTTAATGTTCGAACACCATCAAATTGAAAGCAGAAAACCCCATTAAGTGACTCAGCCGAATTTTTTAAAATTAAAAGGATATTCGAATACTTGATTGTAGCTGTTGTAATGGACAGTGTGCTCTAAGCGGACAAAAATTCTAATGATGCGACTATGATGTTAAATCTTACATAAAACATATAAATTTTCTTTGTCTTTTCATTATTAATGCCTTTAGAGAGAGATATCCTTGAAAATTTCCGTAAGTTTAGCTAAAAATATGAAAAATGGCAAACATGTTTACTCGATTTTTTAAGCCGTTCAAAAGTTATGAACAGCTGAAACAGAAACTTCACCATTTTTCTTTGTAATTCAAAACATTACCGATGATATTGTGAAAATTCCAAATGTAATACAGAGTCCACAGTTTTAATCAATCGTGATTTAAAGAATTTAATGCAAAAAATAATTGAAACATATTATATAAACTCCAACTGGCCGCAACATGCAATTAATAGGTGCAATTAGTACGTCAGCCGTTGTTCAAATGCACAGCCATAGAGGTTCATTTGACGCCGATACCGCAAATGAATGGATCAGAGGACTTTTTGAGAAATGGAAGGATTTGGGGAATCAGTTATCCGAATTCGTCTTGGTATGCGACAATGATCGCTGTCACAGTCGCTTACATCAAATTTTTGAAAATACACCAGCAAATCTATTACGAATGAATACCGACTTACCAATACACAACAAAATTTTACCAAACTGCTCTGCAATTGGGCAGTAAAGCAATGCGAATATGTAAATACTTACATACATATTTACAATTAATTTATATTTGCACTAGTTTTATGTTACATACATACATATGTATGTATGTGTAATTTTGTTAAAAAAAATCATCCCAATTTCAATATATTTTTTTTCTTTCATTTAGAGTCTGAAAATCTCAATTTAATTTGAAATTTTCTGAATTTAAACTTGAAATTCTTAATATTTGTTGATATTTTTATAGGCTAAAGTTCGAAAATTTTGTAATCAGATATAAATTAAACATTGTTAACATATCAAGCACTAAAGGAAAATTTATTATCCAAAAACACTTTAGAAAAAATGGAAACACTGAAACAAACTTTTTCACAGAAGGAGTATTTTTTTTTATTTAGGACCAGCACTCAGGGGATGATTTCTACGTATGCAAATCATTGTGCCGGAACAAGGAATATAGGTTTAGGGAAGGAGGATAAAGGGAGTAGTGTTTGTGGTCATTCGATTTGAACCCTAACGCACTGAAAGTGGCAGGAAAGACCTCTGCAGGGAGTTTATTCCACATACGAACAGTACGGCCAAAGTACGAATTCTCTCTGTAATGCGTGGTGCGGTTCACTGACATATCGACCACAAAGGGAAGTGCTCTTCATGAAGAGCGTGTTGTACGTGAAAAGTGACGGGTTTCATTAGAACACATTCCGTGGTAGTAGCTATAGAAAAATGAAACACACCCAATATTGCGTCGATGATCCAGTGAGTCAATAGAGTTGGCTACCCTACTTTCACCGATAAGCTTCTTCGCCCTATCCTGAACGCGGTCGAGTAATTTCAAAATAGATTTTGAAGCACCGGCCCATACATGAGAGTTTTATTCCATTTTTGGTCGGATAAAGGTGGAATAAATATTAAGGAGATCAGATGGAGTGAAGTATGTCCTACACCGTCCTAAAAAGCCGAGGCACTTGAATGCTTCTTTTGAGACATGAAAAATGTCGTCATTCCATCGAACATCACAATGAATTTTCATGCCAAGAACATCAAGAACTTCTGATTCCTCAATATCTACATTATTCATGTTTACAGATGGAGCAGCATGTCCGGTCATAAGTCTGTGCGTATGCATAGCACATTGGGTCTTTCGTTCATTAAAATGGATCATATTAGCATGAGCTGAATTGGAAATTGTTAGGAGATCGTGATTTAGTGTATCATTCATATTTTGCCGAATTTCCCGGATCTCAGACGGGTTTGGCCTGTAACTGAATGAATACGAATGAACTAAGCTGCTGTCATCTGCTAAAGAGTAAATAGGGTTGGAAGTTTGACATAGAAGGTCATTAATAAAAATAACAAAAAGGGTAGGAGAAAGAACGGAGCCTTGCGCTACCCCTGAATTTATCTTAAACTCGTTTGATAAGATGAGCGCGATACAAATCGAGTGAAGCCATCATCGTCATCATCACACTCTGTCAAATACCTTGGAGATATCAAGAGTCACCACTTTACTTTCGCCAAAGTGATGTATGCTATTACAGCACTTTTCCGAAAGGAAAGCTAGTAAGCCCCCCGTAGAAGGCCCCCTACGAAAGCCATACTGCAGGCCGCTAAGTAAACTGTTGAGCTTCAAATATTTCACAAGATGGAAAATCAACATACTTTCCATCACTTTGGAAAGAGCAGAACAAATTGCAATTGGGCGGTAATTTTCAGGGATCGGCGTTTGAAAATCTCTGGACAAATGCAGTTATTATTTGGGTTTTCTGTATTTCATGCAAAATTAAAATTTCGGACATTTTAATTCCGCGTAGAATAGAAAACACCACCGATAGTTATAGACGAGTATTACTAAAGCAACAGACAAAAATAATGTTTTTGTTTTTCAAGTCGTGCTATCTAAGAATAGTAAATTATCAATTATTTTGCCGGCGCAATTTGTGTGCGGCACAAAATAAAAAGTTCATCTAACTAAACACTTCGTGAACGCCAAAAGGATTTCGCTAAGCAAAATATTGTAGTTAAGGGCGATAGGAAATTGCGAAACAACTGCAAAAAATATTTTGTTAAAAATTTTTTTTGTCGCTAAAAAATACTTTAAAAAAGGATTGCCACAACATGTGGTTGTGAGAAAAAAATTGTAGCAGATGTAGAGAATAGTATACCACTTCAATTTCAGTATTTCGTCAAAATTTAAAAACTTTATTTGTTTTAATTTTCTTGCAATTGAAATGCACTGTAAATAATCGTTTATTTGTCTGTCTTTGCGTAGCAAAATAAAAGTAATCGATTTAATAATCAGAAAAAAAAATACCACACAATGCCGGCAACTATTTAATGGCACTACAACAACTGTCAGCAGCATATTAGGCGTGGTCATTGATTTTTTCTGTTTTTTTTTTTTTGGTTTTGTTCGTGATTAAAAGTTGGTTTAAAAGAGTGGTAGTGTTGTTAATTGCATGACCGTAGATCACGTTAAGCTTTTGAAAGTGTTGGAGCAGTTTTTTTTTTGTTTCTTCATAAAACCATTATTTGTCTAACGCTCAAAAGGCTTAAAAAGAACTAAAGCGGCACATTGCAGCCAATTTTTTTAAATTCGTTTTGTTTTTTTATTTTTTTATTTTTATTTCTTAGTGGCAAAAGCTTAAATTGCAAAAATCTATTAACATTCGAAAAAATATATAAAAAAATCATATTATGCAATCCCATGGCCCACTTCTTTTTTTCGATCATTTTGTGATTTTATTTACAGCGTACATTCACTTCTTGCACTAACACTCGTTTTTTTTTTTTTTTTTTTGCATGGCATAATTTTGGAGCAAGTTGTCATGATTTTATTTTCTTCCAAAAAAAATTGTATTTGGCCATTAATTTATTCTCCTTTAAAAGTTAAGCTGAACTGCTCTGATTTGGATTTTATTCGTATTTTTGAGCCTGTTTAGTGCCACAAGGACTGTTAAGATGTGAGTTAGTGTATTTGTATGTGTGTGTCTAAATCTGTGCTGAAATTCTTTATAACGAGCCCCTCTAGAGACATTAAATGTAAATTTTTCCAATTTACTACACATGCTACAGCCTGTTTAAGGCATCAAAAGTAAACTATTTTTTTTTTTTTTTGCAATTGAATTTTAAAAGAAAATGCATTTTTATCTGCGTTTTGAAACCGAAAGTAAATTTGTGGAAAGATATTTACGGTGAAATTTTTTTAAACTTCTTGAATACATTTGTATTTAAGTTTAACATGCAATTTTATAGCTGGATTTGATTTTTATAGTTTTTGCTCATGTTTGCTGTTGTTGTCGTCTTTTTTTTCCATTAAATTCTTGTTATTTCTTGTCTCTTTAATAAAAACATATTTTATGTCTTTATGCATAGATGTGGATTTAATATTAAACTATTTTGTATAGCAATCACCTACACCTCCTCGACACACATATACACAAAACAAACAAAAAAAAAAAGTAATTCAAAATAAAAAAGAAAACAAAACTGAAAAGCTTGTTGTCTTTTACCAGAAAATTGGTTTAATCAATCTTTGTACAACAACACAAACAGTTTATTAGCTCAAAAACACGAGTGAAAAAACATAAGCAATTTAGCAATTTACTTTTGTTTTTAGTTGTTGTTGTTGTTGTTGTGTTTGTGCTTTTAACATAAGCCTGTCACCAAAAAATGTGCAAATTATAGTTATTTAAAAGGTGATTAAAAAATATTGATTGAAGTGTAAAAAGCGTGTTTTAAATCCAGGTTGCTGAAAATATTTTGCAAACATTTTTTTTGAAAATTATCGGGGTGAATTGTTTTTTCTTACTGAATATAAAAAATTACGCAGAGAAAATATTTTATAGATTTTTTTTAATAAATACCGTCTTCAATAAAAAAATCCAACCGAACAGATTATAAAAAGTAAGCAGAAGCTTCAAATCGAAATAATTATTTCTAGTTTATATCTTAATCCCACGCACGAATGTACCTTTTCTGTAACAAAAAATAAGTTTAAATCGGCCCATAAATATCAGATTTATTAATCTATATTTTAGAACCCACTTTCACTATTTCCAAGGGACCAATAAGCAAAAATTGAACCAAACTGTAAGCAAACCCTTTCAAACAAAAATAAAATTTGAAAATCGATAGATATGTGGATAATCGAAAAACAATATTTCAGATCAACAAACTTCCCCTAATTTTAATTTTATGGCACTAAACGCAAGCAAGCTGTTTCAAATAAAAAAGAAATATTTTTTATATTACAGTGAACTCGCGGTATTGTGAACTTCTACAACAGTGAACTATCCACTAATGTGAACACTCGTTTTCTTATATGATCTTCTAAATTGTGAAAAAAAGTTTGATGGCTCTAAATAGTGAACAACAGTTTTTTTTTTTTTATTGGAGATACAAATGTTTTTTCAACATAAAAAACTCTTAGTAATTTGAATTTTCATTAATTCAATAAAACTTGACTTGAACCTGAAAATATTAATTTTCATATCGTCGTCGTCTTTAAGACCTAATAACTTATCTGAAAAAATTTCAAAATTGAGTTTTTTTTATGGATTATTATTCCCTATATAATAACGCATATGTGTGCAAAGTTTTGAACATCTAATATTACAATTGACCAAGTTATTACCAAATTACCAAATAACCTATCAGCAAATATATTGCAAATAGTTCTATTTTATAACGTTTTTTCCTCTCCTGTAGACTTTTGAAAACTGCAGATAGGTTATTTCGTCTTTAAGGTGACGATATGTACTTCTTATAAAATGTTCCTTTTAATTCGAGAATTTTAACTTTGTCTTTATTCGTACGTAACGAATGGGGTGTAATTTTTTATTTAAAGAAATAAATGATTACACAAAACAAACAGATGTTTTGGCTACAGTTTTGAAACGATTTTTTAAAGTCGGGTAAATTTTTGTAAAATGTTCCTGTGAATAAATCGTACGATTGTGTAGGATAGTGAAGCACGGCCTTAACTAATATTATAAATGTTAAAGTTTGTATGTTGAGATGTTTTGATAACGCGAAAAACGCTCAATGGATTTGGATGAAATTTGGTACCGTATAGCATGCGACCCACATTAAAATATAGGGTACGGGCCTGTTCTGAAATGCATCACTGCGCCGCATCTGATGCGCATGTGTGATTAGTTTGCACAGCTGATATAAAACATCATATGCAGTGTTACCAGCCGTTGATTTTCAGAACGTACAACGCATCAGATGCGGCGCAGTAATTCATTTCCGAACAGGTCCTACTTTTAGAATGATAATAAAAACAAAGTGGTAGTTTTCGTTTTTTTAGTTTTGTACTAATATTTTATATATAATTTACTAGCTGAACCCGGTGTGCTTCGCTACCCCCTCGTTATAAAATAAAATTCCTATTGTGAAAATTTAATGACGATCGGTCCAGTAGTTAAGACTATATTACCACCCACTTTTCTCCTGGTACGTATTCCTAATTATTCCAATACCATATGTACCAAATATCATCAACGTAGGTCAAAAAATGCCCAAAATATGGCGATTTAAATTTTTGGGTTATAAGGGCGGTGCCATGCCCCTTTGTCCAATCAAAACTTCATATAGCCTATTATTCCTTCCAGAGTCACAGTAAAGTGTAGTGAAAATTGCAGGAATATCGGTCTAAGGGATTGGCCTCCTATAAAGCACAAACAAACAGACAGACAATCATTTTTATATATCGTCAGCTAAAACGCAAACGGCCCTATCTAACATTTTTGAAATTTTACAGGAGAAGCAAAATACTGTTTTAAACCAAAATTTCAATCAAATTTTTTAAATTTTTAAAGACAAAGCAACGCCTTAATTTCTGTTCGTTTGTTCGGTGATGATATTGTATGAAAAACAAAAACAGAATTTTTTAAATATTTGAATTTTTGTTTTTGCTTTCCATATAAAAGTCACTTCGGTGATTCAATTTAGAAAATTAGGGCCTAAGTTTTATCTGTTTCACATTTAGCTTTAAGTTCTTTTTTAGTTATCTACTAAAAAATTAATTTAAGTTTATATATCTTTTTCATAAATTTCATATGCACTTTTGTGTAATTTTACTATTGAAATAAATAAAAATTGTTTCAAAACTAATTTATGAGTGATAACCAAATAAAGTCAGAGAGGTTTAAAATTTAGAAAAAAATAAAAACAAAACAATCAGTATCTAACAACGTCATTTGTATTATACTCGTATGGTAAAACTAAATCATAATTAATTTAATATAACAAAAACATTTTCCCTTAAGCATTGCAAAATAACACTTTCCATTTCAATACCCTGTTTTCTATAATTACCTTACTTTTACCACAATAAATATACATCAATAATAATAATAATAAGACAACAAATAACATACAACATTAGACTAATTTCAAAATAATTTCTTTGACATAATAAAACGAATAAAATGAAAAAAGAGAAAAATAAATTTAGCATTATAGTAATTTTTAAAGAAACTGTAAAGCAAAACAAGTACAATGGAGTACGAAACAAACTAACAAGCAGTAGAAAAAGCCAACTAACGTCAAAAGACATTAAATATTCAAATCTTACAAAGTCTGCAATAACAAATAATATCTATAATATTTAAAATAACACAATAAACTAAAAACAATATCAACATATAAACCACAAAACAGGAAATATTTTGAGACTTTATTTGTTGTTAAGTTGCTTGGATTAAATGCAAAATGCTCGCTTGCATAGACTCGCTGCCACAGTGTATTTTTTCTTTTTTATATTTTTTGCATGTGCTCACTCACACTCGTATTGATTTGTTTTTATTTATAAACAATTTTTTGAAAACTTTTTGTTTCAACTTTTATTTTTTGCTTCTTACACTTACAAACACACACAATCTTTATGGCGAAAATAGCGAAAATAAAAATTGCATAATAAATAGTTAAAGGCCCCGCATAGTTTTTCTTTATATCTTGAGTTTTTCTACTTTTTCTATTTGGTTTTTGTGTGCCTGCAAAGAATGTGCTCCAATTTCAATTGGTCGCTGTGAGGGTGTGTGTGAGTGTATGTGCATGTATGTGTGTGCGAATGGCTTTTAGTAATGTTATGTGATCTATTTTCTTTTGAAGCTTAAGCTTATGAATGCTACTGTGCCTGTCGTTAGCTGCATAGTTGGTCTCGTTGCCATTATCTGGCATCTTGAAAATAATGTGTGCTTTACTATTTTCCTCTTCATCTCTTAGTTTCTGTAACGGCTGCTATTACGAATAGTCAAGAAGCCACATGTTTTCAAGTCATTTATTATCTTTTTTTTCTAACCCAAATAGTTTATAGGTTTTTGTTACAATTTTTTACCGACTAACATTCAGTTTTTTTTTTTTTCATCTATTTTTTCAAAACACTTTTCATTTCAAAAGCGTTGACCAGACGCTTGATTGGTTAACGTAAATAAATGTTTTAGTTTCTTATTTTTTCTTTATAGATCGTTAGTACTGTGGGCTATTGTTTTAGTTACATATTTTCTTTTTTCTTGTTTTAATTTTTTTATCTTCATATTTTAACAAATTTATTTGTTAAATGTTTGTTTTATTTAAATATGAATGTTTTCAAAAGAAGTTTGTGACCTAAGTCTTTTGTTTTACAGAGAAATTTAACATCATTCTTTATTGATCCAACAGCTAATAAATTCACATGAACATACATGCTGTATGAATGATTTTTTCCAACACTAAGTTGCTGTTTTCACATGACGAACAAGTGATTTGAGTAGAAATTTTGTATTTGAATCATAAAAAAAACTGAGTGCTTATCATACAAATTTTCCACTCAAAGGAAAATCGTTTTATATTTATGTTTCAACAAGTTTATTTGTTTAACACTAGAAACGCCGGAAGTTACGAGCCTCCTAAAACCGCCACCTTGCCAAAATTGTCCCTTTGTATATATTACAATGTTCTATAGAATATGCCATGAAACTTATAATTAAAATTTTATTGTGAGATATTTTATACAGGGTAGTTTATCAAATTAAATTATGCTTAAAATTGTACTATAAATTATTTAAAACACAATTACAAAATTAGAAAAGTGCAAATAAATTTTTGGTTTTTCATACATAACAAACAAAAATCTTCTTTACAAACATTATATTTCGTGAAAAAAAATCAATATTTAAATATTTACTTAGGGGCTGTGCACATATTACGTAACGCTCCAGGGGGGAGGGGGGTTAAAGATTTGTTACGGATTGGAAATTTTGCACTGAAAAATTAGTAAAAAGCGTTATGTTGGTTGGTTGGTTAGTTGGTTTACGCAGCCTGCTCCGCGCAAGCATTCAAGTGGAATCAATAAGATTCCGTTTTGAAAGACCACTCCACTCGTCAGTGTCAACCTGATCTAGGTCCGAATACAGGCCTCATATTCGGAGTAAGACTCTAGATCCATCCACTCGAATTAAGATATCTAATTAGGTCGGCTAGAACTATCCTTGATACCTCCGAGAGATCGTCTAAAATGCCGTTGCCTAAGAATTTGTGTCTTGAAAGGTGCAAGGCCGGCCATTCGCAAAGAAAGTGGAAATATTAACTTCGATTTTAAAATACATATAGTGCATAGGCATATTTTTCCTTTCAATTGGACAAAAATGGCTCACCGGCAGTTCTAGGTATATTGCATATTTTTCCAATAAATACACGTATTAGAAAATTTAACACTTCTTTAAATTAATAAAGACATATAATTAATAAAAGTCAAAAAGTTTCAGATATCTAAATAAAAAAAATAAAGAAGTTATGGGCCACCAAACTCTCATGCGGGACAAAAATGGGACGGTGGCGATCCTAGTTTTAAGCTGATTATATGTTTGTTTTACTGCCTATTTCTGTCCTGCGAAAGACTTCGTTCATTCGTACAAATACATTTGAAACAAAAAATTCTAAAATTTTGTTTTTGTTTCAAATGTCTTTATACGAATGAAGTCTTTCGCAGGACAGAAAAAGGCAGTTCGTTATGAAATGTAATATGTCTTCACAGCGTGTTTGTGTCCTAAGTCTTTTATTTAAAGAGAAATCTTATATTGTTCTAACAGCAATAATTGCATCAAGTAGTGAAAGCATTTGCACATGAATACTGACGACGTTTAGTGGCTTTTACCGAAAAACATCGTTTGTTTCTATTCAGCCAGTGCTGTTGAAAATCTACAAAAGGGATGTATAAATATTAAATTGTTCCTTTGTCGCTCCAAATATGTTAACAATGTCTACCTAATATTTCTCTGATTATAAACATTTACGAACTTTAGCCTGTATAAATATTAGCAAAAAATGTTCATAGCGAAGACTTAATTTATAAATAAATGTTCATATATTTTTTCAAAGAAGAATAAATCCAATTTTATTTTAAAAAAACTTTTGTAAATATTATTGTAACAATCGCCAGCTGCTGAAAGTTCATGAAAGTTAAAAATGAAAAGAAGTGGTAATGCAATGAGTGAATTAAGTAATTTTACATTGAAAACAATTAGAATCGTTTAGAACCTACACAAACGAGGTAAAGAAATAATGCTACGTTTTAATAAAATAGTGACCCCAAACTCTACCATTTAAATAAATTTAATAATATAAATTAATAAAATATTATATATTTTGTATACGTTCGGAGGCTTTCGTGCGCGCTTTAAAGCCGTATTTTGCAAGCTTCGCTGGATTTTTTTTTTACCTTTTTAACAAAAATTTTACGAGGATGGTATGCAGTTGGATAGGTCAGATCGAATGCAATTTTATACATATAATGGTTATCTTATACCAGCCCGCAGATAGTCTCAGTAAAGATAATTGCCGAAATAATGTCAATCAGGAGGATAAACGAGATATTATTAAAGATAATGCGGTGTTTCGAGTAAACCACTCTTAGATGGGTCCTACAGTGGTATTTCAAGACTACCTAAAAGACGAGCTCATAAGCCCCTACTTCTTAATTTCATTTAACAGTTTAACCAAGCGAATATAAACATTAATTTTTGGGTTTCGGCTTTTGGAACACAATAATACCAAACATGGCACGACTACTAGGTATGCTCAGTTCGACAACAACTACAAACATCCAAAATAACATGTTAATATAAAGTACTCGCTTTGTTTCAAATCATACAAATTTAACACATTTTTTACGTATGCAAAAATTTGTTCGATTAATTGACATTAATTAATCGATTTATTCGTTATTCGAAATTCGGCATTTTAAAATTATTCGAACAAGAATTTAGTTCTGTTTTACCGATTAATCGAATTATTCTTAATCGGTTGACAACTCTAGTGTATAGGGTGTAAGCTTCTAATACAAATTGAACAGATCAAAATACGTTGACTTGGCGTTATCTTTGGAGGAGTCAATTAATTGACAAAATTAAAATACTTACGACTATTTATGTCATCATATTAAGAAAAATTAAATTAATAAAATCAATTGAGCAGAAGATATAAGGAAATCGTCCACACGTTGTTACTTAAACAAAATTTGACTTGAATTAATGCAAGATCGTTACTTGTTTCTACAGCTTCTTAAATAATAAATACAAATAACCGTTTTTTTTCTAAATCTCATAAACTAATCTAATCTCATAAGGTTCATTTCTACTCATCTAACCTAATTTTTTTTTCATTTAATTTAACTTAAATTTAATGTCGATCAACAGCAGATGTTTGCTAGTAAATTTCATTTAAGCAACAACACAAATTTATTACTATTAACCTAAATTTTCATTTGATTTAGAAATCATGATATTAAATTGCTATAATTTTAAGTTTTAATAAAGCTAAGAAATAAACATGTGGCAAAGTAAATTGAATTAAAAGTTTTTCAAATGAAAGAAAATAGTAACCGAAATTATTATGAAATTAAATTTAATAAATACTGAAATAAGTTTAATAATTTTACAAGAATAATCAAAACTACATGATAAATGGCGGCCGTAGTTTAAAACTTAATAAATATTATTACTTGCAAAAATATAATTTAAATATTTAAAAGAAATATTAAATGGCAGACAAATTTTGTCCATGTCTCAAGAAAACTTGTGGTATGATAAGAAATTGAAATTGTGTTTTTAATAAAAATTAATTTGACGTAAAAACTATTATTAAACAAATAAATAATATAAAAGTTTTAAACAGCTTAGTAATAAGTAGGCAAGAATATTTTTGTTGTGGACTTAATTCACACATGCAACAGATTTTGACTAAACTTAAATCAAATTAAAAAAATATTTAATCAATGAACTGAACGACTTATAATTTAAATTTTAATTGTTAAAATCGGTTTATTAATTTAAGAGTTAGAAGCATTTGAAGTTGACACTAATACAAGCACACATAGTACTCATGTACGACGATGTAAGTCAACCGAACAAAACAATTATTTATGGATTTTTTACCAATTGCCTTTGCAAAGAACAACAATAATGATGTGAGAAAATCGTAAGGGATGAGTCACCTCTTAAGCCGTTTAGCTCTTTAGAGGTTGTTTCTTTTTTTTTTTTGCATTGACAGTTTGTTTTTTTTTTAATTTTTTGCGATATATGAGATTTTAATGCATATGTACAATTAACGAATTGTAGCTGTATTTTAGATTTTATGATTGATTTCTAAGATTGAATAATATCTCTTTGAGCATAAAAAAAACTTATTTACATCTACAATACGGCCAATTGTGTCGTTTGTTGGTCATACTTGTGTTGTTAATGATTTAACTTTCTTATGAATGCTTAGTTTTCATGTATTCTTTGTTATGAGATAATATTTATATTATTTATGAAAACCAAAGATTGTTTTTTTTAAAATTTAGTGGAAAATGTGCTCGAATATTGGGTTCATCGAATTCGTTCCTGCAGAAGAAGTCGTGGAGGCCACTTGAATGACGTTTTATTTAGAACTTAATTGTATCGATTATACTTCACATTAAATAAAAAAAACTTTAGAATTTCTATAACAATAAGTGTGTTTTTTTTAAGAAATCATATCACTCTTATTGGAAAACCTTTAAAAAATTAAAGTTTATTTATACTCTTTGTATGAAGAAAGTCAAGCATTAAAGAGCACATTTTTGCATATACATACATATGTATGTATGTGTGCAACGACAGTACAAGTTTTAGGCTAATTTGATTATTTATCGAAATGGCCCCATAGTGCATTTTTAATTAAGTTGTTATTTTTAACAACCACAATTTCGCAAATATATTTCGTAACTTAAATTGCTACTGCCTCCGGGGCTCTTAGCTATGCAACCAAAACTAAGTCACCAACAAAAAACTTGCGTATATAAAATACAAAAAACAAGCTAAAAAGAATTTGTCATTTTCAGACCATAAATAACTCCAACACAAAATAGCGTTATTACATATTGTCGAAGAGAAAAAGGAGAATGAAAATTATCAGCCCGTTACATGTAATCAATGATTTACAAAAAAATTAAAAGCCGCAACTTAAGTCCCTTAAGAGTTATAGTCTGTGGCAAGTAAAATGCTAAGGAGCAAATAAAAACCTTTTTTTCATAACACTAAACCCATGTATTCCACACTCTGCACACTTATATAAAATCGAAAAAACATGAAACATATTTCCACACAAGAGATTATCTTGTTATAATGACGTTTATAAAATGAAAACTATTTAAAGGAAAAAATATTGCCAAAAAAATCATTTTTGTCGGCTGATTGATCTTAATTGATAACCTTAATATGTCTTTCACTTTTAACTTTATTAATAAAAATAACTTAAAGATAAAAATAATAAAAATAAGAAGTTTATGAACTGAAATAAGTTACAGTTTTAGTAAAAACTTTTATGTTTTTTTTTTTGAAATTAATACAAAAATCCTAGTTAATAAAGTTAAAACGTATTTATATAAAAAGCACCATAAAATGTGTATTTTAATACAATAAAATCTTGCCGCCTTAATTTTTAACAATTTTTTATGAGAATTTATTTGCTTTAATTTTTTCTTTATATTTATTACAAACTATAGTTAGTAATTAAATTTTATAAAAAATATTAACACAAGATCTAAAAGAAAATAAATTAAAAATTAAAAAGCAAATAAAGTTGTAACAACTTTTTGTACAAAAAAAAAATAAAGTAACATTATTATTTTCGAATAAAGTAGTAAAAGGAAAACAAAAGTTAAGATATACAGATCACATTTTCCTAAAAAGGGGCGTGGTCCCACCAACTTTTCTCCTGGTACGTATTCCTAATTATTCCAATACCATATGTACCAAATATCATCGACGTAGGTCAAAAAATGCCCAAAATATGGCGATTTAAATTTTTGGGCTACATGGGCGGTGCCACGCCTCTTTGTCCAATCAAAACTTCATATAGACTATTATTCCTTCCAGAGTCACAGTAACATGCTGTGAAAATTTCAGGAAGATCGGTCCAAGGGGGTACCACGCCCCTTTGTCCCATCCCGCCCATATTTGCAGCAGCACTTAAAAAATGCACACCAAACCGACGTACCAAATTTTGTTCAAATACCGTTATCAGGAGCAGAAATAATAGATTTTTAATTTGTGGTTTGTATGAGAGGTACCACGCCCCTTTGTCTAATCCCGCCCATATTTGCAGCAGCACTTAAAAAATGTACACCAAACCGACGTACCAAATTTTGTTCAAATACCGTTATCAGGAGCAGAAATAATAGATTTTTAATTTGTGGTTTGTATGAGAGGTACCACGCCCCTTTGTTCAATCCCGCCCATATTTGCAGCAGCACTTAAAAAATGCATACCAAACCGACTTACCAAATTTTGTTCAAATACCGTTATCAGGAGCAGAAATAATAGATTTTTAATATGTGGTTTGTATGGGAGGTACCACGCCCCTTTGTCCAATTGGACCGAATTGTAAATCTAAACCACCCGGGGAAATCGGTCCAGCCGTTTAGGAGGAGTTCAGTTACAACGCACGTACAGTAGAATTATATATATAAAGATAAATATTTTATATGTATATTAATTGTAATTTTTTAAATTACTACGAACTGTTTATTATTAATATTTGTTAATATTTGTACAGGCTAAAGTTCGTTAATGTTTATAATCAGAGAAATATTAGGTAGACATTGTTAACATATTTCGAGCAACAGAGGAACAATTTAATATTTAGATTTTCAACAGCACTGGCTGAATAGAAACAAACGTTGTTTTTCGGTAAAAGCCAGTATTCATGTGCAAATGCTTTCACATAAATGCTTGAACGTAGCTAGCATCCATTAGTAGAAATAAGTCGCGTATTCTATTTGTATTTGTAATTGTCAGCTTCGTCCGCGTAAAATTTGTGTAAAACCTGATAGTATAGATGGCGCCATTTATTTACCAAATAAATACTGATTTAAAAGAAAATTTTCTAAAGATTTTCATTGTATAGGGGTTATTCGTTTCGTACCTCCTAACGTTTCAAGATTTCGCAGAAAAAAGTATTACATTTTAGGAGTAACCCAAATTAAATTTTAGGACTATCACGTTTTGAGTTCTCGGATATGTGAATATTTATAATTACTTTCTATGGGGTTTATCATTTTCCCTCGTCCTATTACCCCAACATTAAGCATTAAGTTGTATTTTTTTCTACACTCAAAGAAAATAGACATGTACTTAATTTTAGTAAAAATAATTTCCTTCAAAAGAGTTTTAACTATTTCTATATTTAATTATAATTTTCTTAATATGTATGTATGTATGAAGATTTTTTTTAATAAAATAAAATTTTACAAAATTTTACATTTATTTGAGCATGTACTCAAGTATTTATGTTTTAAATTTTATTTATTTGTTGTGGGTCAGCAATATCTAAATATATATTTCGTTGGTAGCCATACCAATTCATCAGTAGATGTTTTACCCTTTATGTTTAAAAAATTTACAAAAACTCACAAACATATTTTTGTGAATTACAAAGCATAAAAATAGCCTTTAAAAAATTTTTTCAAACACACACAACAATAAAGGCTATTTTTATGCTTAGTAATTCACAAAAATATGTTTGTGAGTTTTTGTAAATTTTTTAAACATAAAGGGTAAAACATCTACTGATGAATTGGTATAGCTACCAACGAAATATATATTTAGGTATTGCTAACCCGCAACAAATAAATAAAATTTAAAAAATAAAATTTTTTTATAATGAAAAAAAAAATCAAGTGTTCATAATGTCATTGAAAAAAAATACTTTCAGTAAAACTTTTGTTTAATTTGAGTGCTTATTTTCTAAAAGAAAGAATGTTGTTTTTACTAAATTTAAGAACATTTTGTCATAAGATTGAAATTATTTTATTTTAGCTGTAAAAAACTAATTTATGAAATAACTTCGTCCTAAATAGTTCATTCAAATTTGAACACTTAAAAACGGAAAACGGAAAGTTTATATGTTTTTCTCATATTGGAAATTCTTTCAAAATTTTAAGAAAACATTTTTTAAATTATTTTTAGTTCATGACTTACTAGTTTCAAAAAATTATTATTTTAATGTACGAAATTACGAATTTAGTATTAGCTGTTCCTGGCCTGTATCTTGCAGTAATGAAGTGGTCAGAGTGCCTACCTACGAAACTGAAGTTCCTTGGTTCGAGTCCCAAAAGACGTAAGTGTTATAAAAATATTTGCATTACCCCTCCTGTTAAAAACTAAATTTTTATTTCCTAACATCAAGGAAATTTTTACTGAGTTTCTGTAAAAACAACCAAACCACTATACGACAATCAATTTGAACTCAAATTAAGTAAAATTTCTAAAATTTTATGTAATATTCTTTTTTTTTTTTTTTTGAGATTAGCAGTGACCAACAGAAAATTATATGACCTTCATTGTTGTAGTTGGGCAGAATATAAATATCAATAATTTTTTTTTAATATTGGAGGTACCCGTTCCCCAAGTCCTATCAGTCCAAAATTTAGCTTTAAAAATTACCTGCATCGACTTTCAAGGCATTCATTGCTTTAATATAATACCAGAGGTGGCTTTTCTCCCAGTCCTACCGACCCAAATTTTTGCTTATGTTACTTCCAGATAATGCAGCTTTTTATTAATAAAAAAATGGTTAAAATCGGTCTAGCAATTTTGGAAACAAACAAACAAAAAAATCGTTCCTTTTTATAATATTATAAGCCGACAGGAAATATTTTGTAATTGTTATGCCAAAATAATATTAGTTTCGTCATAACAAAACAATAAAAAAAAATTGTGGCCGTCATTAAAGCATCATAACAACCATGAAAGAGTGAGTTGAACACTTTTAATAAACATTAAGGAATATTATGAAATCATTACTCATACACAGAAAGACTCATGCATACAAACATATGGTCTGCTATAAAAGCCACAGTTTATAAAGGCTGCTTATTATTATTGAAGGAAAAGTATAACCTATTTTCCTTTCTAAAAATGATAAAAACGATCACAAACCTCAAACCATCATAACTCGTACAAAAGCTTAATACAAAATTTTGCTAAAAACTTGTATAAATAATACATTTTAAAACAAGAAAAGAAAGGAAAACGTAAAACAAAATGTATTTTTTAAATAAAAACTAATGAAATTAATAACTACTGCAGCAGTATTTTATTAACCAAATTATATTCTAATATTGATTTTTATTTTTATATTGTATCTTTGCAGGTATGTATGTATGTTTATCGACTGTATTTGGTTATAAATTGCAATTAATGTCCATGTACTTCATTTAATTATTTAAAGAAAAAAGTTGTTTAAGGTAATTTGAAGGTAAACTAAATTTCCTTTAATGTCTACTTGTATTAGTGTCTCCTTTTCTATTTTTTTTTTTTTTTTTTTTTTTGTTTTTTCTATAAAATCACAACTCATGTATGTATTTTCGTTTGAGCACATGTAAAGCATCGAACGACCAAATATATTTTTAAACGTTAATTTTTGATTTTGTAAAAACTACCCGCCAAAAGAGGAAGTAATTAATGTGTTTCTGTTTTAAACTTTAATGCTAAATTTATTACATTTATAACTCCGTTTTTTTTTTTGCTTGATGCTGTTAATCTAAAATTTTTAGCCAAAAAATATATATGAATAAATGTCTGCAGCATGAAATCACAAAAAAAAGACACCAACAACAAACATGCATTAGTTTTGCAGTATGTTGCACAACAAATGCTTTAGAAAAACTAGTAACAGCAGCAGCAGCTATGCAACACTCAAATAAGTTTGGCCAACGAAAACAAAAAACTGTAACAAATATAAAAAACCGTAATAAAAATAGCAGGTGCCTTTATGGTTGTAACATTGATAAAGTGGTGTAAATCGTCTAATAAAGGAAATATTGCCAATAGACAAGATGATCATGACGGTGCTGTTATTAATGCTGCTTCTGCTGCTGCAGCAGTTGCTGCTGCAATTGATGATGATTGAAAGGCTTAATAATTAGAAACATAGATTTAGCAGCTAAAAGAGCATTTGAACAAATAGACACAAATAAATAAGGAATTGATTTTTTACCAAGTTCCCCCCTCCCCCACTTTTTTTTAAAACAAATTTTTAACACGCTATTAATTTCGTGCAAACTGAAACAAATACAAATACAAAGTTGTAAAGTATGGATAAAATATTTGAGTTTTTCATTTAATTCACAAAGTCACAATTTTATTAAATTTTTGATTGAATTACTATAAAGGGAAACTTGATTTCTTTTCAAAAAAAAAAAAAATGTTTTAATATATTTCGTACTTTTTGGTTTATTTTTAATGCAAAGAGTGTAGAATATCAAGTTCATTTGAAGTTGAAAAATTGGAAAACACGGTCGAAATAATTATATTGCAAAAAATTTACATTTACTAAAAATTTAAACAAAATATTAAAAGTGGTCACAGTTAAAAGAAAAAATTATAGGTGTGTTGCTGGTGGTATAGAGCATAAAGAGAAAAAAAAGAAAAAAATATTTCGGCCGTAAAAAGTACTGAGATCAAAATAAGGACCAAGTTCTTCAGAAGTACAATTCCACCTCATTTCTAGGCAACCTATAAGCTTGGCAAAATTTTTCCAAGAATTCTTTCCCATATTATAAAGGCAAAAAACTTTTTCCAAGCTTACAGGTTGTCTAGAAATGACGCCGATAATTATATATTTTGCAAACTAGCATTTAAAATTTAAAGTCTTATATGTAAATTTATTTCATGTTAAATTAGTAATCAATTCTCAGTAGAGGAATGTTGTATTTCGAAAATGGAAGACCTAAAATTTAAAGACCAGCGAGACATGGGGATGCGCAATCTGCGAAAATAAGTTCTCCCAAACAACACTGAATTCCTAATTTAAAGCGCAAGCAGAGTATGAAGAACGAAATGTCAAAGTATTTAAAAATGTTTAGTAGTGATCTTCGAATTGGGCATCTTAATTTCATAATAATAAATAAACATACCTGAAGTAGTGTGACAGTTTTTTTTTTCAATTTATTGTTACTGACGCAAAGGGAGGGATTTCTCCCAATTAAATTTGGCTCTAAAGTTTAGAGTTTAAACCTTAAAAATAATATTCGTATTGGGCGAATATTGTTTCATATATCCGTATTCGTATTCGCGAATAATAATAATTGATATTCGTAACATTACTGGTAGCTACTTTAAAATAAATTAAGTTGAGTTAAAATATGTATAAATTTCCAAAAAGAATTAAGTTAAAATATAAATGCGTATAGTTTTATTAATAATGACATTTTATACTTGAAATTTAGCTGAATGATAGATCTTGAAGCAGAGATTAAGAATATGTAATAAAATGAAAAAGCACTTATGTCGTATTAAGCCATTATTATATATTGGAACAGAACTTACAAGTTACATAAAGGTTTATACCAGCCTAAATTGCAATGTTGTAACATCCGAAACAATCAAATAATCAGCCAGCAAGCAAGTCAGTCAGTCATATATATAAATCTCATTCACATTTGGTATGGCAAAATCGCATAACTTTTTAATTTCTTTCCATTCCATCTTTAAATTTTTACACAATAAAGTTATAAGATTAACTAGAATACGCGGTCGATTGTGTCGGCTAGTTTAATATAATTAAATAAAACAGCAAAATAAATCTCAATTAGCGTTAAGTAAAATATTTAATTAAAAAGCTAAGACAAATTAATTACTAGATTTTTATTGTAAACTATTAAATTATTGGATTACAACTTGGCAAATTTAATCTATGATTTATGTGCATATGTTTTCCATTTTATTTCCACAATAAAGCAATTACAAAACAATTGTGTTAAGATGTAACTATACCATAGTGTTAAGAAAATACATTACAACAATTTAGATAGCAAATTCCTCTATAGCCTCAATACATATTTCCTTGTTTCTGTTGCTTAAATAAGAAACAATTAATTACATGACCGCTGGTATTGGGCTACAATATCTCTCCTCTCGCTTTCACTCGTTGATTTTGTATGCTGTCGGTCTTAAGTGATAAATAAACTAACAAGGAATTGAAAAATTCATGTAAACCATTGTTTAAATACTATCAATTTGTTTGTCATTGTTGCATTTCTCAAAAGCTGTAATATTATTATCTATTGCTGCAGTTATTCAAATTTAGACACAAGCTTACTCACACACACATACACACACTCTCACATGTACTTTTAATGCCGGCATTTCATGCTAATTTAAAAATTTAAATCACCTTTAAGCATTAAAACTGTATTTTACTGACTGTAAACTTTTTAAACTAATTTGAAATTATATTTAATATTAAAACTTGGACTATTGTAGAGATGAAAATTTGTCAGTTGTAATAACATGATAAATTTATTTTGGTTTTCTTAACATAAATATCTTTTAATCGTATGTTTATACAACATTGCGATATTTGTATGTAATTGTATGATTTTATTTAGTCAGAAGTGGTTTTCAATATTTTTATTGTTAAGTTTATAAATTTATAAATATTGAAGTATGAAATATAAAATGGTCGGATTGCCGGAATTCATACACTAAACAATTTGTTCGCAAAGCAATTTGTTAAAAAAAAACAAAACAAATATAGTCAAAGAAATTTTAATTCGCCTGGCTTCAGTTCTTTTTCTCTATATTTATTTTTTTTTTTTTTATAAATTAAATTTTTGTATTTATTAGAGAGAAAAATCTAGAAGCTCGTAATAATTGAACAGACAAAGAAAAATTAGACTGCGCGGAGGGTTGAACTGACATCATGATGTTTCGAGACTAACCACAGTCTCATCATCAGAGTTGTCCACTACGGCAGCTGCAATCACACTAGTTAAAGATCCTCTATCATTAATTGAATCTGCCGAGTTACATGTAAGTTTACACAGTACAGGTTTATCGTTTTTTTATAAGTTGGAACATTAATATGCTTTTCAAAGTCTATTTGGTTCAAGTTGAGCTTTATTCTAGTGTTTCTTATTTCATTCCTAGGTGGCAGCCTTTGGATACCAATACTCTAAGGGTTTTGGAATGTGCTACGTTATATATACAGCTGTTTTTATTTTATTGTATAAGCAACTGTGATGTACAAGAAATTCTTAGCTACGTGCCTTTAGTTTTATAATTAAGTTGTGAATTTTTTATTCGAACTGAGTGATGTTTAATCAAAGAAATTTTTAATTTGTCGGGCTGAAGTTCGTTTTCTCTAAATTTATTTTTTTATAAATTAAATTATTATTTTAAATAGAAAGAAAAATTTAAGAGCTCGTAATACTTGGACAGACAAAGGAAAATTAGATTGCGCGGAGGGTTGAACTGACATTATGATTTTTCGAGACTAACCACAGTCTCATCATCATAGTTGTCTTCCCCTTAGACCTCACTGCCACTACGGCAGCTGAAATCATACCAATACTGTAGGGGTTGTGGAATGTGCTATGTTATATTTTATTTTATAAACAACTGTGATGTACAAACACATTGTTAGCTCGTTTTTCCGTTAAATCGCAGGAATTCGATTTACAAATAATTTTATTTTCAACAAATGATTGCGTGTAACGAAATTATTTTAAATAAAATTTCTTAAATCACACAATTAAATGTTATTTATTATATAAGAAATAATTAGGCATAATTATATTTTTCACAATTAACGCAATAACCACAAAATTTGAGGGTAGAAAACAAAAGACTTAAGACCCGTACATCATGCAGTAAGTGATTGATGTATGATCCAAAAACAATTTTTCGTGAAGTGTTTTTTTTTTAATTCATTTAATAAAGAGTATGCCCTAAAATATTACAAAATATGTAGATACATATGTTAAAAAGATGACTAGTTATAAAATTAATTCCTTGGTGGTCGGTCCCAGCGTGAGATTTTTAAATTTGAATAATTTAAAAAAAATATACTGAAATTTAATGGAAATATTTCGTAGGTTTTGTATAATTTAAATACACAATGTTACAATTGGTCTACAGACAAAAGATGGGATAAAATTAAGGCTTTAACATATTTTTCTGTTATCATTCTGTGTTTTAAATTTTTGTAGTCAAAAACAGTGAATTCAATTTACTGAACTCTCAGCTACTGGAATTATCAATGCCAGGGGTACACCGAAAAATTTTGTTCCAGCATAAAGTCTCCCTTTATTTATATTTCATATATTTTGCGTGATTTTGTATCATAGAAAACACAGGAAACACTACAAAAATTTCTTCGCAACGCATTCAAAGTTTCAACCTTTATTAAAGTTAATTTTGTAGTAAAATGTTTTTTTATAAAATATATTTAATAAACTGATCCAAGAAATTTAAAAGAACAAAATTAAATGACTAATAAAAAAAATTGTTGTTCGTGTTAATTTGTAAGTGATTTAACCTGAGCTACCTAAAAAATTCCAATGACATTATGAATCTCTAAAATTATTCGCTTCAAAACGAGTTATGTGTGAAACTAAATTTAAATTTAATTAGCAAATGTTTAAATCAATAATTAACAGATCACTGTTGACCACTTGACAGTCGTAGTAAAAGTTGATTTAACTAATTTAAGACTAAGATTAGTAGTTATTATAAGAAATTGGTGAAAATTGGTTGTAAAAATATCCCACTACATACAAATGATGGTAAAGGTAGTGTACTATCATTAGGGATGTCAATCGGGACTAGATTTATGAATCCAGAGATTCGGGATTTCAAAAATTCCAATCCCGGGATTCACGGATTTTTTCGGTTTTTCAACTTCTGTAAAAATTCTTGTTGTACCACTTGTAAACATTTATCTGATTCAGAGTACAAATCACTGTATGCTACTGTGAATAGTTCCATTGTTTTTGACCACTTAATTCCATTTTTACACAAAATTTTATTAAAATTCTTAAAAAATTTTTTTTGTTGGAGCCAAAAATCACCGAACACGCAAAACTCTTTTAACTTGTATGCCTCTCGCACTAACAAACTTAACATGCTAAACAGCTGCAACTTTGAAGAAGTGTGATCGAGGCAAGTGTACCAACACAAGAAAAATAAAAGAAAATCGCTAATCGAATCTACCATGGCGAATTCACTTAACAGGTGGTGTTATTATTTATTATGGATTTTACCCATAATTTTTCAAAAATCTTAAATTCATGGGCTGATTTACAAAATTCGATGGAATAAGTGGGCGACTTAAATGTTGTTTATTAAATAAATCCATAATTTTTGCGTCGATATTAAAAAGGTAAAAAAAGCACTCCGGTCTTTTTGGCACAATTATTGTATTACTCAATCCAGACCTGGAACGCTGATAAATCTTAGATACAAACGCTAATAAAAAATAAATGAAAAAAAATACAGAAAATGTCGGAAAATGTCTCCCAACAATATCAGCCGTGATGTTTAATACACCCAGAAAAAGGATTGGTTGGAAATCGGTTGTTTCAATAGAATATCAGTTGCATAGACTATTTATCGATTACCCCTACCAATATTCTATGGATCCAACTAACAGACCATGATCATTACAGTAATAACACAATTGTTACCAACATACGGTTGTGAAAATTCTTAAATTGGTTAAGTCAACCGAATGTATTTTTTTCCTGCTACTAAATGCCAAAATGGTGAGCTCAACTGAATAATTGGTAATTAATATAGTTTGGTTAATACTCCTAACCGATTGCATTAAAATAAGTATTTACTCAATATTTGTCGATTTTAAAATACTCATGTGACTGAGTTGTCTAAGGCGATGTGTTTCAAATATGTTCTATGTTCAATACCAATAATGTGCAAAAATAAATTTTAAATTCAAATGAATGAGTAAAACAGATTAATTCACTTTAAGTAATAAAAATATCAATTCAATTGGTTTCCAGCTTCCATAAAAATGAGCGTAAATAATCCGTTTAAGATTCCATGTTGGTAACTAATTTTATCTGTTGTCGCAACTGAAAATTCAGTAGTACTACACCGAAATTCTAGTTGTAGCAACCGAATTCTATGATAGTTGGTACAACTGCCACAATTCGGTTGGCAACAAATTCAGTTGCCAAAATTAATCTGTTTTCACTGTGTACCAAAGTACTAAGCATATCGTAATTTATTCTTAGTTTTTGATAATACAAAAATTTTGAAGTGAAAAATTGTGAAGGCTTCAACCAGGTCTCCAAATTAACATTACTTTTGCTAAAAGGATGCTGAAAACTAGAATTCATTTGAAAGTCACTGCCCCGCCCCAAAAACTTATGGTGAATAAGCAACTAAGGGGAACAGTTGAAAATGCGTTAAATATCTTTGAATGGGTTAAAATATTATGCGTAGCAGCATGCTGCCTGGCTCAAAATTACAACTATCGTTTTCAAACATCCAACTATTTGGCTCAGTATCATTTTTGAAAGTATAAATTGTTTAAAATTTAACATTTGCAACAGCAACAAAAATAATATAAAAATTAATGACCTTAATGTGCATGTCTATCACCTTAAATTTAATTTATCTTTTTTATGTTTATAAATTTTTATTTTTTTTTTCGAAGGATTATAGAGGGTTTCAAAACATTATTTAATCGCATATTTTTTTAACTGGTTAAACATATTAATAACAATCTAATTAGTGGCTAAATCAAAATAACAAGCGTTAATGTTTTGTACACAAAAATTAATTTTTGTTATAACAAAAAGTGTTTTTTTTTTATTACTTTAAAGAAATCTACACAGTTTCGTGTAGCTGTCAACTTGTCAGATAAAGATGACTCCTTTTTTTCTTGTTTTTTTTTTATCTTGCTATTAAATGAAGACGAAAGTTAAGACTGGACTTTGTGAAGAGTTTTTTTAAGTAGTTAACCTTTTTTTTATGAGTACTTAAATTGTTAAAATTTAATTGAAATGTTAAATATGTTAAATTGCATGTAAGTATGTTTGTATGTATGGAGTAATAGTAATTTTAATAGCATCTCTAGTAATGCAACATTTTTTTTTGGAAATATTGTTGTTGGATTCGATTTTTTTTTCTTTTCAGAAAAAAATTACAATGGGAAAGTCATTAAACAAGAAACAAATTTGAGTTACTGAATAACTTTAAAAAGTATCTAATTCTCTGGTTTTCATGATTAACTGCCGATATCTTACAAGTATTTTAGGGTTTTTTAATTTAACAGTCAAGGAAATATAACGAAAGATTTTGTATAAAACATTTCCGCCAAAATTCCCATAAAACTGAGATTTCAGTTCGCTTCAATAAAACAAAACAATAGATTTGGCCTGATAGAATTATGTCCACATAGAAATAAACAAAAAGATGTAAACATGATTGTCAATAAGTTTTTCAGATTTTAAATCCGCTGTCTCAAAAAAAAACAAGCAAATGACTTAAGCTGTTATGGCTTGTGAGCACACAAATACTCGCCATCATTCATTTTATTTTGTTCATCACACCCGTTTTTCATTGTATTCAAATAAATTTTAACTATTCTAAAACGTTATAAAATCGGTATATCGTTACCTTAATATAAAAAGGTCCTAACTCATAATTTTTTCAAATCGTGGTTTTTGGCTTACGGGTTTTCCTATTGAAATTTGATAAATAAGCGATTAAAAAAATAAAAATGGTTTAGAGCTTTTCTATATTAAGGTAACGATATTTTCAATGCTATTTTATTTCCTACAACTTTGAGATCTTACAATATAAATCACTAAACTAAAATCAGCTAAAAAATTTACTATAAAAAAATATTTAAATTTTTTATTTCTTTTTGCTTCCGTAGTACAATTTCCCGTTTGTTTTATCACAAAAAAATGGCATGAACTATTTTTTAAAGGCATAAAAAAACGCCATGGGAAAATTTATAAAAATAGAGTTAAAACATTAAAAACTTTTCAACTAAAATTTTATAAACGAAGGATCCTTATAAAAAAAATCAACAACAAGCACAACATGAGAGAAATATTTTATATTTACGACTTTTTATCATTTTGATGTGGGTAATTGATATGTAAACTTCAATGTTATTATTAGCCGTCAAATCAGAGAGAAATTAATTACGATCGCTAGTTCTGCTAGAATTGAAAAATATCTTTAACCGCCGAAAGAATTTAAATTTGTTCAAAAGCAAAAAAACACTTGTCCAAAATCAAATTTTCTACCACAGAGATGGTGTTTTTTGTATTTCTGCATATGTCTTATATTCATTGTATCATGCAATCAGATCATGCACATTCGCATCAAATGAAAATTATCACATTTCCCGCCAACGGATATTGACAAAATATTTGGCCGAATGCTTAAAAAAAGTACTACAAATCATTTACAAAATCCAAAAATATTTCCACTGTTCAGTAATAAGATATTAAGCTACCGTGTTTAATTATAAGACCAAAAATATACACAACAAAATGTCTTACATAACATTGAGTTTACAACAATTGTTTTGTATTTTTATAGCAAAAAACAAATATGTGTGTTAATAGTTTAGTGGAGCAGAAACCTAAACCTATTTGTACTTGTAGATAATAACAAAAAAAATCCACTTAAAAAATATATAAATGACTTGTTGTCACCGTGCTGGAAAAGTAAAACAAACAAAAAATAAAAAAAACGAAACATTAATAAATAATAATCAATTGTTTAAAAAGAGACGATGCCAAAAAGTCAATATTAAAAAATATCTATTTTTTTTGCTAGTAATAATCGAATTGTAGTTACAGTGGCGGTTAAAAGTGTCCGTATTGAGTTGAAACTTAAAAGTTCATGGTTTTAAATTGGTTCTTTGTTGCTTTTTTTTTGCATTATGGCTTAAACGGCTGATGCTCGACCAGTGCTAGTGGCCGAGTGTCCAGCCTCTATGTGCTGTTGCTAAAGAACAGAAGCTTCTTCCTGAGATTATATACTCATCAAACAATCACTTAAGCCAGGTTTTTTTTCACCTGATGTGATTTTTAAGGTAATACTTGTGGGGTGACTCCGTGTTAGTAGTGACCGTATAAATTCACACGTTGTTAAGAGCACCATAAGTTGAGGCTATGAGGCAGGTACTGACGTGAGTTAATATGTAACACATCTCTTCAAGTAGAAACATTTGATAAGAGCGAAAAAATCCGTAAATTTTACTAATCATTTTTCAAACGGCAAAAAGACTGTCTCAAACAATCAATTTGTAGAGGAAATAGTATATAAAGGGTGGTTTTAATAGAGGTGTAAAACTTTAACTTGGCAACACTTTTTTAGCTGGCGTCCATTTTGTCAGCTGTCAAGTGGCTTATGTTTAGTTTGGTTTGGACCGAAACAAGATTGCCTTTGATCCCGATTTTCATTAGCGAATTTTGTTTAGAGGTGAAGCTCACTTTTATTGATTGGATACGTCACTAAACAAAACGCCCGTATTAGAAGTGATGATAATCCTCAAGTCTATGTTGAGACACCGTTACATCCAGAAAAACTGATAGTTTTTTGTGCTTTATGCTGTTGGAATCATTAGTCCGCATTTCACGTTTCGGACCCGTGAATTGGCCTCCAAATATTGGAAAAAGTCTTCGAAAATTGAACCTCCACATTAGACTAATTCCGAGCCAGCCGTATTGGTTATATGCCAGAACTCATATTAAAATTATAAATCCAGAAGATTATCTTTCGAATAAAGTAAATTTCATGTCATTTTCAAAAAGATTCATCTTTATTTTGTTCCATTTCAAAGTTCCATACCTCTAATAAAAACACCCTATACTTTCCAGAAAATTCGTCAGCTGTCTTAAGCCACACTTAACACTTCGAAGAGACCTCTTTTATTTACAATTTTTAAAGGTCCTCAAACAGTTTTTCGACGATTTCCAAACATACCCTCAATTTTACTTAACAAATTATTTAATTTATTCTTCTAATTAAACGACTAAAAAATGTTGCACTACAAAATTTTAATTTAATGCTTGAGTCCAAGCTAAGTTAACTAATATGCATTTATTTTTCTCCTTCTCTGTGAAATCAGATTCAAAATGAAGTGGAAACAAATTTTAGCACGTAATAAAATTGAATTTTTAACTACAAAAAAAAAAAAATACAAAAACACAAAAACAAAATTTGTCGCAATAGTGTGGCACGTGACTTGTCTTGAAGACAAATTTGTACTTGAATCAGAAATAAAGTGGTAAATCAACAAGTGCAATTGTTGCTTAATTATTAGGATGGTATTGATTTTTTTTTTTTTTTTGTTTGTTAATGATGACACAAAAGTGTTTGGAATTTAAAATAGAAACTGTTGTGATGACATAAAATCAGGGAAGTTAATCACTCGTAAGGGACCTTGACTTAAGTCTTAAGAAATGAAATTAACGGAATTTAAAAAATTAAAAAAAACTATATTAAATTAGATGAGTCAACAGTTTTGGGTAAAGCAAAGAAATCATTGATAACCTGAGGTCAAATTAGTGCTGTTTCTAGACGGGGAAGAGCTGACTAGCAAAGGATTAAAAGCTCATGATCTGCCTTTACAACGACATTCTTTTAATTTTGCTATGAAGTAATGAGATTAAGTATGGTAATAATCAAAATTTATTGCATCTTAGTACACGTTGATTGTATGCTCTACTATGGCCCCAAAGGTGGAGTTAATGGCTCCCTTTTTACCAGCAACACAACTGCAATTGTTACTGCAGATATATGAAATATATATTTTTAAACAACACGTGACTAAAAATTAATTTTAAAAGTGAATTTTCTTCCGATCACTTAAAAATTTTTGTTATTTTAATTAAATTTCTTTATTTTTTTAAGATCACATAGCAGTAACTTCATTTTTGTCTCTAAAAAAAATATTTGACGTCTAAATTATCTGCAGCTTTTAAAACTTTTACCGTCTACTTCCTCTTTAATGTTTGATACAATATTTGATACAAAAATATTTCTCTTATCTAATTTTATCTACAAATTTTGATCGGCTTTATTTGATACTTTTATTACACAAACACACAAAAGGAAAAATTGTATTTGAATTTTGAACAGATAGATAATATTTAAAGGGAAAGTATTTTGTTTTTGTTTATGGGAGCAATCAAATCGAATTCATTTAATTGGTTTCATTTCACAACTGGGATTTGGGGAAGAAAAAAAAAATAAATAAAAGTGAATGTATTATGAGGTGGTATTAAAAGCATCAGTAAATGTTGTTTTTGTAAGCAAAACATTGAAATAGTTAAAAAAATGTATATTGTTGTTTTTGTCATAATATTTAAAAAATGCTTTGAATTGTGTTGTTTTTTTTTTTTTTTTTGTTTTGTTTGTTTTTTTTTGTCATACTATTCAACATGATATACAATTAAATTCACTACTCGGCAATTGTTCACTGGAAAAAAGAATTTTTCACCAAAAAAAATATTTTCGTTCGTCATAATATTTAATTTGCTTAAGATGTTGCTCGTATTTTATTTAAAAATAATAAAATTTAATGTCAGTGAATGTAAGTACGTACGTAATAGATCAACATGAGCCAGCATAGTGGTATCTGCTTAAAAAAATTACAAATGTAACAAGTTTTAAACAGTATGTATGTATGCCTTATATGTTTATTATGAACTAAATTTTACTCGTGACTTTGTTCACGTTACATTTATATGAAGGCTGAAACTACAAACAAAAATTACCAGCTTTATCTCATTTCAACCCCCAGAAAGTACACTGTATGTTTGTGTAAGTATTTTTATAAGTATTTTTTATTTTATTTTGGGTCACATGCTATTCGTCTATGAAATATGGTTTTCGAGTTATAGTGCAACAAACTATAAAATAAGAATAAAGGTACAATTTAAGTCCCCAAACCCACTTATTTTTAATTTAGGCAATGAACTGAATGTATAAAAAAAATTTGAATAAGAAAATTATTACCGACTTTCCCCATTTTAAACCTTAAATTCTACACTTTATTTCAATCTGGGTAATACGCATCCGCCTACAAAATTGCATTCAAATCCATTAAAAATTTTCTCAATAGCAAAAGTACCAAAATTAAAAAAGTACTATAAGTAAAAATATACCAAAAGTACTAGATTTTTTATTACAGCCTCTAGAAACTACAATAATTTATAACTAGTTCAAAATAAAAAAGTACCAAAACCAGCTGAGTGAACAGCCATTTTCGTTAATTGTGTTAGCCGACGATTCTCCTGACCAACGAAAAAGGGCGATGTGGTGCACATTAGCTTGGAACACTGCTAACCGCTGCAGAACAGTTTTTAGTGATCAGTGCTATCACCTACTTAAACAGTTAAAAAAATTAAGAAAATGCCACACTAAAGCAGATTAGATTAGATTTTGTTTTACCTTGACCTACAGAGTAGTTCGTGGAGGTAAAATAAATATAAGATGATAATTTGTTTTACAGTGTTCTTTTTTTTGGGGGGTAAAATAAAGAAACCGTGGTACTTTTCGTAAACGAAGGCACGGGTAAAAACTAGTTCAATATAAATAATTTCATAATTTTTGTTTGGCTCTCTCTCCCATGGAAATTGACAAATTGATCTTTGAAAAATAAAGCACTTAAATTAAGATAACCAAATTTAGTAATACATACAAACAAAAGCACTTATAAATGTAGTATGCACTCGTATGTGTAGTTCTGTATGAATTGTAGGAGACTATTGAAAATACATAAATAATGGATTGTTTGAAAGTTGTGCAAACATTTTATTTTTTTTTTTTTTTTGCTAAATTAAGATAAATTGTCTATTTTCCAAGTTTTATTTGTGTATTTCTTTACATGTTTGTTGCACCATTGATCTAAATTTTATTATAAAACGAACAACAATGGGTGCAGTTAACAGAGATATTTCTTTATTTCTATTTTTGTTTTTTCTTCTTAACTGCGGGGATAATTATGAGAAAACTATTTTTGTGCAGGCGTAAAGAAAAAATCATTCTAAATAGAGAATTATGAATTATTATTGCGTGTCTGGATTTTAATTTGTAGCTGCTGTTGTTTTATATTTCAGTTTCGCTGTGTTGTTTAGGCGATAATTTATGTACGTCTAAATGACACACATTCATTTATTCTTTATTGGCCAGACAGCGACAACGGCAATCATAATCGCATAATTGACATTTAACTAAAAATAATTTGACATCACAGAAATGTTCATTTAGTTATAATTGTTTGAAAAACATTATTAAACTGTTAAGAAAATCTGTTTTTTTAAGCAAATAATATTGCGGAGCAAAAGTTGGATTAAGAATAAATACTTTTACACGTTTACAAGTAAGACAGAGTAATAGAAAAAAATTTGTAAGATATTTTATGTATATTTTATGTATGTCATAACTTGTCACTTGAGAAAGGCTGCACTGATGCGTTTGAAAAATTTTTAGTACGTTTTAAATTTCTAAGAGATGGTTTTTATAAAAAATATATTAGAAAATCTTACGGCAGAAAATTTACCTTTTCATAGAAAAAATTTTAGTAATACAATTCTGGAGAATTGCAATAATTAAAGTCCTTAAATTTGGTGTAGGGTACTTTCGAAATAATACAAATAGTAAAGCAAAGAAACACTATCGTGGCACGAGGAAGGGGAAGGGTACCTTACAAACTAAAAAAAAATTTATTAGTTATCAAAAATCTAGTGAGCCGCTGTAGCAAGACTTATCAAATTTAGAGTGTATTACTTTGAAGAGAATGTGTGCAGTCAAGTAGAAACTTTGTTTTAATTTATAACATTTCAAAATAAAAAAACTGATGTATATTTTCATCATTAAACAGATTCCTTGTAAAGGCCCGGCAATCAGCTGGTTTTTTAATAAAACTCGAAATTTTTTAATAGTAAAGTATGATTTTGCCAAAAAGCCCAATATAAAATTAAAATTAATCGTATTTTTCTTATTGCTGCATTTCTTCGATTATCTTACTGTTAGTGTGTTTAATCGAACAGACCGTTAGACATGAATGCTTCACTGTATCTTGTGCAACTTTCAAAAACTAGTGTGATAATTAAACTGGTTTTAGTTACAATTAAAGAAAGAAATAAAATAAATAGTCACAGATAAGTTTTTTTAAGATTTACACTATGGATTTTACGAATAAACTGATATGTGACTGTATAATTAAGTATTTACATATATCGCTCATTTACTAATAAAACGTCATAACTCAAAAAAATTCAATTCGAGATAATCGTAGTTGAAGTTTTTTTATACTCTTAAAACGTGGAAGGTACAAAATACATAAAGATGAAACGTATACACAATATACAGCAAGAAATGGCGAACAATTCTGTATGATTAACTCCAAAATTTGAAATTTTGAGTTATGACCTTGTATTTTTTTTTATTATTATTCTAAGTTGATAACACTTGCTGGCTTTAGACATGACATTCAAGTTAAACAATTGTAAAATTAACAAAGAATTAGCAAAAACTACTTAGTTGTCTCCCTTAAAAAGCAATCAACTATTTGCAGTAGAGAAAATATTAAAGCACGTGTAGGTTATTTCATCACCCAAAGCCTTGCGGGCAAAAAATAACTATTTTAATTGTACTCTATTAAAACATTCCTTTCAACAATAAATGAATGATATTTTATTTTACAAAAATTTATTAAGCATTTTTTCCCCTCCCCGAGAATGCGGAATATTTATTAACCCTTAAGAAAACTATTTAACATTCTATAAAAAATGTTTGTTGCATAAAGGTGGGTGTAGCCTGTTCTCTCTGCTTTATGTTTGTTATTCGTTTTTAAGTGCTTGTAGTGAGTTAATTTTTTCTATTCTATTTCTGTTTCTATCTATAAATTGCTGTTATACCTGGTGACATAAGTTGACATTATCAAGTTATTTTTTAATTTACGGATATTTTTTATCAATCAGACAATTTTAACACAACGAGTGCCAAGTTGCGAATATAAAAATGTATATATTTATGTATATATAAATGTGTGCATGTACGTATGTATGTACGTATGTATAAAACAATTCTGTTAGAGATTTTCTCTATTACTTGTGTACAAATGTATCACATTGTTATGGTACATGTGGAGTTTACTGCTTTTGTTGTTGGTATTTAATTATGTATGAAAACCACGTTCTTTATCTAAGTCTTTTGTTTCGTATCACTGTTTTCTGTTTGTGTTAAAGAGTATGTTGTTTTATATGAAGTGTTTTAATGTTAATCTCATAATATGATTGAGTTTTTATGTATTGAATTAAAATGTCAATGAACTTTTGTTTATTTTATAACTGCTTGACTCATAAAATAAAAGGTATAAAGATAATATTTTTAAAACAATAAAGTTTATTTGCCAGAAACAAAGTTTCGAAAGCAAAATTACACAGAGAAAACTACAGTATGATTTTAATTACGAAAACTTTAGGTTAAATTAAATTCGTTGTTACAGTTCAACCTACAACGAAAAATGAATATGTAATTAAATTTTCAATTACTCGAAATTTTTCAAAATTATTGGATACAAATATTTTATCATCACATTATTAATTGATTCAATAACTGAATTAATTGAAACTTGTTATGAATTTTAATGAAGTATATTAATTGAAAATTTTTTGAAAATAATTTTTTCAGTTTTAAAAACGTAAACTATTGATATAAAAATCAATTGGTGTTCGTTTGTTTTGCTTAAGCTCGAGAATGGCTGGATCGACTTTTCTAATTTTAATCTTGAAATATTTGTAGATGTTCAGGGAAGGTTTAAAAAATAAGTACTCGACTAAAAACGGGTATTGAATTATCAAATACATAAAGTTCCTAGCTGTGAAACATTTGATGCCTTTTGTATTTTTAGAAATTAAAATTGTCCTTTTGTTGTCAAAAGTTTATAGGTATTTGTCTGTTTCATAGCTGTATTATTAGGTCCGATCTCTTTGGACTGTTTTGTAGGCATACAAAGCAAATCTATTTCAGACAATGTAGATTTACTTATAAGGTAGTATTAATTTCATCAAAAATAGGTGAGTGCAATAATATTATAATTCTTAATTGATGCTGTCAAAGTATTATGGGGTAGCGAAACACACCGGGTAAAGCTAGTAACCGACAAATATTTTATAGAAACATTTAAGCCTACAAAATTAATATTATTTTCTTTTATATTAGTTATTTTATAAAATCCTTCAAATATGCAAGTAATAATGATTTATTGAAATATATGATTGTCTGCTTGGAAAATCCTTCGCTTAACAGTTTTCTAAAATCAGAAGCTTCAATTACTTTGTAAAATCTAAAGTAAAAAAATATCGCGAAAATTAAAAATAAAATGGTTTCTAAGCTAAAAGAGTTTTGCACAATTTGAATTATTGGTTTTATAAATTTGTGTTGTTGCTGCTATTTTATTAAAGTAAAATTTTTTCACTCTTTGAAACAAGAATGAAAAGTATTTTCTATATGAATTTCAGTACTTTGAACTGCTTTTTAATTTGTGTTGATTTTTCGCAACGTAATGATCAGAGAGTATTTAGAAATTGTTAATATTTCAAGCAACAAAGGAACTTTATTAATATTCAACATCGCTTAGATTTCAACATACACGGCTGAATAGAACAAACGTTGTTTTCGGTAGAATCCACTAAATTTCGTCAATATTTATGTGTATAGTGATTTCGCTCTGTTGAACGTGATTAAATGTTTTCGATTATTATTGAAATATCAAAATATTTGAAAAAAAATTTTCCTTACTGACATTTATTGTTGCTTTTGCAAAGGGTTCCTTCTTTTGGAAGCCTACAAATTATTGTGTGCGAACTATGTAATTTTTTTCAAAATACTTCTACAGTTTCAAAGTATTAAAAATTAAAAATTTTCCGCCACGTTGTAAAGGCTTGAAACATATAACTTGTAACGAGTCCTTAATATATGAAGTTACTAATCATATTTTATCTTTATATTTTGGATAAATTACTCCATTCGAAATTCTTAAATTCATTTCGCATTTACAGAACTTTAAAAATTTCTAAAGAATTTTTTTACCTGCGGTTCCAACCACTTTTTAAAAATCAATATAATATTTAAAGATCACAGTTTTGAAATAGCTTTCATTAATTATAACTTTTATTGAAGGTCAGTCAGACTGCAGTACTTCAGTTCATTAAAATTCTGCGACTATAAAGCAAAGTCACCAAAAAAAAATAAATCCTAATTTTATTGACAATAAACACAAATCATGATAATGATTAACTTGAACTAAAATCAACATTAATTTTATATGTAGTTTTTGTTTATCACAAACCACAACAACAACAAGAAAAAAACTCAATTCATCATGTCCCTTGACAAATCGTGATGAACAATAACTTGTTTCAGATAAAAGCATACAAAAAATAAAACACTAAATAGTCGTATGAGCGGTATAAATATATTGGCCGTGTCACTATAAAACATCTGATATTTTCCGCCTGCTAAAATGCCACAAAATAATGTTGTACGCGTGTTAACAACTAATTTTTTAAGATCTTTGTTTTTCTTCTTCTTCTTTAACCTAAAGCTGATGAACAAGACGTTTGAAATTTATTATGAAAATAAGACAAGTTGTGAAGAAAAAAGCAAAATAACATAATAAAAAGCAATTAATTTTATGGTGATAATAATGGTCAGCCATCAACATCATTAAATTAATAAATTATGGTACCTTAAAGCATAATTAAGTTCACATTTTTTGATTGTTTAACAATTTAACACCTAAACGAATTGAATGGAGGAAAAAACAAAACCCGTTTCAAATGCCCAAGCTTTGGCAACAGATTAAATTAAATAGTAAAAATCTTAAGGTTAAATGGTTAAACTGACATAATTTTATTGTCGAAGTAGCAAAAAAAAAAGCGTAGAGACATAAACTTTGGGACACACACATATATACACACCTACCAGTGCTGAAAAAAATGTGTGTGTTGCTGTCTTAATGTTTGTTATTTGTAAGAAATGAAAATTTTAAGTATTTAATTTTATATATTTTTAGTGCCAAAAAGTGTACAAAATATTCACTGCAAAACAACCAAATAAATATTCTACAGAAAAACCGCTTTCATTTGATAATATTTCGTTCGAGTACAAACAAACATTCTATAACATTTTGTTAACACATTTAAACTTTAATATTCAACAAAAGAATTGTTAAATATGCAAATGCTATTTGCTTAAAATAACAGAGAGAAGATCTAATAAAATCGTATGCATGGTAAAGCTTTAGCTAAATATATAAAACCTATTCATAATTTCCATATAATGATCTCAGGGAAAAATCATTTGGATATCGAATTAAATTTAGGCGAGTTTACTATTATTTTTATTTAAATAATTAATTGAATTAACTAAATTATTACATTATATAAATTTTACTCAGCAAAATGCATTTGCCATCAATAAAGCTCTTTGGACAGCAAATGCAGGAAATTTCTTAATTTCCAAATTCACAATCTACTTAAAGTCCATTTGCAAAACCAACCTGACTAGTGTAGCGTGTTTCAGCAAACGCGCTTTGAAATAAACAAAAAAAACACGAAACAAAAACACCTTAAGTTGTCGTTTATCATCTTATTTATTGCATCCTAAAGAAATCCCTGAATGGCAAGTTGTTTGTTTTGTTTGACTTGGGTGCATCAGACGAGCACATTTGTACAACTAAATAAACGGGCAAATCATGACGAAACAAATGTGCAAAATAAGCAAAAGATAACATAAAGAAAAATACATAAAATGAGATAGACAAACACACACACACACACACCCATACATAAAAAACAAAAACTTTAAATATTACATGAAGTTTCTTTTTTATAGTTTTTTTTTGTGTGGCAAAGACCTTGACTCAAGTTCATTTAACAAATAAATAAGACAATATTTTCTGGCACATACAGGCAGTTTGTACAATCATATGGCATTTCAAATAGTACAAGTTTACTACTCTCTAATCGAAAAGTAATTTGTGCAATATTAGCTGCTTATAAATGTGTTGCATAAATAGAAAAAAAATATAAAGTTAATTTTTATGGTTACACTATTGTGCAATAATGATAAGAAGAAGGTTTTCTAAGTCAGCAAAAAATAAACTGCAATTTTAAATCTAAATTAATTTTAGGTAATTTTATACCCACATGCATACATAATGCAGATTATACAAAAAAAAAACTTATTCGAGATATTTTTAATGTGTCTGAGTTGTAAATGACTTTCAATTGGACGCATGATCATGTTAGACGTGGATTCATGCATCGAATTTAAGGCTGTTAGTTTTCACCTTATAGCTAATCTTTTTTTGGGATTTAATTAAGTATTTTAGGATTAGATAATCCGTACTTAAATCAATCTTTATATACCTGATTCAAGAATATTCGTACTTGTTATAATTTCGACACCCGTTTGGAAAGATTAAATCACTTTTGGGGTGAATTTTTTTGTTGTACAATTAATTTGTATGCAATTTCCTTAACTATTTTAGAAAATTTATGATAACTCTAATTAAATTACATTAATACTGTGCATCATATGATCAAACTTTATCTACTGACTAATGAAAGTTTGCAGGAATAGGCATACTTTTACTCCGCATTTGACATTAGTTTAATTGTGTTTTATTTTCTAAAAAAAATGGCACATTTGGTGTTCGTTTCTTAAAAATGTTTTGCTCTCTAAAAGGTTGGTGTGTTTTATTCTAAAGAACGCACCCTCACTAAAGGTGGAAGGCATTGCTCTTTATGCCTCGTGTCAATCGACAGTTTTGAAAGTGCCCTGTGAAATAGATGGCAAAGCAAACAATGCGTTCTACTTTTTCATAAATTGTGTTTTGTTCTACAGAATCAGCAAGTTGCATTATTAATGGGTTTGAAAGTCATTGTATACATGTACCTTTTAACATGGTGCCATTTTCTTTGTAGAAAAGAAAACACCACAAGTTTCATTTGCTAGAGCAATGCGTTTAAGAACAAATTTATGTTTGCCGCACAGTGATTAATATACAAACATAAAAAAAATGTAAAGGATTGATGAAAAATCTATTTGCTAAGTGTAACTACTTTTCAAGGACTCAAAAAAATTAAAAGCAAAAACTCTTTACTGAATTTATTTTACTTATAGCATTGGTATCAATTCAAAAGATTAAAATTTTAATAAATTATTCAATATTTACTGCTAGGAAAAATCATGATAATACTGTCCTTTCAATTCATAATAGTTGATTATGAAGGACGCTAGGCCAAGTTGGGTACTACGAGCACGCAGTGCACTGCGGGGACTTTTATCAAATAAATGGTAATAAATTGGGACCATCTAAATTCCCGATTAGATTTGGATTAAACTTCAAATGCAAATTTTTATTATTTTTTTGAGAAAAGGAAAAAAGATTTAAAGAAGAGTTTAATTTTTAAGTTTTCGTTATTATTGCCTTTAAAATGCAGCATTTTTCTAGGGAATGAGAATAAAAGTGTTGGTACTTTTTCTTTTGAGATATTCTTTTAATGGATTTGGATAAATTTAATAAACGGACAGCACATTAAGTTACAGGGGTAAGAAAGGGATAAATTGGTAGTTTTTGCTACTTTTTATTTTTTGTACTAATATTTAATTAATTAACATACTTTCTTAAGGCTGATATGAGATAAATTTGTACTTTTTTAGATATGGTACTTTTTTAATTTTTTTGTTGATTTTTTTTTTGTACTTTTTCACTTGAGAAATTCTCTTATTGGATTTGGATGAATTAAAATATAATGTATAATGATTAAATATAAAGTATAAAGCTAAGGGATAAAAACGGGAAATATATGGTACTTTTGGTATTTCTTTTTTACTTTTACTAGATTTTTACCTTATAGGGGAGCAAATGTGTACTCTTTGTTTTTACTAAAAATTAACTAAAATTTGGTAATTTTGGTACCTTATTGTTTTTTCGATAAATTTTTTATATAGACAGCGTATGCCTCTCAGTAACATAAAGTGTGAACGCATTCACGTGTAAAAGCTAATATGAATTCAATAAAAGTCAAAGTTCTGTACCACTAAAGCCTAAAAATAGGTTTACTGATATTTTTAAAATTTGATAACAATCATTAATTATTGAAAAAGCAAAATCATTAATTAACTTTTCATGCCCAGACAAAGACAAAATTTCAATAAATTAAAAAAAAAACAATTGTTAAATCACTTTACCTTTTTGCTGATAAACAGTGTGTAAACAACACTTTGGCTGCCACAAAACAAAAATAAACAAAAAATATATAAAACTGCTAAGATTAACACCAACAACAACAAAAAATTGATGATGAACTTGTGCCAATAATCTACCAAAAATAGTAGTAAAAGACACTACCAAATCGAGTCAAAAGTAGCAACAACAACAACAACTTCTAGTCACCTACAGTCATTATCTCAGTAAACTACTTTGAATAATGTTGAACAAATATATTTGGCTGTCTATTTTTATATTTTATTCTTTTTTTATTTAAATGCAACAACAACTTAAGATAGAAAAAAACCTTAAATGCAAAAAACTATCAAACAGACAAACAAGCAACGAGAGCCATTAACAAACAAGTCAGACGAAGGTGAAGAAGCTCCCCGTAAATTTTATTGCCAGCAACCAAACTGCAAAGATGAATAACATTGTCTTCAACGTTTGTTTTTGTAAAGAAACACTATTTAATTTCAATGTTTTTATTTTTGCCAATTTTTGTTTACAACTAAATATATAAAAATATATACAAACATACATTTATATTTTTTTTTTTTTGGTTGCAACAGGTCATTTATATTTTAAGTTTATTTTTCTGCTGCCGCTTGCTTCTTTTTCGAATATAATTTTTTATTCATTTTATATTTCAGAGGCTTGTCTGTTCACTATTTGACTTTTTAATAAATTTGTTTTGTCTTACTGTTAAACCAGGCATATTTATTTTATTTATTTTCTTTATAAGTTTTGTTGTTGCTGTTCTTTTTGTTGTTGTTGTTGAAGTGCAACTAGTTTTGGCAGTTTGTTGTATTTAATTTTGAAATTTTTCATTTTTCTAGTTTTTATAGGCAACATTTTACCCAACTGACCTTATTGTAAATGTCATGCATTGGAATTTAATTTTATTTACTTCATTCATCGTGCATCTTTATTGCCAATACATATTTTATTATTATCAGAGATTTTCTTTAAATGCATTTGAGAATATGAAAACCTTTAAATGCGAAAAATATTAGAGTTCTACTAAAGATTTTTTAAATTTGAAATCGTATCTACTGAAAAAGGATCCTGGTTTATTCGGATGCCGAAGACTTGAAAATGTCAGGAGCAAATTTAATATCCAATTTCTACTAATCAGCTTAAAGCTCTGCAGACACATTTTAATAACTATTAAATTGGGAGACATCTTCAAATTCTCTCAATTACTTGCATTTAATAAAATACAAACACAGAGAGGGTAATCACTCTTGGCTGAAAATTCTCTTGCATCTGTTGCAGATCTTGCAGGTCTGGCTTAGTTACATATTTTGTTATTGCATTGCTGCAAACTAATGAAAATAAGCTAGACTTGCAAGATCTGCAATGATTACAATACTAAGAGTGATTTCCCCTACTCATTCAGTTCTCGAAATGATGAACAACAAGTGGATACAGTAAACATTGCTTGTTTCCATATTTCAACACAAAAAATTGCTCTTAAACTTAATGCCGGTTACAATTATCATAAAATGCAATTTCTAGCAAAATTTATAGGGTTTAGGAGCGAGGAGCTAGATGAAAATCCTTCATATTAAGCAATTGGCGGCATTAAATAAGTCACCACGAAAAAAATTCCCCAAAAGGAAAATGAAACAAATCCTCAAATCAAAGAAACAAGTACTCAAAAAACGTTAAATGTTATTTAATTAATTTTTTTTTGTACTTATTTATTTATTTATGTTGTATTTAACTTTTATTTAAAATGGAATTTTTTCAAAGAGTGATTAAAGTTTTTATTTAATTACGATGAAAATACATTAGTACTACGTAAAATAAAAAATTTCCCTCAAATTTCGCTAAAGAACAGCTGACTAGAACAAATAAAGAAAATTCCAAAAAATATATTTAAATTTTAGCTAAAAATAAGAATAATAAAGAACTGCTGAAATATTTTAAAATAATAAAAGCACCTTACAAAATGATTAAACGGATAATAGCGACAAAACAGGACAAAATTTTATGTAATTTGCCAGCATCCACAAATATTGATTGGTTTTATTTTATAAAAGAAGAACAAGCTGTATAAAACATATGGAAATTCGAAAATCTTAATTATTATTTAAATACACAAGGTTGTTCATTTAATCGTTAATTAAGTACTTTTTTAAATATGCAGTAAAAAACAGAATTTGGTATTTAATTACAATTTAAAAATAATTATAACTAAATATCAAGTCAAAACTTGGCCCTAAGTCACATTATCATAATTTTTCTATTTTTAACTGTTTCGAAGTTATTCCAAATTTATTGCCGGAAAAATAGTTCAAGGGAAATTAATAAAAAAAATTCTTACTTTTTTTCATAAAAACACATAAAATAATGTAATGGGTTCTTGAGGACAGATTTCTAAGAAAAAAAAATAAACCATAAATTATAAACTTCGATGTACAAACGTTGATCGAAATTAAAATTAAGTGAAGAACCTCAATTGATAACAATTCCCATACAAAAATAAAATAGAAAAAACACTATTTAAATTTAAAGCTAGTTTCAATTAATTCCTTAATTGATTCAATTAATCATTTGAGCAAATTAAATTATTCTAACAATTTTTGAAAGCTTTAAATGTACTCTATAAAATCTTTCATTGGCCGAATCAAATATGTACCTGTTCGGAAATACATCACTGCACCGCATCTGACGCATTGTACGTTCTGAAAATCAACGGCTGGTAACACTGTCTATGCTGTTGTATATCAGCTGAGCAAACTAATCATACATGCGCATCAGAGGCGGCGCAGTGATGCATTTCTCAACAGGCCACACTTAATTGGAAATACATTATCAAATCAATCAATCCAGTACTCAAAAAAAAAGAAAACAGCAATTGATTTTTCATTTTAAAAACAATCACACTTTAACAAATTTCGATTACAGCAGTAATGTTTTTTTTTTAACAAAATCAATGATCATATTATTCCATTTGATTATTCCTATTGTTGAAAAATTTTCTACAAATTAAAAATTTAGTAATTAAGTTCTCAATATTTGTCGTAGGTTAAACTTTAATCAAAATTTAAGTAATTTAATCAGCAGTTTTCGTAATTAAATTCTTATTTAAAATAAAATCAACATTTTCCATCGATTTTTATAACTTAAAGCGTATTTTATTTCCAGTAGACTCAATAAGCGATAACGATCAATATTAGATATATTCGTAATATCTGACTAACTTCGAAACATTGAAAAAAATAAAATCTATTATAATGTGACAGTGGCGGATTTTCAAGAAAAAAAAATTAAACAAATCTACAGTGTCTATATCTAAGCGGGCAACCTGATTGTAACAAAATTTCATAAGTCATTTAAGGAGTATAAGTTGAAAATTTTGATTTTATATCTTTAAAGATGCCCCGAGACCTCAAAGAGAGTAATCTCGGGGTTATGAAAAATTCATTCGCCGATCTATCAATTATCCGCTTACGTTTTAGAAGATAATCGACCAAAAACATCAACATGTTATCTTTTTTTTTTTTTTGTTACAATCGGACCGCCCGCTTAGAGACTGAAGGTCTATTTCATTGTTTTTTTTTTTTAAATTTTAATAAGTGTCGACCTGTTACACTTATTAAAAAATCCTTACGTGATAGAAAAAGTCTGAAAATGAATTGGCAAAATGTTTTTTTCTTTCAGAGCTGTGTAATTTTCATTATTTCATTATTTCAAACTGATGCTTTGTTAGGCAACAACTTTCAAAAATTCTTTGATAACTACAAAAGGATAAGTGTAATAAGGATATAAAGAAGTCAAAAAAATAACTTTTCCTTTTAAAAAAGATTATTTAAAAGGTTATTATTTGGTCATCTATTAGCCAGTAACGATAACTGTCCTTTTTCATGTTATAAATTATTTTTATTACCCTTTTAAGTTTTAATAAAAAACACTTTTCTGATATTTACATTCACATATTCAACAACACATTTATCATTATGAAATTGTTACGATACAATTAAAAATATATTCAATTATTTACTCGTTACTTTATTATTTCGAATCAAAATGTTTTCTATCGGCAATAAAAACCTGTCAAGTGTTGCAAATTTCGTAATTTCGTCTTGTCCTGAAGAGACAAACGAAATTGATTTTTCGATTCTTAATTTGTTTTTAATGTTAAATAATAATAGTTTATAACTTGAAAGGAAAAAATACTCATTGATAAGTTTAGGCCCAAAAAATATACATATCGCACACTGAATTATAAATCGGCACAACTCAAAAATTTTCAAAATCGGGTTATTTTCATAAACCAGTTCGCAGATAAAATATGTAATGCTCGTGAAAATTTATTTTCTATTTCCCACCTTCGTTAACGGGAAAAATACCTGTGTTCCTGTTTTCATTTTCCTTGGATTACTTCTACAGCATCAACGCTATTTTGTGTCTCTGAAACATTTTCGATTTTTTAGTGTTATCATTTTATGATTTACTGTGCGATATGTACATTCCTGTTTTATTTGTGTAAGGTGCGGCATTTTATATGAAAATAATATATTTTAACTTTTTCTATTCTTATTTAAACGTTTTTTTCTTGTAAGTTAAAAAGAAATACACAGAAAAAAGTATAAACAAGAATCAATGAAGAAAAATAAGGATTCAATTAATATATGAAAATGATACTATTGACTCACTAATATTAATTGAAAATAAACTTTTCTAATTAAAAAACAAATAAATTAAACAATTTAAGTTTTCAACTGTCTGGCCCACGATGTCGAACGAATTTTTCTTTCGCACAAATTACATTTAACACAACAAAATTCTTAAATTATTAGAATTAAGAAAATAACTAACATTTTTGACAATATTGTTTTAAAATCAATTAATTTAATTGTTGATTCAATTAAAATCTTAATTGAATATTGTTTTTCTTTTTCTGAGCAAACAATTAATTGGAAATACTGATAAAATAGTTTATTACGTACGAGTATCTATAATGGATTGATTTAAAATTTTGCCCTTTTACTAAAACAACGTCATAAATGTTAAAAATCCTAAATTTTGAGTTTATAACTTTTAATATTTCTTCTTTCAGCGATAAAGTGCTATGTTCACTTATGCTCACTATGTAATCATTTACTTCTAATGCTTACAATACTTAAATAAGTTGTGTTCATCCGTTACTAAAACTTTCAAAGCATTTTTTTAAACTTTAAATGTCATTAATAAATATAATATGCTGAAAGGCATTTTTTGTTAATTGTAACCCTGAACAAAAATGTGTTACATAAATTTTGAAATATTAAAGATCTAAATGTGCGCTCACCGATTTGCTTAATAGAATCAAATTTCCCTTTCCGTTGCAAATCATAGTGGCGACTGCAAACAAATAATTTTCAAAGTTCATAAACAATCATAAATCAAAGTTATTTAAGAAACTTTTTTAAATCACACAGAAGCATATAAAACTCATAATTGTAGTAATTTTCTTTAAAATAAAAAAATCTCAATTGAGCACATACAAAACAGATATTAAAATTACTTTTAATTAGCGGTAAGTTGATTTTGGCACAATTTCAGTTAGCAAAACAAAAGACTTAAGCAACAAGCAAGTTGCTTACAATTTCTTTCACTTAATTTTTGCTTAACATTTTTTCCACAGTCTTTATTACGAAAAGTATAAGAAAAAAAAACACTAATTATTTCTAAAGAATTCTAGAACTTCCTTTTACTTTTAATTATCGCTGAGAAAAACAAAACCAAAGACAATTGAGTCAGTGTTTTAAATTACTTGCCCTTCCCTTCAGATGCCGTATGCACGTGAAGGGAAGTATTTAAATGAACAAAAACAAAACAACAAATTTATATAAATAATAAAATTAAAAATTATTAAATGTCTTGTTTTAGTGTCTGCATGCAGTTCAAAATTCATTTGAATTTCCATAAAGTTCTAGTGTTGTGTTCAATATTTGTACGAGAATATTTCGCTAACGTTGTTGTAGAATTTTTATGCACTTTATGTTAAGTTTTGCACTTGTCACGCTCTAATTTCTGTTCCCATGACTTGTTGTGCTGCTATCGTTGTGTTGTTGTGTATTTTTGCAATAAAAACGGCAACACATGCAAAGTCTTAAATAAAATTTAAATGCTAAATTTGTTTGCTTCCAACTAACAACAAACTCATAGTTTTTTGCCATTCATTTTTATTTGTGCTGTTTCTTCCGTTTAAAATTCCAATTCGCGCTGGTGTTATTTTAATAAAAGAATAGAATTGTGTTGTTTTCCTATTCTGGGTATATTTTTTTAGCTTTAATTCCCCAGAGTTGTCGACTATTTATTGATGCCAATTCAACTTGATTTTTTCTGGAACTGGTCTTTAGATTGATTTTCAATAGAAGGTTTTTTAAGAAACTGAAATCGTCTTCAACTGAAACATTAATTAACTAATCCATGAGCTTTTCACGGCACTTAAGGAAATATCTACTTTACTTTAGATATACGAGTATTTAATAAGTATTTATCAACATATCACTACTGCTTAACATCAATAAAACATAAAAAAAACTTAACTCACTTTCGCACTAAAACAACAGGACGACAGCAACAACAAAAGCAAATTCCTATTTGGTCACAAATCAATTCAATTAAAAATTGATTATGTTGAGACAAACGTCATAAATTAAAACAGCAACTTGTAACAAAATTATAATATCTATAACATTTTATCATTAAAATCATAAATGTCATGGTAACAAGATCGTAAAATAATAATACAGAATAATAGAAAAAAAATTGATTAAAGCCAGTCTAAAACAATGGAAATACTCGCATCGTAATACACGATTAAAGATTTAAATCAAATTGTTGTAAAGTGTTTGCAGCACAACAATAGAGCATTAAAAAAAACAACAACAAAAAACTAGAAGCTTAACAAGTGTCATCAATTCAACATGATCAATTGATCGTAAAGTCATCTGCGCAAAAAAAAATCAAACAACATGCACAACTTCTTTTTTTTTTGTGCTCGTATTCAAAATTGGCTTATACCAATAAACAAGTGGCATCTACATTTTTTGAACTTGCAAGTAGCCAACAGAGAAGCAAGTAACCTTTTGTAATTTTCTGAAGAATTTTTAATTTCCAGCAAACGTACAATTTTAAAAATGTTAATAATTAATTAGTAACACAAATTTAAGCTGAAGTTTTAAAACTTTAAATAGCCTTAAGTTTTGAAGTAATCTTAGTAATAAATAAATATTAAAATAATTTTGTAATTCTTTTGATTTTTCATTTATTTATTTTTTTTAAATTTATTTTTACAGCTGCACAATCACAAAGCAAACGATCTTCACGTATAACCAGTTCACGCACCAGCTTTGGTACAAATGTCAAGTCATCATCTTCTTCATCGGCCTCTTCAGCGGTGAATAGTGTCAATTTCGATTGCCCCGAAGAGTTTGGCTACTATCCGCATCCTACCGATTGTACTCAATATTATGTATGCGTTTTCGGTGGTGCCTTATTAGAAAGCTGTACAGGTGGTTTGATGTACTCGCATGAGTTGCAAACTTGTGATTGGCCTAGAAATGTGGGCTGTGAGGTTGTTGACAGTAATGAACGCCGTCCACAGCAGCAGCAGCAGCAACAACAACAACAACAAACTAATGCTAATCAACATGTGCCAAGTAGAGTACGTTTCGGTTCGGCATTTACCTCTCCACAGGAAGTACGTTCCCAGCAACCTCAACAGATTTTGAAACCAACTATACCACCTCAATATCACAGACAACCACCGCAAGTTATACAGGCTCAGGTTCAAACAATACCGCAACCACCAGAGCTAAAGGTTTCACCAAATCCAATTATTACTTCGAGAGGTCAACCAAAACATTTGTTAGATGCTCAGGAAGAAATTGCAAAGGTAAAACGAGCACTTGAACATTTGATAATGATTGACATATTTTTCTCATTAGGTCATTCAAACGATCAAATTGCTTAATGAAGTCTTACAAAAACAAAAATTTTTCTTCTCATGCCACACAGTTGAATTTTACAAATTTTTATTCTTTATGAAGACATTTTGAAAGTGTTTTGAAGGTATTCTCCGGTAGCTACCAGTGTTTAAGAATTTAAAAACGGAACTACTTTTGAACTTTATTCAGTATAACACTGATTCTAATCAACGGTATATTCCTAAATACTTAAAGAATCGTTAAAAAAAATAGAATGCGTTTTCAATTACGAAAACAGCCGTCAACCAACGACGAATAATTTAAAAAAAATTTAATTTTGTGTTTCATTACATGATTAATTGATTTAATTACAGAATTAATTCAAACTAGTTTTCCAATTTTGATTAAATTTATTAATTGAAAGTTTTTTCTCTGTGTAACAACATACTTCCACATTTTTTTTGGAACAATTTTATTAAAAAAAAATAGGGTTAGAAAAAAATATTTTGATTACAAAATCCTTTATATAATAGAAGATATGACTGGGACCGTTTTCCAAAAAATTCTACTTAGAAAGAATATACCAATAAAACTTAATCGATTCTGACTTAAAATTGCTTTGAAATTATCCCCAAGAAAATTTCAAATCAACATGATTTTTCTTTAGTTTTTGATAAAAATCGAATATTTAAGATCATTTGTAAAAGTGTTAAAGTCGTATGAGATAAAATTAAATAGATTTTATTTTTCAATACATTTTCCAGGCAAATTAAGATTTTCAAAAGGACAAACAAAAATTCTCTATTTCAAGTAAAACAACCCGAAGGTCTTTTCTGCTGATCATTCTGTCATTCCAAACATCAAAATTAATTTGTTTTTTCTTTATAATTTTAGCTTTACGCTGACGCTCATGACAGCTTGCCACCCGTCGAAGAAGAAGAAAGTGATCGTCAACAACGTGTGTATCGTGGTCAACCCAGCACCGTTAGTCAAGTGCAAAAAGATCGTGATGGTATTATTCATCAAGCCAGTATCAACGCCATACCCAATAATGATAAATTCAGTTCGTATAATTTTGGTACACAATACCGGTAAGTTAAAACTTAGAATTACCGAAAGCAATTTTTAAGTCATTAGAAAGAAGAAGAAAATAAATATAAAAAGTACAATTTTCACTATTCACTATTTACTCTTCACTTGGCTTTTTACTTATAAAAACAAAAATGCTTTTACGTTAATTATATTTTTCATAATGCTCTTTTTCTATTTTTATTTTCGATAAATATTATTATTGAAAAAATGAAACAAAACAAACAATTCGACCAACATTTTTTAATAATTATTTTTCAAAATTCTTTCTCATCGCTCAAATAATAACTGCAAAAAAAATAAAAATCATAATTTCAAAATATGTAAACAAAATGCATTTGCAACTGCACATTTTTTGGACGTTAAAAAAAATTAATTAACAACGATGACGTTAACTGACAACTGCTACTTTTGATGCTTGAAATGTTTGGCAAAACAAACGAAAAAACAAATAAACAACTGCACATTAGAACTGACATGTTAGTAGACCTTGACTTGCTCAACAATGGACTAGAAAACGATTTTGTTATAGACTCCAATGAAGATCTTGACCTTAATGTTCACAAACGTATTAAACGTGATTTAGGGTTGGCCAATACAACCGACAAAAAAACAAATAAAATTAAAGCTGACAACGAAAATGCAGAAGCAAAAGAGTTACAGCGAGATAATAAAAATCTTACACATGCCACAGAGGCGCAAGATGCTGCAAAAATTGTTAAGTATTCGTCAAAATTCTCCTCAAATGCGGATGAGTCAATGTTGGAAATAGAGACTTTGGTTAAGGAATTGTATGGTCCTGAGGTAAAAGCCGCCACAACGGCTGACTTAATGGAACTCATGGAAACAAAAGTTAATAAAGAATTGAAAGATTTAAAAAATGTTGTTGTACAACAAAACGGTAACAATGAAGATTCAAATCAGAGCCCTAAAACTGAATTTGAAGGTTCAACAACTTTGGAAAATTCGGAAGAAAGAAAATTTATTTTGGAAAATACAGAGATGCACTCAAGTACGGAATTTCATAAAAGACTACCCAGCGAAGATATTTTTCAAGTACAATTAGACACTAGGCTACAAGATTCTGCCGAAACTTCTACTTTTCAAGAAACTGATAAATCTCAGAGTACAGAAACTGATGAAATTACCAAACCCTTTAATGAGGCAGAGACTCAAACAGAAATTTTAACATTTTCTCGCGAACCAGAAGATATGGAATATATGGATACTGGTGATAATGTGGCAGCTGAATCTTCACGTACTATACGACAACTCAGACCTTATACAGGACCCTCCAGATCTCACTGGGTAGGAGGAGGGTCATCAAGAAACAATTATCGATCTATTGATGCCAGTCCCTTCCATCAATCGCAAAGTTCTTTTTCATTTGGCGCCTTTAATCCTTATCTTTCACCACCATCCACTCCAACATATTCTCCACTAAATTCAGTCAACTCTCAGTACAAACCCAATAGTTATCAGCATGGGTTTTCTCCAAACGGAAACTATAAGCAACAGAAACCTAAAGTTCTGTACACCGGATATAATTTATCTTTGCCGCCACCTAAGACCACTCCCAATGAAGATGAGTTTCGTCCTATAGTGGGTAAATATTATAGCCCCAGTACTACTTTGAGACCGGCATATCTTAAAAATACCGACTTGCTACCGTACATCTTGAGATCCCTGCAGGAGCTTAAAGAACAGCGAAAGAAACTGCAAGCCCAGAATTTCAGTTATTTTCATTTGGACAATCAAGCCACCAGCACCTTGACGCCTTTAATCGATTATCATTCTAGTACCCACAAAGTTACACCAAACTCTCATTTTAAACAAATCAGCACCGTTGGTGGTTTTTATAACAATAAAAATTTGCCGCAGCAAAAACATAAAAACTATCAAACTAATAATCCCTACATAAGCAATATTGTACCCTCAACCACGGAAAGCAATTACTTTGAATATAATTTAATAGGAAATCAAAAGATGAAAAATTTCTATAGTACTTTGAAGGCACAAAGTCCTAGTTTTGATTTTGCCACAACAAAGCCCCTGAATTCAAATTTTAATATAGTGGAAGCTCCTAAGTTTGTCTTACAGCAGGCAAATTATTTAGATTTTGGCAATTTTCCAAATAGTCTCAGTTATAAAAATACATCAGCAACAATACCGGAATCATATCAAACTTTTGGTACGCCCATTACTACAACTGTTCATGCAAGACCTTTACCGGAAACTTCCACTACCAGGCCACTCAAACTGCAATTTAGTTTGCCAGATTTTCTCAACAATTTGCAAGCAAAAGATATGGCTCATCTTAATCCAACTGTAATCGATATGTTGAAATATTTTAAGGCCGTTAATAATAAACCAACAGTGGATGAGAATGATGATGTTAAGGGTAATCTTTTGCCCTCAAAGACGAAATCTTCTCAACCTAATTTAAGCATCAATGAAATAAATTTAAAACCTACCATTACTACCAAGCGACCCATTAAGGGCTATGAAAGTTTTCTGAATAGTTTAAATAAATCAGTTACCACAAAACCTTTCTCCACCACCGTAAAACCTTTCTCAGCCACTCTAAATCAACAAGAATATTACGATGAATACGATGAGGAAGACGATGAGGATGAGGAAGAGGAAGAGGAATCAGCCGGCATTGATGCTGATGAAGATGTAAAGCCACCATCGGATATGCCACCATATATGCCAATGACAGAGACTATGGCACCGCCGAGATCACAAATGATGCCCGGAGCTAAGCCCACGGAAAATCCCACAAAATATCATCAAACTTACAACACAGGCTATTTTCAAGCTACAACCACCAAAAGACCACTTTTCTCTCCCAACCTTGAGCACTTCCATCGACCGGAAACTAATAATATCCAAGCCAATCCTAATCAAATACCATCATTTATTAACTTTCCCACTGACTATTTCCAAGAAATCAAACAAAAAATACCCACACGACAACAAAATACACTAATACCGCAGCAAAATGTTAAACCAGAGGCCACACGCTTGACCAGTAGTACCACAACAAAAACGACAAGTGCATCAACTTCGTCTACAACGACTACCACAACTCCGCGATCAATGACTACTACAGCCAATACGCCTAAAATACGTTATACTATACGGCCAAATCGTTTTCGCGGACAAAATCGATGGCAATCGTCATCAAATAACAGCAACAACAATAACAACAACAGCATCAACAATATTAATACTAACAAGAACACCAACAGCAACAACAATATAACAACTATTAAAAGTTTGACATTAGACATAAAGGAAAGACCTTTAGGCATAAGGAAACGTCCTACACCGTTAGCTTCTATTGGAACTGGCAGCAACATGGACTCAAACGGACAAAATCACGCAATAAACGGCAATAGCAACAGGTACAGTGTATTACAAAAAAACAAACAAAAGTCCTAATAATACAAAATGAATGTTGGAAAAAAACAAACGAAACTAATTGTGTTTTTAACTAAAATTCCCTGTATATTTTCATACGTTTTTTTTTTTTTTTTTTTTTTTTTTTTGGGCGGGGAGGAAAGTATTGTGTTTTAACCTCCTGGAAATCCCCAAAAAAACAACAAAATAAAAACTACAACAGAACGACACTTTTTTTTAATGAAAACTACCTGTAAATACCTTTTTGTAAACTGTGTGAATACTTTTACTGCGTGAGTTTAGTTAAAAATCCTTAACCCTAGCAACCTTGTACAGATTTAACTGAACTAAAACTAAAATTAGAAGAAAAGAGAACATTGACTAAAGGGACGGCATTAACTTTATGATTGAAAAGAGAGAGAGAGAGAGTGCATTTTTTTTTATATTAGCATCTCATTATTGTTTTCTAACAAGCACTGCCAGCTAATTTTTTGTAGAATACACCGAGTGTCTTTTGAAATTGAACAGGGGACTAATAGGCTAGCACTGCTAGATATCAGCATTATAAAATTTGTTCCTTTTTAACTCCTACAAGCAGCATAGGGCCCTAAAATATCAGCATTAATATCTTTAAATCAATGTAAAGAGGCTAAAGTAATGGTTTCATTAACTTTACAAAGCGTTTCTTTTTCAGTACATTTACGTTGGAAATTTAAAGTGCTAAATATTTCGTTACGAAACTAAAGCTACGTTCACATTTATTAAATATTTCTCCAAAAAAACGTAACCACTAGTTTTTCTTAAGGATAGTGTCAACTAACTTGGTTTTTATGTTAGAAAATAAAATTAATTTATCTACAAAAATATATTTTTATACAGTTTCTAATAAATTCGAACTCATAATTAAGAAAAATATTACAATTAAAGGAAATAAATAATTAGTTTCTCTCTCGGTCACGTTTTTTTCGACAAATATTTGATGAATGTGAACGTACCTTAAGCAATTAATAAGTTTAAAATAAAAATTTTTTTCTTAGAAATAACTGTTTTCATAGCTTAAAAACGATATGAAAATGCATATGCAATGAATCGTGATAAATTTGTATATAAACGAGTATAAAGCTTAGATCCCACTATCGGCACAATGTACCGATTTTCGTCGGCTCACTGCAATAAAGTCATAATTACTAAACCAAAATTGCTTTATTTCTCAATTAATTCTGGAATAAGTCCTTATTACCAATGCAGTGTGGTGCAAGTATATCCATATATTTCAATTAGTTGACATATAAGGCAAATTTTGCTTATTACTTATAACTTTATTTCATTGAGCCGACGAAAATCGGTACATTGTGCCGATAGTGGGATCTAAGCTTAAAAAATAGTTCGGGAATTTAAATGCAATGAATTTAAGCTTACAGAAAACTAATTGAGGTTTTTTTTCTTTAATGTTCAATACCTTTGCATAGACGACACAATTGTAAAAATTAAATTAAAAATAATTTCGGAAATGTTTTAAAAACTTACCCACATCGAAGAAATTTAAAATTTCACTGGTGTTTATAGATATGAAAAATTAGCTGATTATACTGAAATTAAAAGTGTTTTATCAATTTAATTAATTGTATTAAGTAAGACAGAAGAACTTGCAATAAAGTATATCGAAATATGTTTTGTACGGCAGCTTTTGTACGCTCTAATTTTATCGCTTTCTCTCTAAATCTCTCTTTTTTGTTCTTTTTTTTTTAATTCATTTACTAACATTTTCTAACAAACTCATCCTTCAAGTCTTTTTAAGTTCATTTCAAATTTTTGTCTATCTCTTTCAAAGCTTCTACTAACTTCATTACTTTTTTCATAATAGAAAAAAAAAACATAAAAATAATTTGTACAAAAACTAATCAAACAATTTTTATTATTTTTTTCCATTTTTTCTTTTGTATATATCGAAAAAAAATCTAAAATTGTATCAAATGTAAAAATAATACATAAATATATCATTGTTATAAACCATTTTAAATTAATGCATCATTTGTAATTATAATTATTGGTTTGCAAAAAAACAAAACAAAACTTCATCCGAAATTAAATTTTTGTAAATAATTATTGGGGTATAAAAAAAATATTTAAAAATTAATAAACAATAAAACTAAACAATTATTAAATGACATAACCTCAAAATTACAAGTAGAATTGACACGTCATCTCCATCGTCATCCATACAATCACAATCGGCTACATCGGGTACAATTTTTATACAAACGGCTATACAAACGCCACAACAGCAACATAATCATCATCAAACCCAGCAACAGCCTCAAGTGATTGTTGAAACCATACCTTCAACACAAACACAAATTCGTCTTCAACAACAACAAAAAAATCAATATCAACAACACCAACAAGAATTATCACCACCATTACCAACATTATCCCAACCTCAACCATTTAGTCAGAATCGTAATTATTACAATACATCAGCCTCTTCCTCCTCCTTTAACAATCATAACGTCAATAACAATAATAACAATCAAAATCATAATGTTGTGTCTTATATACCGCAACAACAACAACAGCAAATACCTTTACAACATTCATTACAAAATCAACAACAAACCCAACAACAACAATCATTATTAACACAAAACGAAAATGTTCAGCAATCTGAACAAAGTCCTTACGATACTTATTATTCTGTTTATGACGATGATATTGATTTGTATAGGGATATAGAATATCAGCAACAACAACAGCAGCAGCAACGTCAGCAGCAGCAGCAGCAGCAGCAGCAGCAGCAATATCAGCCGCCTATAAGAACACAACTACAACAGTCAACTTATCGCCCCTTGGAAATATTCAGCACTGCACCACCTCAATCACAGCTTTCAGTGTTACGAGAAACTTATAAGCCCCAAGCTAAGCCCCAAACACAAGAGAGACCCACTTATCATTCAAATCAACAAGCTTTAGTATATAATGCTGACTATGATGATGATTTGATAGCTCAGGTAAGTACTAACTAATTAAATGATCTTCAATCAAATTATGAAAAATAATACCCTGGGAAATTTAGCTCCATTTCTATTCCTTCTATTATTAATTGCAATTTTCATAAGGAAAAAAGGATATATTTAAAAATGCGAGATAAAGGGAGTTATTGTTAATACAGTCTCTTTCCAGTGACGATTAGGAAGAATTGTATAGGCCTTGAAAACCACCTGAGAACTATCTTGTTTAAGGCATACTCCTTAGCATGAAGTTAAGCAAGGGAATACTCGTATAAAAACCTCTATGCGTTGATCCATATGTTAATGCTTCCTAAGGTGTATTAGAGTTATCAAAATTTCAGCCAGACTATGCATAATTTAAATACTCCATAGTATTCCACTCTAACATCAGTAATAGGGAACAAAATCAAACATGGGGCCAAAACACCGCATACGATATCAAATTAACTATCGTATCGAATAACATTACGATACGTGTCGAATAAGCAAATTATGGCATACCATGCGTCAAATTACGATACAATTCATTCGATATCGTCGGCGATAATACCAAAATGAAAAATTTCGATAAAATTTGATCAATATCGTATGCGGTGATTTGGCCCCTAATTTGTGTTCGCTTAAATAGGAAGATTTGGTACCCTACCTTCTGTCGATGTCTTATTTAAAAAACCGAATTGCATTGTTTATTTATCTGTAAATATGTATAAGGGTTCGTGTATGTTTTAAATTTCATTAAAATTAGCTAGATAGTTTCGAGGAGGCTGAAATTGTCCCCTTCCTTCCCTCGTAATCGTATTTTATTTCTTCTGGAACAAAAACATTCTATTTTCAAAATTTTATTATAATCGATTCTGCGGTTAAAGCGCAACAAAAAAAATTACTTTCGCATGTATAATATTATTAAGAAAGCTTTCACCTTTGATCCGTTAAGTTGCCAATAGTAGTATATTAAGTAAAAGTATAGCAAAAATAAATTCGGTTTCCGAAAGATTGTGGTTTCTAATACAGGGTGTCCGCCGGGAAGGTATACTACATTGGTTTGCCGCATTTTGGTAAACATTAGTCTTGACAGTTCATATTTGGCAGTCGTGAAGTAGACATGTGGCAAATTTATTATGGAAAAATATTCGATAACCCAACATGTTTTAATCGTTAAAACATTTTATCAAAATCAATCATCGATTACTGTGACGATGAGAAAGATATTGATTGGCCTCCACGGTCGCCTGATGTGACTGTTCCGGACTTCTTTTTGTGGGGATATCTGAAAAGCAAGGATTATGCAAACAAACCAGAAACACTTGAAACTCAAACAAAATATTAGTGATGAAATTAATTAAATACCGCTTGAAATGTGTGAGAATGTAATGAAAAATGTGCTCAAAAGGGCTCGCATTTGTGAGGCTAACAGGGGCTGACATTTATCTGATATTGTATTCCATACATAGTTGCCGACATTAAATAAAACATTTATCAATATAAGATCCATTCTCTTTCATTTAATCAAAAATTAAACAAAGTAGTATACCTTCCCGGCGGACACCCTATATATATTTGTAAATATTTTTATAATCGTACAAAATGATCACAATTGATTATATTTATTTTTTTTTTAATTTGATGTGTAAACCTTTTGATAAAAACTCTATTTGATTTGCAGATCGAACAAGATAATGCCTACGATCAACCCACCAGAACGCCACTATCAAGGTAAGTTTCATATTTCCACGTTACAACTACAACTAAAGCTAACAAATAAAAACAGAGACACACACACACACAAACATTGATAAACAACAATATATTAATAATATAAACTTTTTTACTCAAATATATTATTTATTAAAAAAAAAAAATAAAAACAAATAAAATTTTATAAATAATAATAAAACATAAAATAACATTAAGCTAACCAAAAATATATTTAAAGAAATATAAGTATGATTAAAATTGAAATCATAATTTAGGGTCATCATGAGTAAATAAAAAGCATGCTTCAACTAAGTTTCAAGTCAAAATTAAAATGAAAATAAAATATATAAATAAACATGTTTAGGTCCAAAAAAATATTTCCAGAATAAATATTTCTGAGTGAAATTATTAGATGTTTTTAAAAATCTAGCACACACACACTTACAAAAACACAAACAAAACCATAACAAATACTCAAGAAAAAAAGCATCAAAATTGTATTTCTATTTTTCTCCCCCTCCTCCAACTTTAAAAACTTTATCCTTCAAATAAATCCCACAAAAAAACCGAAAAACAAAAACACTTTCTGGAATTGAACACTTTACAGGAAAGAACAAGTTGCTATACAAACTTTAGGTAGTAGTGCCTCATCGACTACGCGTTCACTGATTGATGGAAATGATAAACGTAATTATTATAGTACTTTGACCACACCATTGCCGCCCTTGAATATTAACGATCCCGATGAGTATATATATGAGACAGAGTATGTAAATGAACCGGATTATTATTACAATGCTAAAGTACATACACCAGCGCCGTCGACTGTAAAAACATACAAACCTAAAGTTAAAGCAATATTAAACAATAATGATAACTACAATTTAATTGGCATTAATATACAAAATGATCTGAACACAAAGTTAAAGAATAGAATAAATATAAGGCCTGAAATTGTTTTAGCAGCAGATGCACCACTACCACCAGCAACTGCCAGAACGACGAAACCATCAAATACGTTCGCTACATCAACAAATACTTTGTCTACCACGAATACTGTAAGATCTACTACCACCACTACAACTACACCACCCAAACCTTCAAACACAAAATTAAGTAAAACTACCACTAGTCCTTCAACTACCACAACTAAATCAAGGTATATTTGTTTTTTTTCTACTCTTCTCTCTCTCTCTCACTTCTACTATGTATTTTCGACTAGAATGCCGCCATCTTGTCATATTCTTGGTTATTACAATATAATCATCAAAATATTTTTAAAGAAAATATTTGCTTTGAAACTAAAACAAATTAAACATTTATTTTAAAGAAATAATTCGTATTTGGCTTTTTTGTTTTTGATATTTCACTATTTCTTTAAAATGCCTTTTTTAAAATCAGATCAGAAAAAGTTAACAAACATAAAAGAAGGATTCAGTCGTTCTTTCTTCTTAAGTTAATCTATACTCATCTTTGCCTATACGTAGATTTTATTGGCTTGATTCATAGCAAAACTTACATTTACCTACACAGTTACACACACAATCCAAACAATCACAAAAACACTTGTTATACTTACACGATCACAAAAGAGGCATTGTCCTTGTGAACATGAAGAGAAGAAGATAGATTTATTTTTAATTCGACAATTTGTTTCACTTAAAATCATTAGACTTCATAGAAGTTTTGAAAGTATTTGTTATGACTGCATGATTATTATTTTTATAAATTTTTTTTTTGTATTAAATTTGGCTAGTACGCATGCATGTGCATGCACTTAGTGGCATATGTAATTATTTTTCATAAAAAGTACGTCCGAATGTGTCAAATGAAACTATAATGATACGTAAAACAGAAATAAGAAAATATTAAATTATTCTGTCAAAAAAAAAACAGATTACAAAATCGACGCAGCTATCCCATATATACATAAATATCCAATATAAACCATTTCTAATTCATATTTCACTTCCACGATAGAATTTGGTTCGTGTTGGCTAAAGTGATTAGCGCGTTGATTACGGACTAAACTATGACTTAGGACTTGGCTTCGATCTTTGGTCAGGGCAAGTCAATCAACACCATACATATTCCTAATGTGCATTGCTGTAACATGTTATTAATTGTTGTTGAACTGTAAAAGTGATGAAGGCATAGCACTGATCACTAAAAAATTATCCGAGAGCGTTTGATACTATTTCAAGATAATGTACACAACAGGGCCTAGTGTTGCGCCATATTTTTTTTCAGTAATCATTTTAAATTGAGCTTCAATTAATACTTTCATTGAAACAACGTAACTTTTCCAAAAAAAAATTATCATATGGACCGATGAATGCCATTAAAAAGTTATTTTTTCAGCGAACTTGAGTGCTCAAAGCTTGAACACTGTAGCTTTTCCATTAATATTTTCGTTTTTCATATGAACTATCAGTATATGCCACGTTTTAGGAAATTTGACCCACCGATAACTTTATCATTATGGTTTCATAATATCCTTTTTACACTTGCTTATATCTTACAGGAATGCGTGTAATATGTTGAAAATTTCTTACTTCATCTGTCATAAATTGTTTTTCACATGTTTGAGGTACTAAAAAGTAAAAACTAATAAAAATTTAATTTGAAAACTCTGCAATAGTTGATTTAATTGTTGCTCTTGAAGAGCAGAAGCAATTATTATTACAGTTTACAAGGGTAGTGTTGGCTGAAGTGTTTAGCGCGTTGACTACTAAGCAAACAATTACTTGGGGCCTGGGTTCAAACCCTGGCCAGAGCAAGTCAATCAACATCATTAATTTCTCTAATGTACATTAGTGAGACATTGTATTAAAGTGATGAAGGCATAGCACTGGTCACTAAAAAACTGTTCCGACAGCGATTGATAATGTTCCAAGCTAATGTACACAACATCGCCCTCCTTCGTCGGTTAGCAGAAACATCGAGGAAGTAAAACAATTAATAAAATGCCTGCTAATAAAGCTTAACAAAGTTAGTGCGTCTACTTACCACCGGTGACGCCTCAACACTGCCTTAAAAATTAACATAACGCGCAAAGCAGAGTTGTGAAAGAGTTAAGTCTTCTAAATTTTCAACATCAATCAACTCTACCCTATCCCTCTACCTGAGTTCCAGCACAGTACACTGCGTACGTAGAGGTCATCCCCTAGAAAAATGGCAATAAGTTCAATTATTTTTCTGTCATCACTAGCGAAATTACATTTTTGTTGAAAAAAAAAAAAAATTTACAGAATGTTTTGAAGCTATGCTGGAGGATGACGATGATGAAGATAGTTTATTCAAGCAGAGTTTTTATTTTTGTTTTTTTTTTTTTTTTTTTTTTTTTTGCAACAAAAATGTAATTTTTCTAGTGATGACAGAAAAATAATTGAACTTATAGCCATTGTTCTAGTGGTGACACAGAAATAATAGAAAGATGTAGAATGGAAACAAATCTTGATGAAAGATGTGAGCAAGTGTAAAAAGGCTATAACAGAAGACACAAGAACTTAAAAAAATGTCAATCTTAATCGTCAGATTCCATATTGCATGAAAGAAGCCCATCCGCCCCATAGTCAGAATTAAATTAAAACCTGTTTAAAGTCCCATATAAATGTGAATTTTGCATGTTTTGTGTGTTTATCATGAGCATGTTGTAAAAAGTTGTTCTTACCGAATTTAACCAAATATATAAATGCATGCCTTTTCCGGGTTCCATAAACTTTCAGCAGAAGAAAGAAACCTTAATTTTAAGCAATAAGTCAGTGAGAACTCCAACAAATGATTTCAATAATTTAGCAATTTTTATAATTTGTCTTTTAATAAAATCAATAACCAACATTTTTTTTAACAATAAACATATTTTTTTTTCTTTTTTATTATAAAATAAAATATCCATCATGACCACTGTGACCCGTTCCTATTATTTACATGAACTGAACTTTATTGTTTTATTCTTCTTTTGTTTTTTTTTTTCAACTATCTGTACTACTTAATCTTTGTGTGTTTCGCCACCCTTTTCTCTATCTTTCTCTTTGTGCAAAATAACTCAGTAGTTTTTATCATAAAACTTCACTTTCTTACCATAACAATGACCATAAGCATCAATTAGAGTCTTTAGACTATCATTATAATTCTCAGGAAAATGATAATGAACAAATAATATTTAATATCGGCAAATTAAAAAATCATAGCAACAATAATAAAAACCATAATAATAGATATGCACAACACCAACAACAACAGAAATCTCAATTGCAATTGATTAATTCGAAATCATCAACAACATTACAATTACCAACAATAATCACTTCACATGTACAAGAACAACAAGAAAAAAACAAACAACAACAACAACAAGAATTTCTACCTTTAATTAAGGCCAATAAAACTGACAAGTTTTTACTAACTCTATTAACGGAAAATGTGGATTTCTCCAACAGATCCAAAGAAACGCATGCAAATAAAAAACAACCAGAACAACAACAACAACAACCAAAGTCACAAGTACAACTAAAACATATTAGACAAGAACCCACTGCCACACAAATCCAGACGACAACTTCCACTTCAACCACAGCAATCCCAAATTCAATAGATCATTCCCCAACCCCTTATCCAATCACCACATCCAAACCAAAACTTCATAAATATTTAACGCAAACGGTTGTTAATGAAACGAAAACTTCCACGGCAAGAATAACTCCACAAACACCAACACACTCTAGACAGGTGCTAGCCTTCAAAAATACTAGAAATAATCCAAAGGATGCAAATTTACAGAGTCTAGAAGATGTCGAGACTGTGTTTGATGAGAGTCAAAATGTTCAAGTACAAAGTGCTGAGCCTCCAAAAAGTCGCAATTCTGGTACTTACTATAAATCAATATCTAATAATAGAGGTGCTTTTATATCAGCTGATAGTTATGGCGGCAGTGCGCGTGGTAATTTAGTACGTTCGCAAATCGATAATGAGTTTAAATCAAAAAGTTACGACATTTATGGCGGTCTGAAAAGCAACGATTTTACTACAGAGGTTAAAAATGTAAAAGCAAATTCAAAAGATGTTAAATCTCAAATTAAAAACTATGTAATATCAGATGTAGCACCACAAAGTTTCAAGCCACCTGCAACCGTAAGAACTTCAAACAAATTTGAGCCTGCACACGAGTCAGAGGTATTAAACGAAGCTAGTTCATCAACAACTCTGAGATATCCGGGAACGTTCAAAACATCAACTGAAGCTAGACCATTTGAATATAGTCTGCAAACAAAAAGTAATGGATTTACTTTAAGAGCCCAGCATCTGCCTCATATTGAAGAGACTTCAAAGCCATTATATGAAAGAAGACCAGCCATACAGTACTATAGCATACCACCAACATCAACTTCAACTACATCGACAACTGTCAAAACTAATACGCCAGCAAGTACAACCACCAGCACTACTACTACAGAAGCTTCTACCACGAAAGCTACAAGTGCAACTTCTTCTACAAGTTCCACCACTACAACTACTACGGAAATGCCGATATTTAGACCTCATACCGAAATAGTATACGTCGAAACATACTACGATAACGATGATGTACAACCAACTACATATTCGCCTCCTTTAAGGACTTGGCGCAATGGTAGACCAACGATTCAAACAATACCAACAACTTCAACGACTACTTTTAATCAAAAAGCACAAAGTTTTTATGATTATAGTTATAGAATACCAACAGAATCCAGTAAATTACAATCTGTGGCCAAGGAATATATGCCCAGATCAGTTAGCTCTAGCTTAAGTACAACCACTACAACTACTTCCACCACCACGCCAAAAAGTACAACACCCAGTTCCACCACCACCAGCACCACTACCACCAAACCCAGACCAACAGCGTCTTCCACCTCAACTACAACAGAAAGACCCATACAAACATTTACGGCGAGGTCCTCAGTTTTCAAGGATAATCTACAAAAAACTACCACATCGGCGGCCAGTCAACGATTTGTATCGCCCTATAAAAGTTTGGAAAATCTTTTGCAAAAAGAAGAAAGATCATCTTTTTCTTCGGCTCGATCGACAGTGAAACCAAAATATTTTGCACAACACAGTACTCCGCATCCATTTTTACAAACAACTTCGAAAGCCTTGAGAAGCTACTTTATAATAACTTCACCACCGAAAGATTTAAATGAAACTCTTATTGCGACAATGGCCACAAATGCACGAAATTTCAGTATAAGTGATGTTGTTATAGGAAATGCTAGAGCAGGCAACAGCAAGATAAATTTAAGTATCACAACAGCAACGCCATCAAGTAGTACATCGACTACAAGCACAACAGCAGCTCCTCGGACCACAACCACAGAAAATACAACTCCTACAACCATGTCGACAATACTAAATAGCTCTTCGCTAAGAGTGCACTCGTACAATCGTAACGAAGTTTCAGAAAAGCCTAGACCACGAGGAAGGTCGCGCTATACAGCTGCAACAGTTACCAATCTATTGGACAGAGATGAACCTACGACATACTCACCTAAACAACGTTTTAAGCCAGTTCCAGAAGAAACTACTACAACAGCACCAAGTAGACGTAAAAACCAAAGGGCACGTATAGCACCAATACACAATCCAAGATTATCTGTAACAAATACAGTTAAGGATACAGAGAAATATCAAAAAGATAAATATAAACAGGAACATCAAAGCAATTATGAAAATGAAGCTTCAGAGGAACAACCTCCTAGAGCCGAAGCTTTAATATCGGGCACTTTGCTAAATAGCCAGGACAACAGCATTGAGAACACTAAGTCAACAGAGACCAGCGAAAAAGATCAAATTGTCGCCATAACGGATAAACCGTTGAAATACTTTTATTCTAATAAATATAGACAGCAAGCAGGAGAACATACTTTGGCTGAAAGCTTACAAAATGCTGGCTATATAACATCCTCTACGAAACCAGCTAGCTCTAAGCTCCTTACATCATCGGTACTTGAACAGTTGCAATTATTCTTGGCCGGTGTTGATAGCGATGAAAATGAATCATCGTCTCCGCAATTTGTTAATAACTTCTCGGAACCCGAAATAAAAGCAGCAGTGCAAGAAATTAAAAATCTGTATGCTACCAATGGACAGAGACCTACATGGACGACGACAACTACAACGACTCTTAGACCGACTACTACACCCAAACCCCCTACCACTGCTATTACAGCAACAAGCACGGCAACAAAAGCCACTAATTTAAATTCTATACACTCTACAAGCACACATTCTACTACACCCAGCAAAACAGCAACAAGCAAAAGCACTACCAAACCAATTGCCTCACAAAAATATCAATTTAGTAGCAATGCACTGACAACCACAACCACTACGCCTAAATACTTTCCCAAATTTCCATCCTCAACCTATAGTTATTTAACTTCCTCATCTTCCTCCTCAACTACAACAACAACATCTACTACTACTACTACTACTACAACAACAACACCGCCACCACAACCACCTCCTGCTTCTGCCTACTCCAGTCAAACAAATAAACACACACCAGCAGCGGGAGCAGCATCATCATCGTTCGCGGGTAATTTAACACCAGCTCGTGTCTCAAGAGTTAATAGTGCACTTAAATCATCAATAGCGGCAGCTGCAACTGCCTTCCCCTCCTCTTCCTCCTCGCTCAACGGCAACAATAATTCTGGGCCTAATACCTCCTCAACGGCAGCGGGAAGATCAAATAATAAATTCTCTTTGGCTACAACGGTTAAATGTTCTGATACTACGTCAAACGCTAAATGCAATGAAATCCCCACGAGGTATTAATATTCAAATAAACAAAAAAAAAAAATTAAACAAAAAACTCCTTTTGTTTTACCATTAAAAAAAAAAAGTATAACTTTCACTGGCTTAAAACAATAAAACTGAATCTTAGGGGATTTAAAGATCACTTAGGATATAAGTTGGAATGGTTTGATTTCAATTGGAAAGCAATAGTATATGACTGCTGCTCAGTCGATTTGTTTTATTATCTCTTCAGAAGATAAATTTCTATTTCAATATAGAATTGAATCTGTTTGCCACGAATATTTCGGCAAGTTTTTTTTATGCAGAATTTATGCCAAAATTCAGAAATAGTTTTTATGCAAAATAAAGTTCAAAGTTCTAAGTCCATATATTTAAATTTTACAGGGGAGAAGACCGCCCTTACAAAACAACTACAAAAAACAAGATTAATGTAATTTTTTTTCTTTGTTTTCAATGTATTTTTAATTATTGTACATTACTGCATTAAAATCTCAACTTCTAAAAAAAGTGGACTTAAAGCGTTTGCATGTTAAGCCACCGATATGGTCTTTATTTTATATAAGAAAATATTTATTGTCAAAAACCTCCACTATACAATTATTTATAGAGGTAAAACAATACATCATTGTGGCAAGAAAAGTGGGCAGTGCCACGCCCACACGTATGAATGCAATATATCAACTACTTCTATCTAATCGCCGATTTTTGTGATACTTTGCACACATATTAAGTCATTATAATTAGAAAAGTAGGCGGCACCACGGCCATGTCCTATATAATAATTTTTTTTAAACTGATTGTCGTGAAAATGTACACATAAATCTAATTAGTTCTCGTTAAAATAGATAATTACGATCGGAAAACTGGTCAGTGACACATCGAAATGATATATTCTTTTTCTTCTATATCTTCATAAAAGTTTAAAAGAAACTTTTCACACAAGTTATGATTAGAAAAATAGGCAGTGCCACATCTATGATAGAAATTTATATTCAGCATTCTGTCATAAAATGTGTACGACTGACTAAATGCCCAATACTTGATATGATCACTCTTTTCATAATATATTTTCTAAGCGAACTTGACTTTTTATGCAAAACTATGTCGGCATTTCTATGTATTTATTTTTCAGTGTGAAAATGAATTTCAAAACAAATTATGGAGGAAATTTCCAAGAATACATACTTTCAATTTATCACAAAATGTTTTCCAATTTGGCTGGTTTGATGTAAAAATGCAATAAAAAAGTGATAAAGACCTACGACTCCAAAAACAAAAATTATTTCAAAAACACTTCAGTTTGGTTTGTTTTGTTAAAATCAATTAACCTACGCAGAATTCACCATGACATAAAATTGTTCATAAAGAATGTTCGCTGTAACCATGCGTCATCTATGATCATATCGTTCAATTCGATCAAGATCAACCTAGATGGTCTTACCAATATATTGTCCGTTCTAATGCATTTTAATGATTATGTTGGACTAAAACTCAGCCTCGTAGCGAAAGGCCACATAATAGCAAATGTTTACCTTAACGATCAGCGATTTAATTAAGTCAAGCATGTACCTGTTGCAATATCAGTAACTGAATTACACTGAAATATCTTCATAGTCGTCCTGGTTCTTTGAAAATCATTTGGTATAAATAAGTGACCACTGTGCTGGTTTAGTTTCATACTCCAAGTTATTCACAACCGAGTATTGCTACTTTTAATAAAAACAATAATAAGATCTGACGTGATAAATGCTTCGGATTGAATACAAATTATTTCACTCCTTAAAGTGTTTTTATTATATTTTTCTTAACAACAAAAATAATTTTAAAGCGAACTGGATGAATTTTTCATATTTTTTCAAATCTTTCCAAGCAAAAGCGCCCCCTAAATATTTATTTTTCTACGTCTTTGTGTCTTATATCCAAAAGTTGATCTGGATCCCATTTATGCACTTTTTTCTCTATTGGGACTTTCAATAAGAAAACAAATTTAAACTACTAAAAATTAAACTTATCAACCAACAGAAACAAAAAAAAATTTTAATTTACAATAAAATTTGTTGATTCTTTTATTAACTCTACCTTTTAAAAACTACATTCTAATTAAGATTTTAAAGCAAATTTTTAGCGTAATAAATTTAGCATTTTGTTTTATTTTTCACGTTGTACGCTGAGTAAAATTTTAGAAATTTGTTGTTTTCACCAAAAAGAAATTTTATTTGAATAAATAATTTGCTAAAAAAAATCAGGTGGTGGTCAAATTCGTTATTCTTTTTTTTTAGTATTTAACTTTATAAATATAGTTTTTAGAATTGAATTTCTTGTTAATTTTATTAAAATGGTTGTGAAATTCGCACATATTAAATACAAATGTGAGAACCGAAAAAGGTCCTTTTTAAGTTGATTGCACCTCTTAATTAGCTTTTGTTTTTTTCTTTATTCATTTTTATTTGCACTATTTGAAAACACAAAATAATAATTTCTTTCAATTGCGTTACCAAGAAAAAGTATTATTTACGTATTTTAATTTTAGGTTTACAATTTAAGAAACAATTATTCACCCACACATAAGCCTGAATGATGTTCAAATGAAAATCCAAATTGCAGAGCCTTATGAAAGCATGTTAAACACGCAGGATGAGAACGAATCTTAAACTCATACTCAGAACTGAGTTCAAATCCGTTATAGTTTCGTCAAGGTTAGTTTTAGTTTTTGTGTGCTCGAACAATTTTTGACAAAACTCTCAATCACAGTTTGTACTCGCCAGCAATATTGCTTAAATTGACACTAAACTTCTACTTCTTTCTACATGTTGTAGTACTATGGAGAGAGCATTGCAAAATCTATTCCAAATATTTTCTTTGTGCTTCTGTCGTTAGAAAATTCTCAACCTTTTATAATAAAATCATTGCATTTTGATCTGAAAGAAGCCAAACCTGGCGACGCTAAGGATTTCAAGACGATCAGTTTTAATTAAATACACTGGCCACTCTTGAACCAAATCCATGGAAAAATTTATGCATTTAATATCTCGAAAAATATAAATTATTTTAAAAAAGGACGTGAAGAGTTGAAATCAGAGTTTAATCTTCTCTTTTTCAGTTCCAGTTTAAACCTTTCAGCCATATTTTTTATATAAATTAATTACAGGATTAGTTAATCTTAGGAAATTTCCAATCTAAATTTAGTCTAATTAGACATTTTTTAGTTCTGTTTTAAAACTTTCAGCATGCGATGCAAATTGGCCATATTTTTTATATGGCTCACGATGTCGATCGCTTGATTTTTAGATGTAAAAATCTAACTTGCGTTCCACTAATAACGGATTTTACTTAACTTATCAAATATTTACTGAAAGAAAAGCTAAACTAATAAATAAAATGGATGGTTTGAAGGTCACAAATCATTTCTTTTTCGTTTACAATTTCAGCATTATCGATCGGTCGACATCTTGAGCCAGGCAGTTAGAAAATTTCCAATCTAAATTTAATCTAATTTGACGTGTTTAAGTTCTGTTTTAAAACTTTTAGCATTGCGATTCAAATTTGCAATATTTTTCGTATAACTAGCAAAACAATTTAAAATATATAAAACTCATGACACTACATATAATTAATTTTATTATACAGTCTAAAATAAACCACTAAAATACTACTCAATACCAATTTTTATATTATTTGACTATTTCATAAAAATTTCAATATTTAGTACACAATTCTTTGAAAAAATCTTATAAGAAATTATCTAAAATTTACTTAGCGTACACACCGACCGAGTAGAAATAAATAAAAAGTTATTTTTCTAGGTAAAACAGTAGAATAAACCAACCCCCTCCAACGCACTTTTAATTAATCTTAACTAACTTCGGCGAATATAATTTGTACGTGAAATTTAATAGAAAAAAAAACACCCCAGTTCTTATGAAGACCCTTTTTATTATTTTTGAATATTAAACGTCGATCTCTCGTAAAAAAAAAACCAAATCCGTTTTAAAACCACAATCACCACCACCACCACACCACCATCAATACCACCCATCCGTCTATCCAAATTTTCCAACCACCTCAAACTCGTTGAAAAAAATGCAAACAAATTAAATGAATCTGATTTACTTCATGCAGTTTCAAAATTTTTTCACCAAAAAAAAAAAAAAATATACAGTAAACACAATTTACACTTAAACAAATTCATAGATAAAAAAAATGCCGTTAATGTAAAAATTGTACAAAAACTAAACAAAAAAGAAAAGAATTTATAAATAGTATGTATATATACTCGTATACTCATACATCACCAAGCAAAATATCTTACTTTTTTGGTTCTCACTGTAAATATATAAATTTATAGCATGCATTATTTTTAATTTGCTTCCAAGAAACATCACTGTTGTGCAACTCATCACTTTATTTCTATTTGTTAATTTGTATATTTAAATATTCTAGAATTCAAAAGGTGCTTTGTGTGTTTTTATTACTTTTAATTTAACTTTTTTTATACTTTGCTTTTTTGTAATTTATTTTATTATTAGTTACTAACCAGTTTTATTTAAATTATTTACTTGTATTTTTTAATTTAAAGTGTCGTTTTGTTTTGTCTAAATTGTTTTGTTATTAGTTTCGGGACTGCAAAAACCAAAAAAAAAAAAAAAAGTTATGATGCCTAAGTCTCTAAAATCTTGTCTTTTTTTCTTTTTTTCTATTTTAAATTCTTTTAATATTATCTGTACTAAATTGTATAAAAAATTTTTATAAAAATGAAAATAATTAGAACAAATTCGAATAGTAACAGGAATCGCGGTAGTAGCTCGGCTTATCAAGGTGATCGTGACACGGCATCAGTGACTAGTAATCGTGGAACACATCCACCGTAAGTATAATTAATTTTATTTTAGAACAAATAATTCTTTTACACTAACCCAATTATGTTGGGCTGGAAAAATCTGTGTAAGTCAAGGGTAGTTCCGGGCGAAGCCAACTTATCAATACATACAATTTTCAATTGCTTATAATTTTATATATCCTTTTTACATAATGAATACAGTGTAACGCATATACAGCATACACGTGCAATAAAGTTATAATTAATATAAATATAAATTATACCACCTCATTCATAATTAAAGTTAATGTTGGTTTAATGTAAGAATATTTTAGGGCTAAACCTGTTTTATTTTAACAATCGTTTTTGAATATGACTGATAGCAATCATGATCATAGCAATCGGGAAAAAATCTTTTTTTTAATTTCTAAAAAGCAAAACGTATCTAAGAAAAATTATTTTTTAATTTATTTGTAATAAAGTCCTACTAAAAGGTGTAAAAGAAGGGAAATTTAGTACCAGGTAGTCGCAAAGGCGAATTAAGTGAATTCGCCATAAAAACCATTCTCTCAAAAATAACAAACGATTGCCAACCTGTCAAACGAAAATGTATCTAAATGTCAAAATAAACAAAACAAATTGTGGCAAAAAGAATTTAATTATAAAGATTTATTTACTCTGATGGGATGTGTAGCGGCCTCTAAATCGGAATACTGATACGTTCTGCTAATCTGATTGCACATGCTAATGTTTTTCAAAAATAGAAAACTCATAGTAATTCGAGTTTTCATTAATTCAATAAAACTGAACTTTAGCGTAATAATAATAATTTCTCATTTATATATTATTACAGTTCAAATAATAATTACGTTTATTCGTAATAATAACATATAATATGTAAAAATATAATATAAAATCTTTTTCTAAGAATTTCGCAATTCTTAAAAAAAACGCAAATCCCCAAATTGGAAGATATGGTACCTTTTAAGGTATAAAAATGGGAAAAATTGCTACTTTGGTACTTCTTATACATTTACGCACAGCGTACATTCTGGGGATAAAATGAGGTAAAGCTGGTACTTTTGATACCATGTAGAGTGAACGATTGAACGATGAAATTATAATAAAAATAATTTTAAAAATGTTTAGAAAATATTTCTCATTGTTCCGATATTTTTTAAAGTTATGTTTTTTCTTTGTTAGATTTTTTTTTTAATGTTATACCATATTCACATTTGTCTATCCCAACTGCTATAGTTTTGCCCTGTATTGCTTACTAATATTACCGTTTTCACAAATAGCATGTTCTGGTGAATTCTGGAACACCACCCTTATATATTTATTTCAAGAAGAAAAAAACTACTGGCATTTTTATAATGAAAAAATTACTATTTAATCGAATTTACAGACGTACTCGTCCTACATTGAAACCCGCTGGTACTATTGTCAGCAAGGCTCAAGAATTTGTCGATATTTATAAGAATCCTCCAAGCCGACCAGAGCCTCTGTATCCACAACCTCAACCTGATAAAACTGCAGCCAAATGCCGCAAAGATGTCTGCTTATTGCCCGATTGTTATTGTGGTGGCAGGGATATTCCAGGTGAGTTAAAAACTAAAATAATATATTTTTAAGAAAATACTTTAACAGAAATGTGAGCCACATTGCTGCTTTTAAATTTAAACCAAACCAAAAATTTTGATTGCAAATACTTATTTAGGAGATTTAAAAGTTGAACAAGTTCCACAAATTGTATTGATAACATTTGACGATGCTGTTAGTAATATAAATATTAATTACTATGAAGAACTTTTTAATAATGAAACACGTAAGAATCCAAATGGCTGCCCGATAAGGGCCACATTTTATGTATCACATGAATGGACTGATTATAATATGATTCAAGATTTATATGCGGATGGTCATGAAATGGCTTCACATACCGTATCGTAAGTTTATTAAGCAATTTATTAAAATGTCTACGAATTCATGAAGCATCATACATCAAAACTGCAACTCCAAAAAACGAAATCAACAGAAACAAAAGCTCAATATATTTAAAAAAATTTTGTAAATCATTAAAAAAAAAATACTTTTTCTATAACATTTTGATTTTGTTTTCTTATCTTTTTATTTTCATGTGCTTCTACATCATTTACATCAACCCCTCCTTTTTTTTGCTCTTCAACCCAACAATTTATTTCATTATCATTTTGTCCAAACTCCTTTTGCATATTCCTTGTTTTTTTGGTTAAATGGTTTGTGTTGTCTATTATGAAAATTTGAATTAAAAAAAATTGAAAAAAAAAGGTGAAATGCCCGTCGAACAAGTTCCACAAATTGTTTTGATCACCTTTGACGATTCTGTAAATGATTTGAATAAACAATTGTATATTGATTTATTCGAAAAGGGTCGTGTTAATCCAAATGGCTGTCCCATTACAGCCACATTTTATGTATCCCACGAATGGACAGATTATAGTCAAGTACAGAATTTATATTCGGATGGTCATGAAATGGCTTCACATACTGTATCGTAAGTATCGTTTTGTTTTCTTTTTTTTTTTTTTTTGTTTTTAATATAAATTAAATTTAGTTATCGCTTTAACAAATGAAATCACAAAAACACTTTCGAATGAAAACTTGGCACGTGTAGTTAGTTAAAACAATTAATATCGTATTAATATTTTCCCCGCAAACACGTAGGTTTGATTTTAAATTTAAAATGATTTGAAATCGAATTCCATCTCTGACTTGAATTGAATTTGAAAATAGCTTGAAAAACACATACAAGAAATTATTATTATTATAATTATATAATTGAGAAATTCGTTTAATTTTAACTTATTTCTCAATTGTTTTCTTTTCATATTTTATAATTTTCTTAGACACATTTTCCACACACAATAATTAGTATTTTAACTCATAAGTAATATAGGTATGTATGTATGTACAATTAAACAGTAAATTTTTTACGATTATTTACGCATAATTTGAGAATTTCACTTGCTAACGAGTTGATAAAATACCGTTTGCATAAGTTTTCTATTGGAATCATTATCAACTTGAATGCAAATGTTAATCTCAAAGTTCTGCTTGGCTTTCAAAAAGGTTTGAGAATTGTGCTTGATATCAAATCATAAAGTCACCTTGTCACAATGATGTGATTTTGTGTTTGCCGGGTTATTAAAATAACATTTTATAGATACACACATGCATATGTTCAGCGAAATTCCTGATGGTTAAGTACTGATTTAAAATTGTAACAAAGATACCCTTCACTGATTCTAATTTGGCATTTTAATAAATTTCTTTAGTTGGCCTTGGCCAGGGTCATAAACTGCAATGATTTAACAAATAAAAGCTTACGAAATTTAATAGGTGTTTAGAAGTCATTGAACAAACAAAATAAATAATATTTAAATATTTCCCTGCTGAGCATTGAACTCGTGCCGATATAATTTTTTTGTACTCTAAAATTTGCTCAAAATTCTAGCAATAAATTTAGAAATCCCAAAAATGGAGTCGCGAACAAAATAAATAAAATTTAAATATTTCCCTGCTGAGCTCAAAATTTTAGCAATAAATTTAGAAATCTCAAAGGAGTCGCGAACAAAATAAATAAAATTTAAATATTTCCCTGCTGAGCATTGAACTCGTGCCGACATAATTTTTTTTTTTTTTGCTCCAAAATTTGCTCAAAATTTTAGCAATAAATTTAGAAATCCGAAAAGGGGAGTCGCGACCCAAATGTCCACCGAAAGCTATTTAGGATTTCAAAATTAATTTTCTATATCCCGCATTTTGGAAGTTTCAATACGCCTTCCTAAAACATACAACTGTGTGTAGTTTGTGTTGCCAAATATGTGACATGTTTGGTAATTGCAACACATTACCAAGTTTTCGCTGGGTACACAATAAAAAAAACAGATCATGAATTTAAAAAATTTTAAATTAAATGAAGGCAAACTAGAAGGAAACACTTTCCTTTTTGCTATGAATTTAAAATGACCACAAAAACTTTGTGGCTATTAGCTTGGTTGTAATTAAGGTAAGTTGAACCCATCAGATCATTTGCATGTGTATGACACATTTACCGTTTGTTAAGATCCGCAAAACAATGCTTTAAAATCACTTTGTACTCTCTACTAATAATCGTAATAACTTCTGGTACTAAAATCATCACTATAAAATAATATACACCAAACACATTTAAATTAAAAACTCTTTAAGTCTATTAAAAAAAAAACAATGTTTTCCTCTTTATTTCAATGGCCAAATACAGTCACAGTTTTGGAGAACAATTTTCACAAAAGAAATGGACTCGTGAGGTAGCTGGACAACGTGAAATCTTGTCTGCCTATGGCGGTGTTAAATTGTCCGATGTTCGGGGCATGCGTGCACCTTTTCTGTCAGTGGGTGGAAACAAAATGTACAAAATGTTATATGATTCGAATTTCACATATGATTCATCAATGCCTGTCTATGAAAATCGTCCCCCATCATGGCCATATACCTTGGACTATAAAATCTTTCACGATTGCATGATACCACCGTGTCCTACAAAGAGCTATCCAGGTGTTTGGCAAGTTCCTATGGTTATGTGGCAAGATTTAAATGGCGGTCGGTGTTCTATGGGTGATGCTTGCTCTAATCCTTCGGATTCGGAAAGTGTTACGAAAATGATAATGAAAAATTTCGAAAGACATTATACAACAAACAGGTGAGGAAATTGGAAAATCAATTTAAGGCGATGTAATCAATATTTAATTTATGATTGTTTTTTTTTTTATTTGTTTTAGAGCTCCTTTTGGTTTATTCTATCATGCCGCCTGGTTTACACAACCTCATCATAAAGAAGGTTTCATTAAATTTTTGGATGTTATTAATGCCATGCCTGATGTTTGGATTGTTACCAATTGGCAGGCTTTGCAGTGGGTTCGTGATCCCACACCTATTTCAAGAATGCATTCATTCCAACCCTTTCAGTGTGATTATTCGGTAAGTAAAGATGACTAAGTGGAGTGGAAAATGTTAGAAATGAACTATTTTTTTTATAATTATAATTCACAAATTAAATTGCTTGCATTATGATTCACCACCAACTTTAGTTATCGAAGACAACTTAGTGAACATTGAAATTTCTGTTGAGTTATTATCCATAATAAGAATTTGACAACATCCTCGTTTTTCAGAATTTGTCCTGGATTTAGACAAATTGTCCTGGTGATCTGGTCTAACATTAAATTGTCCTGGTTTTTCGCTACACGTCAATGCAGAAAAAATATTTTTTTTTTGCTGATTTTTATTATGAACAGAGGTTAGGATTTCTGTTATAACGCTTTTCACATGAAGCAATTTTACCGGCAGCTGTTTTCTATATATTTTTTTTGTGGTTCATTTTTATATAATTAATTCTTGGAGTGTATAAGGTTTTGTTGTCCTTTCCTTTGTGGTTTGTATTATGAGTCCTATGTCGACGTGTTCAGAATTCTGGCAGCCCTATAATAAAGGCACAAATCATACTTTTGGACTTGGATACTGCAATTTTTATCTATAATGCAGAGCCTATCTTTACCAAAAATGTACACTCCGGTTCACTTATTTAAAGGCACTAAAAGTTCCATATTCAGCAGCCTGTATCTTTTGCAATTTTTAACCGATTGCAGAATTTTAAAATGGAAATTGAAGCTATACAGCTGAGATATAAAAAAATATCATGACAAAAGTGGTTTCTTAACAAAATAACTTTTTTTGAGCAATTTATAAAAAAAAAGTTCAAATATGTGCAATTTTTTTTGTGGTTCACTTGAATAAAGCCAAGCCATTAACTAATTTTAATGAAAAACTGTTTTTCTTGTTTTTTTAATTTACTTTACTTTATTTAAGAACTATTAGTAATGGGTACAACCATTAACCATTTTTAATAACTTCAAATATATGGGTTTTTATTGACAAATAAAGAGAATTTATGTAATCCAACGAAATTTGATTACAAGCATCCTTAAGGGCCTGATTTAGTGACTGCTTGTCATCAAATTGTCTATAAAATTTTTTTATATCACAAAATGTCTACCTTTCATTTCCAATTTATAAGTCTGCAATCGGTTAAAAATTTGCAAAAGATACAGGCTTCTGAATATGGAGTTTTTAGTACCTTTAAATAAGTGGACCGGAGTGTATATAAAAAACGCTGTATATAATACTGGTCCCTTCTGGATATTAATTTTGAAATTTATCATGATAAAATGTTATCACACATTAGCGAAAATTTCGAAGGATGACTTGTAAGATCAATTGTTTTTTTTTATATTTTCAACCGATTTAAATAAAACAGAGAAAGATTTTAATTAGCGTCTACTTTTTACGACCGGTGTTACTTTCAAATTATTCTTGTTTTTTGATGTTTTTTAACATAAATTATTCTTGTGCTTTTCAGGATCGTCCCAAACGTTGTAACAATCCTAAAGTGTGCAATCTTTGGCATAAATCTGGCGTTCGTTATATGAAGACCTGTCAACCATGTCCTGACATATATCCATGGACTGGCAAGACCGGCATACGATCATCACGTATCGACAACGACATTGAAGATTCAACCGCGTAAATGACAAATACAAATTTCAAGAAAAGTAAAAATTTTATTAATAGTAAATTTAAAAAAAAAACTTTATAATAGTATAAAAAAAAACATACTTATGAACGTAGATTTTGAAAATTATTTGGCAAAATTTTTCAAAATTATTGTAATATAATAATTATAAATATTTAAGCACAAATTTAAAAGTTTCTAAGCAAAAAAATAAAAATGCGATCTATCTAACGTACATAGATAATCTTTAGTTGAGAAATTTTTATTTTTAGAAAATTTTCAATTTTAACTAAAATTATTAACATTTAAGATGATCATTTTTCTAGGAAAAATTTTATTTGGTTTTAAACAAAGTTTTTTTTACAACAACAAATATGTTTGGAATTGTTCACAATCATACCAGAAACAAACTTCAACAACTTCTTGTACGCATAGTTTAGTAGAATACTGTGTTTTTCAAAATTCTTTAATTAATATATTTAATCAACAACCAAAATTATTTTCAATTAATTTCGTAATTGAATTAATTACTCATACGATCATAAAAAAAACTTTCTGCACAATTTAGAGAAATTGAAAATTAATAATTTAGTTATTGAATATACAATTTCCGAAGTAGGTTTAACAACACAATTATTTGAATTTGCAATTTTAGTAATTGCAATTAAATTTAAGTACATCCTTCTTTTAATAGAACCTCAAGTTTTACGTAATTAAATGTCAGAAATTCTTTGACCTTAAAATATACAAAAATTTTGCAAGTTTTGAACCGGAAACGGAATAGAAAAACTTTATATATGGTCCTACGATATACTAAGGTCTAAAGAAAACTAGGCAGAATCATGTCGAACTACAGCTAAAACAGGCCCCATTCATGGGTTTAGATCTAGTTGTCGAACTAATTCAGTTTACCTGATTTGTTCGAATCTATATCACTTTTAATTGTTCTTTTCGATTTTTTTGTTACATTTACCAAATTATTTATTCAAAATTTTTAATATACATAGTTTTAAATATTATCTATAGAGAATTTGCAATAAAACAAAGGAATCGTATTTTATTTTATAGTTTATTTGTTTTCTTTGCAAAAAAAAAAAGTAAAACAAATATTAATATGGCCACATTGAAGCGCAATATTAGTATTAATTAATATTTTGTTTAAACTCAAAACAATCATGCAAAAGCAAATTAGCATAAAATAACAAACAAAAAAAAATTTATGTTTCTTCTGTAAAATATTGTAAAAAATTTTTGTTTCTATTATTATTATTGTGTTGTCTTTAAATTTAAACAAAAAATTGTATTATAATAATTATAAAATATATAAGTCGTCATAAAACATAGTATAGAATATGTGATAAAGATAATTAACTGTTTTAAGATACAAATGAAAAAAAAGTTACATTTTACTCTTTAATTCCTAAAAAAATGAAAATGCCACTTAACAAATGTTTTTGTTTGCATCATCAGACAAATGAAAAATACTCATTCATTTGTTTTTAGAAAGTGTGTGTATGCAACCTTCATTTAATTTATAAGTTTTATTTTTTACAATTAATTTTTGCATTATTTATCATTTGATGTTATTTTTAAGTTGCTTTTGTTCTTAAATAAATTTTTTTCATATTTTACCATACAAATCTAAATTCTTGTTTTCATTATATTTCTATCAACCATTCTTGGGTTTAACTATATATAGTTCTGGCGCGTTGTACGCTTTTCAAACACTCGGTACTCAATAATTTTCCTTTAGATACTCGACACATCTCGGTATTTATATTTGTTTATTGATGTACGCTCATTTTTAGGCAGAGTTGTAATTAAACGGTTGAGTTTTTTACTTACTGCAGAAATAGAAACACATCTCTGAAAATATCAAGTATCTTCTGTTTAATATCGAGTATCCACAAAAACTGGGAAGTATTTGATAATCTTTAGCTGCTAATCAATGCAGAAATTTCTTTCAGTGCAATTGCTAACTTTAACTGTAATTGTGTGAAGCGTACACAAATGTGCAACTGCAAATTGGTTGAATGCTTTTTTTATCGCAAAGTGATATTTAAAAAATTTGTGAGGCTGAATTTTTTAATGGACTTAATCATTATTTATACGTTCAGGGAGTTTCAAACAGCACTGAAACGAAATAAGTGTGTTAAAAATAAACAAGAATTGACTTCGAATAGAAATGAGGTACCAGCAATTTGCTGGGCTCAAAAGTAGCTGGTCTTTCTCCGTCCGATAGTGGATTAGAGATTAGATTGTAAGCACAAAGCACCAGATTAATGCGGGTTACCTGCCTGACGACTTAAACTCTTTCAGTAGCACCCCTGAGTCACCACGAGGGCACATATGGTGGCAACTTCTTATGCATGGACCACCCACCCATTCGAAAACACCTTGGTGAAGTGCTCGAGCTATCCAATCTCTTCAGTGCGACTAGCACTGGTTGTTTATCAGTCCTTAAACCAATACCTTTCCCAGTTTTTGGTAGAAACCACAGCCACCACGTGTACTCCCGAAGGAAGCCTCACCAATAACCGGTCACGAAATCATGTCACCTACGAGAGTGCTGCGATGGGTGCCAGCATACTCAAGGTAAAGGAGTATGCACCAAAGCATACCAATCCCAAGAGAGACATGTGCATCTCGCATTATCAAGAAAACTCTCCCTTGGGGCTTACCGACTCCCGTAGTACCAGTGTATGGTTACTGGTCAAGACTCGAAAGAGAACCCCTTGGGACTAGCTTTCTATCGACTATAGCCTTCAGCAGAGACCTTAGGTGCCTTTTCACTTTCTACTAGAAAAACATAGATTTCCTACTTCATTTTCTAACCTCGTATGTACTTCCGTTGCTGTATTGTTTCAGAGATTGGGCAGTAACATATAAATTTTATGGGAAATTCGCCAAAGTTAATGTCTGAAAAGTACAGCATGTAAAACGTACTCCCCGGGAGGGAACAAAGTAACGAGAGCCGTTCGTTATCACAACCTAGGAACGTAATGATTTACCGACCGTGCACATTTTTTTATAATAAGATACACGAGTATGTCGAAAAGATCATTTGCAATAAGTTGTTGCTGTCACAAAATTGTTCTCAGATCAGATCCTGAGATCAGCTCAAACGTTATTTACCTTTAGTCTTGGAAAGTAGTGTTAGCACTTAAGAAAAAATCACAAGGAGCATAAATCTCCCTTAACAACCTGCTCATGTTTGTTCATGATGGCCACTTTAGTAGATCTCGAATTATCTGGTTCTTTCTACAAATTCTAAAATGTTGTTTTTGCCTTAAATTTAACTCTAGGAAATGAATAATTCGTTGGTGAAAAAGACAGTAAGTAAATTTAATGAAAACAACACACACAATCACAGAAAATAAAATGTGGCAATAAGTTTATTAATATTATCGGCTGCGTCGAATCATATATACCCTTCACCAAGGTATACGAGTATGTCTGCCTGTTCGCCGATGCAAAAACAAATTCAAAAATTTTGTTTTTGTTTCAAATGTAATTGCTCGAAAGAAAGAACTTCTTCGATATCGGCGAATAGGCACTGTATATAAATATTTTATATACATACATGGGTCCCCATATATATTATGAGGACGCATTAAATATAAAGAGTTGCACAATTTGGCCGGTGTTTGGGGGTGTAAGAAAAAAAAATTAATCAAATACCTAAAAACAATTATACAATTTGATGTTTTTCGCCATTTTTTACTTTACATTCCAAACTAAATTCTTAATTTTCCATTCCTGGCCGCTTTCATCCCTGAACAAAAAGGCGGTTTGAAAGGGCTACACAACACATTTACAAGCATCAGTGTGTTGAACTCTAATCCCGATGATTCAAGATTCAATACTGGGGCATCGTCGTATTTTAATAAATTTATTTCCGGAATGCCTATATGTATGTATATGTATGCATATGTATGTATACATATTCATATAAGCAAAATATTGGAGCCAATATTTTAGTTTTGATGATTTTTGTTACGAATCGTCGGAAGAAAAATCCTAACACATCAGTCCGAAACCCATTTGTACAACCTTCTGGTGTCTTCGGAAAACCGATTTCACGTACAGACAGACGGACAAACGGACATGGCTCATTCAACTTTCCTATACATATGGGTCCAGAATATACTTACATATATTCTTTATGGGTATCATATGAATATTGTGAAAATTAACATTTTTGGTGAAGGGTATAAAGAGAGTTTAAGGCTAAAATAATTTAAGTATATTAAAGCTGCTTTTCAACCGAAAGCCAGGTGCTTTCATTATTGCACTTAATCGAAAAAGCCTTAATGCAGCAACAATAAATAATTTGAAAATTATTGAAAAAATCAAAATAAATATAAAAAATACTCATTTAATTTTCATAGAGGTGTTGACCTATCGCGTGTTTTCGTTATTATTTTGGACAAAGAAAAGACAACAGACTGTAGTATGCCACAAACAAATTAAATCGTAAACAATAATTTTGCTTCAACATGCAGTTCAACGATAAACTGATAACAAACTCATAAATACAAGTGATGATTAAAATCACAATTTTAAAACGCATAAAGCAATTGTCGAGTTTACACTTCAGCAAATAAAGTCAGTCTCACTTACGCGGTTAAAATATGAATTTTATTTTATTAATAATTTTAATATTTTCAAAACAAGTTGCAACACTTGAAAATAATGAAAACGAGAGCAAATGTTTGAGTTATAAAGTGCTGAATCGATTTCAACTTAATCCGGAACTATATCGGGCATGTGAAAGTATGACGAGTTCTGAGAAACAGCTAGATCGCTCAAAACGTGCTATCGAACCGATATTTAAGGGAAAACCCAAATCACGATCTGAAGTACTCGCTACAAAATTCAATTTAAACTCAAATTATAAGCAAGCTCATTCGTTGGCAATGTTAATTTTTAAAATTGCCAAAGAGTATTTATTTAAATGTCCACCAATTGTTTACTACGATAAATCTTTTGAGCAATCGGATAGTTTAACGCTGGATATTCTACTTCAAACATTTCAATTTAGTTATTCTCATGGAGTGATCAATGAACGATATCAGGCTAAAAATCGGAATTTAAAATATGCTGTTGATAACAATTGCAAAAGTTATATATTATTTCTAACAGATCCTATCATGACAGAAGAAATTATTGGACCGCAGACAGAGAGCAGAGTCGTAGTAGTATCGAGGTCTACACAATGGAAACTAAAAGATTTTTTAGCATCAGCTTCGGCCTCGAACATTGTTAATCTGTTGGTAATTGGTCAATCCATAACATCGAATTCAAATAACGTAAGTAAGAAAGTAATTGATCTGCGATTCGGAGAGACGGAAATGCGGAAAAACTTGTTTCAAGTGCTAAATGGACAAAGTCTCTGTATTTCTTTTAGGTACTCCTTGTTTGTACTTCAAAATATCTGGATTAAAAATTACACAAAACATTAAAAACAAGCTGAAGCGCCTTGAAAAATTGATACAAAAAGTTCAAAATAACCTAAATGTTATACCATTGCGTATCACTGTATTTTGATCAACTTCGGACGAATATATAAGTGCATACATACACTCCGGTTCACATATTCAGCAGTCTGTATCTTTTGCAATTTTTAACCGATTGCAGAATTTTAAAATGGAAATGGAAGCTAGACATCTTGAGATACTCGTATACATAAAAAAATATCATGACACTAGTGGTTTCTTAACTAAAGAACTTTTTTTTGAGCAAATTATAAAAAAAAAATCCAAAAATGCGCTAGTTTTTCTGGTTCACTTGAATAAAGGCACTTTGTTATTTTTTTATTATTTTTAAGGTAAGCGATGATTTTTTGTAATGAGCGTTTGTTTATTACATCTTAATAATTTTACGAGTCAAAATGGCAAAACAAAAAATTTTAAATCTATCGGAAAAAACTAAAATCGATGTTTACCGTTCTGAAGGATATTCTAACCGCGCAATAAATAAAAAAAAATTGGACGAAGCCCAACAGTTGTCGACAATTACATCAAATACCCCGAGGGGTATGGAAAAAATTTTAAAGGAAGGTTTTCATTGTCTTTATCTAAAGAAAAATCATCAGAATTGCTTCTAATTCTGCCTTATGCTTGTCAAAAATAAGAGCTCAAGCTGGAGTGCAAGCGAGCAAGTCATCAGTACGCAGAGTAATTAAGAGCTGTGAGTATCTTAATTACCTGAAATTACAAAAAAAAAGCCGCTACTTAATGCCCTCGTAGGGAAAAGGGGCTTAAATCCGTAAGAGACTACATGGTATGGGATGTGCAATGGGATGTCATGTAAATGACTGGAGAAGCGTTATATTTACGGATGAGAAGAAGTTTAATTTGGATGGACCTTTTGGCTACTGCTATTATTTCCACTAACTGCGCAAAGAAAAGCGATTTTTGAACTGACATCAGAGCTGACAGGGCTGCGTTATGGCACCATCGATCTTGAGTTTCAAAGTGCAAAAATGACTGGTGCAATCTATAAAACGTTATTGGAATCGGCTTTTCCGAAGTTCAGTGAACTATTTGTTACCATATCTTCGATATTGCAACAGGATAATGCCCCTATACACAACACCAGAGTAGTAAAGGAGTTCATTGCAAGCTAAAATGTTAATATTCTTGACTGGCCATCCTATTCGCCAGATCTAAACATTATCGAAAATGTCTGAGGTTGGTTATCTCGTAAGGTCTAAGATGGAGGTAGACAATTTGATGACAAGCAATCACTAATTCAGGCCATTAAGGATGCTTGGAACTCTCTTTAGTTGTCAATGAAAACCCGTATATTTGAAGTTATTAAAAACAAAGGGGGTTGTACCCATTACTAATAGTTCTTAAATAAAGTAAAATAAATTAAAAAAAAACAAGAAAAACAATTTTTCATTAAAATTAGTTAAAGTATAAAGCCAATTTAACTCAAGTGAACCAGAAAAAAAGCACATTTTTGGAATTTTTTATTAAAATTGCTCAAAAAAAAAGTTCTTTAATTAAGAAACCACTTTTGTCATGATTTTTTTTTATATCTCAGCTGTCTAGCTTCAATTTCCATTTTAAAATTCAACAATCGGTTAAAGAATGCAAAAGATACATAATATGGAATTTTTAGTGCCTTTAAATAAGTGAACCGGAGTGTACGAATATACATACGAGTACATATAGTATGTATATTTCAAAGCAGATATTGAGGAAATGCATAATGTTCGCTAGATCTTGGTATTAATTTAGTAAACATAGCGAACAGATGTTGTTTTATCTATAAGTCATTCATAGCTTCCGTATCTGATCCTACACTCACTCAAAGAACAGCTTCTTTGAACTCGACGTATGGCAATCATTGTCTTGTTGAATTCAACGTACCAGTTCGTTGTTAAGTTAAGATACCATATTATTGAAACCGTACGTTGATTTTGATGAATTTATTACTTGATCCAACGTTTTCATACAACAAAATCAACGTATATTACTTAAAATCAAGAAACAGGTACTTTGAATCAAAGTATTTGTCCATTGTGTTTAAATAAATTAACGAGTTTCTTGAATTCAACGTATTATACGTTAAATGAAAAAACTAGTTTATTGTTTAATTCAGCGAATAACATCAAATAATGGTTTCAACGTTGAGTTCATAAATACATAAAATTTTACTTTTAATTTCAAGGAATATTTTACTGAAACAACGTATAATACGTTGAATTTCAAAGAATTTAATTCAAGGAACGGCAATTCATTGAATTTATGTAAAACTGTTTTTTCAGGGTAGTCTTGGCTCTGCTAACATTTCTTTGGCGGTATTCAAGATAAGCGGGAAATAAAACACCGCAGTGTCAATGACTCTTTTCCACATTGTTACTCAATACCTGAGACGCATCATTTTAGCTGGCGACAGACGGGTTGCTGAAAAACATTAACCTGAGAAACTTAGTACAATATTGGGTGTACAGAGTTTTTTTGGGAAAATCAAAGCAGTGGAAATCACTTCTCCCACTTGTAGATGTGACCGACCCCGTCAGTCTTTGTTCCTAATAAGACACTACAAGATAATAGACGTAGAAGATATAGTAGTAGGGGAAAACCATCTGGTCGAAAAACCGAGCACAGCCGTCTAGAGGATCTTTTGAAGCCACAGATCTCTAAATTATATCAAGGCCTGAACAAGTATCATTATGAAAGTCAAAATAGAGGTAGATGAAGCCACCTTAGTTCAGAATGAAAAACACGCCTTCTAGTATTAAATCAGACATTACACTCACAGCGAATGTGTACCGTTGTCTCATCGCCTTTCAGGCACAAACGACACAAGGATAAACGAACTGGGTTACTTTTCCACAAAGAATAGTGGTGAAGCATATGACCAGGTAGAAAATCACCAACTAGCCGTAAATCATTCCTGTTGAAGTGCATGAAAATGGCTGGCATAATGATTTTGCCTGCCTTAATACCGAAAAAGAGGAATCCTGACACCAACGACGAATCCATTCCAGTGATCCAAAAAAGTCTTTAAAATTAGGTGTTTGTTCTGGGGCGTTAAAGTTTTCCTTGGGATAGTTAGCCCTTCGAAGTAGGAGAAAAAATTGAAACAGTTGTACGCAGGTACTTAAACAACGCCTAGAGAAAGTCAAACAATTTTTCAGATCTACTTTAGTTCGTCGTATTTCAAAGATGTGTCCATCTTGTTATGACATTATTATCTTGAATATTGACTTAATATGGTAAAAATTACTAAAGTACGAAAGGCTAATAGAAGTCTCGTTTCTACAGTTGGACCTACAAAACAGCCCCAAATCACACTGGCAAAGTTGTAAAACAATGATGTAGAACTTTTAAATTAACCTCCATATACCGCAGATCTAAGTATAAAGCAAAATGTCTTTGGGATGGCTTGTTAGAAAATTATTTGACAGCGAAAAGCAATTTGACATAAAGGAGCCTATAAAGGAAGCAAAACAAAAAAGCTGGATCCCATTATGGCTAGATTATTTGGATCACTTTTACGATCAATGAATAATCAATTCTTTTCTTATTATTACTAACTTAGAGTTGAACTAAACAACGATTTAATCTGTAAAATTAGTTTTTTAATGCTGTAATTCGGTTCATGGCTTACAATACATACGATGGCTTAATATAGAAAGGTCGTATCTTGTTTTTTTTTTCAAAATCGTTTTTTTTTTACATGTTCTAGTAGACAATACTCAAATACACCTCCCTTAAAAAATTCAGTTTCCTATGTTGACGAATAACAGATTTATAGTAATTAAAAAAAGCCCTAACTGATTTCAAAAAAATAAAAAATAAAACAGAAAAATTTTTTATTTTTCAGATTTTATTGAGTTTTTTCCTTCTCCTTTAAAGTAGATAAAAGTTGAGATACGACCTTTCTATATTCAGCCATCGATATATGTGTTCAAAAATAAAATTCCTTGAAGTTTTCCGCTCTTGGACCATTTAGCTGAATTCTCTCTTTCTCTCCCTCTCACTCTCTTGAACAATATTGATTTTCATTTTTAAAAACTACTATTTGAACACGATTAAAGAAAAATCTCATTAAATCCAAACAACCAATAATTATTGAAAAAAATACTCTTTTTTTGCGATTACGAATTATCGGGTTACTACTGTAATATTTGATCTTTTATTTAGGAACGTCCTTATGTTTTATACACTCACAAGCTGTATGTTGATGGCCTGGGATCCAACTCTCCTGTTGTACTGACGAGTTGGATAAAAGGAGGCTTGACACGACCACATGTAAATCTTTTCCCCAAAAAACTTGCTGATGGCTTTGCAGGGCATCGTTTTCAGGTCATGTCCGGTAATCAACCACCCTATATGTTTCGAATAAAAATGTTGGATTTTGGAGGAGGTGCACATTTGACGTGGGATGGTATAGAATATCGTCTCATAAATATGATTGCACAAAAACTGAATTTTTCGATAGATATAATCGATATACCCACTAGATTTAATAGTAAAAGGTAAATACTAAATTTGTATATAAAGGGTGTTTTTTATAGAGGTATAGAACTTTGAAATGTAACAAAAAAAAGATGAATCTTTTCTAAATTGACATGAAATTTACTTTATTCGATAGATAATCTTCTGGCATTATAATTTAAATATGACTTCTGGCATATGACCGCCACGGTTGGCTCGTGCATGGTCTAATCAGGAGGTCTAATTTTCGATGACATTTTACAATATTTGTGGCCGTATATCGGTAATAACGCAGCGAATGGTGGTGGTCTCCAAGTGGTCAATCGTTTCGGGCTTATCGGCGCATATTAGCGACTTTACATATCCGCACAGATAATAGTATAGCGGCCTTAAATCGCACGATCTTGGAGGCCAATTCACGGATCCGAAACGTGAAACTATGCGTTTACCAAACGTTTTCTTCAATAAATAAATTGTGGCAGTTTTGTTTATTCCATTCAAACAAAAGTGAGCTTCATCGCTAAACAAAATTCGCTTATGAAAATTGCAATACGTATTTCGAACGAACCATGATTTGCAAAATAAATTTGCACAATTTAGAAGCGTTGTTCATCCGTCAGTCCATTCATGTTGAAATGCCAAACCAAACTAAAAATAAATCACTTGACAGCTGACAAAATGTTCGACAAATACCAAAGTGTATCCAACTTAATGTTATATACCTCTATAAAAAACACCCTTTACAAATGTATGTATGTACATAGATGATAGTAGATGAATCGTTTAATATTTATTAAATATATGATATGCAATTTTTTTATTAGTGCTGCAGAAAATTTGGATTATAGCATGGCACAACATTTAGCCGATATGGGTTTGCTGGGTGCTTATGTGACAGCGAATAGAATAACAAAAACTGATATGTCGGTGGGGCATTCAAAGGATTGTGCAGCTTTTATAACACTGGCTTCAAAGGCATTGCCCAAGTAGATGTTATATAAATGTTGTTCTTATTTAGTTATTAAATAAAAATTTTTCATTCTAGATATCGCGCTATTATGGGGCCATTTCAATGGCCTGTTTGGGTTGCTTTAATTTGCATTTATTTGGGCGCTATTTTCCCAATTGTATTTACGGATCGTTTAACTTTGAGTCACTTAATAGGCAATTGGAGTGAAATAGAAAATATGTTCTGGTATGTTTTTGGCATGTTTACTAATTCTCTAACATTTTCTGGGCGATATTCTTGGAGTAATACGAAAAAGGTTTCAACAAGGTTGCTTATCGGTTCATATTGGATTTTCACCATTATAATTACGGCATGTTATACGGGATCTATTATAGCGTTTGTAACATTACCAGCATTTCCCGATACTATAGACTCCGTTTTAGATTTATTGGGTCTATTCTTTCGAGTTGGCACATTAGGTAAGTAGCGTTTAAATCATTTCAGAAATTATATATTTTTTTTATTTAGTACTATAACTTTTTTTACGAATTCCGAACTCAAAAGAAAAAATGTGAAAATGGAATAAAAAAAAAAACAAGTTAATTTTTTATCCTTATGGATAGGGAATAGGGATAGCCATATGTGTCTGTCAGTCTACATGTACGTGGAATTGGTTTTCAAAAGCCACCAGAAGAATTGGAGACTTAGGTTCGACCCACACCAACAAAATACATTAAGTTTTTGCTTTAAAAGTCAACCGGTAATCAGAGAGCAATGCGACTATGTAATTTTTTATATTTTTAACTTGCTTTATTAGTGTGGGTTACATCATAAGAAAGCAAGCAATTATGTGCAACTAGTTTCGTTTCAGTCTATTTTCTCTTACTCTGTGTGGGTATGTTGTACCAAACCACATGTATTTTCTGCAACCAATGTTATGGCGCAGTAATATTTTATTGTTGTATTAGTCAGAAAAACTGTTTTATTTTACGTCGATGTGGGTTTAGGTCTTAGGTCGGCGACTTTTATGTCAGGATTTGTGTTAAGACGATTCGTATAAAATTCTTCATAGGCTTGGTGTAGGGGTATATAAGATTTGCAACAACATAATATGCATACATAGCTCTCTTTCTTGTTTCTAGTGATTTCGAGCTAGAACAGATACTCTAGCTTCGAAATAAATTAAACACAAATCAATTTAAAATCAATCAATCCGTTAAAAAAAAGGGATAAAATGGAAAATAATGAATCTAATATTTTCGAAAATTGATTTTCGAGAATGAAATTTACATCAGATCTCAACGTTTTGTGGTCATAGAGAGCTTAACGAAATAGGTTCGTGTGTGTGTGCATGTATGTGTATAAGCTCAGAACTTCTGAAGTCCTGAGCCGATCAAATTAAAATTTGCGGCTTTGCAAACAGTTGGGCATCACTTTCGATTGTAAATTTTAGCCGATTCGAACAAGCAGGTTTTTATAGATCGGATATTTAATTTATTACGACAGAAACGAACAAATTAGATTCTTTCTTTTAGATAACTCTTATTTTTAAATTATTGTCATACACTCCGGTTCACTTATTTAAAGGCACTAAAAATTCCATATTCAGCAGCCTGCATCTTTTGCAATTTTTAACCGATTGCAGAATTTTAAAATGGAAATTGAAGCTAGACATCTTGAGATATAAAAAAAATCATGACAATAGTGGTTTCTTAACTAAAGAACTTTTTTTGATCAATTTATAAAAAAAAAATCCAAAATATGGTGTTTTTTCTGATTCACTTGAATAACGGCACTTTATTTTTAAAGTAAGCGATGATTTTTTGTAGGGAACGTTTGTTTATTACATCTTAATCATTTTACGAGTCAAAATGCAAAACAAAAAATTTTAAATCTCTCAGAAAAAACTAAAATCGATGCTTACCCTTCTGAAGGATATTCTAACCGCGCAATAGCTAAAAAAAATTGGACGAAACCCAACAGCTTTCGACAATTACATCAAGGACCCCGAGGGGTATGGAAAAAATTTTAAAGGAAGGGTTTCATTGTCTTTATCTAAAGAAAAATCATCAGAATTGCTTCTAATTCTGCCTTATGCTTGTCAAAAATAAGAGCTCAAGCTGGAGTGCAAGCGAGCAAGTCATCAGTACGCAGAGTAATTAAGAGCTGTGATTATCTTAAATACCTGAAATTAGAAAAAAGCCGCCACTTAATGATCCTCGTAAGGAAAAGCTGCTTCAATTTGCAAGAGACTACATGGTATGGAATGTGCAGCAAAGAGGTCATATAAATGGATTGGCCTGATGGCTACAGCTATTATTTCCTTGATGTGCACAAAGAAAAGCGATTTTTGAACCAACATCACAGCCGAGAGGACGGCGTTGTCGTGTGGGGTGCTATTACGTACTATGGCGCCACCGATCTTTAATTTCAAAGTGCAAAAATGACTGGTGCAAGCTATAAAACATTATTGGAACGGGCTTTTCCGAAGTTCAGTGAACTATTTGGTCCCATATCTTGGATATTGCAACAGTATAATGCCCGTATACGCAACGCCAGCGTAGTCGTATATTTGAAGTTATTAAAAACAAAGGGGGTTGTACCCATTACTAATAGTTCTTAAATAAAGTAAAATAAATTAAAAAAACAAGAAAAACTGTTTTTCATTAAAATTAGTTAAAGTGGCTTTATTCAAGTGAACCAGAAAAAAATAGCAATTTTTTGGACTTTTTTTATAAATTGCTCAAAAAAAGTTCTTTAGTTAAGAAACCACTATTGTCATGATTTTTTTATATCTCAAGATGTCTTCCATTTTAAAATTCTGTAATCGGTTACAAATTGCAAAAGATACAGGCTGCTGAATATGGAATTTTTAATGCCTTTAAAAAAGTGAACCGGAGTGTATAGTCGGTTTCGTTGAAATTGCGTAAATTTAATTTCGCTTAAAAAGTTCGAAAGATTATCGTTGTAGAAAACTTGGAAAAAGTTTTTGTTTAATTACTTTAAAAATCAATCAACTCGGAAATCAGCGCGGAAGTTATTTAGAGAGACCATTGATTGTGACAAAATTCTTTATGGTGCTTTGATTTGGAATTCACAAACAATATGGTTTTAGCAGATAACCCAACTTTTTAAGCTCTAAAATAGCTAAAATTTTGACTTACCATATTTTTCTGTTTACTTCAACAGACAATGGAGGCTGGGAGTCCTGGTTTCAAAACTCTTCACACGAACCAACTGTGCGCTTGTTTAATAAAATGGAATATGTTTCCAGTCTGGAGGAAGGCATTGGCAATGTAACACAAAGTTTCTTTTGGAATTATGCATTTCTAGGTTCAAAATCCCAATTGGAATACATGGTACAGGCGAACTTTTCAAAAGAGTATGTTTTAAATGTTTTGGTTTTTCTTTTTAACTCTTTTTACTGTGTGATCGTACACTTCACATATTTCCGTTTTGCAGAAATATTTCACGGCGTTCAGCTTTGCATTTAAGTGAAGAGTGTTTTGCATCATTTCAAGTTGGTTTTATATTTCCCAAAAATGCAGTGTATAAGACAAAATTAAATTCTCTCATAATGTTGGCGCAGCAAGCTGGATTGATAGGTAAAATCGAGAATGAAGTAAAATGGGCCATGCAAAGATCCAATTCTGGCAAGTTATTGCAAGCAAGCTCTTCCACACCTTTAAGGGAAACCATACAAGAGGAACGACAATTAACTACAGCGGACACTGAAGGAATGTTTCTTCTTATGGGTATTGGTTATGTAATAGGAGCTATTGCTTTGATTTCCGAAATAGTTGGAGGAATAACAAATAAGTGCCGCCAAATTTTAAGGCGTTCTCGTCAATCATTTTCAAGTCACAGTTCGTCTAAGCGCAATAGTTCTGAAAAAATTAAGCAGCGAAAGCCGTTAAGAAAGCATAAAGAATTTGCCACGGCAGCCAGAAAAGTTGCCCATAAAGCTGCTCAAGAAGGGGCAGAAAATGGAAACCAGCATATTATAGGTTTTGGTAGAAGGCAATTTAATTTGACAAAAACTACTTTGCAAGAATTATACGGCGATTATCAGAAATCTCAACCGTATTATGTGTTAAAAGATGATCAAATTGTAGTAGAAGATGCTCTTGATTCAAATATATCTCTGGAAACGCTAAGCAGAAAATCCACTGCAGAAACGAAATCTCTAGTAATTAATGAAAAGTCTAAAGACGTTGAAAAATCATTTGCTAAAGATGATATCGAAGAGGCTGTAGATAAATTTTTAAGTGAAGAAATCGAAAAGGCTTTAACATCATTTGATCAATATCTAGGTCAGCATCAGATTGACTCCTCTCAGGATTGTAGTGATATTGAAAATGATGTTTTCGGCAGTTTTGTGATAAACCAGCCCAACGTAATTCAACCTTTGGATAATTTGCAATTGTTTAATGGACAAAATATTTTTTTACCAACCGATTTTAATAACCATGAAGCAATAAAGGCCGAAAGAAATGATGATGATGATGATGATGATGATGATGGTGATGATGATGTAAGCGATGAAAAAGAAACTTACAAAATTCTAAAAAATGATAAGAAAGATATACAACAAATTTAGTTTATGTTAAACTTTAATTTTTATTAAAAATAAAAGAGCTAAGAAGAAAAATAGGTCAACTTAATTAATAAATACCTTGCGTTCTATATTCAATAATTTGGTGTTTTTAGTTGGTTTTAACTTGAAAAATTTAATACATATTATGTAGTTAACACATTTATAATCCTTAAATTAACTAAGTGGCGCTTTAGTCTATTTTTAGGTTAGAGGATATTACTTTGTGCAATTTACTTATAAAAATCACAATTCATCTCTTAGAGGAGGCTCTATCTGTGAATAGTCCTCCTCTTCATCATTTTTATTACTTTCAACATCAATTAAGGGAGTAACGTCTAAAAATAAATTTAAAAAAAAAAGATCAAATAAAAACAATAAAAGCAAATAAAATTCAAATAAAATAATATATGTATGTTACGTTTAATGTAATTACATTTAAAACAAAAACTAAATTTTTTAATTGTTCGAAAAAAAGAACTTCTTCCATATCGGCGAACAGGCACTAAATGTAATTTTTAATAATTTCGCAATTAAATCAATTATATAAAAATGTGAGAAAAGCTAAATTTTTAAATTTAAAATATAGTAGGTCGAACTTCATCCTCAAAATTAATTGAACCTGAAGTTTTTGTAATTGAAGCAATATTTTAGTATTTATCTTTGGAAAACATTTTTCTATTTCAGTACAATACTTTTTTTCAAATAACAGTTGAAAAAGAAAAAGAAGGATTTAAAGAAAACTATCTATAATAAGTTTGAAAAATTTCAGTATAAGATTTTTTTTAATATCAAAGGTTTTTTTTAATGAAACACTATTTTATGGCTTCATTCTTAATTTGTGGTTTACCAATTTCAACTACATATTTTTTATGTTCTTATTTTATTCACAGAATAAATATGTTTATTCTCTTAATCAAGTAAAAAGTTCTTACATTTTCCTAATAAACAAAAGCTTGACCATTGTGTGAGTCGCACTAATTACAACGATTTCATTATCATTTCCTCTAACTGTTTGGTATCTATTTGCGGTTTATTGGCACCAGCTGGTGTTGAGCTTAGCCAATATTCGGAAGCTGCAATGTATATGGCGACTGCTGCACCAACAATATAAGCAATATGTGTTGAACTTTGGAAGATAACACAAGTGGCGACACATAAGCCAAAATATGTTAAGAAACGTGTTATATTAACATACTGATCACGTTTTTCGTTAGATACATCTGATACATAGAAATATAGGGAGTATAAAAATCTATTAATTTTTTACTGTTTTTAAATTGAACTTACCTTGACATTTTCCATCTTTGAGGCTATACCCATCAGCACATTTTTTACACATATCTGGACCATCACCGTCACAGCCTTCGCAAGAACGATCACATTCCAAGCAGGTGTGTGAGCCTTCATTATTGACGCAAAATTGATTAGGCTGACACGGTTTGCTTTTGGCTACACACTCGTTAATGTCCAAACAACCATTGGCATCATCCCAACGCCAGCCTTCGTTACATTTTAAGCAAGCTGCAAATTAAACAAATTAATTTGTTAAAAACATGAAATTTTCACAAAATGGAATAGAAAGCAAATTAAGACGTAGCCAAAAAATTAAACCTAAATTCCTAGTATTTATAGTTTTGAAGCCAACTATTGACTTAACTAACCTTTTGGCCCCGCAGCTTTGCAGCCTTGATCTTTCTGACAAGCTTTATGGCACTCTGAACATAATAACTTCTTCTCATCTCTAAATGCTTCATAGAAACCAATGGAACATTCACTACAATTGTCACCAGCATAACCATCGTCACAATTACATTTGCCATTGCCTTTGCGAGTACCGTCACCCTTACATTTGCCATTGCCACGACAGTCAGTACAAGGTTTGCAGTCTACTCCATAATGACCACTAGGGCAACATGATTTTAACTGTTCAATACAGAACCATTTGTGCAAATCTTCCTCTTCCGTTTGTTTGAGAGTAAACCATTCTTCAAGTAAATGTTCATGATCGTTGGCCATATTGTGGCACTGGTCCCCTCCACGTTTGACATCACGACACAATTGTTCTTGAATTTCCACTAAACGTACTTCGCTAGTTTTATAAGAACGTAGCTTTTCCTCTTCCCAAGCTGCATCGCCACCTCCATGTTTTCCCCGGCTGGTTTTATCTAAGCCCAATTGAAAAGAAGCAACTAAAGTAGAGCAAGCTTTACAAGGTGGCAATTTGGTAGATTTTTCTTTTTGTTCTTTGGGATTTAATGGGTCATCCGCAACGGTGACAATCACATCACATACAAACAATATTATAAAAAGTCTTAAAACGTTTCCATATTGTGATTTCATATTTTCAAAAATTTTTTCATTCAATGTTCACTTTAATTTATAATTTTCAATTGCCCAGTATGTTTACGTGTAACTTTCTTTGGTGATCTTACTTTTTTCTGCTTTTTAAGATTACTCTTATCAACCACCAACAAAAATGTTTTTCCAGAACAACCTTTTTTTATTATCATTTATATTTATATTTTGTCTTTTGATTGTATTGTAATAATGTCAAACTATTGTTTATTTCTTTTTTGCTTTCTTTCACCGGTTATCAGAATGTTATCGGACGTCACAATTAATACAGGGGTGTTATAGAATTAAATTTGACACTCGTTGACTGATGAAATAACGGCAAGATGATTTTAAAAACAATAGATGTAAAATATAAATAGCACAGTTAAAATTTTTGAAAATTGTTAATCGAATTCAGTAGTCTTCTGAAGTAAAGACGTTATGACACTTTTTGATTTAAGTTTTATAGAACAGAGCAACTATTATGTAATAGGAAAACTTACCATGTGTAAAGAGTTCGGCTATATAAAGATAAATGACAAAAAATTTGCTAGTTATCGATAAAAAAAAAATATTTTTGTCAATAAAAATGGAAAAATTTTTAAATTAAAATTGACGTAATAAAATATATTTTGATAGGGGCTTAATGAATCGAGCAACAGTCAGCAGAGCAAAATTTTGGGACAAAAAATTGCAACGTGTAGTCCGTATTCTCAAACAATCTGGTAAGGTCTGATGTATATATGGAGATGATTTTAAATTTCTGTTTCTTAAATTTTGAGTTGCCAAATACACATTTGCAGATAGTCAACACATAATTATAAAACACTATTTGTTGTATTACCACCATAACTAAGTTTATTTTGTTATTTAAAATGTTAAAATATTTTACAGCAATGTATCTTATATAATTTGTATTCCAATAACTACATATATATGTACATATATTATAATTTGTGGCATTAAAGTAAATTATTTAATAACAATTATCTGACTTTTTTTAAATATGTATGTATGTAAATACTATTTTTTGGTTTTTGGATATAAGTTTGCTTAATTTTCTAATTTTGAATACTTAAACAAAAATATTTAAATAATTAATTAGTTATACAAATTAATAATGTATAATTAGTGGAATCAAAAATAAGTACTTTTTACAGAGAGATTTATTTGCAATTTAATGCACTTTAACCTTTTCTCTCCTCATCTTGAATTTTATAATGGCTGTTTTATAAAATTGAAAAGTACTTGCTCCTGTTCCATAAAGCAATAAAAATTAAATTAATTATTATCATTATTTTACAAAGATTTCTCAAAATTAAATACTGATGATTAAATGTGACAACAAAATAATGTAATAGAGCGTTTTGTTTTAAGTAATACTCAAACAAATAGCCCCAAGGTCAAAACAAAAAAACTATTAATAAAATATTACCCCAAAGGAATTTATTGACTCCAGCAACAGCGACTATTGGGGCGTTATTTAATTTTTTTGTAGTATTAAAGAATTTATTATTACATTTTTTATATTTCTTGATTTACATATACGCTATATCATCGTCAGCATACATACAATGTACATAAGTATGTACATATTGAACGGTGATCAAATAGTTTTTAATATGTCCCAACACCACTCGCATTTCATTAAGTAATATATAACATTATTCGTATACATTCAATTTATTTATATTGTTTTATTTTAATTATTGGTATTAAAATTGTGGTTATTATGATTATTATTATGACTTGACACCGTTGACACTTTCACAGCACGTTTACTTAAAAATAAACTATATCCTTATATATAAAACAGTTTGCTACCTATATTTTAACGAAACAATATATAACACTTCCACAAGACATTACGTCGCAAATATATTTAAATATTATTGGATTGTAATATTTTTTTAAATAAACTTATTTGATTAACAGTTGTTTTAAAATATTATTTAAAAGTTCCACATATGAAGGTATTCTTTAAGCGCGAGAATTTAATGTATTTTGACTAGTACTCGCTGACAATCCCATTTCTTCATCGGATTCATCCGAGTCCAAGGGACTAACACGAATTGCCTGATACCATTTATTTGTCAAATCGGCCATTTGTGATTTGCATTCGTGCAATTCTTGACTATTAAAACGACGTGTGAAAAACGGTATGAAATATTTACGATCTAGTCGACCAAAACCGGCAATACGTGATTGTGCAAATGATACATCTTCCTCTTCGGTAAGTTCAGATAAATGCTCGGAATCAATAGCTTGACCCCATTCTCGTGTTTTGGAAAGTGAAATTGATTTTGATCGTTTGCGCGAATTGTTTCTTTGGGGGTTGTTGGAAGATGTGACAGAGACATTACGAGGTTTACGTTTTTTACCAGGTTTTAAATATTTCAACAAAGGCATAGTTGAGCCTCCAAAGAAAAGTGTAGTAAACAGTACAATTATCAATGTCGTTGTTATAATAACATGTCTAGTTTCATCACTAGACAAATCTAAATGTAATGATAACGCATACGAAATAGCGCCTCGCAGACCAGAAAACCACATAATAAACTGCATTTTATTGGTAATTTTATGTTCGCGGAATTTATTAACCAAATAGGCCAAAGGAAAGATATTACAAGCTCTACCAATGAGACACAAAACTATCGCCCATATCACAAAGGATAGTTCTACTTGATGTTTAAAGGAAAATATCGCTAAACCTAAATAAGCAAAAACACAAGTTTCTGCTATAAAAGCCAAAGTTCGCATTGTTTGTTGCATGGTTATTTGTGTAACGGTCGATAGATTGAAATGTGTGTAATGTGACATGACAATGCCACAAAACAGTATGGCCATTATACCACTCAAATGTATGCCCTCAGCCAATACATATGGGGCATAAGTAAACATTAACATTATTGCAAATTCCAATGATGGATGTTTTCTTAAATCTATATGTTTCAATAACAATGCTGAGATTAAAGCAAATATTACACCTATACCGGCCGAAGCGAAAAACATTTCACAAAATGTCCTTAATGCCGAGAATATTGCCTCACCTGTTGTCATTTTTGCATATGCAGGACTATTGGCTGATTGCGTTACGGTGGTAGTTAATACAATGGATATGGCGTCATTTAATATACTTTCACCAAACACCAACATGTTAAGTATAGGATCCACATCGAGGGCATGAAATATGGCTACGGTAGCAACTGGATCAACGGCAGAAATAAGAGAGCCGAAAGCAAACGATTCAGAAAAGTTTAAGCTGCAATAAAATTGTATAATAAAATATCTTGATTTAATTGGTTTGTCCATTATTGATTTTAATGAATATTTATATTTTTGAGCTAAAAAAATCAACATTAATATGTCACGTCCAATAGTTGATCTGTTGTAAATAATATTATGTATGATTTAATTAATATATAAATAATGATCAAAGCTCAGCAACATAAATAATAATTAAATGTTAAGTTTAATACCAAAATCAGTTAAAACGACTACATATAAACTTGACCTAAATTGAAAAATGCAAAATGGCACAAAATTGATATCTTTGGAAACTGTTACTTTTTTTTATTTTGGAGCCATTTTTATTATGGCCATAAATTAAGAATGGATGCCGTATCAAACAAATTTTTTCTGGTTATTGGAAAAATGGAATTAAACTTTTTTAATTATATTAAGTTATTTTAGCTAAATTGAGTTACTAATACGTAATTTAACTATAATTCATTTAGAAAGTGCTAAAATTTCACACTTTTATAAAAACTTACCGATAAGCCACCTCTGCAAGTCCCAACAAATAAATACCAGCTCCAATGACTAAAGCTGAAATTGTTGTGCCCACAATGGCAAATACCAATATGGATCCAATATTTTGGAAAAAGTTACCCTTATGTAAATTATAGCCCGATTCGAAAATTATAGGAGGTAGTAAAACCAAAAAGAAACCAGTAGGGGAGAAAACTTCCTCCCTTTTCCAGCTAGCATTCTCTCCGGACATTACTTTTAGCAGTAAACCTATTAAAGCTCCGAGAAACACAACCACAATACTTTCGGGCAAATATTGAAAACCTGTTTGTAGCATGGAATGAATTAATAAAATGCCCAACATTATGACGCATATTACAAAAAATAAGGATAAGGAAGAGTTATGTTCCTGCTCAACAGCATGATGATCAGGTAATGGTGGATCTGTTGCAGCTATGGTAGCATTTTCTTTTTGTGAAGTCGAGTTTGTGACATCTGTTTGCGTAGCAGAGCTTGTAGTATTTGCAGTTAAAGTAGCATTTCCAGTCGAGTTCAAACTAGAGTTATTCTCATTCTTGTTGTTTGTTATTATTGTGCTTGTCTTATTTGAAGAGGTCGCAACATCTTGCCCGTTGTTGCGAGAAACTTCATTTATTTCTTTGTTTTCGGAGACATTTTGTGTGGATTTGTCAGATTCTGGAGGAGTATTTAAAGCATTCTCTTTATTTGTTGTTGCGGATGCAGGGTTATCCTCTTCAGCTTTACCATTCACTATGCCAACAAATAAAATTGTTATGAGAATGAGTAACCACCACAATGAAAATTTATTTTTTGCCATATTTTCTGTGTTAATCATCACACCATTCACTATTTCTTGTATTTTTCAACTTGCTAACTAATTAAATTTTAAATTGCAATTCTTCGGGAATATTCTTTTGCATCATAAAGGATTTCATATTTTGCGTTGTGATATATTAATACAATTTGATCGTTTTTCAATTGAACTTTTTTATTTATTTTTATTGTAGAACACGTCACAAGAAAAAAAACAAACAGCTGCTGAAGAAAATTCTCTGATTTCTTTGGTAAGCACAAAGTTTCCCAACAGACATATTTATTTAAAAGCGGTTGAATGAAAAAAAGCTGCCATACTAACAAAATTTCTTGAGAAGCTTTAAACAAGGTCCATTTTATTAACATTAATGAATTTATATTATACCGAAACATATAACGCCGGCAGAGCAAATGTAACTTTTGATTGATATCAGCACATCTTCAGGATGTTTATGAAAACACAGTCAGAATTGCTATTTATCAAAATTGAAAATCGTTTCTGATTTCAATTAGTGTCATGAAAACGTCTTGGTTTTGTCTTGATTCGATAATAACCAAAAACCATGTTCGAATCAGATGCATTGTTTTTTTTTACATTTTTTACTACCGACAAAACATTGGATTCTTAACACCTAATTCTGATACTGATCACCACCAATACCTTTTATTGTCGATTTCAATTCTGATTCTGACAGCAATCAGATTCCATAGCAGCCCTGATTATTATAAATAAAATTAAAAATCAAAAAATTGGACCATGCACCCCACAATCAATATTTGTAGCCTTTTTTCTATTGAAACACGTAAAGTAAGCAAACGTCGTACATAAATTTACCATTGAGATAACGTTTGATATTTTTCAAATTTATTTCGTCTTTAGTACTTCCTCTTAAAATTTATTAAATTAAGCAAATCTTAAAATCTAAATTGTTCTTCGGTACTAAAAATTGTCGCACAGTATAGTGGAAGCAATTTTATTCTTCCAAAACATTTTGTGATGTTTATTTAATCCATAAAATTGTAAACAGATTCAAATTGTACTCGTAATATTAATTAATTTATTATTTATGAATGTTATCAGTTGCACATGTAACGAGAGTTTTGATTTCTGTTATTGAAATCAATATGACGAATTAAAAATATTGCTTTTTCACTGATAATATTTTTAATGTTAAATCGATGAAGATAGACTACAAAAATTAATTAATACACATCCTTACACACATACATAAATACATAGGTGTTTTTCTTTACAATATTAGAACGTTGCACACACACTTGGAATTCTACAAACAAAATAAAGATCAGAAAAACTTGACATTGCACACCAGCATCACTCATAGTGATGGTTTACACATATCAAGTCTCCTTGATCTTGTTTTCCAGCTAGGAGGAAAACAAAAAAAAAAACAATACAAATTTTTCTGTCTCCCTTTCAACAGAATTAATAATTCATAACGGAAACTTGACGTGAAACCATGGTAAAATCGTCAACATTCGATAAATTACCGTCAAAAAATTAAAAACTTACTGCCACGATATTGAAAGAATTTTGTCGTATGTTTTCATTCGTATAATAACATTTGAAGCAAAAATAAATTCTAAAATTATGTTTTTGTATCAAATGTATTTGTACTAGTGATGTTACGAATACTCGTATGCGTATTCGACTATTCGCCTATTTTAAGATATTCAAGCGAATATTTCTCGAATAATTTGCACATTCATTTTCCCAAAAAAAAAAAAGAATATACAAAAAGTTTAAAAAATACATAAAATGTAAAAAATATATTAATTTATAATAATTTTTATTTAAAGAAAGAAAGTCCTTTATCTCCAAGGCAAGATAATAATCTTCTTGAAAAACAAACGAAAATTATATTTCGTAACTAGGTATCATTTAAAAGTTTCAGTCTTATATGTAAATTCATATCATGTTAAGTTATTAATCAATTCTCAGTAGAGGAATGTTGAACTTCAAAAATGGAAGAAAAAAATTCAATACGTGAAAGTCCACCGATACATGTGGCTGCTTTATCTGCAGTAAGTATGTATTTAATACTAATCGCATGTAAGCATTCATGATGATGAGCTTACTGACATTTTTGGTAGCATTAAATGTCATATTAATGTTCGATAATGGCTCATGACTATGTCATGAAACAGTGTTTGTATTTGCTATACTACTAGATACATCTTTTGAGGGATTGACATTCGTGCTAGAATTGTACAATATTTTACAAGACTTCAAAGTCTGACGATATTTTCAGTTTTCTTATCTACATATGTAAGTATGTACATACATATTTATATTAATCATTTTCATGTTCTATTTCTTACTTAAACATTTCTATTTCCGATAATTTAGCATCGCTAAGTATTAGCAGAAGTCATTAGGTCAAAAACGTGCCTTTCTCTGCGTCTGAAATATTGTGTTGTTATACTTATTCTGTTTTTTTTAATCTTATGTTAACGAACTAACGAAAGCCAGCAATAAGTGATTTACACTCCGAATTTTAAAATGTGATGATTATACTCTACACTACAAAAATTTTATTTTGATTACTATGAAGAATATATATTATATTATTATTTTGTGATGACTACGAATTTTTCGCTAAAATGAATAAAATAATTAGGATTTACTTTGCTACCAACCAGAAATTTACACATCACTATCCTCTAAATTACAGATCTGAAGATATATTACATCCATATGTATTTATAGATGTATTGTACATATGTATGTATTTTTTATATATAATGGGCATATGTACATACTTATATGGCGTGGGGTATAATTCTCAATAAAAGTACCCTTAAGATAAAAAAATTAAATCTAAAATTTTTATTAGAAAATGTATGGTCAAATTTGCAAATAATGCTGCATAAAATCATATAATTTAAAAAACCATAAATTTTAATTAAATAAGTTTTTTATTGATTATAATGCCCGTATCGACATACATGTTCCTGGAAAACTTAACACTCCTACAAATAATAATACAGTCGAATTCGGTTAAACGGAAGTGTAAAATTACAAGCACTTTGTTTCGACAAAAAGAAGTTCGGTTATGTGTAAAACGTTTCAGTTAAACGAACTAACTTCATAATTGCTCTGTAAATCGAAAATATAGCATTATAATTAAAATATATTACATACTATGTATGTGATTTCTTCTTCATTTCAGATTCCTTTTAAAAATTTTAATATACATATCGCACTCGTTCAACAATACTGTATTAACTTAAAATTTTTAAAATTTCGTTTTTTGCAAGAAATCGATGAACAGTGGTCTTATCTATCCACTCTCCTGAACACTTTGAAGTTTTTGAGTTAATACTGTATTGTTGAACGGGTGCGATATGTAAGCTTGCTACTATATTTGAAAATAATAAATAATTAAATATTTTTTTTTTTAATTTAATAATTTTAATAATTACAGTGGCTCAGAATCCTATTTTGCTTGCCAAAAATCTTTAACTTTTCAACTAATAAAGATTTTTAAGATATTCTTTTTTAGTGAACATATAACATTTTAAGCCTACATATAATCACTTTTAATTGTATATGATTATACTAATTTTTTGACCTTTTTATTAATTAAAATTTTTTATTCAATAACACAAGCTTAAGGTCAACTATAAACAATTACATATTTTATTAAATTACAGAAATTTAATAAATTAATTGTCAACAATAAACAATTAAATATTTTATTAAATTTCAGAAATTTAATAAAATAAATGTTTATCTCTAACCCTCCCGCCCCACCGGAAACGACCATGAAATTTTTTTTTTATTTGCCAATTACCCAAAAAATACATTTTTGAAGTTAACTATGTATTTAGTAAAAATACTTATTTTGGATCCTTTATTAGGTTTATTTAAATTTTTTTAAAAATTATTACTTGAACTCTCAAATTTTATTTGCGAATTATTAAAGCACTTTTTAGTGTAGTACAACTTTTTCCAATTAATCATTTGCTTTTTAAATAATAATTAAATTTTCGATACAACATTACGAAAAACTTTAGTTTCTGTGCAATCAATAAAAACATGTGTTGTCGAAAAAAAGAACAATTCAACATAATTTTCAAATCCTCTTACTCATCTTGTAATTTGTGTAGTCATCATCATCACTATCTTTAACACAATAGAAAAAATATTAACATAAAAATGAAATAATATTATTATTATTTGAACTTAATGTTATCAGGAATCTTTTTATTATTTTTATATTTGAAACCTTTCAAACGTACATACGAGTATATAATGTGTACATACGAACATACAAAATCATATGATCATTGACAAAATATAAAGAGATATTGTTGACAATTTTTAAATGCAAAATTATCAAAACTTATAGGAAAAGCAAGAACGGCTGAAAAGTAAGAAGTGAATAAATAAATATACACACCTACATATGTACATTTATTTTCCTTTAACAAGTCTTTTATTTTCAAGTTCTGATTTGAAAAAATTTAAAAAAAATTTTAAAGTAAAAACAATTCCAAATAAATTCCAAAGCAGACGAAGCCATGTACATACTTACATACATATGTGTGTATCTACATATGTATGTACTTTTTTTAATTTTTCTGAAGAAAGCTAATTGTATATATACATACATATATGTAGGCTACTGATTATAAGTTATTTTGAAAAGATTAAAATATATTTTTGTAGAAACAAAATATAAATGAATCTGAAATTTGTCAATCGAAAACATTTCATTCTAAACTGTCGTTGTGCAAAGTAAGTTAAACAAAATAATAAAATAAAAATTATAGTGTGTTGAAGTTGAAAAAAGAATTGATTTGTATAAAAAGAAATTATTAGTTTTTAAAGGAATTGTCTCTAAATAAACAACAAAGTGGAATTGAAGCAAAAAGGATTTTGTAAGATGGTACCGTCGAATTAATTGAAACTATTGAAAGTCTATCTGTGTGTACTCGTAAATCCATAAATATAATTATTATTAAGAAAAAAAACTGTTTAAAGTGTGCAGTTGAATATATATATATATATATATATATATATTTTAGAAAATATTTGTAGTGGTGGTTTCTTAAAACTTTAAGATGATAGAAATAGAGCAGAATACCTAAACATTTGTATTTTATTATATAGACGTAAAATTTTTATCAGACTCAAATATATATGACAGGTCATAGGTACAAAGAGATAATAAGTAATTGATTTCTAAGAAATAAGCGTGTGCTCATTGTGGAAAATTTCGAAATTTCAAAGATTATATAAATTGACGAATGTGTGCCTAAACATAATAGACTGTTATTGTACCTATGTTATTTATACGGAATTTTGCAGGGAATGTCAAGTCGGCTAACATAATTATATATGCGAAAAGAGTAATTCTTTCGATAACTTGAAACTAAAAACCAAACAGTTCGACTAATATACCAAAAGTAACTGTAACATCTTCCATTTTATATTAGCTTTGTAAAATATAGTAAATATATCCCTACAATACATACTTTCTTTGTATTGATATATACTTATATAAATGAATATATATAAATAAATAAATAATCTAAAAAAATAAAATAAATACATATTTTTCAAATAAATAAAAGTCAAACGTTTGATATATAAAGGTTTCGTTAATAAACCTCTTTTCAAGCTGTTTATAAATTTAAGTTAATTGTGCTTGCATATACATTTTCATTAGTCTGGCATCGTTTTTTCCAAAGTTACTATATTTTATAGTGCAGCCTGTAGTTGGTATAACAGAAGATGTTAACAAGACAAAAGTGTCAAAATATACAGCTGTTTCGCACATTGTGTTTTGTGTAAAAGTAAATTACAAAAATTGCAACGCACATGGGAAGCTAAAAAAAATATTTTAATCAGAAAAATCCTTATAAATCAATCTTATTTTGTTATTAAATTCAAATAACTAAACAGGTAAATTATACTTTGTAACTTTAGCTAGTTTATAAAATCTTAGAGCATAAGATAATGCAACAAAAACTATGAAATGAGCGGAGACGGCGCATTGGGTAACTTCATGGTGGAACCGAGTATAAATTGAAAACAATGTGAATAACTTGCGCTCTTTTTCGATATAAACCTCGAGGTGTGAGGACGTCAACGTCTATTTAGTGTGTTGTGGCAGCCGACCGACAAGCCGTATTTGTTAAAGAAAACTAAAAATATAAAAAATTTAATTTTCTTATAAACGTAGCTGATAAAAGTGGTATATTTAAATAAATCTAAATCAAATTAAAATTGTTAGTGTTTTCTAAATTTTGTAAAATAATTATCTTAAGTTAAGAACATCCGTCAAAAAAAGTGCTAATGTAAACATTTTCTATATAAAAGAAAATATCTAATTTATGTGTATGTACATACATACATATGTATGTACCAAAAAGTTACATAAAATATTCTATTGAATTATAACAAAATTCTAAAAAAACACTTGAGCAAAAATAGTGCTAAATGTGTAAAGAAACGTATAAAAGAATTATAAAACTACAATTTGTATATTTAATGCAATTTTGAGAAAAATCAATTTTTATGTCGCATCTCTTGCTTTTACTTTACACATAAGTATAGAAATGTACATATAAAGTTTTATTCTAAATAGATTTTTGGCAATTATTCTAACAGCAATAATACCTTATTCCATTCTTTAGCCACCACCCTGACTGCATTTTAATTACAACCAGAACGGCAATTTGTTACTATCAACAAGAAACACAAGGAAATAATAAAAGCCGCAAACAAATTTTGTTTATCATAATTGATATAAATAATCGGAATTTACAAATCAAATACAAATATCAAAATGCCAGCAGTTACTAATGGTCACTCGAACGGTTGCAATGGCAACGGCACTCAATATGACATGGAAGATGGACAATCATTTCTTTTCACATCCGAATCTGTTGGCGAAGGACATCCTGGTGAGTTTGATTTATCGAATTTTGTTTACATAGTTGCCTAATAGGAAATTTTAAAAACTGGTTCAACATCTCTGTAAACTAAATCAATTTTATCTGCTAAGAATTTGATCAAAAAGCCAGTCTTAGACTGATATATTGCATTTTATAAACTAAATATTAAGTAAAGTATGATTGTATGTATGTATATACATACATACATAGATACCCTGCAGGAAATTTCAATAGTAAAATTATACTTATTTTCTATTGACGATGTCAACAGTTCTATTGACAAATTATACCCCAAGTAATGCTATCTACTATTGAAATTTAACACAGGCGTGTCCTACGAAATCTACCAGTAGACTGCGTCAATACTGACTAGGTAGTTCTTGTTGGACCATATGGAGCAAATGTACATACTAAGATTGTACTGACTTGCGAGTACTATTGACAATGTCACCACACTGTGGGAAATGTCCGTAGTAAAACTGTACTGATTCACTGTAGACGCTGTCACCATCTGCAGGAAATGGCAATATTAAAATTATACCGATTTTGAGCTCATCAAAACCGTCAAAAATTTTCTCTACTCATCAAAAACAAAAGAAAAATTTGTTGCCAGTGTCACCAAAAAGACACCATCATTGTTGACATGGGTACACTGAACCCCATGTTTCCTTCAGGGTACTAATAGGAGTTTATCAGCCCAATTACGAATAATAATTCCGTGGGAATTTTTTAGCTTTTCCCATTCCTCCTATTATGAATATAAATTCCGCATGATATTTTTCACTTTTCCCTTTTATTTACATATAAAAATTTATAATTGGGGAATTTTTTTCTCGAGAAAAATATTTTTCGTGGGAGAGAAATTCCTAGGGAATATTCGTAATTGGGCTGTATACATATGTATTTCATTTTAAACAGCTAACTATAGATATTTTGGCATACAATAGAGGTTTCTCGGCATGCTCTATTGTTATCTAGTTGACTATATGTATATCGAAAATTGAAAATTTTAATAAATCTCTTGTTTTAGAATGTGAAATCTCTTGTTTAAGAATGTGCATTTTTTAAAGCATCATCACATTGAATTTATCTATTTATGATATTTTATTATGTGTATGTACATGCATACATATGTATATACTTATGTACATACATAGATATGTACTTATGTCTGTTTTTGTTAAACTTGGATTCTTTCTGCTATTGTTTATTATCATCGAAAGTAACATAAACTTTCATATCTTTTCTTCCATAATTTTGCGAAAGATCTATTTATTTAAAAGATATGTACCTACCTATACTCTTATTTTCTAACTTGATTTTTATATTTCGTAAGTTCAATAGGTACATTAACGAAATTCAAAATGGCGTCAACGTTTGACTTCTCACTTGTTGTCTTTTAAATTATATGTTTTATTAAATACATACATATGTATGTACATACATATATTGCGTATATTTTTCCGCTTTGCATTTTGTTTATGTTACATATTGTAGGTACGTCTGGCATGTACATATGTACATACATGCATACATACTAATATTTCTTCATTCTGGTCTCGATTTATTTTTATTTTTTCCTGCAGTTTTCAAATTATAGCAGTGTTAAATAGATGTAGCACGAGGACAAAAGGCGGTGCGGTGCGTGCGCCTCTTTAAACGTCAATGGAAGTTTTGTTGTGAGGGGCCTCTGTTTAGGAAAACATATGGTTGTTTTCGTGTATATACCTGCATATGTATGTACAAAGTACATACATACATATTTACTTATATTTATCGCTCTCAGTTTTTCTTCATATTAGAAATATTTTATATATTGAAATGCACAAGATTAAATTTGATGCAAAAAAAAACCTGTAGAGTGACCAGTTTCTAGCACAAAAATAATATTATTATTTTTAATTTGTCTATAAATTTTATGATATGAGAGAGAATATTTTCTAGTCTTACAGATCCGTTAGCCCAACCCAACATATTTTTATACATAGTACCTACCTATTAAGTGTTTCTTACAAGAAAAATATGAGCAATTTTAGATTATAGTGTACATATGTAGGTGTTTGCTAATATTGTGTGTTATAGCTACAATTGTTGCGCTGCGTAGTTTAAACTTAAACATTATTGAAAATCTTTTCCGAAAATTTATTTTATACATTTTTACCATTTTAATTTTTAGCAGGTAGATAACAAATCAGCTTAAAACTCTTATAAATTAGACCTGCTTTTATTTTTGCAATATTGTTTTATTTTTTGTAATTTAATAAGAAAATATGTACATATGTATGTATATAAAACATACTTACTATGTGCTAAAGTAGGGTCACTAACTTGTGGCCACATTGCATTTACAAGTTGAATACCTAATTTGAAGAACATACATAAGTAATTATTCTGGTCACCTTAATGTATCTTAAAAATGCGCACACCATGTGGTTTTTTAATTGATGTGTATATTTCTCACTCATTTTGCACACTTCCAGATACACACATACTACTACTATATGTTTTAAAACCATTGCCGCACAATATTGGCACTGAGTAGAAATACCAACCGGTATTTTGGTAGCTTAAATACATTTACAGTTGCCAGACTTAGGACTTATTATAATTTTGGCGATTTTAGAAGTCTGAATTGTTGATTTGACGATTTGATAGCTTTTAGTTAAAATTTAGGGTTTTTAGTATAGATTTAATAATGAGGTGTCAACTTCGGGTTGAATGAGCGATTTTGGGCTTAAGTATAGAATTCAAATACAGTACAACTTCGACAGTCCGGACATGCGCCAGTCCGGTCACTCCAATAATTCGGACGCTTCTACATTTCGGACAAGTTAAAATTTTTACCCCTACAATCCGGAAAATTTTTTTTATGCAAGAAAAAATTTAAATTTCTGGTGGTTTCCCGTTTTTAGCTCGCATCATTTGTTATTCATACTTTTATTTACATTTTGCACTATCATTACTTCAGTTTCATTCTTTCGCAAGCGTGTTGTCTAATTTCATAACAAACTAACTTGAAAGGAAAAGTGTGATATTTTACAAAGTCTTGATGAGGGAAAAACTATTAGGCAGGTTGACGAAAAATTACATGTTCCTAAATCAACGATTTGGGGCATTAAAAAAAATAAGGAGAAGATAAAACAATTTATTTCGAACACCTATACTTGACCCGGTAACATTTGAACGAAAATAATGTAATAAACCATTTTCATAATATAATTTTTTTTTTCAATTCACTTAGATTATTTTAATAATTTTTACTACTATAGTCCGGACAACTCGATAATCCGAACGTGCCTAAAACTATATGTGTCCGGACTGTCGAAGTTGTACTGTACTTTTAATATTACGAAAGAAATAATCAGTGTTCTTTCATAAATTGAAGAAGGTAATGAAAATCTTTCTTAAACATTTTTTATACTTACATATTTATTAATATATAAAACAAAAAGTAAATTTTAATTATTTTTCAAAAATAATAATATGCTTTTTATCACTTTTTCTATTAATTTAATTATAAAATTAATTGAAAACAATTGTACTACCTGTTGCACTAAATGCGTAGAACAGTTACTTTATTATATATATTTTTTAAAGCAAAACTAAAAACCGAAATCTTTATTTTTGTTTTTAATATACTATGTGTGTATGTATGTATGTATGTACATATGTGTGTATTTATAAGAAAGAAACTGTCGTTTGTAGGCAAAATAATTATTGATTTTTTTATTGAAACCTTTTGAGAACCAATAAAAATGTGTACGATTAGATTCTATTTTCATTTTGGAACTCACGAATATAATCATCTCTAAATCTAAGTTTAGATTAGAATCTGTGTTTCAAAATATTTAAGTACATAATTATTCGAAATATGCAAATAAATAAATAAAGCAAAATGCCCACAAAAAAGTCAACATTTGCATATGAAGTTCACTTTTAAGATCTTTCGATGATTTGAAAAAAGCCTTTCGAACAATTATTATAAAATGTTTTACAAATATTTAACGTTTTTACGAGTATCTGGCAACTACGTACATACCCATTGAAAGTTCTCAGTTCCTTTCTATCTTTATGGTACTTTCTTTTTATTTGGATTTTAATTACATACATACATACGTACATACATATATCAGATATACCTATACAAAAGTGCTCAAACAATTCAGAAGCTTTTGATCAAAACAAGCAAATAGAAATAAATAATACATCTCTACATACATAGGTACTTACAATATAAACGTGTTAATCTATTAGAAGTAAATACAAAACGTTTGCTTGAATCTGTAAATTTTCTTTGTTAATTATTAGATTTTCAATATTTGTATGCATGTAGGTATGTACATAATTTTGTATTGTATGCATACATACTTATGTGTATGTATGGAATCCGCATTTTTTGCTTTAAGCATTACATATATACATATGTATGTAAGATTGTAGTATACAAATGTACTTATGGATGTATGAACGTAGATGCGTACATAAATATGTAAGTACCCTGCAGTCGGCGTAGCTAGCGAATGACTAGCTATTTCGCTAACTACCAGTCGTTACCAGACGATTTTACCACTGACGATGTTAACATGGGGATGACATTGACGGTAGTCAATTGACACGATCAGGCTGGTGAAATCACTAGTCAGCAAAATCCTACTATTTCGCTAGTCAAAATGTACCAGTTAAGCTATAAACACATTCGCCACAGCAGACTACACGAACACAAGACTAGAAATGCTGCTAGCTACCGATGTAGCCGTTTAGCCAGCTACTTAATTATTTTGGAAACGACAGATACACAGTAAACAGCTGATCCTGAATTGTAGCAACGATTCATTTATGTATATTAAAGTGGTGATATTTAGCGCTTTTACTTCTTTAAAGTTTTCTGGGGCGAATTGAATTCGCCACTCACATCACTTTGTATGTATTCGCTTTGACCGAAAAAATTCATCTCATGGATCTCTTTTGGCTCCGGAGTTACGGGGATCAAAACTTATTTTTTATTTGCCATAACTCCTAGAATATGGAACGGATATAAGCGATGTGGATATCACTCTTAAACTTCTCTAAAATACCTTTATACTGGTATTCAAATTTTTTAAAACAATTTACCCATTGCGAGTGAAATTCAATTTTAAAATTTTTTATCTGACTTTTCACTTTTACAGAGAACTTACCATGCTTTTATTTGGTGTATACTTGAAAGCTGTCACCGATGAAATACGTAAGTTATGCTTCTTTAATGATGATTTTAAGAATTAAATGAGTTATTTAGTTCATTTGAAATGATACCTACATATGTCGTTTATATTCGTTCTATATTGTAGGACTTATGATCAATAATATATTAAAGTTTTGAACCCCGCAACTGCGGAATCAAGAGAGAGCGCCGAAAAAATTTCTCATAAATTTTGAGGTAAAAAAAGGCTACTACCCTGTGAGTGTTTTTAATCTTTAACAATGTTCGTATTATTGACTCAAGTCAATGGGGTTTATTACGGTTCTCGATTCGACTTCGACTGATGTAATAGATTAAAAAAAAATATTGTGTGTTTCTTTAATCTAGTACAACAGTCGAAGTCGATTCGAGAACCGTAGTAAGGCCCAATATTCTATATAACAATAAAGCTAATACAAATTGTTGATGCATATATGTACATGTCTTATAACATTTTAAATTTTCTAATTTTCTTTTTTATTTTGCAATAAAAAATATTTCTAATCACTAATTGCTTTAGATATTTTATTATATCGTCAACACTGTTTTGGTTTTGTGGCCATCAGAAATAGAAATTAGTTTAATTCGACTACACGGCAAAAGTATCATGGACAAAAACCTGTTGCCGTGTTGCCTTGCTGTCTTCAATATAATCATTCTCATATGCACACATGTATTCTAATTTTGACAGGTGGTAGTCGGTAGTCTGCTGTGGCGAATGTGTTTAATGCTTTAGATCACTAATGATATTTCCTTAATGAAAATACTACAGAAATTTAAATTTTTTGGATGTTTGTTTATTTATCAAATTTTTTTTTCAATATTTATAAAATTTTCAATTAATTGTTCGTTTTCTTTTTTATGCAACGTTTTAGTTGGCTCATATTTTTTGCACCAGCCTCTTTTTCTTGTACTGTATGTATGTACATATGTATGTATGTATGTATATATGTATGTATGTACGTATGCATGACCTTTTTAGCCTTATAAGAGTATATCTGCCGTGACGTACAGAACAGTGCGTCCAGATTTTAAATCTACAGCTTTTTGTTTCATAATCATTATCTGTGAAACTTTCGCCAATATTTGATTCTAATTATCTACATGCAACTAATTTAAATTTGTTACTAAATGACAGCGGAAATAAAATATAATTTGATTTGATAAGAAAATCGAATGAAATGAAATTATTGAGAGATAATAAACGTCTACATAATCAAAGCGCATTTATATAAAACTATTGACTATATGAAAAAAATATAATTATGAAAAAAAAGATGTGAACATACGCGTGTATACACAGCTATGGGCACACTAATAGCACACCCCATAATATAATAAATGGCTAAACACTTTTATGATTCTATAATTTTATGTTGTAAGCTTTAATTAAGAAGTTTTCAATTAATTAATTTAATCAATTTTAAAGTCATTAGGGTTATCTCGTAAGAACTAATGATCTATTTTCTTATTATACAATAGCTTATACAATAGCTGTTTTGTCGGCTCCATGAAAAATGGCCCTAAACTGAAAAAATTAAAAATGGCCCTAAACAATTTTTGTTGTTGTAGTGAATGTAATAAAAACTTTGGGGCCATTTTTCCTTTTTGAGGATATCTTTAGTCTGTAGAAGAAAAGGTGAGAATTTCCAGCGCTCATCTGTATAATCTTCTTAATTAATCCCACTTGCCCCGTTTTAAATAAATTAAACCAATTCTGTTTACTTGATTGCAAGTTATTTGACTTATTCCTCGGCGTCATAAAGGTTGGTCTACTCATCAACCCCAGCAGCAAGAGCAGGAGAAATTTTACATACAAACGTCCCATTTCTATGAAAAAAGAAAAATGGCGCCAAACTTTAGAAAAAAATAGCTGCAAAATTTTAAATAAAAAATTAAAAATGGCCCCATAAAATTGGAAAAATGGCCCCAAAGTTAATTTTTAATGGACCCGTTTTGTTTTACGTCTGTGTGCGTTCAGCCTAAAAATTAATAAAAAGTATAAATTTTTTGGTAGAAATTCAGTACCAAATCAACATTTCTTAAATTTTCCATCACTGATCTGAACTTTTCACTCTATATTTTTTTTGCTAATCAATAAAAAATAAAAAGAAAAACATTTTGTACGAAAAGCGAAACATTGGCAACGTCAGTATCAACAATTCAATAGCCCCTATTCACTATGTTGTGCTAATGATATTGCACCATAATATATTGAAAATCATAATGGCGGTATTCAGTGTTTGCTGCAAATGCAAATGGTTCTTTTGTGAAATCTAACGGCAACTCTGTGTATTTGGTTGCTGTATTTTACAAAAGAGCTACGATTACTTGCACTTGCTCTCTCGCAAGACTATTTGCACCAAACACTGAATACCGCTACTATGTATAACATATTTCGTATGCAAATGATTCCAAGACCATTTACACAAGTTTGTGAATAGTTGTAAAATAAAATTATTGCATATGGGACATATTTCTTAATTTGGCTCGGTCGAGGCATTTAAATATGTACATCTCTGTATACATACATACATACGTAGAATAATTAAGTTTTGTATCAAGTTACTAAACCAATTTCAATTCAGTTTTGCTACCGCCATGTGCCGTTCTTTGAACACACTCTGGCCACATGCTGTTTATACTTAAATTTCTTATCAATATAATATTTTACACAATATTATTTCTCTGGATAGTGTGTTACATTAATTCGATTTATATACATACAAACATACATACATACATATGTATATGTATATAAAATTTATTATCTGTCCAATCGTACAAATACAATTAATAATGAATTTAGAAATTTGTTCTTTGTTCTCTTTATGCTGACCATTGCGAGTATTATTATTATACATATATGTATGTATGTATGTATGTACATATTTCAATTATTAAACCATATAAGATTTTATGTTTTGACAATTTCAAATTGGCGCTTGTACTCACATGTATACATACATATGCATGTATGGCCATACATAGCCTGTAGTAAACTCGGGCCCAAGTGTCTTCAAGTCACCACTTTTGTATTCTTGTGTGGTGACTTCTTACTGGGCTTATTGGTGAAAAGTCACAAATTTGTCGACTAGTGCTGACTTCTTGATGACATTGTCAACGATACGTCTACATTTTTTAGTTTGTTTTCCCAGGTAGACTAAAATTATAGAAATGTACTAGTAACTTTCTGGTTCGAATGTCTCCACTTGGTCCCATTAGCACATGCTAAATGTCTATAGCACAAAGCATAGTATGGGGGTGTATAGAGTGTAGTATTGGTGACAAAGTCAAAAGCCCGTCAGTACCATTTCACTATCAAATAAAAGTGAGCATACATACTTACATACTACATATGTATGAATGTATGTATGTACATATGTTCATATGTTTGCAAGATTATAAAATGTAGCCTTAATGGAAGGGTATTCTTTTACATACGCATACATATACATATATGCATTTGCATATGTACACACACATATGTATGTTTGTATATATGTATAAAATAATTTTCATATATTTTTAGATTTATTTCTTTTTCATTTTCAAATTTTATTTTTATAATATAATTTTTTATTTAAGGTTTACTCTCTAGACACATTGGCATTGAATTTCGCTTACTACTGCAAGACCATCGAAAAAAAAAAATTTTTTTTCTTTGAATTTTAATACATATTCTCATTTGCATTGTCTGTTGCTTTTATTTTTGGTTTCAAATAAATGCGCGTGCGATTTCTACTATTGCACGTTTTATTTTTTAAAAAGAGCCCTGCATGATGACTTGTTTGAGACATTTGTTTGATTGCAAATATATGTATTTCCAGCAGTAAGGTAGCTTTGAACAGTGTATATACGAGATGGGATCAAAGTCATCATCCTATCATGTCATGATGACCGCCAATGACATTTGTAATGTAAACAGATACAAAATACATACAGGGAATAATTGTTTAGATTTTTAAGAGATATTTTGTTCGTAATTGCAAAAATTGGAAAAATATTTTTCGAACATTTTGAATGTTAGAATGTTAAATTTTCTTAACACAACATCTAGATATGTATGTATCTCACGCAGGCCTCTAATTTATAACTATGTATGTCCATACATGAATGCCAATGACGCCAATGATTACACTTTTCGTTGTATTTATTTTTACTAAATTTTATTATTCTCTATTTCTTTTACAGATAAAATGTGTGATCAAATCAGTGACGCTATTTTGGATGCACATCTAAAACAAGATCCCGATGCTAAAGTTGCATGTGGTAAATATGTATTTTTAATTCGTAATAATTTGTTGTGTTAAAAAAAGCCTATTATAAAAATATTTGCTTGACATAATGCGACAACTGCAGAGTATGCACAATCAAGAAAGTAACTTTATTGTTGGCTTTAACTTTTGATGAATTTTAATTGAAATTTTGGTTTAAAAATTAACGACGATTTTGGAAAAAAATATTAGAAAACGGCAGTATTTTAAGATTAATATTCGTTTTAAATTGGCTTTTATTTACATATACTGGAAATTATTACAATATCTAAATATTTGCTACTGAAATATTTCTAAATAGTTTTCTGCTGTCTGTCGTAATATACATAAGTTTTTGAAGACGCAAATTTTTTAGCACTCAATAATTTTTTAATCACATTTAAAAGTCAATACTCCAGACAAATGTATTGCGAAATATGTATTAGCTGGAATGAATTATAGGGAACATGATACCACATGGCTCCCCAATTCTGCGTAAAAAAATAACAAAACATATCAAAAGATATCATTTTTAAACTCAATTTTGCTGCTACGCTTTAAAGCGTGCTGTAAGTTATAGAAATAAACAAATATTTTGTTTTTATTCGAGGGATGAATGATGTTCTGTTAAAGTTAGATGGCTAAATATTTTGCGCATCGGAAAGGAATTGTTTTGAAAATAAACATTTTTATTATTTCTAAGACAGATTATTGAAACATTTTGCCATCAAGTTTTTTTTTTCTGCGAACTTCGTATTTTAATTTTTGTGTTTGATGCGGTGGTGGTTCCGTGTTTTAAATTTATAGTTTGAAATGAATTTATTTCCATCTCTGAAAATATATTATTTTGCTTAAATCAAAAAAGAAGTTGTTCTTTAGGACTAATTAAAATTTTTTTTAACTTGGTTGTATACAAGTAAAAGTTTTCGATCAGTTTCGGTCGTTTTTCTCTTTTTTAAACCAACCTAATATTATAAAAAAATTCTTTTAATATTAATTTTTAATGTTTATATTTAAATATAAAACTACAGAAACCGTTGCTAAAACCGGCATGATCTTATTGTGTGGCGAAATTACATCAAAGGCTGTTGTTGATTATCAAAAAGTTGTACGTGAAACTGTTAAACACATCGGCTATGACGATTCCTCGAAGGGTAAGTTTAATTACAAACGTTTTTAACATCACTTTAGTGCTTATAAAGAATTTTTGTTTAAAAACGGGGGAATTACGCCAAAATTAAATTGTTTAGTATTTAGAATAACGATTTAAATTAAAACAAAATTTATTACTCTAAACAAACAAAAGGTTTCGATTGGAAAACTTTAAATTTACTTGTTGCCCTTGAACAACAGTCTCCCGATATTGCCAACGGTGTACATGTCGATCGTGAGGAAGAAGATGTTGGCGCTGGTGATCAGGTATTGTTCGCAATCTCTCTTTCTTCTTCTTAAAGTAATATACTTTGTCAAAAGTATATTTTTTTGTGAACGTGTTCGTTTTATTTTTTGCTCAATTATTTAATGATAATATTTTATTTATATTTCTACCATTGGTTGGCATATCATTGTTTTCATACAATCTTTAAAATTAATGCTAAATTCTTTAAAATAACTAAGAAAATTTTGAAATAAGGAATTAATTCTTAGAGTAATTTCAATATGAAATAATATATTTAGCCAATTCAAAGCAAGAGTGCAAAGTAAATTTTAGATATTTAATAATAAAAATTTTCAATGTAAATTTGGAGTTTACCGTTTATCAGGCGTGTCACAGAACATACTTTTAAAAGTTTTCTTCATGTTGCTTAGCCTGTTAAATATATTTTGAATACCGCCTAAGAGTACGTAAAAAATAAATGTGAAAACTAAAAAGGCACGACGGAAATTTTGAACGTGAATATGAATATTTTTGTTTTGAAGTCTGTGATAGACCCGAAAAAACCTTTTTTTTTTTAAATGCTTTGAAATGGTTAATTGTAATATCACAAAGAACGTAACAAGAATATGACAGTCAGTAGATATTTACTGACAATTTGTGGGAAAATGCATGTATTTTTATAGAAAGACGGTTGAAGTTTGCCTTATAGGCAAATCTTCTAAAACTCAATTAAACAACGAACTAGTACGAGTTCTATATTCGATTGTGCCGAATCTTATATGTTTACCCTTCAGCAAATCATATATGAGTATTTGATATATATTTATGTATGATTTTCAATACCAATTGTATTAAGACAAATTCTGACATATACATACAGTCCAAGACCCAAGTCTTCAATTCTTCTAGTGGCTTGGAAAACTCGATTTCACGTACTTACAGACGGACATGTCTCATTCATATTCTCTATATATAAGAATCAAGCATATATACATATACATACAAGCATATATATATATATATATATATATATTCATAATTTATGGGTCTCATATAAATATTATGGAAATTACACACGGAATGACAAAGCTAAAAATTACTCCTCAACATATTTCGTAAAGGGTATAAAAATTATTTAAGCCCCAAACGAAAATCTTTTGCAGAATAAGTGAAATGTACGAAAAGAATTTATAAAAAATTAAAAAGTTTTGCTCACCCTGTGTACGAACAAACACACGTTCTGCATATTTCAAGCCCACTTTTAGGCGCTAAAATTTTGTTTGATGTAACTAAATAGCTGACAAAAAATATGTACATTATATTAATATTTTGATTTAAAATATATTATTTAAAAACTATAAAATTCTAGACTGAACTTATCTTGTAATATGTGGAGAAGTTTCATATTTTCTACAAAAAAAGTAATTATGAAAGGTTTTAATTTCGTAAAATAACACTGTGGAACAAATTCAGGTTAGCAAAAATTAGGTTGATTCTGAGAGTGAGGGGTGAAAATAGAGGCTAAATTAGAAGACCCGTATCGCGGCGTTTGTTTCTGTTACTTCGAATTTTTTTTTAATCGACCTTCGAACTTTGCAGGCAAATATATGAAATGTCAGTTTTGTGTACAAACAATTCTTTTTTCCACATTTTCTATTAAATTTAAAATGTAAACTGTTTCGTCTTCTTTTTCTATTTCAAAATTAATTTATTTTTACCTACAAACATAAATAAATATGCATTTATGTATTTATAGAAAAACTTCGTACGAAATGCGCATACGTTTTACATGTATTCGCACAGTTGCTTAAGCTGACTTAAGCTATCTTATGCATATTTTGGTTGGGCCTTTGCTCCTATTAAAGATTCATGCAAGATTGATTCGTATAACTCATGTTTGTTTCGACTCGGTGCGGTTACTCTCACTCCAACAATCGCAAACAACCATATTTCTTGCCAGTATGTATGCTTAAACCCATGGCGTAATAAACCAGGTGGCAGAGCTACGGCAGCTGACTATTTTTTGCTCTACTTATTTTTTGGTTGCAAATGTCAAAGAGCTGTTTTCTGGTTATAATTTTGACAGTTTCAGTTATTTTGGCTTTACTTTTTCTCGTGCTGCCAAGTTCCTGTTTTCTCCCGCTGCCATCTGGTTCATTACGCCATGCTTAAACCTGGCCCCAAATCGTTACATCCGTGAACGTACAACGTACTTAAAAACCCACTCTAAGAAATATTTTTCTAAACAAAACAAAATTATAATGACCTTTCGTTTTAAGGTGAATTCATACCAAGGTTGAAAATATATTTTTCAGTACCTATTTTTGACATCCTAAGAAGCAAAATTTCTAAGGCGAATAGGGGCGTTGTGGATCACAAGTTAGCCTATATTTGCCTGCATTTCGCTGATGCTTATGTCAATTCATCAGTAGATCTTTCATCTTGATGTTTGAAAAGCTTTCAAAGTTTTTGTGCATATATGCATATGTGCATATATGTATAATGTATATAAAAATTTCTAAAAAGGAATTTAGCATCAGCAGCAACGAAATGCAGGCTTGCTGTTAATAACAGCCACAAATTATATCTCTTATTTTTTATAATTTTACTTTATTTAAAAAATCATGTGCATGAAAAAAATAAATTGGGATTCATATTCAAACATATGTTTGTACATCTCCATACATAAAAGTTAATTAAGGATTTTTTTTTTGAGAAGAACATTTTAGAATATAGTTGGCAACAATTGTGTCTGTTCACCAAATTTATTATGTTTGTGATTGTGGTAAACGAAAAAAAAAAAGAATTAAATTTAATTACATGGGAATTATTATTTTAATAACACACATAAATACATAAACACAATGATAAATTCTCTTACTGGGTTTGACTTTAAAAACCAGTATTTCAATTTGTTTATCATTGTAAGTAAAATAACATCAATTAATACAAATATTTTTGGAATTTACTTTTAACAAATTTATTATTTTTATTATTTTGTGTGCCATCTTTCTCTTCAATATTAAAACGACCAAATAAAAAACAATAAACAAAAACAAAAAAAAGGTTTCGATTATAAAACATGCAATGTATTGTTAGCGTTGGACCAACAATCGCCCGAAATTGCAGCTGGAGTGCATATTAACCGTTGCGAAGAAGAAATCGGTGCCGGAGATCAGGTGTGCAAAACAAAAATTTTACTTATTTTGAATTTGTTTCTTTTTCTTTTGAATATACACAAGCAAACATATCGTATCTGTGTATATTCCTTCCTTGATGCCTTTTAAGCATAAAATCAAATAATTGTTTGTAGAGTTTAATCTTAATAATTTTATTTATTTACTTATTTTTTGTTGGCTAAATGCACACACAAATTTTCTTTTCAAATAAATTTGTTCATTTAAATAACTTTAATGTTTATTGCAAGAGTGTGGGACTCTACAAAAAGGCTTGTTATTTCGAAATTACTTTTGTACGAATGCATCGATTTTTCGAAGATATTGATTCGATCCAAATTATGTTTAGATTTCTTGAAAAAAATAACAAGTTTTTTTTTTGTTTTATTAAACATTAAACCGTCTACACATTACATACTATTAGTATTTGTATTATAATTGGTATTAGTTGGTTTTTTTATTTAGATTTTTCTCAATTTGAATTTTGTAAAAATATGTACATACATGTACTTTCTTCGAAACTTTGAATTTTGTAGCAAAATTATCAAATTGTTTAAATATGTATATTTTTGTAATAAATTGTAGTTATTTTCAATAAAGATACACGCACACAAAACACATTTCTATTTCTTCTTCTTATATTAACATTTTCTTTATCTAACATTTAAGACATTTTTAAACTCATTGCTCTATGTTTGTTCTTTCAATTGTTATTAAAAATGCTTATACTAATTTTGGTTTTTTGGTGATTTTGTTGTTGATTTATCATGGAAACTGAGTTGTAAGTTAAAATATAATATTTAAATCTTAAAACAATAGGGTATTATGTTCGGTTACGCCACAGATGAAACTGAAGAATGCATGCCCTTGACAGTTGTTTTGGCGCATAAATTGAATGAAAAAATTGCTGAACTCCGTCGTTCCGGTGACTTTTGGTGGGCACGTCCTGATTCTAAAACACAGGTAAGTTAAGAAAACGTTGTTTTTTGTAGTTGTATTCAGGATTGAGATTCTCGTTTACTCATTCTATGCAAAAATGGAAAATTGCATAAATTGTGACACTTCCATTAATTACTACTTGTATAATAACACTAGTCAACAAAAGAGAAACACTTGCTTGTTTCCTTTGATTTTTTTTTTTGTTTCTATCTCAAATTGAGGCGTATTTTTTAAATACTTCAACAGTTTTTCCCTAACAGCTTTTGTTTTTTAGTTATACGAGGGCGCATCAATAATTCCGTGACTTTGCGAACTTCCCTCGTAGTTATATGATATGCAACAATGTTCCCATCAAGTACCATCTGTTAATAAACTAATGTCAAATTTTGAGCAGGTGTCGTCATTTACTTTGCGTTTAACAGCTGTTCAAAACATACAACCTCGTTGTATTTTTCTAAAAATGGAAAAAAGTGAATTTCGAGTGTCAATCGTCAATCAAACCAAGGAAAAGCTCGATAAATACTATGGGGACTCTGCACCATCGATTTCAAGGGTAAAAAAGTGGTTTACTGACTTTCGTTATGGTCGCACAAGTACCAATGACGCTCAACGTTCTGGACGGCCAATTGAGGTTATTTTTTCGAAAATGTCGAAAAAATCCACGATTTTTTGAGATTGTTGATGCCATAGGCATTTCATATGGCAGTGTGGTTTCGATTTTAAATGATCAGCTGGGTTTAAAAAAGTTGTCTGTAAGATGGGTGCGCGTTTGCTCTCTATTGACCATAAACGTAAACGTGTGACAACTTCAAAGGATTGTTTGGATTTGTTTAACAACAATCCGAATGGGTTATGGATGAAACATGGATCCATTACTGTACTTCGGAGACCAAGCAACAGTCTAAACAATGAATTTCTCTGGGTGAACCTGCTCCGAAGAAGGCCAAGGTAAGGTGATGGCAACAGTTTTTTGGGATGCACGCGGGATGATCCACATCGATTACCTTCAAAAGGGAAAAACAATAAACGGCGAATATTATGCCAACTTATTAGGCCGATGTAATGAGAATTTAAAAAGAAAACGACCCCATATGGCCAAGAAAAAAGTTCTTTTTCATCAAGTTAATGCACGGGTACACACGTGTGCAGTCTCAATGGCAAAACTCTATGAATTGGGCTACGAAATGATACCTCATCCGCCATATTCTCCGGATTTAGCCCCTAGTGACTACTTCCTATTTTCAAACCTGATGAAATTATTGACCTATTTTTTGGAAGGGATACCAATGACGACATTTGCTCAAAATTTGGCAGGTCTATTAACAGGTGGTACTTGATGGGAATAGTGTTGCATTTCATGTAACTACGAGGGAAGTTCGAAAAGTCACGGACTTATTGATCCGCCCTCGTAGTTGACTACCCACTTTTACTATTTTTACTTATATTTTCGTTTTTTCTTAATGTTTTTTTCAAAAAAATGTTTTATGCTTAATACAGATTGTTTTTGTTATTTTTGTGGTGAATATATATTTGAAAATTTTAGAAAACCTATATCGGACTTTGTGAAAACAGCGTATCATCAAAAGTTTAAATTTTCTTTCACACGAGTTTCCAGGATTAAGTATAGAAAAAGTTAAAGCTGGTATTTTTGATGCGCTACAGACCGTGAAATATCCTATTTTGTAAAATTAATGACTGAAGTCGAATCCAAAGCTTGGAATACATTTGTTTTGGTTATGAAATCTGGCGATAAGTGTATGATATCGAACTTTCAAGAGCTAGAGCGCAATATGTGTATAACAGTTCACTACCTGCACTAACATTTACACCGATTTCCACAAAATATGGGTGATTTTAGCGAGGAGCATGGTGAAAGATTTCATCAGGTTCTTCGGACAATGGAAGATCTTTATCAGGAAAGGTGGGAAGCACATTAGATGGGAGACTACTGCTTATGTTTGCAGCGAGATCTACCTAAAGTCGTTCATTCAAGGAAATCTTTTAAAAGATAATTTGATAGTCTTCGATAGAAATTTTGTATTAATTTTTTGTATATTTTCTTAGATAATAAAATTGCATATTTCAAAAAGTAAAGCTGTTAGCAATCTCCCAGTATTTTTTTTTCATAGTCAGGGCCTTGGAAATACCCAATAACAGAAAAAAAGTAAAGGAAACAAACGATGTGTTGACCAGTGTAATCTATAGCTTAATGTGTACTTATGTATATCCTATTATTGTAGAGAAATGTAAAATAACTACGAAATATTCCGAAAAAGCTGTCAATCACTGTTGTTAATCAATTAACTAATCACGATTTCTTACTTCAAGTATGTAAATAAATATTGTCTAAAAAACCGATTTTACATATTTTGAAATTGTATCACCAGTCACCAAGACCTGTCGCACCGGTCACAATTCAAAATCTTTTTTGTTTTCTACAAAAATTATCTATTTAATTTTTAATGAAAACGTTCATTTTACAATTATATGACCAGTTGCATTCGTTCAACTAACATATAGAAAGAATTTAGATATGTATGACCTTGTAGCGTCCCGTGTTACTTGCGTGTTACTTGCGACTTTAGTGATAAAATGTTTTCTAATAATTTTTTGACTTTATTTTTAGATTACTTGTGAATATTTATTTGATCAAGGCGCTGCTGTTCCCAAACGTGTTCATACCGTTGTCGTCTCCTTGCAACACTCTGAAAAGATTGCCATCGAAGATTTGCGATCTGAAGTTATGAATAAAGTAGTTAAAGTTGTCATTCCCGCCAAATATTTTGATGCCAATACCGTCGTACACATAAATCCCTGCGGTCTATTCGTTATTGGTGGTCCCATGGGTGATGCCGGCTTAACTGGACGCAAAATTATCGTCGATACTTATGGTGGTTGGGGTGCTCATGGTGGTGGTGCGTTTTCCGGTAAAGATTACACTAAGGTTGACAGGTCAGCTGCTTATGCTGCACGTTGGGTAGCAAAATCACTGGTTCAGGCGGGTTTGTGCAAACGCTGTTTGGTTCAAGTATCCTACGCTATCGGCTTGGCTGAACCTCTATCCATAACAGTCTTCGATTATGGCACCTCACACAAGACACAAAAAGAGTTATTGAATATTATTAAGAAGAACTTTGATTTGAGGCCTGGCATGATTGTTAAGTAAGTTTATTAAATTGAAATATCTGGTGTGTGTTCTTTTTTTATATTATTATTATTTTTTTTTTTAATTTAATACAAAAGGGACCTTAACTTGAAACATCCCATCTACCAGCGCACAAGTACTTATGGCCATTTCGGTCGTGATGGTTTTGCTTGGGAACAGGCTAAAACTTTGGATATCAATTGACTAGACGTCGACACACAGTTGCTGCCACAGCCACCGTGTGCTAAAAAGTGTAAGACCGCGTAATTTTTAGTTATTAATTTTAAACTTATTTCTTTTTCTTACCTTTTATTTTATATATATTGTTAATATAATTTATATTTTGTGTGGAAAGGAAATAGCTGAAAATTTTAGCTAAAACAAAGTAATTAAAAATTTAATACATTAAGAAAATTGCAACATCTACTATAAAATTCAAAGGGGATTAACAGTCCCATTATTTTTTTCAATTAAATGAGAAAAGCATTTCAATTTCTCTATTTTGTCGCTTTTTACCATTTTTTAACGTTAACTTAAATTTAGTTTTAGTTCTCAAAATAAACAAAAACAAAACTTTTTAAGGCAAAAAAAAAAAAAAAACAAGTAATAATAAAAACAGCAAACAAAGAAAATATTAAGCAAATTTTAATGTTTAAATGCTTAGGAAGAAAATGTAAAATAAAAAATAAAGCCAGAATAAACAAAACAACACTGCTATTTACAACAATAGTCAAGATATCTTCCTTAATTTATACCAATTTCATTAAAATTAGATCTTCGATTTATTTTTTTTTAACAAATACATACTCGTATACAACGAACCGGCCGGCATATAATAAATAATATTTCGTTTAAGATTTATAGTTTATTTTCTGTTTTAATATCAATTTGTTTGTTTGTCTTGTAGTTTTAAATTTCTTAAATTATGTATTTTAAAAATGTTCAAAATAAGAAAAATGTGTTGTAATTTTATTCAAATGCTTTGAAAATATTAATTTAACTGTAAATGTCTTTTTTTCTGTACTTCTCATGCTGTTGTTAGTCTGTACCAATCACATCATCTCGTATTTGTGCCCTGTTTTACTACTCTACTTCTTATGAAACTCTTGTATTCTCAATACAGAATATTGAAAATAAAAAATAAAAGAAATAAAAAAAAAAAAAAAAAAAAAACATAAACACTGTTGCAAGATTTACTGATCTATCGGCGTTTTTGTTTTTATAATTTGTGACGAGTTTTTTTTTAATATACTAATCAATCAAAATTTATTTACTCTCTCATTCTATTCGATTTTGAAGGGCACTATATTGTGTGATTAATACATTAAGTTCACTTGAACTTAATTTAAAGTACATACATAGTATAAAGTTTGAACATTTTCCAAAATCTTAGAGAAGTTATTTCTTGTAAGCTTTCATTAGAGTACAAATCGAAATAAATAAATTAAAAATTAGTAAACACATTTTTCAATATTTCTAATTTACAGTTTACTTTACAGTTCCTATTTTCAGTTTTCGCCTTCTTCGTTAGAAACATTAAAATATTTAACAGTTGATTTTTTAATCATTATGAAAATTATTTGATAGTACAACAGTGTTTATAAAATATAAATAAAGTAAACTGTATGTATATTGTAATAAGTCTTTCTCTTAAAAACAAAAAACAAACTTTAAATTACAATTCCAAGTGAAATTATTAGATAGACTGGTCAAATTTCTGATCTGTATATTATCAACAATTATTACATATTTTTAAATGTTCCCTTTAAAAAGGCCAATTGACATTTCTTTCTAATAATTGCTTACACTTGGCAGTATTGTATTAAAGTTAAGAACAATATTAAGAAGCAAAGAAAAAACATCAAATTTTATTAAGTAAACAGAAGAAAATAAAATAACTAATAAAGATAAAACAACACTAACAGATACATATGTATGTATGTATGTACATCTACAAATGTGAATAATTTTGAAATAAATAGTTGAACAGCATCAAAATTATAGTCAAAAAAATAATAAAAACTAAAATTATAATACAAACCATAAACCTGAAGAAAGAGTTTTTAATGCGTAATTAGATGTTTAGTTTTTTTGAAAGATTCAAGAAATTTAAAATATATGTATTTTTATGCATTGTGTTGATCTCTGAGTGTGATCACAAATGTGATTTCAAATCACATACCGTTTGTAAATCACACGTGTGATTTTGTGATTTTCTGTAAATCACAAAATTTTTTTTGTATTTTTCGGTGTGATTTAAAATGTTTGAAAGCACAAGAAAAACAAGAATTTAGGAGAAAAATGTATTAAAGTGTTGTTTGAGGATTTTGACATACCCAATGGAAACGATAACAATTACGTATACACATACAATTTTTTGCATTCCTTAACGATTATCAGCCAGCATCATTAGTAGTTTTAAAGAATCACGAATAAATTAAAAATCGCACTAATAAAATCGCACTGTGTGTTGCTCAACAATCTGCTGAACGCTTTGAATCTGCGGTTTAAGCGGTCAATGTTGGTGGGTTAAACTTACTTACAATATGGTAACACGACAAGATGTATTAAAAACCAGCTGTCAAGATACATATATACAAAAATTATTTGTATGAGAAATTAAATAAAATATTTTTTAAAACACGAAAAAATGGACTATCCTAGTGGAGATGAAGACTTTAGTGATTTTGAAACATACGAAAACTTAAATAAAACAATTACAAGAAGGACAAAAACAATAAGAACACGACCAAATCACTTTTATTTATACAATGACAGTGAATTCCGGCAAAGATTCCGCTTACAAGTGTTAGAACTTATTGGTCCACATATAAAACATTGTACAAATTGGTAAGTAATAAAGAATTTGCGTGATTCAATAAACTATATAAAAACATATACATATGTTTATTTAAGGAACCATGCTATATCTGAAGAGCAAATGTTATTAACAACTTTGCGGGTATATGCAACTGGAGGCATGTTGATGACAATAGGAGACTTGAACGGAGTGTCAAAATCTACAACGTCCAAGGTCGTTGCGCGCGTAACCCATAACTTAGCATTGTTGAAAAACAATTAAGTTGACTGACAATGAAGACAAAACGAGAAATCACAAAACAAATACATTTTTTAACAGCAGAAAAGATATCTCCAGATTTTACTAACTTTTCATGTTTTTTCTTAATAAAATAATTATTTGTTCAAGAAAATTAATAAAGAACTAATTGATTAATTTATTTGAGTAATATTTTATAACTTTTGAAATATACTTATCGCAAAAATAGCTAAGTGATATAAAAGCTAAAAGCTAAGTGATATAAGAGCCTTAGCTGAACGTTTTGAAATCACAAAATTATGTGCACAGAACATCTTTCTTGTGGTTTCAAATCACATTGATGAATATACAAATACTTTGGGCTAAAAATTTGGTTTTGTGCGTTCCCGTACTTTTGTGCATTTTTGTCTGTAATTGAGAAGAATTATAGTTTACGCTCATTTTACCGAACTTTACCCAAAAAGTAAAGAAATAGCTTTTATTAGTCCAAATATTAGCCTAAATGTTTCGAATCAAATACATAACAATTATAATTGGAATAGTTTTTCTTCCGAACCGAATAACAAACTAACATCCTTAATCGTACCAAAAAAAAAAAAATAACAAAGACGGCATTTACACTATGCAACTCTGTTACATAGAATTTTTTATTTTCAAGTGAGAGTGGCGAAATGTTACACGAAACCATTCGAGATGTTTTTACCCCCTCATAACTTTGCTCCTCTTGATCATAATATAATGAAATTTGAAACATAAGATCTCCCCACAGATTTTTTTGCCTTTCTAATATGGGAAAGCATTCTTGGAAACATTTTGCCAAGCTTATAGGTTGCCTAGAAATGAGATGGAATTGTACCTATCATGAACTTGGTCCATATTTTGATCTCAGTACTTTTTACGGCTGAAATATTTTGGATAGGAACTTGGCCTTATTTTCACATTTGTGTTTTTTTGTGCCGATATTTCTTTTCTCTCTCTTTCTCAAAAAGTGTATAAAAAGTTAGTTATATAAATTATGTATGTTAATTCTGAATGTTGAATGTTGGCTACACTGAAATAATTGATTGAACTAATCAATACATTCCAAATATTTTAATTAATAAGTTAATCAATATTTTTATTTTTCCATTTTTAATTAAAAAACTAATTGAATCAATTAATAACATAATTGAATTCCAATAGTATATCAATCACTAGCGTTCCTTATTTTTTTTATATATTTAGCACACAATTTCTCCCAGGTGCTCTAAAATTCACTCACAAATGCATACACATTTCTCTTTTTGTTGATCACTGTCAAACGCTTATAAAAGGCTTATAAAACCAGTTTTATATAGAAAACTGCGTCACAAAACTGTTTTTTTAATATACATACATTGACTATTCATTATAAACAAGACAATAAAGGTTTCATTTGCTGCCCAATTTTTACTAATTTAATAATACACACATATAGATATACACACACATACATACATATTTTTTCCTTATTTATGTCTCATTGTCTGGATGTTATTAAATTTCCGTTCATCCCATTAACATCAACACTATACTATAATTTTTCATTTACTTCATCATGTAAAACTAGTTCAGTTTTAGCAGCTAATCCTGATATATGTAAATGAAGACAACGTTTTTATGTTGAACGTGATTACGAAAATGCTCGCATGAATCACATTCAAAGGAAAATTACTGAAGCGCAAATGGCTCAAAGAGGAAAACAACTTTTGTAAAGTAAGTTATCGGTCATTTAGAATCAATAAAATCATTCTTCTACTCTTCGCCAAATATAATCGAAAGTCTTGAATATCGATACTTTGCAGCAATAGTGTCATAACTCAAAAATAGTAGTTTAGAAGAAAACGAGTTTAAAGTTTTGAATTCGCTAAGAACTTCATGGTAAAAGAGAATGTTATTTTTCTCTTAAAAGTTTAATATATAAAATATTTGGATGAAATTGTTATACATCTTGAAAAAGGATACGACCAATTATGCTGGATTATTAAATTAAAAATAAAATTTTTTGAGTTAAGACTCTATTGCAGCAAAGTCTCGATATGTACGTGTGTTGAAGGTTTTTAGCCCATCCAATTGAAATGCCAGCAAAGTTTTATTACATTTTTTTTCTGTCTTAAAATTAATTTTTAACAAAAAAAAAATTAATTTTAAACAAAAGCGAATCATCATAATGATGTTGACTATGACGTAGTACGGTTGCACTATTAAACAGTTAAGAGGATGTTTTGTGTAAATAACAAAATAAAAGAACAAATTAAAAACTAAAAAAAAAACAAACAACTGCAAACTGCAGCTACTACAGATTTCATGTATAAGCAACTTTCAAAATAAGAACATTTATCTAGAACGTGTCTGTTTCACTTTTATTTTTGGCAAAAAAAAATATATATATATATACTCGTATATATATTCTCAACAATCCGATCAATGCAATTTTATTTTGTTTTTGTCTTTTGTTCACTTTCGTTTAAAATTTTTTATTTAAGGAATTGTTCTTTCCTTGTAGTGAGATGTTTTTATAAATTTTTGTTCTAAGTTACATTTAGTTTCAGTTGTACGCAGGATATTCATGAGTTCAGTTGTTCCTTCAAAATGAAAAATCATACGATTATGATGTTCAATTTGTGTTTAGTGATATTAGTGATCGTAGTGATAATGAAATGCAATGGTTAGTGGTTGTTAAAGAAATAATCAGTGCAATATTAATTTTGTTAAGTTTAGTGTAAAAAATTAATATTTAAGATTTAATTCTATATGAAAAAGGACAGTTTTATTAAATAAATTTTAAAAATCGATGTTCCAGAATATGTATTTTAAAAAATTTTCAGTTAACACTTTTAAATAAAAATATACAAAATTATGTATATGAATTTGAAATGACCTCATTAAAGTTGTATTGTCCAGTGTAATCTTTTGTTATCTATAGACACAGAGAAAACTAAAATATGATTTCAATTACGAAAAGACGGCCTTCGAACAAAATTTTATATTCAATCACATTTTCAAATTGTATTCAAAATTTATAAAAATTAACATATAAATTTTTTTTATCGGAATTAATTGGCTCTAGTTTAAAATATTCATTAAGTGTTTTAAGTAAAAATTTTTAAGGAATATTTTTTCTGTGTACATAAAAATGGTTTGAGGTTTTTTCTGCGATTTTTTCGTAATCGCTATGAAAAATTTTAGGAAAAAAGAAAAGTCGTACAATTCTCAACAGGTGGTACCGCATGGGTCATGTAGTTGTTTATGTCTACCCTTCGGAACATCTTTATACGAATTGTGTTTGACATACATGTCACATGACTTGCAAAAATAGGATGCCTGGTACAATAAGTTTCCGAATCGAGAGCATTTAAAAGAGAAACACATCAATTAACTGGAACAAAAATGCAAAATTCTTTTACTGTAAAACCAGATTATGGATCGATTTTCAAAAATTTATATTTTTGTTTGAAATGGTTGGTTGGTCTCATATATTTTTACAGAAGGTCGGGTAAATGATGTAAATGCTAATGATCGCACTGGAAACACCACCAAATAAACAACCAATAAAAATTCTGAGAATGTGAAGAAAATTGTTATCGTCCAATTACGATTAGTGAAGTTGCTGGCTCATGCCATGCAAATTTTTTCACAGAAATTTGACTAAAAACACCCGTCGCATAAGCTACGCTTGTTCGCAATTTTTTGGACCAAAAACAATACCGTGTTCACCATATTTGGGGCCCTGTGACTTTTTCCTGTTCCCAAGATTGAATAGTCCCATTAAAAGACAGCGTTTTGTGATAATTAAGGAAATAAAAACCGAATCACTCAAGGACATACCAGAAAGGGCATATCAGAACTGCTTCGAGGATTGGAAAAAACACTGGCACAAGTTTATTATATCTAAGGAAGAATGTTGTGGCAAGAAGAAACAAAAAATTGATGCATCAATAAATATGTTTTGAGAAAAAATGAAAATTAACCTTAATTTTTGAGCACATCTCGCATATATTCAAAATCTATCCATAAGTGGCGGAGTTAGATGATTGTCTGTCGAATTTTCTTTTTTTGCGACAAATACTAAGAAAATTTTAAAGAATACTTTTTGAAACTTTTTGTCTAAAATATTTTGTAAAATAGGATAAAACAAAACAAAAGACTTAAGACACAAACCTTGATGTAGTGTTTTTGCCAGTAGGCAGCTGGTTGGTAGAATGTTAAAATATTAAGTTTTTTTTTTTCAACTTTAATAAAAAAATTAATTATTTATTCTTGTTTTCAGTAAAAAAATTTAATTTTCGTTAGGGATGGTACAGAAATGTATTACAAGATCTCATTATTGAATTCTTAACAAAAATATATTAATCATTATATTCGTTTAAAAAGAAAACCACACACTTTCCATTACATTTTTTTCACACCCTGCCAAAAGACACAAAAAAGTTGAGTGTTTCCGTAAATATTTCCTGAATCGTTAATTAAGTTTTTCATAATTGCAACTCATCAATTTTTTTCCTTTTCTTCTTTTCATTTACAAAGCGTACAATAAGAATTTATTTAAAAACCAGCTGGGTTTCTGTCAACCTTTAACGGTGGATTTTATAGCGGGTCTAGTAACAAAGGAGGCACGTCATATACTGGATCCTGGTTTGCGGCCGCACAAAAAACAATTACGTTTTGATTTATATACGAGACAAAATCCATATGAGAAGCAAATGTTGTTAGCTGGCGAACAGGATTCACTATTGAGATCCAACTTTAATGTTATGTGGCCTATAAGGTACGTACAAGTTTATATATGGATGCTGTTGTCATTGAGAAAAGGGAAGCACTTGTATGTGTTAATACATATTTACAGTTTGGTACATTAATGGCATTTATTTGTTTGTATGCTTTTATGTGAATCGTAGTAATGGGTAAATTAAATGAAATAGTTTTTATTTCTTTGTTGTTATTGTTGCTGTTGGCACGCTTTTAAGTATTTTCAAAATGCAATGAACTTTCAGTTTAAATTTTGTTAAGGTCACATCGAATGTTTACAACCGTTTAGTTTTTGTCATTCGCAGTCTTGAGTCGTTTCAACTTAAATCGATAAAAGTTTGTATCTCTAAATATATTCGATTTTGCTAAAGTTTGATATGATTCTCGCTTTTGCAGTGTAATGATGCAGACAAAAGTGTGTGTCTCCACCTCATCTGTCTCTACGACAGTCTCTACGACTTTATTAATTTTTTTTTAAAAACTTCTCAAAATATATAAGTTAACTAGATGACACCCGTCATGCTTTGCTACACCACTAATTACTATTTAGTTATTTTAAATAATTTTGAAATCATCCCTTAGGATAAACTATATTCTTTGACATTCCTGCAGGTGCATGTATTAACAAAAACTAAATGTTTCCTCTTTGAGGGAGGTGACACACCGATATGTCCAGTCCGTACGTTTTATCTTAATTAAAGAGCTTAAAATTTTTTCCAATATTATTTTTCATTATATGATGGGGGTGCTACCCAGAAAAATATTATTATGTTTCTGGAAACAGTAACAAAATTTCAAGCTTTCGAGATGCGCAGTTTTGAAGCGCTTCCGAGGATGTACAAAAAGAAGGCAGAGAGATCGCTCAATTTATTTTTAAGCGTTGAAGTTGGTCGGCTATTTACATTTATATGCTCTCTGTCTCTCTCTCTCTCTCTCTCTCTCTCTCTCTTATTTATTTGTAGTTGTGCATTTCCCTACAGATGAATTATGTATGTTAGTAGATGACGCAGTAAAATGAAGCCATAATTCAGATAATTCAAACCTAATTTTAGCTTATTTTGGATGATTAGAAAAAAGCGCGCTTTTATGTTAAAAACAAGAGCTCCAAAGTGGGACATCGCGAACAATAATCATGCATGTTCGAAGAGCTTTTCGAAGCAGGAGGCACAAACACAACAAGCATCTCTCCATTACAAACCTGCTTCGGCCGAAGCATTAGTTTTTGCTGGGTACGCATACCCACACACATTATTTTGGCTATTTTTTTATTAACTACTAGAAAATCTCAGATTATTTACTTCAAGATATATCAAAGTAATTATGTAGGAGGTGCTACACCCACTTGTAACGTTTTTAATACGTTTTCTTTAAAACCAAATAACAATATTATGCCCCGTCTTGTTGAAACCTCAGCTCCTGCACATCATGGTTGTTCAATTTTTGAACGAAAAAGTCAGTAATCATGGCTCTTATATCGGTCACCATTGGCTGTAACGTTCTGATCAGAATCGTTTTTAAAGAAGTACGGACCAATGATTCTACCAGCCCACCAAACAGTAAATTTTTCTGAATGTACTGCAAATACGGGTGTTTTGTTTATTGACCAATCTATTCAATAAAAGTGAGTGTCATCGCTACACAAAATTCGCTTATGAAAATCGAGATCAACGGCAATCTTTTTATCTACAAAATTTGCTCAATTTGTAAGCGTTGTTCAGGCGTCAGTCTATTCATGTTGAAATGCCAAATCAAACTAAACATAAATCACTTCACAGCTGGCAAAACGGCAAAACAAACAACGGAAAAAAACCAATTTGACATTTTTTAAATATAATTTTAATTACAAAATTTTACATTTATTTGAGCATGTACTCAAGTATTTATGTTTAAAATTTTATTTATTTGTTGCGGGTTAGCAATATCTAGATATATATTTCGTTGGTAGCTATACCAATTCATCAGTTTCAAATTTTCAAACATAAAGGGTAAAGCATCTACTGATGAATTGGTATAGCTACCAACGAAATATATATCTAGATATTGCTAACCCGCAACAAATAAATAAAATTATAATTTTAATTTTTAATTTAGAAAAAAAAAACCTAATTTACATGTATGTATGTATGTATGTATGTAGAGTGATTAACTACCATCATTTTACGAAACCCTTGAAAAAGTCAACATAAAATTGACGAAACGTTGGGTAAATATGAAATAAAAAGTTTTTTATTGTCATAAACTGCGTTAGGCCTTAATACCTGGATATTAATAATCAATAACGGCCGTCTGTTAAAAAAGTGTTGCCAACTTAAAACTATATACCTTTATAAAAAACACCTTTTATATATATATTTTCAAGACAATTCTTAGACAAGGATCAAAATTAAGCTTAATGTATATAAAATTGCCAATGAAATATACAATACTAAGAAGGTTTATTTTTCTGACTTAAGTTCGCTTAATTAAGTTTCTGTTAAATTAAAATTTCTTCCCATTTAGTATCCACTTTACATAAGTTGTAAACATCGACGAACGAACGCTGATGAGAGGTGTAACGGCCTTGAAATCGGTATACTGATACGTTCTGCTAAACTTCTTGGAGATACTAAAGTTTTTCAACATAAAAACTCTTAGTAATTTGAATTTTCATTAATTTAATAAAACTGAAATAAAGCGTAATAATAATAAGTTCTCATATATAAAATTTCTTCCTTTAAAAAATTTAAATTTCTTTCGATTAAAAACCCCGTATCGAGCCTTTGCAGCAATAGAGTTATAAATACAAAAAAGTAATTTTGCAGAAAAAGTTATTTTTCTCTCAAAAGGTTACTGCCTTATTTGTAATTATGATTAATAATTATGAAAGTTATTGTGGCTTTAATGTACGATTTTTGTATGGTTGAACCTGTTTTTTCGTGCAGTATATTTTCAAGGTTTACACGAATTAATTAAATATAAATGATATTAAATTCATTGAAGTTCAATATAAAACGGTTCTTTGATTTACCGAAATAGTGTTGTTAGGATGAAAATTATTCAGCATTTCGTTTAAACCATAAATTTGCTCCTTTAATTTTTCGTTCAGTGTAGAGAAACACATTGTATTGTCATTTATCTTACAGAATTTCCTTTCACGGTTGGAATGGACAAACAAAAACCTGTTCCAGTGCTGCCATCAAAGATGCCTATTTGGAAAAAGGAGACTTTAATGTCATTCTGGTCGATTGGAGCGATTATGCTTTGAACATTAATTATTTCCGTGTGGTAGCTGAGATTTTCGAGATTGCCAGAAAATTTAATGAATTTACACGATTCCTGTATGAAACAACAAAAGTTCCTTTCAAAGATATGTATTTGATTGGTCATAGTTATGGTAGTCATATTGCGGGTATAGCTGGGAAAATCTTAAGACCAGAGAAATATGGTGTTATCTATGCCCTGGATACATCCGGACCCATACACGCAGCATTAAATGATAATTGGCGTTTGACATCGTCTGATGCAATTTACGTCGAATCAATACAAACCGATACTGCGCTTTTTGGTTTTCGTGGCGGTAATTTAGGACATGCTTCTTTTTTCCCCAACTGGGGCTTAGGCCAGCCACATTGTCCAAATGTCACTGTTATGGAACCAGACTTTACATGCGATCATTTTGGTGCTTTATACTATTTTGTGGAATCGATACGTCGTGATCGGGCATTTGGTGCGATACAATGTAAAAGTTACGAAAGTATTATTCAACAGAAATGTAATTGTGGTGCCGTGGATAAACATTGTCCTGCTCAGGTGTTTATGGGCGGTGAACCGGCTCAGCCTAAGAGAGGTATTTACTATTTGAGTACGAACAAGAAACAACCGTTTGGTTATGGTGAAATTTGTAAAATTAAAAAGGCCATTGAGTCCACTATTGTTAGAATTACAAATTAGTTTAAGGTTTAAAATTGAAAATATTTTTATTTTTAAGAAAGTGAAAATTTTTCATAATTCACCTCCTACATGTTTAGGAATGGTATGTATGTATGTATGTATTTATTAAATAAAATTTACCATTTATGGATATGTGATGCATTCGATATGGATTTAAATATAAATTCAAATCGCACTAAAGTTTCCATTAATTTTTCATTCCGTAATTTTCTCTTTTCACCAAAATGTTTCAATAACGATATAAGTGACTTCTTATTTCTGATAATCAAAAGATAAAAATTAAGAAAATCATTTTATAAAGTTAATTTTTCATATGTGATTTTTCGTATATTCCATTCTGCTAAATTGTTAACAATTTATTTGTTCTTTTCTATATCGATCGCGGAAATAATATAGTATTTTCGAATTCGGTGTATTCATTCTATCTGCAGGCTTAAGGAATATATTAGAAAATCTTTAACACACGAATTAAATAGTGAAATAAAATTTTGTATATACAGTAAAACTTCGATATAAGGAAATTTTTCTGAGTATCCTGCCAAAACATTGTTATTGCAAAGATGGAAAACAAAAAAGTCTTATGAGCCTATTATGGATGGCAACCGAGCTTTACTTGAATTGCATTCAGTCAAAAGCCTCTGCATAATGCACTCAGAATTAAGCAATTAGAACTTTATTTACCTCTTGAATAGTGACTTTTATTAGTATTTTCTAGTCAAATGGAATTTGTATAAAAAAACTATATTTACAACGAGTTGTCGTTTCTCTTCATATTTCGTTATACCAAGGTCTTACTGTTACATTTGTATGTGCAACGTACCAAAAGCTAAAGCGAAGTATTTTTTTGCGATCTTCTTAAAATTTGTTATGCCGAATTTTTGCTGAATGGTGTGTCTGAAATAAATGGTGTATTCCTTTAATATTCCAAGGAACAATCGAAAATCAGTCGGCCTTGTTCTATAAAACGCGTTAATTTGTAATCGAGTGATTTTCAAAATCATATATGTACAGTAATTTTATTTCAGATTAGATATATGAGGCTCTAACAAATATAAATATTAAAACATAAGACTTCAAAAATATTGCTCTCAACGGAGTTAGTTGTCTAAAGTAGATTAGAGTAAAAAAGACTATATAGCAGCGTCATATATCAAAACAATTCTGAATGTAATTTTGCGCCTCTTAACGAATATAATAAGTTTGGTTTAAAAACGAAAAGATTTATAAAAATTAAACCAACAAAGTTTAATTTGTAGACTTGTCAAACATGACACCAAAGTATTTAAGCTGAGTCTACGATATTTTCTCATATATCTTGTGATCAGACTTAAACTACTCATCTAAATGGTGATCATACACAAGAGAAGTGAAACAGGAAACATATTTGAGCTTAAAGCTCTTGCGTATGATATCGATAAACTTAACCCCTCGTTCATTCAAAACCTTTTTTTTTAATTTTACTAATATTATAAAAGTGAAAGTTTGGATGTTTGTTTCACTATAACATGAAAACCGCTCAAAGTATTTGTCTGAAATTTGGCAGACGGATAGCGTGTAGGCCATATTAAAATATAAGGTTAAAAACGGTATAACTTGGCACTTTTGGTATTTATTGGTAATTTTTACAATATTTTTTTTTGCATTAATAAGCAGTACACTTCGTTGGGATAAAAAGAATAAAAATTGGTACTTTTGTAGCTCTTTGTTACTTTTTAATTTGCCCCTTAGAAAGTACTTCTTATTTTTGTATTTATATTTTATAAAGATTTTATGAATAAATATACTTTTTTAGGCTGAAATGAAAAAATAGCACTTTTGGTACTATTTTACTCATGGTACTTTTTTTTAATTTTGTTGCTTTTCTAATTTTTGGTAGTTTTTCTCTTGGAAAATTCCCTTAACGGATTTGGATGTAATTCGGTGGACTGATAGCATGTAACGCAGATTAAAATATAGGGCTAAAAACGGTAAAAATTTGTACTTTTGGTATTTATTGTTAATATATATAAAATATTTGGGGTATTCACACTGTAGTCATAAGTCATATGTCATAAAATAATAGCACACCAAAATATGACAAGTGTGAACACCCCGTCATAAATGTCATAATTGGGCCAGCTGATAAACATTTAACAACACTCCATTTTTAGTCGCACGCTTTGGTCGTGCATATACCTGGTAATGAATTTGCCTTGTTTTCATTCTTGTGTTATTTAAAATTAGCGGCGGCTTATAAATATTATCGCCGGCTGGAATAAGGAGTTGCAGCTGCTCGACTAAGATTTCTACTGTTATTTTATGACATACCACAAACATACCTCAAAATGTCTTATTATTATATGACTTTTTTGCTTGAAGCACAACAACAATTTTTTTAAACTATTGTAAAATAATAAGACACTATGACTGATATGACAACAGTGTGTACACCCCAATTGTTTTTTGTATTAACATACAGTGCACTTTGTGGGGACAATATGAGGAAAAATCGGTACTTTTGGTAGCTCTTTGTTTCTTCGATAAATTTGGTAACTGACAGTTTATGCCTTGATTAACACGTAGCGTCATTTGTATTGAATTTTCTAAACATCCCACATGAGGCCATTCAATTCAATTTAAGACCCACGTTAAGGATTTCAAAATAAATCAATTTGGCATTAATAACTTGAAATCGACCAATATAGTCTCACGTGGATATTCATGAAAACCACAGAAGATATAAAAATTTTTAAAATTTAAAAATTATCAATGAATTTGGATATTTTATTATTTTATTTTTCAATTTCAAACTTTTTTTAATAGGAAAAATTAATTTTCTTTTTAAGAACTAAAAAATTTGCCATAACAAATATCTATCTTAAGCACAATATTTAATAATAAAATTAATTTCATTTTGAATGTTTGTTACATAAAAAAAAGTCTTAAAAGTAGTATCACCATTTTTCATTAGAATTTAATAAATTTACAAAAAATTTTTTCTCTAAAATATAGTATTCTTTTCACCCATTTAATCTAATCTATTGTAAGTTTTTCTCTTAATATTTATAAGAAGTAAAATTAAAATATTTAACCATTAATTGATTAATGTACTGCAACCAACGATTCGAACCAGCTGCAGCTGACAAACGATGTTTTATTAGTAAAAAACCGACTATACTAAATACTAAGTAAAACATAACCAGATATCCTACTGAGGTCCAATAGCTAATGTCGTCAAAACCCAAGATCATGAGCAGAAAATTGGCTTTTTTGTACATACAAAACATTTCGGTGGGAGGGCATATTGTATCGGCTCGATCATAACCATAGAGAGTCTCTACAAGACCCTCTAAACTATGCCGTAGATAACTGAATTTCATGATAATTTTTATAAGTATCGGTATTTCGATATCTTTGCCATAGCCCATGCCAAAAAAGGAGAGTAAAATTAAGGGGCAGGCCATAACAGGACCCATGAACATGGCATTCTGAAATTGAAACGCAAAAAGTTAAAAATTCATTTAAATATATGAAAAAAAGTTCCATTATTTTATACGTACGACTAAACTTAATCTGGAAGCTATTAACATGCCCATGCTATCGGAAATTTGCGCCGTTAGTATGGCAATCAAAAATAACATGGCAAATCGGACTAATTCCAAAGGTTGGCTAGACATCACATACACCATGGATAAATAAATGAATGCCAATATAAACATAAATGGGAACTTAGATGTTATACTAGCGATGTAATATGAACTTAAGCCATACCACTGATTGAAATATTCTCGTTTTAATAATTTCATTTCAGTTGGAACTAGAAGAAGGATAAAAAAATGATGTAAAATTATTATAAATATTTTTGTGCGTCTGATTGTTAATTAGAAAAAAAGCTTACATTGCAACAACACCGGCATTAAGGGTAAATACAAATAGCCAATCACTATGGTGAACACAAATCCAAAATTAAATAACGCCTTTGTAGCATCATTGCCAACACCGTAAAAAATCCCTCCTACCAGTAGACCCAAACATATGTTCATATAAAATCGTACTTTTATATAAGACTTGTCACGCCACATCTTTACAATCATACGCTGTACAAGTAATTTGTATTGCATCCACCAGGTAGTTGTAGATCTTAATTTTTCCACATCAAAATCAAATTCAAATTGTTCAATATCATCAAATGATGACGCCCCAGATGTGGTATCGGATTTAGTAGGTGATATAGATTTCTGATGTTTACATTCACTCTCTGGCTGCCAACGTGAAACTTTACCATTTTCGATTTCTTCAACCATACGATTTTGATAGTCACCGTATTCTCTACAGGCCACTTCAATAACTGGAAGGATAGAGAAAAAAAAATTAGTTTTTTAAATTAATTAATTAAATACCCGTATTGGTTTTCTTGTATTTAAGAGCTTTTGTCGCAATAAGTTTCAAGGAATATGCACAATTTTAGAATTTTGGTATCCACAGTGGGGCAACATTATAAAAATATTTTTGAAATAAATCAAACATTTGTGAAATTTTACTCGAATATAGCAGAGGAGTACTTCTATTTTATTTCGTTGAATTGACCAAGAGCGGACCTAATAAATCCTAAATTTATTTAAAATTTATATTTCTTGCACAAGTCGCGAATCGGTCAAAATTAATTATTGTTAGCTAAATCTCGAAGTAATTACTAAACATACGCAAGCATACAAAAAATCTTATATTTTCTCTTCAGAATTCCAGAATTTAGTGTGGTGTTGGCTGGAGTGGTTAGCGCGTTGACTACTAAGCAAACAATGGCTTAGGACCTGGGTTCAAATCCTGGCGAGTGCAAGTCAATCATCACCATTAATTTCTCTAATATGCATTAGTGTGGCATTGTGGTAATTGTTGTTGGCCTGTTGATGAAGGCTTAGCTGCACTGGTCACAAAAAACTGTTTCGACAGCGATTGATACTGTTCCAACCTACATTACACAGCATCGCCCTCCCTCGGCGAAGTAAAACAACTAATAAAAATGGCTTCTCATACAGCTTAAAGGGCGAGACACATAGAATTCGTCATACGTTATCCGTCGCCTTTTTCAACTGACGTAAACGTATTAACGGAGAAGGCTGTCACAATGAGTACTTTGTTAACGGAGAGAAAATCTTTGAAAATTGATTTAATTATAAACATTTTCTTTATATTTTTATAGCACCACCAAAAGTTTATCAAATCGAATAAATTTGAATTTAAATTATTTTATTTTTGAGCGAACAACAAAACCAAAACAAAGAACAAATCAACTAATAGTTGTCAAAGTACTCAACGTACGTTAAAAGTTAAAAGTTGCCCAACTTTGTACTTTGCGTTGACGGAGAAGTACTGTATGTGATCAAGAACATAAGAAAACATGTATTTTAACTTAGCTGTCAGTTGAAAAAGGCGACGTATAACGTATGACGGATTCTATGTGTCTCGGCTTTAAGAAAGGTAATACTTTTAATTAAGATTAGAGGCGCTGGAACACTGCTCTAAAAATGAACAAAACGCGAATAGAAATGTAAAAGAATTAAGCTTTCTTCTATATATTCCAAAATCTATCTTCTCTGCAAAAAACCACTCTAAAATTTTATATGTTTATGGTCTTGTCCACAAAATTCGCATTTGGTTCAAGAGCCCATAAAATGTTTTAATGATACACATTAAATTTGTTTTTGCATCCAATTTTGTGATTTAACACTTAAATAAGGTCTACTGATTAGTTTACCATTAGCACCCAAAAAAAGGCAGCATACAGATAAGCTAACACAACAAATAAATAAATAAATTTTCTATTTAATAAACAAATAAACAATTTTGGGATTTCTTTTTTTGTTGATTTTGTTGTTTGCACCCCACTGTAAATATCACAATCACAGAAGCTTTTACACGAATTGATTTCAACCAACCCCCAATTAAGTTATAAAATAATGTGTTAATTATGTATATAAAGACAAAAAAAATCTGTAAGAATTTCGACATCGCAGATCAGTGTTGGAAAAAAAAGATCTTAGGATGTAAAATATAACTATATAATTAAAAACATCTTACATCATTAAATTCAAATTAAGGGCAGATAGTTGAAATTTAAAATTAACTGATAATTAGTACAGTGGTGTTAGAACTTTAATACAATTGCATGAGACACGTTATAAGTAATTAGAGCAAAATAGAAAATGAAAAAAGAATATTTTTTTAGGAATTTAATTGTACTATATCACGAAATCTATTGTTACGTTTATCATGGAACACTGGTCTGCAAGGAAACTGCGCTTTTAATACCCTTGGTCCCATTAGAACTACGTAATCACTACCTAGTCAACACTCTTAATGTTACTAGTATATTTTCAATGACAATCACATGCTAAATGTCTATAGCACAAAGCATTGTATGGGGGGTAATAGAGAGTAATACTGGTGACAAAGTCAAAAGCGAGTCAGTATAATTTCACTAACGACATTTCCTGCAGGGTAGAAACATGTTGAATGTAAATATTTTTGTGTGTTAAATTAAAATCACCATTTCTAAATAATATAAAATTTTATTCGACTATGATTCAAGGATATATGTTTTCAAGACTTTATTTATTTGTTATGGGTTAGCTAATCCTTATGATGAATTTTACTGCTTTAGGAATTCTCGGTTATTGCTTGAGAGTTTGTGTACTGGCAAATGAGTTTCACAACTTTTCAAACATGGTGGTTAAGATGTACTGATGAGCTGGTATTTAGCAACCAATATAAAAAAAACACAATGATATGCCTGACACCAGTGATGTTATATGTAGGGAAAAATCCCTACTCGTAGGGATTTTCTTCCAAAAAAAATGGCCGTAGGGAAAAAATGACAGATTTATTGAAATCATTAAAATGTAGGGACTTTTTTATAATATGGCAAAAGTATATTAATTTGGCAACCTTCTTCAATTTGGCCTTGGAAAAAATACAGAGAAATATTTAGAGAAATGGGGTTCTTAAACCCTGAAGTTATATTGGAAAAAAAGGAAATAAAAATGAATTTTCATATAAAAATATTTCGAAAAATATAAAAGTGGACGCTAATTTTCTTCTACAAGAGTTGAGATCCATTGAATTTATTTTTTCAGAGCAAGAAATAGGTGATTTGTTAAATATGGACATCGAAAACTTTTGGTGTATAGTTACCAAAATAAAAAATTTTAATGAGAATTTCATTTACCCCCTTTTGTCGAAATTAGCTACCTTTGCTTTATCACTGCCACATGCCAATACTGACAGGGAAAGAATTTTTTCCATCATCACTGATGTTCGCACTAAGAAAAGAAATAAGCTAAGTCATAAAATTTTAACTTCAATTTGCATTGTCCGCTCATTTTAACAAAACGAATGTAAAAATTGTTATACCTTCCAATGTACCGAAACTTAAAAAAAATGGTATCCTTACGACATGTCAGGAAATCACCAGTCAAAAGTAACACGGGCAAACAATTTTTTTAGTATCCTAGCGAATTTGAAAAGTGCAAAATACATATTTTTTATATATCGCTTTTTTTACCAATGAACTAATTGTGATTTTAAATGAATTTATCATCAATCACTTGTTTTTATGTTTTTCAATTTTTGGTTATTTAGTTTTTAATTTATAAAAAAAGACTGATTTAATAATTCATAATGTATAACAAGTTTAAATAAAACGTTTATATATTAAACACAAAGATTTTATTTGCATTGTTTGATATATTATAATTTAAAAATTGTAGGGATTTTTGTAAAGACAATTTTTTGAGCGCGTAGGGAAAATAGGGATTTTTTAAGTGCTGCGTAAAGACTTCTCAAAAAAGTGTATAACATCACTGCCTGACACCCAGACATTTTAAACGTATTTTCGCCAGAACATTAATTTTTGTTAAAAAAAAAACTTCGAGCGACAGCGATTCTTATGTGTCTGGATGTATTTATTTAAACGCTATTTATCAATTTTCGCAATATACGAGTATGGATTATTTTGTGTACAAGACACCCGTCTTTTATAGTTGGAAGGTAAAATATTTCTTAATCTTTTCGTGAGTTTTTAGATAGAATTTTCGTTTAATATTTTTATGAAAAATACAATTTTTTTAATACTAATTTCTAATTTTAATACTAATTTAAAGACGAGTTAAGGGGTAATTTTGTCACGCATATTTTGACATTTTGTGGATCAAAATCGCGCATATCGTTATCAAATGCAAAATACTTATGCATACTGATGTACGAGTAAGTACCAAGTAAAAATAATAGTCATGTCATAAAATCTGTACATTATTAATATATACTTTTTTTAAAATCTTATCAAAACAAAAATAAATTTTCTACTTACTAAAGTCCGCTGGATTATAAGTAACTGGACATACGGGCCCTATTTCTTTCAAATACGGCACAATATTTCCAACACTGCCTTGATATACACATTCACCTTCAGCGAGAACGTAAATTTTGTCAAACATTTCGAAAAGCTTGGCAGGAGGGGTATGTATTGAACAAATAATTGTGCGTCCCGCATGAGCTAAACGTTGTAAAAGCTGGATACACTGAGTACAGGACAGATCATCAAGACCTCTTTTCGAACAAAAAAAGAAAAAAAAAATGAATTTAATAGAATTAATTTTTTTTTTAAATTAATTTATACAAAAACTTACGTCGTTGGTTCATCTAAAAAAACTACAGGTGGATTGTTGACTAATTCTAAAGCAATACACAAGCGTTTGCGTTCACCTCCTGACAAACGAAGAGCCTTGGTGTTGGCAGCATTTTTTAATCTTAACATATTAAGTATCTCTTCAATTATTTCTAATTTTTGTTGTTTTGTTAGCTGATTGCCTAATTTTAAGTTGGCGGCAAATATCATGGCTTCCATAACGGTAAAATGTGGATCGATAACATCATTTTGCATAATGTAGCGTGACATTTTGCGAAATAGTTTTAAGTTACGTGGCGTATGATTTATATTTATTTCACCAGAAAATTTATTGCCACTAGAAAATAAAATGCAGATAATTTATTAATATTTTTTTTGGTGGATTCATGCTAATCACAACTAAATCAATAATATCTAAATATATTTTAAATTTTAATTAAATTAAATTTCAATTAAATTAAATTTTTTAATCTTTTATATTCTCATAGATTTAATTTGTTGCTTAAATGGCTTTGGCAACAAAATGGCTGTGGTCTTTGTAATTCTTGCAGACAAAAGGCCACGTATTACATGATCAGTTTGTATGAAAAATAAATATAATTTTATCTATTAAGGCTTAAGTTCGTATAATTAAATTTTTAATTAAATTGAACAATAGACAGGATCATAGTAAATTTCCAAATCATTATAATTTAAAAAAATTAATGATAACCTTTTTAATGACTTGGCAGCAATAAATAATGATGAATTATGTTCAACCACTTGATTTCAGCTGGCATGGTTGGCAGTAAGGTATAAGCCGATAACAATTCTCAATATGACACCGTGATGTCAGTTCAACCTTCCGCGCAGTCATAATTTTATTTGTCGGTTCAATTATTTTGAGAGTGTGGAGTTTAATTAAAAATGTAATTATGCAAACTTAAGTCATAATAATTGAAATTTCTTTAGATTAAACACCATACAGTTCGACTAAAATTTTATAACTTAAAAATATATAATTTTTTCGATTTGAATCAAATCAAATTGAGGTGATGCGTTCTGTTCTACACAACCAGGCTGTGCACATAATAAGTACATCTTTCAAGTGTATTATAATAAAAAGCCTTCGTTGTAAATAATTCCGTATTAATCACAACAATTAAATTTGGTTTTATTTAATGGAAAAATAAAATTTAATTTCAAAAAAGTTAATGCAGTTTATTTTTTATTAAATTTTATTAAATTTTTAATCGATAAATAGATATAAACAAGCTTACCCAAAGCCAGCTAAGAGATTAAGTAAAGTAGTTTTTCCAGCCCCGGAGGGGCCCATAATGGCAGTTAGTTCGTGTGACTTAAATTCGCCATGAATATCCTTTAAAATAGTTTTCGTACCTGAAAAGTTTTAGGTAGATATTAAATGTTAACTTTATGTAAACATAAATCAAAATTAGAAGAAAATTTCTAACATAAACGTATAACACAGAGTACCATTGATTGTGTGTTTTTGATAGAGTATTTAAATAATCGCGTTACTTGTTTAACTAATTAGGGTTTCGTTTTAATTGCTTAATAACCAATTATTAGAAATTTTCTATAAATTAATTAGTTTTAATAAATATAAATACATAATGAACTTAAACAGCCAAATTTGTCGTATGTCATTATTTTCTAACTACTAATCACTTCTTGTCTTTTATTTTTATTGGGCATATCTAATAATTCGACTAGACACAGAAGTAGATTCTATCTTAATTTAAGAACACGTCCATCTTTATTCTATTGTAATTCTGGTGGTATATGGTGAAATATACTGGTTTACCTAAAGGAACCATTTGAAAGGCCCATAAAAAAATGTTTGTCAGTGATAGATGATTTTAAGAACCGAAAAAATACTTCACTCTAAATAAGCATACATACTCATAAATATTAAAATTTAAATGGTGGTTATACGATTTGCTTTCGGTTTTTCAGAACACTCAATATGTATTTTATAAAAATATTTGCAAAAAAAAAACCGTTGTAATTTATTACTCTATTTTGACGATCTTTTTGTTTTAGCGTTGCTTTAATTGCTTTATTCTGAATGTGATTTTTTCGGCGATTTCTTCTTTTTTCGCTGTTCATCAGTTTGATGATTTCTTATTTTTTTTAATTTGACGATTTTTAAATTTTGGCTATTTTTTTGGCGATTTCTTCTTTTTGCGCTGTTCATCAGTCTGATGATTTCTTAATTTTTTAATTTTGACGATTTTTTAATTTTTATTATATTTTTAATTTTTACATGTTTTTCCATTTTTGCGATTTTTACGTTTTGCTATATGCTCTACTTAAAGCGATACCTTTTAATAAAAATTTAAGTAATGCGATTTGCTTCCGGGTTTTCAGGACACTCAATATGTATTTTATAAAAATCTTTGCAAAAAAACGTTGTAATTTATTACTCTGTTCATCAGTTTGAATATTTTTTAATTTTTTTAATTTGACGATTTTTTAATTTTGGCTAATTTTTCATTTTTACGTTTTTTTTTTTTTTCATTTACTTACTTCATTCAAATGTACATAGGTAATACTTTTTGGTTCTGGGCATACATATACTTAGATATTTCATAAAGATCTTTGAAAAACCCGCTTTAATTTTTTACTCTGTTTGGACGCTCTTCTTCTTTTGGCGATTTTTGCTATATTGTTTTATTTTAAACTATGTGATATTTCCGGCGATTTTTTTGTTTACCAATATTTATCATTTTGCTGATTTTGGCGATTTTTAATTTTTTAAGATTTTTTAATTTTAGCGATTTGTTAATTTTTACGATTTTTACGTTTTGTTATAGGCTGTACTTAAGGGGATCCCTTTTAATTATTAATGTTGTTTGATGTTGTAACTTCTATATCAGTACACTAATTTCGAAAATTGCAATTGTCTTAATTCAGAAACATACTCGTACTTCAATATATTAAGAAATAAAACGGTAATACCGGCCATATGCTTGCTAAGAATTTTAACTTTAAAAAATGTTTTATTTTAACAAAGTTTAATTTATTTTGAAATATTTATGACTATCTTGCAATAAAACAACAATGTTTACTTCTCATGCACACTTTCCACTATTTTACACTTATTTCTATAACTTAAAGTTTAGTTTAGCCAAAAAAAAAAAATAAAAAATATTAAATTTAACTTAAGGGGGAATGATAATATCTTACCTTTTGCCACATCAGGTACTTTGTATACTATATTATGAAATTCTAAATTGACCGGTGGCCAATGTGGTAAATACTTTAAACCATTTGTTGATGTTATTAAGTCATCTGATTGTTCTGGTAAATCAACGCTAATGGCATTTATATCACTACTATAATTTAACGAGGAACCGCTACGTGTTTTATAACTGTCAAATGAATAACTGCAGCCAGTGTCAGTGGAATCCATAGTTAACGACTTCATTTGGCTTTAAGTTGAACAAATCCAGTGTATTTGATAAATAGCAAATAAACGTAATTATTGCGGCAAAATCTTGGCAGTTTTTTTTCTCCTTTAGTTCAATATAGTTTTCTCATTTATTATAAATTTTATTATTAATAATAATTGTTGTTTCTATTCAAATGATTCACTTCAATTTTAAAATTTTAATTTATAATGCGGTACAATTGATGCAATCAGTTTGCAAGATATTGTGAGTCGATAATTTACGTCATTATAAGATGCCGGTTCATTAAGAATTCGTTTAGATATTTAAATAATTTTTTATCTGAAATTAATAAAAAAATTATATATTTAAAGTATATAGCAACCAACGGCCGACACAATCGACCGTATTGTAGATGTAGAGAATGTTTTTTTTATTATTCATAGAGACATTATCACAAAAACTCTCTAAAAAAAAACTCTCAGGCAATAAGCAGAACCCTTGCATGAATTCTCATAATTTAAAAATAAAACAGATCAGTTCAATGCAAAAAGAAAATACCTGCCAATGAGGTAAATCTATTTACTGAGCTATCTTCTTTCTTGTTCTTTTAACACTCTTATAATTGTCACAGACCCAATGTTTTATGCTTACGCACAGACGTATGACCGGGCATGGTGCTTCATCTGTAATTATGGAGGGTATAAATATTGAGGAATCAGAAGCTCTTTATGTTCTTGGCATGAAAATTCATTGTGATGTTCGATGGACTGATCACATTTTTCATGTCTCTAAAGAAGCATTCAAGTGTCTGATCTTTTTAATATTTATACCACCTATATTCGATCAAAAATGGAATACAACTCCCATGTATGTGCCGGTGCTTCAAAGTTTATTTTGAAAGTACTCGACCGCGTACAGGAGACGGCGAAGAAGCTTATCGGTGCAGTAGGATAGCTAACTCTATTGAATCAGACGCAATGTAGAGTGTATTTTACTGTTCTATCGCTACTACAACGGAATGTGTTCTAATGAAATCAGGGAACTTGTTGCCGAACCGCACTACACATTACAGAGAGAATTCTTACTTTAGCCGAACTGTTCGCATGTGGAATAAACTTCCCGCAGTATGTTAAGGTCAAATGTCCACAAACACTACTATCTTTATCCTCCTTCCCACAACCTAGTTCCGACAAAATACAGGGTCACCCCTGAGTGCTGGTCCAGATAAAAAAAATATAGAAACAAAAATGTCATATTGTTGTTAATTTCTTTGCAAAACCAATTCGAGAGGAACATGTTTACTTTTTTTTTTTTTTTTTTTTTTTACTTACTTACGCTTAGCTCCTAAATTACTTAACCCTCAACATAAAACAATACTTCGTTCATTTCTGTGAATAAATACCTTTAAATTGGTATAAGTTTTGAGAAAATCGGTTAAGTAATTTGGCCTTAAAGTCCATCACAAAAAATGCTCTTGGGTGTTAAATATATAAATATAATAGTATTATCTATTAACTGTCTATTAGAGTTGTCAATTATTCGCCTTTCAACTTTGTTCGAATAATTCAAATAATTGTTTTTGTTCGTTCGATCAAACAATTAAAGCTAAAAAATTATTCGATTAATCGATGAGAACAACGAATAAAAAAATGCTTAAAAATTATTTATTGACAAAAAATTGTTATTAACACAATGCATATATGTATGTTTAACCAAAAACACTTAAAAATAAAATAGTTAATATTATTATTAACAAAAAAATAAATAAAATTATTAATACATAAAATAATTAAAACTGTAATAATAGAGATTACTTTTTAGATGTACTTATGCCGATTTTCTGAATTTTTAATACTTTCAATATAATTATTATTTCGCATAAAATATTGTTATTTTCACGTCTCATAATTTTATACATCTTTCATTTATTCTTATTTTAATACGTTTTAGTAAATCTGTTGCAAAAGAATTATTAATTTATTTGTTGTTAATTTAACAATTTTTTATATTTTTTTTTTTATTCACCTGAGAATGAAAAACCCCCCTTCTTGAAAATTTTTTAACGTTCCACATAAAAGATACCACGACTACTAGGTATGCGCAGTTCGACAACAACTACAAACATCCAAAATAATATGTTTTTGGTTGATATAAAGTACTCGCTTTCTTTCAAATCATACAAGAACAAGAGTTTGGTTATATTTAACCGATTAATCGAATTATTCTTAATCGGTTGACAAATATACTGTCTATTAGCTACATATATAATAACAGCAGCTGTCATAAAAATTTAAAAGAGTTTTATAAATGATTATTAGGCAGCAATTTTCAAATTGAAAATAAAAATAATATGGTTTCGGAAAACATGTACATTTAAATATACGAATTTTATACATAATGAACGCACATCAAGTGTATTGCTACGTTTAAAAGTGCTAAAACACAACATTAGCAACTGATTAGTATGTAAATATTTAAAAGTTACTTAAAAAATTTTTATTATTTTTCATAAAAATTGCCAAAAAGAAAAAAGATTTCTTGCGGCTGATTTGTGAATCAAATAATAAATTTAAATTAATCAAGAGATATCTTGTAACTAAAGTTCACGTAGCGTTGGTGTTAGCGTTATGGTTCTAGGGTTAAACTGACACTTTGTTTACTTATTTTCTTCGTTTAATTATATATTTTGTAACAATTGTTGCAAATTTGCGCAATAGTTTCTATTCAAAATGAAACATGTATTTTATTCATTATTATAAAATTGATTTTTTTTGAAATAATACTTGTTGAATGATTTAAATTTAATAAGTAGAAAAACTATTTTTTAGATATCAATTAAACTTTAATTGTGTTTAGTTTAAATACAAACTATTATAATCATACATATGTAAGTACGTAACGTTGTTACCTTAATTAAGAAAGGCCCCAACCGTTTGTTTTTATCAAACTGCTGCTTTTTACTTATCTCGATAGCTTACCTCTCGAAATATAAATATTCGATTTGAAACTAAAAACGAGTTATGGCAAATATCAGCCACAATGTCCCAAAAAATTAACAAAAGGAAATGTATCACTGAAAAGTAAATTTAATCAAGATTTAAAAATTTGTATTGCTAATTTTTCGACCTTTTATTGAAGTTATTTATATTTGATTGATGAGCTTGAGGTCAATTTTTTTATAAAAAATGTTATAAAAATTTATTTATCGATATTTCGCTACTCCTTTGTGTAGCTTCTTCAGGATTAGATTTACAAATAACAAAAAACTGGATAACAACAATATTTTTAAACAAATTAATGAACTAAACAATATTCGCATTAAATTGATTTGTGGTTTTCCAGTTTTTGAAATAAATTAAAAAATTGTTTTTATATTTCAAATGGGGGGTTTTTTTTTTTGAAATATAAAAAAAAATTTTTTAATTTATTTTAAAAACCGGAAAAACAAAAATCAATTTAATGCGAATATTGTTTAGTTCATTAATTTGTTTAAAAATATTGTTGTTATCCAGTTTTTTGTTATTTGTAAATCTAATCCGCACAAAAACACAAATATGAAAATAAGGCCAAGTTCCTATCCAAAATATTTCTGCGGTAAAAAGTACTGAGATCAAAATAAGGACCAAGTTCTTGATAGGTACAATTCTATCTCATTTGTAGGCAACCTACTATTATTATTTATATCATCATCAATCAAATATAAATAAGATTTAAAAATTTTATATATTTTTAGGCGCCATTTTAAAATGTTTTAAGCCCATTTAGCGAAAGAAGATACTGTTATTTTTCGCTCCCAAAAGTATGCTTAATATTTTTGTTAATACGTCCTTAATGCAGTATTTATGAATATGCAATTTCATCAAAAATTCTTTTAAAGTTAAAGCAAAGAGGCGACCGAATCAAGAAATTTTGAAACGTTTGTTTCTTAAGTCTTTTGTTTTTGAAACGAAAAAACCTTTCGACGAAAAAACCTGACACTACGTTTGTTTCTTAAGTATTTTGTTTCTTTAAGAATTTAAATCGCCCAATGTATGTTAAGTTAACATTGTTAACCCCTAAAGTGCTATTGATTTTGATTTCATTAACATACAATATTGCCAGAATAACAACGGAGTTATTAAACAAAACGTAATACTATAATTGCATAAGTTGATAAAAAATGCTATGCAAAAGCTTTACCGCGGCAGTCCCGAGTGACACTTGTCTTTTTTTTCTATTACAGTTTTTTGACGTAGAAGCTCAAGCAAGGAAAAGCTTGTGGAGGTGCTTTTAACATTGACATACGAGTACGTTAAGGTCCCCCTTTTCTTTGCTACAGCTTTATAAAAAAAAAAATAACTCCACAATCCTAAAGGACGGTGCCAAAATATCAACTCTACAAAATAGTTATTATTGTATTATGTTCAATTTCAGAGTTTTCTTTACATTTGATGACATGTAGTTGTTAGTATTTATTTATATATTGATGTATACATACACATAAAAAAAAACACATTTTTAGAAGGGAGAAGTAGGCTTTCCATTAGGCCTTCTTGAGAAGGCAAGCGAACATGAGTACTAGATCTAAAAGAAGCTCTAAGAAGCCCTTACGGAGGGCCTTTAAAATGAAGACCTCCAAAATTTTGCCGCTGGCTACATACACATAAAAAAAATACATTTAAGAAGGGAGTACGTAAGGCCTTCCTCAGAAGGCAAGCGAGCATGAGAACTGTATCTTAAAGAAGCTCTAGGAAGGCCTTACGGAAGGCCTTATAAATGAAGGCCTCCAAAACTTCGCCGCTGGTTATGATCCAAACTTGTTCAAAATAAAAAACATTTCGTATGTTAAACTTTCATCAGCCTCTAAAATGTATACCCGACATTTAAAATGATTTGCATACATACATCCTCACTTGTATGTATATATTCTTTTAGGTGTTTAAAATGATATAAATTTTTTAAACAGTTATTGATTTTAAACGGTTGTAATTTGTCATAGTTTGCATAATTTTACAATAAAGCCGTCTGTTAGAGAAATATTTTTAAATGTGAGACTAACTAATTATGAATGGGACATTCATAAATGACGGGCGTGTATAAATAAAATTGTTTTTAGCATGAGAGAGAAATTATACAGTTGACAATATGTCTGTTTAACTGTATCTATGTTTATGGTTGTATGTAGTAACTTGCAACTTCTGAAAAAAAAACAATTAGTAACTTGTGAAGCCACTATTGGATACTGATACAAATGCTCGATAAGAAAGTTTTCACAGCAATTACTAAAAAAAAAAGCGTTATATTTAATTTGAGAAAAGGATATCACTCCTTTATTGCAAGGTAGTCATACATATCTAAAAAAAAATTAAACGTGGCAAAATGCATTTGAAGTTATCAAAACGTGAGTATTTTAATGAACGGCTTAAGCATGTAAGTGGTTATAACTTCGGATTAGATAGAGATATGTTTATGAAAATTTTTTTAAAAATAAAGAAGGTAATGAGAAACTCTTCTTTTTCAGTAACTGAAAACTTTGATTTTTTGAGATATGACTACGTTGCAATAAAGGAGCGATATATGTTGGAAAAAAATTTCAGTAAAGAGAAAATGATATTGTTAATTTAACATGACTTCAGCGTTAAAAAAAGTTCGTGCATTGTATTTGAAAGCCACTCACAATATCATGCCTATTTTTAATTTTTTATTAAAAATTTCGAATTTGCATAAAATAAACAGGTTGTCAGACTAAATAAATAAACTACAGGCATATTTGTATATAATTAGTATTTAATAACTAATTACTAATAATTAAAAGTAAATACACTACTTTTACAATTAATGTTGAATTTTTAATTTTATTGTATTTGAGGGCAAACAAAAAAAAAACAAAATAAAATGATTAATTGAATTTCTTTACATGTCCGTGCTGAAATGAAACAAATGACACGAATCAAAATCTTAGAAGAAAAAAATAAAACGATGTTTTCTTATTAAAATCAAATACATGATATACACACATTTACAATACTGTTACTGTTATTAGCCTTTTTCGCGCAATTGAGAATTCTTATAAATATTAAAAAAATAAAATATCCTGGGGAAGTAACTAGAAACGTTTTGTTTTAAAGCACATTTAAATTTATATATTTTATGAATACATTCTATCTACTTATGTGCGTCATTTAAATAAAAAAAAAAACAACAACTTCTGTGTATAATTATTATATATATATATATATATATAAAACAGGATGTGTGTATGTACAATGTAATGTATAGACTCCAAAACGGCTAGGCCGATTTTGATGAAATTTTCAGGGAATCTTCAGAATATACAGGCTGGTGATTTTTGATTTTCGGTCTACGGGCGGAGGGGCGTGGCAAAATCCAATTTTCATATTGCACCACCAATGACATATATGTACATACATACATATATATATTTTTTGTTGATTTTTTTATTTTATTTTATTTTTTTTTGAAAGCCGTTGTCATGTTTTTCAAAACGAGATATCAAACCGGTTATGTAGTTCCGAAGATATTTACAAAAAATCTATATATATAAAAATGAATGTATGTCTGTGTTTGTTTGTGCTTTATAAGAGGCCAAACTCTTGGACCGATCTTTCTGAAATTTTCACAGAATGTAACTATGACCCTGAAAGGAATAATAAGCTATATAAATTTTTGATTGGACAAAGAGGCGTGGCACCGCCCATATAACCCAAAAATTTAAATCGCAATATTTTGGGCATTTTTTGACCAACGTCGATGATATTTGGTACATATGGTATTGGCATAATTTGGAATACGTACCAGGAGAAAAGTTGGTGGGTCCACGCCCCTCTTAAGGAAAATTAAAAATCGTAATATAGTCTTAGCTACTGGGCCGATCGTCATTAAATTTTCACAATAGGATATATAAATACTTTTAATTTTAGTTTATAACAAGGGGGGTAGCGAAGCACACTGGGATCAGCAAGTCTCAAATAAAATTTTAAATATATTTTTGAACTTAAATTGTCGCTATCAAAGAAATAGAAACTTATCGATTTTATCCCAATTTTCGAAAATCGGATTTTTATCAGATGTCAACGTTTTGAGGCCATGGGAATCTCTTACGATAATGTCCGCCTGGATGTATTTATGTAGGCTTTTATGTAAGTGTGTAAGTCCTTATAACTTAAGAATGGCTAAACTGATCGGAACCAATTTCTCGACTTTCAAAAGAAACTGAGCTCAGCTAAATGCCGTACAGATGAGGAACCGATTCAGATCGTTATATTTTGAGAAATTTCGAAAATAATTTTTTTCAAAATATTTATTTTTAAACAAATTTTAAACAACAAAGCCCAAATCTATCAACTCATAAATTAACGTCGACTGTAATATTTGCAAATCGATCGCTTCGTTCGAGAGATATCGTTGTCGAAAAATTACGACCAAAGCGATCTATGTATGTTCATAACTCCAAAAAGGACGTCTCAAATTGATTTTCAAAATTCACTTATTTATTTTGAGAATAAAAAACTGCTCAAAACGATCTCCAGTGCAAAAAAGTTTCGCAAAAAATAATTTTTATAATTAATGTAAAATTTCAGGTGAAATTGATTTTCTGGATTCGACTACTTCTATTGAACTTAATGATCCCGCAATGTTTTATATATAAGTGCTGAGTTTTGCAGGAAGTTTCAGGAGCGCTCCACAAGGTCAACTGTAACTCTAAATGTTTGTTTTAGTTTTTACATTAAAAACTCTTTTTATTTACTTTGAGAGCTATTTTAGAATTGAACAAAGCTTTAGTTCATAAGTAACTTTATTTTGAAGCTAGAAAGACTATTTTGATAGTGTTTAAACACTTTAAATAAATTTTAGTGTGTTTCGCTCAATTTTCAATATAAAAAATAGAAAAAAAAAACGTTTTAATTATTGCATCAGCGAAAATGTTATGAAAATACTGATATTATTTGCAGATATACAAACAATTGATCGATATATAATACTCTGCATTTAAAGTGGCCTTAAATAATACATATACAATGTAATATTTTGCATTAGTGCCTACTATGCGATTCTCAAAATGGCATAAACGTTTTGTATTTCCTCACCAACGATATATGTATATATAATATGAAGTACATTGCATTTCATGTGGCTTTAAATAAAACAATTTAAATATAGCATATATATTGGTGCCTAGTATGCGATTCTCAAAACTCCTTTTAATCTATACTATATGATAAACAATTATGTTCTCTACTTGATGCACACCAGCTTAGATTTTCTCAATTTGATCTAAACATGTGCTATTTATTTGTTTTTCGTATTTACATGTTCATATTTATATGTAAGTGTATTGGGCACTTGATCAGAGAAATTAGAAATTGAATTTTGCCAATTTTGTGCGATCATATTTTGTAAATCACTATATATAGTAAAAGACCATTTAGTTTATTGTATAAAACTTTTTCATTTTTACACTAGAATTTTTTTGTTTGTTTTTTTTTAAATATATGTACGTATGTACATATGTAGACTTTTGTAATTAACGGAGCGTTTCAACCGCAAATATGATTAATAGTCAGTTTAATTTTATTTGTTATTAATTACAAGGAACTAAGATAAATGTGTTAATTATCGAAATATGTATGTAAACAACAATTCTGAACTCATTAATTTGATTTGATAATTATTATATTGAACTTTGCTGCAAGACCAACAAAACTTGAATCAGAGAAGTAAATCAATTAATTGATAATAATTATTGTGATAAATACTAAAGAAAAATAAACAGATGTAAATCTGATATGTATATTCGTGTCTGTCATGAGTTCCGAACGTTTTCAATCAGAATGAAAATTTCCGAATCACAAAATAGAATATTTGTTTTCCGGCATACTTCCGAATATTTTTGCTCGATTGGTGGCTAATGTGGGAATTTTTTTTCATCTCCTTATCCTACAGGGAGAGTTCTAAAAATTACGGAATTTTCGGGATTTATTAATTCTCAGAAGTAATAATGCATGCATTTGAAAAGATAGAAGTTTGAAAGCAAATAAATAGATATTTTTTTCATCAACAGACCGTGCGGACAACTAATTAATAACAATATTTTTCACAATATTTTTACTGATGTTCAGAAAACACAATTGGCTTTATATATTTAATTATTTGAGGTGGGCGTGGCAGTTTTTAATAAATTCACATTGTTATTTTGTGATATTCCTGGAACTAATGCTGCAAAAGACTTTAAATTTTATAGCGGTAATTGTTTTACAATGTTTTTTACAATGTTTTTTTTAATATTAAGGAGTAGGCAAGGCGGCATGGCATACATATATTGTACATATATATTTATTTTGAAATATATTTAAAATTAATCGAGTAAAATAACAAATATTTTGTAGGATTACTGATTTTGTATCTTTTAGAATCTTGACATTTTGTTTGAATAATTATTTATGTATATAACCACCTTTATCGTTAACACAATGTAAAATTTTTGTTCCCATGAAATTTTCATTCCCCATGAAGGGAAATTTGGTATCGGGAATTTCATGAGAACGTTTGTTCGCGCCATCAATTCGTAGAGAATGAAAAATAAGGAATAAGATTAAAAATATAAAAAATAAAAGAAATTTTTGTTTAAAAATATACTCCGGCATACATACATACACATACGATAGCTTAGTTGCAGCGTTTGTTTGAATGCAATTCTTACTTTACTGTGGTAAAATAATTCAGCTCCTTTTTGGAAACCCAACAAAACGAAATTTTCCCACAAATTAAAGCTTCCTAAATCCGTAGGCAATGCAATGCACCTCTTGTTTTGCATTTTGTTGACAAATACATCAGCTTGTGCGTTATTATTCGACATTTTTCTTAAAATAAACTTTGTAAGCTTTAATATTTGAATTATAAGAAGAACTACATACATACATGTTCTGTTCTGAAGGGGAAAGAAAAAAAACTCGTGGGAAAAAATATTCACAATAAGGGGAATTTTTTGAAGTGGAAATTTTTCACGTTATTATTCTGGACTGAATTAAAAGTTTTTCATGGGAGTTGTTTACGATTGCAATTACGGGAAAAGGGAAAAGGGAAAAATTACGAGGCAAAATTTTTTCTCGATAGGGTAGTGGCACCTCCCATATAGGAAAACAATTATCATTTGATATCTTGAAAGTTAATATAAGAGAACAAAATAAAAGTTTATTTTAATATTCTGCACTGTGATGTGATGTGTAACCAGTTTTAAGAATAGAAAAGGGGTGTGGTACCTTTTATATACAACACACACACATTTTTGTTTTGAGATGGTCCGATTTTGCTTAAACTTATGGACTATTGACTCAAGATGGTGTGCCACTTTCGATATAAAAACCAAAATAGTTAGTTAGTAAGCTGCGAGAAAAGTATTGCAGAAGAGAGTTAATATTTTCGAAAAAGTTATGGTTAATTACAACAAGATGGGAAATTATTGGAAAAGTCATGGTGACTCTTGTCATTTGAAGAAAATATCTTCTGAATATTTTCGGCAATATAATTTTAAAACTCAATTACTTTTGGTAATAATGAAAATTGCCTTCCACCTGTTACTTATTAATGCTAAGAATTCATTCAGAGTTTTATGAATTAAAATTATTTATTTCACGATTTTTGTTTTTTGGAAAATTGAAGGTGAAATTTTGAACACTACAAATTTTTTTCTTTAATTATTTCATCAGGGAAAATATTGCGATAGTTTTAAAATATTTCAGATATAGCAAAATAGAAGTAGGCTACATATCCAACGATGTATAATATGCACTACTATTTATTTCCCATGACCTTGAATAAAGCATTTTCAATGAAACATTAGTGCCTAGTATGCGATTCTCATAATTAAATATAAGATTTATAAAATGTGAATTATTTACTTTTCCAAGGATGTATAAGATGTAGTATGTACTTGGCGTATCACATAGCCTTATAAAACACATTTGCATTAGTGCCTACTACGCGCTTTTTAAAATTCTTTATAAGCTGTTCTATATGGTAGAACATTTTGTTCCATACTATTTAGTTTTCAAACTTAATTTAACTTTAATAAATAAGAAATTCAATGCTACACAAAAACAAATTTAGACGAATATATTTTTTAAATATATATTGAGGGTTTTTGTTTTGCAAAAATTATATTGGCTCCACTACCATCATAAAAAAACCTTAATATTCAATTTGAATTTTGCAATAAACTCATACTACGGTTACAAAATACGATTACAAAATATTGACGAAAAAAAAAAAAATAAATTGTTACAACTAAACTTGTTCTTAAATATTTACATGTATAATTAATTTAACACTAGACGAAGTTATACTCGGATATTATGATTGTTCTCAGTTAAATATGTCAATTAAATGTTTTTGATTAGTTTTGAAAATAGCTCCAGTTTTATAAAAGAATAGAAAAAAAATGCAAAAAAACACATTTGTTTTTTCATTGGACTGTTTGAGTTTTGTTTAGCAACGATCATGATACAACATCAATAAAGTAGATGTATTCTACATGGTCGTCATATCAGCATTTGAGATTTTTTTTTGCCAATTTGTTATTATTTAAATAAATGCTCTTAAATTGTGTTATAGCTTTAATTTTAAAATCTGAGTTTGTTTTTATCTGTTATTTTTTTATGCAACGCAGATCATATGAGCGATTCACGCAATGTGGGGTGTATTTAACTGTTCTATCGCTACTACTACGGAATGTGTTCTAATGAAATCAGGAAACTTGTCCCCGAAAACCGTAATTTTTTCCGTAAGACAGGCTCTTCATTAAGAGAACATCTCTTTGTAGTCGAAATGCCCTGTTAAATGGCACTACACCGTATAGAGCAACTTTTCGTAGAGGTTTTTCCTGTCACATGCAAATCGAATGTCCCCAAACATCCTCCTTTCAATAACCAATTTTCCTAGTGCATAAGTAGGGGATCATACCCATAATCCTGGTCCTAATAAAAATTAACAATGTAAACCACTTTATCTCATTCTTTTCATGTCTAGTTGTCGAAACAAAGTCTTGTATTTGTATAAATTAAAAATATTTAGTCAAGACTAAATTAAAGTCATTCTCAATAAATGATAAAACAACTGCGTTAAAATGTCATATGAACATAATAGTATCTTTAGGTGTTGATATTTAAAAAATGAAGCTCTTAGTAATTGTCACGACAGAATGTATTTTTTTAAACTTATATTTTTATTGGTTCCAAATTAAAAACCAAGCGCACGAAAATCATTCTTATCATGTTTTTTTTGTGATAATTGTCAGTTTAAATTAAAATTTATTAAGCCAACAATTTAAATTAATTCGCTATTCATATCAAATATTCATAGAAAATCTAACAAAGCTTAGTGTTAATGTTAATGATGAAGTACAAAAAAAAAAAAATAAAATTATATTAGGTTTGTTCCTAAAGTTTTGAGTAAATTCAGTTTACCGAGAGTAAAAGCAAATTTTCACTTATCAATTTTACCCAAATATATTGCAACGCCCAAATATTTTATTAAAGCACTTAAGTCTGGAGCCACACATCCTATAATATTGTTTAACTGAAAATAATTCTTTTAAAGTAATAATTTATTTTCTTAAGCTATAAATGTCGTACGTTAAAAAAGAAACATGTCCTTGTGATCTCAACCTGAAACATGCAAAATATTGTATATATTACGAACACATCATATGCGTCACTGCTAGAAATCTTTAACAAATTCCACAATTTTCACATGAAAATAAAGTAAATAAAAGTATGTATGTATGTATTTCTAAATGAACTAGGATTAGTTTCTAGTTATTTACAAAATATTTTAAATAATAATTAGACACTCCTCTTTATTTCATTAAAAAAAATTTTTCGAATCTTTAGTATCATTTATGTCAACACAAAACAAAACAGCTGATCACTGAATTTTTGTCTAAGCTAAGCTTTAGAAAACGTACGCTTAACTTTGCACAAGAGGAGGGGGATTAAAGAAATCTCTAGAGACCTTCCTTAGATGACCAGTATTTGTCTTCTTGACCAGCTGTTATGGAAATTGATGCAAATTTGTCTTAAATTGGGCAATGAGTTCGTTAACCTTCTCGAGCAGACCTATTATTTTAGAACACTACGCTTCAACTAGATATGATAATAACAACGACAATTTTTATTTTTGTTTTCTTGTTATTGTGCCATTCTTATCACCATAAAAGTGAAACTATATATTTTGTATGTTTGTATGTATATTAGGGACATAACTTTTTAACAATTTTTTAAAAACTATAAGGGAAATTATATTTATTTTTTCGCTAAGGTCAAAAAAGGTCACACACCAACCGCGATGATGTTTTGAAAATTTTTAATTTTCTTTTTGGTTAAGAAAAATTAGTAATATGCTTATTTAAAACAAAAAATTTCATTAATATTTAGAGATGGTAAGAAATTTTTTCGCAAACCAAAACGTACCAAAACGTATCTTCAACCTTTTTTAACGAAAAAAAATTTAAAATGAATAAAAAACACCGTATACAATGTTGTATACACCTTTTTAGAAAAAACAATTGGTGCGTGAACTTTTCTGAGAAAAATTACAAAAGATTATGATTTTCGTGGTTACTAGGACATGGTTGACGTCATGGTACTATGCCAAAAAATTGGTTATACTCCTAATGTATATACGTAAGTATTTACACACACGTTTTAGTTTTGTTTAAATTTTCTGATTTAGTGTTCAAATTAGAGTTGGAATTGTGACTAGTTTGTAACGTATTACTTTTTTGTGCCAAAATTATAAGGAGTCGTCGTAGATCAAATTTGACAATGAGCATTATATTGACTAAATTAAATTAAAAATGATATTCCATTAAAATCGGTCATGCCCACTGCCCATTTTTAATTTTTATAAGAGTAAAGCTTTGTTTTTCAAATATGTTAAAGGTAAATAGTACTATTAGGAAAATTTAAAATATATATTTACCACTGAAGTGCGTGCGTCTATGCAAATGTGCATGGAACATTTTTAATAAATAAAATACAGTTTTTCTAAAAAATTACAAATTGTATTATTTGATTTTTGAAATTCAGTCATCGAAAAATATCGGTTTTGACACAAAAGTCCCTCCTAAAACATAAAACAAAAATAGGACAAGACCAACACAGCTTGACATTTTTTTTGCACAATTTTTAGTTTTCCAGCTCATGTTTCAATATTATCTGTTTTTTAGCAACTTGTGGTCAATAATTTTTTCTCATTTTATACCAGACAAGCTGGCAGCTTTAGGAATTGTACGCTCTTCAGTACTGTAGTGCTCCAATTTGATTTTCGTCCTTTATCTAAAACTATTGGGATGAAAATCCAGAGTTTAATGCCCCTGTAATTTTTGATTCATATATTGTGGGATTACAGATTTGGTTATAAAATACAAAGTATGTACGAGTATTTGTAAAAATATCCGAAATATTCAACTTTAAGCCAACTGATACCCTACACCACAACAGTTTTATGAGGAGGCGAATAATAAAACTCCTCCAGGAGTGTCGTAAGTTTTTGTTTTATTTTCCGTAGAGTGCAAAAATTTAACTGATTGTATAAAAATATTTCCTACATTTGATGCTCGTAAGAACTTTTTAAAACTTAACATTTTTTCTCGGTGTATTTTAGTAGCTGTTAAAACTACTTTTTAAACATTTTGGTATAGTAAAAACATGAACTGCAAAACATCAAAACATAATTTAATTTTAAATGATGTTATTACAATAAAACAAAAAATTTGTAATAAAAAATTTATATACAATTTTGTTTTTTTTTTGTTTTTTTTGAGAATGACTGACTTATTAACCTTGCAATTATATCTATTATAATTTATGTTAAAATAAATGTATAAGTGTGAACTTTTGAGTGTGGTTTGTTTTTGATGACCTAGACCCGTTTTAAAATAAAACTTTTTTTTTTAATTTTTAATAAAATAAATGCGTAAATAAACGTATATTTCCTGAATTCTACGAAGGAGGAATTTACTCTTTGAACTTAAGGGGTTTAGTTTCTTCTAAACAAAATTATATTTTATACATATAGAGTATGTATGCATGTATGTATGTATAGATATGTACATATATATATTTATGTGTTCTCTGTAAATAAAAGAAAAATTGCCGGACGGAAAACTTGTTGGCAAATGTTCTAAAGGTACTTCACCCACGTGCTGTGAAATTGAGTGTTTAGTAGTGGATGGTGCACTCGGGGTGTTATTGCAGCAAGTGTTTGTAAATGAGTTTAATACTTTTGACATAGAACTTAAATAATTTTAATTGACTTGCTTCATTGAAAGTGTCATGTCTCTCAGGAAATAGTCTTCCAAATTTTGTTTTCACCGTTTTGAAAAATATAGTTATGGGATACGGTTGACCTTGTGGATCAACCGTTGAACTTCTCGGTAAGCTTCTGAAGCTGTCTTTCAAGTTAAAAAAATTTAATTCCACAAAACGTTTCACAATAATTAAAAAAAGTTTTATTTTCAAAATTTTCCGACGCCGATATTTTTATATACACAAAATGTGATAAAATTTTTGAAACTCAAAAACATAACTGAATTTTGAAAATCGATTGGGTGTTAGGGGCTGTGCACATATTACGTAACGCTGTTTTCAGAGATTTTTTACCCCCCCCCCCCCCACCGCCCCACCGTAACGCTTTTTAATAATTTTTCAGTGCAAAATTTCCTTGAACCCCCCTTGGAGCGTTACGTAATATGTGCACAGCCCCTTATGTGAAGTGATTAGCGCGTTTACTACAATGCAAAATATGATTTAGGACCTGTGCACGATCCGTGGTCAGGGCAAATCAAACAACATCATAAAACTATCTAATGATCATTAGTGTAGCATTGTATTAATTGTTTAAGTAATGAAGGCATAGCACTGGTCACTCATAGCTGTTTCGGCAGTGATTTAGACAGTTCCCAACAAATGTACACCACAGCAGAATCGTCGACGAGGTAAAACAATTAATAAAATTTTTGCTCACACAGCTTTCTACCTAAAACCAGAGGCGCTGCAACACTGCTCTAAAAATTAACTAAAACGCGCAATAGTTGAGTTGTAAAATAATTAACCCTTCTATATTTTCAACATCAATCCTCTCTACCCTACCCCTTCCCTAAGTTCTGGCATAATGCATTACATAAGTAGGGGTCACTCCTTGAGTGCTGGTCCTAAAAATAAAATAAATCTAGCTGAAATCGATTCCTTTAAAATGTTTTGAATTTAGTTTAGATCAGTTCATCCAATCTTAAGGTATGTACATACATACACATAGGCAAACACGCGTATACCAACATAAACACAGGTATGATTATAAAATAGTCAGAGTAAATCCACATGATCCCAAAACGTCGATATCTGATGAAATCCAGATTTTCGAAAGTTGGGACTGAAATCCATATCTTTCTATTTTTCGATAGCGGGAGTTCTAAATATTCAAATAAATTTAAATGGACAAAAACCGTGATTTTCTTGTAACACAACCTGTTGCATGGAAATTGTAATTTTCATCTTTTGAGTTTTTTTACTTACTTGAGAAGAAAAGTTATATGCAACGATTTTTATGACATATGGCCTGGCCTATTTTGGTTAAGGCAAAAACTTTAAACTTTGAAATATATATTTTTTATCTTAATAATGATTTCGTTAATACGCGTGGAAAAATCAAGGGAATAATTGAAATGAGTCCCGAATTAAAAAGCATGAAATTTGTATTAAATTTTTCATTAACACATACACATGTACATTGTACATACTTACATATTTTAACAATGAAATATATCAAATTTATTTCGGAATTACTTAACTAAATTTAGTATTTAATTTCCAAAATTGTTCTAATAACGATCTAATTTATTTTTGGCGACTCACTGTAACCTGTGTTTCTAAGGTCTTTGTAGAGAAATCAAATTTATTACACTAATTGCGTGTTTGTTATTTTAGAAAATTCAAATAAAAATTCATGTATTAAAAAGAAAACTAATTGTGATCGTTTGCTTTTCAGAAGGAACAATAAATTGTTTTATTTCTTTTTAAAATATTTAAATATCCTTTTCGTATACTTTCCATTGAAGAGTTATTTGAAATTTTTTTAATTCTTAAGAATTATCATTTAATTATGAATTTAAATATTGTTTATTTTGATGTACTCATACAGTAACCACTTTTTTCAGCGTTAAAACAAAATCATACAATATTTCGCTTAACTAATTAAATTTCTTTATCTATTAATTTTTTTCACAATTTAATTGTTTTATTAGTAGACGTTTTTACTCTTACGCCAGAAGATCGTTAATGCTTGTTGATCACCAAAATAATTTAAATATTTTTTATAATTTATACACACATAAATATGCAAGTACATAAATTAAGAGTTGATTAGAATTCTTTTATGTACATGTTAAGTTGAAGTTTTTTTTTTATTATATTTTATGTGATAATTTTATAAAAATTGTTTACACTTGTTAAAGTAAAGTGCCCGGCTATTTGATATGATCGTATGTTCGATATCAAGTAACAAAATGGAATTAGCTACTAGAGTTTGTTGTGTTATAGCACTTATTGCTTAGTGCAAAATGTTGTTTTGTTTTATTTTATAAAGTTGTGTTCTGTGCGCACTATGCTTCTAATTGAGCTTTAATTTGAGTGATTGTATATATATGTAGAAGTATTGTTAGAGTATAGTCTAACTAGACACAATTGTTATCAGAATGTTTTTGAGCTGAGAAAAATAAACAACAAAAAAAAAAAATCACACAGAGAAATTACGTACATTGTAGGGAGAAAATTGTGCCTTAAAAATAAGAATACATTCAATAATTCTGTAAAAAAAAGTTATTGGCTTCAATACGAAAACGCAATCGAACTGATTGCAAAATCTTTCAAAACCCGATATATTTCCTTTTTAAATATATAAAAAAAATTAAATACAAAATCAACCCATTAATAAACGATTTATTTATTATTCGATATTTCAGGCGGCCACTTACCATGGGACCAAACTGCATGCCTACACTTTCTACAGCGGCCTATAAATGTAAAGAAAAAAATGGAAGAAAATTAATACGTTTGCAAAAAACACCCTTATCGTGAATAATTTTTCCCTTTCCACGTATTTGCAATCATGCAAAACTCCCATGAAAAAAGTTTTTTGGTGTAATTCAGTCGGGAATAATAACGGAATTTTTCAAATTCTCTTTGTTATTTTCAGTTTGTTTTTGGTGGGCAACAGAACAGAACAGTACAGAACATCTTAATAGTTCTTTTTATAATTCGAATATTAAAGTTTACAATATTTATTTTAAGGGCAAGATGCAGTCATAAGGCATAAACTGATATATTGATCGAAAAAATGCAAAACAACAAGTCGATTGCCTGCGGTTTTGTGAAGATTCTTTTGTGTAGTTCGCCGAAGTAGCCGAGTTATTTTATTACATAAAAGTTAGAGTGAAATAAAATAACATTGTAATACACTATCGCTCTAATAATCGTACTAAATATTTAGGTTTTGTTTTTGTACCCTTTCTTAAAAAATTGTATATGTTTGTAATTTTTTTTTTGATTTTTAATTTGTTTCATTTTCTTTTTTTACATTCACTGATAACTGATAGCGTGAATAATTTTTCACGTAAGATTCATGATAGCATTTTTCCGTTCGATGAGAGTAAAAATTCAATAGGGGTGACTATCTAGAATATCAAATCAAACGAAAGAGCTGTGGAAAATTTACAACTATTTCAAAAATAATAAATTAGTTAAATTCAAAATTTACCGCTAAACAAAAATATTTCTCTATGGTTTATATGACACACACTCACATTTCTTGAGTGATGTTGGCGACTCACAACATTTCGTCACCGATATTTTATCGAACTGCAGATACTATTTTCGTTTGACTCATTGTTTATTTTATTTTAAATTGACCTTTGCTACAATTCGATTTTTGATTTTATAGTGGTGTACTTATAATTATTAAACTCGCTTTAATTTAGAAATTAAACTCAAAGTTTAAACTAAAAATATTCATAATTTCTATTTTACACTCTCTTACTCACAGCAGCAACAACTAGTTTAGACTAATAATTGATTGTAGACAAAATGTTGGAGCATATTTTCATTGAGAGCTCATGCAACATGCACTACTTGTTCAGCAGATGGATGACACATTTGCCGATTTTATATTATTAGACGATTTATTTATTGAGATTAAACTTATTTAATACATCGCTGGATATTGCACGATTTTTAGAACTCAATTGTTTACACAGTTTTACATGCATATTGCAAACATTTATTGTATGGATTCTAGTAATTTTATGTAACCTTGAAAATAGCAATTTGACCCGATTTTCAAAAATCAATGTTATATAGGGTTTTCCAATAAGGAATTGACCACTTGAGATATTTCCAAAGGTTTATGATCGACTTGAAATACCATCAAAACATTTTTGAATTTTATTATTACAAAAGGAAAGTAACAGTTAGATGATCAGTGAAATAGTGCGTTCACATATTAAATTCAAAGTTGTCAAGTACCTATTTTGAAAACCCTTTAGTATCAAACTGCAATCAAACTAGCTAAAACAAAAAAGAATTATGAAAATTGGTCTATCTACTCCTTCATTAGTTGTTCGGAAAACAATAGCTTAGGGGAAAAAAATTTCCCCCGATTTTGAAAAACTAAAATTTTTGGAAAATCGGTTAATTAAGGATAATAATTGATAGTCTCCTCCTGTTTTGAAGTCGGTTAAAAATTGAATAATTTCTACAAGTCTCAGGTGAATTTTCACTCTAACAGTGGAACATCATAAAAAATATCGAATAGTTAAAATCATATTGAAAACAACTTTAAAAGAAATAGATAACAAATGAAATACAATTTTTAAAAAAAAAATTTTCGAAAAAATTTCACAATTTCACAAACTTACAACACTTTCAGTTGGCAACAATGTTGCTAGAGGTCAATGATTTAATTTAGTCAATAAATTGTAGTTACATTTTGGTGTTGCTTTAATTTTAGTTTAGTTTTTTTTTCAATATAATTTTCTTGCTTTTTCTGTATTGAACACTGCTTGTATGCACGCATGTATGTATACACGCTTGTATGATTGTTGTCTCCCGAAAAGTTAAATTGTAGCACAAGTTCATGAATAACTTTTTTCTCGTATTTTCATATCAACAATAATCGTAGTAATATTTTATTAACGTATACTTTGTTTATCAATTGCACTTTTTTTTGGTTAATTAAATTATAAATGTAATGGATTTTTTTTTGTAATTGATTTTAAGTAAACCATTGATAATAAGACAATTAAAATTCCACTATCTGTATTATGTTTGTTTGTATGTATGAATATAAGTACGTACCAAATACTTTGTAGAAATTTCACAGAGGCAGTAGCTCGAGAAATTATTATTGCTTGAAACTAAATGAACTAAATGTTTTTATAAAATAAATTCCGCATTTATTCAGAATTTAATCCCTTTGATAAAGATTTTTATTTATTTACTTTTTATTTATTTTTCTTTTCTTTTTGCATATATAAACACATAAAATTATTTACATAGGTATGCAATGTATGTATATACTCGTACATATGTATGTTTTTTATATCTATGAATATGCGACACTTTCTCTTCGATACGATCCTCTACTTGTTGCAAGTACGACATTCAAATTATAACTGAAAGCGAGAATTATATCTGCTAATGGGTGATGTTGCCCGCGTACGTTTTCAACAGGAAAAGAGGTGGATTATGACTGCATGAACTACTCGAGCAGAGCGTAACGAGTGGAACAAGAACATTTTTATTAGTGTTTCTTTATTTCATATAACATGATACTACCCAACAAACACAACATCAAAGGGTTGTAAGGTATGCCGGTATTGTTGTTACACAGATAAAAGAGATTAGTTGTAGCAACCGAATTTTTTGCCAACCGAATTGTGGCGGTTGCACCAAATATCATAGAATTCGGTTGCTACAACTACAATTTTCGTGTAGTACCAGTAAATTTTCGGTTGCGACAACCGATAAAATTGGTTGCCACTATAGAATTTTAAACGGAAGCTAATGGGCATTATTTACGCTTATTTTTATCCTGGAACACAAATGAAATGATCTTTTTAATACTTAACTAAATTAAATTGTTTTACTTACTCATTTGAATTTAAAATTTATTTTTGTCCATTATTGGTGTTGAACATAGAACTCACATGTTTGAAACACATCGCCTTAGACAGCTCAGCCGCATGAGTATGTATTTAAAAATCGACTAAAACAACGTATAATACGTTAAATTTCAAAAAATTTAATTCAAGGATCGGGAGTTCGTTGAATTTATGTAAAACTGGTTTTTCAGTGAATGGACTCTTTAACTAAAGTTGAATATTTTTATAAATTCGTTACAGTTCCGTGCTTGACCATGAAATTGTAAGACATGATGTAAATGCTGCCAATTATTGCAGTAATAAAAAAGTATGTGTGGCACTCGGGGACTGCCGCGGTAAAGCTATTGCATAGCATTTTCTTTTATCAACTTATGCAATTATAATTATTTATTTATTTTTTATTTATGCAGTATTTGTTTTTCTTTGATATTAATTCAAGTTTTTTCTTTGATATTAATTCAAGTTATTATCTTACAATATATGTAAAAATCTGTTCTGGCAATACTGTACGTTAATGATATCAATAGCATTCTTTAGGGGTTAACATACATTGGGCGATTTAAATACTTAAAAAAACAAAAGACTTAAGAAACAAACTTAGTGTTAGGTTTTTTTGTTACGGAATTTCTTGACTCGTTCGCCGCGCTCAAAGCCCGCGATAAAATCTATGCAATAGCTTAAAAAATTAAAATTAAAAACCATGTCATATAACACTTTTTCGCAGGTAAGGCTCCATATGTAGATTAAGGAAGCCGATAACAAGTATATACAACTTCTTAAATATAAATTCTTAAGAATATCTCGAATAAATAGTTATATTTTTTATATCATTACCTTAATATGGAAGGGTCCAAACTAATTTCTTTCTTTTGCTTATATCAATAACTTAGAGTGTTAACCAACATATAATGAGTTAGGGCGTTTTGTATTAAGGTAACATTATATAAAACATACATATAAAATCTTATTAAATTGAAAAATAAATGCAGAATTTTCTCAATATAAGATATATTTTCACGTTTTGTTGAGAGTCATGACCAATTTGATACTAAATTCATGTGTTTGCTGGGTAAAGTATACACACATAAGTATAAATACATGAACGCCTTTTATACTTTTTTAACCACAAAAACAAAATAAAAAAATAAAATAAAAAATACGTAGATACATATGCTATTCCCTATAAAAATTCGAAAAGACACATTAATACGTTGTATGTTCTTGTTCCAGCTGTTGAATATACTATAATTGTATTTATACTTTACATCAAAATTGGATCTCTGGATGTGTGAACATTCTTTAAGTAAATAACTTTCTATGCGATAAAGTTATAATTTGGTCACTTGGGAAAGGAAAACGCTAATTATCTCGGGCTACATACGTAGCAGAAGTATGTGTGTATGTATGCATTGTGGTTTGCATGAACGACGTCGTAAGTCCATTTTAATAGGCCTAATATCTACCATAATAAAAAAAACTTTCAGAACTACAATACTTACCTTAATATAGAAAGGACCTAAGTACTATTTTTCCAAATCGCGTTTATTGGCTCGATCGATAACTTAGAAATATGATATGAATTTTTCATTCGTTTGACATCGTGGGCCAGGCAGTTAAACTCTTTTATTTGTGGAAACAGCACCTTAATATAAATGCGCAAGACTCTAAAAGAAATCTGTGAAAAAGTCATGCAAGAAATACAGCAAGTAAAAAGCCATTTGCGAGTTAATTTAAATACAGATGAAGGTGTTAACGTTCTTAGCTCAGAAAGCCACCTTTGTAGACATAATTGGTTTTATCTTATACGAATTTTTCAAAGAAATATTTAAGTAAAGTGCAAAAATACCTGATTAGGCAAATCCAGGGAAAATAAGTAACATTTTTAATGAAAACATTAAAATTTTCAAAAAAAAAAAATTAATATTTAAAAATTTAAAAGTTTTTCGGGTTGCAAAGCTTTTAATAAAATTTTAAAAATTTTTCAGTGAACTTAGAGTGCAATTTGTGACACCCGATAGCGATAAAAATTTTTTGTTCAAATTTAAATTGTAATGAAATTCGATCAATATCGAATGCCGTTATTTGACTACTGAATTAAAATTTGACTGAATTAAATTTTTTAATGCCGTTTGACGAATACAAATTCGAAAACAATGATCCAGGAGAGAGTTTATATTCTCTTTGTCTTTTTTCATTGTTATTTTAAATCTTTCTTTGTATTATTTGCATCACATTTTATTGTTTTACTCTTTTTTGTTTGTACGTACCTTCATTAATTCAAAGACTTTTTTATTATTATTAGTCAACACCACAATTTTGAACTCAAAATTTAAAAACTAAATTTAGAACATATTCGTTGCAAAAACCAAAGTATTCATTCCAAGAAAGACAAATAAATTGCTGAAAGTTTCTTAGCCAGCGCACAGTGTGGTCCATTTCAAAAATGGTGGTATATTTATATCTTCTAGTGTCATGATCCGATTACATTATTCGGTATGCAAATTTTTTTTACACGTGTTATTCGATTAAACGACAAAAATTTTTCGAAAAACTTTTTAATTGAAATGGAAAATTGTTGTTTGATTGATTAATTATTAAAAGAAGATTTTCCGATTAATCGAATATATATTATTGGATTAAATACCCTGAAAATTTTTTAAAAATTTCAGAAAGTCATTTGTTTCCGTTAAGTATCTTGCAATAAGTTTGAGTTTACGTACCATATCGGCAATATGATGTGCCATGAAACCATGATTTTTAAGAGATTTTAACGAAAAGTTTGAAACTCTCATGTTATTTAAAGAAATATCGTTTAAAATTCGAACAAAAACTTAAAAAGCTTTGAACTATCTGTTACTGCAGCAATGATTTACCGATATTTTATAAATTTAAAAATAATTATACATTTTTGGATCTGTAAGTGGCCATTGTGTGATGTTAATCGCATAACATTTTAACAAAAGGCAGGCAAATACAGCATAACAAAGTTAATGGGTCTACTTAACACCAGAGACGCTTCTAAATTTTCACCATGTTTTTTCTCTACTCTATACCTTTCCCTAAGTTCTGGTACAATGCATTGTATGAGTAGGGTTCATCTCCTGAGTGCTGGTACTAAAAAAAAAACAAGTTACAAAACGAGATTTAAGGCAAATTATTTAAATTGACAGAAATCTCTGTTGCCAAGTCCAATTAATATTTAACATTTTCAAATGCCATTTTAATGCCTTTTTCAATAATAGATTAAAATTTTGTGTTAACAGCGCATTGAACTTTTTTATTCTAGTTTTACATATTAATCAAAATTGTTATTCGAATTTATTTAATCAATGAAATATGGAACAAAAACAAGATCATAAACTTTTAAGGACCGAAAAGTTTTAGATGGAATTAAATTTACGAGTATAATTTTCGGCTAATATTTAGTTTTTTAGTATCTAGCATATTAGTAGAGTATGTATTAGATGGAAATATACATACCGTATTGATACACTGTCGCCAATTTACGACTATTTAATGTTTTTTATATGTATATGTTGTCACATTCATGAAATTTCCAAAAGTTTTTATGTAATCAAATAAAATGAACTTTTATGATTATCACACGTTTTTATCAGACTGAAAATAAAAATTTTATTATAAATTCCAAAACAAAACTTTAAATTTTTAATTTGAAGGTTTTCGTTAAGTTCTTTTAATGGCTCATCAATAATACAAATTCTTTTTTTCCGATGTGAACTTTTTTTGTGGGCGAAATTTTGTAGCATTGAAGAATGCATTGTCTGTTCAGGAGGAATCAAGAAAACAAAGTATCAAAGGTAAAATTAAAGTTAATTAATTTTATTACCAGTATGGCGTCGTATATCTATAAGAGCTATGTATGATGTATGAAACTCACAAATTCTGCTTGTCTAAAATTTTCTGAGTGAAATATATTTGGGGGAACCACTTTTTATACGACTTTTTTGGTTTTGCTGTCAAAAGAGCTACGAGCGCAAAATGGCAAGTTGTAGCTGCATTATTTTAATAAATATAAATAAAATAATAATTTCCTCTGTATGGACAGTAACACGCCTACTTATTTCTTTCTTAGAATTATTAACTATATCAACGGAGTAAATTCTACAAAGTCTTAGGCAATTTTCTTTACTGGTTCCTAAAACTTGACCACTCCTTCATAATATTCCTAAAAAAAAAAACAAGAAAAGAAGGCCAAAGCGCACAAAGGTTCAAGTTTTAGGTGCATTAGTTTCAGATAATTAATCAAATAAAAAATTTATTTATATAATTTATGCGCCACGCCCACTATTTTTTTTTAGTGATTACATTTTTTCAGGTAATATACTTTATTATTTTTCAAGATATATTACAAGTCTTATGTGGGAGGTGACACACCCACTTGCCCAATTCTTAATACTCTTTTTTTTAAATCAATACACAATGGAAAATACCATTATATAAAAAAATTTATATGTATGGAAAGTGCCACGCCCATTGAAGTTTTTTTTTCTTTTTTTTCTGTCGAATAATGCACGAAATCTACGAAGTAACTCAGAAATCTCAAGATATTTCAAAACTATTATGTGGGTGGCGCTGCGCCTATTTGTTTAATACTTTTTCTTAAAAACTAATATACGTAGAATGGGCGACGCGCTGGAATTTTTAATTATTTAATTCCTTTAGTTTCGTATCATGTTAATTAAAAATTTCCTTTGTATAGGAAGAGTCACGCCCATATATGATATTAAAAACCATCGCAAATATACTGTGGATATTTCAGAAAGATTTGTTGGTTTAGGAGTCCATAACTTTCAAAAATATTGGGTATATAAGTTAATAATGTCGATTTTTTTGCTTTAAAAATGCATTTATTATATTATAATTATAAGTTGATACATTATTCAATATATTTTTTATTCTTCGCCACTATTTTTTCCCATCTTTCTGGTAGCATGTGGATTCCGCACCAAAAGAACTGCTCCGGTTTTGAGGTAAATTATGAATAGAGCAAATTTCTGGTACCCTCTTCTGAAGTGAAGCATATTCGAAACAAATGGTAATCAGAAGGGACAAGGTCTGGCCTATAAGGCGGGTAAGCCAAAACTTCCCATTCACTGTTTTCCGAATAGTTTTTGACCGGTCTTGCAAAATCGCCTTTCAACGTCTCTCGGCTTCAATTTATATGGGACCCAATTTCCTTGCTTTTGAATGAATCCCAATGCTTTTAAACGTAGCGAAATGGCTTGTTGTGTGACTTCCAATAATAATGTAAGTACTTCTTGCGTTTGACAACATTCTTCGTCGAGTAATTCCTCCTTGTCTACTGTGTCGAAATAACCACTTTTGAATTGCGCAAACCATCGTTCGCAAGTTTTTTGAGTTGGTGCATTTTGACCGGAAGCTTCTAGCAAAAATCGATAGCTTTCTTTAAATAAACATTTGAAATTATGTCGTTTAATTTATCTTACAATCAGTGTCCCCAAATTAAAGAGTGTTGTCCCCAAAAATCCCCATTTTAAAACTGGAAATTCCCAATTTTGTCCTCAATAAATATTTGTATATTAAGCATCATAAAAAACAATTTATTTATTAATTTTATTACATACTTTTATTTAAGTTAATGCATTCGTATGTGCTCAATGGAACTTTTGAATCCATAGAATACGAGTATTTTAAAATTCCATATACGGAATCAAATTTATTTTTTTTTCTATGCTTTCGACTTGTAAATTTATAAATAACTCAAAATGTTCCATACTCTCAGTGGATATTTTAAGCATTTCTTTTGCTAGTACAGTTAAATAATCTAAAAAAATTTGTATGAACTCCTTCTGCTTCTAATTCCTTTGAACATTCTATGCCAAGATCAATTTCAGCAACAACCAAATTACTTTCCTTATCGTTGATTAGTACATCCATTTTGGCAATATCGTATTCAATAGAAGGTACTTTTAAATCCAAAGCTTTTTCTATGAGCAAGTACGTGATCGGAAAGCGAAACTGGGAATGTCATGACCAAAAAGAGAATGTACGTCGTGGTAGTATTTATGAGTATGTTTTAGTATAAATACAGTGAACAAAATGCATGAACACAACACAATACCGACACTGAATTTGTTTCTGTTTGTTTTGTATAAATGTTGAGATAAATGAACAAATTTTTATGTTAATAAACTACATCAAATGGGTATCTCAATATTAACAATATAAAGATTTCAAAACTTAAAAAACTTCAACGTATAATGATTGATAAAATCGGAGAAATTAAAAAAAAAATCATTGAACAAAAGAAAAAAATACTTTCCTACAACCATCCTCATTATTAATTAATTTTTGTTAAAAATCTGCTTAGCTACTGTGCATTGTTGCAAATATTTACTGTGTATCTAATAAAAAAAATTTCAAGTGGAATATCAAAAGGCAATGCGACATACACCCACTTGTGCAAAAGCTATCATTCAACTGAATAAAATTATTGTTTATAGTACTTTACATTTTAGTGAGTAGTTTTATTTTCATTCGGTTGTACACTATATATAAGAAGCCAAACAAGGTTCCAAATGACCTTCTCTGATTTAAGAGAAATTGAAGTCGAGGAACATGAACATTACAGACTGCTAGATAGATACATATAAGACTGCTAGAAGGAAATATACATGACATCAAATTTTTAATCTGGAAGTCTCAGTATAAATCAGCTGGAAACTATAAATGTCTAGAACTGAATTTGCATTTAAATAATTGCAATTAAGCACGTGGTACATGGCACGAAAACCTTGGAGAACATCGAGTTATAGAAAAATCTCTTATCTGGTCTTAAATTTTCAGGCAGAAGAATCTTGCGAATTTATTGTATATTCGAAATTTTAACACACAACCCATTCTTCTCCTTCTCTTAGCGACACCAGTCTCATTATAATACTTAGCTTAAAGAATCATCAACGTATCTACTCACTAGTCGCTTTAAATAAAAAAAAAAAAAAATTTCTCATTATTTTTTTGTTTGGCAACCTTTGTTTTTGACATTTTTATATATTTTTTCTGTTTTTGACTAAATTGAGTGCTGAACGGCTTCTGCCAATTCAAGCGCGGTAATTGTTGTTTTAAGTAGAAAAACAAAAATGTTTTTTTTTCCGATTTCGTAGCGCAATTTTGCAAATTAAAGTTAGTTCATCAATGTCATACATATATACATAATTAAATGCTCTGAATAATTAGAATATTCTGATAATTACAATGGCCACTTACAATTAAAACGTGATTATTTAAAATTACACGGACTTACTTCAGAGACAGAAGAAGAGTTTTATTTGTTTTCCGGTAATCGAATACATACATAAGTACATCGTTAGGTATTGTTAAGACTGCATTTAGACTGGCAAAGTTTACTTTGATAAAGTTTTCTCAATTTTCTTTTAAACTTTGTTCGGTATTCAGACACACAAAGTTTTGTGTTACAAATTCTGTTTCCTTTTTTTGTTCTCTCTTACTTTTTTCACGTTTTGCATTTGATGTTTTATGATTTCTATATACATACGTATACACATACGTACATACATGCATATACAAATACAACTATGTTTACGTTGAACGAGAAACAAAACGAAACTTTGCGAGTACTTTAAAGTCACTATCTTTCACCCGGTCGCTAAAAAGACTTTGCAAAGTAAACTTTGCCTGTCTAAATGCCGTCTAAATTTAACACGTGGTTTGATCAGAAGGTTTGTTGGTACACAATAGTGATGTTACGAATATCAATTTTTAGTATTCGCGAATACGAATACGAATATTTGAAACTGTATTTGCCGAATACGAATACGAATATTACTTTTAAGGTTTAGAGAAACTTAATATTTCAAATTTAATTGGAAAAAATCCCTCCCTTTGTGTCAATAACAATAAATTGACAAAAAACTGTCACACTACTTTAGGTATTTAACTTTATTATGACATTGAGACGCCGAATTAGAAGACCACTACTGAACATTTTTAAATTATTTTACTTAAATACTTTGAGATTTCGTTTTTCTTACTCTGTTTGCGCTTTTAATTAGTAATTCAGTGTTGTTTGGGAGAATATATTTTCGCAGATACCTCAGCAACAGATCTCGGTGGACTTTCACATATTAAATTTTAGTTCTTCCATTTTTGTTACGAAATATAATTTTCGTTTGAGATAAAGATAAAGGTCTTTCTTTCTTTAAATAAAAATTATTATAAATCAATATATTTTTGTACATTTTATGTACTCTTTTTAATTTTTTGTATGATTTTTTTTTTTTGGGTAAATGATTGTGCAAATTATTCGAGAAATATTCGCTTGAATTTTTCGAATACGAATACGAATAATCGAATACGAGTACTAGTATTCGTAACATCACTACTACATAACATGTAAGTTTGTTGCATCAGCTTTATCAAACGAAAAATTATTTTCAGCAATTCGTCTTTTGAATTACATACTTATGTGTCCGCATTTGCAATATGTATGTATGTATGCGTGTATTTATTTACGAGTTTTTAAAACATTACAAATGGATATTGGGAAATTCTCATTATCTATAGTATTTATGTTCATATCGAATATGAATTTATTTCTTGTATATGTTGGTTGATATGTTTCTTGACCCATGCACTAATTGTTGTGCAATTCTCAAATGACTTTTGAAAGATTGTGTGGTTAAAGTCTACTGATAATGAGTGGACATAAGCGCCAATAAAATGCAGCATGTAGATTAGCTAAGCCATAACAAATAAATTAATTATTAATTCTGTGGTTTTCATGAATAACAGCGCATGTCTAAAAATCAAATTTTTCAGGAGAGCCAAAATAAGTTATTTTTGAAGCTACGATTTTAGTGTCCAAAATTTTCAAATTTTTTTTATACAATAATGTAGATTTAGGTTATGACAATATTCTAATTAGTTTTTAGGACATATTTCCTTATGGATCAGATCCCAGAGCAATTTGAAAAATACAAACCATTTTAGACATCGAAATTGTGTTCTGACAAAACAAATTATGTAGATATAAATGATTGTCGCTGAACGCAAAATATACCGATGATACCACGAAAGTATGACCAGACAAAACAGAAAACAAACACACAAATGATTGTGATTTGTTATTAACTAAACAAATATCAAAATATAATTTTCAAATGTGTTCAGACAAATCGGCGTATGTGGCTCTGCGTTTTTAATAAGAAAGAATTTTTCAAAAAAACCAATGCTTGTCAACATACTACGTTAGTGTTGAAACTTATTTGAAAAAATGTAGAAGTTGTGTTGTTGTGTTAGAAAAAAAATTATATAGGTCCCTATTATTCAAAAATTTATTTTACCTTTTAAAAAGCATTTTGTATCATTAACTCGAAATAAGAAAAATTGAACATACGCTGTTATTCATGAAAACCACAGAATTTACATCGAATAAAAATTGTTTGTTGTTTCTTAGTAAAAGTTTTTTAAAGCTATTGTGCTTTTTCATTGTTATTGCTTGAAAGTACATATAAGCAAATAAGTTTGAAAACTTTTTTAAAATGATGCTAAATTTCTATTGATGAGTTGGTGTTTGGCAGCCAATGAAATGCATTACGTTACGTTAATGGGTTAAGCGGGTTATTATTTTCTGTATAAAATTACTTATGTAACCGGGGAAGGTTTTTAAGCGGATTGCATTCAAGTAAAAATTTTATAAAAAATATAGGGAAATTTACGTATTAAAATGTATTTTCTTAAAACAATTTGGGGTATTCACACTTTAGTCATAAAGTCATATGTCATAAAATAATAGCACAGTAAAATACGACAATAGTGAACACCCCGTAATGCAGGTATATGATAGAAATAGATTCGATTTGAAATGAAATCTAAGACTTAAATCGAATCTTTTACTTTTAGTTGTGATGGAAATCGGATCGAATCTATTTACATAAATATTTTTGTTTGACTTCCGTCCGCTGGAAAATTCATGCTAATTTTTGTTTTTTTTTTGCGACAGGAGTAATTTTTTCAAAGTTTTTTACTAAAGCTACGTTCACATTTATCAAATATTTGTCGAAAAAAACGTAACCAAGAATAAAAATAATATTTTATTTCCTTTAATACCACTATTTTTTTTAATTTTGGGTTCGCATTTTAAAAAAACTGTATAAAAGTAATCTTTTGAAGAATAATTAATATTATTTTGTAATATAAAACCAAGTTAAATGACAGTATCCTAAGCAAAACTAGTGGTTACGTTTTTTGGACAAATATTGATAAATGTGAACGTATCTTTACATACATTTGCTCTCAAGTCTTTTAAATTTTAGGAAGTTTTTTTGTTAATCAAACATAAATTAAAGTTTAAGCAAGTTGTTGCACTTTCATAAGTTTTGCGATTTTTTCCGAAAGTGATCAATTTTAGCCATTTTTGGATAATAAAAATTTGTATACAAATTTGCAATTTTTTGCGAATTACGCGACACCGTAATTTTTTTTAATTTTTGCTATTTTCATTTGTTTTTCCGCCCTTGCAGGTAGTATAATATACACTGTCATTTTTATGATGATGTATGATATTTTACCTACTTATGGGAAGCACAGCTGAGTGCTACCGGACGCGTCACAGGATGCGGATAGTGGTACGTTCTGCAGATATGTAGAGTAGCAGTCAGCGGTTACAAGGGGAGAGTCTCGGAGGGTCTCTCGAGCACCCACTAAATCCCGAGTTTGCCTGTGATCCTTGTAACGTCGTGGCGAGCAATTGGCGCCAAACCAAAAATCCAATATCACAACCGACCACGGGCGGTATAACCCTACGCATGCCTGGATGCATTGTTGGCAGCCCCAACACCAGGATCGGATGCTTTGGCCCAATCAGCCACTCGTCTTAAATAAAAACTGACTACCGAAACCGTAACTTTTGCGGCCCTATGCTCCTTGTAGGAGTAAAAGGAAGAAATATATATATATTTTCATTTGTTTTGAATATTTTGAATATAATAAACTTTTATCGATTTTTGATCAAGATTATGGCTTAAATTCAGAAAATTCCAAATGAAATTGATAATTTCAGATTCTAAATGAAATAAAAAAATATTGAAATTGGGAGATTTGTATTTAACAAAATTAATTACACATTCATATGTAACATTAAAATAATGCAGATATAAAATAATTGTAAATATGTACATGTTTGCACCATTTTACTGCCCAACAGGCATATCATCTAAATGCAGAGCCAGTTTGGTAAAATGTAGTTGTGTGCTGTATAGCTTTACTGCAATCTCCGGTAGTTATGCAGGACTTGGAAGTGTTCATTATTTCTTCAAGATATGTCAGCCTCTGCTCACCTACATTAGGCGGACTTACATTTGGTATATTCATTTTACACTACTTTTAATTTTAGACCAAATAATTTCAATAGGATTGGTGAGTAGGGACTCAATCGTAAGAGATTTGCTGGTGTATTTTCAAAAATTTGATGTAAGCGACTGTGGGAGCATTGTCGCATACCAAGACGAGTTCGGATAACTGTTTATCCAAATCCTCCCATTTCTCAAAAAGTCTTCTGACCCATTCATTTGCAGTATCGGCTTTGAATGAACCTCTACGACTATTCATTTGGACAACGCCTGATGTACAAATTGCACCTATTAAATGTATGTTGGGGCCACGGGAAGTAGGTATCGTTTGTACTGTACGGGATCCAACACCAGACCAACCATGTTATCGACGGCAAAATAACTTGAAGTTAGTCTCATCTATCCAGACCACTTGTTTTCCAGCTCTGACAAAGTCGTTAATTTTGTTGACATATACCGCACGCTTTTCTTTATTAAGTTGATTGTTCATTGATATTGGTTCTATATGAACGGACTTTATAGAATACATCTTACCGTGAATAGCATTACTTATGGTTGTGATGGAAACTTGTTTGTTAAACTCGGTAATTATTTTTTCAGACATTTGACGGAGTGTTAACTCTGGCCTTTCTTCTACCCAATCTTAAATAATATTTAGTTCCCCATCACTTAAGGATCGGGACGTATTTCCACCTCTTTTCATTGAACTTAAATTTGCTTTTGTCACCCAACAATGCGCAGTTATGTAGCATATATATTAGAATGTTTGTTTAAGCAATAGGTCTTTTGATTTAATATATATATATTGTTGTTTTATTTATATTTATTTTTTATAAAACAACAATATATATATATTAAATCAAAAGACCTATTGCTTAAACAAACATTCTAATAAATATAAAGAAAAGGTCAAATAAAATAGAATTTAAATATATGTAGCATATATTTAAGGATCTCGCCAATTCTGCCCAATCACTTCCTTTATTGGCTGCATCCATTATGCGATGTCGATCTGTACTCGAGTATCTTTTGCATGTCTTCCGTTGAACACGTTCTGAACCTTTTAGATTTTATGCAATATTTTAAAGCATTATATGTAAGTCATCGACAAATTTCAAGCTGTATGCTAACATTCTATTTCTCCTCTACATATAGGACAATGGGTTCTAACCAAACATATACATTTTTCGTGGCGACCCGTCATAAGTCGCTTTATTCCCCAACGTGTCATGTTGCATAAGCATATTCCACAATTATCTCTTAATTCCATTATGTTATTGCTTTCCCGTGACATTATTTAAAAAGCTTACTTGACCAAAAAATAATTGAAGTTTATGTAATATGTTTCAATTATTTTTTGCTTTAAGTAATATCACATTTCAATTGATTAAAGCTGTGTTCTTTCTATGTACATATGTATATATTTCCTATTTGTTTAAAACAAATCAATTTCTTAATATTATGTCGAACTTACTCAATTTCATTTGCAATTTTCCCAACTTCATTTGGAATTTCCTGCATTTGAACGTGAAATTCTTAATTTCATTTGGAATTTTCTGAATTTGAATGTGAAATTCTTAATTTCATTTGGAATTTCCTGCATTTAAACTTGAAATTCTAAATGTCCTTTGGAATTTTGTGAATTAAATTGGAAAATGGTGTAGTTTAAATATTTAGGACATTATGACAATATGACTGATATGACTACAGTGTGAACACTCCAATTATATATTATGATGTTTTTTTTCAATCTGCGAAGGTCAAATTTTTTATTTTTTTTTATGATCAGAAACAGTCTTTAGAGTATTTTTACTCTTTTATTTTGTTTTTGTTCTACAGTGTAATATGAAATACATATATAATAAAGATATAATTACGATTACATGAGTGCAAAGAATAAAAATACTTGTATGAAAAATATACAAAAGCTCTTAATCACTAATTAATTACACGTTCCCCCCATTCAATTTCATGTACAAAAGGTGAATGATTTTAAAAGAAATAAAAATTAAGCATTTTACTCTTTCTTTGTTACAAAAAACTGTTTTAACATAAATTAACCGACAAAAAATAAGAATTTGCGATAAATTAAACAACATTGTTTTAAATTACTATAATTGTCTTTCTTATTATTGGAAAATATTTCCAATACTCTGAATTAGTTGAATTTAATTTGTTTGAATTTATTTTATAGGAATTATATTTATCATATTTCAAAGAAGCAGCTGCTACATAGTCGATTGCGAAATTCTTGATAATTATTTGTTAATGCTGATTTAATTGCGACTGGTATAGCCAACGGACGACACAAAATATCATATTCTAGAATTAAATAAGTATATTGAGATTTATAGAATTCATATCCAAACGTCATTGAGTATGATCATGACTAACACCCAATTCACATGATGACTTTTGCGACGTCGTTTTTACTGAATTCCCTTTTGAAGTTGCTACCAAAATCTTTGTGTGTTCAGACGATGTCTTTTAGTTTCATGTCTTTTTTCCCAATTTTGTTTTGAAATAATGTAAGTAACAAAGATAAATAACAAAAGTAAGAAAAATAATGAAAAGTAACAAAGAGAAATAGAAGAAAAGTCTTCAAAAACAGAAATTAAGTCTTTTTTTGTTTGCCCCTCTTTCTACCCTACACAGCTCACCAATAAGCAAAAAGAGTCGTCGAAAAAGCGACGTCGCAAAAGTCATCATGTAAATCGGGTGTAAGAAGCAGTATGGGTCAACTACGTTGTATAAACAATTGGTAAAAATCTAATCTTCCAGCAGGGTATTAACAACTTTTTAAAGACGATGCTTTTTTTTTCTTGTATTTTATAATGGTAAAATCTCTCCTTTTATGAAAAATTTCAACAAATTTTAATTTTCGAAACTCTTCGGCTTAATAAGTTATTAAAACTTTTTTTTACTCCGTCGTAGCTCCGATTAACTTTAAAGAATAGTTAAAACAAAATCACTAAAATTTAACTGACTAATGCCCTCACTAATTGTGCATTATTCTATAATTTAATATGTGCCTATTTTTTTTTATTGACATATTGAACTTTTTTTGTATTATTTATAATATTTCAAAATCTATCTTTTATGATTCATTGAAATTCTTGCAAAATTCACCACAAAGCTGAATTCATTGTGCGGTTATATATTTATTTGTTATCTCTAAAGAGCTAAACTTTCAACAGAATTGTAGTTGGGAAAAAGAAACAAATTGTTAATCACGTTTTTTGTTTTGTAATGGGAATATGATATGCATATACGGAGGAAAACTTTGTTACAGAAATAAATAAAAAAAATTCCATAGCACTTTTTAAAGAAATATTTTTCATATTGAATCTTCATTAGATGCTTTTAATGAAGCAACTGTAGAGTCTGAATGAGAACTTTAATTAGAAACTTTAGCAAAGGTTTATGAATAAAGCTTATAGTATTCTGGAAGTCTTTTAAACACTCATGTGTTTCTTTGTTGTTTTTCTAAATTACTCTGAAAATTGTTCTACACTATTTAACGCTTAATGTTTTGTTTTTGAGAAAAAGCCTACGTGTTTTAAATACTCTTACATACGTATGTGTTGCAACTTTACTTACAGGTTTATCAGATGCATAAAAATCAAATTAAAAACTGGTTCTTACAACGTATGCAATTCTTTAAGGCCCTATTTAAAAAAAAAGTAATAAATAAAAATAAAAAGTTTATTTTTGGGTAGCAATTTGTATACAACCACAAATGATCATTAACTTTTAAATCCGTTAAGTAGGCAACACTTTTTGCTTTCCATAAAAAGCATTTGCTAACAACACAGTGGGCTGTCATATAAAAAATATAACTTAAATTTATTTTTTATTCCTCTTAACATATTTTTAAAGAAAATACTGACTCGTTATTTTTGAATTATAAATTATTAGGGTTCTGAAAGAATATTGTATAAACTTTTCTACAATTACCCATATCCTGAATAAGAAGAAAAAATTATGTTCGTACAAAATTTTGATTTTCTTCCGAAGAAAAATTAGTATCTTCAGTGATTTATTTGTTCCCTTCTCTCAATACTCAGTGGATATAAAAAAGAAAAGAATCGTAAAGCATATAAATTTCATTATACAGTGAATCTTCTTACACGTTAGGTCGCCTTTTCGATTTCGTTATAGATATCGCTTTGTTGAACAGTCAAACCTTGCTATAACGATATATTAACAAAAACGAAAAAATTAACGGGAAATTAAACTTTTTGGCTTTGCTTTATTCTGACTTTGTTGTATAAAAGCTTTTGAATGAATATTTCGTCATTTTGAAGTTAACAAGTTAATTACGATTACATGAGTGCAAAGAATAAAAATACTTGTTATTTATGTGATGATTTATAAAATAAATCAAATTTTGTATTGCTGAATCTTTCAAATTATTATAATAAGTTTTGGTTTTGCTTCTTGAGATTCACTTAAATAAAAAACATGTGTAGTTTTTTCCAATCTATATATTTCGAACCATTTCTTTCGTATGAAGACCGGTCTTTTTATGGGTTCGAGCTTGGCACCAATTTTAGTAGAAAGAGTTCTTGAGGATGTTATTGATGACATGATATCAAAACTTTCATTTTCTCCTTTATTTTGGTACTCATATGTGGATGATCATATTACTGCAATTCCTACTGACAATATACAACAAGTATTAAATATATTAAATGAGTATGATGAGAAGATTAAATTTACAATAGAAATTGAAGAAAATAAACAATTGAATTACCTAGATACAACAATTTATCGCAAAGATAATGGAAAAATAATAACTAATTGGTACCATAAAGAAATATCATCAAACCGAATTTTAAATTATTATTCTGCACATCCTTCGCACATGAAAGAAAACACAGCGAAAAATTTCATCAATAAAGTTTTTAGTGTGTCACATAAAATATTTTGGTCTGGAAATTTGAAACGTATTATACAGATTCTTGATAAGAATAATTTTCCAAAAAAAGTAATAAAACGCTTAGTTTTTTCCGTTCAACGACAAAAAAATGGAGATAAGAATATGAATGTAACACAGTTGAGTTATCCTGTTTTGTCAAATACAGGAAATAATAATTCTATAATAACATCACAAATAAATTATGCATCTATGACTTATGTTCCTGAATTATCTGAAAAATTATCTAAAGCTTGTCGATATTTTACACCGAATGTTAAATTAGCTATGAGACCAACGCTAAAGTCCAGTAATAAATTTTTTGAAAATTTAAAACAACACTTAAGAAGAGAACAAAAATCTGATGTTGTTTATAAAGTTGATTGTAAAGATTGTAGTGCAGTTTATATTGGCGAAACAACACAAAAACTTGCTAAAAGACTTAAACAACATGAATATGATTGCAAAACTTCTAATACAAAGGTTAATTTATCAGCATTGGCCAAACATGCAAAATCAAATACACATCAATTTGATTTTGAAAATGCTAAAATACTAAAAACTGAACAGAACAAATTTAAATTGCAAGTACATGAAGTTAACCAGATTGTCAAGTATGAAAAATGTACATGCAATGAGAAAAGTGATAAGAAAAATTATATTAATACTTATTGTAATTTAATATCTAATATTAATTAATTATAGTATTCATTTTAATTTTATTCATAAATTATTTTGATAGTTTGGAAAAAATTTTTATTGTTTAACATAAACAGTCAAGCTACATACATAGGTAATTTTAAATTTAATTTAATTTTAATTAATTTTTATGTAATAAAAAACATATTGTGTAATTTTTATAGATCCTGAAGATGAACCAAATGGTTCGAAATATATAGATTGGAAAAAACTACACATGTTTTTTATTTAAGTGAATCTCAAGAAGCAAAACCAAAACTTATTATAAAAATACTTGTATGAAAAATACACAAAAGCTCTTAATCACTAATTAATTACACGTTCCCCCATTCAATTTCATGTACAAAAGGTAAATGAATGAAAATAAAAATTAAGCATTTTACTTTTTCTTTGTTACAAATAACCGTTGTAACATCAATTAACCGACAAATTAAGAATTTGCGATAAATTAAACAACATCGTTTTAAATTACTGTAATTGTCTTTCTAATTATTGGAAAATATTTCCAATGCTCTGAATTAGTTGAATTTAATTTGTTTGAATATATTTTATTGGAATTATATCTATCACATTTCATAGGGTCTATTAAAAAAAAGCAGCTGCTACCCAGTCTATTGTGCAATTCTTGATAATTATTTGTTAATGCTGATTAGATAATGTTGTTAGCAGACACATATAATGTTGCACAAAACTACAGACATTTGATTTCAAAAAATAATAATAATAATAGTTAATACATTTTTAATAATTTGTTTATAGTTTTTACTTATGTATGTTTTTTAAAAAAATGTATCAAAAAATTTTTTAACTTCAATTAATATTTCAAATATTTTCATTTGTGACTTTTCTTAATTTAATTTTTTCATAAACATTTTCAATTTGTAAAAAAATTTTTCCCTGAAGAAGTTACACAAAATGTAACGAAATATCGGATTAATTTTATAAATAAATAATTTTGTATATAAAATAAATAGACCTTATTGCTTGATAATAAATATAGAAGTAAAATAAATATAAAAAGGTCGATAGTAATAATCAATTAAAGTAAATTAGATCAGTTACAAAAAATTTTGTTACATCGTGTTCTTTTCTTTTCTTATCAAAGGTGTATTTTAAAGCTTACTTATGACAAAACTGCGATTTGCTGCATTAGAAAGAGCATATTGTCTATTTTAAGAATCAACAAAAAAGTAAAAATCGATTTTTTTATCCATAAGGAACTGAAACTGACACATACAAAGATTTTGTAGCTCAAATTTTTTTTTTTCGTTATGGCTAAAACGTATTTTTGTTTTAACAACTTTGCAATAATGAGGACTCGTTACAATTTCTTATAATGAGGGTTTTCGTTATATCGAAGCTTCACTGTATAAAACATTTAAATAGAATCAAACTATGTAGGACAAATTGGCGCGCTTAGATCCTAAGCAGATGACCGATCCATTGGAAACAGTCATATTCAATGAAATATTTTCTGGAGTTAAACTAACTTTTTCAAGATTTAATAAAAATATTTATTTTATATTTAATGTTTAAAATGTTTATATTCAAAGATATTTCTTATGAAGAAAGTTAACAATCTGTTTTTCTTCGTAACGTCATTGTTGATATTTTTGAGCCTTCAAATAAAACATTTCACACCGTAAATTTATAGGTTTATTTAATTTTGCTTTTTTATGTTATATAAAATTTAGTTACAAATTAAAAAAATATCAACGTTACACATGTGCAACAATGGTTAGTAATGGGTTAAGGTAATGATTATCTCTGATAGATATATGAAATTTTTACTCCATAAAATAAATCATTTAAACAGGAAAGGGCTTTAAAAGTCATACTTAAACCTTAAACGATTTTTTAGCAATCAAACACGATCGCATCATCAGAATTTTTTGAACATTGAACTAATTTCTATTGAAGGCTATTTATTACAAGTGTGGAAATTCTTTCAAGTTTTAATAGGCGAGGGCATTGTTTTTTCTGCACTTTATACACACATTATACAACCGCTTTTAACTAAACCTATACTAAATTAATAATATTTACTCTCAGCAGTGAACAACCTGTATTAAAATCGGTTTAGTATTTTGGGTGCTATAAAAATTTGGAGTTGCGACTAACATATGCCACCTTTTTCCCAATTAGATTTGCAGAGGAAGTAACAATAATAATTTCCTGTTCTTTGCTGTGGGAGAACTTTTCGAAAGGTAAAGAAACAAAAACGAAGAGTGCTCAATAAATTCATGATTGATCCAATTCGAAGGTGTTTTGTTGTTGCATTAAACTATTTGTTTTTTTTTTAACTGTAGTTATGGAAATTCATGCACACTTAGAATTAATTAACTGGGATAACTCGTCTATGAAACTTAACAAAATTATTTTCATCTAGAATACGGACGATTATGTCGTCCGTTGTCGATACTAGTTATTTTAAATGTTACCAAGCTAAAAGTGAAAAAGTTTTAGGTACTAAAAACAAATTTTTAATTCCAATTCAAGTGAAACTAACAGTTTTATTTATCTTATAAATTTATAAAAAATTTATTTAACTTTTTCAAGTTTTTGTTTTTATCATACAAATCGTTTACAAAATATAAATTATAGTTCCCTAAAACATCACATTAAAATTTATTCTTATGTTTTTATATAAAATAGACTGAATACCAGATATAATTACTTAACATACGCGTAAAAAATAATAATTTAATTATTATTTTTTTTCTGCTTCGATTAATTCATTTCTTTTTTCTTTTCTTTAATAAATAAACCATTTTGAAAAGTTAAATGGAGCAACTTAAAATGTAAAATGTTCAAATGCAATAAGTTCTTGAGACGTTATTTTAATGTTCTTTTAGTCTTTCGTAAGAAAACTTATTGTTGCTCAATTTGGATCTTAGCTTTAGGCATGTTTCGGCAAGTTACAAACTATTTTGTTATTTGTTAATTTATAATTAAGATATTTTGAATTCATTTAAAATAAAAAAGAATGTTTGGCCTTTGGAAAAATTTTGTTTTAGAAAAATTTATTAAAAAAAAAAAATTATTAATGAAATCACGTTTTTGTTCATTTTCGCATAATCGTAAATAAAAAATTATTATATTTTACTAATAACTATAAAAAATAAAACACTGTCTAAAAATTAAGGCTGATCGTACCGATTCTTACCTTTTGAAATTACAAAAAAAAAACATTACAATATTCTTGTACAAAAAGAAAAATCATCTTAACGAGCTGTCTTCAATTTCCATTTCAAGAAGAGATAAGCTGACACTCTTAAAATAAAGAAAATAGCAATTAAAGCTACAATATCCAAAGTGTAATCAGCATTAACCATATCCAATTCTTCCAGGGTAGTTACAGGCGATTTGAAATGACAATATTTTGTAAAGCACTTTAGTTTTTCCCGATTGAAACCGTATGTGGCCAAAGCGGTACCCTCGAAACCATATCGAATGTAAGACAAATATGTAATCCATCTCAAATACACGGGTATGGCGTCAAAGGACACGAAGAAACCGGAGAACAATAAGAATGGGACTGACATGACGGGTGCCAAGAAAACACCATTTTGTACATTCATTGCGGCACCAACGACCAAACCCACAGATTGTGCTACAAACGAAATCATCAAACATGAACACAAGAACATGGAAAAACGAAATAGTTCCCAAGGTTGAGATGTAAAATAATATACTATCGATACGTATATTACACAGAATATTGCCTTGAGTAGAAAACAAAAAAACAAAAAAAAGGAACGTTGTTGAAATTAATAAAATCGAGACAATAATATTTATTTATTTTTTCGAACCTGGAATGGAAGATCAGCTACTGATATGGCCAAATAATACGACTTTAAAGAATACCATCGATTAAAGTTTTCTTTCAGCAATACCGGCATTTCCAGCGGGACTGTAAGAAAAGAAATCAAGTATATTTTGTACAAAATATTTAATAATTCGATCTGTTCTCTTCGTTAGAACGACCTACTCACATGATAAAATTGTTATTGTCATGGATGTGTACATCAAGAACAACATGTTAAAGAATAAGAAACCCAAATTACTTAAAACTTTGGCACCATCATTTCCGATATCATAATAGAGAGCACCGATCAGAAAGCCCACCAATAAATGAGCAAATAAACGCAAATACATGAGAGTCTAGAAAGAAGAAGAAAAAAAAAACAATAAACAAATATTTGATTAAAAATTTTATATCGTAAAAAATATCCATCCATTCCGATCTTACCCAATCGCGATAACTGAAAAGCAATGTTCGTTTTAGTACCACCCAAAACTGATGAAATTGCGAGGTGGGATAACGTTTTGGCGATGTTATCTCTGCTGACAACAAAGCTGTTGCACAATTATCCGCTTTCTCCAACTCAATCATGGCATCACCCTTCTCATTTGTGCTCACTACAGCTTCAATCGATTCTTTGGCAATATCATTTACTAAATTTCCTTTAAGCAAGCCATTATTTAGTGTTAAATTATCCTCGTACTTGCTACCTGTCGAATTGGCTGCATCATTTTTGTCTCTTAAAGCTTTTAGATTTTGAACTTTCATCAAATCATTGCGTGCCTTTAGGCCAGCATAGTCTGCCGCCGTTCGTATATCCTTTTTACCATTATCGATGGCATCCACCAATCGTCTGGTATGATCGCCATGTTCACCGCAGGCCACCTCAATAATGTAACTCGCCGGATTGTGATAGCTAGGACAATCCAAGTTTAAAGTGGCCAAAAAAGGCACTAATTGTTTGGTGCTACCCTGATAAACACACTGACCATCAGCCAGAGTATACAATTGATCGAACATTTCAAAGAGACGAGCTGATGGCTGATGTATAGTACAGATAATGGTGCGACCACCGTCGGCTAACATTTTCAATAGATTTATGCACTGAAAACAAGTTGAACTGTCGAGACCTGATGTGGGTTCATCGAAAAACATGATCGGTGGGTTGCTAACCAATTCCAAAGCAATTGATAGACGTTTCTTTTGACCACCGGACAGATTGCGTGTCAAGGTGTTACGGTGTTCGCTTAAACTCAACGTTAAAAGGATGTCATCGATCTACAAAGGAATGCACAGAAACAATTATTGGTATTTATTCATCAGTAAGTTGTGGCAGATCAATCAAAATAATCAAAGTAATCAAAATATTTTAAAGGGCGTTATTCATGTTACATTAACTTTCGAAACGACCACTTTGTAACCCTTAATTGTCGCCACTTTATAGTTGGATGATTACAAATTGATAAATTGACATTAATTTTGATAAAATAGTGTAAAAGATTTTCATTAAAAAATTCAAATTAAATTTATTAAGTAACAAAAACGGTTGCTTTGTGTCTATCTGTACAATTCAAAACTAGTTTTTGTTTTCTCTGCTCTTCCAATCTATTCTTCAATAATTTGTTTTTTTTTAAGCTTTTTAATTTTTAGTATTAATTTTTATTTCTTAATCATTATTTATAAAAAAAAATAATGACAGAGTAAAAATAATAATATGCACGTCACAATATCTTTCGCAATTACTTACGTTAAATAAAAAAAACAAGACTTTAAATTCTAGTTTTTTTCTACTTTATCTTCTCGGAAGCTTTAAGCTTAAATGTTGTGATTAGATCAATTTTCAAAATTAAACAGTTTAAGAACTTTACTAAATAGTTATTAACATTAAAAAATAAAATAGTTTTAAAAACTGTTTCTTTAAAAGAAAGAATATCTTCTAACTTGTAGGCGAAAAATACTTTTCTATTGAGGTTTTTAAGAAATTCAACTATTTTATGAAATCAAAATTTTAGTAAAAGGTGGTTTCTAATAAATTACTCAACTTATATTTTTGCAACCTGCTACAAGATGTAAACTATCAACTTAAAACTGATCTTTCAGTCTTGCTAAGTCATAAAATAGACGCATGCAATTGCGATCATTTATAATTGCAGCTAAACCATTTTCACAATTTATTAAGGTTATTCTGTGGGAAGTTTGTTGCGAAAGTTATTTGTATAAACAACTGGTTGGTACTCACCATTGACATTTTTTCTTGTTTGGTAAATTTTTTACTTAATTTCAAATTTGTTGCTACAGTCATTGCTTCTTGTACGGTCAGATTGCCATGTAATTGATTGTCTTGCATAATGTAGGCGGATAATTTACGGAATGTACTTATATTACGTTCATGACCATTCATTGTTACACTGCCATCGATATTGGAAGTTCTGCAAAAAAAAAAAAAAAAAAGAGTTGGAAATTAATAAAAAAATATATAAAATTTTTAAATAAAATAATAATTGGTGGTTACTTTTAAATCTGTCGCAATGCACAGTGGATTTAATGTTAAGAAAATGTAATAATAAATATATACATTTTTATGGCACTGATTGTATTGGAAAAATGTGTGATGTGACCCCGCGTTATTTCGATTGGTTTCATACATTTTGTATGGGCATGAGAAGTTTTGACAGCCAGACAAAGCTTTGCGTCGTATTTTAGGTTGGTCTGCAAGTTTTTTTTGGAGGAAATTTAGTACATATCCTTTTTTGTTTTGAGTGTGCCAAAATTATTGAATAAGACACTGACTATTGGCGAGCAATAACTGACAATTGAGTGATTTCCAAAGTCATTCCTATATTTTTGCCTAATGTAATTTATTATAGTCAATAGTTGTTGGCCTAGAATTTAAAGTTAATTAAAGCTTCAGTTCTTGCGGTCTTTTGAGTATCTATCGCTCAAGAATTTAAAAATAAAGTGAAAGTGATTACCCCTAATGCGTGAACTTTAGCCTTAACTTGATAACAATATTTGATATTGAAAAATTACATTTCCGATATTTTAAATTGCTTTCATTGTGCTACAAAAACAGTTAATATAAATATTTATATTTTTATAAACTTATATTTTTTTTATTGAACATGATCTTTAAACTTTAGTTGATTAGAAGAAAATAAATGCAGTTTTTAATCAGTAGATATGGATTTAATTAAAAAAAAAAAATATTACAAAATCGATAGCATACGTATGTTCTGATATTTTAATATGAATATTATCAACATGACTGGTTAATGCTGCTAATTACATCGATAAACGAGTAGTTTCTGATTGGAATACTAGAAGATATAATATTTTTTGTGGAAGTTTAACTAAAAACGTGTGATCGAATATTAGCAAACAAGTTCCGTAAATCAAACTATTTTAATCTCGTTATTGTCAGTTTAGAACTAAAAAGGAAAAACTAAATTCATGCTTAAAAATCTCTGACTTAGTCTAGTTCAGAGCAGTGTACTTTTCATTAAAGCAACAGGTCATTTTGTGCAACAAACTGCAACTTAGTCAGAATAAATTTATTCGTTATATAAACGTGCATGTATGAACGAGTATGTAAAAACATATAAGAATTTCCTAATAATGTTGATTAAGGAACTCCATTTTAAACAGCCTTTTTTAATTAAAGTTTAGTAAGGTTTTGAAGCACAGTAAAGCGCTTGAACCACTATAATAAAGACTTTTGAGACAAAGTGCACTCGCCGAATGCCACAGTCAAAATTTTAAGTGCCTTGGAGCAGTTGATTCCATTTTTAACCCAAAATTTAATACATATTCTGTGATCCATTTTTTTCAAAAGTCAAAAATCGAAGAACATACACAAACGTGACTAACCTTTTCAGTTGTCAACAACAAACTACTTTACCAAATGTGCTGATAATGCCAACACAATGTGTACACAAATGACATGTGTAAAGATTACCTTTTCTTTCGAACAAACCTCGTATTGTGACGTACATAATATGGTGAAGGAATTAGTAAGGCAGATTTTATGGTTTCTATTTTATAACCATCTAAACTTGCCCATCTCGTTCAGTTTTGAAAATACTTCGCCATATTAATAACTCGGTCTCCTCCAGAAATGCCAAATTATAGTTTATCCTTAATTATCCTGAAAATTGTATTTAAATTTATTTCTACGGCATTCAGAAAGGTTTTAGTGTCTAATGAGTGCAAGTTGTAATTTTTTCATATAAAGAAACAACTGCATCTTCGGAACATGTCTTTATCTCAAAGACTTTTAACAGTAAAAAAGGACGAAAAAAAAACTATTAATATCGAATATGACAAATATTTTTTAAAAAAAATTGTTAGAGATAAACAATATAAGATGGCTATAAAATAGGAACCATAAAAAGTAACGAAAAAGTTTTGCATCATATAATGCGATCGTCAGAGTACAAAAGAAAGTTCCGAGTTTAATTGAAATCGGAAAATCAAAATATTCAAAACGTGTTGAAAATCACTCCACTCATGTGGAAATTACAACTCTTATCAAAAAATACTAATTCGGTTAAGGGAATTTTTCAACAGTGATTATTGGCAAATAAAAATCGCGTGTCATTTGAAACATTCAGGGTCATTAAAGTACTGTGTGACAGCGTTTTTTGTTTCCAAGTGAATTTTCATAATTTCAAATGTATTTCTTATCATTATCGAAAATGTATTATTGAAATTTTGCTAGAAATTTATGATCATGTATAAACTCAAGCCCTTGAATTTGTGATGTTTTTGTTTTTTTTTTTTATTACAGGTCATTAATCAGTCGCTAATCAACTTCTTTTTCAAAATTATTGATAAGGAACCAATACTTTCCGTAAACTTTCTGCAAGTATATACATAATAATTTGTATATGATTTACACAAGGTTAGTGAGAATAATAAAAGTTTATTGGACTACGTTTCAACTAAAAACTGCGTTTCACAAGAGCAACCGTTAAAATACGAAACTCTCGTTTCTTGTAAAAAGCCATCACAAAAGCCACAAAACATTGTTTTGATAGGGATTATTTAACTACTTGACTTTAGAACCCTCGCAACCCTCTCTGATGATGAGATTGTGGATGATTTCGAAAACGTATGGTATCCAATTCGGCTTTAATTTTAAAAAATTTCTAAAATTTGAGCTCATATAACTTTTGAATACAAACTGCGATTAAACATTTTAATCGAAATATTCCTAAAATGTACTTGAATCCATAATTAAAGTGAAGGGATTTAATCTGGATACGACAAAATCGATACTCATATATGCCAGTGAGATTTGGGGAGATGCACTAAGGTCAAAAACCAAGCGAAACGTCCTTGAGGCGATACAGCGCACAGCGGCTTTTGGCTACCGTACGGTCTTGCGTAAAGAGGCAGGGAGAGGATACCTGTATTAGTGTAGCCGAGCTGAGAACCCGAACTATACAGCGATGGCCAAATAGATGGAGCACATAATTGACCATTAGCTGGGCGGCAAGGGTAATCGCCAGTGTAGAAAGTCAGATAAAAAAAGATTTCGAAAAGGTTAGCTGCTTTCTGGCTCAGTTCGTCTCAGGACTTGGATACTTCAGGATGTACCTTCTCTTAAGGGGAAGAAGGAAGACTCGGGTTATATTAAATGCGGCGATACAAACAATTACGCTGAACATAATTTCTTCAACTGCAACAGATGCATGTCGAAAGAAGCGAGCTGAGGAACCAAAGTGGCGATTTTACTCCAGACAATACATTTGACAAAATAAATGGAGGGCTGTGAGTAACTACATGGAATACGTTCTCAGGAGGAATAAGAAATACCTACATGTATAACAACAAAATGATTCCCCAAACACGGAGAAGCAGGAACACGAGCCAGCAGGATCACGGCTGCAACATTTGACGGACCCTGACGTCAGTGAACAGTCCTTGTCTAGGTAGCTGTTTCAGGGCATTTTCAAAGTAATGAAGATAACAGTCCCGGGAAGGCATCCTCCCACGAAAAAGAGGAGGGATTGTGTTGGTGGACACACCTCTCGACTCAGCTGACGACGGTTGCTGTAAGTGCAAAGGCATTTCAAACCCTACCTCACACTTCAAAAAAAAAAAAAAAAATTCTGCCTCTGTACAATAACTGACATGAACGAAAATAAAGGCCCTAATTTTGTAAATCACATCACCAAGTGACTTTTGTTTTTGTTTTTCATACAAGGCGTTGCTTTGCCTTCAAAAATTTCAAAAATTTGAGTGAAAACAATGCACAAAATTTTTAAATATTTGAATTTTTGTTTTTACTTTCCATATAAAAGTCACTTCGGTGATGCGTTTTACAAAATTAGGGCCAAAATAATAATACACTTTTTTATTAGCTTGGCTGCTCGTGCATAAGAAAATAAATATTAAATTCTCTTGCTTTGTACAACTACTCTTTAAATTTATTGTGGAACTGGAAGTATATCTGGGGTAATACAAAATAATATATAATTAGGCTTCAACTGGAGAATATTTGAATGACCCTAAATTTTATCTCGTTTACTTTAACAACAAGAAATTGCCCTTTTGAGGAAAAACATGTTAGAAATGGTGAGGCAGATACCAGCCAAACAAAACTTCTCTATATCTAACCAAAAATGAGGTAGTGAAGCACATATTCTTTTATAAAATAAAAGGAATAAAATGTATAAGGCAGAGTAACACCGAGTCCCATTATTGTGCCTTAAAAAAAAACAATTTCGGAAACCAACCTAAAAAATACCAAACCAAATCTAAAAAATACCAAACTAGATTTCTGTTGATCTTCAAAACCTTTAAGTATGACTTAAACTTACTTGTATCCTGATAATATATTAAGCAGTGTACTTTTTCCAGCTCCTGATGGTCCCATAATGGCGGTAAGTTCACCTGAACGTAAACGTCCACTGACGCCTTTGAGTATGGTTTTGGCATCTTAAAAAAAAAAAGAAAATAATGATATTAATCTTAAAATGAATATTAAAATAACAAAGCGGAGGACATGACTAATGAACGATATTTAATATAAACATAAACTATTGACATCAATTAACGATATGTTAAGAATACCGATCTCGGAACATAGATTGATTAGAAGGTTTAAAACTACCCTTCAAATGAGAAGTTGGAATATATATTAATTGATTTAACTGTCTGTTTACCGAAATACGTAAGGAAATTTTTTCGATCATTTTAATTATCGTTTTCAAAATATAGCAAAAGTAAACTTTAAACTTATTTAACTTGGAGGCCAATTCACGGGCTTGAAATGTGAAACTATGCGGTTAGCAAACGTTTTCTTCAATAAATCAATTGTAGCACAAGTTGTGTGAAATGTTGCGGCGTCTTGTTGAAACCACAGCTTCGGCACATCGTGGTTGTTCAATTGATGAACAAAAAAGTCATAAATCATGGCTCCAGAAATATAGACCAATGATGCCACCTCCCCATAAAGCAGGCCAAACAGCCAGTTTTTCTAGATGTTACGGTGTCTCAAGATACACTTGTGGATTATCATCATCATTATTGACGTATCCATTCAAACAAAAATGAAAATTATGAAAATTGGGATTCAACTGCAGTCTTGTTTTGGGCCAATTTACCGAATCTGTGCCTTCAATCTATTCATGTGGAAATGACAAAACAAACTAGTAACTAAATAAGTTGACAGCTGACAAAATGGCCGCCAATTAATGTTTTGTACCTCAATAAAAAATACCCTTTAGAAATTGTATCCATGCATGGCCATGGTAGGAAAATGCTTCGCTAAAAGACAACTATTTGTTGATCAACCTTAATGTTTTAAATTCGAATTAGATAAGAGTCAATGCAATAATAAATGTTTTTATATGGCCAATCTTACATGCGCGATATTTTTCTTATATTTTTTTTTATAGTAAGACATGTTTGTTTTTGAAAAATTTTTAGACATTTAAATGTATAATAGCTTAAGGTGTTGTTTCCACAATACGTACGAATGATTTAAGTAGAAAAATTGTATATTAATCGCTAAAATAAACTGAGAGCTTTGTAAAAACATTTTCTACTCAAACCAATTGTTCGTATTGCGGAAACCGTATTTAAGAAAACATAAATGCAAATTACGTACATTCATATGTTGCAAATACAAGTGCAGAATATAAACTGTAACCCTGACTTGTTTAATATTTTTCTAAGCAGCTCTTGCTCAATTTATCTAATACTCTGTATAGTTTGTTTTATGTAATTACTGTGTTAATGTTTCAACGTACATGCATATGACTTTATTTATATGCACAATGGAACGATAATGAAATGTAGAGCATTAAATGAAAAACTACTCGACCTTGACGAAAAATATTATCAAAAAACCGAAAAAATATAGCAATTGCTTAAAAGTTGATTTTGAAAAGCAAAAAAGATTTAATACAAAATTGTTTTTTATTTATTGTACGCAAAAATGAGAAAAAACATTTAAGATTTTAAAATTTAAATTTTGATTTAAATAAAGTCATGTAGTTATTTAAACCATTATTATTGCACAGTTTCAAAATGTTCAAAAACATAAATTTTAATAATAAATTTTTAAATAAAGTTTACAAGAATATTAAAATTATAATTTAATTAAAAAAGTTGTCTAGTTAAAATTAAAACAACCTTCACAGCCAACCAAGACTCGTAAAAACATCTGAAAGAGTGTTAATTTTGTGGTTTTTAATTTTAATAAATTCGTAAGAAAATATGAATTATTAAGACAAATTATATATTTTAAAAGTTTTACTAAAACCCATTATGTTGTGTAGTTTGTATGCCACAAGAAAAATAAAAAAGAGAAATTTTTGCCGGGCTCAAAGGTTTGGATGGTGATGAAAACGAGAAAATAAAGCAATTTTTGTGTACAATTGCGCTATTTCATGGTTATGCAAATAATGCCAGCACATTCCAGCGAGAAAACTCAGAAGACCTTCTAACTTCAGGCCTTTTGAAACGCCTTCTTAGGAATGTTTTTGAATCACTTTCCTTTATTTTCTAACTGCTAAAGAAGGCTTCATAGAAGGCCTCGGCTCTCCCTATGAATAATAAGACATTTCAAATTAGCTCCTTTGAGAAGGGAGAAGAGAGAAAGAGATAATAAATTTATTTTGTGTTACATATATTCCAAAGTAAAAGAAAGGATTTCGAATGCCATTATAAAAATCAAATTACATACATACATAAATATATATGTACATCTATATATAAAACCAAATGGGTGTTTGTTTATTTGTTTGTATGTTTGTTTGTATGTTTGTTTGTTTGTTTGTTCCTTATAGGAGGCCAAACCCTTGGACCGATCTTCCTGAAATTTTCACAGTATTTAACTGGAACTCTCGGATGAATTGTAGGCTGAAGTTTAGATTGGACAAAGAGGCGTGGCACCGCCCATATAACCCAAACATTGAAATCGCCATATTTTGGGCATTTTTTACCTACGTCGATGATATTTGGTACATGTGGTATTGGCATAATTTGGAATACTTACCAGGAGAAAAGTGGGTGGAACCACGCCCCTTTTTCGGAAAATTAAAAATCGTAATATAGTCTTAACTACTGGACCGATCGTCATTAAATTTTCACAATGGGATATATAAATGCTATTAATTTTATTTTATAACGAGGGGGGTAGCGAAGCACAACGCGATAAGCTAGTATGAATATAAATTCAAAACATCTAAATACAGAACAAAGAAATGGCAAGAGATCGTAAATCCTTTTAGTTGAGTTTCGGAAGTCAAAAAGACTATCGTTTCTTTTAAAAACAAGTGCTAAAGAGTAAAAAAAGTTTAAAGCGTTTAATTAAAATAGAAAAAGATAATTTTGTCAAAATTTAACATGGAAAATATGGATAAAGAAAAAGTGTTTGATAATAATAATGTAGTATTATAATTTGTTCAAAAATACTGGGCCCAAATAGTTACATCCGTGAACGTACAACTCGTCACGTAATTTACCATCCAATTATACAGTAATTATGTGACGAGTTGTACGTTCACGGATGTAACGATTTGGGCCCTGTTTTTTAATATTAATATGAATAAGTACACATATGGACTGTTATATGTATGTATGTAGCACGAACGTATATACATACATATATAATTTTAAAAAATAAATAAAAAACTTTTTATTAAGCTATTGCATAGCTTCTATCGCGGGCTTTGAGGCGACCGAATCAAGAAATTTTTAAACGTTTGTTCCTTAAGTCTTTTGTATTTGAAACGAAAAAACCTGGAAAAAATCTGCCATTTGTTTTTTGAAACGGGAAAACCTGGCACAAGTTTGTTTCTTAAGTCTTTTGTGTTGTTAAGTATTTAAATCGCCCAATGTATGTTAACCCCTAAAGTATGCTATTGATATCATTAACATACAGTATTGCCAGAATAACAAAGGAATTATTAAACAAAACGTAATAATATAATTGCATAAGTTGATAAAAAAAATGCTGTGCAATAGCTTTACGACGGCAGTCCCCGAGTGCCGCATGTCTTTTTTTTATATTATTACGAATAAACGTAATTATTATTCGAACTTATATTGATGTACATATGAAAATTAATTTTATAAGGCTCAAGTTCAGCTTTGTTGAATTAATGAAAATTCAAATTACTAAGAGTTATCTTTTTATGTTGAAAAATATTATTATTATATCCAATCAGTTTAGCAGAACGTATAAATTTATAATCAATCTGATTTAAATCTTTTCTATTCTAAGAATTAAGCAAAAAAATGGAAACACAAATTGAAATGTGTGTAAAATAATATTTCCACGTTTAATGGCCGCCTATTTGACCACATTTAAGCTTTTATTAAACAAATTTTACAATATGTTCGCACGTATATTTAACACAGCCAACCAAATATTAAACAGTTTAAATTTAGTGTATAAAGACATACAAGTATCTTTCAAATCTAATAATGAGCAATTTTAATAATCGTGAGTGGAATTCGAGTTTGAGTTTGAGTTTATTTTTATTTTAATACTTAATATTTTGTTTTGAAGTTATTAATTGATTCATTTAAATTTTAAATTGAAATTTCTTAAATCGAAAACTAAACAAAACTTTCCAAAATTGAATTTTATATAATACTTTTTTAAACTACATACTTAGTTTTAGCCGCCACTTCGTTCACTCTGTCTAAAAGTCAAATTTATCGAAAATACAAAAACTACCTGAGGAAAAAAGCACCAAAAGTACCAAGTTTGACTCATTTTACAGTTTGACAGCACATTGTATAATAATACATGTAAAAAAGAGGAGTAGGAAGAATCAACCTCCCACCTTTTCAGTTTCGTCCTTCGTCATGTGACAGACAACTGCCATTCTTCTTCGCCCAGAAAAAAGATTGGTTTGATACTTAAAAGTGAACGAAAAAAAGTTGTGTGATCAAGCTTAAATGTTTCACAGAAAATTACTGACAATTTCATTTACAAGCCGCATGTTTGTTTGCTGGGTTCGTCTTGTATTATAACAAATTATAGCTTTATTGTGTTTTTTTTTATTTATTTTTGTTTATATTATTGACAATTATCATGTTTTCTGGGAATTTAACCAAACATAAATAAAGAATACCCGTCATCTTCATTATTATTCCAAATCATTACGTTTGTTTAATTGTCACCTGGCCAGTGCTTGTTGTTGTTGTTTTTGTTGCCCTAATCGTCATCAATGTTGCTTTTTGCGTCTTTTAAATTTTTCGTTTTTTATTTGGATTTCGATTTGGCCGGTGCGTTTGACCACTTCCGTATCAATATGAAAAATAAAAACGTAATATTTGTTTGCTTCTGTCGTATTCGTCGTATCTACTTTATTTACCTTGCAAGTTTTTCATATTTTGGTGCTTTTGTGTATTTAAATTATTATATTTTATATGTACTGACGTATATGATTATTGTTTATTTAATATGTATTTGGTTTCGATTTTGTTTTTGTCTCTTCTTATTTTGATTTTTAACAAGAGGCCATTCAACTGTGTGCTAAGAAGTGATTGTTAATTTTGCATTGTTTTCATAAGTATATTTATGAACATTTCTTTAAACATTTGAAATTTACAGGTCACCATTATTCTGGGTTATGTGTCATCAGTCACCACTCATGAAAAGTAGCAAAGGTAATATCATTGGTGATGCTACTGAAGAATCACTAGTTAAATAAATCAATAAATCATTGCAAGAGTCCACGTATAATCATAGTTAGCAATTACTAAATTCTAGTATTGGCTAGTTTAGAGTATTACCTCGCTCAGCAGCGAAATTTTCGATTACAAAAGCGATGATCTGATGCAAAAATGTAAGACAGTAATGGAAACTCTCTCATGTACGAACCTCGTATACATTTTCTAATTTATTGCCGCATTTGAGGAGTGAACGCCGTCCACTTGTACACAAAGAAAGCGATATACTGAAGTGCTGTTCATCCAATGAACACAAAGGCTTAGTATTTCCTAAAATATATTCCAAGCTGGCAGTAGTTAGCTCGTATTAAACCTCTTAATTTTTAGCCAATTAGAAGACCTCTCGATCTCTTCTTCGTACACTTTGTGAGCTAGAATGCATTGATCACAAAGTTAGACAACGGAAGTAATGTATTTAGGTATGCACTGTTCGCCGCAGAGCATTTAGCAACATATAAGTATGGTGAGAGATATTATAAATATCCTGAATAAATCCAATCAATTTAAAATCTATTTTCCTTTCTTGTATTCGTTTTGCTGTGAAAATTAGTATCCATTGTTTTCATTCAATGCAACATTTTCAAGGATAAAAATCTCTAAGAAAAATTGTTGCGATTAACGTCAAACGGCTTATACAATTATTGAGATGTAATAGCCAAGGGAGAGAGAGATGTAGGTGGAACGGGTGGTTTAAGATTTTTTAGTTTGCTCTAAAGCCTCGGAAACAGCTTCACGTGATATGTAAAAAGCCTGGTTTGTGTAGAACCAACAGTCAGGGGATGACCCCTACTTATACCATGCATTGTGATGGAACTAGGCAGAAAGTGTTGCAGCACCTCTTGTGTTAACCAGCCCCATTAAATCTCTCAAGGTGTGTAAGCACCAATTTTATTTATGTAATGACGTTTAACGAAGTGAACGCATTTGCGCATGAATTCTCACGAGGTTTACAGGCTTCTACCGAAAACAACGTTTGTTCTATTCAGCCAGTGCTGTTGAAAAATCTACAAAAGGGATCTATAAATATTAATTTTTTCCTTTCTTGCTCGAAATATGTTAACAATGTCTACCTAATATTTCTCTGATTATAAACATTTACGAACTTTAGCCTGTATTAATATTAACAATTTTATTTATTGTTTTACTTCGCCGACGATGATATTTATTGACCAGGGTTCAACGCGGTAACCACTTCAGCCACCACCATCCTCATTCCGAAGAAATTATATTATACATTAAATGATGGCTGTAGTCACAGCCTTAACTATGTTTGTACAATCTTTAATGTAAATTGTCCCACTGTACAAAGTTGAAAATCCATGTGGTATTCATTTTGCTAAAAACCGCAAAGTTCTATTATTTTATTAGTCATCATAACACAACAAAAACATACATAGTTTCTAAGAATGAACGAGAATTATAAATCGTCCAACAAATAGAAAATAAACATTTACAATGAAAACTGTATTTCGTAATAATTAAGCCAATCCTTAAAGTAGAACGCCAGTTGTATGCATGTATATAAAATCAACAATGAATGAATAACAATGATTAGAAAATTAGTACATAATACGAATACTTTTCATTTTATTTCAACATGACAAACAAACATACAAATATTAAAAAGTTAAAAATAAAATATTCTTGATGAACTTAATTAAAATTCTAGACTGCAAGCGGTAAATAATTAATATTTTAGGCACAAACTTGAAGTACAAACAAATTGATTTATAACTATAGAATAAAAATTTATATTTTCTCATAAGAAGTTTAATGAAATTTAAAGCAAAAAAAAAAAAAAATCGTGATTAAAATCACGTCCACATTAAAAATAAAATAAAAAAAAAGTTAACATCGATAAAAATCTTTTATAATGCCCTATCGATCAAGGTCAAAAGATAACTCACAGCTCGAAGTTTCTATAAAACTCCAAATAAGTAGAAACGCCTTGATAAATAGCAGAGATCGTAAACTATTTTCATCTGTTGTCATCGATGTCAAAAAGAATTTTATTAAAAGTACGCGGATCGCATGTAATCCGCTATCGAAGTATATTGTTTTGAACTTATGCCGATATTGATTATAACAATTCTAAGATTTCTTTACAATAAAATATTTCAGATGGCGCATTAAAACCACAACACACAGAAAGTAACATGCTGTAAATACTCGTATGTTTGAAAAAGAAATAAATTCTGAAACTACAAATGCAACTGCAATGGCTGCACCTGCCAAAAAAATATGCATCCGAATAAAGGTAGGATCACACGATTGCCGCATTGCACCAATTATTGGTCTATTTTATATGCCAAACCGTGTGATTTCACAATTTATTGTCCCCTACGGCAATCTAGCACAATATTGTGCTCATTTTCCCCAAATGCAACTCTGGTGCGGCAATCGTGTGAACGGTTGATAGGCAACTATTCGCCAATAAAAATGTCAAAAATGCACCAATATTTATTGTGTTCTCGTGCGTCAATCAAAGAAGACAATTCGCGCCAATCAGGGGTGTCACAGAAACCAAATTCGTACGAAACTGAAAGTGAAAACCATTTTACCTTCTCCAGAAAACGTAAAACGCAATAATTTTTCGTTTTCAATTCGATTGAAAATAGTCAGGTGTGTCACAGAATTTTTCGAAAGTGAAAATTTACAGGAAACATTTTTGCGTTATACACGAATTGCCAACACTGCACGTACTGAACACGCAGCACACTGGTGATGATATCACATCATTAAAGCTTTAAGCTTATATGGAAAAGCTAGAGCTGATGCTAATTAGGATTCAAACTTCGTCTATTTAATGAAAGTGAAAATTTCAGAATACAGTGAAACAGCAAAAGCCTCAATTAATTTTTAATAAATGAATTCAGATTTTCGATTTAAAAAATGTTATAAAGACAAAAAGCACAGCTTCCCTTTAATAACTTCACACACAGAAAATTCAAATTTTTATTAAGAAAATAAAAACATTTATTTGTTTAAATATTAAAAAAAAATGAAGTAATAAAAACCAAGGTCAGCTGTTCAGCTAACGCATGTACATACTTGTTATGTTAATATCTTGCAAAATATATGTATGTATTTGTAAACATGGAAATGTTTTTTGGGACATCCAAAACTAATAATAAATTGAAAACTTTTTTCACGTCAAGGCAGTGTTGATATTAAAAAAAAACAACACTAGAAAAACAACATGATGTTTGAATGTTGTTCCTGCCTGCTTCTGTCAAAAAAATAATTCACGTTTTTTTAAATTGCTTTCACACAATTTTTTCACAACAACAATTTGGTACAAATTTGACAGCAGCAGGAAAAAATTATAATATCGGCTGTACTATCTTGCATGTACTTGTATCTTGATTCACGTTTGAGAGCTGCCATAGACCTTGTTTTCGTTTGAGAGAAGCCAATGTAAAGGTAAAATTGTTTTCGAGTTTACGAGTTGTTCATGTGTGCGAGTTTTTACGTTTTCGTGAGTTCACTGTATATCAAAGTACATAAAATATAATAGTATTTTTTTTTTAATTATTCAAATAAAACTCATCTTGTGAAATAATTGAAATCATTTTTAATTTCAGCTTAAGTTTGCAATAAGAACATGCCTTTAGATCTTATTTTTAATATTTATTCATGGCCATAAATAAATCGAAAATCTTCTTAATTACTTAAACTCATTAGCAGCTTTAAAGTTGTTTACAATATCAATAGTGTATATTAATTTTCAGTAAAACTGTTGATATTATTTTACTATTCAAGAGAAGTTCAAGCATGTGTCGGTGCTTAAAAATAAACATCATTTTAAAGATTGTAAGTTTTTAATGTTAAATATTTTCTTGCAAATATTTACAGAACCTTTTCACACCAAATAAATGTGTAAATATTTACGATGTGTTTGTTTTTACACAGAGAGAGATACATTTTAAGATTTGATATTTGTTTATTCATATGCATGTTTGTGTGGGTAGCTACATATGTAGTGGAATTTAAATATGAATATGCTAAATGTCGCGTGTAACTGAATTCAACAAAAGAATAGTAGTGGAAGTTCACAAAAAAATTATAATAAATATTTGTTTAAAAACTACACATTATGAGTGATTTACTGCATTTTATGTTAAAAGAGAAATTTATTTAAAATTTAAATTTGTTAATTATCAAATATTTTGAATTGTTTTGTAAACAATTTTAGAATTATATTGAAACTTGTTATTTGGCCACAAGCTAAAATATGAGTTAGTGTCTGTTCAATTTATTACTTAGAGAGTAGAATATCCATTGAGATCAGCAAAATGGATCAGTACCGATTTTCGTGTTCATTAATATCAGTAGTTTAGTGGAGTGAGTAAAAAACGATATCATCTAATAAATTTTATTTAACGAAATAGAATGTTAGAAATTTTCAGAATTAAAAGAAAAATTATTTCGTTTTAGTACTTTTAATTACTACTCAATATTTTTTATTTGGATACTCGTTACTTCTCGATACTTTTCAAAGGTAAACTTTTAGGCAAAGTGATAGATAATTTATCACAGGAGGTTAAATTTTCAGTGGATTTATTTATAAAAATAGAACACTTAAAGTATTGAGTGCTCGAAAAATGTAGCGAATAATCGATACTGGGTACCCACTACTCAATGCTAAAATGAATGGCGATAATTTGATGTTCAAATTAGTGATGTTACGAATACTCGTATTCGTATTCGATTATTCGACTATTCGCCTATTTGAAGATTTTCGTATTTGCCAAATTCAAGCGAATATTTCTCGAATACTTTGCACATACATTTTCCCAAAAAAAAAACATCATACAAAAAGTTTAAAAAAGTACATCAAATGTACAGAAATATATTAATTTATAATAATTTTTATTTAAAGAAAGAAAGACATTTATCTTTGACGCAAGATAATAATCTTTTTAAGAAACAAAAGAAAATTATATTTCGTATCTCTCATTTAAAAGTTAGTCTTATATGTAAATTCATATCATGTTAAGTTAGTAATCAATTCTGAGTAGAGGAATGTTGGACTTCAAAAATGGAATAACTGCGAAAATATGTTCTCCCAAACAACACTGAATTACTAAAAAAAAACCCAAACAGAGTAAGAAAAACGAAATCTCAAAGTATGTATGCAAGTAAAATAATTTAAAAATGTTCAGTAGTGGTCTTCTAATTCGGCGTCTCAATGTCATAATAAAGTTAAATATCTAATATTGATATTCGTAACATCACTAGTTCAAATATAGATTTCAACTTTTTTGACTTCAGGTAATTTCAAAAATATTTACAAGGTAAAAACACAATATATTTGACAATGTTTTAAATAACCATAATATAGGTATATTATTTAGAAATATTTTAAGTTGATACATGAATTTATTCTGATATTAAAATTTTACATAAATATTATGTAAAGAATATTTGCCACAAATGAAAAACTGTCGATGTGAGTTTCGTGTCTTTCCCAAATACTGTTTGTTCTCTTTTCCTATTTGTTTGCCTTTCTAATATGGGAAAGAATTCTTTAAAAAATATTGCCAAGCTTATAGGTTGCCTAGAAATGAGATGGAATTGTACCTATCATGAACTTGGTCCTTGGTCCATATTTTGATCTCAGTACTTTTTGGATACGAACTTGGCCTTATTTTCACATTTATGTTTTTGTGCGGATTGAATCTACTTGCGAAGCATGAAAAATTGCTGTCTTCTCTAAATTTTATCGGAATTTATCGGAAGTTTATCTGAACTAGCTTAAAAAAAAAAAACAACAAAAACTTTAATTAAAAGTGAAAAATTGAATTAAAACTATAAAGATTAAACAACAATGGAAACAAAAAAATGTTTGCGCATTTTTAAAAATGTGTAATTATTTTAACTTGTTTTTTTTGTCCATTTTAGATTTTATTTGTAATTAAAAAGAGAACTGTCAAATCGAAGCAAGTACATGAGGCGTGTGAACAGCTAGATTCATTAACATGCTTCAGAAAGCGAAGCAAGTGCTTCATCTTGTCGTGTGAACATAGTGTAAGGGAAAAAATTGTGCACCCCTTTTCTTATGAACTTCACAGTAAATTCCAAGTTTTGCTGACCATATTCATTTACATACTTATGTAGTTTGCAATACACAAAGTTTTTCAATATTAAATGATTAGAGAGAATTTATATATCACAGCAACGCAAATTTAATGAAGTAATAGTGGCTTAAAAACGAAAAAGTCTAAAGTACGCAAAACCTTATCAAATTATTCTAAAAGCTTTCGCATTTTATAATAAATTACCGATTAAATATTGTTATACATATATCGCGCTTTTTAAAATTTTCTTTAAATTCCCACATTTATTGATTTTATAGAGTTCATTCTCTTGTCGCGGTTTTTGTTTTCAAGTTTTGTGTTAAATGAGAATATCTAACAATTTTTAATTGTAAATAAATGATTTCCTGTTCATGTAAACATTTTCTGAGTCATTAGTTTTTTATTATATTTTAAACGAAATATTATAATTTTTACATTTATTTGAGCATGTACTCAAGTATTTATGTTTTATATTTTATTTATTTTTTTATTTTTTGTAGAAAAGTAAACACATTCATAATGGAAAATTATTGTTGTGTGTGTTTGAGAAATTTTTTAAAGGCTATTTTTATGCTTTGTAATTCAGAAAAATATATTTGTGAGTTTTTGTATAAATAGATGAGCTTTAAAATTTTTTTAAACATAAAGGGTAAAACATCTACTGATGAATTGGTATAGCTACCAACGAAATATATATCTAGATATTGCTAACCCGCAACAAATAAATAAAATATGAAATATTATAATTTTAGTTTTTTCTACGTACTTCATCATTATCTCAGAACTGTCGATAATGATTATTAACATCACCATGTTTTCAATTGACGACACTGTCATCAATTTAATCGTATAAAATGTGAAATTGCACTTGTTGCACTTTGTTTATTAAAAGTTGTAGTGAGTCTATATCTACGTACGTACGTAAGTAAATGAGATTGATTGCATTTTTAATTTAAATAAAGAACCATTTACAGTTAAATAAACTGTAGTCTATTTATTGTATTTATTTATTCATTTAAGGCAAAAAGCAAGCAAAATATGTTGAAAGGGGACACAAAATTATTTATTGACTTATACATAATTGTTTTTTTATTATTGTTTCTTCTTTTTATTATTCATTGCTCATTTTTTTGTGATTGTTCTTTGTATTTTTGAAGAGAAAAAAAAAGAAAATTTAATCAGCCTTTAATCGGACTTTGCAAAAGGGGGAAAAACAATAAATTTTATTGCTTCACATTAAGTTTTGTTATGTACTAGTTAAGGCCCGGCGTGCTTCGCTACTTTTTGTCTTGAGATGAACTTATTGTTTGAACTAACTTTGAAATATAATTTATTGTAAATATGTACATTTTTTCTATTTATAATTAATTAGTTTAAATGATTGTAATAATAATAAAAACCATTCTAATGCCCTATACGATAGATAAACTATATTCTTTGACTTTCTCCAGGTGAGTACACGAACAAAAAGTAAATATTTCCTCTTAGGGGGTGTGCACATATTACGTAACGCTCCATGGGGGAGGGGCGGGTTAAAGATTAGTTACGGATTGGAAATTTTGCACTGAAAAATTAGTAAACAGCGTTACGAAGGGGGGTACAAAATCTCCGAAAACAGCGTTACGTAACATTTTTTGGGAATTCCCGAAGGTGGTTTGTGCCTTTGCTAAGGTTTGTATCTTTGTTAAGGCTATGTGTCTCGGCTAAACACAAGTGTGTCTTGGCTAAGTGTTTCCAAACTAGCAAGTGTCGTCGAATAAGCGGATATATATACATATGTATATAAACAAATTTATTTTGTTTTCACTTCTGTCGGCACCCCCGGAGTGCAACCCATAATTTTTTTTAATTATTTATCTCTAGAATAATGCCATAAATGAGCAGAGTGGATACTACAAAATCTCAGGTCATATTGTATGGTAGGTGCACGCCCACTTGCATAATTTTAAATACCTCTTTTAAACATATTGAAAATGGGATATGAGCACAAAATTTGCTTTGAAGTCTATAGATTTCAAACAGACAAACATTTACTTTTATATATATAAATATATAGATTTGTGGAATCAATCTTATCAGCTTTGAACAACAAAATGCTTAAGGATTTATTAGTAAGTGACGAAATTCAATAGTTTGCCTTTTGAAATTTTTAAAATAAGTTACATAATTTCGTTGAAATAATTATTGTAATTTTTCATTTTATTTTCGAAAAACTTGCTCAAGATCATGCAAATTTTACGTATTTTGAAGAAACGAAAATAAAATAACATACATCTGCATGCTGCAGACAACCACAGTCTGCAACTATGAATAATTATTAATAAACTTATGTATACTGTAGGGCGATTCACTGACTTTTAGCGGTTTAACTATCAAAGGTTTTTGTCTTTAAAGTATTACGTTTGCAATAATAATAGTGTGATTTTGTAATAACTTTTTGTTTTTTAACTATAGTAAACATCTGTTTATTTTTTTTGTTCATTTACATTAAAATCTTGTGGCCAATCATTTTTGTTGGAACACCGAAAATTAGCTCATGTGGTTCTGAAACGTGGGAGGGAAAACTACTCTAAAGCCAGTTTTTCGATTAAATAAATATCACATAAAAAAATTATTTACACAAAAATGTTAAATTTTTATCCAAAAGTTAAAATATTTTTTTCTTTTAACAATTTTTAGAAAATTTCATATTCTACGATTAGGAAGCCTCAGTTTATTAAGTAATAAAGGTTTATTAAATTTTATACCGTCAAGTTCTGCCAATATTGCAGCTCCTCCTTAATTAAATTTTGTTGGTGTGAATAATAAATGACTCGACATTGAGAAAAGAGTGGAATAATTCGAAGAGCATTTCTCTAAAATACGAGCTTAATTGCTCGGTGTCGTTACGTGACAAAAAAAGGAAAAATTCAAAACTTTTCAATTTAAAAAATTAGTTTTTGATCAAGTGTATTGTAATTGCTTATTTTTTAGGAGTTAATGTGTAACCACGAAATTATTTGAATCTACAGTTTTTTTACAGTGCTATATTCTTCAAAATGAGTTTTTATATAAAATATATGAAAATAAATCGTACGAATATGTTGATTAAGAAAACATTTCAAACTTACCACTGTTTTTGAAAGCCAAACAATCGGACTGAGCAGTTAATTTGTAAATAATCTGCTCAATTCGATCGCTTGGGTTCTATAAACAGGGGAGTTGTATTATTTTATGAATGTTAGACTTTTAATAAAACTATCTTATGTAAATAATATCATAAAATTTCTTCATGTTGTTTTCTATAAAACTAATCGTTAGTTTCTTAAACTCTTCTCCTTGGTGTGTTTGTGTGTGTTTGTGCGCGTGCGAAAAATAAAACATGAATATGAATTATTAAAAGTTTTTAATTAAACAATAAAAAAAAAAATAAAGCACTGTAATATAGGAATGTCCTCAGTATATAATAATCGTGATTTAAGAACAAAAAGAATACTCGTATACAGGTAGTGAGTAGTTAAAATACTACTTTTCGGACTTTGATTGGCAGAATATTTCAACGTTGAAGTCAACTGGCAGCTAAATAATTATACAATAATAAAAATAATTAGTTAGGGCCATTAAATGTTAGTAATTAAAATGAGTTTAATAATTTGTGTTGTTTTGTTATTTGACGTAAAATGTTGTAAAATTAAATTCCTGTAGAGAAAACAAGTATTTAATTGTTTTCATTTCAAATTCAAATCTTCAGATAAAAACAGACAATCGTTTGAATTTCAAATTGAAAAAAAAAAACGAAATTAAATGAGCATATAAATACATATTTGTATGTATGCATGAGCATATGCATGTACATATATTAGTGCTACTGTCATCCCTTTTGAATCTCAATTACTCTGCCCCAGAGTTTAAAGTTTAATTTATATAATTTTAGAGGAAATAGTCTCTGTCATGAATATATTTTATAAGATCATTTCCAATTTTAAGCTCAAAAATCTTGAACACATTTGGTAAGATATCTGCTGTCCTTGAATGTAGCTCAGATGTGCGTAAGCAACGAAATAAATAAAAAAATCCAAATATATGATTTTTAGGCAATAATATGCAACAATAAGCACTTAAGGCAAAATTTTATATGAAAAAATATATGCAAAAAAATATGCAAATATATGATCTAACAAAACGAAATAGTTATATTACAATTAGTATGTATGTGTAGATACGATGCACAGTGGGACATTTTGTGTTATAGTATCCAAAAGCTTTTAACTTGTGTCTGATTTAAAATTAATACGGTTGTAAGAGACTAACAACACCCGATTCAGACGATAATTTCAAAGCTATGATTTTTTTTATTTATCTTTTCCAGAAACTTTCAAAAACCCCAATGAATTTATATCATGGTTTTTTAAAGTTTATTATTTTTGTATTGCTGGCTTGATTTTTTAACGTAGTATCGGTTAATCTAATTTGAGAGTACGATCATAATAATGCAGAAAATTAATATAGAGAGAAATACATTGAAAGCAGAAATCGTGAAAAAACGTCATGATTTTTCCTCATGATTTTAAATCATCATATGAAATGGATGTCACAATGGATTTGTATTAAATTACATATCGCACACCTAGTTAAAATGTGACACAATCCAAAATTTATTTTTTCTTTCTTCTTCATTCTCTGTATGTATTTTGTACCAAATTGTCCAAAATTTTTGTTTATAATTATTTTTTTTTACATCAAAAACATTTTTTTTTGATTTCTGAAAAATTTAAATTTTGATTTGAGTCACTTTTGAACTGGGTGTGCGTGCGATCTGTGGTGATATTGATGGTAAAATCTCTTTTATCTCATAATCTCTTTCTGGATCCATCCATCTATCCATTTCTGTATCTATATTATAATGTTACGTACAAGAAATCCCATTAATAGTTTCTTTTAGGATTATTAATTGAGTTTTTTATTTGAAATGCGATAAGTTGGCATAAGTCGGCGCACGATCACTCACATTAATGATGACAGATATTTTGTTTTTAGAAAATAGTTATTACTTGAATAAGTAAAAGTTCAACTTTTTTGATTTTAATAATTTCAAATTTAGTAAAATAAGAAAATTCTATTTCGGTGTTCCCCGGTTTAAAGAAATAGATGTGATCAAAATTTTTTACATATTGAATATTAAAAGAGAAATAACTGATCTTTCATTTTCAGTACACCTGTTTGATCACAGTGGGCTACTTTAAATTTACGCGGTTTTATCTAAAAACCAGATAATAATAATTACATATGATCGATCCATTAATTTGACAATCAAATTATTGGTATCAATTAATACATACTATTGAATAATTAATAAATACAAAGAATAGACGTGTATCATTTTTAATTTGCAAATTAAATTAGATTTTTACATTAAAACGTAATTAGAAAATATTCCTGTCCCACACACACACGCAAACACACACGCACACACCTATTATTTCTCGAATTAATTAACTGATAATTAAAAAAAAAAATTAAAAATAATTCTTAATCGGGCACCCCTCTTTTAGCATTAATTTTCTTGATTTTTATTTAAAATATGGCAATATTGTGTGAACAAAACTGAACAGATAAAAAGAAACTGAAAATTCTATTTAGAACAAAGAACGCAAACAAGTCCCACAACTAAGAATGTGGGGAATATTAAAATGCAACAAAAAATATTTACACAGCTGAAAAAAAAGATCATCATGACACGAGAATGAATGAAAGATAAAACAAAATTATAATCAAATGAAAATTATAAAATCAATTTGAAAATTTATGGTATTTCTTTTATTTATTAAACTAAAAATTAAAAAAATAACAGAAAAATGTAAAGATAAATGCAAAAAGAAACTTGGTAAAAGTGAAATTTTTCTTAATTGCCTTTTATAAACCTTCAGTTGAAAGTTGAAGATCAATATTTTTTTCTTATTTTCTTATTTATGTAAATACGTATATGTATATGTATGAATGCATAGGTATATAAATATAATTATATATATAAATAAAATTATGTCTGCAAGTCTTAAAAGTAAAAAAAAAAACAATAAAATATATACTTACTGCTTCTGCTGCCTTCCTTAACTTTGTAGGTTAAATTGTGAAAAGCCAAATCTACGGCTGGTCTTTTGGGTAAATGTTGTAGGGTTTTTGTTTGCATGGGTATAATTTGGGCCTTTAGCTGGCTATTATCATTTAAAAGATTTTTATTTTCTTTTTCAACCATTTTGTTAATATTTATTATTTTCTATGATCTTTAATTAAACATTCAAAATAAAATTACAGCAAGTTTTTGTGGAAAAAACACACATATAAAAAATTTATTGTGTTGTAGGTATTTCTTCGTCTTATTTTATTTATGTTTAAAATCACAGCTAATAGATTATTTATTTTAATATTAAAATTGTTAAATAAACTGCGCGCTTTGTTTGCGTTACAAAAGAAAAATGTAGTTAAAGGGCTCTTTATTTTTCCGTTTTATAAAAATTAACAAATGAAATGTTATCACACTTTTGTTTTTATAGAAACAACCCTTCTCTAAATGCCACAGCACAAACTCAAAAGGCAACTAATGAAAAAATTATTTATGTACAAAATAAACCAACCGCTCAAACACACGGTGCGATCGCAACTAATTTCTATTATAAAAAAACAAATTAACTAAAGTGGATATTTGGTTGTGTGTAGCAGCTACTTCCATCACTACTACTACCTTGGGTTAAAATATCGTCTTTATAGGAACTTCCACCACTACCACCACTACCACCAGCCAAGTCACACTTTATAATAATTTTATGTGAAACTTACTAATGACACTAGAAAGAACCCAGCAAATGTTTTAATACTCATGTAGAGTTTCTTAGCAATTAATGCTCTTTGTATATTTAATAAATTATTTACGGTTGCCATAATGAATTTGTTTCTTAGTGATTTAAAATGCTTAACTCCTACCATTTTCTTTCGCTCACATGCGATTTTTATATGCTGTTTCGGACTAGGGCTTTCCAGTCTACATAATTGCATGAGAGAGGACCTAATAGCGCTCTGTATAATTTCCGTATCAAGTAGGAAAATGGACGTGATGTTTATAAAATAGATACAGTGAAACTTTGATATAAAAAACTCCGATGTACCAAAACACCTATATATCACATTTTTTGAGTCCCCTGAAAAACCTCGTTATTGCAAAGTTTTCCATAGAAAAATACACTATATTTAGCTACAACGAGGAAATTCTGAGCTATAAAAGTAAAATTTTCAATTTTCCCATTGCCATAACAACGAAGACTAAATGAGTATACAAGTGCGTATGTAAATCCCCTATATGGAGGCGCTTTCATTCAAAAGCCTCTATACAACGAATAAAGTCCTTATGAATCAAATTAAAGTTTAAACAAATTGAATATTGAATGTTAATACAGAATTTGGATAAAAATTATAGTTCTAACAAAATTTTTTCGTTCATCATCATTATTTGTTATAACAAGGTTTGACTGTTACATATGTGCAACGATACAATATCTATAATGAAGTTTTTCACAATCCCCTTCTTTTTAAAATTATATTTTAAAATTTTTTATGCACATTGAATGCTACATACTAAGAGCAAATTTTCGGTTCCCTATAGTGTTTATAATGTTCTTAAAAATTTGGAATTATGTTAAATGAATTCTGTGGCAATAAGAAAAAAGTGCTTAAGTCATATTTTAATTGTTATCAAAAAAAGCAGTTTTAAATGTGTAAGTGGTTTGATACAAATGTAATCGCGTTGTACTAAAAGTTGATCATTCGTTGTTCGATTATTTAGATTTTTTAAAACATGGTTCTGTCCACTAATATGTTTAATATGTTATAAGATAAAATAATGTGTTATTCCATCTGGGATATTTATTAAAAAAATGAAAAGCAGCAAGTAATTGTGGCAAAACTTCGTTAAAAATCGTTCAATATAAATAAAACTTTGCCCAGAGATACTTCTGAATATGAAGAATACGATGGTGTTATTAACTCAAAATGAGCTTATCTCGACTTAAGAACTTTTTCCTTTATGCAGCAGAATTGTTGCAGAAGAACTGAATTAAGATGTTAATTATGTGTGTATAAATGATTTTGGATGATGCTGGATTTAGATTTTCTAATTTGTGACGAAACTTATTATTAAATGTAGAATGTTTTGACAAATAGTTTTAATACATACTTATATTATTGTTTTATTGTAATTTGGACTTTTGGATGTTATGATTATCTTTTACTACAAAAAAAAAAAAAAAAAAAAAAAAATCAAAGTGGCAAGCCTGTCTACTATCATCAGCAATCAATTGCATACAATGCATTGTAAACACATACTCCAAGATTTCTATACACATAATAAATATATGAAATACACACGTGCATACCCGGTTGCGTTTTTTGAGCGACTTTGTCATATTGATATTTTCATCTATGATTCCTCCTTACAAACTAGGTCTCAAGGCGAAATTTGTATGAAAATATCGAAATGTCGATGAATGTACGTGACAACGACACAGCTACAGACAGTTTTGTAGACATTTTTATAGTAGATTCACCTTATAAAAGAAAGTTGGAACTAATCAACATTGTCGATACTAAGCTGAAATCTGCTGGAATTTGTCTGCTACAAGTATTCGTTAATGGTTGAAGGAAAAAAAACAATAACGGATTGATGGTGACGAATTACATAAAAATTCATATATGAATAACGTTGATATTGTCTGTTAGGACTCACTAATACGCGGACGCCTACTAAACAAAATCAATTTGGATCATCTATGATATTTTGGACAATTGCTTAAAAAATTCATGTATGACGCCAAAGAAAATTCAGCGTCTGTCATTGATGATTTAACATTGTCAGTACTTTTCACGATGAATCATCATGACATTCGCCACCGGGTACATATATATCGATGGCTTAATACAAAAAAGGCATAACTCGATTTGTGTTTTGTTTATTCTGTCAGACAAATAAATGTCAAATGAAATTTGCTTTCTAAATAATATATGTATGCTTGTAAATTGATTTATTATGTTCTTTTATAAATATTAATGTGCTGTTACTACAAGAATGATGAATGATTTGAGTGTAAAATTTGTATGAAAAGCGCTCAGATTTTTTAATGATTTCCATACAAATCTTACACTCAAATCATTCATTCGTAATATGAGAACAACACGTAAGCCATTGAAATGTTCGAATTTGATAATTTTTTGGCTTTTTAACTAATTTGTATTCCTTTTGCTCTATTTAAAATCTACTGCCTGGCGCACGATGCCGAACGAATTTTTCCTTCGTACAAATTACATTTAAAACAAAACCAATTTTAAAAATTTTATTAGTATTGATTTCATATTGGGGTAGCTTCGCATAAAAAGTACGCACAAATATACACAAAAAAAAAATATTGGTTGGCATAGACTATATATTGGTTACCGCTACTATTATTCTAGTGATCCACCTAACATTCAATGATCATAACCATAATACCACAGTTGTAGCAAACATACGATTGTGAAACTTCTCAAATTGGTTGGGTCAACCGAATGCATTCTTTTACTGACTCTAAATGCCAAAATGAATAATTAGTAACGAATATGGTTTGGTTGATACTCCTAACCGATTATTCGGTTGGCATAACCAGTTATAGTAAAATAAGCACTTACTCAATATATGCCCATTTTAAAATACTCATGTGGCGATATTTTTCAAACGTGTGAGTTCTATGTTCAACACCAATAATGGACAAAAATAAATTTTAAATTCAAATGCGTAAGTAAAACAATTTAATTTAGTTAAGTATTAAAAATATCAATTCAATTATATTGCAGGAAAAAAATCAACTGAAAATTCAGTAGTACTACACGAAAATTGTAGATGTAGCAACCGAATTCTATGATAGTTTGTGCAACCGCCACAATTAGGTTGGCAACAAATTCGTTTGTCAAAATTTATCTGTTTTCACTGTGTATATAGAATGTACATTCCTACGTATGTATGTGAGTACGTTTGTATGTATATGTATATGTGTATTCTTGGAGTTCATTAAATCGATTCTTATATGAATTGATTTTATTCTGGAGTATTAAATACGAATTTAGGGTGAGCGAATAATGAAAGTGAGAGAATGAAAAAGAATAAACAAGTACAGATGTTTCAATTAAGAGAACATAAAATTAAGTTTGAGAGAAATAATCATTTGATTATACTTCGCATATACTAACTTAAGTAAAATTGTGTTTTCTGTCGTACAAACATACGTACATTACACACAGATACACATAAATACATATAAACATACACTTGCATGCATACATGTTAATTACATACATCCATACGTACATGCATACATATGTATGTCTGTAATTACTAAGTTTTAATTCTGTTAAGTGTTTGTTGTCATAATTAAATAAAAATTAAATAATAACTTTTCTAAGCATTAAGCGTTATGAACTTTGAACTTTTCCCATAAACTGTAGTTAAATAATGTATCTTGTAAATGCAATCAAAACATTCTCATGTATATTTATAGATACGTTATTTTTATTTATTAAGGAAGTTCCTATTGGCATAAAAACGTTGTTTTGTCGTACAAATTATTTATAATTACGGTGACCATCCGTCCTTTTTTAAAAAGGACAGTCCTCTTTTTTGACACAACGTCCTTTTAAATTTAAACAAAATAAATTGTCCTTTCTTTTAATTGAATTGTCCTTTTTTGTCCTTTCTTTTTGATGGCTAATGTTTTGATGGCTAATGTTTTCAAAATTAAAAGTTTTATTTTCTCAAAATACCGAAATTTCAAACTCAATACAATATAAATTTATAACCACCCAAGACAGGAATTGCCTGGCAACTCTGAAAAGTATATGTTCAATGTGTGCAGAATTTAAATTGTTTTTATCAAATAGCATTGATATACATAATAAAAAAAACACATTCTTCAGAAAAATATCAACAATATAGAATCCTTAAGCTTAGTTATTTTTATTTATTGAAATTTGTTATTTATGTATTATTGGCTAAATTTAATTTCTTTGTTAATTTTGATTAATTAATTAATTTTTTGTTTTAACGACGTATGAACTTCTAGGCATATTTAATTTCTGTTTTAAACATTAAAATACAGTGAACTCGCGGTAATGTGAGCTTCCACAATAGTGAACTATCCACTATTGTGAACACTCATTTTCTTATATGAACTGTCTAAATTGTGAACAAAGTGCGATGGCTCTAAATAGCGAATGACAATTTTTGGCAGAAAACCAACTTGCAACAGTTAAATAAGCTCTTGTAACACATGACAGGCGTTTAAAACCGAAAATTTTTGTTGCTATGTGTTACTCCCAAATGTTTTATAAACTCTTCACGTTATTCTTTTCTAGTTTTTTTATGATCTCCCATTATGGTTTTGACATTTCGAATTAAACTAAAATCGAATATATGAAAATTTATATGTTTAAAATAAATTTTATGTTATTTTACCAACCTGGCATTTCTTTTCTTTGTGGCCTTTTGTATTACACTAAATAAGCTAGTAATTGTGGTACAAATTATTGCAATCGAAAATGTGAACAAATTCAAAAAAGTGAACAATCTTGGTTTTTATTAGTTCACATTACCGCGAGTAATGTAAGTACATACATACATATGTAACTACTTTTACTAGTCACTAATATTACATTGTTTGAATTATATTTTCATTTTATTGATATAAAATATATGTATCTACATATGTAATTAAGTTAATACCAATAATTATTATTTAATTTTGAGTGTCCTTTTTTTTTGTCGAAAAATATGGTCACCGTATTTATAATGATTATTTTAGTAGATAAATCGGAAATAATTAACTTATTGTAAGTTTGTGGTCTATGTGGTCTATGACTGAAAGAGGAAATGCAACGCTGTGGACGATATCGGCCTATAAAATTATTGAATAAGAATAAGCACTATAAGATTTTTTAATTCAATGCTAATCATCTCCTCTTGTTCATATTTCATATTATATTTTTTAAAAGTTATAAATACATGGCCGAAAACTGTGTAAGGACTAAGGGGAATCTTATTGTGTATGACTTATTGAAAACCGTTTTCTTCTCATCTCTACTCCGTCCTTCTTCGTGGATGACACCGGTAGTGTGTTTCCTGGCGGACATAATCAATCTATCAGGATTGATTATCTTTAATAAATTTTCTTACTAAACTTTTGAAAATCAGTTTTAAGTTTTTATGAATATGTATGTTGAGGACAAAAAAAAAATTAATTCATCAGAAATTTTTCTAGGCGGCATGACATCATTTGCAATTATTTTATATCCCTTCGGGAACATATCGCTCCTTTATTGCAACATAGTCATATCACAAAAATCAAAAATTTTCAGTTACTGAAGAAAATGAGTTTCTCAATACCTTATTTATTTATAAAACATTTTTCATAAACATATCTTTATCTTAGCCGAAGTTATAACCACTTAATGCTCAAGCCGTCCATTTAAATGCTCACGTTTCGAAAACTTTAAATGCATTTTGCCACGTTTAAATTTTTTTGAGATATGACTACGTTACAATAAAGGAGCGATATTAGCAAATTGTCATGAATTGGCATATAAAGCAAGTTTTTAATTAAAAGCATATTTTAACATTCATATACAACATATTTCTTTAAAGCCAATTTTCAGTCAATAAAATTAAAGAAATTATTTAATGTTGAATAGTTTGCAGAAGTTTTAAATTACACTGAATTGAAATTACATGTCAAAGAAGCAGGACGTTGTAATAAACCGCTTGTACTTGTTAATATAGAAATTCCTCTCCCTGTGTGCAATGCCCACAAAATGTTACCATGTCGGATTCGGATTGATATTCAGGTTTTGACTCGATCTCGATAAAATCGGCGGTGGAAAAAATATCGTGATCAGTTCTAAGATATGAGTGACTGAGTATTGGTAAAGAGTATATTAAATTCGAAAAGACAGATTCAAACGTTATTTGAATATTTATTACCATTTTCAAATGTATAATAGAGTTGTGTAGTTCCGGAACGACCTAGTTCCTTGGAACGATTCCCTTATTGGAACGGTTCGGTCTGATCCAGCCATTCAAATGTTATCGTTCCTCGTTCCATAATTGCAAACCGTCTTGCGGAGCTATTATTTGTTTGGTAAACGTCAAAATCTACAACATACAAAAAAGTTCACAACACTATTATACATTTTTCTTATACGTCGCACTTTAATTAATGGCACATTCAATTTAATGTATTTATTTTATTTAATTTACCTATTTTATCAGGTTTTATTAAATAAAATCTATTTATCCCTATTTATTATATCATGTTCTGTTGGTTTATTATTTTTGACAGCATGCTTGTTGGTTTTTAGTGTTGTATTTGTGCATATACATTGTTTATTATATATAGGTCCAAAGTAAGCAACAGGAACGATGAACGAAATGAACGACCTAGTTCCCTTAATCTTTCGGTCCGGTCGGAACGATTCCGCAAAAGGTACGATTTTGCCCAACTCTAATGTATAATTTTTGATACCCTACACCAAAAATGTTAAGGATATTTATGGGAATGTCATTATTTCGTGTGTAAGGGGCTAGTCACATATTATATAAGGAGTTTGTCTGTTAAATCAGTTTTGCGATACCACCAGAAGAGTTGGAGACTTAGGTCTTGGACTGATGTGCCAGGATATGTCTTTAGACGATTCGTATTGAAAATCAACACAAATTAAAAAAAAAGATCATCAATTTTACTGAGGTGTAAAATATTTATATAAGACTTTGTGAAGTATATATAGGATTCGGCACAGCGGAATATTTCACTCTTACTTGTTTTTGTTTTTGTTTAAAAAGGTAAACAACCTTTAACATTGATCGTCATTGTTTTCAGATATTTTTTTTAAATAATTATTTGAATTATTCGGGTAAATTGTTTTATTCTATAACAAATTAATTTAATGACATATTACCAAAAAAACACTTGTTGTTTTAAGTGAAAATGAACTTATTAAATCGTTTTGCAGTATTTGATTTTTTAATATAATAAATATGTACATATGTACCTACGTTGTTTCTTTTTAAAGGAAGCTGCCTGGGGGCACCGAAAAAAGATTATGAAAAAAAAGCGAATAGTGATTCTCCGTGTATGAAGGTGTGTGCGCGTGTCTGAAATTCTTTAAATGCGTAAATTAAAAAAAAAAAAAAAACGGCAAGCCTGTTATGTGTGTATTTGAAATTTATTTATACACTTATATGTGTTTATATAAATATCATGATACATGAAAAAAAAAAAATAAAATATTCAAAAAATGTAATTACGAATCAACCGCATACAACATATTTGACAACTTGTTAGACTTTTTTCAAAAAATAATTATGTTACTTTACTGGATTTTTAAGACGTGACCGCGAATTTAAATTGAATATTTGTCTCATCAACTTGTTTGTATATTTGTTACAGTTTACAAAATTAAAACCAAATTGTTAACAACTGCCATTGCATCCAGTGGAGTACCAGTTTAAATATTTTTTTTTTTTGTTTTTGTTTTTAACAACCAGTTTATTTACCTGAAAAGAAAATATCTAAAGATGATTGAGTTTTGCCCGAATACAGAACACCTTTATAAAAAAAAGTAGTTTTAAAAAAACCTAATAATTGACTTAATTCTTCTTTTTAAATATTTTTGTTGTTGTGTTGTAAGTTATTCAGCCTTGGCAGTGAACCTGCAACTAAAGTTACTTAAAGTTGAAAAAAGTAGTAAAAATATAAGTTTGTTTTTTATATTGATTTAAGGGCCTGCCATTAAAATAAAAGGCACAACTGGCATTGTTTTATTTATTAAGACGCTGATAGGAATACAAATTTTAAAGTTGCTTAACCCTAAAAAATTTATGTTTTTTTAATGTTTCTTTATCTTTAATTCCGTAGACAGTATTTGTTATTTTAACTATTTTTCACATTAAATCTATAACGACATCTTAATGAAATGAATGTTTTTATAGTGGAATATTTTAGAAACATTAAAAGAGCGAAAACAAGTAAGGAGTGTTTGGTTTAGGCTGCTGATTTCAAAGAAAAAAAAAAAAATGCTGAAATAATTTGCCTGTATCTCGATATTGACAGAGTTTTTTCATTCCGCAGAAACGGAATATGTAAAACTGACAGACGAACAATTAAATAAAAATTACCAAACATTAAAACATTCAACGAAGCTACCTAACAAATAGTGAAAGTATTTGCACATGAGTACTGACGAGGTTTAGTGGCTTCTACCGTAAACAACGTTTGTTCTATTCGGCCAGTGCGGTTGAAAAATCTAAAAAGGGGATGCATAAATATTAAGCTTTTCCTTTGTTGCTCGAAATATATTAACAATTTCTACTTAATATTTCTCTGATTATTAACATTTACGAACTTTAGGCTGTACAAATATTAAAAATTATCAAGTTGCGTTTTCCAACAGTAAAAAGAGAAAGAAGGATATAAGGATTTTCTCTTCAGTGTATAGAAAAAATTGTCATCGCCGAGTAAGGAGTGTTTGCTGCCTACCAAAGAGAAATTCTAAACAAAAATTCTGTATCTTAATGTTGACATTTCTGTTTAAGTATAAAATGAAATTTTTACGGACAACTTAGCAACAGGTACACCGCTAAAATGGCAAATTGTGTTCGAAGGCATGTACATAATACAAGGAGTAAAAGGAGCAAATATTGCATCTGTAGAGCAATGAAAAATTACCAGATATGATCCTTAAAAAGAAGCTTGAAGGACCAATTGAATTAGTTTAATTTTTTATTTTTCTGACGAGAAAAACGATGCTATTGTTTGTTTTAATACTGATTGTTGTGCCTCTTATAAAAAGTTGCCCTGTTTATTAAAAATAAAAGCAAATTGAAAATGAAATCTCTACGCAAAATGAAAATTTTGTTTGTAATCAAACCACGTTTAAAATTAAAAATGGCATTAACAGCCCTGTCGGAAACTCAGTTAACTTTAAACTAACTTTAATCTATGGAAATAACTAACTTTTTTAACATTGCGATGTCCTAGGGAGTAGTCAGTTTTTCTTTGCATTACTTGTAGCTAACTTTAAGTTAGTTTAAATAAGTCAAAATGTAGTTAGTAAGTATAAATAAAAAACATATATATTATTTTTATTTTATTTTCTCAATTCTATATTCAGTCGTTTTATAGTAATATTGCAATAATTAATTTTTATTCAAATTTTTTTTTTCACCGATGCTGTGCTGGGACTTGAACCACTGGTCATTGGATTACCACTCTACACGCATACTAACCACTCAGCTAAGGTATCATTTGAATATTGACAGCAAGAAGTTATGAAATACTTGAAATAATTTTAAGAGTTCTTAAATGAGTAAATTTGTTGGCGCTACTAATTGATTTTGGTTACGTTTTGCATTGTATTGTGGTTAACTCTATAGTTAGTCTAGAAAAATCAATTTAAAAGTTAGCTTTTCTTGTAGTTAGCTACTCACTTGACGACAGGGAGTGAACTAAGTTCATTTGTAGTAAACAATAAAAGAACAGGCATACTTTTAGGAGTATCAATAAAATAAGTTTTGAATGTTAAAAGAAAAGCTTAATGAAAGCTTTGTTAGTAAAATCAATTAAAACAAACACTAAAGGGTATACAAAACTTTATCATCAATCATCAAAGATCGGAATTCAATTACGCCATTGAAACGATTCCGATCGAAAAGTTCTGACTTGCCCACTTGTCCCAACATAAAAAAAAATTTTCGTTTTCCTGGATTGCAAACTATATAATATATTCCCAAAAATATCGTTTGAAATCGCAACATATTTAAAAGTTATTGATAGTTTAATTTAAGACTTTAGATAATTAAAGCAGCCAGAGCTTTTCAAAACATACATTTGATTTTATCAGTGTTCTAAAATTCTCAAATGGTGCTATCGAAAAGTTTATGATATCACTTGGACGCATTGTATACTTATGAATATTTCCAATAATATTATCTACACTTTTCGAAAACTTAGAATAATACTCCAAAAATACATAAATTTCCATATGTAGGATTTTCGAAATTTTGTTGGGAATTTCGGGGATCTCAAAAAATTTGTTTATGGTTTTTTACTACATTGTCTCATTATTTACCATCTAAGTTCGAATCAGTGTAGCCAGGTGTGGGGATTTTCCCCCAAATAGGGGATTTTAGCTGATTTTTGGGGACAGATTATCGTGGGCAGGGATTTGGCCATTTTTCATTTTCAGTATACCCATTATCAATTTTGCTTTATTTCACCATTTTCTTTCATACATATATTTACATACATATATGTTTATGTATTTTAGCGTTTTTCTTCTCCATATTTCGATTATTTCAAGACGACGGTATTGAGGATGTTGGTTTTTATAACAATTTGTTCAACATTTTTAAAACCAGAATTTATTTAATTCGATATTGCCAAAATGGATGTACTAATTGACGATAAGGAAAGTAATTTGGATGTTGGGGAAATTGATGGTGGCATAGAATGTTCAAAGGCATTAGAAGCAGAAGGAATTCGAAGAAATTTTTTTAGATTATTTAACTGTATTAGCAAAAAAAATGCTTAAGGTATTCACTGAGAGTATGGAAAATTTTGAGTTATTTATAAATTTACAACTCCAAAGCATAGAAAAAAGAATAAATAAATAAATAAATTTCCATTGAGCATATACGAATGCATTAGCTTAAATAAATGTATTAAATAAAAAAATTGTTTTTTATGATGTTTAATATATGTAAATATATTTATTGAGGACAAAATTGGGAGAAAAAAAATTTACACAGCATTCTTTTTATGTCGTCTCAGTATCTATTAATTTATGAAATAACTAAACTCTTGTTCTACTGTTTATTATTTATTATATTCTACTGACTTTTTATTTAAGAATAAATATGTATGTTAAAGTATTTTATTTGTTTTCACATCTAACCATTAAAACCAGAAGCTCTTGCTGGACAATGTATACTTAAGAGCAAAAATCGTATAAAAACATTGTGACTTCATAAAAATCAAACTAAAAACAAAACTTTTTGATTCAATTCAATGGTGGTAGTCAGGCATTACATTCGGCGGTCATGATTTATAAGCTTTAGTTTTCATTTTTTGCGATAAGTTAATTTAATACATAGTTGTTCTTTATTTTCTTTGTTGTACTATTTCGCCTTTTTTAGTAATGAAAACAACAACGATTCAAAGTCCAAATTTAAAATTCTACATGTTGTTAAAATTGAAACAAAACAATACTTACACACACACACACACATACACACACATTTTCATTATCAATTGTTTTACTCATAAGTGATAAGAAATAGTATTGAGAAATTATTTCGAAAATAATACATAGTTAAAGTTAATGAAAGTGAATATAAAAAAAAAACAAGCAAAGAAACAAGTATTGCCGAATCTTATATACTCTTCACATTATATACAAAACATGAAACAAATGTATGTACATAAATATATGTGTTTTTTTGCTGAGTTTCAATATGTTTTGTATTAAGACAAATTCTGATACATCAGTCAAGTACCCAAGTATCCAACTCTTGGATAGATGGACAATCAACTTCGCTTTCCATAAGAATCCAGAAAATATGTAGTATAGTTTACGGGTCCTATATGAATACCGCCACCATATGAGGTGTAGGGTATGACAACAACGAATATGTAATGAGCAAATAACGCCCATGGCTATTATTAAATTCTTATCAATATTATTCAAAGCATTTGTTGCATTTCTCAATGATTTTATTTTTGTTGCGCATAGAATTTTGACATGAAATTAATCACACCAGACGAATTGTGTTATTGCAATTGGTTTTTTTTTTTTTTTTTGAAACTTGTACTACAGTTTAATTGTTAGCACATTTCATGAATGGAATTTCCCAGAGAAAAGAACTATTCCGCATATATGATAAGAATTTTAAAAATTATGATACTTTTTTAGAAAAAAAAAGGATAACCATTGTAATGTTTTGTCGTCAGGTGCGGATCCAGGGAAGGCGAACGATTAAAACAATTCTGGGCCCAAATCGTTACATCCGTGAACGTACAACTCGTCCTGTAATTACTGTATAATTGGATGGAAAATTACGTGACGAGTTGTACGTTCACGGATGTAACGATTTGGGCCCTGATTTAATCTAAACCGATTATAAGGCTAATGTTCCAAATGTTATACGAGTATTCAGAAAAAGTTCGAAATATGAAAAAAATCATTATCAATAAAAGCAGAACAGCACATTTTTTTCATGCGATAACTATTTGTTCTGCATTTCAGTTCAGTGTGCTCGCTATTCTTATGTTGCCAATTTTTTTTTGGGAAATTTTAATACGATAATTATTTTACTACAAATTTTGATTATAACAAATCTCAGTGTTGCCGTTGGTTTCTCTTCTAGAAATGCGCACTTTTCTAATTTTTTGTTCTACTGAAGTAAATTTTTTATCTTCCTGCTATAATAAATAAAAAGTTACTGATGTCACATCGATTTTACGAAAATCAAGTCTTACTCTAAATCTTCTTACGTAGATATATGTATGTGTGCGTGTATGCCTTAACCGGCCGAAACCAAATATCTGACATTCTAAAAACATTGACTCCAGTAAGATGCCTTCATATAATGAAAAAAAAAAAAAATTTTTTAAATTAAATAAATACGATAAAATCTAAAATTATTATTTTAAATCAAAAGCAATAACAACTTCTTAAGTTTTAATTTAAAGCGGTTTATGCGATCGTCAGGTATCGTTGTGGAAATATCTCGAAAAACCTTATTGTCAAACCGATTTCAAGATTAAATTTTGGGTCTGCGAAATTGCAAAAATGCGTCAAATATTTTTCAAAAACGAAATGACCAAAATGTTGGTGCAATGGTTTTTGAGAGACAACAGTGTCGAAATTTTTCGTAGTTTTTTCTCTAATTAGTGTAAAACTTATGGAAAAATTGATTTTCCAGATTCGGCTATTTCATATTTTTTATTTTGATTGTTTTTAACTTTTTTAAAAAAGTAGTACGAAATCTCTGTTGTCGCTTAGCACTTTCTCTACCAAAATTTATTATATTTTAACAATTACAATTTAAATATCCACTAGAAAACATTGTGTGTGCATTTGTTCTTCGTCTTCTTCTTAAGCTAGCACAATGTTTTTTTTTTATATAATTATAATACAGTTTATTTTGTATGGTTTCTTTTTGTGTTTCAATAGAACGAGTGGGAAAAAAGCAATTTCCATTGGGTTGAGTATAGATACACTTGTCAATCATTTCTCAATCAATACGTAAATATAAGAATTTATTATTGGTAACAATTTAAAATGTTGCTCTAGTTGCCTTTTTTTATTTTAAACTTTGTTTTATCTAATTGTCTGTACAATAACCTTCACTAAGCCGCAAACCTACTGTGTACACATGTATGTACATGTATATTTCCTTAACTAACCCAGCAAACAAAAAAACAAAAAAAGATTAAAAAAGAGCCTCTCAACTTGTCAGGAATATCATCTGGACTACTCATGTTAAGTCTCAATAGAGAAAAATTTATCACACATAAAAGACATACGCACATATGACATGTATATCTACAGCAGTACTATGTACTAGTGATGTTACGAATACTCGTATTCGTATTCGATTATTCGACTATTCGTTTATTTTAAGATATTCGTATTCGCCAAATTCAAGCGAATATTTTTCGAATAATTTGCACATACATTGGACCACCATGGACCATGAAAAGGGAACTTACGTGCGAATACAAGTTTTTGAGAAACCAGCTATTGAAGTGAAACAATAACAGTATTTTTCGTATTAGTACTCTTCTTTCTCTTCACTTTTAATAAACTTTTAAGCAAATTATGATTTTTCGGATTTCACCACATGAAAGAGCGTCCCAAACTCTATCCGAATCGACAAGAAAGTGAAAAATGATTTTTTTTGACACATAAGGTCCCTTTTCATAGACCAGGTCACATATATACATATTTATACACTTTATATACTTCATTAAACTTTTTGTATGATTTTTTTTTTTTTTTTTTTTTGAAAAATGTATGTGCAAATTGTTCGAAAAATATTCGCTTGAATTTGGCGAGTACGAATACAGGTCACATATTATTTTATAGTAATTTTTATTTAAAGAAAGAAAGCCCTGTATCTTTGACGCAAAACAATAATCTTCTTAAAAAAAAGAAAATTATATTTCGTATCTCTCGTTTAAAAGTTAGTCTTATATGTAAATTCATATCATATTAAGTTAGTAATCAATTCTTAGTAGAGGAATGTTGGATTTCAAAAATGGAAGAACTAAAATTTTATATGTGAAAGTCCACCGAGACATGTAGCTGCGGTATCTGCGCAAATATTTTCTCCCAAACAACACTGAATTACTAACTAAAAGCGGAAACAGAGTAAGAAAAACAAAATCTCAAAGTATGTATGTATGTAAGTAAAATAATTTAAAAATGTTCAGTAGTGGTCTTCAAATTCGTGTAATAAAGTTAAATACCTAAAGTAGTGTGAATTTTTTTTTTCAATTTATTGTTACGGAAACAAAGGGAGGTACTGCCTCTGTGCCTCTAAACCTTAAAAGTAATATTCGTATTCGTATTCGGCAATACTGTTTCAAGTATTCGTATTCGTATTCGCGAATACTAAAAATTGATATTCGTAACATCACTAATGTGTATATCATATCTAACAAATATAATTTTTCGAGATATTTTTTTTTTATTTTCAGCATTTCTAGGCCGAACAAGAAAAATACTAAAGAAGAAAAAATATTTTTGTTAATTTTAGTGTAGAAATTTAAAAGAAATATACGGATAAAATATGCGATAGTGTTAAACCTTAAACTTTGAACAATTTCTTTATCGTTTGCATAAAATAATAATCGATATTCTCGTTCTTGTATTTTTCAGAAACATTGTAGTGTTTTTTTCCAAAATCCCAAAAAATTCACGTGAATACCCCTACTATTTTCCACATCTTGGTATATCTGTGTGTATGTATGCATTTATATACTTTTGAAAAGATGCAATCAGGGCAAATACTTTAACTTGAATACCGATTTTGTTTGAATGTGTATTATGTACATATTTTAATGGTTGTTTTGTTTTAATCTAAATACTTGATAGCGGAAACTTTGCCAATTGATGTTAAAAAGTTTTCTTATTTTACTGTTTTTACCCTACTCCACAGCTACAAACCACTTTCTTTCTTCAAGAACACTTCATGGCTTCATTAAACAATTGAACTGTCGCTATATATGTATACTGCAACTAGCTTATATATAGTATGTGTGTGTGTGTGTGTGTTTTTGACATTTGTATGTCATTTGTAAATAAATGTGTTTTTTTTTTAATTATGCTTTATTTATTCTTGAAAGTTGAAAATTTAAATAGATCGACTTACATATCGCGAGTTAAAATGCAAAGCGACAGAATTAACAAAGTTATATTAAGCGGATTTTTATTTATTTCATGAGTTTTGCATAGCAAAAAACGTTGCAGCTAATTTCAAAAATTTTATTATAAAAATCAGCCTCAATTAATAAACAAAAAGAATGTGTCTTTAATAATTTATTTAGTTTTTATTTTTGTTGATAATGTTAAAAAAAAAAGTTTTGCATTTATGATGTTGACAGATTTGCTCTTACCAGGGATCGAACACAGGTCTTAGATAATAGTTTGCTTTGAAGTCAACACGCTAATCACTTCAGCCACCAACAACCTCAAGAGAAATGTTTACGGCTTTCAATTGGTTGCTAGAAGTGGATTCATACATCCAATCTCAAGCCGTTAATGTTCACTTTAAATCAAGCCTCAACGTATATAACCTAAAATCAAGAAACTAGTTCTTTGAATCAAACTATTTGTTCCTCGTGTTTAAATAAATGAACAAGAGTCTTAAATTCAAAATATTATACGTTACATAAAAAAACTAGTTCATTGTTTAATTCAACGAATAAAATCAAATAATGGTTTCAACGTTGAGTTCATAAATCCACAAAATCTTACTTTTAATTTGTTTTACTAAAACCACGTATAATACGTTGAATTTCAAAGAATTTAATTCAAGGAACGGGAGTTCGTTGAATTTATGTGAAACTGTATTTTCAGTGTATTGAGCTTCAGGTGGTTTAACAAAAATATAATATAATAACTTAAAAAGAATAACTTTAAAATGACATAAAATATTATTTTAAAATTTTATTTTTCCGTGGTGGCATAATTGTTAAGTAATTTTTTTGCAGTGTAAAATTACCTTTCAGTTGTGTTGGAAAATTACCGACTTAAGAAAACCTTAACTTATGCAATTAGTTATGATATGAATGCTTTTCGAAAACTCCGTTGTGATAGATAGTAATATAAAAAAAATGAGAATTAATCGAAGAGTGGAGTTAGGCCTTTTAGATTCTGACACATCCATACATATTTCCTGTTGTTATATCCGTTTGATTCGCAATGCAACAATCAAATTTTTACATGCAAAAATATACTCATATCGAGTCATAATTGCATAAATAACTTAAGCGGCAAAAACAATTTTAGCTTAAGCGACAAGCCGATGTGAGGAAAAAGTACAAACAAACCATCAATAAACTCGTAAACTAAAGTTGATTTCGCTATTAATTCGTAACGGTTACGTGCTTGATCGTGAAGGTGTAAAATATGATTCAAATGTTGCCAATTGGGTGCTGCCGTGGCTGATAGGTAGCAATGCTAGTACTCCGGAGGTTGTCGGTTCGATTCCTGCCAGAGATCCTGGGTGTTTTCTGCAGACAAGCTAATCGCTTTGCGAGGTTGTGTTTGTTTAAAAAAAAAAAAATTTCTTAAAAAAAAAATCATAATCGAAAATCATGACGCTTAAGCTATTTTCACGTTTAAGGCTCGATATGTACAGCAAATTTGCAACGAAGTAGTTTTTCTTGACAAAAACTAAAATATTTTTCTATATGAACAGAAAATTGTATAAAATTGGATATAAATATTCTAATAATGAATAAATACTTTTAATTTCAATAATAGAAAGTTTTTAAAAATGTTTTCGAAATTTGATTGTTTGATCACATCAGTAAAAAATTTTTCAATGCAAAAAGAAGTGTGGCGCTCGAGGACTGCCGCGGTAAAGCTATTGCATAGCATTTTTTATCAACTTATGCAATTTCAATTTCAGCTTTCTAGCTATACTGGAGGTGCCCCATACAAAGAAGGGGCACCCTAGTCCCCCCAGGTAAAAAGTACCTTAGTATCCTATGTCCTTTTCATGGTTTTTAGCTACCTGCCCACCAATTTTCAGCCAAATCAGTTCAGCCGTTCTTGAGTTATAAATAGTGTAACTAACAGGACTTTCTTTTATATACATATCGCACTTGTTCCTCAAAAGCGTAACAACTCAAAATGTTCAAATTTTCACTTTTTGCAGAAAACCAAACCATAGTGGTCATATCTACCCATTTTCTCCACTCTTTCACCAAAAAATACAGTTGTATCACTCTTTCTGATAGAAGAGTAGTATTAAAAAAAAGTTTTTGGCCTCTACTGAAAATTCTTCTATTTTGAGTTGTTATGCTTTTGAAGAACAAGTGTGAAATGTAGATATATCTGCTTATTCGACGACACTTGCTAGTTTGGAAACACTTAGCCAAGACAAACTTGTGTTTAGTTGAGACACAGTGTCCTAGCAAAGACACAAACCACCTCAGGGAATTCCCAACAACTTGGATAAAAATCCCCTCAAAATCCCTGAAATACCGTAAAATTGGCCACATTCAACGGGAATTCCCAAAAACTTGGACAAAAATCCCCTCAAAATCCAAGAAATCCCGGAAAATTTAGTGACAACACTAGAAAGCGGCAACACTGTATAGTCATCGTACATAGACTATACAAAGAAGAAGTTTTTACTTCGAAAAACAAAAGACTTAAGAAACAAACTTAGTACAGGTTTTTTCGTTTCAAAACTTAGTGTCAGGATTTTTCGTTTCAAAAACAAAAGACTTAAGAAACAAACGTTTCAAAATTTCTTGATTCGGTCGCCTCAAAGCCCGCGATAAAAGCTATGCAATAGCTTAAAAATTAACGGCCCACCGCACGATTTCGATCGATCTATAATGTTGAAATTTTACGACTTTCTCACCATCCAGTAGAAATTCAGCGAACGTGATCGTTTGCCATAGTGGGCCAGTCCGTAAGAGAAAACTTCTTTTGTAATTGTGAAGTGTGGGAATTGTTTTTTTTTTAATTCCGAAAAACTATTCGCATTATTTATTCTGAATAATGATCAAATAGTTTTGTTAATGGTTTGCAAATTTACTATTTTCTTGTCACATTATTCAATTAAGCTTTTTTTTTTTTTATGTTTTTATGTTTATCCTTCATTATTTATTGAAGAAATACAGTGATGTACATTTTTTGTTACCTTCTTAGAAAATTTTTTTAAGAAGAAAAATTAGTGGAAATCGAGACAAAGAAAAAGTAATCTATACGATCACCAAGCACCAAATTTTTTTTTGTTTCAAAATTTTGAATAATAATATTAAAATAATTCAAATATTTTTTTAAAACTTGTTGCTTATCCTAGAGATTCGCCATGCCTATTGCATTATCAATCTCTTACTGCAACTAACACTAATAATTTCCTGTTGTTTCAAGCACAAAATTTTCTGTTGAAATAAAAAAAGTTACTTCACGCTTTTAATTCATGCGCTTTCATATTTATCGTTAGTTGAATATTAATGACGGGTCAATAGTTTTCTTCTCTAGTATTAGTATTGCAATTTGTAATATTTTATTCATTTCCTCCTTAATTCGTAAATATTTTGTTTAATTTAATTTTACAAAAAACAACTATTCGACTTTTCATGGTTACAACTAGATTTTCTGTTAAGAAAAAAACTTGTTGCAACTGCTACCAACAAAAAAAATTTGAAACTGCAAAAAGTTGCAATAGTGCGAAAACCTGTTAACCGGCTTTATTAGATTTTCATTAATTTCCAAAAACCAAAAAAAAAAGCCATTCAAAACTTGTTTTTATTTTATTGATAATTTTGAATTTGCTTTAAACATCTAACATTTTTAAAGATTGCAAAAGAGACAAAAAAAAAATAGAAAAAAACATTGTTGCAACTTAACATTGGCTTTAAGTTTTAAGTTTTAAGTTTTAATGGTGGCATTACGTAGTTTTGCTAGTTATTATCCCGTTCTCTTCCTCTCCCACAAAAATAGCTGTGATTTTTATTTGAACATTTAATTTATTGTCATTTCAGTACTTACTCATCGTTATTGTCATCCAATAAGTTTTCATTATAGTTATCCTTAAAGTTTTTTAGCATCTTAAGGCGTTTTTGTTTGTATGGGGGTTTTATTGGCCGTACTTAAAATATTCGCTCTATGCAAAATGCAGATGATCTCAGATTGTATGCGTGTATGTATGTGTATATGGGTGCTTACGAATAATAATACCATTAATTTCAAGGAATATTATTAAAGTGCAAATACAACACTTTTTATTTCTTAGAAGCACAAGTTTAGTTAGAACTTTTTAAATACGAATATGCAAAGCTTCAACACTGAATATTTGTATGTTTTATTATACGAGTATTTACATTTGTTTTTTACACATACATAACTAAGGCACTTTAGCATAAATTTTTAAAAATACATTTATTTATGTGAGTATGTGTATTTCTTGTTTTCCTTTTTTGTTTTTTGTTTTTTATTTTTATATAAATATAAATTTAATTATTTGCTTTCGTTGTGATGTCGATGCAGTTGTATCACTAATCTATGCAAAAACTGTATAAAAACTAACTTGTAGCTGAAAGAGTGCAAAATATTTAACCACAAAATATATGTTGGCTTTATTTGTTTTTGTGTTTTTTGTTTTTCATTTTCTACTTTGGTCGTATTTTGTTATGAGATGTTGTAGAGTTTTTTTTTTTTTTTTTTTTTTTTGGTTTAAGTTGTTTTGTTGTTGAAAGTTTTTGTTTACACATTTTTCTATGTTTGTAATTCCTTTTGGTGTAGAGCACGATAGAAAGTTTGAATTAGATCAGGTTTATGTAAGATTATTGTGGGACGTGCAAAAGTTAGAGGTTTTTTCTTCACATATCTCTCATACGTATGCAGGCATACTCTATATATCTTTAGTTCACTCCAATATTTTAAAACGTTAATATTCAGCGTACTTTAAATGCATTTTTGTCAGCAGTAGCGTACATTATAGTCGTTAACAATATTTCTAATGCATACGAATGAAATTGTAAAGTGTATAGAAGAAAATATATTCGTAACACATTTATGTATTTAAGATTGGGTGAGTGTCAGAAACGTTTACATGGAAACTACAGTGAACACTTTAATAGTAAAAATTATATAAGATTAGCTGAAAATTATTACACTGCTACACATGACGCTCTAAGGTGGTTGGGGTTAAATAGTTGTTACGGATTGGAAATTTTCTACTGTGAAATGGGTGGGGGGGCGGGGGGGGGGGGGGTTTTATAAAATCTCCGAAAACAGCGTTACGTGATTTATGAATAGCCCGTAACGGATATGCGAAGAGCTGAGTCTTACCTATTTGATAACAAGCGAAAAATTATTGCCGTTATCTAACCGACAGCGAGTATCGTTATATTAGATAAATGATCTTTTTTTTATTAGGACCAGGGGATTACCCCTACGTATGCAGTGTACTGTGCCGGAACTCAGGGAGAGAGATAGAGTAGAGAAGATAGATGTTGAAAATTTAGAAGACTTAACTCTTTCAAAACTCTGCTTTGCGCGTTGGATTAATTTTTTAGGCAGTGTTGAGACGCCTCCGGTGTTAAGTAGACGGATTAACTTTGTTAAGCTGTATTAGCAGGCATTTTATTAAATGTTTTACTTCGCCGATGTTTCTGCTAATCGACGAAGGAGGGCGATGTTGCGTAGATTAGCATCAATCGCTGTCGGAACAGTTTTTTAGTGACCAGTGCTATGCCTTCATCACTTAAATAGTCCAACAATAATTAATACAATGTTACACTAGAGAATGTTACATTAGAGATATTAATGATGTTGATTGACTTGCTCTGGCCAGGGTTTGAACCCAGACCCCAAGTCATCCACTTCAGCCAACACCACCCTCATATATGTTTATTAATTGTATTTTTTTCAAACTTCGACATACTGCTCACAATTACTAATATTTGTTAATATTTGTGCAGACTAAAGTTCGTAAATTTAGTAATCAGATATTTCTAGCAACAAGGGAAAACTTTAATATCTAAACATTCCTTTCGATTTCAATTATACGGCTGAATAGAACAAATGCTGTTTTCGGCAGAAGCCACTAAACATCGTCAGTATTCATGTGTAAATGCTTTCACTACTTGTTAGGTAGCTTCGTTGAACGTGATAACATATACCATTTAAACACATTTTGAATGCAAATAGAATACGAGACTTCTCACTAATAATGTAATGTTAGCTGGTGATTTTTCACCATATATTAAACATTACAGTGTTGCCAACGAATTATATCCCACAATGCCCAATCTCCAGATTTTTGTTCTTCTTAAGACAACCTTTTTTGGTTTGATTTTTAAACTTAAGCATATTTTTGATTAATGTTCAATTGAACATACAATTAGCCCAGGCTCTTGCTTATTTTCTATATTTTTTTTATTAATTTTTATCATTCTATTTATAGTAAACTAGATGACCCAACGTTGTTTTGCCATACAAAATATTTCTAGTGCATTTTTTGGGTGTTATATAAAAAATAGCGAATGTGTTAAATGTGTGACGATGACCACCGATGAAAAAAATACCAACCAATAATTTTGTTCTGTTTGAAATACGACGACGACGATTCGTCTGCATGAGGCGGACAGAGTTTAGTAAATACAGAAATTGCGCTCTCCCTCCCCTCCTCGTGACCCTAGCGGTTTATAAAATAGATAGTAGCCGATTCTCAGACTTACTGTATATGCATAAAAAATTTTATAAGAATCGGTCAAGCCGTTTCGGAAATACAGAAATTGCCCCCTCCCTCGCCTCCTCATGCCCCTAGCGATTTAAAATATACCTTAGAACCTATTCTCATACCCACCAAATATGCAAAAAAATTTAATTAAAATCGGTAGAGCCGTTTCGGAAGAGTTTGCTAACAAACATCGTGACACGACAATTTTATATATTATATATACGAGTATTTTACCAATACGATTATTGTAACTACAGGTATTCGGTATTGGAAATTTTTGAATTTTTACGTTTAAAATGTTCAACATGTTGAAGGTATGCACTAAGAATGGGAATAGAAAATGCCATCAAATCACAGAGTTGGAAAATCCTTATTATTTATTCTTTCGCGTAAAATTTTTTCCTTGTATTTGTTTAAAAAAAAAACGATACTTTTCTGCTTTTCCATTTTTACAACCAACAGAATTGTGAAGAGAGCACCTCTACTACGAGAAACATTTCTGTGGTATAATTAAATTTTCCAGATCTGAGATTTTATGGAAATTTTGCTTCAAGTTTAAATGAAAACAGCGTTTTTATCGTTGGGCTCAAAAACAACTTTTGTTTTTTTTTTTCACATTCGAATGCCTTGAAGTTAGCCTGAAAACTAAGAGCTTTTCAAAATCAAATTGACGACCAATTGAAAGCTATAAGTCATGGTTATTGTCAAAATAAAAATCAGTTTTGTTTTGAATAATTTTTTGGTTACTTAGAAAGTGTTTGACGGCCCCTTTCTACATTTTAAAATGGCCATATCGTTATGCCAACTTCAAGCTAAACATCTTAAAACTACATTAAAAATTCTCTATTCCGAAAGTCTTAACCCCATAACGTTGCCTTTGACAAAATCACAATATCCACGATTGTTGCAATAGCTCAGGCGTATGATTTATAATTAGTACGTACCCTTAACAATTAATATTAATCATACGTGTTACCATAACAAGTGCTAAGAACAGTGGTTTTCAACCTTTTTGAAGCTGCGGCCCCAAAATGATTTTCAAAAAATCTGGCAACCCCTTAACGTTTTTGCTCCCAAAGTTTGAAAATATTATTATAAAAAAAAAGAAAATTCAAAGAAAATGAAGCAAAAACATGACACTGCTTGCTTCCTATTCATTCAGGTAATTTACACGAGATTAATTTTTGCTCCTTTGCAAAACACACAGGATTAATTCATTTGGCATAAAGAGTATACGTCTACGCAGCTTTGCAAATCTTTACCGAAAAATACAACTGGCGAGTGTTTGTATGAAATGTTTTTTTGAAGGCACCAAAGATTTGAACTTTGACTGGGAACTTTGTCTTGATATTTTCACTGACGGTGGTAGGGAAATTACTGGCAATAAAAGTGGATTCGTAGCAAGACTTAAAACAACGTTGTCAAGTGCAAAGTGGACGCACTGTTTTCTCCATCGTCAATTCTTGCTAGCTAAGTTCTTACCGTCAAATTTCAGCGATGTACTTAATACTGTCATCAAAGTTCTAAATTCCATTAAAAAAATCTTTAAAGTCAAGATTATTTTGAACAGTATTTGAAGACGTAGGCGCTCTCTATTAAAATATTTTTTAAAACACAAAGGTGAGGAGGTTATCCAAAGGAAATATGCTGACAATCGTAATTGAATTGAGACCGGAATTCAACATGTTTTTTCAAGAAGCAGAAACCGAATATAAAAATTTGTTTAATAATCCTAAGTGGCTTTTGAAATTAGCATATATTGCAGACATTTTTCGTCATAAGAACATCTTAAACGCGAGTATGCAAGGAAGAGACGAAAACATTATATCAGCCAAAGATAAAATCAAAGCATTTATATTAAAAATTGAAATGTGGTCAACATCTTTGAAACAACTACCATTTGATTCTTTCGCTAGCTTTAAAAGTATTGCAACAGAAATTTCATCCAATGAATTGGTAAGCGATTTTATTCCTACCATGACAGAAGCGCTACAAAATTTATAAAAGGCACTATACCACTATTTTTCAAAAGATCTGCAAGAAAATAATGGTGATTATCCATTATACTACCCCCAGGGGGCCGCGACCCACCGGTTTAGAATATGGCTTGCAACTACTTTCTTAATTAAAAACAAGAAGCTTAAAAAGCCCAAACCAATAACTAATAATTTTTAATTTATACAAATATTTTCTTCTTGTGCATTTTTGTCAACAATTTCGTTGTTGAGTTCAGCTTCCCGTTTTGTTTTGTTGTCTTGTGTCGATATTAAAATGGGTTTGTTTTTGTTTATCCTAAATATTCAACATACAACGTTGAGCGCATGCTTTAAAAATAAATGCCGGTTATATACTTATTATCTTTATATTGTTTGGTTTTTTTACATTTCTATCCATTCTAGTATACATATTCGTATTTCAGCATACAACAATGAGTATCGGAAATATAGAGTTTAACAAAGGTCAGTTTTAAAAATATATATGACATTATGTATACTATGTATGTATGTATGTATGTATGTAAAATTAATTGTATTGCACTAAGATCTAATGGTTTTCCATGTTTTACATATAAGCTTGTGTTAAGAAACGATTAAATGTTTTAAAATTTTTACAGAGGAATTACCTGATAGTCTTGTTCTGTGCTTGAAAATAGCAGTTGTTTGTACAACGTGGCAAAATTTTTGGAAAAGTTACATACCGTTGTTGAAAATAAATTGAGGAGAATTTCTTAGATTATTTATCAGGTTAGCGTTTTCCTTAATATAGTAAATAATATAATTTCAAGTCTCATACCGAAAATCGGCATTAATTTTTTAAATTAAGCAACGATCTTTAAATTTTAAATGTTTTAAAAACAAATAGAATTGTTGCGGAGAAACGGAACGCCGAATACCAATGCCAAAAGGAGAAATTTATGATTCGAATCGAAATGAAACGCAGAATAAGACATAGTACAGAAATTTATTTGAAAAAGTTTGCAGCATTAATTCGATGTTGAGTAAGTAAGAGTAAGTAACGTTAAGACAATTTAAGATATTCTTAAAAATTCAAGTTTTAAAAATATTATTTATTTGTTTTGGTTTACGAGTAGTTGGCATTACAAACTAACGAAATACAATTATTATTCCTACAATTTTAATTGTTTAAAAATATTATTTTAGAATGCCGATTAATAAAAATTTTAAAACTGGGCTTATACTTCAGAGTTTATTTTAAATGAATTCGCATCTGTTCGATTAAACGAGTAAAATTTCTATATTATATGAGTTATTGTTACGTAAAACTCAATTTTGCTATTGCGCGTTTTGTTAATTTTAAAGCAGTGTTGCAGCACCAACGGTGTTAAGTAGACGCATTAAATTTCTTAAGGTGTGTTGAGCAGTCATTTTTTATTAATTGTTTGACTTTGCCGATGATTCTGCTAAATCACAACATTGACAAAAATGATTTGATCTCTTCGATTTCTTTCAATATAAATGAGTGTTTCTAGTAAGCGCTTTTAATTGTTTCAAATGACTTTTAATGTTAAATGTTAAATGATTTTGAGTTTTTCAAGATTTTATTACCTTCTTGTTTTGCTGTTTAATAAAAATCTTTATGTTTTTCAATTGAATTAGTTTTTATTAAATTTTTGCGTCTTGTATCTTTTTTTCTGTATGATTTAAGAATAAATGTTTATGCTTTAAAGGCTAAATAACTTATATTTTAAATACTTAAGTTAATAATGGATTTTTCTTAATATTTTTTAATTATTATTTCATAATAATATTGAACATGTTTTTTTAAAAATTATGTCACAGAAAAAAGAAACAATAAATCGTTTTTGTATAAAATAATATATCATAACTATGTATATAAAAATTTTAACTAAAAATACCATAAAAGACCAACCTTAATTACGACGCTAAGCGCAACGTAATTTAGCGCTTAGGTTTTACGCTGAAATGAATAACCTAAATTGGAGCGTTGCGCCAGAAACAGTAATGTTTACTCACTTTAATTAATGAAACTCTCTAAATAAAAATATGAAATAGAGATGAAGACGCTAAATTGAGCTGAAAGTAGCTACAGTTACATTACTTAACAAACAACAACAGTACTTTTGCAGCCAACTTCACTTCTTGACGCGCTGTCAAAGTTGCATTTTCCAATTGCAAAGCGTTAACGCAGCGTTATTTCGGTTGGTTTCATTCATTTTGTATGGGCATGAGATATTTTGACAGCCAGACAACGGCGGCTTGCGTCGTAATTTAGATTGGTCTGTAAATCACACATAAAGTCATATTTAGACTAAAGAAAATAAAAATAAACGAGAAATTATTATTATTAGGCTTAATTTCAGTTTTATTGAATTAACGAAAATTGATATTACCATGATTTTTTTATTTTTTATTTTTGAAAAACATTAGTATATGCAATCAGATTAGCAGAACGGATACCGATTTCAAGGCCGCTACACCTCTCATCAGCGTTCATTTGTCCATCTTTACAATTTTCGTAAAGTGGATACTAATTGGGAAGAATATCAACTTTCAGTTTTCAACGGAAATAGAATACGGGAATTAATTTAATTCATTTTTATTCTATTTTTACATATTGAAACAATTTTGTTTAGTACGAAATTCCACATGTCTGACTGCTTACTACTAATATTCAACAAACTCTCAGAGTCCGTTATACTCAAAGTATTTTACTTTGCAACTATGACGTATTGTTATTTTTATACAATATTAGCGATATTCACATAACTGTGATGATCCTATTTATTCTGTTGAAAACTTGGTTAAATAGTTGATATTCTTCCCAATTAGTATCCAATTTACCAAAATTGTAAAGATGGATACATGAACGCTAATAAGAGAGAGGTGTAGTGGCCTTGAAATCTGTATACTGATACGTTCTGCTAATCTGATTGCACATACTAATGTTTTTAAAATAAAAAAAAAAAAAAAAATCATAGTAATTTGACTTTTCATTAATTCAATAAAACTGTACTTAATCCTAATAATAATAATTTCTAATTTATACATTATTACAGTTCAAATAATATTTTTGTTTATTCATAATAATAATATAAAATATTAATAAAAATAAACTAAAAAAGTCAAGTAAAGAAACATAAAAAAAAATATTTAAAAAAATAAAGATACAAAAAGGAAGATACTTCTTTCTGATACATATAAATATAATTTAGCTGGCAAGTTGTTTTAAAAGATTGTTAAGTTTTAATTTTTCAAAATTTAAATTGAGAAAGTTTGTATGTATGTTTGCAAGTTTACTATTTATAAATAAACAAATTTTCTTGCGCCACAGCAGATATACTTGAACAGAAAACTTGCCCAATACATATAAAAAGTAGATTATTTGTGAAAACATTTACCATAATGGCTTAAAAAATTAAACTAACGATAACCCGATGATAAAAAAAGATATATGAAAAAAAATATGTAAATTGCATTAACGGCCGATGTTAATGAAAATATAAAATAATTGCTTTTACCCGTTATGTGATGTTTGTTTCGTTAAATAGGTGTTTGTATGGTTGTAGTTATAGATCGTTATAGATATATTCATAGAAAATAGAACCTTAGAGAAAAACATTATAAAATAGACATATAAGATATAAAAAAAAATAATAAAATTAAAATTAACAAAATGAGAAACACATTGCGTAGATATCACACCATATTACGAATAAAAAGGTTTTTTCCTTTACTATTTAATTCTAATAAAAAACCAACACTTTAGAGTCCTACGCCTAAACTCTAATACTACAGTACAGTACAGCACAGTACACACACACACTCTCTCCCTATCTCTCTCTCTCTCTCTCTCTCGCTATTTTGCGCTCTATAGCTCTATCCTACCCTATTAGTACTAATGCATAAGTATAGTTTTATCATTTCTGTAGCCGCTTTTAACGAATCATGTGTAACTTCCAGCGTAATACAAAATACGCTATAATTCTTAGAGCTATAAATATGCCAATTAAGGCCACCGCATCAATCCAATATTCTGCTTGATCCATAGACATTTCTTCTAAAAACTTTTTAGGACTACGAAAATGACAATAAACCGCATGACATTCGAGTTTAGCACGATCCATACCATAAATGGAAACCATGGCACCTTCAAAATGAAAAAAAAAATTAATTAAAACACTTGCAAAACAATTAATTATTTCGGTTTCTAGTAGTACTCACCTTCAAAGCCATATCGTACATAACTCACATATGTTACCCACTGTAAATAACCTGGTATAGTATCAAAATTAACAAAAAATCCCGAAAACAAGATAGTTGGTATTGTTGTGACTGGCCCCAAAAATACCCCAGCTTCTATATTCATGCCAGCACCGATGAGAAGGCCCAACGATTGAGCCACTAATGAAGTTAATACACAAATGACCACAAACATTGTTAAACGTTGCGGTTCCATGGGTTGTGATGTTAAGTAATAAACAACAATGACATAAACACTAGAGAAGACAATCTAAAATGAAAAGAAAAATATTGTTAACTATAAGATTTTCACAAAAGCACTTATGTCGAGTTAAGACAATTTTACAAAAATATGCATATTTTGTTCCTATCAGCATATAATTGCCTTGTTTAGTTATAAGAATATTAACGTATTACTCCTTTTCATATTTACATATATAATTACATAATAGAGAATTGGGTTTTTTTGATGCATTTCATGCACACATTGTAAAGGGTGTTTTTAATAGAGTGTCACAACTTTAAGTTGGCATCACTGCTTTATTTGAGCACCCATTTAACAGCTGATAGCTGATTTTTTTTTAGTTTCCTTTGAAATTTCTATTTATAAATCGACTTACACTAGAGAACGCATGCAAATTGTTGAAATTTTTAATCAAAATAATTGTTCTATTTGTCAAACTCATCGAAACTTTTGATGAAAAAATAATTTCACGTAAAGATCGTGTGATTTAACCCCGTTATGTTATTTTCCTTGGGATTATGTTAAGTCACTAGCCTACGTCGATCAACCACAAAGAATTGAACACCTGGAAATCAACATTCGAAGAGTTATCGGCGAAATAAGGCCGCAAAGAGTTGTTGAAAATTGGTGTTCCAGATTGCGCCTTCTACGCGCCAGACGAGGCGGCCAAATGACAGAAATCATATTCAAACATTAATTTCATAAAATCTTCTAATAAAGCCCGTTTCATTGATATTAAAAATATATTTCCTTTTTTTTTTTTTTTTTTTTTTTTAATTAGGACCAGCACTCAGGGGATGACCCCTACGTTTGCAGTGCATTGCGCCGGAACTCAGAGAGAGGGATAGAGTAGAGAAGATAGATGTTGAAAATGTAGAAGGCTTAACTCTTTTACAACTCTGCTTTGCGCGTTATGTTAATTTTTATAGCAGTGTTGAGGCGTCTCCGGTGTTAGGTAGACGCATTAACTTTGTTAAGCTGTATTGGCAGGCATTTTATTAATTGTTTTACTTCGCCGATGTTTCTGCTAACCGACGAAGGAGGGCGATGTTGTGTACATTAGCTTAGAACATCATCAATCGCTGTCGGACCAGTTTTTTAGTGACCAGTGCTATGCCTTCATCACTTAAATAGTCCGACAACAATTAATACAATGTCTTACTTATGTACATTACAGAAATTAATGATGTTGATTGACTTGCTCTGTCCAGGGTTTGAACCCAGGCCCCACGTCATTGTTTGCTTAGTAGTCAACGCGCTAACCACTTCAGCTTATTATGATTTAAATTTGTGTCACTCTATAAAAATTACACTTTACAACCGATTTTGGCAAAATTTATACCAGATTAAAAATAATTTTTCGCAGGAGTGGACAAAATATTATATATTATTTTTTTATACATTCTTATTATATAATACGAATCTTCGTCATCACTATGCAATTGTAGTTTTAATATTTTAATAATTAAATAATGTTATAAGCAACTATACAATTTCCTGCAATGCATAATTATATGGTTGTAGCAAATATATTTAGTTAACATGAACATTTTACAATACTTTCGTATGATAAAAAACCACTTAAAAAAAATTAGTGTTAATTTTAAATTTCAAATTTATATTATTCACAGAAAAATTGTTGTATGATCACTCACAATCTACTCTCCCATAATTGAAATCGTTTTTGTGATTTTTTTGTATTCTTTACAAAATGGATTTCATATAATTTTTACAAAAAATGCAAATCAAATTTTTTTTTGCCGTGTACGTGAAATGAAATGTTTTATTTTTCATTTGTCTTTGTATGTATTGCTTTTTAGAACAAAAAATATTCTATAAAAATTATTTTCTCTTTAAATGTATTGGTGCTTGCTCTTCCATATGGAACTTTTGGGCACTACTGCTTTCGACATACTCAGAGATGTTGTTTTTATAAAATCATGTCCTAAATTTACTCACTTGGTTTTTTTAAAATTTTATTAAAACTCTTACCTGAAATGGTAAATCTGCCATTGTTTTGGCAAAATAAAAAGCCTTTAGGGAATACCAATAGTTAAGATGCTCCCTTACAAATACTGACATTTCCGTTGGAACTGCAATAATTTAAAAATAAAATTTAAAAACATTCCCCTTCCGTTTTGAAAAACTCAAACTTACAAGTTAATATTGTTGGCATCATAGCCGTAAACATTGTAAATAATGTTGTAAAAAATATACAACCGGCATTGCTCATGACCTTTGATGCCTCATTGCCCACATCATAGTAGATCATGCCAATAATTGCTCCCACGATTATATGGGAGGCTAGACGCATGTGTGTCAGCATACGATCGCGCATTATGGTGACAAAGGAACGTTTGAGCAAAATCCAAAATTGTGTCCAACCACTGGTGGGAAAACCGGATTTATTCGGCAGCGTTATAACCGATTCATGTGAATCTAACAATGATGTTGTACAGCCGGCACCATTAGTACCAGAATTTCCACCTCCACCTACTCCTCCACCAGCAGTACCGCCACCGCCACCGCCACCGCCACCAGCTCCTGCAACATTAACAGCGATAGAACTTTGACCGCCCTTTGAACTATAACTACAGTTATCGTCACCATTGTCGCTGCGTGGTAAATTGATGACAGAACAATCGGATTGTTGACTGTGCTGTATATCCAATTTCGGTGGTTTTAAAATGCTCGAATTTAGCTCTAATTCAGCAGCTGTTGTAGGTTCATCCAACTTGAGCTTTTCATCTTCGATAGTCACCGAGGTGGTATTTGTTGAATTGCCACCATTGACTGTGTTGCTATTGCCCTTAATAATATCATTGTTAATATCTTTGGATAAGTCGAGACCATAATTTTTGTGACTGTATTTCTTGCATACGCCACTTTTAACGGCTGCTACCAACTTTGGAACACATTCTCCATATTCACCGCTGGCCACTTCTAAAACATAATCGGCTGGATTATGATACGATGGACAATCGTAGCCTAGTGAAGCTAAGAAGGGTACTAGCGCCCTTACTCTACCCTCGTACATACATTGGCCCTCTGCTAGCATATATAAATGATCGAATTTTTCAAAGAGTCTTGCCGAAGGTTGATGAATAGTGCAGACAATGGTACGTCCACCTCTGGCTAGAGACTTTAACAGCGATATCAATTGGAAGCACGTCGAACTGTCTAGGCCAGATGTGGGCTCATCGAAAAACATAACGGGTGGATTATTCACCAACTCCAAGGCAATTGACAGTCGTTTTCGTTGACCACCGGAAAGGTTACAGGTCTTTGTATTGCTTGATTCGAATAGACCAATTGTCTCGAGTATTTCGTCGACAACGACCTTTTTGGCAGCTAAGTCCATATTTTTTCCCAATTTAAGATTGGCTGATACCATCATTGCCTCATGCACCGACAGGTTGGCAATAAGCACATCATCCTGCATAATATAGCAAGAAAGTTTACGAAAACGTCTAAGATTACGTTCTTTGCTATTTATCAAAACTGACCCGCTAAGTTGAGAGGTCCTGCAAAAGGAAAATTAAAATTAATTATGGTTTTACTTTATTTTTTGCAATATTTTTGTAATTTTATAATTTAAATTATGTTGAAAAGCAATCGTGTATTGCAACATAGTCATTTGTCAAAATAAACCAAAATTTTCAAGTTATTCCAAAAAAAAAAGTGATCTTTACAGTCTTTTTTGTATGCAGAAACCGATTTCAGAAATTCTTCAATTTTTAAAACTTTTATAGGCTTTTTAACATTTCTAAAATTTTTGCCAAGTTTCTTTTTTACGAGATATGTATGCTGTAATAAAGGTGCGGTATATGATTTGTGCCGCTTGTGTTGCCTTACAACCAAATTAAAGCATTATCATTTATTGGCAGTTGAGAAATAATTCCAATTACTATTTAATGCAAATGAAAAAATTTCTTGTGAGAGAGAGAGATGGAGAGATTTAGATAGATAACAATATTATTGTTGCTTTCTTTGTCAAAGCATTCATTTCGAGAACAAAGTCCTTTGTTAAAAATTTATTCCGGGTCACTGTACATTTCTGCCAAAAAAAAAAAAAAAGAAAAGAATTTCTCATATTTTACAAAACAAAAATGTTATGGCCATGAGAAAAACACGATAACAATATATTTTGCGCTAAAGCATGGTAAAGCAAATTACGAAAAGAAGAAAAGTAACAACAAATACAGTTTGTAGTTGCTGCAACATATAAAAACTGTTTATAAAGAAAATAATAATCTTAAATTTATAAATTTGTTCCTAGTTAAGTATTTTAAGTTTTCTTTGTTTTGAACTCCTTTATTTGGTTACCGATTAAAAAGCGAAACGCCAAAAAAAAAAAAAACATTTTGATAAATTTTAAACATAAAATTATTAACGCTACTGCTACTTACTTGTAACCCGCTAAAATATTCATAAGCGTACTTTTGCCAGCACCAGACGGTCCCATAATTGCTGTTAATTCACCATTACGAAATTTACCCGACACTCCTTTTAGTATCGTTTTAAAGCCGCGCCGTCGACCCTCCGATACTGAATAAGAAATATCTGTAAATTCAATATCCACCGGAGGTCGCAGCGGCAAATGCGATAATGTTACCGTGCCTTTTTTCTGTCCATTCGGGCTACAACTATTGAGTATTTTTGGTGCCAATATGTGATTACCGGAAATTCCGCCATTGCATAAATTGTTTTGAGAGCTGCAAGCCGAGAAAGAGAGAGAGAGAGAAGAGAAAATATTTAGTTAAATATTAGAATGAAATAAATTTGCCATAATAAATAATTTGAAATAAATGAATTATATTATAATTATTAAAATAAATACATAATTTAAAGCAAATTTTCTTGTGAATTGAATTTAATTCAACACCTTTTATCTCAATTATATAAAACTAATGAAAACCATCGGACGACACAATCAACCGTATTCTAATTTCTCAAGAGTTTCATAAAAAAACTGTCCTACAACAACTACAATTAATGGTATATTTACTGTAACGACTGTAAACGCTTAGAGACCGACCCCATAAAATCCATCACAAAAAAAATGTTTTTGCGTATTAATTATAGACATTTCCTGCCTTCGAAATAAGTGCACTGAAACTTTTTGTGTGTTTCCATTGTTGCTGTTCATTTAATTGCCAAAGTTGGAAACAGCAATAACATGACCCTGTGACCCTAAAAGCAAAATGATGAGAAAAAAACTTACTTCTTTGTATTTAACCAAGTACGTTTATGTGGCGTTGTTGTGTATGTTGTTGTTGTTTTGCCATTTTGAATTTCCTTGATATGTGGCTGCTGAATATGTTGCTGATTCAGATGCTGATGTTGCTGCTGTACCGAAGTTACTTGACCATCATTGGTTACAATAGTTTGAACAAAGGACACCGGTCGCTGTGTATGATACTGATTTAAATTGCATTTATTATCATTTACTGTATCTCCATAGACTTTTGCATTTGCGGAATGTCGTCTTAATTGAACATTTTCATAATGGCTGGTATATAACGTTGGTGCATTTGTTGTCATATTCGTTACATTTTCAATCGGTCTCTTGTGGTTGCTATTGGACGAACGATTTATGGGACAGGATGGATTATCAATGAATGCTGTATTCAAGATACCACCCTCGGAATCTATATGAATGCGGAGATTCGCATGATGATTATTACTATAGCGGGTGCTATTGTTGGTGTTTGTATGACATCGAGGACTGGTTGGAGATGGTGTTACAGAAGGAGGATGTGAATTGGACGATTCATTAGTTTTATTATTGCTATTCGCAGTCGTCTTCACTTTTAAGGCAGGTATTGTATTGCATTTGACTTGGGCAGTTTTACTAACATTCAAAACTAAATGTGATTTGCTATCTACACTGTTGCAACGAGTTAAAGATAATTGAGTTTTATCGTGATTGTTGGACTCTTGAGAGTCCAACGATGAGTCTTTTTGCACTGTTGATGTTGAGGTTGATGACGACGACATTTTTTTTTTTTGCTCACTATTTAACTGGTTGATTGCGAAGAGTAACTTTTTAAGTACTTTTACTTTCTATTTTATTTAATTGGACATTTTTGATTATAATTTAACATTCAGTCACAGGATATCAGTTTTTAATTGTTAACATATTAATAGATTTTATTCTGCTTTATTTTTTCTTTCATTTAAATAAAATTGCGAAATAGTTTAAGTCCTCCTCCGGGTAGTGCGACTTTAGAAATATTTCTTAAAAGTTTTTACACAATTGCGAAAGTGTTGAGTAAATAATTATTTATATAAAAAAATAATATACGAGTACTACATACACGTGTTTATAAGTATGATGCTTTCTGATTCGTTATTTTAACTCAAATTGTAGTAAGTTTATTTGTTTTTTTTTTGTTTGTTTAGAATTAGATTTTTAATTGCTTTTAATGTTTAATGTTTTGTTTTATTGTTTTCATTAACTTCTTTGTAGACAGTTAAATATAAATGTGTGTCTTCCTTAAAAAAGATCAACTGTATGCGTAATAATTGCTTGCTAGTGTATCTATAGTTTTTGTTACACCATTTCCATTTTATAGGAAAATTGATTATATATTTTTCCAATTAAAAATTATTGAAGATACAAAGAATCGTTTTATAGTTTTCTTGACCTATTTAATTTTAAAAATTATTATACCATTAAATACATAGAATCAATATTGATATGTAAATAATCTAACGATTGCCGATTTAAATAATCAACGAAAAAGCTAAATAGTTGTGATAAGCATACTAAAACTATATTATCGATGTGTCATATATTGCATGATTGTAGCAAACATATAAATATGGTTTTTATTATTTTTTTATATGGTTTTATTTAAATGCGAATATATTTACAGAGGACACAATATTTTACACATCTTGTGCAACATTCCTTCCACATAGGAGAAAATACACTCATCTCTCACAATAGGGGCGAATCTCTTTATGCTTATAGAAAGAAGAAAATCTTATGTTAACACATACATAAAGATTAGGGAGCCCCTCTGTTGTATTAACGAGAAAAGTTAAAATTCTCATATTAGAATTCGAAAATTATGTTTGTGTTGAAAAAATTACTTTATATTAAATTTTATATCTTCAAAAATATGTTAAAAGTGACTCAAGAAAGTCGAAAATCAAAGCTGGAACGAACAATATTTATTTTTCAAATAATAAGTCACATGACTTGTGTTCGAACGATTAACAAGCAGTTTGAGTTGATCTATCATGACACGGTCAGGGGTGGGGATCAGTTGGCATAATTATGATTTAGGTATTGATGTTCTTAATAAATATTAAATTTGTGTACCATTAAATAAATAAATTATTTTAAATACTCTCCTGATTTTATTATAAACAAATTCTTGTAACTTTATAAATTTGGTTATGGTATTTAAGATTTCAGTTATATTTGCTATTCAAGCTAAATTTTGAACTTTGGTGTCTTTAAACAAATAATAGAATTTGATCATTTTATTATCCAGTAGTTTTGTTTGAAAGTAGTTGTTTTGTTAGCCCCTTTCCAGAAAGTGTGTAAAAGATCCATATAACAAATAGTTATAGATGTTTTGTTTGTAAAAGGTTTTCCAATAAGAGTGATATGATTTCTTTATAAAAATACACACTTATTGTTAAGGAAATTCAAAAGTTGTTTTTATTTAATGTGAAGTACAAGCGATAAAATTAAGTTCTAAATAAAACATCATTCAAATGGCCTCCACGACCTCTTCTGCAGGAACGAATTCGATGAACCCAATTTTAGAGCACTTTTTCCCTTAAATCAAGTCGTGTGTCATGGCACGTTCAATATTGACTTGTAAAGCTTGAAGAGAGCCTGCTTTATTTCGAAAGACCAATGACTTCAAATAACCCAACAAGAAAGAGTCTAATGGTGTTAAATCACAACTTCTTGGAGGCCATTCAATATCACAATTTCTTGAAATAATCGAATCTCCAAACTTTTCTCGCAATAATTCAATTGTTGCATTTGCTGTGCGGCACGTAGCCCCGTCTTGTTGGAACTAAATGTTGTTGAAGTTGATCTTCTTCGAATTTCGGCCATAAAAATTTGGTTATCATCGCTCTATACCACTCTTTATTGACAGTAACGGTGTTACCAGCTTCATTTCGAAAGAAGTACGGACCGATTATTCCACCAGACCAACAACCACACCAAACTGTCAATTTAGGTGAATGTAAAGGTTTTTCATGAATAATTTGTGGATTTTATTCACACCAAAACGACCACTCAGACGATTATTACGCAAAAGCGCACGAAAAGTTGCAATTGGAGAACGATTATTTTGATAATAAAACTGAATAATTTGTAAATGTTGTTCTTGCCTATATCTCTCCATGACGAAATTGTAAACACAAGTGAATGCAATGAAAAACAAATGACAGAACATGACTTATTACAAATGGCCGAAACGTTACTTCAAAATCATATCATTCCTATTGGAAAACCTATTACATAGTATTTTAAATAAAAGCTCTGAATAGAGGATCACCCTAAAACCATAAATTTATAATATTTGCTACTCCGACTGACTATAACAATATGCAAAAGACGGAACTTTAGAGGTGTTTCCAGCTTTTAATTTTCCTTTTTAAGACGGGTTAAGACGGGAAGAATCTGCAGTCGCTTGTACTTGACAACCAATGTGCCCATGAATCGTTTCGTACTTAAGAAGTATTTATATATAAATTATGCCAATAATTTTTCAACGAATTTATAACATCTTAAAGTTTCCACTGGGTCACACTGTAGCCAAAAGAGAGGAACAATTACACTCAAGAGCGAACAATCAACAAAAGCATGGTAAAAGAATGTACGTATTTGGAGGTGTCTGCTTTAGAAAACATTTTTTTTTGTATTGTACAGTGGCCGCTAATTATACATAAATTTTTGAATTTTTCCATTGATGTTCTAACGTACCAAAAACTTGTATTTGCGCACAAAATTTCCATTAAAAAGTAATTGCGAAATAGCTTGAAAATTTTTCTTAAATAGTGTGTATTTTTATCATTCATTCGTTCGCAAAAATTTCATAAATTGATCGCTTCCATCTTTTTGCTGAGCAATTATTGATTTATATATATTTCCTTGCCACAAGTAAAACTGCTATCAAGCTTAAGAAAGTTTTTAGGAAACTTTACTTTACTTTCGTGATTATGTTTACAAATATATATACGTATTGATACTGGTTTGAAAACTATACTAATGTTGATAAGAATTATGCGGCATTATCCAGTTATCAAATGTACTACAAGAAGAAAAAGAAAACTAATAAAATTTCCATTTCATTTGCCTCGATAAGATTGCTAAGCAAAACTCTTAATCTAAGAACACGTTTAATTTATTTACGTACATATAAAAAGTAAAAAAAAGTAAAAACTTATAAAAAATATAATACATTAATTATGAAAAACGCATGATAAGTCGAAGTATTATTACAATCGCTTTCATATTTCATTTTTTACTTATTGTTGTTTGTATTAATTTAGATCATGGAACAATTAAAAAATACAATCCATTGAAAAATACAATCGGCTGTATTTTGAAATGCTTACACTATTCTATATAGAATTTAGTTGAATCTAAACATTTTTAAGGCAACATGTTGATATTACCTTTATACTAGACATGTTTACTTGATACAATTTTATAACTCAGTTGATATAAATTTACTTCAATTTGCACTAACTATCAAGATCAATAACCGATTATATTTATTTATTTGTAGGATATCATAAAGATAAGAATCCAAATAATTATTACAGATGTTTAAATTTGTTGTATATTCATTCGGACACACTAATATAAATAAATAAATTTCTTTATCATGTAATTTATAAATAAAATTATAAACAATGTATATGAGTTTTTGTTTGAAGTGGGACTAATTTTATCATTCATGTTTCATAAATCACAGAAGAGATTTTTCAAATTTTATTTTTAGATGAATATTTGCTAAAAATTTAGGGCCTAATTGTCTGAAACACTTAACGAAAGTGAAATTTCTGAAGCGAAAACAAACAAACAAAACAGAAAAACAAATTTAAATTAAATTATTCTTTTTTTGCTTCTCTAAATTTAAAAAATAAAAAATGAATGATATGATTTTGAAGTGACGTTTCGGCCATTTGAAATATGTCATTATCTGCCATTTGTTTTTCATTGTATTCAGTTGTGTTTACAATTTCGTCATGGAGAGATATACGCAAGAACAACGTTTACAAATTATTCAGTTTTATTACCAAAATAATCGTTCTTCAATTGCCACTTTTCGTGCGCTTTTGCCATTTTATGGTCTTCTCCGATGAGGCTCACTTTCATCTGAGTGGTGTGGTAAATAAACAAAACTGTCGATTCTGGTGCGAAGAAAATCCAGAAACTATTCATGAAAAACCCCTACATTCACCTAAACTGACAGTTTGGTGTGGTTTTTGGTCTGGTGGAATCATTGGTTCGTACTTCTTTCGAAATGAAGCTGTGCTACCAGCTGTCAATGGAGATCGGTATAGATCGATGATAACCAATTTTTTGTGGCCGAAATTGGAAGAAGTTGATCTTGACAACATTTAGTTCCAACAAGACGGGGCTACGTGCCGCACAGCAAATGCAACAATTGAATTATTGCGAGAAAAGTTTGGAGATTCGATTATTTCAAGAAATTGTGATATTGAATGGCCTCCAAGAAGTTGTGATTTAACACCATTATACTCTTTCTTGTGGGGTTATTTGAAGTCATTGGTCTTTCGAAATAAAGCAGGCTCTCTTCAAGCTTTACAAGTCAATATTGCTTGTGCCACTAATGACATACGACTTGATTTATTTGTTTTATTTAGAACTGAATTGTATCGATTGTACTTCACACTAAATAAAAAAAAAACTTTTGAATTTCCTTAACAATAAGTGTGTCTTTTTTTAAAGATATTATATCACTCTTATTGGAAAACCTTTTATATATTTTCTGATGTGGTTATGTATATGTTTTTGTTTTGGAAGAAGTAATCAATTAATGCAAGGCTAAATTTTGCATAATTAATTGCAACTTTTAACAATGTTCTCTCATAAGTATGTAGTCTTACACCATATTAAGATTATTTATGAAAATATTAATAGAATGGCTATAGAAATATTACTAGAACGACGATTGATTTGTTTAATTAGTGGAGTGCCAGTGAAAATTAATCGATTAGATTGTTTGCCTTTGGTAATTGTAATGTTATGTTTATAAGTTAATATGTATTTTTTTTTATTGTATTAACAGTGATATAAATAGATCGACGATAATATGATTACGTTGCTATGAATTAATAAGCGCATTAAATAATATATCAATAATTTGAAATTTAATTCCAATAAACATATAAATATTCTAGAAATGTTTCTAACTGCCTGTTTATAAGAAGCGAATAAAATTTTTCAACCGTCTTAATTTGTTGATAACCAAATAAAAAAGTTAGGCTGAAATGAAAATGGCCGCTACGGATAAGTGGCTGCAAAACGAAAATTAAAAATTGCCTTAAATTTTGTTAATGTAAACAACGAAAATTTTTTGCAATTATTCTTTTTTCGGCTTGGGGCCATTTTACCATTTCTTTAGTTTTTAGGCCATATTTTAGTTTTAATATAAATAGACGATTACATTAAAAATTTAATCGTCTTCGATTGTTTTTTTTTTAAACAGGCAGTAACTTACATAAATATTTTACATTTATTTTTAAATATTTTAAAGTTAAATTGATTATCAAGTAGGTGTCCCTAGGCTGGCGGCCTGCTTGAAAATGTACATATGTACATTTAATTTACGAAAAAATTAACAGTAAAATTTCTCCACGCATACGTATAGAAATGACAAGAAAATCATTTTCGAGTTGATTAAATTTAAAAACGTACAAAAAATTGCAATAGAGGAGTTCACTGTTTGATTGAAATAACGGTCTTGTAAAAGTGCTGTAGTTTCTTTTTATAAGCTTTTGTGCATTTTGTTACTTTTGTGACTTATACCTACAACGAAGTTACAATATTTTATGCAATTACAATAATCTAAGACCATTTGCATCAAATACTGAATAGCAGTGCCAGTGAAAAGTTTGTTTCTATAATTATGCCCACAAATGTTAATGCTGTTGTTGTCATGTACATACATACATATGTATGCATTGTGTCTAGTGTGTCCTAGATCTATTAATCATGACGATTTTCAAAGTAAATGCAAAATTGAGCGTAAAATGTCTACAACAATTTTTGTTGCCATAGTTGCAGCTAACAACGTTGTTTGTTTCTCTTTAGACTCTTTTGTATTTGTGCAATTTTCCATGTGTTTTTGGCCTTTTCTTTTTTTGTTTTTATTAGTGTGCTTATTTTTCTCAGTTCTCATTTTCCTTGGTTTGATTCTGAGTACACTTGTACTTAAAATTCAGTCAGCTGTAGAACGAAACAAGTTAAGTGCAGATGTACTTAAACGTAATAAAAACATAACATCTAAAAACAGCAAGAGAACTAACAATAAAAGCAAAATAAAACAAGAGAACTAACAACCAAGTGAACGAACTGAAAATGTTGGCAAACAAATAAATATATATTGAATTATAATTTGGTTGCTTGGTGGGTCGGTCGTTCGGTATCAGCCAGTTTTTTTTTTTTTTTTTTTTTGTGTTCATAATAATTTATTTGTTTAAGCGTGTGTTTCTTGTTTGTTTGTTTGTATTCTCATTGTTGTAGGCAATGTTGTTGTCTTGACATTTTGAAAATATTTTTGTCAAACATATATTTGTTTCGAAAAATATGTTGTTAGCCTTTCCATTTCTAATTTTTGTTGTTCATACTTGAGTAGAGTGCATTAGTTGTACTTCTCATTATAAAAGAACATATCTATGTATGTACGTATGCACTATGGGCTAAAGTTATAAAAACTAAAATTTTAATTATTAGGAATAGTTATTCTTAATCTTTAAATAATGGCAACGGACTTAACAAAAAAAATTTCAATATACCTATGTATGCATTTCAATTACGACTTCATGGTGGAGAGTTCTCAATACAACGTTCAATGTTTTAAAAAATTTTCCATTGAATTTATTGTATGTATGGAGATATTTCACCCTACCTGCTGCAAATATAATTTATATGCATTACTTTAACGTAAATCATTGATGGAAATATTTTTGTGGAACATTTATCGGTATAATTCTTCGCTATATTGATATATTTGCCCTTTTCTTAATAGAAAGGGTTAAAATCTCTCCTGGGCCCAGTACCGCACGAAGGAATTTTATAAAAAATTTAAATTAGGAGTCTTCACGCATACGGAAGCTAAAAATTTAGCTTAAATCTTTATTTTTGCTTTGTTCTGTGTATGATGTTAACATGATATTTTGCGATTAGATAATGGTCAACGCAACCATGTTATTTTTGGCATGAAAATTTTAAGGAATACGCGATCAGATTAAATGTAAAATTGCAAATTGTACTCGAAAACAAATTAAAAAAATTTAATAGGAATGTTTAGAAATAGACATGTGGCGTCTCCTTCTATTTTCGTTTCAATTGACAATTGACAATTGTAGATTATATTAAAGTTCATGTGATTGCAACTTTTTAAGTTTCTACATTATAAGAAAGTATTATGGGAACGTTTTTGGGGTGGTAGAAAGGGGGGAACTGGCACCCTACATACAAAGAATGTATTAATATTCATATATCAGCGCAATTAATAGGACGAGCGAAAGTGGTACACCCCGTACAAAGTAATTATATACATATATTCACATATCCGAGAAACTAAAAAAGGCTTAGTCCTAAAAGTTAATGTGGGTTTCTCTTAAAATATAATAAATTTTTCTGCAAAGCGATATGAGGGGGAAAGTGATACTACGTATACAAAGAAAATCTCCAAGAAAAAAACCTAATAAGTAAATATATGGTAAGTAGATGGCGCCATCTATACTGTTAAGTTTTACACAAAGTTCACGCAGACGAAGTTGGGCGGGTCAACTACTTGAATATAAAGCCAAATTGTTCCTCTTCTTGTGTAAATATTTTTCAAGTTGTGGTTACATGATTTTTCATTTTACATACATTCTACATATGTATATGTATTTATGTATATGTGTAAATATAAATATATTCTCTTTGGCATTATTTAATGTAAATGGTTTTATGGATCATTTAACTACGAATAATTGAATTGCATGGACGGTTTAGAAAAATTAAATGAGTTTGATTTCATTGTTCGTAATTGACATGATAGCAGCTATAATAGACGTCACATTAAAATCAGTTGCAAACTCGATTTATTACGGAGTCGAAAAGTTGTGACAATTTAATAATAAGACGACTTGTACGATCAACTGCGTAACAATAAAGAAATGCTGCTTCTGCTTATAGATGAGAGCATATACAAACATAAAAAACTTTCTACACATGTATGTATGTACATATGTACATTCATATATGTAATTTTTAAAATCAATGGGCTCAAAGTCCACCGGCTTTAGCTAGAACAATAAAAATTGAAAAAAAAAACAAATTTTTTTTGTCTTGATTTTGCCTATAAAATTTCATTTTATTTCTTTGTTGTGCAACTATTTTTTTTAATAGAATCAGCTGGACTGATGATGAACCAAACGGCTCAGTAGTTGTTTATTAAACAATGACTGGTTTCCTGTTGATTAAAGTTTTTAAAATTAGTTTTTTAAGTTGATTTTATTTCTCTAATAAAATGATGACTTGATAAAATATACATACGAGTATGCACGATCTAGAAGAAATTAATTGCCATAATCAATGTTGTTAATTTAGCGATTATATTTTTATATATGTATCTCTCATCAGCTTTTAGAAAAAATTACGACTTGAGTTTAATATTAATTTTAGATTTCTTGTTCTTATATTACTTGTTGCAATATTTTGCATTCCAAAATTGTTCTTCTCAAAATAGGTGAGATTAGTTTTTTTTTTTAATTTTAACATATTTTTAATATATATTTAGATTTAGCATGACAAATTATTTTGTAAGATTTTTTTTTGTTTTTAAATTTAGTACTCGTTTTAATTTAATTTAATTTTTCATGCCTATTTATAATTTAAGTTGATAACTATGTAATTTAAAATAATTATTACATTGACACATTGTTCATTTAGTGGTTGGACTGTGGGACTCAGGGTGCAACATTTCACATTCAATTGTTAATTGTTGTTTTGTTTGATGTAAGAATTAAAAATGAAACGGAAGAACATAAAGGTGATACATATAATACTTTTTGATAATTTGTCCAATTAAATTTAATTATCACACACGTTTTAGATTATTTGTTGTATCAATTAAATATATTTATATAAGAAAACAACTTAAGTCGTATTGAAACAGCTTTTCGCATTTGATCATTAAAAAATACGTAATAATTGTAAGATAACACTTTACATACAACAACACCTTACAAATTTGCATGTTCCTAGAGCGACCATAAAATCAATGTATTTTGGGATCAGTTCTCTAGGAATTCTTAAAATATTTACACTGTTTGGACTATAAGAGAATGAATACTCTTGTCTTTATAGCTCACTCCTGAATGGCACGTTTGTGCCTTTTGGTGACTAACCCACCTTAGTGGGGAAAAGGGTAATTTACTTTTTTGCAGACATTATCTCTGGCCAATTACGTATAGAACTCTTCGAAACAATAGATCAACCGCCGTGTATATAAGATATAAAAGGAAGTAGGGTAACCTTAACTAGTCTGGTAGGAAGGTGTGCAATCTCCTAAGATCTTCGCCCAAATATAAAGTTGATAAAAGCTTATCTTGTCAAGGTAGCCGCTTTCTAGGCATGAGTAGTAGCCATACCTTGTTGCAAAGAAAACCAGTAACCCCCACAGATGAAAGCCTACTGAAGGTTTAGAGACATGTTCTTCGAATATTTGACTCACCCTACGATATGCTGCGAGATAAATACTCTGTCACCTTGTAAATGGATATTCCGTGGCAGGATTCATGGACCGTTTCTTGAAAGGATCTCCTTCAAAACCCGGTGGGAGAGGCGTTGGCCGAATGGCTTAATGCTCGACAAGCACTCATGAGTTTCCATATTAAACTTCTTTGTGCAGGAAGAGCCGCAAGGCAGGTACTTACATTAATATTCCATACATCTGCCTTTGAAGAACCCTGCGGTACATGAGACATCAATTCATCTTTGGAAACTCTGAGATTGATCTATTTAGATTATGCGAAACGTAAAAAGATGCCGGATCACATTGTCTGTGACTGTCCGGCTTTAACAGAGCGCAGAATATGGTTTCTTGGAGGTATTTCGACGAGCCCAAATGAGATTTCCAATCTATCACCAAGCAGAGTGGTTGACTTTATTCGCATCCTTAATTTAATTGCATAAAATATCCTTTGGGAAGTAACATCTAGTTCCTCACTTAATACTAATAAAAATAATAATCTGCCTTTAAAGAATTCTTCATTAAATGATCATGTCTGATGGATGTGCTTACTGTTAACACAGGCTTCTCTTGCAAACTGATACTCAAAGTTTTTCATTTGATACCCCTACAGGTTGCATTATCGTACATGCGAAAAGCAATTCTCCCCTGCAAAATCTTGATTTTGTTGTATAGTGTAAAATTTAATATTTTATTATCTCCTTGTGATCAATTTAATGTATTTTAATAAAAAAAAATCAGGTCTTGAATTTGTGTAAAAACAAAAATTAGTTTAACAAATGCTGTTTTGCTGTATTGAGAGGTGCTTGCAGGCTCATTTTTTAATTAAAGCAATTTTTTTAAAAAAAGTGGAATATTATCTAAGCCTTTTTAAGCAAGTGTTTCTTTTTAGCGATGTTTGACTGTATTTTGATGTTTATTTCAAATTATATTTTAATTAAAATGGACATGCAAGCCTTTAATAAACGTAATTTAAAATGTCAAAAATCAACATGATTAATTGTTACTTTACTGCTTTCACTGGTATTCATATAATATTTCCAAATTCATAAAATCGGCAAAAAAGAATTGACACGAATATTGTAATATGTCAACTTTAGCAATTTGATCCATGGTTTGGAATTAAACTGATGTTGAAAAACCAAAATTAAATTAAAAATTAAGTAGAATACTACTATCCCAAAGCAACATGTATGTCCGCATATTTTGTTTTAATAAACTAACGACAACATGTGATCATTGAAAAGTAACAAGGGACACAATTGTTAATTTTCCTTTTTTCAAGTAAAGTTAACATCAAAACATTTTTTTTATGAAGTTTTAGACTTTAAATTTTAAAAATTCAATTATAAGATGATGTTCAAATATACTGAAACATAAGTTAGCAAAAAAAGATTAAAAGAACTTCACCCGTTCCTGTGCAGTAGACTAGTAACTCGTCTAGGACAGGAATAGAAATTGAAAAGGTAGACTGGTTTTACAAAACTTATTAAAAATATTAAATATATTCATATCGAATAAAAATTGTTTGTTGTGTTGTTTGTAAAAGTTTTCTTAGGGGCTGTGAACATATAACGTAACGGGGGGCGGGGTTTAAGATTTGTTACGGATTGGAAATTTTGCACTGAAAAATTAGTAAAAAGCGTTACGAAGGGGGGTGGGGGGAGGTATAAAATCTCTGAAAACAGCGTTACGTAATATTGTGCTTGTGCTCAGGAGTTTGTGTATAAGCAAATGCGTTTGAAATCATTTCAAGTATGGTGCTAAAGATGTACTGATGAGTTGGTATTTAGGAAATAATTAAATGCTGCATATAGATTAGCTAACAAATCGGAGAAAACAATAAACGAAAACCAAAAGTTCAAAAAAGTTCATGGTCACACAAAAAGATGCCATGAAACTTTTTTAATGTCATGTTTAGCTTATAAATAAGTTCCTTTTTTTCTGTTATATTTGTTTTGTATGCACGAACACCAAACAAAAAACTTTGTCAAACAATTATACACTATAGAGTATCGTTTCATATATAAAAGAAGATTTGTCACCAATAAATACAATTTTTTTTAAATAAAATTTTTAATTTTTTTGGTAGCAGCAGCACTTAGGGGATTGCCCCTACTAATTCAATGAATTGTGCCACATTTTAGGGAAAGAGCTAGGGTAGAGAATATAGATGATGAAAATATAAAAGCCTTAATTCTTTTACATCTCTGCTATGGCGCGTTCTGTTAATTTTGAAAACAATGTTGCATCGCCTCTGGAGTCAGGTAGACTCTCTTGGTTTCTTAAGATGGATGAGCAGTTGATTTACTTCCCCGACGATTCTGTTAACCGGATAAGGATGTGGTGTACATTAGCTTGGAACAGTATCAATCGCTTTAGCAACATTTTTTAGCAGCCAGTGCTATGGCGTCATCACAACAATTAAAACGCTATTGCAAGAGAACAAAATTTATAAGTTGTAGTCTGCTTTGTAGTCAGAGTTCTAACCAGTCCAGACAGCGACTCTTCATAACTTTTCTTTAAGTATCGGTATCTCGAAATATGTATCGGACTTTACTTATTTTTTAGTTCAACCTCCTTTTACTTTTTATTATTCACACAATATCGATTGAATTCACTTTTCGTGTTTTTTTTTTTTTTTCACACAAACGTTATAAAAATACTTCTAATAAAATGTATTTTTAACAAAAGTTTTATTCTTTTCTTTGTTGGTATTAAGAGAAAAACTGATTTAAGTTTAAATGTCACGCACAAAGAAGGCATAAGAAGGCACATTACTTTAAATTGAATTAAATTTAATTGTTTGTATTTGCAAGAATCAATAAAATATTTCTTTCTTATCAGAAGCTTCGTTTTGCTATCTTTTCTTTATGACGAAAACATATCAATGACGTTAATTTTCGCTTTTTATATTCATAGAAAATTGTATTTAACGGAAATCAAATAATATCGATTAAAACGGTGTGTGTGGTTTACGTTTTACGAACCTTACAAATTTCAAAGTCTTTATCGAATTTTTCAAAATCCAATATACGGTTGTAATAAAAACTTCCGTCAATATTGTCCAAGAAGAATTTCTGCTGAAAAATATAATATTATTACTCAGACTATTGACTTTGGTTGTTCGTAAATTTTAGAATGACAAGGCTACTTTGATCACTTATCATTGTCTTTATTATAATCTATTGTTGTATGGATGCCCTTTTAAATATTGTTTTACCTTCTATGCGAACAAATATTTCTACTGGCCAAAGCATACATATGTTTAAATCATTTTTTTTTTTGTTGGCATGAAAGACGAGACATCTGAAAGTAGGAAACTATCATCTTACTTTTATACAAGAGAAGAAAGGGAAAATCCTATTATAAAAATATATTTTATGAGTTATGTTTTTTACTAAAACCAAACAAAAATCATTTGAGTTTTTACTGTCGGTGATTTTAAATATAATTTTTTCTTGGTTAAAAAATAGGAATTTGGTTAAAAATATATTACAAAATAATTAAAATTGAAAGAAACTTGATACTTGACACTAAAGTAATGAATATATAAAAATTCGGTGTGTGTTACACCAAGAACAAAATAAATCAGTAATCTAGGGGTGATAGGCCGAGGGAAAGTGGTACCATAACAATATAATACAGTTTTCCGCGAAATCTTAAAGCGATAGGAGGCAGGAAACGGAAAGAAAATCTCCAGGAAAAAAACCAACATCCCAGTATTTGGTAAATAGGTGGCGCCGTCTTTGTTAGGTTTCACACAAAGTAAACGTGGGCGAAGCTGGGCGGGTAAGCTGATATAAAAAAATAAATGAACAAAAACAAAAACCGAAATTCAACAAGAAAATAGTCTTTAGGCAGTCATAAGTTCAAATCATATTATGGAGAGATGGCTTATATGGAAATCAAAATTAGTCAGGATCATAAAAAAAATCTACATGTGATAGATAAGATTTGAAATCGGTTTTGGATTTAGAGAGTTAATGTTCATATATTTCTTATTGTTTGAATTAAACGACATTTTCGCCATTATTATAATGAAGAGAAGCAATAGTACAGAATAATAATAGTTGATTGCTAGCGGTAACATACTCGTATTCTTGTTGGGCACCATTAAAGTTGTTGGCTGTAGTCACAATATATCCACAATTTTACGAATTGTAATTTTCATACAATATGTCATTTAAAACAATAATAATTTGTTCACTCCAACCATAAATTAATGAAGGGCAAGGTAATATTGCTGTCGTAATCATATCAAATTTAATTAAAGCGATATATTTATAGGATGTCGTCATTGAAATATTTTACTATTAAGTATTTTTATTCTAAATCGAGTATGTAACTATCATGCCTACATACGTACATACATATAAAATCACTATAATGAAATGACAGTAATTACAAAAAAAAAAAAAAAACACACATTAACGAGTGCAAGAACCCAGAAGTACATCACATCGTGTACTTGTTTTTTTATGATTGTAAACTAGAAAATAATCATACGCAACCACTCATTTTGAAGCGGAGAAGGCAACACTAGGCGTATGATTAATATGGTTTCTATCATAAGTAAGTGTTTTTCAATTTATTATAACTTCTTCGTTTACAATTGAATTGATTTAAAAAAGAAATACTTTTTTTTTAGAAAAGTTCGTTGTTTATTTTGCATATACTCTTCCATCATACAAACAAAAATAATTTGCATTGATTTTATCACTAACACAGGCAAATATACACTTGTATAAGTTCACTACGTGTAAATATATGTTGAAAACGGAAACCCGGAAATGGTACAACTAAGTGCTACTTTTTTTCGTTAATAATGAAGTAGCTGAAATCTAAGTGTTGTTGTATCATGAATGCAGCTTATTTTTTTTATTATTCTTTTTGTCATCCTTAATTTAAGTCATACAAATATTTATGTACACATTTTTGTTTTATTATAAAAATTAATAGATAGAAAAACAAACATTTTAATCACACTTTTATATGCAAAGGATAACACAGAGAATTTTTAATTATATAATTTTTTATTTATTTATATTAAAGCAATAGTATTGCACTGTTTTTTTTTTAATTCTTTATGCGCTAAAATATATATCAGGCACATTTTTAACGACACGTTTTATACAAAAACTGAATTGTAGAAATATATCGACCGGTATACTTCTTAAAGTTACTACCTAAATTTTTTTTTTTTTTAAATAATATCAGTGTTGAAAGGAATATAATTTCTTATTGCTTATTGTTGCTGTTGTTGTTGTTTTCTTATTGTTGTTTTAGTATGTGCTTTTAGCAGCCCGTTTGAACGAAGACTAAAAATGCCATTTATTCGTTTATTCCTTTGTGCTACACAACTACGACTGCTAATTTCTACGTCAACATGATATTGATGTGAGTGTGTGTGTGTGTTTGCGTGTGTATATGTAAGTGCATACACACTGATGCCTATTTATGTAGGTTGTATATGTATGATAATCGTTATAATAATAGTGTAGCAAAGTAATATTTTGGTATTATTTTTGTAGGCAAGGAAAAGTACGAAAATAATTGGATAAAGGGAATGCGAGGAATATATAATAATAAGGAACAGTAGTGTGTTCGGTATCATTGATTTTTTTCATGTGTTATAAAAACAAGCATGTTTAAAGAAGGAAAGGCTAATAAAAGTTGTGTGAGTAAAAAAAAATTTATTGGAAAAGCGAATGTTTATAGAAATAAATATGTGTTTCGTTTACAAGAAAATCAGTTATCACATTTAGTTTTTTAAGAACAGATCGTCTATATGGCAGGTATTGAAGTAAAATAATTCAGGACAATGAGTTTTTCCCTAAAGACATTTTCTTAGTTATTCCGTGTGCTGATGTATACCGTTTTACTGTATATTTATATTTACTTTTTGACCCTTAAAATTATCGGATGCATAGAAAATTTGCATAGACCTTTATATAACTATGCCGAGGATTATAAGTATTCAAAATATTTTTAGTAAATCTCTCTTTTTATGCTTACTATATTTTTAATACAGACAGAGATAAGTTATAATTTTTGTTTGCTTGAACGTGTTGGTAGAATTAAATAATTAGCTCAGTTGTAACCAACTTCTGTTTTCCTTCTCTTTTATTAAGTCTAAACTTTGCAAAATAAATTTTTCCTACTTTTATGTTTGTTTTTCTACTTCTTAAAATGAGTGCATCACGTGGAACTATCTTATAGTTGAGCATATAGTCCAAATACTTAGCATACAACTATTTCTTAGTTTTTTTCAGATCTCCTGTCACGCTCTCTATATCTCTCTTTATCTCTTCTTTTCATATAAAATAGAAATTTGAATACTTTTAAAATGTGTTGAAAAATAAATTGATACAAAAATTGTAATAAAAAACATTAACATTTTTTAAAATGCAAATATTTTTCGTCCTTGAATATTTAAATATTTGACACTTTAATGCGAACATTTACTTTTACAACTTTTTTTCAGAAAGTTTGGAAAATTCTTTTTTTTTTGTTGCGAAATATGATTGAATGTTTGCATTGTACATCAATTATTTCAATTGGTTTATTTGTTGGTATGCTTCCAAAAATTTTCATTTCTTGTTTGCAAATAATAAATGGAAAAATATGCCAAAAATAAGTCTTCTATTATGAAAATTATTGAAGTAACAAAAACTTTATAATTAATAATAAAGTAAAGACCCATTTCTTTTAATAATTTCATTTTAATTAAAAATTATCATTTCATTTAGAGAAATTGACGTGAAAATAAGCTGGACTTGATCGAACTACATTGATTAGTAATTTCATGAACATATTAAACGACTATCGAATTTTAATTGAAATTAATAAGTCGATTAACTTAAAAGTCACCAAGTCAAAATTGCCAATACAAAAGATCTAAAAACACTAATCACACATCAACAATAGAACAAAATCTGCAGAAAAAATCGCTAAAACAGCAAATTTGACAAAGAAAAAAGCCAAAACGAGAAAGACTAAGTTAAAAAAGTGGTTATGACATTTTTCCAAAAACTTTCTACGGTTATCAGGTTTAGCAAACAATGCTTAGAAATGAGTCACTAAATATATTTGCTATTAGGACGCAGAGGGGAACTGACATTTTGCAAAAACCGTCACGAGGGCGTGGGAGTGGGTAGCGTTGGGTTAAGTTTGAGTAGTTCCCAAAAATGTAACATGTTTCATAGTTTCCGCTTAAACCACGTGGCCGTCATAGACTGTCAATATAATCAGAAACCCTCTATTTCTCAAAATTTATTCCTATGCAGCTAAATAACATATTATTATTTCTTCTTTAATATAATTTAGTTCCACTGTGAAGATTTGGAGTTTTTTTTACTAAAATACTTGAGTTTGAACTCTTTTAATATTTCTGAATTTAAGTTTTGCACTTTTTTCTGTTTTATTTGTAGGTTATGCTGGTAAATTTAATGGTTTCTACAGTTCGTTTTATTTTAATTTTTTTGTGTACTTTTATTTAGCATTTCATGCTGCAAGACATGCACGATTTTAGCAGCTTAAATGTATTTGGAAATTATTTTGTTGCCCTCTTTACATTTTATTCTTCATTTTTCGCAGCTGAGACCTGCTGAAATGTTAAAACAAAATTTTTTTTATGGAAATCAGTTTGTTACATTGTTGAGTGCATTCTTTGCTATTATGGTATGTATGCATTCTTATTTATGTATGTGTGTATCTGCATGTTCTTATATAGTATATATAATGTTTATGTGCGCATGGCAGGCTTGAAGAGCGAAGGAAGTCGTAAAATTATTTGAAAGAAATTTTTTAGTAATTTTTCAAACAAAATGTTAAAAAGAATTTCAAGATGGTGTAGAATTTATTCGGTAAAATTTTTTTATATATAAAATAAATTAGCTGACTCGATATAATTAAATGACTTCGTTAATAAACCTCGTACAAAATCGAAGTAAGAAAAACTAATAGTCAACAATTTCATTACAAATTTATGTGACTGACTGGGGGTTTCTGTGCGTATGTATGGATGTATGAGTGCAATTCATTCAAGAGTCCATACATTTTTCGTTGTCTTTTTTTTTTGTTAACTTGTTTTTCATACTTATTTCATTTGCAGTTCTTGTGAAAACTCTCTTTTTTTTGGCACAACTATTTTCACCTTTTTTTCCAATATAAAATATATTCGAAATGTTTTAGGTCACCACACTTTTACAGATGTGTTACTGTTGTTTTTGTATTTTCATATTATTTATTTGTAGTTTTTTTTTTGTATTAAAAGTAGACATGTCGGAGTCATTTATATTATATGCTGGTTTCTAGTTGGTTTTAATAATGGGTGAGTGTATGGCATGAAGTCGCAAAAGAAAACTCGTGCAAACCAGTAAAGAATTTTTTAATGTGGGTGTATGTGTAAATCTACTGTCACTGTAAGTTGTTCTATTTTTAGTTCATGAAAATTGCAAGTTGGTGGTTTTTATGTTGCATTCGAGTGTTATATAAATTGTTTTATATACGAAAAGTGTCACACGCCAAATTTATTAATGTGTGTGTGTGTGGCCATGACGTATGAGTGATGTAAAATAACATTTGCATTTGTATACGTTTATATGGCGGTTTTCTTCAAAAACTGATAAATATAAATTTAAACAGAACAAAAATATATTATTTTTATGGCATAGAAGTGATATTGTTCAACCGTTCTTACATTGTGGCATTATTATCTTAATATTAACTCGGGTCACAGTTTCAAGAACTAACTCCCACACAATTTTCGTAACTCATTAGATTCATTATAATTTATTTGGTAAAAGTCCTCAGCATTCTCCAAAAAGGAGAAGTCGTACTAGGCCCTGACTGTCCATTCATCGGCGGCGTGTTTTTCGGGTGTAACATAATATTTTGACTTTCAAATGCTCCAATTATATCTTTAAAATAGAATATATTTGCGTTTGTTTCTTTAGTAAAAGAGTTATTAGAACAGTTGATAATATAAGGAGAAGTTTTTTAAAGACAAATAATTCTGTAACTATTGAGAATTATAGTTTAAAGATTCCATTTTTGAGGTATTTAACTATTTTGATAATATTTATCGTGGAACTTCTTCAAATTGCCTAAAGAACATAAGAAACAATAATGCGTAGCTTTAGTCTGATATTTAATTTGAATTTGTAAACTTAAGTTAATTAACGATTTAAAAAAAATGAAAAATGTTCTTTGCGTATCCACAACACAATTCAGAAAATGTTGATTTCATATGAAAAATGATTTATTTCCAAGCTTTCAAGATTCTTCAATGAATTGTTTTATATTGGGACTTGCTGTCTGCTATACCTCATATCCATATATTATCCTTCCATTTGTTAAAATTTGTTCAAAGTTTCTGACTTTAATGGAAAAAGTTTACTAACAAAAATTTCTAATTGATTTCTTACTCTTTATTGGAATTACATACATACGTATTCGAAAATATTTAGTGAAGTGGCACTAACAATTTACAATATTAACAGCGATGTATATAAATATCTGCTTCTAGTACTTAATCGCTAATTTATAATTTATATATATATATATATTTTTTTGTCATACAAACAAGTTATTTAGCATTTAAATTGTCATATTTTTGCATCGATTTTTATCGCAAACACAAACGTTCTACATGCACCGGCATTTGAAACATTTATAATTTGTTGGTAAACATTTTCTCGTACACACGTACTTAAGAGTCGGTATACATTTGTTTTAGTTTATTTTTATACAAACAAAAAGAAAACAGCAGAACAAATTCTTGAAAAAAAAACTGTCACGCGATATCTTACCGCATAAGAAATAAACTATATATATATACATTAGGGCAAGTCAAATCTTAAATAAAATCTGCAGGAAAATATGCTTCAAAAAAGTGTTCGCAAGAATCCAGACATGAAGATTAAATGAAGCCACAACTGATGAACTCTATTTTAAATTTTAATGAATAAATTATTATAATAATTTTAAAATTAATTTTACATATACCCTGTGGGAAATATCACTATTGAATCACTACTGATTCACTGTTGACACTGTCACCAGTACTAGTGACTTATTATACCCCCAACAATGCTTTTTTACTATAGATATTTAACATGGCACGCACATTGGAAATCTACTACTGACACTGGTACTACTGAGTAGGTAGTTGGAACCATATGTAGACACTGTCACCAGAGATTCACTAGTGCATTTTAGTAATTCTAGTCTACACTTTTAATAATTTTCTGAAATGGACATCGTTAATGTAACTTTTGTTAACATGTGATGTTTTATTAAAAAAATTAAATATTAAAAGTAAACAAGGTATATTTCAGCCCTTTAAATAGTATTAGAAAAAAATTAAATTAAATTTCAATATTAACAGGTATTTTAAAAAATACAAAATATGAGAAATGGGTTTTTGTATGTACTTTTTAAATTTATAGAGATTAATGTACTGCATACTTTTTATAAAACAATTGAAAAAATACTGGATTAATAAAAACAATTAAGCCGCCGACGAATAATAGCGCTTTGGCGGCGAATTAGAACTTTTATTTGTTGCATAAATTTTTTTTCTCATCAAAGCAAATCAAAAAAATGTGCACACTTTGTTGGCAATATCGCCAAGAAGTCACCAAAATAATCGACAAATCTGGTGACTTGGAGGCACTTGCCCCCAGGTTTCTTTCAGGGTACATATCGACATACATACATATACAATTTTTAAGAAACATAAATTTTTAAAGTTATAATAATCTACTCTTACCGCGATTGCATTTCTATAAAAATATGATGAAAATTTTTCACTTTTTAATGAAAATTTTAAAAATGGAAATTTTTCAAAGTAGGTACCTTATTAAAAATTACTATGTCGTCTCTAACAGCATTAAGGATGTGCTTTAAAAAAAATTTTCAATTGCAATTTTTTAATAAAAAGTAAATTCTTTTCAAGACGGGAAACAACCGCTTCTCAATCAAGTCGGTCTCTATGATGGCGACTACAACGATAAAACAAGCGTCTGTATAAAATTTCGGCTTTATTTTTATAATAAATAGACAATATGTTTTTTTTTTGTGATGGACTTAATTGCCATATTATGCAATTGATTTTGACAAAACTTATACCAAATTAAATATATATATTTTGCAAAGAGTGTAACAACATTAAGACATCTATACAAAGATGTGGGATTATTGTAGTATAAATTATTAGAGATTTGAATAAATTTATTTAGTTCGATAGATAGACATATTTTGATTTAGCAATTTAAAGTTTTCTTTTTGTAATAATTGAGAATTCATGCAACTGTGTCGTAAATCTGTTGAAATTTTTGGTGGCTTTATGACGGTTTTATAGGAAATTTTTAATGATGATTTGTCTATAAAAAAAAATTGTAATTCGCTTCTAAAATACGGTCGGTTATGTCGGCCGTTGGTTACACAAGTTTTTTATTATTTTTTTTTTTTAGACCAGCGTTCAAGGCATGACCCTTATGTGTTGTGCCAGTAGTAGTGATAAAGGGATAGAAATGAGAGGTTACATGGTGAATATGAAAAAGAAGGCTTAATTATTTTACAACTCTGCTAATGAGCGTTTGATAATTTAAGAATAGTATTGCAGCGCCTCTGGTGCTAGTAGACACACTAAATTTTCTCAACTATGTGTGTAGCACCTTATTAATTGTTTTACAAAGCCGACAATTCTGCTAAGTGACGAAGTAAATCGCTATAGAGTACTTTTAGCTGGGAACAATAGCAATCGCTCACGGAACAGCTTTTAATAACCAGAGCTTTGCCTTCATCATCTGATCCTAAGTGAAAAATTACACACACATATTTCACATACATTGAAAACGTATTTATCTTTTCTAATGCAATCTTCAAAAGAATACGAAGAAAACAAATCTGTATATCATTTGGAGAAGTATCACTGTTTTTGGAAAACCTTTCTTAGAATTTACTAAAGACTACATTTTTGTTAGAGAATGTTTTACTAAGAAAGCTTAGGTACTCCCTAATAAATGTATGCATGTACCTAAAACGTTCTATAATATAAATTTTATATTGATTTTCTTGGTAGTTTCTTTTATTATTGTTGAACTTTTAAAGTTTAAACCATAAATTGTGCAAATATTTTGTCAGAAAATTATCAAAATTTAATAAATAATGTGTCGTTTTTTGTTTTTACAAATGTCCGTTAAATATTTATATAAAGTGTAAGAAATTTCTTTAAATTAGTTTTATGGAATATAGCAGAGCTTCATATATAATTAATTAATAATATAATTTAATAAACAAAAGAAAAAGGTCGGAGAAAAATACTGCATTTAATCGTCATGTACATTATTTTACTCTATTTTTGTTTTGTTGTGATTAACGATTAAAAAACTTCTTAGTCCTTGAAGGTTTTTTTACTCTCGTTTCAAATACAATAATGCTAAGTAGTCACAGGATTAAAGTCTTAACAGAGACTTATAACCTTCAGTGCCTTATGGCCAAGACCTTTAATTAAGTGAATTATTAGAATCCGTTCCTGTTTTCCATCTTGTAATCCAGAATTTATTTTAGCCTTGTTACCACCTACAGCAATATCTATGCAAGGCAGTAATGTTGCAAAAAACACAAACAAAATATTCCCAATACAAAACTTTACTCTACCACCCAACGCATACGATGAGTTTAAGAACATGTCTCTTTTCAGTTTGTACACGAAGGACGTACAAAGGCGTATAGAGGGCGTTGAAAAACCAAAGTAGAATTTGAAAAAACACATCTGAAAAATCATGTACAAACAATAGTATTTTTATTATTTGAATTCAAACATATTTCCGCATAAGCTCGAAACAAAAGAAGACAACCACTTATTGTTGGCTCATTCTTTCAATGCAAGGAAATTGTTACATTTGCTTGTGTATATGTGAGCGTGTATGCATGTTTGTTCAAGGAAATATTTTTTTTTTGTTTTTAATAAAACAAATAGTAAAAATAACCTTGAATAAGGTTGTTTCAAATCGTGTGCAATATTTTTATGAGATTTCCTTCTCAGCTTTCACTACTGCCTGAGAGTCCCATTGTGAATTTCATTGTGTAAATCAATACATATTGAGGTAGTCATTTGCAGCGGTTCTGTTTAATCAAGAATTGCAGGAAACAAATGAAAAATGTTGTATTTTAATTATTGGAAAAAATTAATCGCTGAGTTTAGTCGCTTAAAAAGTTTTTGTTGTTGAATTAAATGGTCTTTATTTAAGACACGGCAGAACACTGTTGTGATGTTTAATTTAATATTAAATATTTATTATTGTTTTGTCGAAGTTGTTAGGTGAGAATGAGGATGATCTGCAAGTGATTTTTACTTAATATATATTGAAAATATATTTTAGCTTTAACAGACCCTCAATTTTATTTAAGAACCATTTTTTAATCCCATATTTTTTGTAAAGTCTATAAAATGTATGGCTGACTTCCAAAACGTTCGTATAAAATGTTTGTATACAGTATTGCTACTGTATTTAAATCACATACATATGCAATGCAACAACTATAAAACCGATCGATGCCTTGTTTGCTCTCTTACTGCGTTAAAAATACTATGCGGCGGCGTTTTGAAATGGTATACATTGTATAACTATTGTACTGCGGCGTTATGAAATGTGATGCTTTGTTCAAACACAAAGCAATTGACGTTTTGGAAATCAGCCTATATTTGATTTTTCAAAGCTTTTCGATAATATTCTGTTTGCTCCTTTGTCATGTTGCCTGTTTCGTTTTAACCATTATTCTCGGAAGATAACAAGCGATTTTTTTTTGTTGCCATGGGAAAAAGTTAAATTAAAAAAAATCATATATATGTAGTACGCAATAGGTTTATCAGTGTGAGTAAATGATTACAATTTAAGAAATACTTCAGGTGGCAGAAAAGGAATTTTCGCCTCAGTGTATGCAGTAAATTTTATTTATCTCTTGTTAACGTTTGTTTAAACTTTCTTTTGATTTGTCTTAGCGTAAACAGAATTTAAATGACCAGGATACATCGATTTATGTTGTCATTTAAACATGTTATTTAATTTTCGTATTGCATTCGTAATGTGTATAAATGGGATACGTAAATACGTTCAACGGAGCTACCTAATAAGTAATGAAAGCATTTACACATGAATACTGACGAGGGTTAGTGGCTTCTACCAAAAACAACGTTTGTTCTATTCGTCCGTGTAGTTAAAAATACTGTATCCACTTTACGAAAATTGTAAAGATGGACAATTGAACGCTGATGAGAGGTGTAGCGGCCTTGAAATCGGTATACTGATACGTTCTGCTAATCTGATTGCACATGCTAATGTTTTTCAAAAATAAAAACTCATAGTAATTTGAATTTTTATTAATTCAATAAAACTGAACTTAAGCCTAATAATAATAATTACTCATTTACCAAAAGGGATGTTTAGATATTAAATTTTTCCTTTGTTGCTCGAAATATGTTAACAAAGTCTTTGTATTATTTCTCTGATTATTAAATTTACGAACTTTTTTAATATACAAATATTTGTTTTTATTTTGTCATACAACTGCCTTCAACTTTCAATAATTAAAACTATTTATTTTTATGTGTGTTAATAATGCAAAATAGAAAAATTTCTTTCTTATTTACAAAATTTATTAAATTTATTTAAGGCATTCTTTTACATTAAATATTACTTTGTTGTGGATTAAGCTGCATAGAAAAAATTGTGTGTGTGATTTCTATTACGAAAATTGAAGATGCAATTGATTTCGGTGTTGAAATTGAATCTACGATGAAATTCGAGTTCGATCACATGATTAATTGCATTTATTACGTAGTTATTTAAAACTGGATTAAAATTTCGGTAGTGATAATGCTTACTCATCACTAGATAGTTTTGTGTATAAAAAACTTTATCATTGTAAATTTGAAATGAAAAATAAACGGAATCTGAAGACTATAAATCAAAAACGATTGGAATACAAGTACGGAATTGAAACCATTCCGATTGGAATGAATGAGATGCACGATGAGTAAATTAAATTTCTACAAAATACAAATGTTTGTAGAATATAAAAAAAAAATCACTCGCAACATATCAAAATATATTTAAAAAAAAAATTAAACCAAAAGTATGCTTTAAAATATTAACCCTACACATATGCAATATATTTTTATATAAAAATCATACAAATGAAAACTTACCCGTAACTTAAAGTGCCATTATTCAGATTATTCCCCACAAAATTGACTGGTTGCAAAGGCAACTGATTATGTTGTTGTGGCTGTTGCTGTTGTTGCTGCTGCTGCTGCTGCTGTTGTTGAATGTGTGATGTGTGTTGAGTATTTGAATTGACATTTGTTGGCGTTGATGATGTTGGATTTTTTTGAAAACTGACTGCTGTAGAATTATCAATCATATTTACTGGCTTTATAATGGCATTCATGCATTCCTCCCTCGGCATTAGGGACATATTCATTGAGTCATCCATTTTAGAGTTTGATTTTTTACTTTTTTTTTTGCCTACAGTATATTAATATTTGTTAAAATAAATCTAGATTTTTTTTATTTGAAAGAACACAATTTATGTGAAAATGTTTGATAATATTTTTTTTACACCATTGTGTCTTTAGTAATATCTTCTTTAATATCTTCTTTAATGTTTTAACTGATTTTTTTCGTGCTAACGTTTTCTGCTCTAACAATGTCTGCTGTCTACTCTAATGAGTTTTGTATTTCTCTGATAAGTGCGTGATAAACAAAAATTTATATTTACATATATATTTGCTATAATATGTATGCATTGATTTGATTTGTGTTGTGTGTCTTACTTAGAAATCTGTGTCAGCAATTCTTATTTTGATTTTTATACTGAATTTCCATTATTAATGTTGAATTTTTTTATTTCTATTTTTTTTTTTCAACTCTGAACAATCATTGGATTATTTTTTGGGTCATTAATAATCTTAAGTAAAGTAAACGTGAAATTACTTTTTTCCGCTTTATTTTCTTGTGTATATTCTCAATTGATATTTGTGACTTTAAATTTGTGATTTTATTATTGTTGTATTTTATTTCTCCAAATACTGTTCACGATGTTGTATGAAAACATGAATTGATGGTACGATGATAAAAGTTTGTTGTTCAGCAGCTGAAAATATAAAAGAAGTACATATTGATTACTTTAATAAAACCAACAATTTTTTAACAAAAATTTCTATATATCTTGAAGCTCTTATTAGCGATCAGTCAAAATATATTTTTCATAATTTATATTAATGAGAGCGTTGCTGTTATTGTCTGTCATCTCTGCTCAATTAATCCATTTGAGTTAAGCATAAGACACGTTTTGTACTTATTTATGTGCGAATATAATATTCATGTATATATATCGGGTGTTTTTTTTTATCTGCACGATATCTATAAGATGTGAAACTGTGTTTTGAGTAGTCTGTTAAGTTTGGTTTGGCAATCCATCACGAATCGTTTAAAACCAAAACTCCGTACATTTTATTGTCAAAATAATCGGTTTAGTGACCAAACCATTCGTACAATTTTTGATATTTTTTGCATAAATTTTACTCGTCTTAATTTTAAACTATTTGCGTACCAACGAGAAGAAAATTTGTGGTCGTTCTCTTCTTATTGGCCTTTGGCCGTGAATTGCGTGCGAAATTTTTATTCCCAAAAATTAATCAGTTAAAAAACAACGATATTCGATTCAAACAAGACTGCGAAGGTTGCAATACATCGCTCTTAAAAATCGATTTATTGCAAAATTAATTTGATGACAAATTTATTTTCAAAAGTTTATTGGCCCCCTCGTTCCTACGATTTAACGCCTCTAAATTCCTATTTGAAAGTCAATATTCAAGCCACCATTTAACTTGTAGCCTCGGCAGACATATGTCGAAAGTTATTTGAATTAAAAAAAAAAAAACTCTATGAAATTTTTTACTAGATTATAATAAAAAAAAAAGTACGGGTAGCACTCCGTGAGTGCCGACAAAAGTGAAAACGTTTTGTGATCACAACAATACACGTGCTATTGCCAAAAAAATTATGAGTAGATATAAACAATTATATAAATACATGCAACAAATTTAACCACTTATCAAGGCATATGCAACAGGTGAGCTTACTAGCAGAGCTGACTGAGCTCGCTTTATAGCAAATTTTCATACAAACTGATATAGTTTGAAGAGAGTAGATAAAAAATGGTTACAGTTTGGTATTCATACGTATTAAAATACTTTTAATTTGTTTGTGTGTTTTGATATGAAACGAGTGCTTTATACCAACAAAATACATGTTGTTTTTGGATTGTTGTACTTGTTGTCGAACTGCGCAAACCTGCTAGTTTTACCATGCCACTTATTGTAAACGCAAAAGCAACTGCGCCGGAGAAGTTAACAACCTAATTTTTTTTCGCTCATATTGATGAGTGTACCATCTTTGTGTACTCTTCTTAATCAGTTTCACTCAAATTGAACACTGCGCCCTCTTTGGTGCACCAAAAAATTAGTGTTTTTCTCATATATGGCAACATCACCCACAAGAGAGGGCGCTCTCTTCATTTTGAGCGAAAAAATTTAGGTTTTATCTGTAGGTTGTTAACTTCACTAACATCTGTAGGTTGTTAACTATACTACAAGTGTCAAAAAGCGTGACGGTGTCGCGAGTTCTGAGATTTTAGCCCACCCAAAACCTCCGTACCGCGCCAATAGAATTTTCACTTCAAAAATTCAATTCCAACAATATTTCCGTCTTGTATTATAATTTTAAGTTCTCGTGCTGCGAAAAAAAAACACCTGATATTTATTTCATATTTATAAAGCACAAGTAAATATGAACTTATAATTTTGATACAAAAACCAGAGTATACATACATACGTACATATGAAGGCTCTAGAATATTAAACATAACATGAACAAATAATTATAATACGGACTTCATTGTGTGCAGCAAAAAGGTTTTTTTTTTTGGCGTTGCAAGAATTAAACAGTACTTTAAAAAATCTGGGCCAAAATAAGTTTAGTTAAGAATAATGTATTTATCAGTACCCATAAGGTGGCATTTCATGTTAACCCTTCATTTGGTCACATCGGTCAAAATCCCTTAGATATCGTAGGTATGACCACAGTTAAATTTTAATAACGTATACGATTTTTTACAAACTCCAATTCCAATAATATATTATTTTCAAATAAATATTATTTTTACTCACATTTTATGGTGTACTTTAAAGTCAGGAATCGTCTATGAATTAGGCGCTTAATATCCGTATGAAAGCAGTTCAATGTGTATCAAAGTTGCATTTTACTGAATTTTTCACATCATAGTGCATATTTTGAAAGTAAGCGACTTGATATAATGACTTTTTTGTATGTTTCTATAAGTAGCAGAAGACTAAAACAAATTTCATACTTAACACTTCCTGTAGTAAAATTTTTTTCCTGTCATTTTATGACGAGTATGAAAAAAAAGCTAACTGATGTAGTTACGTAACTATTTCTTCGTAGCAGGAAATTTCATAAGTCAGTAGGCCTTTTCAATGACCTTTGGAAATTTATTTAAAATCAATACTTCAAAAAACAAGTTGTTTTAAGAGAAACATTAATTGAAAACGAAATTTTTAATATTTGTTAATATTTTTGCCGGCTAAAGTTCGTAAATATTAATCATCAGAGAAATATTAAAAAGACATTGTTAACATATTTCGAGCAACAAAGGAAAAATTCAATATATAAACATCCATTTAGATTTCAACTACACTGGCCGAATAGAACAAACGTTGTTTTCGATAGAAGCCAATAAACCTCGTCAGTATTCATGTGCAAATGATTTCGCGACTTGTTAGGTAGCTCTGTTGAACGTGATTACATATTCCATTTATACACCATTACATACAAATAGAATACGCGACTTCTCACTACTAATGTATGCTATCTGGGGAATTTTTTTATTTTTCACCATATATTTTAAGTATAATTTAGAGGCATACATCCTAAAGGCCTTATTCAGCTGCACAACAATACTCATACTCCTCATATTTTTATATTGTGAATGCTTGCTTTATGTGCGGATTTGTGTCAAATTGAATGTGAGCCTTTTGCTATAGACAAGCCCTAAAAATCGTGACATGTATTAAAGTATGATTATTGTACATGCTACAAAATGTTGCACGGTGTGATATATTTAGTAATTTTGAAAAGAGAATACCATTATAATATGTACATTGTACATATGTAGTGGAATATAATGTTTCGTGCGAGTTTTGTTCTGGTCTTGCTGGAAATTTTCAAAAGAATTTTATGCACAAGATACTGAATATATGAAAAGGATATAATTACACTAATAATTGAATAAGGTGATAATGGTGATTTTTTCGATAAAAAATACGAATAGAAACTGGAGTAGAGTAAAAAATGATATTTTTCAATATAAGAAGCATTTAAGTCTTATTTGAGATACAGTACACCAAGCGAGAAAATAATATTAAGTTGAAATATTTAATTTAATAAATATTTAAAAATATTTTAAGATTTTTCTATATTTAAGCCTTTGTTTGATTTTATTTTAAAGTTTAACTTATCAATTTACACAAGTTTGAGTTATTTTTAAGGCCGTTGTATACTAAACTATTTTGAAGTGAAATGAAATTATCAGGAGTGTATTTACGCCAAAATAATTCAGTTTTTATTTGTATTGCAGTGTGATACAATAAGTAAAGAAAGCTGATTTTGCATTTATGTGAATGCTTGTTTTAACCCTAGAAACGTAATGTAGGTAAATTTTAACCGAATTTATTTTTTAAATATATAGGGTGTTTTTTTATAGAGTGTAGCAACTTTGAGTTGGCATCACTGCTTTATTTGAGCACCCATTTAACAGCTGATAGTTGGTTTTTTTTTTTAGTTTGCTTTGAAATTTTATTATGAAACGACTTACACCAGAATGCAACGCTTGCAAATTGTTGAAATTTTTAATCAAAATAATTGTTCTATGCGTCAAACCCGTCGATATTGATTTTAAATTTCCATTCAAAATTTTATTTTCCTATGAAGCCCATTTTTGGTTGAATGGGTTCGTAAATAAGCAGAATTGTCGCATTTGGAGTGACGAGAATCCACAAGCTTTTGTCGAAACACCATTACAATCACAGAAAATTACTGTTTGATGCGCTTTATGGGCTGGAGGAGTGATTGGCCCATATGTGTTCAAAAACGATGATGGTCAGTCAGAATGTTACTGTCAATTGTGAACGGATTAGGAACATGATTCCAAATTTTTTCGTACCTAGGACGAAGCTGTATGGCAGCGCGCGCTACAATTAATTTACTCAAAGAAACTTTTGATGAAAAAATAATTTCACGTAATGGCCTAATTAATTGCCCACCACAATTTAACTCCATTAGATTCTTTTATTTATGTATATCCTTGTTTTATTATTTTGCCTTGTTTTATTTTGATTTAAACTTGTGTCACTCTATAAAAAACACCCTACATATAAAATAAGTTTATGGCATTCTAATGGTAGTTCTGTCCAGATATACTTACGTCAAGTGTATTCCTACGCATTTAACATCTAAATCAAAACAAAAATTATATGATCAGTATCATTTTATTAATACTCGTATGTATATTTCTTAGGAAATGAATTAAATTAAAAGATTTCTTACTGCCTAAAGATTATACATTTACTTACGCTGTAAACGTAGTATAAAGTTACGTTATGGTTCTAGGGTTAAATGAAATGTCTTAAATATTTTGTTTGCTTGACTTTCTCTAGACGAATGGACCTAAAAATTCATTCCAAAAGAAAGTTCACCGTGTAAATTTAGTATTAAAAAAAAAAATACGATGAGTTGTTTTTTGTTAAATCTTTCTTGTCACACCCGTTGCCTTACATTTGCGTGATATGACACAAATATAGTTTCAAATATGCCCAAATGTTAAATTGTATTTATACTCGAGTTGTAAGTCGAACCAGTATGACAACATTTTTAATGAACAATGATAATAATAAACATTTAAAATTTCAAGCAAGAAAGAAAAAACAACATCACAATTAAAATAAATACGATACACACTTAACACGAGAGATTCTATTAAAGAATACTGCGACCTGATTGTGTATAATATCGCATTTAATTTCGTTTTAGTTTTATTAATTTTTTTTTTACAATTAATATGCTATCTTTAGAAATTTCATCATACTAAGGCCCAAATTTACAATCTTTAGCTAACTAATAAAAATGGTTTAATCAAAGATTTTTCATTCAAATATCATGCCTTGAGCTATCATCATTAGTTAACTTAATAATGTAAATTTGAAACTAAAATGTTGCAATAAATCTTAAATTTAAAAATGTGTATTCGTTACTTTCTGATTACGATGGCAATATTTTATATTTTAAATATTCTTTTGCCAAGGATACGATTTTCTTAAGTAGAAAGCTAATCGAAAGTATGGAATATTAAATAGTTGTTAAGAATTTTTTAAAATTTATTTGAAATACTCTTATAGAATTTAAATGATTTTAAAAAATTATGTTTTCGTTATGTGTCAAGCTATTCCATATGTTTGATAAATTTCAAAGCATTATTGTTGAATATTTTCTGAGAAGTTTATTCATTCATATCAATTAGCTTAACCCACAACTCAAATGTTTTTTAAATATTATTAAATATTTTTTATTTTAAAACATTTAGAAGTCTTTAAAAACCCGTGATTCTCTTTAGTTTAGAACGAATCCAATATCTTGAATTTATGTGATTTCTTAAAGTTCAATTCAGTGTAACATATAAACTGAAGCCTGCCAATACAACGGCCTTCAATGAAGTGCCAACGTTGCCTTTGAATAAAAAAAGCTAGAAGATAATATAACTTGTTTATTAAAATTTCAAAGTCTTTTGTGCTCACCAGATGCCAATGCAAATATTTTTGAATGTTACTCATGTCCGAACACAGAAAAGAAATAAATTAAGTCACAGCGCTTAAAATTTTATTTGTACCAACTTGTCCCGTTTTTGCTCTTTAAAAATTACCCTATAATTTAATCTGATTCAGAGCTATGGTGGAACACACCTCCAAAACTTTAAATAACGTATAGAAAATTGTGGGAAAAATAAATTTTTGTCGTAGGGACATAAAGGAGTTTACAAAATTCCATGCGACATCAGTGCTTCAGTTTGACGACATCGTTGACGATGTAAAAAAAATTTTAAAAAGCTCAATACCTGTAGTAAAATTTTTGTTTAAATATGGTGGACGATCAATGCAAAAATGTTTTCAAATCTCTGTTTTCCATGCAAGTCTGAATTAGTTGTAAAGCACTCAATTTCACTGAGTATTAAAATACTGTGCTGCAGAGCAATATGCCTAAAACAGTCTTCTGTGCACCCTTAGCCTTACTTTAAGTACAACTGCAATTGATTACAATTCCTAAGAAAATTTAGAAGATTTAGTAATTCATTTTTCATGATTTTGACTATGACGTGAATATGACTTGACTATGCAAGTTTTCAAAGTATTTAATTAATTTATTTCAATAGTAAAACCATACTTCACTTTAACTGTGACTAACGTATGACTTAACTATGACTTGACTATGAGTTGTCTGTGACTTGACTATGAGTTGACTAAATTCCCCATCAGTGGTTGGAAATTACTAATAATCAACACAAACTCATAGTCCCTTATCTTCAAAGTATTTTACTTTGTAATTTAACTTTTTGTTGTTTTCACTCTATATTAGGGACATTCACATATTACTGCGTCCCTTGTTATAAGGGTGTGTAGCTCTTACCAACCAAAATTGTTTCAATATGTAAAAATAGAATAAAAATGAATTAAATTAATTCTCGTATTCTATTTCTGTTGAAAACTTGGTTAAATAGTTGATATTCTTCCCAATTATTATCCACCTTACGAAAATTGTAAAGATGGACAATTGAACGCTGATGAGTGGTGTAGCGGCTTTGAAATCGGTATACTGATACGTTCTGCTAAACTGATTGGACATGCTAATGTTTTTCAACAAGAGTTTTAGTAATTTGAATTTTCATTAATTCAATAAAACTGAACTTGAGCCTCATAATATTACTTTTCATATAAACATCAATATAAATAATAATAATAATAAATAATAATTACGTTTATTCGTAATAATATAAAAATATTCCTAAGAATATTTAGAAGATTTAGTAATTCAGCTCTACTACTACTACTACTGTATGCTGTTGTTACTCTTGCTTTCAATCATCGTCTTATACACTCGTAAATACATACACACAAATATTTGTATATAGATCTTATCTTAAATAGCTAAATATTTATTTTTCCAAACATTCTGCACACCAATAAACACTTTAAGACACTCTGCTACAAGACAACAATCATTCAATTGATAAAAGTAAATAAAAACAGCTGCGTAGAATGTTATATTTTACACTAAAAAAAACTTAGCAAAACATTTGATAGCGATAAAAGACAAGTCATAAAAATATCTACACCACTTGAAACGATAAAGACCATGACCTATAACAACAAATAAATATTTTTATTTTTATAAAATTTTATCAGCTGTTAATAGCTCTGTCTACACAAAAAAAAAATAATCATCATTTAAAAATCGATGTTTTAATCAAATTAAGTTAGCACCAGCAGAGACATAGAAATGAAATACATGTCACGAGAGGTCAATTTAAACGAAGCCTATAAATTTCTTTATTTGAGTTGACAAAGTACTTCATAGTGTTTTTCGTATCTACATTAAATACTCGTACATAGAAACAAACATTGTGGAAAAGCAGTCAAAGTGTCAAATTAATTTAATTAAATAGAGAAAATACTAAATTAAACAAAAAATACAATAGAGGCGTAAAACAGTCATGCGTTTTTTTGTAATATAAATTTTAGCGTTTTTTTTTTTCTAAAAAGGTATTTGAAGACACCAAGCATAATATATTTTTTATTGGGACTAGCACCAGAGTATGACCCCTACTTATGCAGTGCATTCTGCCGGAGCTAAGAAAATTTGATTATGGGAGGGATCATAAAGAGAGTAGCGTTTGTGAACGTTCGATATGAATGTGACAGAAAAGTTCTCTGCGGGAAGTTTATTCCACATACGAACAAACTGTGAAGTGAATTAAGAATTTTCTGTTTAATGTGTTGTTGTTGTTGTTGTTGTAACAGCTCTGATGCTGTTTGTGACGGGAGTTCTTTCCTGTGGAAAAAACTTCCGTCTGATACAGCTCTTGCTGAGTTGACAATCCTTGGCCGAATTGGATTCGGGTCGTTCCGGAGCGAAGATCCGATTGTCGTGGGAACGCTGTTTAATGTGTAGTGCAGCTCACTGACATATCGACGACAAAGTGATGTGCTCTTAATGACAAGTTTCCTGATTTCAATAGAACAGTTAAATACACCCTACTTAGGGTCAAAGCTCAAGTGAATCAATGGAATTGGCTATCCTACTGTCATCGATAAGTTTTTTCCCTCTGTCTTTTATGCGCTTAAGTAACTTGAAAAAAAGACTTAGAAGCACCGGCCAATACATGACAGTTGTATTAAAGTTTCGCTCGGATAATGGTGGTATAAATATTAAGGAGATCAGATGGAGTGAAGTATGTCTTACACCGTCTCAAGAAACCGAGACACTTGAATGCTTCTTTGAAGACATGAAGAATGTGACCGTTCCATCGAACATCGCAATGAATTTTCATGCCAAGAACATCAAGAGGTTCTAATTCCCCAATACTTAGACCATCCATAATTACAGATGGTGCAGAATGTCCTATCATGCTTTTTAAAATTGTAAGGAGATCGCGATTAAGTGTATAATTCATGTTTTGCCACATCGCACCGATCTCCGACAGGGTGGGAATATCAAAAATTTATAAAATAAATTTCCACCCCGAATTTCTTCTGCGGATATAAAACTTTGATGAGTATATTTTGTGTGCATTTCATCATATAAATTAAAATCTTTTATGAACCCCTGATAAGTTTTCAGTTACCTATTTTTTTAAATTAAACATAATTTTTTCTGTACTTATCCTATTGGTTTTATTAAAAATATCTTAAACATACCCTCAGAACCCAAGTGTGCTGGAATCTAATCTTCATTTTACCAGCAACCTACCATTACCTGCTAACCTAACCTAACCTCATTGCAATAATTCAACTCAAGTATTTTGATTTTAAAGCTTAGTTCGCATAAAAACACCCTGTCCATAAGTATATATGGTCATAAATATCTATAATAAGACCTAAAAATGCAAGGTTTTATGGTTGTATTAGTGCACATTGGCTTCCATTTCCTACCGTAAACTATTTTATTTATTGACTCCGTGTATGATTAATTTAAGATGTATTTGGATTTGAAATGCACTTTATATGAAAATATATGAAAATCTCTAGTACGCTGAAAAGCAGACTACCAAAATGTAACCACGGCTTTCTTGCAGATATTTGAAGGATATGCATTAATTGCGTTTTAGTTGATTTTCATTCCCTAGTCATGGTAACTATTTCTATTTTAAACTTTTAATAATTTAAGTACACTTGTACTTGACGTAATTAATTGTTTTACGCTTTGTCATTTTCTATATATTTATAGTGCCGCACTCATATCCACATTTTACAATTTTTAAATAAGCTTGCAATCAATGCTTTTCTTAGTCTATCGTATTTAATTTGAAATTAATGAAGAATTAAAGGTTATATTATTTTTAACTTTACATTTAATACCGGATATAAAAGTACTAATTATTTGATTGTTTTGTTGTAATGAATACTTTTGTATTATTCGTCTATAGTTGAAATAATTAGCGGAGTATCATTTTAGTTTTTTTAGCAAATAAAAATGAGCAAGAAAAATATATATTAAAAGTATTGAGTGGAGGTTTCGAAATGATGAAACTTATTTATTTGACTACAAACACAGTAACTATTGAAGTGTGTTCAAGTGGTGAGAGAAAATAAATTTAGCTGCCTTTAAGCAAATATTACTATTCAAGAACTTAATATTTTAGATAAAGCTCTAACAGTATTAGAAGTAAACTATTTTTATATGAAAATTTCAAAATAATTTACGTTTGAATCCATTTTTAGGTTTTTTAATATAAAATGAAAAAAAACGAAGTTAATTAGTATTCTATGCGACCTATGCAGCAGAAGAAGTTGAGATTGCTTTCGAAACCAAGTATGCCTTCATTGTCAGTGCCCCTGTCCATCTCTGCTTGCATAACTCATTAACCGCCAAAATAACACCAGAAGTGATAATTAATAAAAAAAATTATGTTTTTATTCATTAGGTACATACAAAATTAATATGAGATTATGAAAATTTTTTAAAAAGTTATATGTGGGTGGAGTAGAATGGGTGTAGTCAACTGAGTACAGTGGCGGGATACAGGTGTAAATTATCAAAAAAATTTTTTCAATGCATAATCTTTTCAAACATTTCTTGCATTGTGAGCGAACAATTGCTTGACATAAAACACATCTTAATTGTTTTTCTAACTTTTTGGGGTAGTGACCTACATCATCTTGAGGTAACCCCATCACCAGCGAGGATGAAAGTCGAGCCTTATTTTGCGTGTTTCGGCGTAAATAGTACCTTGCAACGGATCGCCGAAATAAAAGTTGATCCATGCCATTGCTATGACTCATTACATATAATCGCCAAAGCATTCGCAATGGCCATATCTGTTATATAAGTAAACAATAAATTTCTTAGAACGAATGGCGATTCTGTAGTGTGAAATTGACTGCTCCAATTCATCTCCTCCACCCATATGTTTGTTGTAAGATCGAAGCACCTTTGTAATATTGACATCAACTTTTTGTCGTTAATAGAAGACCATCGTTTTACACTTTCTAATGATTCTAGTGATAATATGTTGCTATTCTACAGACGCTATTGTCTTTCCAATTACCAATAGAATTTTATACTATGTTCACACGACAAGATGAAGCACTTGCTTCGCTTTCTGAAGCATGTTTATGAATCTAGCTGTTCACACGACTCATGTACTTTCTTCGATTTGACAGTTCTCTTTTTAATAACAAATAAAATCTAAAATGGACAAAAAAAAAATAAGTTAAAATTATTACGCATTTTTAAAAATGCGCAAACATATTATTTGTTTCCATTGTTGTTTTATCTCTATATTTTTAATTAAATTTTTCACTTTTAATTAAAGTTTTTGCTGTGTTTTTGCAGCTAGTTCAGATAAACTTCCGATAAAATTTAGAGAAGACAGCAATTTTTCATGCTTCGCAAATAGATTCAATATGAATCTACATACTTCGCTCTCAAAATTTTGTATGGCGAAGCATGTTGCTTCGCTCATGATTGGGGTGTGAAGCATGAATAGAGAGCAAAGCATGTTACGTGTGAACGTAGTATTATTTTGCTTGTCAAACATATAGTCATATGAGGCTCGGTCTTCTCTTTTCATTTCTTTAGTACTTCTCAATGAACACTTTTTTGTTCTGTTCTCTCTTATTGTTCCATTCGCACGAAATGCATTTTTCTTTAGATCTACCGAGAGATTATAGCTGGTAAAAAATTTATCGCAAAATACTTCGTGCGATGCTGAGTCAGTCTCAGTTTTTGAATCCAAATCGTTCTGGTTTTCCACGTATTAACTGCTTAGCAGGGTGATGCGCAAAATATTTTACCATCGACTTGATACTTTCATATTTTGGGAATCCTCTTCTTACATATTCATATAAACATCGCACAATTTTATTTTATGGATTCCGCCGCTGTACTCAATTAAGTACAGTGGTATTTAAAATTGAATAACTTTGTAAACGTTACTTGTAGATAATTTTTTTTAATTTATTTAATCAATAGAAATGTATGCTTTAAAAATATGAAATAAAATAAAACTTATCAATATAGTAAAGGCTGACAAAGAGAAAATTCTATGCTTATCTCGCCTCACCAATTTTGTAACAGGTTAATAGTTAATTTTTTGACAACAGATACTTATGTTGCAGGATTTTTTTATTTTTCTCACATGTTTAAGGTTTCTTTTAATATAAAAACACAAAAAATCACAAAAAATTTTAAAAATATTGAAATTTTGGGTTATATTTAGCTGTACTCAATTGAGTACAGCGGCGGTTAAGGGGATAAATCAGTGGTAATACTAGTATTTCGTAATAGTAATGCAATTCTCGTATGCAAATTTCTTCCATAATTTTGTATATATAAGAAGTTCGATCAGATTAAAACGGTACATTTAAAAAAAGTACTGAGTAGTGACTGACGATGGGAGTGCTCCAAAGTCCTAAGAATCTTTGATCTGTTCTGCTGCGTGCGCAGAAAATTAATATGATAAAATTTTTTAAAAGAATTCTTTTATTTTATGCGATGTTATTCTTTAAAACAAGTACAAATGCACTCGTATTAATAATATTTCTATGAATTAAAAGAAACATACTGCAATACAACAAACATTTATTTTTACATTTGTTTATATGTATATATATATGTATATATTTGTTATTATTGTTTTTATGAATTTCATAGCAGCTGTTAATTTTAAAGATAAAATGTCGAGGCATGCTTTTGTTTGTGCCTCAAAGCAATTAAGCGGCAGACAAATAAAAATTAAATACAAAAAGTTTATATTTATATGCTTCAAAGTATATATCATTACATTTTCATATGCATACATACATACAAACATACGTACATACATACAGAAGTATTTAGATGTACCCAATTTTCTTAATTATTTTTTCAACATTAATGGTACAAAAATTAACATGAATCACAATAAGGTTAAAAGATATTTAACAATCAACTTACAAAATAAAATTAAATTAGCCTGCACAAAAATTCCAGTACATACATATATACATATGTATGTACATAAGTACATATGTACATATCTGTAAATGTTTTCCAAATGTACACATAAACAAAATGTTTATAGTTACCGCAACTTTAATATAGTTTATAAAATTAACCAAATTTTAATAAATTTATGTGATTTAACAAATCCACCATACTCGAGTCGTCACCAAGTCTACAAATTTGCATGTATTTCATAGAAACCAAAACATGCATGTGTTTAAATTAATGGAAGAAAAAAATTTATAATAATTGCCTTTGCATATAAATATTATAGACATTTGTTAGAGAACAGTTCATAAGAAATAAGAAGTAAATAATAAAATAAAATAAAATAAAATAAAATAAAATAAAATTAAATTAAATTAGAGAGTACAAATCTATAAAAAAACAAGAAAAAAATATTTGATTTGACAAAGAAATAATATTTGTCCTTTAAAAAGTAGGTCCTATCCTAATTTCCTTTATAGTAGGTGTTATTTTGCTGTTATTTTAGTATTCTTGCAAACAGAGTCCTATTTAGGATACTCTTTTTTTTTCTACGCTCTCTTTCTACTTTTTCTCTTTGCAATATTTGTTTACACATAAATAGATTTCTTCTTATTCCTTATGAGTGTTTTGGAACTGTGTGGTACTGGTAATTGTTTTATTAAACGCTTAATTTGTGCTTTTTTATTTAAAAAAATTTATATTTCGCATTTTTGTTGTTGTTATTTATTTTCATAGCCATTGATTTCGCAATAAGTTTGGTAGTTTGTATTTTCATAAAGAAATTGTAATATTTTTGGGCATTTAAAAGTACCCAAGTTTATCTACATCCATTGGGATCATAAGATCTAGAACTGCATGTCTTTACTTAAGTTTCCTAACAGGCAAAATATTTTTGCGATGATTACAAGACTTGCAGTGTCTGGTATATATTTTATTACTTTTGCTGAACATTGTGCTTACTTATATTCTTAAATAAAGTAATTGAAAGTTCTCAAAGTTTTTAATTAATTAATTTAAATGTTGAACCCTGAATTCACTTTAACTTTATTATGAATAAGCTACGGCTTTAGTATGACTATCAGTCATCGCTATTACTGAGCAATTATTTGACTATGAATATAGTTGACTTTCGTTTGACTTGACTTGAGTATGACTTCACTATGGCCTTAACACGTATATTACCTGACTACGACTTGACTATGACTTCACTTTAACTTGACTACGACATGATTTTGACTATGACATGACTATGACTTGACTATGTAACTTTTCAAAGTATTTAATAACTTAACTATGAGTTGACTATGACTTGACTTTGAGTTGTCTGTGACTTGACTATGTTGACTAAGACTTGACTATATATAGAGTATAATTGGAATACCACTTAACTATGACTCAACAGTTCTTGATTAAGACTTGACTATTACTTGACTATTTTGCGACTATAACATGACTATGACTTTTACTTTGAAATTGGTTAAACTCCAGGTATATAATTTGTTACAACTTTCGTAAATATGTGGTATCCAATTTTGTGTCGACATAAAAGACATTTACTACTAAAAACTAAAAACAAATTTTGAAAAAAACTCTGAAGTATTAATGGGTTCAATACAAAAGACAAATTATTTAAAATCGACTTGTGCTGTTCTTTATGAAAGCTACAGAAGTATGTAGTATACTAAAGTTATATTTTAATGAAACAAATTCAAACTGTTACACACAAATAAAATTTTCATTGGCCCAAAAGTCTTCTTAAAACTGAGATTTAATAAAAATCACAGATGTTCAATCTCTATATGTGTTCTTTAATTTACAAAACAAATATATCAATTTTTAGAACTTTATAGTGTGTTAAGAAAAAATATTTAAATTATTTTACCGGTCGTCAGAGCTTTGAATCTTTTGCGCTAAGACCTTTTGGAATACAACAATAGCCATCAAAAAATTCACGGAAAACTTATATGTAGATGCAATTGAAATACCATGAAAGCTGCCATTGAACCCATCGATATGAGATGAAAAAACACTGAAGAATATCATGAATAAAATGAACTATTTATCAGGCGCAGAATCTACAAGAGTAACAGTTTTTCGTTTAAGAGAATCCCAATATGATACTTGAGTTTTCATAAAAGTATAAATAATTTTAAAATACTTTAAAACTATAAAATTTTTAATATACACAAAAAAAATATATACAAATTAATGTAAAAGGAGTCTTGACCTTATTTCTTGTTACCTTAATTTTTTTCTTTCTTTTTTTTAACTAGATTGTTTTTAATTGGTTATAAACAAAATTTCTTATACATGCATACATACATACGTATTGTAGAGTTTTTGTTTATTGAAATTTGCTTAGAGGGGACACAAATTATTGTCTAGTTTTTAACAAAATGTTGCTAATGTTATTTTAAATAATGAATATTATCGTGTATGGACGACACTGGAGCAAAGTTTATGAATTGTTAGATTCATTTCAGTTGTGGGGAAGAATTCGTTTAATCTTTAAGCAATATTTTTAATATACATCTTGTAGGTGGCTATTAAGATTATATGTTGTATATACATATGTATGTATACCATTTTTGTTTTATTATCACAAGATATTCTTTCAATTTTTATTCTGCAAGTAGATACCTACATACATACATACATACCTACATGTAATTCTCTGCGTACTGAGGAAATTACAAACTAAATATTCTTTTATTTCTTGTTGGAAAAGATCTTCACTTATGGATTATTCAATACATAATTCAATTAAAATATTTTTGTTATAAAATCAAAATATTAACAGACACCACTTTTTATGTATGTTTTGCAATAATTTTATGATTTTGTTTAAATTAAAATGTTATTGAGATACACAAACGTACACCAACAACACGCGCATAAATACATACATATTTAATACATGTCAAATTTCTTGTTTTTATTTATTTTTTTTTTGTATCTCTAAGATACCACACAAATACTAAGAACACACTAATCACAAAATATTATTCCATTATACATACATACATACTCTTACATGTATGTTTATATCTATATATGTACTATTTGTTTCACATACAAAAAATTTTTAAAATGGAAACAACAATACAATGAATAAACTTGAACGCTACGCTTACAAATAAGAACTGAATGAGCATTCGCCAAACAATTGGGTGCAGAGCCAGTGTTTGTATATATTTTTGTATTTGGTAGATACATTTATAGTTGGATGAAAAAACGTGTACACAAAAAAAAAAACGAAAATATGTATGCGTTTGTTAGCTACATAATATTTGTTGAAAAAGGGGTGGGTGGGGAGGTTTAGTCAGAGTAAAGAAATAATGTGAAAACACAACAAAGAGTCAGCTGTGCGCAGTCATTAACTGTTGGAGTCATAGCTGCCAGATTTGACGATTTATCGTCATTTTGACGATTTTGGGTCCTAAAAATGACATAGTGACGATGGGACGATTTATGCCCTAATTTTGACGATTTTAAATAATTCAAGTTTGCAACATATATATGTACTATTAGAGCAACCTTGAACTGCTGAAAATTGTAATGAGAAACTTTTTAAAAACTTTTATTTAACTGATTATAAAAACAAAAACAATTTTTTAAATTTTGAACACATTTATTTAGGAATATTTGCCAGAGACGTATTGGAAGAATTACAAATAAATGCAAATGAAAAATATGCTATTATTAATAATTCTGTTAATTTTTATATAGAGCTTTGTGATCAGATATTATCAAGATTTGATTTTGAAAATAAATAAAAGCTCTTGGCCAAATTAATCCATTTAATATTAATAATGAAGAAAAAAAAGTTTGTTCTCTGAAATTATAAAATAATTTTCGTATTTTGTTGAAGAAACAGAAAACCAAGAGCTAGAAACAGAGTTCAGACAATTGAAAGTGTTGTCCTGATAAAAAGATATAACTACTGAATTTTTTGAAAAAACCATCAGAGATGCAAAAAGGGATTCTAGTCTTTTGTTTCCGATTTTGACTAAATTTATTACAAAAATCCTAGTTTTAACACATTATTCAGCAAATATGAAAAGAATATTTAGTCAGGTAAACGTAAATAAGACTAAAATAAGAAATTGAAAAAGTCGTCCTTGGAGGTAATATTATATACAAAATATTATTTAAAGCTAAACAAATGTAGCTGCTATGATCTAACAGTTGTACCTGAATTAATCAATATGTTTAATTGCAATATATATATATGTAAAATATATTATCCATATATGTATGTATATGGATATGTCTATTTTCTTTAACTATTATATTTTTATTGTATAAATTTTATTGTAGTTTTTAAACATTTTTAGAAAAGGTGTTTCCAAAAATGATATTTAAAATGCATATTTTACTAAATTGGAAAAAATAACTGAAGGATTTGATTTTTTTTTTGTTTTTTTCCATACAATGTATAAATTGTATTGAAAAATATGCAATCTGATTTTATTGTAAAATCCTAAGTGAAGTATTTGATCTCTGTATTTTAAATAATGCTGTTTTTTTAATAAGATTTGTTGATTTAAGAGTTTTGTTATGTTTTGCCTTTAATATAAATAGGTTTTGTTGGTAAAAAAGCGATTTTTTCATTTGACGTTTTTATGACGATTTCAATAAGCTACATTGACGATAATGACGATTTTTGCCCAAAAATATGACGATATTACCAAAAAAAATCTGGCAGCTATGGTTGGAGTAGCAAAAGATTGCGAACATGAGCAGATGTTTATTGAATTTTTGTTTAATACGAAACCACAACAAAGTAATGTTGATATGAAATGTTGCTAGCAACAGTAGAACCTCCCTAGTCCGGACAGATATAGTTTCAGCTATTGTTCGGATTAGTGGATTGTCCGGACTACAGCTAAAATAAATTTTTTAGCGCAATACATACATATATAATTTGTTTTTTTTTTACCGAACAGATATATAAGTACACATGAGAAATCACTTTTATTTAATTAATTTACAGAAAACAAAGAAAAATATGTACTAAAAGTGACCAAAAATATTAATATTCCAAAATAAAAATTTATTCGTTTCCAAAACTTTTATCTGCAAATATTAAAATTACTTAATTGTTGTTTTGGTTAATTGATAAATTTTGTTTGTTTGTACTGTACCTTTTTTAAATACTTTCAAAAATATAATTTAAGACAATTTTATAGATTCCATAAACTTTCCGAAAAATATTAATGTACGGATTACTGGATAGTTCGAATTAGCGAGGGAGTAAGGAGGATGTACTGTATTTTGTTCTTTTTAATATTCATAATGGTACAATTTTCGGTACATAATAGCGGTGGCAAATCTTATCAATCGATTTGATTTTTCGATTGTTATATTTTTCAGGATATGATTTTCTATTATCCCAATTTTAGAAAAAAATAAAATGTGTCGGTATAAAAAATTATTGATATTTTGCCGAAAATATTATAAAAAGTAAAATTTATAGGGATAAAAACATCAAAAGGATTCCTTGGTACAAAAACAGAGGACTAAAATTTTTTGTGTGGCTTGAACTTTCTTAGCCAATTTAAAAACATATATGTTTCTCAACTCGAATCGAGATTTATCGTTATATAGAAAAAAGAGGTGGTTGCACCACATAATTTGCAATAACTCGATTATTTAATTCTAATTACCAAATAATTTTAAAAGTTAGTTATCTAAAGACATACAGCTGAGAACCGTATGCATTCAAATTGGCCAAAATTTTATTTTGACTTGTGTAATCGTACATTTAATATCAAATTATATGGTTTAATAAATATTTTTCTTTGTATGCGCGTCATGATTACATATATGATAAAAAATTAATTTTACTAAGATTTGTGTCGAAAAAGTACAATTTTACAAGATATGTATGTTGGTGTGCCAAATGAAATTTCCATTTACCATCACAATGTTAAGAAGAACCGCAGACAAACAAAGAATTTTAATCCACAAAAAAAAAAAAAAAAACCTTTTCTCTAATAAGAGAATTATCTAGAACGAATTCTTTAGATTCGAGCTGCATACAAATTTTCTTTGTTAAGTTAGTAATCGATTCTCAGTAGAAGAATGTTGGACTTCAAATATGGAAGAGCTGAAATTTAATAGGTGAAAGTCCACCGAGACATGTGGCTGCGCAATCTGCGAAAATATGTTCTCGCAAACAACACTGAATTACTAATTAAAAGCGCAATCAGAGTTAGAAAAACTAATTCTGAAAGTATGTAAGTAAAATAATTTAAAAATGTTCAGTAGAGGTCTTTAAATTCGGCATCTCAATGTTATAACAATGTTAAATACCTCAAGTAGTGTGACAGTTTTTTTTTTTTCAATTTATTGTTACTGACGCAAAGCGAGGGACTTTTTCCGTTTAAATTTGAAATACATATTTTATGGCTCTAAACCTTAAAAGTAATATTCGTATTCGCGAATACTAAAAATTGATATACGTAACTTTACTAATATGTATATGCACCTCTACAACAAATTAAAAAAATAAAAAAAAAAACCAACAAGATTTTTGTTTCTGTTAAATAATATTACATATGACAAAAATAGCTCAGTAGCATAGCTGTAAAGGAACGATTCATTTTTGAAGGAATCTGCGAATCGGAAACGCTTTAGAAAATGTTTTTAAATCTTTACAAGAGTTTTTTAATTAATGATCCAAATCCTATTAAAAATAGTGAATTTAAATTACTTTTCTTTAAATCACTAATGAATTCATTCAAACATTATTTTAATTAATCGTTTTAGTGATGTGAATGTGTGCAAGAATTTTTTTTATTCATGAGGAATGCATTCGTATTTTAATTCAATTCATATTTTGTGTAAAATTAATCAATTAAACTTTTTGTAATTCAGTATGAATTAAGAAACAAATTACAGTCATTCATTTACAGCTCTGCTCTGTTGAACATAAAGAAATTCGAATTTCGACAATAGTTAATGAATAGATTTTACTGATAACTTTTAATGGGTTAAGGAATTTATGTACATACATATATATTTAGTAAGTTTTTTTAAGGCTTAGCTTAATTCTCGTTAATGACTCATATGGATATATGTATAAATGCTCAACACTACTGTTGCCACTTTCAATTTGTCATCGATTGCATTAATATTCAGTCTTTGTTTAAAAAAAAAACAAAAAAAAAAAAAAACTCATGAATGTGCATCATAGTGTAGTAGTGGCTGAATGTATTTATAAGAACTTTCAAATGTATCTAAACATTTAAGTGCATGCGTACTTGAAATTATCGAAAAGCACGATTGTGTATTTCCTATTATGTTGTTTGAGTTTTTGTATTTTTTTATATACTTACTTATATGTATTTATATTGTTTTTATTTTTACTAATTTTCTCTCTATAAAATTTTATTATATACTCTCCCCAGCTTCTCGATTTTGTATCTACGATTTTTATATATACTCTTTGATAAGCAAAGCAAAAAAACTTCTCTTTAATTTTGTTTTCTTCTCTAAACTGTGGGGTTGATTTTTACATACAGATTTTCCTGAATATGAGTTTTTTTTTCTAATCCTAAATGGAGCTAGTGGATTTGGTATATCCTTAAAACTTTGCAAGTACGAGTATGTATGGATGTGTTTTTTTTTTTAACGCAAAAATGTTTATACAAAAAAAAAAAAAAGTTTTCACACGTAGGCAGACAAAATACAAACTGCCTAAACTTGTAATTTGTGATAAAAATTGTGCTAAAAATGTCTCTAAAAATACATATGAGACGAAAAATAGAATTGAAAAAAAATTCATCTTCGTAGTTTTTATGAAAATGAAAAGTGCACTTTCAACCCCTGTGACATTAAAGATCAGATTATTTTATAACATTTATCATTGAACGCAACAATGTGCATAAAATGTATTTAATCATTTTAACAGCCAAATGATAAAAAAAAAATTGAAAATAACTCTTCTTAGTATATATTTTTTTATAAATATATGGGCGAGTCTACAGGTCTAAAGGTTTTAATTTCGTTTATTTTGTATATCGATTTCAAAGTGATAAAGAGATTTATTTAAAATGATTTGTCAATTCAATGTTGAATTTTTAAAAGTATAATTGATTATAAATAATATTTGACACTGCTTTCGATCTGAATTGTGTTCTGCGTTCTGCGTTCTGTTGATGATTGATTATGGTTTTTTAATTGTTTGAAGCTGCCTAAATTTTTAACCCAACATTCTGTTCTAGTATGTATCAAACTTAACCGAATGATCTTATTAATTATAATTTTGTAATATATTAATGGCTTAATATATAAAAAGGTCGTGTATCGTTTTTTTTCAAAATCGGTATTTTACATGTTCTGGTAGACAAAACTCAAATACACCTCCCGTAAAAATTCAGGGCCCAAATTACGGCATTCTATATCGATCGAAATTTACATTTAAATTGTATTGAAATTTCGATCGATATCGAATGCCGTAATTTGCCCCCTGTTTCCTACGTTGAGGAATAACAGTTTTACAGTAATTAAAAAACAGCCCCAACTCATTTTTTACATGTTATTTGTTCAGTTTTCATTGAGTTTTTACCATCTCCTGTAAAATATTTAAAAGTTGAGATACGACCTTTCTATATTAAGCCATCAATATGTAATTTTGTATGTATGACTACATATGTATGTATTTACTCGTATATATGTATGCATATCAAAACAGTACTCGCTTGCTTCTTACTTCTTTTTAGATATATATAATTAATTGTTTGTAAAAGGTTTTACAATAAGAGTAATATGATTTCTTAAAAAAAAAACACAATTATTGTTAAGGAAATTCAAAAGTTTTTTATTTAATGTGATCGATACAATTAAGTTCAAAATAAAACGTCATTCAAATGGCCTCCACGAATTCTTTTGCAGGAACGAATTCGATGAACCCAATTTTCGAGCACTTTTGCCACTAAATCAAGTCGTATATCATGAATGGCACGTTCAATATTGACTTGTAATGTTTGAAGAGAGTCTGGTTTATTTCGAAAGACCAATGACTTCAAATAACCCTACAAGAAATAGTCTAATTGTGTTAAATCACAATTTCTTGGAGCCTATTCAATAACACAACTTCTTAAAATAATCGAATCTCTAAACTTTTCTCGCAATAATTCAATTGTTCGATTTGCTGTGTGGCACGAAGCCCCCCCACCCCGCCAACTTGTTAGAACTAAATGTTGTCAAGATCAACTTTTTCAAATTTTATACGGATGCAGACCCAAATCCTTCTCTAAAAATCCCCCAGGTTGTAGTTTGAGACAGACCCAATTGTTGAGAACGTCTTGGAATCGACAAATTGCGGTCTTCAGCAACACTTGTCTGAACGGCAGCAATATTTGCATTACTTCGAGCGGTTCTTTGTCTTATTGGCACTTGAACATTATGTAAAGAAAATTTAAGCTCAAAATTTTCAACAATTCACGAAAAGTTGCAATTGGAGAACGATTATTTTGATAATAAAACTGAATAGTTTGAAAACGTTGTTTTTGCGTATATTTCTCCATGACGAAATTGTAAACACAACTGAATACAATGAAAAACAAATGGCAGATAATGACATAATTCAAATGGCCGATACGTCACTTCAAAATCATATCATCCTTATTGGAAAACCTTATGTGAAAGTAAAATTAAACTTTATCGCACTGTATTAGATCGCCATAAGTACCAGGGAGATAATGGCAGCTGACGTAGTAGTAACATCTGTGTGCATAAATTTGCTATCGATTCCTTATTTAAAAAAACCGCTTTAAACATTGTTTAAGTTATAAAAAAACGACTGATAAGAATTTTTAAATAACTAATACCTTATCTTATTGAAAAATTGAAATTGAAGAGTTCGATGTAACTTGATTTAATCACTTATAATAGTTTTAAGTTAAATTTATAATTGACTTTTTTTAGTTACTTAATAAAATGTACAAAGTTTGCATTTTATTATTTTAGTTTTTATTTTAATTCTATTAAAATGCTAAAAGTCTTATCACTACACATAAAAAAGAAAACTCGTGCTAAATTTTAGTCGTTTTGAAGCTCGTAATGGAGGTTTACATATCACCGGCCTTTTAAGTCCTCTGGCTGCACGCCACAGCGAATAATCTGTTTGTGGTGTTGCATCTAGTTCTTGAAGAAATTTTTGAAGGGAAGCGGTTTTTTGTGTTTGCAAAACTTTTCTTTTGCTTAGTACACTCCTTAAGCCTTAATTTTAGCTGCCATTCTCGTCGAGCTCTCCGTTTTTCAGTCAAAAGACTTTCTATATCTACAGAAAAAATATTGCTAAATCTCACTTGTTGATTTGTTTTATTTGAAGTAGCATTAAAAGCAGCTTGTTTAACGTGCGCTCCAAACAACCTGAGGGAATCGTCTATGTCAGAAGGTGTTCTCAGAGGTATTCTCTCCGAGCAATGAGCACTCAATCATTTTCTGTATTTCAGCCAGTTAACACGTGTAGATGTCATCGGTAAATTACATGTTGGTGTTACAGTTATGTGTAAGTAAATAGTGACAATTGTAGGTGATTGGTCTAAAGATAAATCCAAAATTGTTTCAATAACATCAGGAATTTTTTGTCGATCTGTTGGCCAATATGTTTGCTGACAACTTGACACTACCTTCAAAACCATTTTACCATTTTAGAAACGACGTCAAACAAAACTCGTCCCTTAGGAGTGATTAAACGTGAACCACAGAATGTGTGTTAAGCTTTGTAGTCGCCAGCTGCTAGAAAACGGAAGCCCAGTGATATATAAAAAGCCGTATATTGACTCTCAGTAATTGAAAATCTGGGGGGCGAATAGACAGTTGATATTACAAGTTTTTGATAGTAATTTTCAATGCAGATGTTCGTTGTTTGAAGATAATCTTCACAAAAATCATTCAAAAGGTAGTATTTTATTCGCGTTTTTATTAGAATTCCCGAGCCAACACAAGCTCTACCTCGAGGGTCCTTGGTGTCGTAAAAATAATATCAACTAATTCTGAAATAGCTTCGAGACGTCAAATGAGTTTCTGAGATAACATCGATTTGCTTGGCCAGAACTGTTCATTACACAAAGATTTTAAACTTTATTTCGAAAATTTATACATATAATATGTATTGAAAACTTAGATTTTAAATATACAAACTTCTTTTCGAACTAAATTTCCAAAATTCAACATAACGAATTCGAAACTTACGGCATGGCTCACGATATCGAGCGATGTCGATCGAAACTAACTTGCGTTCCACTAATAACGGATTTTAATTAACTTATTTTTGTTTACAGGCACATAAGCTCAACAAATATATAAAATGGGTGTTTGGAATGTCGTAAATCAGTTGCTTTTCGTCAACAATTTCAGCCTTATCGATCGGTCGACATCGTGGGGCAGGCCGTTAATTTAAAACATCACAAACTTTTTTTCGTATAAAGGTTCTAAATAATTGCATATGTGTATTCGATTTAAAAGCATGCTATAAATGAAATTTAAACAATATTCTTAATTTGAATAAGAAAAAAGCTGTTAATCATTATCAAAAATTTAAATAATGGTCTTATAAGAATATAGAAAAAAAAACTAAGAACTCTTTTTCCAATCGAATTAAGCGAAAGAAATATATAACTTTGTTGCTTATGTTAGTGTGCGACATAAACGGTCACAACTAGATAATTTTTTAAAATCTCTTTTATTTATTTTAGACGATTACAAATAATTTATTGTATATTATTGCAAATTTCCTATTTTTACACATACTTCACTTCCGAAATAATAATATAATAGTTTATTTATTTTCATTTACTTGACTTCGCTTTATAACATGATGCTTCTAAATTCATGTTACATTGAAAATAAATAATGGAAATAATTACTAAAACAATTCTGAAATTTATGCATGACTATGAAACTGACAGCAACAAAAGAAATCATTTGTAAATGTTTGTAGTGAATTGCAAGACTTTGTAATTCTGTCTAGTCATAAGAGTACTGTAAGGTTTCATGTTAAACGTATTATTCTGCTAGTTTTTATTTTTTGTATTGTTTCAGGTGTTTTAGTTCAGTTGCACTTAAATTGTACTGGCTTTGCACTTAAGTGTCCCTAATTACAATGCATTGAAAGTATTTCGAGTCATTGCGGTGAAATTATTTTCTCGTTCTTACTGTGTTATTTACTGATATTATTTTTATTTTTGTTTTTCTTATACGTATTATTACTCTTAGCTACTCATTTAACATTGCAGATCAAATCAATTAGAGTTCAATTAATATAAGCCATTTTTTAATTTAAATTGATGTATTGAACATTTTCTTTAGTTTAGTTTGATTAGTTTAGAAATCAATTATTATAAAACATGGTATGGAATAAGAAATATATGAAGTGCACTTTAATGAAGTTGAATATCTGTCTACCTTTTTGTTAAGCACTTAGAAAAAGAATTTATCCCGAATATTTCTGCTGATATTGTTGAACTGCCACCAGTCGTCTTTTTACCAGAAATTCCGATAAGATTTAATATTGTGGAGATTGAAAAGGCCATTACTAGTCTTAACACCAAAAAAGCCCCAGGTGTCGATAAAATAAGCAACAAAATGCTTCAAGAATTGCCATACATTGCAAAACGAATAATACTATTCATTTTTTTTTGGTATTTTACGGCTGCAATACTATCCAGTAGAATGGAAGATTTCGCTAATTAATATGATACCAAAGCCCGGCAAGGATCATACAAAGGCAGAATCATATCGGCCTACCAGTTTATTGTCTAACATTTCACAAATATTTGAGAAGCTGTATATGAGCAAGCTGATGCCTATAGTGACTACTGCATTCCATCATCAATTCAGTTTCCGCAGACAGCATAACACTATACAACTCGATCCTGAAACCAATATGGTCCTATGGAATCCAGTTATGGGGTTCTTACTGCCTCAGCATCGAATGTAGAAAAAATTCAAAAGCGGCAAAACAAAATTCTATGTATAATTACTGCAGCCCCCTGGTATATCCGAAATCAGCTAATTCTCAAAGATCTTGATGTTCCGTTGGTGAAGACAGTATTTTCAAAACACGCGAAAAAATATATTGAAAAACTAGAGTTGCACCCAAATCCACTTGCGCGCAATATTATAAATTATAGAGGCCACATCCGGTTGAGAAGGAGGGATACTCTTTCTCTCTGCCGTACACGACAGATGTAAAACAACAAAAATAAACAGTTGAAATTAATAATATTGTTTAGCATTGGCTACACATATATTTAACATTTTTAGATTTAAGATTTGAACAACTTATTGATGTTTCAATTTATAATTAAAGATTCAATAAATAATAAAATTACAAAAAAAAAAATTAATTATCGCATTGTTTTGTGTTTTAGAAAATTATTTGGAAAAAAAATTTGGAAACAATTTTTTGTGACATTTCATACAAAAACCTTTTATATATACTTTCCTAGACTTTTTCCATAAAAAAAAAAAAAATATTATTGAAAAAATTTTCTGAGACCCAATACACAAATCAATATTAGAATTTCAAATAAATTATAAAATTTTCCTGAGGATGCTAACAAATTATTAGCGAAATATCGAAAATAAATATAAACAACAATATATATATATATATTAAATCAAAAGATCTATTGCTTAAATAAACAGTCTAATAAATATTATTAATAAAGAAAAAGGATGGTTTTCTGAAATTTATAAAAGAATTTTCGTATTTTGTTGAAGAAAGTGAAAGCCAAGAGATAGAAATTAAAATTATTGTCCTGATAAAAACATATAACTATTGGATTTTTTTTTGGGGTGCTAATGGAGTAGTGAAGCGACTATATAGCCTCTCCTATTCAAATGACAACCTCTCCTGCACGTGGCGCACCCTGCCGAAAACATACGAGGCTCTGTCGACCGACGTTGGGCGGAATAACCCTAAGAACCGCAATTACTAAATACATTGCACACTGCACGCCTGGAGGCGATGCTGGTAGCCCCAGCTCCAGGATCGGAAGTTTAGCCCAATCAGTTACTCATCTTAAAACACAATGATTACAGAAACCGTAACAAATCAAAATTAGCGGCCCTATGTTCCTAAGAGGAACAACGGGAATTTATTATTATTATTATTATTATTGGATTTTTGGAAAAAAAAATATTAGAGATGCAAGCTAGGGATTCTAGTCTTTTGTTTATGGTTTTGACTAAATTTATTACCAAAATCCTAGTTTTACCACATTCTTCATCAAACGTGGAAAGAATATTTATTCAGGTAAACATAAATAAAACTAAAGTAAGAAATTCATTGAAAAAGTCCTCTTTGGAAGCAATATTATACATTTATAAAAGTTAAACAAATGTAGCTGCTGTGATCTAACAGTTGTACCTGAATTAATCAATATGCTTAACTGCAAAATGTATTTGTAAAATATATTATACATATACATACATATACATACATATGTATGTATATTAATTTTATTAAAAAATTTGATTTTTATTGTATACATTTTATTGTAGTTTTAATACATTTTTAGAAAAACTGTTTCCAAAAATGAAATTTAAAGTGCATATTTTACTACATTGGAAAAAGATAACTAAAGGATTGAATTTTTTTTTTATATTTTTCCATACAATGTTTATTTATTTCAAAGTATTGAAAAACATGCAATCTATTTACATGTGATTTTATTGTGAATTATAATTGAAGTACATATCTGATCCCTGTATTTAGGATAATGCTGTTTTATTAATAATATTTGTTGATTTAAGAGTTTTGTTATGTTTTGCCTCTGATAAAATATGTTTTGTTGGTAGAAAAGCGGTTTTTTCATTTGACGTTTTTATGACGATTTCAATAAGCTATATTGACGATAATGATGACTTTTGCCCAAAAATTACCTCAAAAAATCTGGCAGCTATGACTGGCAGCATTTAAACTGAATATGTATGTATGTATATATATTTACATATGTTATTCTAGACAACTACCTCATGCACATATCCAGTCGGTACATGAACCAACAAAAGCTTTCAATTTTTATTTAAGTTTATATTTGTACAGTACAAAAAAGCATTGACTTGTATTGCTAATTTTTCGACCTTTTCTTGAAGTTATTTTTATTTTATTGATGAGCTTGAGGTCAATTTTTTATAAAAAACGTTATAAAATTTTATTTATCGATATTTCGCTACTCCTTTGTGTAGCTTCTTCAGGATTAGATTTTTAAGTAACAAAAAAAATAACAACAATATTTTAAACAAAACAATATTCGCTTGAAATTGAATTTTTTCCGGTTTTTGAAATAAATTAAAAATTGTTTTTTATATTTCAAATGGTTTTTGAATTAAATAATTTTTTCCAAGTTGTCAATTGAAAAAAATATTTTAATTTTCATCAATAAAATAAAAATAACTAAAAAGCATTGACTATATTCACTGGGTGGTCACAATATTTTTTATTTGTTAGTGAAAGTATACTTACTGTCTGCTGGACGATGGTGAATGAGGCCTTTCTTTCGTAGAATTTGGTTTAAAACAACAACATCATTTTAGTATTTGCGTATGCCATTCAGGATAACCAATAAATAAATACAGAGAAAATAAATTTTACTTAATTTAAGTATTTTAGAATCAATTTGATTACGAGTTGTCATTCAAAATTTTAATCCGAAATGTACTTGAATCAATCCCAAAAGGTATTGAACACTTTTTAAGCTGCGTCCGAGCAAAAATAAATATGTAATACAATTTTTGTTCTTGGCTTTTATTTGTCGATTTGAATATTCGCATGTGGTTGACTCGTGTAAGGAAATGTGTCACAAAGTTCAATACCAACAACGACCAAAAATAAATGTGCACTAAAAATATTAACTCAATTGTGTTCCAGAATAAAAATGGGCATAAGTTATCTCGAAGAAATGTGTATACATTTCAATTTGGTTGCGTACTGATCTTGAACGTGGATTTATGCATCCAATTAAAGTCGTTAAGTTTTGCTTCTAATCAAGCCGAAATATTTTTTGAAGTAATCTTTATTTTTGGAATTGAATTAAGTATTTTAGGATTAAATAATTTATACTTGAATCAAATTTCTTATACTTGTTTAGAGAAAATCCTCACTTACCGTATTATTGTTACCGTTTGGGACTTTAGTTTTTCCTTCTGTAGACCAGTAATTCTAAATAATAATAAAACATGAATTTTACATTTATAAATTTATTGATTTTGTTATATTAATTTCCATTTTTGAATTATATGTTATCGTAATTTAAAAAATAAGTCAACATAAATAAACTTCATAAGTATTTTTTAATATATTTTTTTTAATGTAATTTTAAAATTAAAATTTTTTTGAAAACACCATTATGGTAGTATTCATAAAAAATAAAATAGATTTCAAATGTGTTTTAGTAAAAAATTTCAATACAAATTTTTCTTAAAATATATTTCAAATCCATTTTAAATTTTTATGAATATGGGGGTAAATGTGCTGTGAAGGGGACGTACACACATACATATGTAAGTGTACAAAATAACGTCAATGACAGCAAGAATAGTATAACTACTAGAGCTTAAATAAAATGGCAAACTTAACATCATGTACTTATTTCATTAAAGGCTTGAGGGAAAACTGAAGAAATTCAAGTGGCTTAAAGACAGCTACGACGAAGGCAATAATCTGCAATACGGAAAATAATAGTGAACGGTACAGAATAATGGAAGCGGAAATTTTGTAAAAAAAACCAAAAAAACAAAAACAAGCAAACATCAGAAAGAACTTTAGCTTAAATCTGCAAAGACATTTCATTTATTGTACATCCATATAAAATTAGTAATTAATTAATTTTACTTATTGATTCTGAAACCGCCACTTTATCTCGTACACTCAGGTATTATTTATCTTTTCTGTATCGCGTGTGTGTTTGCAGCTGTCGCAACCATCCTCAATGGACACATCATTAATACCATCATCATCATCGTCTTTGCTAGAACTGCCAACATCACCGGTAAATAGATGTAACAGACAACTGCGTTTCACATACAAAAAGGCCACTAGTGCACATAAAAGAAACGCAATACTAATTGAGCTGCCAATAAGTAGAGCACGCATTTTACGTTGCGATGCCACTTCTATAATTAATTCACCACTCGGAACTTGTTCGCCATTAGCTGAAATGGCTACTACGCGAACTATAAAGTTGGAGTCCTCTTTCAAGTGTCGCAATTGATAAAAGTTGTCAAATGTTTCGACAGTACCAACAAGATGATGTTCTGGTTCTTTCCACCAACGTACCGAATACAAACGTAACATATCAAGTCCTTGCTGTGGATGTTCCCAATGTAGCAACCAGCCTTGTTGATTATTTATGGCACTTAAATTCCAGGGTGCACTTAAGCTACTCGTACTCGGTAAAGGACTATTGTTCTTATTATTATCACTGCTACTACTACTGCTACCAATTTCGTGAAGCTCTGTGTAAGACACTTTCACAGATTCCACAATTCCAATTTTGCTCACATCTGGTGTCTCTTTCGATGATGCTGCAACAGAATTGAAAATATATATAAAAAAAACAGTAGGTTTTTTTTCTCAGATGTGTTTGCACATATAATTTCTTTGTTGTTTGATTTTCACTGGAAAAAAATTGATCCTAAAAATATCATAAGAAATTAATACGGAAATCGGATTGCAATTGTATCTTTGTAAAAATGTATATATTTTATTTAAGGAGAGCCAAAAAGATAAATAGCTAATTTTAGACAATTCTCACCATATTGACAATTTTTTGTACCACAAATAGGAAATTTGTTTTTGAAAAATATTGCGGGCAAAAATATTATAAGAAAGAGCATGTCTGAGACACTACACAAAATCCTTTTTTTATATTTTCCCAAACAAACTGTTGCATAAACATTTACATATACATATATGATGTACACATAAAAAAAATTGTATTAAATTTAATTATTTTATAATCAATTTGGGTAAGAGCTGTGATTAAAAATTTTAACCCGAAACGAACATATTTGAATCAATCCCAAAAAGGATTAAACACTTCTTAAGCTGCACCTGTTCAAAGCCAGAAATGAGCAAAAGTAAAATAATAAACGTTTTTTCTTGACTTTTATTTGTCGATATACAAACGTGGCTGAGCGTGTAAGGCGAGGTGTAACAAACATGGGTCTCTATATTCAATGCCAACAATGGCCAAAATAAAATTTGACAAATATTATTTCAATTGTGTTCCAGGATAAAAATGGGCAAAAATAATCCCGATTAGGGATTGATTCAAGTATGAGGCAGTTTTGATTTTAGGTAGAAGAAATGTGTACGGCTTTCAACTGGAAGCATGATGGTGTTCGACTTGGAATAATGAATTTAATCTAAATTTTAGCATTAAATCAAGCCGGACGCTTTTTGAACAAATCTTGTTTTGGGATTGAATTCCGTATTTATGGATAAAATAATCCGTACTTTTGTCTTTTACTTTTTCTTATCTGTGTATGGACATAATTTGTATGTGTATGTGATGCTATTAACCTTTATGAGTATTTTCACCGGTATTTATTTCTGGTTTCGAATAATTATTTTTATACAACTCCAAACGAACAGAATTTAATTGTTCTTTTTTCTTTAATAAATATGTAACTTTTGATATTAAATATTTAATTTTGTTTATATTCAAATAACAAAGCAAAATAAATTGCATAACATCATTCATTGAATAAAACTTACGTTGTGTTGAAAATCGAAATTGTTTACTGAACATGCCATCACCGTATTTATCCTGGCTCAGTACCATAAATTCATATTCGCGTCCTGGCTGCAGATGCTGTATTGTTGCTTCCATAACATTCTTTTGTACGATACGCATTGTACGCCATTCTGGTGCATCCGTTAGACGATACCAAACGGTATATTCGAGATTGGGCCGCAAGTATCCTGCATGAAAGTGTAAAATAAAGCAAGAAAAAAAAAAAGAATTTATGGAAGAGGGACAGGGAGAGAGATTTAGCAAAAATATATGTTTGTGTACTCTGTATGAACTACGCAGTATGTAGATTTTTCATTAAAACCTAAAAAGGCAAAAATAATACACACATCTACTTTGCATAAGCATACATACATATGCACATATGAATACATTTATACATACACTCATACATTACAAATTTATATTTGAATTTTATGTTGCATATAATGCAACTGTTATCCACAGGATATCATATGACGACGACGTACTTGTAGCTGGCGAGTGTATTTTATTGAAATTAATTTCAATTATTTCTTTATTATTATTTAAGCGCAATATAAATTCTTTAATTGTATACTCTAGAGTTATTGAAAAAAAGTGAATTCATTCAAATTTTCGTTATCCAGTTGATGAATAGTGTTTTTTTTTTTCTGCAGTTAGAAATAGGAATAACAAGAAGCGGCAGGAGGGAAGTTACAACCTTGCAATTATTAAATATTTGTCGTAAAAAACGTGACCAAAAAGGTAAATAATAATTTATTTCTTTTAATTGCAATAAATAAATTATGAGTTCGCATTATTTGAAAGTATCATATAAATAAGTTTTTGTAGAATATTTTATTTTATTTTTTCAAATAAAAACCAAGTGAAATGAGACTATTATTAAGAAAAACTAGTGGTAATGTTTTCTTGGACAAATATTTTATGAATGTGAACGCAGCTTAAGAAGTACCACTCAGTTTTATGAGTGATTTCAATACAATTTTTACACCCAAATCATGTCATGTGCAAACAGCACCTGACTAAAAATTTTGGACGTATGAAGTTTTGCAAGCAAAATGTTAACCATATCCTTTTTAGGCCGAACGATAACTTGTTAGTATTTTTAACTTTCTAATATAGAAAATTATTATGGAAACTCTTTAAGTTTCTTATACGGAAAGTAAAGTAATTTTAAAGTCTTAATCTTATTCGTTGTATAAAATAATTAAGAAATCAATGTTAACACAAAATAATTTTAGTCATTTAAAACATTAGACAAATAGATAAAAAAGAAGATTATTTTGTTTCATGTTATTTAATTAAGTATCATAAATGCAAATTTATTTATGTGTAAATATTATAAAATAATTTGCCTAAAGCAACTCTAATTTTATTTAATATTTCAATATTGTTAAACAAACGAAGACACACATACACATACAGATGTAGATATAAAAAATTGCTGTACAATTGTAAATTAATTTCAAATTTCCATGAATGACAATAAAAATATTTTTTTAATGCAATTTTAATTACAAACCTTTTATGTTTTTAAGAAAATCAAGTAGTCAATTTTGAATAAAATTAATAATTAAATTCTTAAGAGAGTTACTTGCAATAAATGATTGAATGAATTAATGTATATTTGTATCGTCTGAGTACATCAAACCTAATTAAAGTTCAGCAGTAATTAATTTGTTGATTGTATGTATGTATGTATGTAAATATTTGCGTATGGTCAATTGTACTTTCAAGGGACACTTACCTGGTTGCCATCTTATAGATATACTTGTTTCTGTACAATTCGCTGTTAAATTATATGGTGGCCTTGGCGATAAATTTTCTATCATTAATTCTGTTTCCGTTGTTATTGTGGCTGCTTCATTAGTTGCCACACATTCGTACATGCCACGATCCGTTTCAATGAGATTTGTTATGGTTAATGTACCATTTTTAATGGTAGCACGTTCTTCGGGCAAGGGTGAGCCATTCTTCTATTGAATTACAAAAAAAAATATATATTTTTAAAAATAAATAAAAAAATAAAACACATTTTTATTTAATTGAATTAGGGCCAATAATTCAGTGCTGATTTATATGTCATTTATTTTTAAATGCTAGATATATACAAAATTGAGTTTTTCACTGCAAAATTAAGTCAACATTAAATAGCCAACATTGTGCATTTAAATACTACATAATTTTTACGAATTTCCATATGTTTTAGACTGCTTGTTCTTCTTATTTAAAACACAGCCAATAAAAAATTTATGGCTGCTGACAAGTTGCATACAACCGTGGCTTGTTTTGTCGTTATTATCCTTCTAATCGTTCTGGAATTTGCTTTTATTCTCTTAAAACAATTCAGCAGTTCTTAATTATTCTTAATTTTTACTAAAATAAAAATATATTTTTTGGGATTTTACTTTATTTCTTCTAGTCAGCTGTTCTGAAGGGAAATTAATAGGAAATTTTTTATATTACGTTGTGCTACCAAGTTCTCAATACAATTTAATAAGAACAATTAAATACTACTGAAAAACAGAAGTAACACTTAAATGGAACATAAATTTAAATGAAAATTAGCTGAATGAGTATTTAAATTCGAAGTCAATTATTGACCCTTAGAGAAACAAGCACAACAGTACAAAAATGATTTTATAACTGATCAGATATTTTTGACTACATAAGATTTATGTATCGATTTATCCTGCTTTTAATAGTTTTGAACATTATAATTTTCGCTAATATTCTAAATATATAATTTTTTAGGATGTCCGTATGTTTGTATGTATGTCCTATTCTCTTTCCGCAACTTTCTGAAGCCATCTGATGACAAAGGAAGCTGCGGAAGACCTTAACAGAGCCAGATTTTTTATTTTCGGCCTGTGAGCGGAGCGGTGTGCCTGGCATGGGTAGACTTTTCAACTAGTAATTAAATAATTTCTTAAAATTTTGTAAATGACAAAAAATTTAACATCAATTGAATTTCGAATAGAAGTGGTGATAATGGAGATGCTGATACGTGACTGCAGAACAACGTTATTCTGTTGTATCTAGCTTGAAAAAAAGTTTTGTTATTTTAATTTATTGGTAAAAATTTCAGAGATAACCATATTGAATTAGTAACAATTTAAAACAATTTTTTTTATTGTAATTATTCTTTAGACATTATCAATTTGCGAGCCAACGTGGCTGATAGGTAGTAAAGCTTGCTAAAGGCTTCCGGCCAAAAACTCTGCGAGTAACGATATTTTATTATAACTTATATTTTTATGTCTTATATTTATTCTTCTCTTCTGTAGTCACACTCTTTACTTTCTAATTTATTTAAATCCTTCCGTCCCTCTCAATTAAGTTTGGTTGTTTGATAATTTTGAATTGTAATTTGATCGTTGCGGTTTTAGTTTAGAAGTAACTGTATTTTAATAAAGAATTACACATTTGTTTTATTGCGAAAAATAAGTGTGGTTTCAATAATTTAATTATGTTTTCTACAGACAAGCTTATCCCTTCGCATAGTCACATGCTAAAAGCTTATCAAATGCATTAAAATAATTTCTCAAGAGGAAAAGTATCAAAAACGAAATAGCTCTAAAAGTAAAGAGGTACTGTAAGTAAGAAAGTACCAAAAGTACAAGATTATGTTTCATTTCAGCCCCCAGAAACTATATTAATTTATAAAAACATTTATTAAGTATTAGTACAAAAATAAAACGTACCAATATATTCCATTTTTAGCCCTCACATTAAGAGAATTTCTCAAAAGAAAAAAGTACCAAAAGCAAAAAAAAAAAAAAAAACAAGACATTATTTTATTTTAGTTACGCAGATATGCGAATATATATACAGCGCAATTAAGAATAACAATTCCCCGGGAGTTTTCTCGCTACTCCCTGTTCCCATATTCTAAATAAAATCTCCGGGAGATTTCTCCCTATTCCCTTATTCTAAATGAACTTCGCAAATGGGAAACTCTTCCTCGAGCAAAAAGTAGGTATTATGAATGTCATTAAAAGGGAGAATGTGATAACAAATATTCCGCCAAAAATTTGCAAGGGAGTTGTGCTTAAAAATGTAAGTAATACTATTTTTATTTATAAAAAAATAAACATTGTTTGTTTATTCCTTATTTTCAGGTCCAAAATAACAGTTGGAGATTATGCTGACCAAAATGCAAACCCATTCAGATATTGCTCGTGGTATGCACAAATTAAGTAGAGAGGACTTAAACTGATTTTGGTGCAATTTGGAGGCGGAGTTGAACTCAGCAGGACCACCCACAAAATGTGTTTCGGTGTGGGAAAAAGGTATGTTTGATGGTAAGCAGAAATATTAAAAGCCAAAAATACTTATCAGGTATGGTCTGATCAGAAAAATTATGTTCGGCAGAAGGCCGCCCAAAACCTTAAATTAAGCAAAGGAACAGGTGGAGGCCCGAATATGGAACAGAAGTTTTCTGCCAGTGAAGGGGCCATATATGTATTGATCCGTAGAAGGTGTTGCAAACACGTTTGGATTAGGCTGCTCTTCTTTAAACACAAAAGCCTACAGTACACGGCATGTCAAAAGCCACATTCGCATGTGGCTCTGACGTCACGAGAATTTGCAGCATTTTATTTACATTTACTAAACATGCAGAAGTGTCTACATGCTTCAAAATTTTGGTAGTACATGAAATGTTGTTTTGTCCCAAAATTTATATGTGACAAATGTAGCCGAAGCGTACACATTTGCAATAGCAGCATATGTGTGAACTGTTGATTGGCTACATATGTATTGTCAGTACACCGCATGTAACATACGTACACATTTTTCATATTAACATGTACAACAGTCATATGTTTTTGGCGCTTGTTTAATTTTTAAAATTTTGTGTGAAGTCAAATTTATAAAATGTCGAAGAGAAAGAAGAAATAAAACAACATCTAATAAAAAGTAAAAGAAATTCACTTTTATCATGAAATAATTCCCATGAACAATAAAATGATGAAAAAAATTATATAATACTGCACTGACACAAAAACAACGCAACAATTGGCGATCACAGTTGTTTTATTAATTATTGAATAAATTTACTATTTATACATGAATTTTTTCATCTTAGCTTTGAAAGTATCTCTTGCATGGTTTAGAACAAGAACGAGAAATAATAACAAAAACCCCAAAGGAAAGAGAAATACAAATAAATGCATGGAAAAGAAAAAATATGATAATTTTTCTACCCTTCTTTTATCTCTACCCTACTCGTAAACCAAAAAAATTTTTTCGTCATTAAATTCCTACCACATTTTGTTGGAGAAAATCAACATTGGCAAGAGTGCCATCGGCTACATACTATTGAAAAATGTTGTGTCAAAAATGTTTGCTGCCACATGTTTGGGACTGCTACATGCGCATGTAAAAATATTACAAATGTCAAAATTCAAATGTACCAAGCTAGTACACGACATGTCTAAAATATGCATGTTTGCATGTCTCTACAAAGGAACATGTGGCACACATATCAATGTGTGCTGCATGTGAGTGTCACAAAAAGTGGAAGTACACGACATGTTGCCAATTTAGCTTCATGGTGACGTCAAAATTACGTCAGAACCACATGTGAATGTGGCTTTTGACATGCCGTGTACTGTAAGCTTAACAAAACAAACGATATCACCGATGATATATTAACGGAGTGCATGCCAATATCGTTAATAGTAGTTTCAAAGAGAGTCCACCTCAATCACCGCCAAAAAATGCAAAAAGGATTCAGAGCAGCGGCCCGCACAGGGTACATCAGCCACCATCCTTGCAGAGGAACAGAAGGAACAGAATCATGCCACAAAAAAATTTAGCACTCCATAGACCGGCTTTATGATTTGAAGAAAGGGGAGCTTAAAGAGCAAAAAAGGCATAATCTGATAATAGAGCAATTAAGACTGAAGGAAGTAGAAGATAAAATTGAAAAAATCCAAGACTCATAGAGTTAGAAAACTTAAAATATATGTAGATATTAATTATTATAGTACTAATATGTGATGAAGTAGATTTGAAGTGAACAGTGCCTGTGAAACATAATAAGGTTTGCTTTTGTTTTGTTCTTTGTCGAACTTATTTATTTAGTTATTTTAGTTTTAAATTTTCTTAAACTGAAATGTGCAAATGTTAATTTACGGTATAATTTTCTTAGTTTTATTTTCTTTTTTGTTCTTGAAGAATGTTTTTAGTTTTCCTTTTAATAAAAATAAAATGATATGAAAAATATATGAAGTCTGTATTTATTTAGGGATAATAAAACTTATAAATTATGTCCAATATTATTTCTAATGCTTTGGGTTGCAGACATGTACTGCTGTGAGGCTAATGACACCACATAATTTTCTTGAACAGAAAAATTTTCTACATTTCCCATATCATTTGCTTTAGAATGGCATTTAAAATAAATGCAGATGTTTTTTGGAGCGTAGTGCTGTTCTCTAGCGCCAAGAATGCACCTCCATCTATTTTTGAGGACACCATTGGTTCGCTCAATTACTTTGCGGCAATTTAAATGAATTTCATTAAATTTCATTTCGACTGACCCTTCTTCTGGAGTTCTATGATTAGCCACGGATCCAGAGGATATCCTGTGTCGCCTAATTAAATAAAAAGTTCAATATATGTGATTAATAAAACAACAAATAAAACATTTAAAACCGACGATAACCAATTCGTTCACATTTGTTTTTTTTAACGTTAAAATATTAATGCGCCACTTAATATAAAATTTATAATCTGTATACCTCAAGTTTATACTGTGGCTATTAAGTATGTACTTTACAAATATACTCATATGCACAGTGGTGAAGCTTACACTAATGCGATACATATAAATAAAGTGTATTAAAAATGTTACTTAATATAACAAATAAATTATGAACTTTTAGTCGAACTGAATCAAGGCTACAACAACATTCGCCACTAAAACTGTCTCCATCTATCAAACCACAGGTATTTGCAAATGTAATATGGAAAGAAAATTAACCAAAGTTCTATACACAAGCAATTGTTGACAGGTCAGGATTGAACAGTTGATGATGACGTAGGCTAATAAGGTCACCTGGTAATGAATTCGCATTGAACTGAATATATGTTTAATCAAACAAATTTCCTTTCTTACTTATTTTATTTAAATTTACACATCAATTTTTAAATAATAAAAACCTTATATTTTTGCTTTTTAGTTTCACTGTAACCCGGGATTTTTCTCTCAAAATTTTATGCACTACTTTGTTACCCCTCTAAGTTATTAAAAGAGCAATTGTAAATAATTAAATAATTGCAAGTTTATTACTTTACAGCGACTTTAAAGACACTCTATACTTGGGCAATGTATTACGAATTTAAGAGTTTGGTACAGCAAATTCTTGAAGAATTCAAATGAAACAAGGACATAATTAAAAATGAAATCAACATTATAGATGTAATAGACTTATCAAAATTTTCTTAGCAAAAATTGTTATGATCTTTTTTAAAAATATATGAAAGAAAATATTGGTAACATCGATCTGTTTCGAGTGAACACGTCCAAGTACGAATGTAGAGGCAATAAGAAACTATTTTTTTATGATAATTTTCTACTAAAAAAAAAGCATATATTTAAAAGTGTTTATTCATGTAAGACTCTCAGGTCAATGTTAGTCAAGAAATTAATACTCGGCTTTGTGCTGTAAACCAAAACATTAATTTTCTCGTTTTCAAAAATAAATAGTAGATCCATTGTTTGATTTTCAGTTTTATACAGGAAATGAATTTCAGATATAGTATTTTAAGCACCAAAATTCAAAAACCACAAAAAGAATAAAAAAATATTTTAACTTAAATTTTTTTTTAAATTTTATTAAATTGTGCAATTTGAATAAATTTAGCTTCAACATACATCAAGAAAAATTACGAATATTTTTACTTTATATTTAAGATTTGAAAAACTTATTGATGTTTCAATTTATAATTGAAGATTCAATAAATAATAAAGTTTTCATAAAAAAAAAAAAAAATTTTCCTCATTTGCAGTTGAATAAATTCAAGGAAAAACGAAATTTCAGACAAAGTGCAGTAAATTTTATTTTAGATTTCCCATACAATACAGCATATCGATGTGTTAATATAAAAAAGGCGTAACTCGATTTTTTTCAAAAACCTTTTTTGCCTATTCTGTCAGATAAATGTCAAATACACATGCTACACACATGCTTGCTTTCCAAATGAAATAAATTGAAGCATAAGATTTGTTGACTCTTTTTATAGAAAATGCACTAAAACATTTTTATATGTACTTTAAAATTTACGGATTTTATTGCGATTTGTAGTTCAAACTTAAAGAAAACAAAATCGAGTTACTCCTTTCTTATATTAAGCCATCGATATATTTCTTTAGTATCAGATGTTGACTTGACTCTTGTACCGAAAAAGTAAATCGCTGTAAGGTGTGTGTATTTGCTAATAGGTTTGTGCAAAGACTGTAAACAAGAAAATTGATATACCAGTTTATTCAAGAACTTCTGTTGTCAAAAAATTTATTTATTTGTTATGGGTTAGTTAATTTATCAGTAGACCTCTACTACAATGCTTGAAAATTCTTTAAACTAATTTGCTTATTAACAAAATCTCAAGCATTAACTTGGAAATACTAAAGTAAAGCTTTTAAAAAGTATTATGCTTTACTTTAGTAATTCTCAGTTAATATTAGGTAAAATCTATTTAAGCATTAAAAGTATATTGAGGGTTTAATATAAAAAAATTGTTATATATCGTTTTATGCTTACTTTGTAAGATAATGTCAAATGCAGCTGGCTTTTAAAACAAAATAAATTGAATATTAATGTTTGTTGCCCTTTTTTTATTAAAAATTGTATTAAAACTGTTTTTTATTACCAAAATTTTACCAATTTTATTATTTATTTTCTTCCTTTCCTTCTAATCGATAATGATCAAAACAATGCTTAAAGTAGTTGCACCCATTGATAAGTAAGAGCTTACTGTATCACTTCTATTTTTATTAGTCATTGATTTTTTACGTTCAAAAAAATTGACTGATACATAAGTTTTAAATGTACGAATAATAAATGAAAACGAATTTTTAATTTTTCATTACAAAGTTGGCACGAATTATTTGTAATAAAACTTTCATGAAAATGCCGATAGAGAACAAACCGCTAAGCCTTAGTTGCTTAAGTTTAAAAAAGCACGTTATAAAATAAATAAAAAATCATTGTAACCCAATAACTAAATCGTTTTTCTATATTTATTTTTTCTAATTAGGAATGGAAAAACAATTAACTCTTTTATATCAGGCAAAACTTTAACTAAAGCTTTTGTATAAAATCACTTATCCTAAAATATTTTATAATTAAAAGCATCTGTGGCTTACATGGCATCAGTAGACTGCAGTAATTTAATATAAAAAACCGGCACTTGAATAAGAAAAAAAAAACAATTATAAGAAAAAAACAACACAAAAGAGAATAAAAAAAAAACTAATATAAAATAATAAATTTGAAAAATACTACTCGTAGTATAATAAGATAAAATGAATTTACATTTTAACACTATGAAATTAATCACAATTTGTATAATATTTTCGACTGCGTATACAGATTCAAAAGAAGATTGTATCGAATTAATAACAAATGATACAAAAAGTGCTTTAAATCAAAATAAATTGAACTGTTCGCCCAAGAAATTAGTGGAAAATATTACCATCACAACGCAGCAACAAAGTGAAGGGCTGCTACAGTCAAATGAAGATGCTGGAAAATATCCACCATTAATACATTTTTTAACAAAAGCAACAGATTTATCAATTCTAAATATTCCATATAATAATAATGAAAATGGTATCGATATATTAAAGGCTGCTACACATTTTAAGGCAGATAATAAAAAACAGAAAGATATAAAAGAAATTGATATCGAAGATAGTGTTCCTTCAACCACTTCGGTTAATACAATTGCAAAAAATATTGAAAATATAACTACAGGCGCAAATGTTTCTGCAAAAAACAATTTTCCGAAAGATACAGGTTTGCCTGTTTTAAGTAGTTTTTATACAAACAATGGTAACGCTATCGAAATATTAAAGTCTTTTTCGAGCCTTACGGAAGCTGACACTAAAACTAGAATGTATAATAAAAATGATAGCAAAGAAGTGGAAGTGGAGCATCAGGAATCTTTTGTTGCATTCTCTAATACAAGCAACAGCGTCAATAAAAACTTAAATAAAACTCTTAATATTGACACTACAACTGCAAAGCATTTACCCGCCGATGAAATTGTTTTAAGTGAACTGATTAACATGTCTGTCAGCGACGAAGGAGATCTAACGACAGGCCAAAAAATCGAGTTGCAAGATTCCAATATAACATCAGCAACAGTGGAAACCAATTCAGCCGGAGCGGATATATTAAATAATATATCGCATATATGTGGATCATTATTTGGCAAAAGAATTTCATTTGCTAATGAAACTACATTAATGGAATTTCCCTGGACAGTTTTATTGTTGTACAATACGCAAATACGTTATCATTGTGGTGGCAGTTTAATAACGACAAAATATGTTCTAACTGCTGCACACTGTGTGGCACAACAATTTTATGAATTGTAAGTGCTTTTTATTTATTAATTTGCGGCTTTAATCTTATAATCTTCTTAATTCTTCTTGCCTTAAGGGTTGGTGTACGTTTGGGAGAACATGACATTAGTGAAGCAGTCGACTGTGCTCCAGATCTAGCTGGCGATACAATTTGTGCCACTACAATTGATGCTAATGTTGTCAAGATTATAGTTCATCATGAATATTCTCATTTGTCATTTAAAAATGATATTGCTCTGCTGAGGCTAGACAAGGATTATATTAATAGTAAGTTTTGGATATCTGAAGTTTATTTCATCAAAAGTTTTGCATAAATAATTTTTCGCTGGGTTATTTTGTACACAAGAAACAGTTTACAGTCTTTTTGAGTCCCAGTATACAATAACTGCAATAAATGGTTATAGTGTTGAACAATGTTGCCTACACAACTCGAATTGTAAAAAACCTTACGAGGTTGAGAAGAAGGACGAAATTTTTGATTTCAAAATATATTCCCCTGATCCCAACAAAACATAAATTATATTTTAATAAGTTGCCAATTTAAAAAATTCTAAATTAATATATGAATAAAATTTTTACAGGATCATATTATCCAATTTGTTTACCAACGCCCGAAATGATGTACAATGGCAGGCAAGCAACTGTTGCTGGTTGGGGTGCTACCGAAAAAGGTTCGATGACTGATTTTAATTAAAATTCTATATTTTATATGCAAACTTCTTGTGTCTTTATAAGCGATACGTTCTTCGATTCTGCTGAAAGCTGACGTACCCCTACACGATATCTCGCAATGTCGTGAAATTTATCGTTATAGCGTTTTTAATGATTCAACAGAAATTTGCGGCTCTGGTGCAAATGAAGTTGATGTATGCAAAGGTGACTCAGGAGGGGCACTATTTTACAATCAATATGTTAAGGGCAAAGATAAATTTTATCAGTTGGGCATTATATCGCTGGGTGTAAGACGTTGTGGCGACAGCCGTTTTTTCCCTGCCGTTTTTACTAAGATTAATGGTTTTTACAAATGGATTGAAAATAATTTGGAATATTAGAAGAGAAAAGAAATATTGTTTGAATTCCATATAAAGAAATTTTAATTTTAAATTTTATTGAAGGAAATATTATAGAAAAATACCTCCGACCCGCAAAAATATGGAAGCTCCATAGTTTCTTTTTTTTTTTTGGGGGTGGGGGGGGGAATAGTAGTGGTTTTATAAATTACCACCGTAATAAGTTGTACATCTGCGGTCAAGTGGGTCCAGCTGGTTCAACATATTCAATGAAATGCTATAAAAAGTGGCTAGCTATAAAAAATAGAACAAATTCCTAGATTGGCATCTGTACTGGGTTTGTGGCTCCTGCACTTAACAGTGTGTGAAGTTCATTGTTTAGCAACACCCCAAAGCACACCAGTGTGACTTGCAAAGATCACAACTAATGGACCTTCAACCATGAAAAAGAACTTTGTGAAGGTGTTTCAGCTAACTTTTGGTTCCTTTTGTAGGAGCAGCACTCAGGAGAGGATCCCTACTCATGCAATGCATTTTGAATTTTTAGAGCAGTAGTGGAGCGCCTCTGGTTTAAGATAGAAACATTGAATTTCTCAAGATGTCTGAGCTGTCATTTATATTAACGGTTCTGTTTACCCGAAGAAGGGGGGCACTGACTTCTATTACTGATGAAGATTTTGTTCTTTAGCTAAAGCACAGTCGCCTCATATACTCCCGAAGAAGAACTTATCAAAAACCGGCAACAAAATCCTGCCTTCATTGAGAGTATCAAGATGCCCTTCAGTATATCCATGGTCTAGGGGGAATAGTATGCATCACGCAACTTATCGTAAAATGAGACGAATATGCGAACATAAGCTGTCTAACCCTCTAGTAGCGATTCATTTGAGGCTTATATGCATTAGTGGTCGAACATTACACGAGAAACCCAGGAGAATAACTTTCCGTCGAATTCTGTCTTGGGCGGAGACCTAAGAACACTTTATACTAGAGCAGAATTGTTTAACTTACTTCTTTTGATGTATTATATCTACGTCTTTTACGCCGCTGATTTAGAGATTGATAGTGGTACAGCAGGTTTAGAGGTATTGGCTAAAAGTTATGTTTGGAAAAATACAAATTATCTTTTGCAATAGAAAACGCAGCTTTAAGGTGTGGTGACTAACCAATTGAAGAATAAGAATAAGATGAATAACCGTGCCCTCAAAGAAGAGTATAATAGTACAGCGTAAGCCCTAGCAAGGTTTCTCGAATTAATTAAAAATACTAAAATTGTAGAGAGTTACACTTTATTTAAGAAAACCTGCATAATCTTGTTCCCAAGTGGTAGAGATGGGTTCTAGCTCAAGTCTTCTTAGAGCGAAAATAACCAGTCTCGAGGCCAATTCTTCTTTAAATTCTAGAATTTCTCTAGGATTTAAATTTACTTTTTGTCGGAAAGAACTAAGAAAATAAATACCTTTAAAGTGTCTGAATGTATCAAATTTTTATTTCTACACCGATTTTCATATTATGTAAATCTTTACCATTATTGGTAAACTATTAAACATGAAGACATTTTAGATTTTTGATGAGAGATTATTCAATTTCAATGCTAATTTGTAGAAACGTTTGATCAAATTAAATAAAAAACACATTTAGTGAGTTTTTGAAGTTAAATAAATTTGTGTTGTATATTCTACACTTTTTTTTTAAATAATAATTTGGATATAATCCTTGCGATCAATCTTCAATCCAAGCATTCATATTTGAAATAACTACGCTTTTCTATTTCTTTAATATAAAACATACAACATACAAACTTACTTACCCTTATCCAATTAATTGACGGATGATTAGTGCCATCTCGATCAACGGCTTGACAAGGAAATTCAGCACTTTCACCTAATTTTTGTATGTAAATTGCTTTCGGTGTTGTTGTGAATATTGGTGGTCGCAAAACAATTACATTAATGACAGGCGAGGGACCATCGGTGCCCAGATCATTGTATGGTGTACAGGTATAGCTGCCAGAATGTGATTCATCAACTTTTGAAAAGAATAAACTACCATTCATTTTATAAAATACACCCTAAAAATACAAACAAAAAACATTATTATTAAAACAAGATTAGAAAATTTGCAGCAAAAACAAAACCAACATCCTTTCAACTCAGCACAATTTCCCGTACAAAAATCTCATTGTTTAAGTGCGACTATTATTGATAGTCGTTTTTAAGTTGCTTTACTTACTGGTACATTGTATGAATCAAAGAGCAGTCCATCCTTTTCCCATCGAAGATTTTTCAATGGTGGATTAGCACGAAAATGACAATCTAAAACTGCTGGCTGACCGAACGGTAAATATACTTCTGGTGGTGCATAAATTACTTTCGCTTTATCTGTGAATGAAGAACATTGATGAACATACTTTTTGCACGTATTGTTGAACTGTTTAACAAAGAGGGCACTGCATTTGATTGTGAGCGAAGCAAACATTAATGGCGGTATTCACTGTTTGGTGCAAATGGTGATGCGAAAGTGCAAATGCAAAATATCGTAGCTTTTTTTGTTATTAAATGTAACAGCAACTCTGAAACAACAGAGGTAGACAAGGAAGTAGTAGGAGGTGCAGAAGGTAAAAAGGTACTTAATAAGGTCCAAGTTAATACCTAGAAGTTGCCACCTGACTCGGAGATGCTTGTGAATACATGCATTCACAAGGTGTTAGGAGCACTGCCAGCTTAAGCCGATAGGCAGGTTCCTAAATTAATCTGTAACACATCTGTCTATTTTGTTACTGGATATAAAAAAATGCGATATTTTGCATTTGCACTTTCGCATCACCATTTGCACCAAACAGTGAATAGCGGTATGGTTTTTGGTAAATCTGGGAAATGTTTTATAAAAAAGGTGGTTTATAGAACAAGGATTTGTTACGAGAGCTGAGAAATACCCTTTCTTTCGCAGCTGAGAAAGTTAAACATTGTTTCCTGAAATGAAAAACGCCTTAACTTATAAGAAATCGAAAAGTGATAATTTTCAAAAGCAAGTTTTGTTCTAAATAATAAAATATTTTTGACAGAAAGATTTAATTTGACTTTACTTTTTCTCGTGCTGCCAAGTACTTTATCCTCCTGCTGCCACCTTTCTTATAACACCATGATATAAAACTTAGAAAAATAAACTATATTAAAAAATATGACGTTTAACTATAAAACTCTTCAAATGTTGTGCCCCCATTTGAAACAAGAAAAGATGACAAATGACACAAACAAAAAAAAAAACATACATTGAATATTTAGAAATGCTTTGGCGGTTTGAACTTCATCATCATTACTGCGTACATGACACTCATATTCGCCATAATCACTCATCATAGTTGGATCAATACTTAAACTGCCTTGTGGACTCAAACGTGAACGATGTATTAGATCGGGTATGTCTTGCAATAAAACACCATCTTTATACCATGATGTCTCTGATGTATTTGGATATTTCATAACACAATGAAAGAATGCCGTTTGTCCTTCCATGATTGTTTGATTCACGGGCGGTATTTTTATCAGAGAGCCACCTTAAAGCAAAAAAAGAAAAATGAAAAAAAAAATTGAAAATAAAAACCAAACAATACAAATCCAAAAATATGAAAAACTAAACACGAAAAGGATTTGAAACACAATAAAAGTTCATTAGTTTATTTTCAAGGAACAATTCAAAACATTCACTACCACACACACACATGAATGTATATATGAACACGGAAGAGGATGCTCATGCTTAAGTGTGAAAATCATTGTGCTAATATTTGTTGTAACAATTGTAGGTCATCGTGTTACTGTGTAAGTACCATTCATTATTGTGTCATTTGTATGACAATTGTCTAGAATCTATATGTATGTATACTAGAGTTGTCAATTATTCGCCTTTCAACTTTGTTCGAATAATTCAAATAATTGATTTTGTTCGTTCGATCAAACGATTAAAGCTGAAAAATTTTTCGATTAATCGATGAGAACAACGAATAAAAAATGATTTAAAAAATTTATTTACAAAAAATAAACATTTCATACAAAAAACTTAAAAATAAAATATGTAGTTAATATTTTTATCAACAAAAAAATACATAAAACATAGCACGACTACTAGGTATGCGCAGTTCGACAACAACTACAAACATCCAAAATAATATGTATTTGGTTGATATAAAGTACTCGCTTTGTTTCATATCATACAAACAAATTTAAACATTTTTGACGTATGCATTTTAAACTAAAAAAAGTTGTTCGATTAATTGACATTAATTAATCGATTTATTCGTTATTCGTTATTTTAAAATTATTCGAACAAGAGTTTCGTTTTGTTTGATCGATTAATCGAATTATTCTTAATCGGTTGACAACTCTAATGTATACCAACCAGAGCAATAAGGAGCAATAGGTTGTTGTAGTGGTAATATTGTAATTTTAAAATCTTACCTTGTACAGATAGATGATACCATGTACCGTTGTTGCGTATACTTGGTGTACGATTGGGAAATACTATTTGACAGTGATACCAGCCTTGATCTGACTCTCGTATTGCAGTTAAATTTGCCGATGCCTTCCCATAATCATCATGATGTGTTATAAGATTTAAGCGGCCATTATAAAGTTCATTTGCTGATGTTTCACCTTCATACCACGTAAATATCTTTTTGTCCTTTAAAATAAATGAAACCAAAGTTATTTAGAAGTAAAATTAATTGAAAACAAAATAAATTAGAAACTTTTGAGAGGCGTTCCATTCAATAAAACAAGTCCTCACTATGGCATAATAAATTTAATTTTGTTATATCATGGTCCTTCCTTCAATAAAAAAATTTCAAATATTGCTAAGTTTGTTTTTTGCTATCCACAAAAAAATTTCAGTAACAAGAAATTACTGAAATCAATATTTTTTCAAAGAGACATTTTTGAATCCTTTGTGATGATGGAATTTTAAACTTTACATAAAACAGAAGAAAAAAGTTTTTAGTTTGTAGCTTAGAAAATTTGTATTTTAAGCGACAATATTTTCTTTCAGTCTCTTTTAGAGCATTTGAATCATATGCCTTCACTATTTTAGTCATAGGCAAGACTAAAAAAATATTACATATAAAAACTAATTACAAAATAGCATAAATTTAAAACAGTCATAATTTAATAATAAGCTAATAATTATAATTAAAATAGCAACAATTACAATAGAATACGTTTAACTCTTGTTGTTGTGTTTATAGTACATATGTACATATAAGCAAAATAATTGCTGTCACACAAACAAACAAATCGATAAAGTGTTCGAAGTAGTTTTTGTATTTTAATTGTAATTTACCATCGGTTTAACAATCAACAATAACAAAAGAATTTGCCATCAAACTTAAATTCCACATGACAAACAAATGATTTGAGTGTAAAAATTTGTATTGAAAAAATTGAGTGCTTTTAATATAAATTTGGCATTCGAATAATTCGTCCGTTTTTCGGAAACAGTACCTAAGATAATGTAAATATTAATAAATTTTACACTTTGGCAAAAATTTTAGTGCTGAAAAGTGAGATTTGATATAATATTCCTAAGGAACAAAGTAAAATTCAACGCTGATTTATTTCAACTTACATGGCAGAACAGAAAAAAGAAAGGAAGTCAAAGCTGAAAATTGCAATCAACTGGTAATTCGGATGTAGCTGCCTAAGAAAAACAATTTTTTTCACCGTCTAAAGTGTTGGTTAAAATAAATTAACTGCCGATTTCACGATATCGAAAGAATTTTGAATTTTTTTTTCTTTCTTTTCTTTTGATACAAAAACAAAATTTTAGAATTTGTTTTTGCTTTAAATGTAATTATACGAATGAAAACATATGGAAAAATTCTTTCGACATCATGAAATAGGCCGTAAACTTCATTTTTCTATTTCTTACTCTTCACCTCTGAAAATATTGCGAAGTTTATTTATGTATATTTTTATTTAGGATAATTTCTCATTTAAATACCAAATGAAACTTGAAATTTCATACAGATTGCAAATTAATTTTATCATCGAAATTATTTCCAATTGCATCCGAATAATATTAAAATTATTTACAAACGTTGTACCCTTCGCATACAATTGTCAGGTTTGGGATCAAACGTATGTGTTTGCTGGGCTATATATACTTAAAAATATATGTACACACCAACATAAATATGTAAATTTTATATTTACGTGTGTTCTTAAATCTAATAATTGCATGCATTCATTCATTCATGCTTTACTATTTGTTATATTTGTGATTTAAGAAGCAAGTGCATGAATGCCTTGTATGTATGTATGTATAAATCAATGTAAAATTTTCAAATACATTCACTTATTACATATACACAGGTATGTATAAATTAGTATGTGTGTTTGGGTTAAAATGTGCAATATTTCTTATGATGCACTCTCAGTCACCTGCTAAGTTTTGACATTCAGTTTAGATTGGATTAGATTATATTAAATTTATAATGTCTATTTAAAATAAATGTTGCAAGTAAATGAGTTAGAATATCTTTTTGAATTAAAACATTTAAGTTGAGATATAAATACGCTACGCTAAAAGAAAACTAGCTTAAATTGTGAACATAATAAAAATGTATATATATGAAGATTTGTTTCTTGGTATCAATCCAAATTTCTTAAGATACTGGCGCATAACCCTCTCTAAGAACTTCACTAAAATTTTTTCATTATAACAGAAAGAACAAGCATAAATTGCTATCCTTGATATTATTATCCCTTATATATGTATATGTATAATTTCAGTCTCCATAAAATATGACCCTAATGAAAAATGCCCCACATGAACAATGACCCCAATGAATAATGGCCCCAAATTTATTTATTCAAAACAAAAACACGATATTTGGGATCATTTTTCCTACTTTTTATTTTAAAATTTTGGGAATTTTTTTCTAAACTTTGGAACAGTTTTTAATTATTAAGTTTAAGGGTCATATAGACATTGAGAACAACAAAAAAAAAATTGCGGCCATTTTTCCTATTTTGAGCCATTTTTCAGTTGAACGACATTTTGAATTTTTTAGTTTGGGGCCATTTTTCATACGGGCCATTTTGCATAAATCATAAGCTTATAAATAACCACAACAATCAAAATCAATTGTTTTGTTTACCTAAAATGATCGTGTAGGGTATTAACACTACAACACGATAACTACTAAAGCATTTGTTGTAATTTTAATGAAATCATGTGGTGCAACCTTAAAATATAACAGAAAACAAACGATACACCCACCACCTGACAGTTTGACAGTAACTAAATTGTACCAAAAATATTATCAACAACAAAAGCAATAAAAGAAAAACAAACAACAAAGAGACGTACAGAGATTGTAGTGTCATTGACAGTTATTTTATAAATGATGAAGGTACTCATATGAAAGCTGATTAGTATAAACTGAGTGCTTTTAAATATGCACATACATACATACATACATAGATACATAGTACATACATATTGTAAATAAATATAAATAAATTATTTGCCAAAGAGTTGAATTAATTGTTTGTTTGTTGGATTTTTTTAAACTAAACATGGTTAAAAGTTCATTGAATCATATTATTGATTAAATCTAGTGAGAGAGGAACCACAACATATCTGCAATGAGTATATACTTTTCTAAAGACAATTAAATGAGGATTTATAAATCATAGAATCTATTTAATGAAATTTTTTACTTCAGCTGTTTTTCCAATTTAATCTTAAAATATTTTCAATCTTGTAGGTTAAGATTCAATATATGTATCCTGGTTATGCCATATTTTGAAAAGTTAAATATATATAAAGTCTTCTGATGAATTGGTAGAAGCACCACGGAAATACAGGCGTATTCCACACTACAAATCTAATAAATTATTGAGTAAACTAACGATGCGCTCACATACTTTTATCTAATTTGATTTAGTTTTTCTACACTCAACCAAAACCTTGGGTGAAAAATAAGAAATAATTCGCAAGGAACAGGTTCTTTGAACTCGACGTATGGCAATCATTGGCTTGTTGAATTCAACGTACCAGTGTAGTTTTATATAAAAAAAAAAACTCTAAAAACTTTCTAAGCATCCCTCATACAAACAATTTCTAAATTCTGTACATAAATATTATGATAAATACATACATACATACCTACATGTTTTTTAATTTTAATAAAATATGAGCTTATTTAAATGACATTTATTTAATGAATTTTTAAATACTTCCACTTAAACAACCAACATATTTGAACAGTAGAGAGCAAAAATTTAATATCATGTATTTTTTGGACTAAGCTAATTTCTTGATATTAGTATTCTTTAATATCAAATACCAAGGGGATAAGAATATGTAAAAATTTATACATTTTCTAATATAACTGAGGTATAATACAATCGAATTGTTTGGTACTTTTTGAATATTGAAAAAAAGTCTATATAAAATGAGCTGCTGTTACTTTTTTTAAATCTATGTTGTTAATAAATTATTATATATTATGGGTTAGCTTATCTTTATGTATTTGGGTGGTAGCTAAATACCAAGTCATCAGTAGATCTTTACCACATGTGGTACTTGTTAAAAATACAAAAATACGAGTATATTAATAAGTACCTTTTTCTTTACTTCTATTTTTATGCTCATTTATATACTGAACAAAAGTTTTCTTCAACACGTTTTTGCTAATCAATATAAAAATGTTTTTAAAGGAGGCAAAATTTGTAAAAAAAAAAAAACCGAAAAAAATTTACAAAATTAAAATATGATGAGGCAGTTTTTTTTTATAAAATTTTTAACATCATTAAATGACATATAATTCAACTGAGGTTAAGTTATACGTATGTATATAGTATATGGTACATTTAATTTGGTACATTTAATAAGAAAACAGTTTCAAAGATAAAAAAGAACAATTATTCAGATTATAAAGTATATAATTAAACTATCTCTCATTACGGTAACTATTTAAACGATTACATTTTCTTGATTTTTGAATTTTGGTACTTTCTGTAAATACTAAAATTTTTAAGTACTTTAAGAACTTTTTCACGAAAATAAGCCTTCTAAGAAAATGAAATTTTCCGGAATAATAATTTTTTGAAAAAAAAAAAAACGTTGTTGAATAAGATACTTTTGGAAAAGGCTGGATAAGGAGCACTTTTTTGAAAAATTAACTTTTTTCAGACATGATTTTATTTGGTTAATGTTACTTAATACAATATATAAACTCTCCTTACAACTGCAAATTAGTTGGCATTTGTTTTGATCACCACTGTATACTTACATACTTGTCTACTTAAAGTGCATTTCATATGCTCTAGAATCAATAAAATTATCCACATAATCCAACAAATTACAATACATAACTTAATTTATACGGTAATTTTTATTTTTTGCAAAAACATTGTATACATATACACTTACACTTATAAATTTAAACAATTTGCAAAAATTTTACTTTGTATATAATTTTGTCTAGATGTCAAAGTTATTCTTCACCTAAATACAAACAACGAAACAATTTATTTGAAACGTTTATTTGAAATAATCGAAAGGAATACAACTTCAAAAAGTGACATGTGCAGAGACTCAGCACTAGAGACTTGTAGAGAGACAGAGAAAGAGATAGAGTGGGAGAAAAATGACTAAATAGATAAACGAGACCCTGTATGAACACATAATTATATAGAGTATATGGTATTTGACCGTGAAATTTTTTTTATTTCACTTTTTTTTGCTGTGTTCTATCATATGATGATAGATAATGGTTGTTAGTATGAACAAAAATGTATGTACATTCTAATAAATGTTATATGTATGTATGTATGTATGTGAGTGTGTGCCACAATTTTGAATTGCAGCACAGTCATCTTTGTATTTTATGTTATTTATTTATATTGTTTTGTTTTGTTTTCTTTTTGGTGAGTGAATGGATAATTTTATTTTCAAATTATTTAAATTAAAAATAATGTATCTCCGGTGGTAATAAGTTGCAAAATAAGAAAAGATTTGCATGCCAACATGTGGGTGAGAAAATGAAAATTCATATCATATATTTTTTAAAATATTTCAAGGTATAATATTAGTGTCAAATAAATAAAATGTTTAAAATGTTAAAAGTATGTTAAAAAATATTTTACTTGAGTTTATTGTACATCATTACAACATGATATAGTGAAAGTAGTTTAATCTTGTCTTGCGGAGATCATTTAATTTTTTTTTTTAATACATTTTTTTAGTTACAAAATACAAAAATTGGTACTAAAGTACAATTCATTGCATATTATTCAGATGTGCTCGCCCTAATTGGCACACGCATACTTTCGGTTGATCTAATCAATTTAAGAATTGTCGCAATCATATGTTTATTACTATTCTAGTCTTATGGTAATGATGAATGAATATTGGTAGCTTTAGCTGAAATCGGCATAACAATTTTCCAATCAATCTCTTTTCTGGTTGTTTATATTGATGAGTAGAAGTAAAATTTTCAAATCTGTAAAATTTCTATTACATAATGCATTCCGGAAAGAAAACATTTTTAAAACTTTTTTTCTATAGAATCTATGCCTCGACTTAATAACTTTATTTTCATCGCGAAGGAAAATATTTTTACAAAAAAATAAATCACAAAAATGTAACAATTTTAAATATGTACGAGTACTTAATAAAGTATTTCATGTATTTCATTAATTGAAGTCTAAAGCCATAACATATTTTTCTCACAACTATTAATACAAGACGGAAAAAGTACAGGAAACCACACACATCATCGCATTGCAATAAATGCACAAATATGCACATGTTTACTTAATGAAAAAATGAAGGAGCAAAAGAATTAAGGAATAATAATTTATTAAATAAGTGAACGAATTAAAATCTACAATGAATCAATGACGAAATGAAGAGAAACTTATTTTGAACAAAATTAAAAAGATGATTTTGCAACGTAAAACTTATTTATAAGAGCAATAAAGTGTCAACAATTTGGTTAAAATAATCTGAAAAGTTTTAATATAATTGAAAAAGAATGTTTAATAATTTTATTCTTCAACATATCGCTTAATATGCAATTCGTAAAAAAAAATCTTCTAATGATTATTTGAAGAGTACAAAAACAATAATGCTACACTTAGTTTCAAGATTTCAAGATTTTTCGGCAACACTCGCATTTTATTTTAAAATGTTTAATGGAGGACGACAAAAACTATTTTTTATTGGTTTTATTACGGCTGATCATTTTACGAGTTTTATTATCATATTTGAATCTCATAATATCATGCTTTCTGAAAGTTTTGTTTGATAATCTCAACACACATCCCAAACGATTCTTTCTGCGATAAATAAAGCATCTTTTGCTGTGTTATAAAGTAGGAAATTCATAAATAATCAGCTCGTGTAAAATAATGCTCCTCATGAGATCCGGAGTAAACAATGCCACCATTGAAACTGCTAGCTGGATGGAAGGGTCTGTTTACGTTACTCTAATGATTAGGTTCGTTGTAATATCTGACTTTGAAATCCCGCCATAGACATGCATAAATATTTTACTCATTTTCTGCTTTTTTTTTTAATGAATTTAATGATCTTGCAAATAGTTTCGTACCGATAAAGAAAAAACATGGTTGCTAGAATCATAATCGCAAACTATCATTTCATGTACCGATAAATGATTGAGTCTACTATATTTTGCACTTTCCTCCATGGAACATAATGTGTTCTTCATAAATCTCCTTTTGACAATACCATTGTATGAACATATTTTGTTCTGCAAATGCTGAGAAATTTGAACGCATTATAGTAACAATGAAAATGTTTTTTCCTCGTTTATGTAAACAATTTGACATTTCGCTTAGATAAAAGAAAAATGCACAAACAAATACTTATTAAATTAAATCAAATTATATTTTATTTTCACATAAAAATATTTATCGAATAAACTTTTCTGGCCAAATTTAATTTCATAAAAATCAAAATAATTAACTTATTTACCGGCATATTTATGTAAAATCCAATTGCCATCTTTTGCACTTCTATAGTATTTTTTTTTTCGCCATGCTGCAAAGAAATATACATTTGTATATTTAATTCACTCCATATATTAGTATGTACTCGTATATGTACCTTAAACCACTGATGTTGAAGATTTCAGGTGCACTTTTTTATTTTTCGTATAATTATAATTTTAACATTAATTTTTCACTTCACATCTCCTCGTCTTATTAAATTCTATGAACGACTGAAGTTACATACGATTGGCAGCTATTTTGTTTCTTTTCAGAACACAAACAATGTATGGTCACAATAAACTTTTATAATTCTCATTTGCAAAAGATACTCTTGTAGCAGTGAAATTAGTTCTTTTGATACATTAAATTTTTTTGGGGCTAAACCATGAATGATTATTTTATTGTTGCATTCAATATTTTAATAATGGAAGAATGTTTGATGCAACCATATTTGCTTCAAAGAATAATTATTTGTTTGTGGCAGATATACTTAGTTGAAATGAACATTTTGCAATCATGTCTTTTCTCTGCGTGTATATTTCGTGTCATTATAAAAATTATTATTATGGTATTAATGTAAAGCGATTAACATAATGGTTTTAGTTCCATTACGAACCGTTTGTGTTTTTCTGTATAAAAGTTCAAATTAAAGTCTGACGAATAAAACATTAAAAATTGTCAATATTAATCCTTCAAATATTCTAAATTGCTCGTTGAATCCATTTTTTTTTAATTTAACATATCAATAAATCAGCAGTAGCTGCAAATGATTTTTATTTAACAACAAATTACAAATTAAATGAATTGGCAATATGCACTACTGTTACACTACTGATGTTACAATAATATATTCACTTTAAGGCTTACATACGGGGATATGCTCATGATACTTGTATGATGGGTTATTTTCTTTTATTAACTCCCACAAACTTCAAATGATGTACGAGCGAGCAGAAGGCGTCATATCCCTGCAGTTCACAAGCAATATTGTGTAATAATGGTCACATAAGCCTAATTAGCTAATGATTCTCTTTTAATTGTTGAAATACAAGAATGGTTCAATAACTTGATAACTAAAAACTTTCTACTCATATTTTTCAACATATTTTTTATTTGCTTAAGCTAAATAATACCATGTAATACCCAGATGCTTTATATGAATCTCTGCCGAAGCTGCGCATAATTATAGTTTTATAACATCTGTTGCATGAAAGAGATATATTTATAATGAAGGTTAAAGATGTCGCAAATAAGGGAGTTGCCTGCTAGTAAATAACAAAAAAACAATTTTAATAAACCCAAAAAAATTGGGGATTTAAGTCCTTAAATTTTAAAATGATATAAGACCGCAATAAAATAAAATAATTGTGGATTTATTTAAAACCCCCAATTTTTTAAGTGAAATAAGATCCTAAAAGATATAACTATACTAATACTGTCGTTAAGGGAATACCATGGTGGAGAACAGCTAGAAGTCCAGCCGCCGCTGGCGATCTTCAGAGAAAATTTTTAATATTAAAGACTTCGGTGTGTTATACAAAAAAAAAAAAAAAAAAAAATACAAATTGTGCTGCGGCTGTGGCACGGCTCAAAGGTTTTTTCCACCATCGCAGTACCGAAACCGCATTAAATAGTACAAATTTTGGCAAGTAAGACTTATTTTACTTATTTAAAGTTTTCGCTTTAAATTAAAAAGAAAAAATTACTTAATCCCCCAAATATTTTTTGCAACTTTATTTCATTACTGATTATCAACTCCCACAGAAAAAAAAAAAAAAATAAAACAAAACGTTGTTGGCCTCCACAAGTTACTCTGGGGTATTATTTAATTTTTTTTTTTGACAAGTTATTGCCCGAATTATTGGCTGATGCGTACGACCTTTTGAAATATCGACTGAACCTAAGTCGATAGAGATCATGATATTTACGATTTCTGAAGCAAATTCGGTATTAAAATGTAAAACTAATTTGTAAAAAAAAAACAAGCCAGTCTCATTTCCTGCATTTCACTTTACGTTCCCTCAATATTCCTTAAAGTTTTACACTGCCAATAAATGAACTGTGGGGTAGACTAACTATTTATTGACTGACTGGATTATTTATATATATAATATACGTGTATGAAAATGTATGTAAGTATGTAAACACAACTGTAGTATTTTTGTATGTTTGTATAGAGAAAATGCGTATGTGTTATAATTGTATGTATTGTAATTTATTCACTTGTTGTTGAATTGAAATCAATTACAACTGGGTTCAATCGAATTGAATTGAATGGCATTTTTGTTGACAACTGTTTATTTTATTGTGAATATAATGCAGTTTTATTTAAAAAAATCAACTTTAATTAAATTTTATTTAAAAACTTAGTTAAGTTTGAAAAATAACAAAAAAAAAAAAAAAATTAAATCAAAATCCGTTTAAATGAAAGTGTTTTATATACAAATGGGAAAAATTTTAATTTTATTTAATGAACAAGTTGAAAGCTGATATTTGTTGAATAGATGTCATCATGTTTAGATGAGCAAACTAAAGGTGATAGTAAAAAGAAATGCATATTCGTACATTGATGGTGTTGTATTTATAAAAAAAAAAAATACTAGTAAACATACTGTTCACTACTTCTACTTTGGCTTTTTTACATGGCAGTAGCAGATGGCGATGTCATTGGATGCCAGTTCTTGCCACATTCAATTTGCTTCGCCAAGAGAACTGCTGTACATCTGAATGATAAACGCAGATACGCTGATTCAATGTAAACTGTAAATATATTGGAATATTTTAATGCGCATAAAAGTGCTTAACTTTAACATGTTTAAAAACGTTTAAATTGTTTAAATTATTTAAGTTGTTTAAAATTACAATTAAAAAGCAAACAATTTTCAAATATGATTTTTAAATATATGTCAAGGACAATAAAGGATGTTAAATATTGAAATCACATACAACTAACAAATATTATAATATAAAAAAATATTTTTAAATGTATTTAATTTACGTTAAAATTCCTTCACAACTTAAAATAAAGAACTAATTGAAAACATTTAGTCAATGGGTCATATGATGTCATTAAGTGACATATCAATTGAACCAGTTGTGCGCAATTAGTCAGCGAAACCTGCTGTCATTCATACAGTCAAAAACACTTCAACAATCATAATTAAATGAAAAATCATTTGTTTTATTGTAGTTTTATTTTCCAAAAGTGAATTCTAAGGAAAATCGACCAAAACAGTATCACTATTATTTACTTTTTGAGAGGAATTATTTTTTTTTTTATTTGTTTGTTTGTTTGTCATATCTTTTGTGTTTATGTGCAAATAAATTATTATTATGTCATATTCGAGTACTGCTGAAGTTTAATTTAATTAAATGAAAAAATCTTCCACTTAAATAAAGTAATTAATAAAAATTCCTTCTAAAAGTAAAACTACGAAAATTTTTTACGTCTTTTTGCAACAATGGTCTCAGATTTAATTGTTGTATATGATGGTTTCTCTCAGAAAATTGTTAAGCAGTTTTCATATGGTGTGGGTTAAGCGTGGATATGGCTGCATTTCGTTCCTTAAAGAATATCAGTATACAGTAATAATATAAAAATTTACTACATTATTCCATTCCATTCCATTCCATTTACTGCAATAATTATTAAGTCGACTTTGCGATTAAGAAAATAATTTTTACTGAAATTTTTAAACAACATGATCAATCGTGTCCATTAAATATTTCCAGATATTTTTCCAAGTTTAGTGCAAAAAGAACAAAAATAAAGCGCAGTTTTCATCAGATTTCGTGTGTTTTAAATTGTTCGCTTTAAAAAGAAAACATAATAATTAAATTAATTGTTCCACTTTTTACACGATTTCGAAAGTAATATTTTTGATTTTTGAAAATTTCTCGCATCATAAACTATATTCTTTAAAATTGTAGAAAGGGAATTAGAAAGGTTTTACAATTAATCGGCTTAGTACTTTTTTTGCTCACAAGTGATTCCGTCGGCGAACAATGCATACCAAATTAAATTTTTTCAATGATATTGGGTGCGTTCAGCAGACACAGTTTGATACACAACTGTTGCTCAACAGTCTGCTAAACGCTTTGATTACTAATCGATGAGCGAACATGTTGATTGAGCGTTCACTGGTTTTGGTAGCAAAGAAAAAGTACGATACATTTCATAAAAGTACGAAATTTCATCCCAGTTTGACTTTTGAATAAAATTTCATAAAATATTTTTAAATTTTAATTAATTTAAATTCACAAATCAATATTATGACACATTTTTACAAAATAAAATTCAATAATTTTTATTGAAAAGTAAAATTTTTTGATATTTTTGACAAAAAAGTGAGCAGACCGTTCAGAAAAATTAATCAAATCAAAAGCTGCTACATCTAAACTGTTTAGTAGCAGGTTTTTCTGCTGAACGCGCCCATTGTTCCACTTAGTGATCAAGCAAGTGTACGAAAAAGAGATCGTGCTCACAAAGTAAGCGAGTTTGTCAACCAGCTTTATGTTCATTGGGTGAATACTTCAGCATCGCGCTTACTTTTGGTAAAAGGCGAAATGGGTCCAAAAATGCGACGATAAATTCGAAAACGAATACGATTTTCTTGTATGACTTGCTGTGCAAATTTACGCAGCTGGTATCCTTTAGAGCATGCATTAACGTAAAAATAATGGGAGTAAGTGAGCGTCCAGTTGTTTATTTTATAAGTAAAAATTTGAAAGCGTGCCATTTTTTGAAGTTATTTTTTTTTATAAGAATTTTTTGGGAGAGAGCTTTGCGATTCTGAGGTAGATGAGTCTATTCAAATGTTCCGTCTTTTTATTGTTGATGCTGGACATATGATTTAAATCCTTAATGACTCCATTACAAGGTTTAACAATATCACTCACTTATCGCTTGAACTGATTTCTGAATTGTGCAAATCTTACATATTTTGCTATTTTTAGTTACAATATCTGGGAAGAATCTATTCAGATAAAGGAAATTTACAAAAAAACTGATATAGAAGGATTTTAGGATTATTTGTTTTGTAGCAATATTAAGGAGATGGTCTCTATATATGCACTGAATTGTTCCGGGACTATGAAGCTAGTTGTAGGAGAAAGGTGAGTGGAAAAACTTTTGCAGGAAGTTTATTCCACATACAAACGGTTCGGATAAATTACGAATTATCTCTGTAATGCGAAACAAACGGATTTCTTTATAATGAAGAGCGTGTTGTATGTAAAAAATTTTGGAAATGTTGGAACAATTTCCCAGATTTCATTAGAACACATTTCGTTGTAGTAGCGATAGAACAGTGAAATACACTCCACATTGCGTCAATTCTCCACTGATGGCTACCCTAATGTCACCGAAAAGCTTCTTTGCTCTTTCCTATAGGAGGTGGAGTAACTTCAAAATAGATTTTGAAGCAGCGGTCCATACATGAGAGTTGTATTCCACATTCGATGAAATAAAGGTTGTATAAACATTAAGGAGATTAGATCGAGTGAAGCATGTCTCACACCATCTTAAGGAATCGAGGCTCAGTCCAACGAACATCACACTAAATTTGCATGCCAAGAACATCAAGATCTTCTACTAACCCAACATTGGGTCTTACAGGCCGTATTCGCAAAAAAACTTTGCTTTAAATTGTTCTTAAAACCAATTTAAAATTCTTTATAATTGTTTTTATATAAATAATGCGGTTTACGCGAAAAGTTTAGCAAAACTGCAAAATATTTTGCAAGTTCAAATAATCTTGTTGGAATATTTTATTTTTTTTGTAAATACCAACATTAGCAACGAGTTTTGTTATATTAATTTCGTATATACTTATTTAATATTTATTTTTCAATTTAAAAAGGTGCGTTAATTCTAAATATATTAGTGGTAGAATTTAAAAATTTTTATAAAAAATATTTTAAATATTATGACATTTTATATTGACCACAACTATGAAATTCTAAATAATATAAAAACAAACTAAAGCAATAGATTTGCATTGTATGCAAGTTCTCGTATGTCTAAAATTTATTTGACACACTTCTGACATGTGTTTTGTTATCAAATTACTAAAATAATGCTACAATACAATCGGTTTATAAGTAGACTGACTAAAAGTGAAATAAAGCTGCAACTAACAAAATAGATATTAAGTTTAAAAAAAAAAGAATGTAAAAAATAAATTATTTTATCGCCAGCAAAGCTTCACTATAAAAAAAAAGATAATCATATCATAAATTAGCTCTTTAAATAATACTCTATTGATGGATGTCGCTGTTGAATATATTTTGTTGTTATTAATTATTTCTAGTAATTGATTATTCCCAAACAAGAGCAAACCTAATAATTTTTGAAATGATGTAGGGTGATTCTGAAATGATTATCAATGCACTTAATTTTAAAGATAATACTAAATGTCATTGTGGTTAATTTTTTGAAAGTATCACTTATAGCTGAAATTGCGGTTACAACTATTGTAAAATTTGCATAAAAAAATAAGTATACCATACCAACTATTTCATTATGACAACAATTTTTTTTTTGGTTGTAGCTCAACCATATTCAAATACCGACGATGGAGGGCACTGTGAAGTACATCAGCATTAACATTATTTATCGCTGAAAGTACAGTTTTAATGACCAGTGATATGACTTCATCGTTAATAAAATAGCTACATATCCTTAACTAAAATGCTAAATCACGTACCTTACAAAAAAAATCCGAGATCACATTTTCAGTTATTTCTTGCAAATTGTATCGAAACATACCCATACAAATTTTTAAAGCCCTGTCCTCAAAGTCAGTCAAATTAAAAACAAAACAAAACAAAACGACTAGTTCAGCCACTTGAAGAAGCTTATTTGCTTTTTTCCGTCTCCAGAAGGTGGTGTTGGCTGAAATATTTAGCGCATTGACTACTTCTGTTGAGTGGTATTGGCTGAAGTGGTTGGTTAGCGCGTTGATTACTCAGCAAACAATGACTTAGGACCTGAGTTCGATCCTTGATCAGGGCAAGTCATCAACATCTTGAATTTCTCTAAAATACATTATTGTCGTGGTACTTTTTGTCCACATCTTGGTGTTTTGCTTCTTGTGTGCCCCCAGGATGACTCGCGGGTGATTGTGAGCACATATATTCACACGGTGCTAAGAGCACTATGGGCTTAAGCCGGTATGACAGCTTCCCACAATAATCTGTAACACATTTTTTCATAGTGTGGTATTCGATTAATGTTTGTTTTATTGTGAAGGCATACCACTGGTCACTAAAATTTGTTTCGCCAGCGATTGCTACTGTTCCAAGCTAAGGTACACAATAACGTCTTCCTTATGCTAACCGACGGCGAAGTCGAAGTCTTCTCTACCCTATCACCCCTTTCCCTAAGTTCAGCGGTGATCCACAGAGTGCTAATCTTACAAAAAGAAACGAATAAATGAAAGTTCAGTTACGTGATTTCACATTTTAGCTAACGATATGCAACTTAAGACAGTTGATGTGACAACTTTAGACCAGACTTTAAGCCAAAATTGCTATACATTTAAGAAAAACGCGAAATCACAAAATTGTAAAAGAATTTATCATTCTTTTACATGTTCATGATCTCTCTTTCCTACACTCTCCCTTCAACATGAAAAGTAACACATTGAGTGGTTGTCATGAATTGCCTGAATGTTTTTTCTCATTTAAAAAAATCTATATTATCCCAATACGGACATTATGTGTAAAAGTTAAAAAAAATTAGTACTTTTCATAAAAATTTTACACTGAAATCATTCGTCCGTATTGTGGAAACAGCACCACCACAGCCATATCATTGAATGAGGAAATTTTTAGTATTTTTATTACAGAATAATAAAAACAAACGAAATGCATTTTATTACAAAATACTCACATCTTTGCTCCAGTGCACAACGTATGGTATGGGAAAGTCATATGGAAAATCAATATAACAATTAAAAACTGCATATGAGCCAACTTTTGCTTCCATATTTGTTGTTTTCTGACGATCATGACGTACACCTGCCACACAGGATACACTAATTAAAATTGAAAATGTCGACGATAACAACAAAAACATGAAAACAAATTTACTGTTACTACTGTGATGGCAAAATATCATCATTTCTCGTTTCATGATGGCAGTGACGACGACGACGATAGTGTTGCTGATGCTGATGCTGATGATGATGTTCCCACTGTTTTGCTCTTTTAAACTTTTATTGTTGACGATGTAAATAAATGGCGATTAAAATATATATTTTTGTTGCTCTGTTTGTATCAGAAAAATATAGCACTACTTTTCTTTCAAATTAACAAATCTTTATCGAAAATTTCATTATTAATTTAAACAAAATAATTTTAATGTTTGAAACCACAAAAACGTTGTTGAGATTTTATTTAAAGACGTTTTTGATACTTAAACAATCTGTAGAATGATTTCCGTTTTGTTTATTTATTTATCTTGTATTTTCTTTAATTAAATTTAAACGTTCTTGCTGTTTCAATTAACGTGTGGTTTTGAGAACTCTTTTGACAATTTTGTAGTATATATTGAATTTTATTAAATCAAAGTCTTTAGATGTGTTACAAAAATTAATATAAATTTTTGTTAAACCTTGTACAACGAGTAGACAAGTAGTCGGAATGTAATAATTGTTAATTGCTTTTAATTAATTAATTAATTTTTTTTGCTGGTTTCAGTTGATTATTTCGGATGGATTTTCTAGCACAGTGTTATAAAATATCTACTATCTATATGTGATACACATTAATTTTCACAATTAATAATTTGAAATTTAATAACTTAATTTATAGTTCGTACCAGACAAACGGGTCAAGTTCTTTTATATTATTTCTATTTATTTTACTTGAAATGATGATGACATGAGGATTTATTTAAATCAAGAAGCTTTTCTCAAAAGAAAAAAATTGCTCTTACAATATATTGTTTTGCACTTTTTATGAGACCTGCATACATTTGCATGAGTATGTGTATACTCGTATGTATGTAAGCGAGTTTTCCGTATTCAATTTAAGAAGACGCGTTCGCGATGATTTCAAAACAGCAACTAAAAATGTTCTACTTTGCACTACAGTTTCAAGCCAGTCAGTCATTTGAATATTTATCTAACTGTAGCTTTGATAATAATGATCTATCGCATAGTAAATGCAGGGTTATCATCAGAGATTCTATGATGATCACGATGGATTTAGACACTGCAAATAATTACATGCAACTAGTGTGTACTTATTATCATCGAAAATGTTGAAGAAATTGCTGAAAGTCTCAGATATTTCTTGAATGTTTACAGACATGTAAATCTTCGTTTGCAAGTTAAATAAATCTGAGTTGCCATGCTTTTATTATTTAGAAATTTCAGAGAGAAAAAAAAAATATTATAGATTTGTAATGAGATTGATATTTTAATACAACAAAAACAAAATCATACTAAAATTTGGAATCTTTAACTTAATTCTGCAAACTTTTTCTTGATGTTAGAAAATAAAAATTTCATTTTGCACAGGAAATTCTTCATAATCACAAGAAAATGTTTAAAAAAAAACTAGTCCACCGTTTATTCAAATAATGAATAAAAATTTCGTCTTTGTGCGCGATGTGGACACAACATCTTTATATGATTGCATAGTGGTGAAATTCATTGCTATTTGGTTTGTGATTTTGCTAAACTCTTTTCATTGCCATATTTTCCACTGCGGGTGGCGTTTCCTGAAGTATCCATGTAGTGAGTTTTTGATGTCAGGAGAATGCACTGAAAATCTGGTGCTGTTAGGGTAGATGTACTCGTATTGTGTAAAATGAGGGCTGTTGAAGACCTTTTTGTTTAAACTCAGTGTCTCTTGGGATTCGAACCGGTGTATATCGGATGTGTAGAGAGGTACTCTAACCATCAAGATTTTACTTGGCATCACTATTTATATTTTTGAAAATAATTTGCAGTACTATTGACAGAGAATCAAAGCCTTCCTAAATTTCCTTGCAAGTTTAGGTGCAAGAAGGAAAATGTTATTATTTTACTGAAATAGTGTGATTGTATTGAGGTTGTGCCAGTTTCTACATGCATGTGTAAAAGCTGCGTAATATAAAAATAGCTAATGCCGTTCAAACAACATAATGACGATAGTAATGACCATTTATTGTAATTACTATATGTGACGCGCAAAATAAAAAGGGAACTAAGGGTAAAAACCGGTTTTGTTCAGGAGAACCATTTTAAAGATTTAAATACGTATATCTTTGGTGTATCATCACCATCATAAAACGCGCATATCTCTGGGAGGGAACACTTTTGGGGCATGGGATCGGTCTCATTCGATGCTCAGATGTTGTCCACATCAAAAACAAAAAAAAAAAAAAAAAAAAATTGATATTTTACCCTTAGGTCCCTTTCTCTATGCGCTGTCACATATAAAGATATATAATCGAGAATTTTATTTTCAAGAGAAATTGTTTATAAACATTTTATCAAGAGAGAGACAGAGTGTGTGAGAGAGAGAGACATGAGTTGAGTGTATGTAATTTTCTTAAGCTGATAAAACATAAACAAAAGCATAATTAAGCACTGCACTTTAACGAATCTTTAAGGAAATCTTTTTTAAATTGAATAAATACTTTCCATTTAGTGTGAATTTATTTGCAGTATGTTGCATCTTTAAACTCTATGTTTTATTTTTAAATTGATGCTACAGCAAACTTATACTCGTATCTATGAAAACAATGCGCAGGCGTGTGAGTCAATTGTTTTAGAACTTTAAAAAATGTTGTATCACATTAGCAACATTTAATTGATATAAAGTTTTATAAGAGTGTATGAAAAAGAAGTTGATGATAAAGAAAGCATATTTAGCTAAAGAAGATAGTATTTAAAAAAAAACGCTAAAAAATATATAAAAAAACTTGAGATGCACCCAAATGTACTTGAACGCAATATTCTAAATTATAGAGGCCACACCCGGCTGAAAAGGAGGGATACTCTTGTTCTCAGCCGTACACGAGAGTTGTAAAACAACATAAATTAACCGTTGAAACTAAAAATTTTGTTTAGCATTGGCTATACATTGGCTTATATTTAATATTTTTAGAATTAAGATTTGAAAAACTTATTGATAATTTAATCTATAATTGAAGATTCAGTAAATAATAAAATTTATAAAAAAAAAAAATTTAGCTAAAGATGAATTTTAAATTGCGACGCAAGGCGTATTAGCAACAGCTGATCGCAAAAGATCTGGTGATTATTTTTCCCTTTTTTTGCCCTTTTGTGTTTAAGATCAAGTTGCGATGCTAAATGCGATCGAAAAAAGATACATATTTTTTCACTTTGAATTGGAGTAACACTATCAGACGTAAATATGATTTAATTGTGACGATTGAATAAAGTAGTTTCAATATATATAGTATTAGATAGTATTTTTATTTTATCAAATTATGCAAAAATGCTCAGAGAATACTAATGAAATGCTCATCTAATGACTAGATAATATATTAATTTTCTTGTTATTTTCTTGGCCATTTTATATCCATTTCATAGAGAATAGTAAGAGGCTGTCATTAAAAGTCTATTGTTGGCGAGAACAATTATATTGGTGTATTATTATTGCTATTCCTGATCGCATTTGAATATTTTCCACATTTGATGCCGAGGTAGTGCTCATAATTGTATTCCATAGGACCATATTGCTTTAAATATCGACTTGTATAATAAAATTTTTAATCTAAGCATAAGTGTTCCCCTCCCCGCGGGTACGTTTTGTCATTTTGGTGCTATTCACTTAGTAATTCGAAAGACCATTTGCACCGCACACTAAATACCGCTAATGAATATTTTGGTGCCTTGCAAGAGGCTGCAACTTACCATCGAATTTTATTTTCAATTTTAAAAGATTTTTTATACACATTTTTTATAATTTTTTTTATTTGTTTTTTATTTTTGTAATTTTTCATAATTTTTTTTATATGTTTTAAAAATTGTTCACTCAACTTAACCACATAAGAGTTTGTTTTTTCTTTTCTCATTTTAATTCATAATTACTTTTTCTTAAACCTTAATTTTTTTCATGTTTTTTTTTTTTATTTATAATTAAATAATAATTTACCAGTTTGTGTAAAGGAAATGTACAGTAGTTGTTGTTGTGGTTGTTTTTTGTTATTGTTATCAACTTAAAAATAAGAGAAAATAAAAAAAGAACTGTTTCTATAATACAGAGATAAAGAGATTAGTTTGTACTTAAATATTTTTTTTTGTTAAAACTAAAACTAAAACAAACAAATGAAAAAACAACATAATTTTTTGGAATAAAAATAACTTAAAAGAAAAGAAAAAATATGTTAAAATTATTATATTTTTATCTTATATATTTTAATTTTATATAAAAGTATTTTTTATATTTATTAATTTATGCCATTATTAACCATATAAATAGTTTTAGTTGTCTTGTTATAATTTATTATAGAAAAAAAAAAAAAAAATTTAAGAAAATTAAAAACTTATAACAAAAATTTTAGAAAGTTTTGTTGGTTTGTTCAGAGTTTAAAAAAATATTTTTTTTTGTTTCGTTTATATTATTTTTTGTTTGTTTTACTCTTCACATTTTCTTTAGAATTTTTTAACAGAAAACCTAATTTTGTTTTAAAGTTTGTAATAATATTTTTTGTTGTTGTTTTCATGTAATTTTAATATATATTTTAATAACAGTTAAAACCCTTTTGTATTTTTTTTTTAAATTTTTGTTTTTATAATTTTGGTTTGTTTGTGAGTAATGAAAAGGGCTTCTAAAGCGTCAGAATTTTTTTATGTTTCTTTTTTTTTAAATAATTTCATTAGTTTTTTTGTTGCTATTTAGAATCTTTAAGTTAAATTTTTTTATGATTACTTTTTAAGTCAGTTTTAGTTTTTATATTCATGTTTTATTTTCTATTTTTTTTTTTTTTGTTCTTTCTTACTGTTTATGATTTTTAGTTAAAATTTCTTATGTCTTTTTTCGTATTTCATTTTCTTATTTATAATATTTGCTAATTATTAAGTAAACGTGAATGTTTTTTTTTCTTATTTATTTATTATTTTGCTCATATTGATTGGTTTTTAATTTATTTATATTTTTTTAATATAAAAATTGTAAACATAAAATTTCACAACTTACTTATAATCTAACCTTTTTTTGTTTTTTCGTTTAAATTTTAATTTACTACAGGTTTTCAAAATGGCTGTAAGGAAAAAAGTGAATAGAGGATGTTCGTGTAAAAGCCTTCCATAAATTACTTCACACGAATGTTTCTTTCTATCACTTTGTTCTAGTTGATCACTTAAATTGTAACGTATGAATTGCTTTAAATAATTAATGTGTGATGTAATTTTTGGACAATCTGTTAAGAAAACGAAAAAATGTTAAAACAAATTTAACAGTTTTTAAAGTTTTGGGATGGTGAAAAATATATTTTTATTCATATCCCTGAAGCAGCTTGTGGTTATTTAACCCCATTTTAAAAATAGTGACCCATATTTATGGTCAGACACAAAGTATACTTTGCAGACCCTGCTTTACAATTCAACGCTAAAAGAAAAGAAGGGTCTTAAAAATAACAAACATTTTCCGTTGATGGCAAAAATATTTCTCAAAACTGTAGACAGTTGGATGTAAAATATATTAAATTGTTGTATAGTATTGGAAAACAAACTATCTTGAGCTAATAAGTAATTGTCATTTTGACACACATTACCATTTAGGTTCTGTGGCAGTAAAAAACAATAGCCGTACACGATACTTCAGCAACTGATTTAAACAATAATACACAAAGGGAATAACTAACCGCAGAGAACGCAAACCACTGGCCGAAATTAATAAAATCCTGCAAATCATCTATAAAATCTTCAACTTTAAACTAAAGTACAGACGATTGGTTGGAAAATAAAACTTTAATGGCAATCATTAAAAAAACTGAGTGCTTTCCATAAAAATTCAATTATTCTTCAAATTATTCTTCCATTATGTGGTTAAGAAAAGGAACTAAAAAGGGGGATATATCTAAAAAAATATTTGCATTCAATTATCCAGCATTGAAAAAACAAACTAGAGGTTTACACCGGAACTATTGAAAACTAAGTTTAGAGGCGCAAATGTTTTCAAGATTAACGGCAGTAGTCACTTCGCGGTGTGATCTGACGAAGCTTTTATCACGGACTGAAGTTGAAGTGTGTTCACTACTGAACCCGACTCTCACAATAAGTATCAACTTCTTAGGTGCGTTCAACCACATGGGCACAGGTTACCCTACTTCGGTTTATATCTTATATGCACGAGCTTTACTCTGTATTTTGGGCAAAAGTAGTATCTGCATCAAGGAGTGGCTAATCACTACGATGTATAAACGTGCCCCAAGGGAAAGTTTAGGTGCATAACTTCAGCAAGCCGAAAATGTTGGAAATCTTAAAGGAAATAACTTTGCATGCCAGCTAGATCGAATAACAGTGGGAAGTCCTTACGAGAAGTCCTTATGACACTTATTTTTATTGCCTAGCTTCATAATCAAAAAACACCCATTGAAGTAAAGGAAGGTGTAATTGCAACGATTTTAAAAATATATGAAAAATTGCTATTCACAAATTGTAAGAGGATCTACACTTCTCATAATAATTTCTGGCGTGAAACAAGTTTAGTTTGAAATTTTTGCTGTATTAAAACTTCTATAGTAGAATTCTATGGCAAATACATGTCTAAAACAATTTAGCTAACTACATGACATTTAAAAGTGAAATTAAAAAAAATTTAAACGTAAAGAATACAAGATATCCATCACCGACTCAGTATAAAAGTGTGTGACAAGGCAGGCAAATAACTTCATTTTTTAATATCCTCTTCAAAAAACAACCGATACACTTGACCGTATTCTGCATATAAATACTGTTTTATTATTTTCATAGAGAATTCGTCATAGCACACATCTTAAATAACAGGCATGCAACAACCACAATTATTTAATAGTACATTTGCATGTATTTGCATATGGTAAAAATTGAACAGAGCAGTTAACTGCAAAAACAAAATACCTTCTAATGAGCTAAATCTAGAGAGCTGCTCTTCTCTTCTGTTCTTTTAATATTCTTACAATCTCTCACAACTAAACATAGAAGGAAATTTCTTATTGTTGGTATATAAGTCGGAGTAAAACACATCCATGTTTATTTTATTTGTTGTTTTTTAGATTACATGCAGGAGTATTACATGTATATGTTTTAAAAGCAACTTCAAATGTTTATAGCTCCCAAAATACTGAACCTACAATAACTCACAACATTTGGTTCATTTGTGTGATTAAGGTGCGTATTCCAGATGACTAACAAATGATTTGACTGTAAAATTTGTATGTAAAAAGTGAATGCATTTCATAAAAGTTTGACACTCAAACCATATTCGTCCGTCATGTGGAAAGAGTACATAAATATTTTTAAATTGTTTTAAGGTTTTTGACAATCGATTAAATAATATGGCCATAAAGACCATCATAAAAAAATGTCTTGCCTATTAATAACATCTATGTATATATGTATATAAAACCGAATGTGTGTTTGTTTATTTGTTTGTTTGTTCCTTATAGGAGGCTAAACCTCTGAACCGATCTTCCTGAAATTTTCAGAGTATTTAACTGGAACTCTTGGATGAATTATAGACTTTATGAAGTTTTGATTGGACAAATATTTTGGGCATTTTTTTACCTACGTCGATGATATTTGGTACATATGGTATTGGCATAATTTGGAATACGTACCAGGAGAAAAGAGGGTAAGACCACGCCCCCTTTTTAGGAAAATTAAAAATTGTAATACAGTCTTAACTTAATTTTATTTTATAACGAGGGGGTAGTGAAGCACACCGGGATAAGCTAGTAATATATATAATGATATTATTTATTACATGTCTAATAACTACATAATAACTACATTATAAAGTTAAACACGTGTTTCAGAAAGCATGTAAAAATAAATGAATTTTTAACCCTAGAGAATGCCGGTCCGTAATCGGTGTCATACTCTGAAACCACGGAAAATGCATATACACTTTTAAGAAAATCCCATTTAGAAGTCATCCAAACACAGATAATATCATAATGTTGCTACTTTCTTTGCAAAATCAGTTACAGAAAAACACATGAGTAATAAGTGTACATGTATTAGAAGATAATTTAAACGCTCATAACTCCCAAAATACTCCACCCACAATACCTAACAACATTTCGTTCAGTTTAATATATAACGTGATTGATTTCAATTTGGTAAAAGTTTTGTCAAAATCTGTTGAATAGTGTGGCTATAAAATCAATCTCAAAAAGTTATCTTCTCTATATGGATGTTTCTTATATTGTCTTGTGACGTCCGCTTTAAAACTCTGATAATATTTAAACCAAAAAAATCTTTAAATTTTGTTTAAAATAACTTAATTATTGTTAGTTCTTTTTTTATGTATTTTCAAACTTTGTCGTATCAAACCAAACATGTCCAATATTCACTTACCCCAACAACACTATTTATCGCTTTAGTTGTATGTGTTATTTAAATGGATTTTTAATTTAGTACTTTATATACATACATATGTATTATGTCTTTATATATTTATATAATTTTATATTTCATTGAATATATATTTCATGAAATTATTGCTAGATTACAAAACAATAAAATTGCTATGATGTTTGTTTTTGATTAATTTAACAAATTTTTAAAATTCTTACGTTCTCAGTGAATGGCGCAGCTTTTTTTTATTAAATTTTTTGTATTCTGTATTAAGAAATTTGGTTTTCTGTGTATGCATTTCCTTTCTTGTTTTGCAATTGAGTATTTTAAAGGTAACACTATCAAACTACATTAGTTAAGTGCATTTGTAGGGGCTTTAAAGAAAAACGAAATTACTTTTAAGAAAAACTAAATTATATGTTGTTTTTATAAAAGAAAAATATTAATGTTTGAAGCTCTTTTTCAAAATTTTATTATTCTGGCAAAACAAAATTTCAAGAAAGCTCTTTCTTGTCTTGTTATTAAAACATTAACAAATAACTAAAAATTTTGTAAATGGGCTCACAAAATTTTCGTTTTATTAATTTTAATACATATAAATATGTTTTATATAACTTTATTTTTAACACTAGTTTAACTTAAAAAAATAAAAATACTTGAGATCCATTGTTAAGTGTTTTAACTATAAAAAAAACACTAAAAATATAAAAAAGTACATATTATATAAAATAACAATAAAATTTCTTGAAAAATTATTATTCATGCTCTTATCTTAGTTTTTATATTTTATTTACTTTCACATTTTTGTATTATTTCATTTATACATTATTAAATTTTCTTATTATTATTACAGTTTGTTAAACCTTACCTCCATTTTGTATTTATTCTTTAATATAATTTTTTTCTTCGCTGTGGCAGTGTTTTGGCGTCAAGTTGTGTCAAACCTTAATCCGTTCAATGTACAATTTTTTTTTAAATATTTCTTGTATGTAACTCTTAGAAGTGCTTAATTTTTAAGTAAGTTTTAAAAATTAAATCCTATTTTTTGTTTGTTCTTTGCAAGCAATTTTTTTTATTTAATAATTGTTAATTATATAACATCATTCTTTTCAACCCACCTTTTATTTGTTCTGATTTTATATTGATTTTTTATTGTTATTTTTTCTCAGTTGTATTGGTTATAAATGCAACAAAAAAAATAGTAGTTAAATTCAAAAGTAAATAATATAATAAATTAATTATAAATTTATAATTGTTGTAAAAAATATAGCTTTACAATAGTATATGCGTTTGTTTTTACTTTATTTTAGGAAATATTAATGTTTGTTCTTTTTATTAAGGTTGTGAAGAATATCGAAAACCCGGCCCAAAATCTTTTAATATAATATTACATTTCTTTTAAAAAAATACATACTTATATTTGTTGAATAATTATTTGCTGAGAAAGTCTCAAATAAATTTAATAAATTTTTTTATTTCATCCAAGGAACTATTATTTATGGCCATAGCAATTATCTCCTTTATTTTCAATGAAAAGAATATATTTTATTACTCCCATAGAATCACAAAAAAAAGCTGCCACAAAATATGAGGGTGGTGTTGGCTGAAGTGGTTAGCGCGTTGACTACTAAGCAAACAATGACGTGGGGTCTGGGTTCAAACCCTGGCCAGAGCAAGTCAATCAACATCATTAATTTCTGTAATGTACATTAGTGAGATATTGTATTAATTGTTGTCGGACTATTTAAGTGATGAAGGCATAGCACTGGTCACTAAAAAACTGTTCCGACAGCGATTGATGATGTTCCAAGCTAATGTACACAACATCGCCTTCCTGCGTCGGTTAAAAGGAACATCGGCGAAGTAAAACAATTAATAAAATGCCTGCCAATACAGCTTAACAAAGTTAATGCGTCTACCTAACACCGGAGGCGCCTCAACTCTGCTATAAAAATTAACATAACGCGCAAAGCAGAGTTGTAAAAGAGTTAAGCCTTCTACATATTCAACATCTACCTTCTCTATTCTATCCCTCTCTCTGAATTCCCGCACAATGCACTGCATACGTAGGGGTCATCCCCTGAGTGCTGGTCCTAATTAAAAAAAAAATGCACCTAAAATTTGCTTCAATTACAGAGAAATTTGAATATATTTACAGCAAAAACAATTAAAAAAACAAAAACAGCATAAATTCAATCGATTTATTCAATTCTCTCATCATTCTTTGTTTACATACCACCATGTACCCCAAGAGCGAATTTTTCGATTACAGAAGCAATGATGTGATGCACACGTGTAAGACGGTAACGCACACCATCTCAACTACAACCTAGTATACTTTTTCAAATGTATTGCCGCTTTCCTGGAGTGAATGCCTACCACTTGCACACTACACATAAAAACTCATTACTGTTTCACATACTTTGTAAGTAGGCAGTAGACAGTCTATACACAATATATATTACTTTGTGGGAAAGTGGAAATCGCTTTGCCCACTACTTCACACACATTGTAAGGTAGAATTTATTGAATACAAAGTGTGATAAACTTCATTGAAGAGATGTGATGTGGTATGTAAAGTTCGCAGCTGGGGTCTTTTTGTTGTTCTCTTTGCAAAAACAAATTAGACAAACAAACAGACCGGCTTTGTTTACTTTTTATTTGAACCGAATACATGTACATATTTATATAATGTATGCATGTGTTGGTATGAACCTAAAATGCTGAAAACATTCGAAATACTGAATCAATTTAAATCAGTGAATGTATAAAGTGATGTATATTTCAAGAATGCAATTATTAATTAATTAGGCCATTTTTAAAACCATTTCTCTATTATTCTCTATAAGAGGCATTGCATATTGCCAAAAGCATTTACAATCATACAATATTTGTCAGACTGCATAATTTGTTTTTGCTTGTAAATTTGATATGAAGCTCGTTTGTTTGCTGGCAAAAACATAAAAATATTATAAGCATGCGCCGGCCGATATGTATTCTTCGCTTGATCAATGACGACTAAATCAAAGAGCATAAGAATGTACGTAAAGAATACGCGTGCTTTGAGTTTCCACAATTGTGATATGAGGCGAACATCAGCGATAAAAAAAAATAAAATAATTTATTCCCAGCTGCGGAAAGAAGCAGTAAGCATGCCTTCTGGAATCCCTGCTTTGGCAGACACAAGGCATTCTTACCCCCATTCCATACTCATAAATATTTTACACTATATAACACACTATTGTGTGTTCATCTGCACACAAATATTATTTTGTTTTAATATGTTTTACGTATGAGAGTGAAAGAAATTCAACGCTTTGGCATTTTTATAAAAATATCATATAAAATAACATGTAATATGCGGATTGCCAAATAGTCGGAATGAAGAACATCGACACGGAATTTTTTTTTAAATGTATACCCGAAGTATGTAAAAAACAACTTCCTGTATATGTTTTCAATAAAAATGTAAATTGTTTTTGAATTTTCATGAATACGAGTATAGTGAAAAGTTAACATTGTTTCATTGAAAATGAAAGGATAATTTCTGGATTTTTTTTTTTTAATTAATAAATGGGTAAATGCTTAACGACTTCATATGACAATAAGAACACTTTGAAAAGGTAAAGGAATCTTTCCGATTTTTCTTTTTCTTTGTTATATTTTTAGACAATGCACTTCTAAGATTACAAGTTTTGCTGTAGCTTCGGAAATTTTATTACTAAAAATCTCATATACGTATGTATGTATGTTCATATTGATTCGGGCCAACATTTGCAATATCCTTCCTTAAATTTTGTTATTGAGCTATTTTCCTTTTTTATTAAATTCATTTTTAATAAATTGCTTTCAAAATAATATCTGTTTAATTTTTTTAAACGATTTAAAATTTTTTTAAATTTTCTTAATATTTAATGAAACATTTTTTTCTCTGGTTTTTTTTTTAACTTGGGTTGTGTGTGGTGTTTTTTTTTTGTTATATGAAAAACAAAAATTATAATTATTAGTCTCTTACTTTTTTATAATTAATTAATTTATCTTAGTTTTTCGTGTTTTTATTGGGAAAAATACTTAAAAATTATTAGGTTTTTATTTTGTTTTGATCGTGTTAATAAATATTATTTAACAATCTTAATTTAATGTATGTAATCATAAAAATTGTTATAAATAATTAGAATTTTTTTCTTGTTATAATTATTTAATTACTTTTTATATATCTCACATCTATGTTTTTCTTGTTCGATTATATTTAGGTTGCAGGTTTGCCAAACTTGTAAGTAGAATTTTGATAGAAACTATTTTAGTTTAAATATGCTTTAAGCACTTTTGCGCAAACATAATCTTGCTTGAGGTCTTGAGGAATAAATATTTATATTAGTCCATATATAAATAAAGGCCTTCAGTACACCATATTGTATAATTTTATTAATATGCTGACATATACCGACAAGAAATTGGTTTCGAGAGAGTTTTTTTTTTCCTATAAGTATGCAAAGAAATTTACAAATCATTATCATCCTCAAAGATATGCTTTAGATCTCATGACCTTTTCTGCAAGCAATAAGCGGAAATTTACACATTTAAAGTTTTTAAAATTAAGTCTAGACAAACTATTGACTGGGATCGTGCAACAGGAATATACCCATATACGTTTTTACACTACATAACGATTTAGAGTCAATGATATTCAAATGTAAATTTAAGACACAATGTTTGTTGATTTATTTTCAAATATAGCTTAGAGAGAGAGGTTAAGAGAGAGAGAGAGAAAGTGAAAGTTAAAGAGAGAGATAGTGTAGAAAGTAAAGATGATGTGAACTCAAATCAGTTCTATTTTTTATGATTCAACAACGAATTTAGCACTTAATTTTATGCCTGGAACAAGTGTGAGAGTATTATTTAATCATGAAATAATGATTTGCAAATTTTGGTTGCCTCAACCATGTTTTTCAAAGCGATTGAGTGTCTCTTTGATGTACAATAGGTCCATATTGATTAGAACTGTAATGCAGTTATTAAGAAATATATTTCATCAAATAAAGTGCATATTGAAGCTGACGATTAAAAAACGTTTCCTTAGATTTGTTGAAATCTCAAATATGACGGGGAAATTCCTTAGGCTACTTATTGTTGTTATGAAATTGCAATTAAAAATTTCTAAACTTAAATTTTGACCCTCAACCACCTGAATATAATCAAAATTATTTGAAAAAATAAAGAAACTGAAAACATAAGTTATTTTTATTATTCTAAAAAATATTAAATATTTTTTTTTCGTAAAATTAATAATTGTTTTTTGTTTATTTTATTGAAAATGCTAAAGGATTATGTTTGAGTTTTATTTTTTATATTTTAACTTTTATTGTTTTATATATAATTTTCTCAATATGTTTAGTAATTGCTGTTGTTTGCAGTTTTCTTTTTTTTAATTTTAAATATATTTACAATAGTTTTTAATTTATATACTTTTTTAACCTAAAACTAAGTTTATATACGGTTTTTTTTTTGTTATTTTAATATATTATTTATTTAACTAAATTTGTTTTTATATTTATATAAATTAAATTTTTTTTGTGTTAACTAAAAAACTGTACGTCTGTTAGTTTAAATTTAAATTTGTTGTTGTTGTTTTTTAAGTTATTATTTTACAATGATTCATTTCAATAAAACGGTTTGTGTTTTTTTGGTTAATTTCTGTTTTGTTTTTTACTAAATTGCGTTAAATCTACTAATTGTGTTTTTGAATGGGTTTTTTTTCATTTATTTTTATTATTTGTTTCCTAAATATTTACGCGTTTTATTTTTTAAATTTGAAATCGCTAAGTTTTCGTTAATTCTTTTAAATATATTTTGTGGGTTTCTTTACTAAAGAAATAATTCGTGGAAGAGTTTTTTTTTTTAATATATTTCCATGTATTTTTTACATTACAACTAACAGTATTTACTTGAGTGTATTGCATGCTTGTTTTTTAAGTAGATGTTTTTGTTTTGTTTTTATCTTAATAATTGAAAAATCAGTGCTCTTTAAAGTTGTTGTCTTATTTTTGGTTTTTGTTTAATTATTGAGGTTTTTTAATGATGTTAAATTTTGATTGTTTAAGATTGATGACGATGATGATGATGCCGATACTGATGATGTGCGAGATAATATTTATTAAAGAGGGAAAGAGAAGTCATAATATTAAAAGATTTGACTTTAAGTATCGGAAAAGAACGAGTGAGGTTGTATGTTTTATAATACTAACCAGTTAAAGATTTTCATACTTGTCAAATCAATCGAGCCTTTTTTTCGGGCAACAACTAAAAAATGTTCACATTTGTATCATACCGAATGAGTCCAACAATGAGAACTTTAACAAGATGTTGCAGAAAAACTTACAATAATACGTAAACAAAAACAACATTCCTGGATCTCATGATCTTGAAGTACGTTAATGTTATCTGATACGCTGTATTGCGCCAGCCACATTTTTACTACCACATATTTTAAATGCAATTTTTTTTTGAAAATGTTTCTCTCGCAATGACCCTAAAGAAGTTTTCATTGAAAATCTTTCATATTTAATGATTATTTTCTTAAATTAGGAAACTTCACATTAGGTATTAAGCGGCTAACGCATATGAAATGTAAAAGAGATTGGTTCATTTCCCACTTGAAAATAAAATCATTAACAATGAGTAAAAGTAGAAAATAGTAGAATTTATTATGTCATAAGGCAATTGGAATACATTTACTTGAATGTTATTATTTTGAGTATTCTGAGTGAAGATTTCCCGACACCTGCTCGGAGCAGGTTTTGTTAAATAAATCTTTATTGTTCTTTCATTAGTTCTTTAATTTAGAAAGCTGTTTTTTAGCCATACTAGAAACAATCATATGCAAGCACACAAAATAAGTACGCAAACATTTGACTGCCAGTTTTTAGGGGAAAAATGTCACGGAAGTACCATTGGCCTGAGAAGCAATATTCTTCACAATGAGCAGCATATGTGTTGGCAGCAACGGCAGCTGACTACTTTTTACGCATGCGATTGAATAAGGAAATACTATCCGTTGAAAATATATCCTTGTATGCTGTAGCATGCAATCTTGGAATTTTTTATACAAACTCGAGCTCAAAATTAGTTAAATTGTTTAATTTATAATAAAACTTAATTTATTAAATGCAATAGTGCGACAAATATGTTTCATAAAAAAATCTCCATAGTTAAGATTTTCAAAAAAGTGTACTATACAACATAAATTAAAACTGATTTTATTTAATGAAAAAAAAAGAATAATAAAATATATAAAATTCGTAATAAAAACAATTTCAGTCATTTTACAACATTGTAGCTTATTAGTGAAAACTTTTCACAGCGAAAACTTTTCATTTTCTCTCTTAAACTAAATCAATGCCTCTCGTGCTTTTGTATTAAAACTACGTGTCAATGTCAACAGACACTTTCCAGCTCAGATACGCCCGCTCGCTGCATTGCTTGTCTCTTGCGATATTCATAAAATTCCTCTTTCATGGCCTGCAGACGAGTTTCAATATTATCGTAACGACTTGGTACACGAGATTTGCGAATAGGTGTACCACCAAAAGTGGCTGAACCGGAAAAAGTCGTAAAGGCAGCCGAATTTTTTGCATTAAACAAGGATGATGAAGAACTTAAGGTTCCCAATGTATGATGCTGACCGTGCTGATGATTGTGACTATGATTGTGATGATAGTGTTGACCATTGTGAGAATTGTGCTGGCTATGCTGATGCTGATGCTGATGCTGTTGCTGATGATGATGCAAATGATGTCCTGTGGTATCAATATGTAAATTAAAATCTTCACGTAATAGACCTGCGGTTGGTGTTGAAGCGCTTGGTGTAGGCGTCGATGGATCGAATTCATAATGACCGTCTACACTGCCAACATCTACTGACTTGGGCAGATTCACATTATCGGTAGCAGCATTGAGACGTGTTATCATATCCAACCAGTGCTCCATGGTATATGGCGGTGTTAGTGTTCTCTGAGTACTGGAACTGAAGTAGTTAGAGGGCGAGTACGGCTGATAACTGCTGGGCAAGGTATTAAATTGCTTTTGATGTGTTTGATGATTCTGTGCTACTGGAGCTTGACCTTGAGCCTGCTGAGGTTGCTGGCTGGTGGTGGTGGTAGTTAGGCTACCAAAATACGCTGTGCTTCCTGTTACTGTTGGAGGTGGTGGTGGTCTATAGGGTGGTAATAAACGCCATTCAGTAGTGCTGCCAGAATGATGAGATCCATGCGGATGGTTAGAATTATTTTTCGAACCGAATCCTGAAGAGCTCGATCTTGATTCTGGGGAAGCATCTAAACCTAATACATGACTGTTAGAAGTTCTCATTGATAGATTAAGATGTGGCAAAGGAGACATTAAATCTGAGTGTGTTCTACCAAAGAGACGCGAATAATGTCGTGGATACCAACGTGTACGTGGCCTATAGCTGTGGTAATATGGAGCTTGACTATGCTGATAGTAACTTCTCCAGGATGGTGGTGAATCCAATTGTAGTGGCAAAAATTCTTGACGATATTCTTGACGTTGTTGTTCATGTTGTTGTTGCTGTTGCTCGTAATTCAGGCGCCTTGTCTCTTCTTGTATAGTCCTCAAAGAAGGCAGCTCATGAGCATAATAACGATATCTACTTAAGTTACCACTAGCTGTGGGTGTTAAAGTTGGAACAGATCTCTCCGCAGAGCCTGGGTAAACAGTGCTCAAGTCACTAAACTGATTATAGGAATAGTTGGTCGTCTGATTAGGCGTAGTTAGGGCCCAGGGTGAGGTTAGCAACCCAACTTCTGTTAAACTCTGACCGTTTGGCGTACTTGCAGGTGAACTAGAGAATATTCTTGATACTTTTGAAGGAGAAAACACTTGGTGCATATGATGTCCAGCTGATGTTCCACTAATCGTATTTATATGTAGTGGCCCGCTAGAGGGTTGATGTCGTCCCAAGTTATGCTGATGATGAAGATTACGATATAAATTGCTGCCGTAGACATTTTGATAACGAGCGCCACAATTTATACTATCGGCAGCATTTTCGCCACACCGACTGCTACCTATCTTGAGGAGGCCACCCAAACCCTGAAGAAATCCCCTAGCAGAGCCAGCTGCCACTGAGTGAAGGCTCAACTGACTCGGCGACTGCACTAAGGGTCGTCGCCACGATGCTCGAGCTGTTATAAAGTTGCGACGTGATAGAAAACCTCCATCGTCTGACGAGGACATTTGGGAAGCACTACTATTGCGCGTACCAGCCAAACCATCTGTATCATCAATTCCTTCTTCTGCAACTGTTTCACCGTTTGTTAAGGCATTTGTTTTACCCGCTACCACAAAACGACCATCTCGAGATCGTTGTATTTCCGTTACCGTTTTTTCTTCATCCCCTTCATTGGCATGTGGTGAACTGTAGATAGAATGACAATTGTTGCAACGATCCGGTGGCCAGATCCAGTGTAGAATAGCAATAAGTATTGCTGTTAAACTTGATATTCTGGTTTCTTTATATCTGATGGTGAAAATCGTAAATTTTTGTTATAAATAATCATCTCTAATCAAATTGAGTTTGCGTATGACGAAAAAGTGCAGCTAATTGAATATTGTAATTCGTAGTTATATACAATTTAAGTGTTACGTTTAGCATCATGCTCTCTTTTTTCAAGGATTTAAAACTATTTAAGTTAGATGTTAGTAATTTTGGAATTATTCAAACCTTTTGATCTACAACATCATCCAGCATATGGTTTGATTTAAACAAAAAATACACAAAATATTACGCATATTTACAAGTTAGTACATTTTCTAAGATCGTTACGTATTATATTAATTAATGATTGAAAATATAATTAAATGTTTTTGTTTTTGTTATACAATTAAAAAAAAAATAAAACAAACTGTTGTAAGTTTCACTTGGTGAGCAAATGAGTACTAAATTACTATTATCTAGTGTAAGATCAAACAGAAATGTAAAAGGACTAATTTTGATTTTCATTACTAGAAAAACTAAAAACATACTTATATCCCACTACAGTGAAAGCCCCCCAGTAGAAGTACCTCATCAGCTTTAAATCGGATAAGTGGTAAAAATGTCCTTACAGCACAAGAAATAAATTTGCAAGTAATAAATTTAATAAGATATGTAAATCGAAATAATCAATTAGGTGTTAAGGCTGGTGCACACGAAAAAAGTTCATTACATACAATTTGAGACTTGATTTAGGAAATTCGAACTTTATTTTAAAAAATTTAACCTTAACTTTGAACGATAGCTCGAAAGCGTAAAAATGTATATCAGTCCTTGCAAAAAACTAAGCAGAGTAAAAAATTCATTTTTAAGTTCACACATTTTATAGCCATACAGAAAGCTACGAGGAAGCTACGTTGTTTTGGAAGGGACTACAAAAATACAATACTGGGCCTCTTAAATTATTTATTTAATATATATTTGGATTTACAGCTGTATCTCACTTGAAATAAAACTAAAGCATTTAGCAAATTGTGTCATTCCCTGTCATGTCCCTGCACTGAATTTATGAATATATTTTTTTTCAAAATTTATTACTGCAGATTGCTAAATAAAATGAAATAATATAAAGTAAAATGTAATATATCCTTAATAATTATGCGTTGCACAGTGGGGAACATATATCAAAAGGGAAATACAGCTAGACACTATACAAATTCCAAACGATTTAAATACAGAACATCTAATATCTTTTAAATTGATATTTATACAATTGGTTGTATGAAGATTGGTTTATTTTGTGCGATCGGATCCACAAGATTTTAAATTTACACACCTTTGGTGCTTCTCTATGTATTCTTTTATTTGTTTTTGTATTAACAAAAAATATTGTTATAGAGCTTAACATTTTAATTAAATAGATGTGACATTAAACTCAGAAGAAGATATACTCTTGTACTCAGTCGAATACGAGAGGCGTAAGAAAAGCGTAGAAGTAACTCTTGAAACTAATATTTTGTACAGTTTGAGTTGGTTCTATAATTAACAATTTTATAGTTGTGATTTTAATAAAAAAATAGATTTAAAAAGATTTGATTATATAGTTTTGTTTTTATGCTAAATAAAAAGAAGACGAATGTTTGAACTTGAGCTTTTTTTTATATATACTAGAGAGTTGCATGAACGTGGTCATCAATGAACATATTCATATGTACATTAACTATTATAAAAACATTTCATAATAGCGAGATATACTATAGAATAAATGTTTTATCTAAATGAGATATTTTACCAAATGAAATAAATCATTAATGATTAAACTGTAAATTTTTTAGAGTTTTTTGCCTTCTTTTATTGCGATTTAGTTCATTATGTATTTTTAACGTATTTATTAAATGATTTTCCTTTTTCCTACACCTGGCAGCACTGATGTTTAACAGCATATTGTTTTTGCGTGAACTCTATTGATATTTATTCAAGACATGTTCGGTTTCACATTTGTAAAGTATTGAATACAAACGAAATTAATAAAAAATAATGATGAAAGTTTCATGATCATCATTATTAAGTTTCATGCAACTCTCTTATATATACCCAACTGTGTGTCGTATGGCTGTGACGTATTAGCAATAATGCTAATTGTAAATTTAATGTTAGGCATACTTAAAATGAACAGTTTACAAATGCATGAATTACACTGTGGAACAAATTCAGGTTAGTAAAAGTTAGGTCGATTCTGAGAGTGAGGGGTGAAAATAGAGGCTAAATTAAGAGACCCATATTGCGGCGTTGTTTATGTTAGTTCGAACTTATTTTTAATCGACCTTCGAACTTTGCAGTCAAATGCCGATTTTCAGCATATTGTTTATATGGTTTTTTGGCTATAACTCGTCGACTAATTGATATTTTGTAAATCTGTAAAAGCCAAATTATTGCTAGAGACCTGTGCAACAATTAAAATTTTTTAAAAAATTGATTTAGAAATGGGTGCTCATATAAAGCAGTGATGCCAACTCAAAGTTGTGACACTCTATAAAAAAAACTCAGTACATGGAGTCGTATGATTAATATTGAAGTATTTAATGTACGAACATAGTAAGTATACGCTATGGTGTATTTATCAGCATTTAATAAATAATTTTTCCAACATTTTGCTTCATAAGCACCACAAAAATTTTCTAAATCAGGTCTCTAGCAATAATTTGGTTTTTACAAATTTAAAAAATATCAATTAGTCGACGAGTTATAGCCAAAAAACCATATAAAGAATATGCTGAAAATCGGCATTTGACTGCAAAGTTCCATTAAAAAAAACTAACATAAACAAGCGCCGCGATACGGGTCTCCTAATTTAGCCTCTATTTTCACCCCTCACTCTCAGAATCTACCTAACATTGGCTTACCTGAATTCGTTGCACAGTGTTATTGAATTTATTAATGGATGAATATGAAACAATGAAAAATAATTATAAAATAATTCTCATCTACACACTGAACAGCCAATCAATCAACGTACACATTATAATTATAAAAAAATTTTGCAAAAACAAGTGCCAAAAACTATATTTGATTTAACAGATTCTTATACATATAAAATTTAAGGCTTGATTTTCTTTTTTTTCTGCAAATTTACGGAATTTAATATTGAGTAAAATTTTGTTTAAATTAAGGTGCTGTTTTCAGAATACAGACAAATACCTTGTGAGAAATTTTGTATGGGAATCACTCCAAAAACTGAGTGGTTTTCATACAAATTTTCTACTCAAACCAATTGTTTGTATTATAGAAACCGCATATAAGAGTTATAATTTAGCAATTTACAAAACCCAAAAACAAACGAAATCCAAATAATAAAATAATTTTTGGATTTTCATTCCATGTCAATACTTATGTATGTATGTATGTGTCTATGTATATCATATTGTTAGAAAAATCTCTTACGATTTTGATTATGGCATGATGGACCTGGAACTATGAAAACTGTTTCATAATCACGATAATGATCAGAATTGCTACAAAAAATTTACAATTTTTTTTTTTTGGTTTGTTTAAAAGAAATAAAAAACACGAAGATGAGAGCAGAAAAATAAAGAAGAAATACGCATGTTTAAATTAATGTTAATTTCAAAGCGCAAGATAATTAAAAATACCAAAGTTTAAAAGATTTTCATTAAAAAAAATAAATTAATAAAAAAATAGATAAATAAAAATTAGCTAGAAAGCGCTTAAATTTTACAAAACAACTGAAAAGCTGCAAAATTATTAATGAGATAATTAAAAGCAAATAAGAAAAGTGAAGGAAAACATTTTGTTATCTTTGAGATAATTAAAAGAAATAAAAGGAGCAAACAAATTAATCAAAATATTAAGAAAACACTACGAGTGAGATGAATAAGAATAAAAGCTTTAAGTTTGTACTTCTTGTAAAGAAAAAGAAGGTGAATAGTAATTTTGTTTAATTTTGATAGGAAACTTATTATTACACATTTTTCCAGGCACGCAAACATAACACACATGGAATTGACTTTCTTTCTGCGCTTAGTTATTTTACTTCCTAGTTGATCTGATGTAAATATCCAAATAATTCTTAAATACGCAACAAAATTAACTCAACTATGAGATATTTTACCTAATTTGAGTTTAAAATTTTATCGTATGGTGCAAAATCAATTTTTTTAAAAAGTCTTAAAAACTCTTTAGGAATAAGTTATTTCCTAAAAATTACCTTGAAAGTAAAATAAGAAATGAAGCATTTTATTTTAGCTTATATTTAATGTAAATAAAATTTTATTTAATTTAGAAAATATTTTAAACCTTTTTGAAGAAAATTTTTTTTGTGCATTTAGTACATGTGGTTTTTTTCGAGTTTAGTAACTATTCTCGCAAGAGATGATGCTATACCACGTTTCAGATGAATATATTAGCAAACTGTAGTATATATGAGCTGCGAGACACTTCATGTGCATATAAAGGATAATGAGATGATAAATCTAATGCTTCTGTGTTAGGTTAGTTTAGAAAGGATAGCGGTGCGAGCACACATGCACTTGAAGACCCAATAGGGATCCATTGTGATTCCAATCATATAGTTTTGTTGGATAAATTTCTTAGACTCCTTAATGCTTAAGAATAAATCAATGATCCCTGATATCCTCAAATTTGCTCTTCGCGATATCTACTCAGCTATCTTTGCCTATGGCATTGCAACCTTGGACGATGACAGCTGTCATCGCTCTATAAATTGTGGCTCCTCTTCATCTGCTATTTTTTTTATCAGCTAGCACTCTCTCTAACCACGGAATGCCCAGTCAACGCATCTATTAAGAATCCCAAAACCTTTCAAGTTTTGGCCATATGGTACTCGCGACTCTATATACCTCTCTATTCCTCCAGGAATCACTAGTTCTGTTGATCACTCAATTAGTGAGTATCCTGAAGTAGTAACCATTTCTATGTATGGTTTGCTGACAGAATATAAAAAGTGGTTTGTTTCATTTGAATTTTCTTCACGTGCGACATGCAAAATCCTACAAAAACTGATTGAAAATAAATATTCCAGATTATGTTACGAGCGTGCCCTGAACGACAAAATATTTTATATTCAATTCTTAGTAGCGTACAATTTTCCCTAATGTAAATCTAGTTTGCATATATTTTTAGATTTCTCTCTTTACGATGGTTCAAAATTATTACAGGAAACCTTTCTAAAATATTTTCAATAAAGAAAAAAATATTCAAATATTCTAGCTTATTTTACGCACAACAACTTTTAATATTAGACAAAAGTAAAATCTGATTCCCTTTTTAATCTTATTCAAATCGTTTCGTAGTGTTGTGTGGAAAACAAACACACAAAACAAAATCTTTTATATAAAAAAAAAAAATAAAAATCCATGTTTAACGAGTATATTTTCAAAAGAGAACTTAAGCAAGTTAATTAAAGAAAACAAACAAACAAATGTTAAGTACTAAATAATAATGATATTAAACAAACAAAAATACAAAATTGTTTTTTAATAAAAATAATCAAAAAATCAAATTGAAATGATAGAGAACTTACTTTTTTAAAGGCACTTGACTAGCGGAAATCGAGCCCGTATTACGATTATGCATTTGTTGTAAATGATGCTGATGCTGTTGTTGTATATGCTGATTTTGTTGCTGTAAATGCTGCTGTTGCTGTTGTGGTGTATGATGATGTAGCGACAGCTGCTGCTGATGAGGTGGTTGCTGACGATGATGGTGATTATTAGCAGCTATATTACGGGCATCCGTTATCCTGCAAGCTACCATGTTGAACTCTGTAAACGAATTATTTCTACAATTAATTTTTTTTGTGGAGTATTTAGCCATCCTTATGTTAAGCACATATAAATACATAAACAAATACATTGTGATCTTGTTTATATGTAAATATTTATAGCAACAAATATGTATGCTTGCATACATACACACATACATTTGTAATTATAAGTATGTAAGAAGAATGTTAGTATAAATGTACATGTAAGAGCATTGATTCGAATTTTAATTTATACTATATTAATGAAATTATTTTATATTAGAAATTTTTCTCATTTAGGTTAGAAGAGGAGAAAAGGTTATGTAGAGTTGCAATTTGTTCCTAGTACCACTATACATAGATATGTTCATGTATATGTACATATATATATGTACATGTCAATATTTTCTCATGTGAGTTTTTACTCTCCACCATAATTTTATATTATTAGTTCTTAGTTGTAAAATAAAATAAAAATATAAATGAATACGAAAATGAAAATGTATATGCTAAGATAAATAAGATACATATGTATACGGGTACATATAAGCAAATATATAATACATAAGCTAAAAATAAGTCTTACTAGTCATGCTTCTTTAAAAAGTATGATACAAACTTAACAGAGAGATAGAGCTTTAACGTTATAAAAACTTAATTATTATAATAATTATTTTTATATCCATGGGGTAAGCCAAACAATATTATATTAACAAGCTTAACTATAAGAGAATTTCAAGACGCTAATTATAGTAGTGAAAGTCGGATGGCTGCCTTTAATACATTTAATTCAATTTTTAATGAAACACTTAATTCAGTACAAATTGACAGCAAAATGTCTTACCAAATGCCTTGAAAGATTGAATATACAATTTAATATCGTTAAAGATTAATTATTTTAGTTGCGATATTAGTTGGATATCAAAGCGATTGAAATATACAAACTATCTTGATGCCAATAAAGATCACTTTTGTAACAACCATTATGCAAGGCGCGTCAGTGTTTTATGTGTCGTCTATGCGTTGCGTTTGCGACGCCAGCCAGCTCACTAAAACACTGAACATCTTCGGACAGGTTCCAACCCACAAACACAACAGAGACACTAACAATTAAAATTTTACACAAAAAAAAAAGAAATTAACTTTCAAACACGGAAACAATAGGGAGAGTGGACCAGATGGACATCCACTACTAGCCCTCCCTACCTGGGACCGAATACTCCTCGAGTCACATCTTTTAATGGTCCCCCACGAAAACCACACACACTCACCTTATGATCTGGACTCACATTACCTTACCCGAACGAATAACCTTAGCACACAAACATATTTGTTTTGCTGACATAGAATTTACATAATTTATTAAATCAATAAAAATATACTTAAACTATTGAATTAAATAATATGATATAAAAATAAATTTGAAAACTACTTTACAAACTATACGGAATAATACAAATAAAAAAAAGAAGTTTCAGATTTATTTTTATATCATATTATTTAATTCAATAGTGTATTTGTTATTCTTGGATTTTTGTCCATTTGGTTACATTGTGCGACTGTGCTAATGAAATTGAATTGAGTTAATTAGTTTGACTTTCTAAAGCTTACAATAGTAGAAAGGACTTCTTTGTTGGCAAAATTTTGATCAAAATTGAATAGTCTTTAAGCTTCATTCTTTAGGTTTTAAATAAATTTAATAATTTTAGATATTTTTCCCACAAAAAAACGAATTCCAATACAATTTTTCGATATTACAGTTTCATTCATTTTGTTTAGCATTGGCTAAACATATATTATAACATTTTTAGATTTAAGATTTGAACAACTTATTGATGTTTCATCTTACTATTGAAGATTCAATAAATAATTAAATTATAAAAAAAAAACAAATTGGCTGGACTGGTGAAAATGGGTTAATGAAAATTTAACTTATACAAAAGTGATATATTTTTATTGCTTATACCACACTTACATTTGAAAGCAGTATAAAACATTCGTTCTATTCAGATAAACTGTCTTGAAAACTTTGTTAGTAAAAGTAATAAAATAACGTTATCTTTCTTTGAATTTATAGCTGCTTTGATCAAATTCATTGTAGTGAATCGAGGTACAATACAAACTAAACAAATGGGTTATTAAATTGTGAATACGCTGCTAACGATTTATGTGCACACATCCTGCCATTTAGGCAGTCGTACCACTAAAACCAAATCCTAAGATCGTTTAAAGAAATGTTCTGACCTTGAATAAAAGTTTGATAAAAATACTTAAGATATGGCCGTTTTTTACATGTTGGATCATTTTATTTTATTAAAGACAACCGAAATGCATGCATGGTAGATGAAAAGCTGCCATTTATATATGTATTATTATTTTTATCATTATTCATAATTTAATATTTACAGTAGAAATTAATAAAATAAAATTGCTGGGTTAAAATATAACTATTCAAAAACTCTAGATATATTTTACACTAAACATTAAATTAACTACAAAATAAAACAAAACATATTCTATACACATACAAACATATATAACGTTAACTTAAGAAATAAAGTCTCTAACTCCATTTTTATTTCAAATCGCATATTTATCAGTTTTCGATAGGCGAATTGAAAAGAAACACAAGTTAGGGCCTTTTTAGATTAAGGTAACGATATACATATCGATTAATATGTATAGTATATACATTTTTTTTACTTATATTTTTCTATTATGGCTGGGGAGTTCAACACACACACACGCACATAAATACACATACATATACAAAATTTTATTAAAAAATGTTTTTATTTAAAATTTTTATTTTAATAATTTTGATAACCGAAGAATGGGATTACTACACACATACACATACAAATATACATATATAATGCAATTATTATGCATTTTATATTTACTATTTTTTTCACTGTATTGTTTTTTAGTGTTTCAGTTATTTTGAAATATTTATTATATAAAAGATAAATTATGTATTGTCTATATTTATACGTTCATTAGGATTGGGCTTCACTAAGTGATTAAAAAAAAGATGAAAAAAAAAAAAAACTAAAGCATGAAATGGTTTTCAATGCAAAAATGACTTAAAAATATACAAAATTTTGCATACTTTAGTCGTGTCATAAAAACCATTCGCATATATGTAGTATGTATTAATTTATACTCTATTATATATCGAAGGTTTTCATATACGTTTTATTAAAACTGAATTCATTACAATAGATATGTCAAAGATTTTATGAAGTACATATGTATTGTATTTATGTATATTTATATAAATATATTGAACATGAAAATAAATGCAACTGATATTTTTTTTATGAAACATAAAATTTAAACACAAATTAAGTTATAAAATATATCAGAGACGTTTTAAGTCCAATGGAACAAAAACGTAATGATGAAGAACAACTTATCAAAAATTTTAAATTAAAAAGGATTTTAATTGTCCGATTAAAAAAGTTTTATCTAAATTTGATATCATTGAATCGGAAAATTGTAGAGATATTTTTTACTTACATACATACATATTTTGTATATATATATATATATATATAGCATGATATTCATGCATTTATGAATTATGTATGGGAAATATCTGGAGAAAAACTATTTTAGATGGACAAACCCTTTTATTCGGGTGAAGAAATAAAAGGTGTTGTTTGTATGTGTAGTATTTGTATAAGCGTGTTTTAAAATTATACGTTGACTGTTATTATTGGTAAAGTTTTTGTTTTCACTTTTTATATATAAAATTAGAATTGAGAACTCGAAAATTAAGAGTTGAAAGTAAAAGCACTTGTATGCAAAATTAAATATTCTGGCGGCGTGTGCTTTACATCACAAGGATTTTTCGTTATCTCACTCCGAATTAGTTGATAATCAGAGGGACATCGGCTACACTGTTCCTTTTTTCATTTTGCTGCTATGAAAATATTGATAAGTGAAGTTAAAAAAAAATATTTTCAACTGAAAAGAACAGACTTCATATAATTGAAAACATTTTTAAATGAAGATTGTGCGGTGAAAAAAACTTTTACATAAAAAAAAATTGTGAACTTCTTAAAAAACTGCAAAAACGCTTTAAAAACAAAATCTTTTAAAAAAATTATTAGTAAACCACGCTGTTGCTCGAAATTCCACGTAGGAGATAAACCTTGAGCACTACCGAAGGCCGGCAATACATAAAACCGTTAGTAAACGACTGCCGCTGTTAGAAGCACCATGGGGGAAAAGTGCCGAACAACTACCCAAATAAACTAAGTCCAAAAAAACAAAGACTGAAATAAATACCCAACTATTTCATATGATGGTCGATTTGGGATTAATAACCGACAGTGAAGAGAGTCTTTGGTACGCACTGCCGTATCGGGAAATGCCGTGGTGGTGTAAATCGGCATAACAAAGGCGGGGCAGGCGAAAAGTCTATTGTAATTTAAAATTTTATATAATTTAAAATTTTTTACTAATTTCGAAAAACGGAGCTACTTTCTTAAGATCCCCTGCAGAGCAGAGCAGGGCTAAAGGATTTTCTCCACCATGAAACAGCGATGCTTACGAAGGATTTTCAGCTTCGCATGGGGACGTTAGGCAGCAATGAACTAAGTACCTAATGGAAGACAAAAAATCTTTCGCCGATTTGGGAAATACGATGGTGATGAAAATCTACAATCCTATGCAGGAAAACCATAGAAAGCAGTGCCAATATTATTTTTTTGACTTAGAACAATTTTTAATAATCTGGTTGGCAAACCATTTTTCCATTTTAGGACCATTTTTCATTTTAGCTTGCAAGTTTTGTATTTTCCTACGTTGAGTAAAAATGGTCCCAATGAAATAACACATAATTTTGTGGCCAGTTTTCTAAATTTGGGGCTTTTTTTATTTGCTTAGTTTGCGGCAATTTTTTATTGGGGCCATTTTTCATTTGCTGCATTCTTTAAATATTCTTTCTTTTAATTAAGAAAATTTAACTAAAGGAATTAAAGTCTAAAAACTCATATATTTTTTGATTTATTGTTTGTTTTTATTTAATTTTTAGTTTAAAAATTGTTTTTTGTTTTAACTTCAATGAACATTTTCTTTTAAGCAAACAAAATGAAAAACTATTTTCTGATCCCTGGTTTAATTTGTCATTTTATTTTATTGTTATACAAAAAAAAAAACATTTTGACTGTTTGTTATCAAAGCGGTTATTAAAAGCCAGGCAAATATGATGAGACTTTAATATTGAATTTTGACTTTTTCACAATCTAATGCAATTTTTGATATGGAAAATTTTCCACTTATTATTAAATATTTAATTAAAGGAATTGAAAAAAAGTTATTATTAAGTAACAGTTGTTTTTAGTTTAATTTGAATTAATGAAAAAATAACAAAAAAAATTTTGGGTGGCAAAAGCTTAATGATAAAATTTGAGCAACAATTCCACAAAATTGGGCATAAACAATTAGTCTTGCTTGATAAATTCCTTTGGTATTCTAATTTATTATATAAAAAAAAAATATTTGGGGAACTAAAGTTAGAAAGTAACTTTAAAACATGGTGAAAAAAGCTCAAATCTTTTGAGTAGGCGTGAATATGTAACAGCTTTAAGCGATATAAAGCTTTTAATATTATGAAATAGTCATTGCAAATATCTACTTACTTGAATACCAACAGTATTTTTGCTGAAGCTTAAATGTTTTATTTTACCAAAATAAATTTGTAAATTTAATGAAGCGTTTTATGTGTATTAACAATGTCTTACGGTACCACAACAAAGCTTAGTTTTCTTCTTGCGATGTCCAAAAAGCGAAAAATTGGAAACTTACATGATCTGTCCCATAATCGTTAAAAGTTTTAAAATTTTTTTTAATTCCTTTAAGGTTTTATGTTACATGAAAAAGCTTCAATATATGAAAAAAGTATGTTATAGATAATGACTGATAGAGAACTTTACTGATGGTAACGCTTGAAAAGCTTTTAGCCAGCAGCATTTTATAGCATTAAAGTCTTTGGATTTACATCTTTTCTTTTCCATATACAATTTTTTTATGATATATTTTGCTGTTTTAAATGAACAAATACATAAATGTGATGACGATATATTAAATGATGTTTTTCACTTTTGGTAATATTGAACGTTTTGTATGGGAAACATAAAAAAAAACATAAATCAATCAAATGAATGAAAAGTTTTCAACATTTTATGAGTAATTCAGATTTTATTCTGCAACTGGAAAAAATGTTATGTTTTTGTTTCATTATCAAAATGACATCTATACATTTAGGTGAAATCTTTCATTTACATATTTGGAAAAGTAAATGTTTAGAAAAACTTACCCCATTTTGTTGACTGTTATCATAAAAATATTTTTTTGTTAGTAAAATTTTATCTGAAAATAATTACTTTCATGTTAGTTTTACTTCCTTCTAAAGCGCCATAAAATTTGGGGACTGTAGCAGGGGTTGGTTTTTTTTTATATGTACGTATGTTCGTATGTAAATGTTTGAACATACATACATCAAATATTATTTTAGATAATTTAATTTCAAATTATATAAACAAAGAAGGTTTCTTAACTGCGATTTGCAGTGTGTATTTGTGCTTTTTTGGAACCACTTACACATTACATTTCTTTTCTCTTTGTTTTTATAATTTCGTTTTAGTTTAATTATTGTCATTAGAGGACATGTCAACTCTGTTTTTTATATTGTTATTGTTTTTACTAAAACGCGATCATTTTATACTCATGTATATTTTTTGTGTTTGCTTTAAACGGTATTAGAATTTTTCTCAATATTTTTTTTTTCAACTATTTTTTTTCTTTTACCATTTTTGTGCGTGAATTGTTTACAAAAAACGTCTGCCCAGAATTTTTTCTGTTACGATCTTTACCCCGCAAGAACTTAGCTCTGGGCAGAAATGACGATGGTCGTTTTTATTACTAAGGACTTGCTTTCATTGTTATTTTAAGATAAAGATCGTTTAAGAAATATTCAATAATTCAAAATAATATTTTGGAAATTTATATATTCTATGAAAAAACAACAGCATTTAAATATATATATTCAATATTATTTTGATTTCCAACACAGGTTTGGTTATTGTTAATAGACCAAAGTGACAAAAATAGTTTAAAGTAGCAGTAGTAGTAGCAGTATTGTCTGGTTTTCTGGATAGTTTTTCAAAAATAACAAGAAAAAAGTTTTCAAATAAAACGTAACAAGAAAAAACTCAAGAAAAGTTAAACGAAATTAAGGAAACTGATGAAAAAAACTTATGGTAAAAAGAAAATGTTAAGATCTTCGTTTTGCTTTTTTTCGAAATGTCTTTTTTAAATTTGTTGTATTTAATTAACAATAAAAGCTCTTTTTCTTGTTTTTCTAACATTTAACATTTAGGGGTTTAATGAATATGAGTTTTAAATCAGCCGTATACCATTTAATAATAGAAAATATTTATATTCATCCAGTTATTTTTGTATTTTATCGAAAATTTTCTGTTATTTTCTGTATATGTTTGCCACTTTATGTGTGAAAAAAATTATTAAATAAATTTTTATTTATGAAATGAATATGCATTTATGTGTATGTAGGTATGTATGAACTAAAATATTTATTATTTTATGCATGATAAACTAATATAAAAAACAACAATTTATGAATAATATGATTTTATAAAGCATGCATTTAATATTAGAAAAAAAATATTAAATTAAAAAATGAAATTTATGAAATATCACGTTTTTTGGATGGGTTAAATTCATTACAATAAAATTGATATATTTTCAATCATAAAACAAAAATAAACGAAATATGTGGCCTGAGTTTCCAGGTTATTAAACACATAAATTTTTTTATTTGTTTTTAAAATATGTATTCGGTTAAGGAAATCAGAATCAAAGCCATTCTCACTGTTTATATCTGTTTGAAACAGGCTTTTGAGAATTCTATTCGTATTAAATATTTTAACGCTCTTAGGATTGTAGTAAAATAATAGATGCAATTTTGGAAAATTTGTTGCAACACAGTAATTTTCTGTTTCTGGCTTAAACTTTTTGCTGTTTAAAGTTCTGGGACTTTTGCCCGGAATTTCAAGAATTTCAAGGGCAAATCGATATTTATAAATGCAAAAGTTCTCTCTTAAGATATCATAGATGTTGCATTAGTTTCTTTTATAGATTTTTCCGACTGAAACATTTTTCAAGCAGACAGAGTAGCCCACATGAAAGTAACTGCGACAAAACCAAATGGTTTTTATCCTTTTTTTATTAAAACATTAATATTTTAGTAAATTCCATCTTAATATCAACAATTTAGCAATTTTTTTAAAATAAATGTCTATTGTTTTAATTTGATGGCTTTAGAGACCTTTTGTAAATACTAGAATAAGCATTTTTTCGAATTGTGTAAGTATTTTGCAAATTTACCGACTTTTCGCATCTTTAGGAAATCATACAGTCGATCAGACAGTTCGTTAATACAGTGCACAAAGAAATATATAATTTCAATTGAAACGAGGACTGAATGTATGATATTCATATTTTCAGAAATTTAAGCATGCCCGCGAAATTTATAGTTATCGATAACTAAATCAAATTTTGCTAGATTTCAGACACACAAAAATTTCACTATGATACTTTTGCTGCAAGTTTAATTTTAATTATTTCACATTATGAAAAATATCGTGAAGTTTTCATTCTTCCTTGCTCATTGTAAATGAACGTGTTTGTTTGTTTCTTAGCGTAACCAAAATAAAAAGTTCGATCGCTTTGAAACTATCAAACAGTATTATTGCGATTGCAAAAATGTAAAAGGCTATTATTATGTTTTGAATGAACGGGAAAAGGTTATTGTAAACACAACGCAATTTTATATATTTTTATTTATCGGCATAAACAACAACAGTGAGACTCTCTAAATTTAGTCTGGGTTTCTGTCAAGATAATGATCATTACCTTAAATAATCTAAAGCAAGTAATTAAATTAAAGTGGTCACAGTTAATTAGAATAACTGCACACTATTGTTGTTAGTCAAACTAACAACAGGCATAAACACAAACAATTTTTTGGAGATATTTCTGGACTTCAATTAAATATTTCTGAGAATGTATTTCTATCATTTAGTGATTTCTTTAACTACAAAATAAAATATTTAAACAAATTTGCTTTGTATGGATGTATTTGTGATAATATCAATTGGCGCTACACTTGCAGTGCAATTTGAATGAAAAAATAAAGTAGAACCAAAAATAAAATTGATAAAAAAGATTTTTAATATACTTTGGTATTCAATTAATCAGATTTTAATATGAGACGACTAACCATTCGAATAATTAATCGTGTAAACATCTAACGGATACAATTTGCCATTTTTGTTTTTATATCACATCTTAAAGGAAATCTTTCTTAAGAAATTTTAGAAAGCATTCAATTAATTCTTGATTGATTGAATGCCTTTTTGTGTAATTGTTTATAAGATAAATATATATTATGAATATGTATGACTTCATGCAACCTTTTCTTCTCATTAATTATGAAATAAATCATAGCAACTTAATAAAAAACTAAATTAAAACTTAACAAATATAACATAATTAAAAACTTAAATTTAAAATACTGGTATAGAAAAAAAAGTATAATAAATTGTATAGAATATAGATTTAATTGTTGTCTTTTTTTTTAAAAAATACTAGTATTTATATACCAATATATAAAGATATAGCAAATTACGAGAAAAAAAAATAATTTAGTTTTAAGCTCAAATAGTTAAAATCAATTGAAATGGTAAAGTTGAGGTTTGTTTTTGAAGTAAATTTAGTTAAAAATCACATTTGACTTGATTTTGTTTTCTCATCATAATAAGATTTCCGTTTTAAATTTCAACTATTTCAGATCAGAAAACAAACTTTATTGCCAATCATATTTTGTTTTGAAATTTAATTTTTAAGTTAATTTGTTGTAAATTATCAACAAAGAGAGAGAAAGAGAGAAACTGAGATAAAATTAAATTAATAAAATTATTTTCAAGAGAGCCAGAGGCAAAAAGTACCATTTCAATGCTTTTGTTTTTTTTTTTTTTTTGTAAGAAAACTGTCATGTTTGTTTTACCTTTTTCCTGTTTTCGTCGTTTACGTTTATTGCAAATTTTTACGGCACAAACCGATAAAATGATCGCAACTATAAAAAACAGGATGCCCCCAACGACACCGGCTGTAATTGCTTTGTGTTTGACTCGAGCCGGTACCGGAAATTTTACTTCATCACTGGATTCATAAGATTTTTCCGAATTGGCTAAAACACGAAAATAATACGTACGACCACCAACTAAATTCTTAACTAAATATTGTGTTTCTTCCGGTCGTATTTGACCACGATTTAATGTTTTCCATTGAGCATCAGTACGATATTTTATTGTATAAAATTTAACGATATGGGCACGTTCCAATGGTGCTTGCCAAGAGATAAGAAAACCATTTGATACTTCCGTAACGGTTAGATTACGTGGTGGTCCTGGCTTAGGTCCTGCACGAAATAAAAAATACATAAAGGGAATTATAGAAGATCATATATTAAAAAAATTTTTTAATAATACAATATTTAAATTTTATTTGGAAACTCTTGTTTAATTTTTAAAGCTCTTTCGTTTAAGAAACTCTTTTATTATACAAATCTTATCTATTGTTACCTGTTGTTAGTCCTGTTTTTTCTGTATTAATATTCAGTTTATTAAATTAAACAATAATAAATGGTTCTCGAATGCAATGATGTGTATACTTTCTCTTATTATAATGAATCCTTGTTGCAGGACATGTAAATGCTAATCTTATTATACAGTAGACGATCGTAAGTTATAACCACTTTGTTCCCGGCGTAGTTCTAATTTTCGAGAAGTTATAATTTCCAAAGGTGTCTTTTTTAAATAAAAAGTAAGCAGTTTAATAAATATATATATTTTAAAAATACATATGTATGTATATGTATGTTTATGTTTGTTTATCAGTTATGTTAACATATATTAAACATTTTAAGATTTAAGAATTGAAAAACTTATTGATGTTTCAATTTATAATTAAAGATTCAATAAATAATAAAATTTCAAAAAAAAGTTATGTTTGTTTTTTTTTTTTTTTTTTTTTTGATTTATTAAATTTGGCATAACAATATCGTTGCGGATACAACTTTTCAAATGTTAAAAACAAACAAAAACTACAAACGCTCAGTACTAATTTCAGAGCATGTAAAGTATTAAAAACGTTAATTCTAATTTCCGAAGGATTCGATTTTCCACGAGTATAATATACGAGCATCTACCGTATTCTAAATAAATTAATAAAAACGAAAATATTTTTCATAGTGGGTCAAGCTATCAAGGCTGCACTGTAAATATTTGTATTAATATCAATGTTATTTTTTATGAAAAATTTATTTACTGACTAAACTAACTTTATTACCAGGGTTACCAGGGGTAAGTTGGCAGGTTGCTGAAAATTAGAAATTAGATTTCAGCCCACTTGGGTCCTAATGTCGTCCCATTGTGTTACCTGTAAGAACACTTAACTTTTCTGCAACTCTGCTTTGCGCGTTCTGTTAATTTTTTTATAGCAGTGTTGAGGCGCCTCTGGTGTTAAGTAGACGTATTTAATTTGTTAAGCTGTATGAGCAGGCATTTTATTAATTGTTTTACTTTACCGATGTTTCTGCTCACCAACGAAGGAGGGCGATGTTGTGTTTGAAACAGCATCAATCGCTGTCGGAACAGTTTTTAGTGACTAGTGCTATGCCTTCATCACATAAATAGTCCGATAACAATTAATACAATGCCACAACAATGTACATATATAAAAAAACATCAATTATCAGGGTTAAAATACCAAAAAAGAAAAATAAACAAAAATATTTATTATTCAATTCCCTTCCAATAATATTAGATATACATTTTCAATGGCATTTGAAGTCCCTATGGTCTGGATTGACAAATAAAGGTCCAAAAGCCAAAAAAAAAAAAAAAAAAAAAAACAAGATTAATGCATCCGCGTACTTCACAAAGAAAATAGCAAATGCCAAATGAAATGTAAAATTGCAGTGACAATTGTAAAGGTGTTAAACATGACAGCCACTACATACACCGATATGTAGTGGAATGGTACTTAAAGGACAAAAAGCTGAATATATAATGAAGATCTATATGAAATGTGCTCGCAGTCTAAAACGACAAGATGGCAAAGAAAATTAAAATAAACAAACATGTAAAAAATGTCAAAAGTACAATTGTTATTTATGGCAGAAAGAAAGTAACAAGACCAGTGCAATGGGGGAAAAAAAATTTTAAATAAAAACACCGAACAACTTAATACACACACACTCACTCACATAAAACAAAATAAGGTCAGTCACAAAATTTAAAACAAAAAGGATCATAGAGAATAAAACTAAGTGGAAACAAGTCAGTAAAAACAGTAGCGCAGTAAATGTAACAAAACAGAAAGTGAAAGAGAGACAGAAAGAGAGGGAGTGACAGTTAGGGAAAGGAGTAATTCCAAGAACTCTTGGTTGGATTCAGTCCGTTTTGTGCAAGTATCAAGGAAATAAAACACTTAATATATTTTGTTTCTTGTTTTTACAGTCATTTTCTGCTTTTGTTTTTTGTTTTGCGTTTGTGTGTATGTACATAAATAATAAAATGAAAACAAAAACAACAATAAAAGCTAGAAATTTTTGTATTTAAAACAGCAATTGAGAAAGGAAATAAAACATTACTTAAACGCATTAAGGACAACACCGGAAATATAATGCTAAAACATAATAATAAAATGTGAGTGTGTTAGTATACATACTTTTAAACTTTAACTTAAGGATAACAACAGTATTATCAAAGCAGAAAAACAACAACAACAAGAACATCAACAACAATATTGTGTAGCCGTAGCAGAATAATAAACAGCTAAAAAAACACAAACAAAAAACAAAGCCATATAAAGACAACAAATTTTTTTAACTGCAAAAAGCACATTCTTTAAAGGCCAGGTTTACGACTCTGTTTGGTATTTAAATATTTTCTTTGTTTATGAGGAATTTTCAAAGTGCTTTTGAATAAAAACAATAAACATTTCTAGTTTGTACTTTTCCTATGTGTACAATTTGTTTCTTGCTTTCAAGGCAGCAGAAGGAAATGTAAATTTAAATTTAATTGTTGTGCATTTTCTGAGTGGTAGAGCCTTTTTTTTTGAGCAAAAAGTTTGCGCTATTGTGCTTTACTAATTGTTCTGTTGAAAATTACCACAGTAATAAATCTAAAAGTATGAGTGCAAAAACACATTTCAGAGTTGTGCTAAACTATTGAATTTTGCAAGGATTTGTTTAAAAAAAAAAAGTTTTATTATTTTATTCTTTAACTTAATTATTTTTAGTAAAACTAACGTTTGTTTTCCGAGAGAGAAAAAAATCATTATCATATTAAAAATTAAATCCATTTAATTTTCTTTTGGGGCTGAATTAATTAAATTTTTAAAGCATTTATTACTTCCGAGTAATTCTTATGTTGTTTGTCTCACTTTGGCAGATATCAACTTTTATATTAAAGATAATTTAAATCCCCGCCCTAAATATAAAATAGTTTAAAGGCTTCATAGTAAAATAAAAGATAAAAAAGTTGTGGACAGCTCTGTTAAAAAAAATACAAAAAAGAAATGAAAAGTACTCAAAATTACGACAATGCTTAGTTTGCATGTCAAGGCAACATTTTTAAAGTTGTTCTAAAAATGACCTTAAAAATTTATGAAATGTTTTAGCACCAGGTACTCACGAACTTTTTAAAATACACTTAAAGTATGCTTAATTATTATAACTATATTTTATAACATTTGCTACATTGATCCTCTTAAAGCTTAAAGATACGTTCACATTTATCAAATATATATCGGAAAAAACGTGACCAAGAAAAAAACCAATAATTTATTTTCTTTAATTCCAATATTTTTTAAATTACTGGTTCGAATGTTTTAAAAACTGTATAAAAATACTTTTTTGTACAATAACTAATTTTATTTTGTTATTTTATTACAAGTTAAATGGCATTATCCATAAGAAAAACTAGCGGTTACGTTTTTTTGGACGAATATTTAATAAATGTAAACGTAGCTTAAGTGGCCTGTTGTTAGTAACTTAAGAAAGAGTTTCTCATGTCAAGCGTACACACACCACACATACACTTTTGCTCTAACTTTTTTATGTTAAAGCCTAAAATTATATTTATATAAATGAAAATAAAATTTAAACAAAAATATCAGTACCTTTTAATTTTAATTTAGGTGGCGAATAAACAATCGATCCATTTGAATCGGTATGAAAATAAATGTCAAAATAGGCTAAAAGGTCTGTAAATAAAAAAAAAAAACAATAAAAGAAAATAATCAAGAAAAATTTTAATAGCAACTCAAACCTTTTTGTTTTAAACTTAAAACGATAAAATTAGAAGTAAAATTAAATAATAAGAAAATAAAAGTTAATTCTTGTGCATAAGAAAAGTTTGTGCAAAACGAAAATGATAATTTCATAATATTTCTATAGTAGACAAGAAGTGGTAAATTGTGCTAATTATGGAAAGTTAAGAGGAAGGACTTCAAGTTATAGAAATGTGTAAAATATACAAAAAGAGAAACCTTAAGACACCATAAAGAGATATTTTTACTTGTTCGTTTTTGTAATAAAATCTATTTAATTTTTTTATCTAATTTCATGGCGACATGCAGTCGCATGACAAGGTCATATCACTGCGCTTAAATAGTTAATAAGTGCTCTACTGTACAAAACATCGCCATTAACTAGTGTTGGAAATTCAATAATTTACGGTCAAACGATATCGTTCGCTGCATTTCTAGACAGAAAAAAATAAATATTTATTTACTGCCACAACAACTTAGGAAACAAATAAAATGGATGGAAGATCGCATACAATTCGCTTATTATCGATCGGTGGAGATCATGGGTCAGGTTGAATTCAGGACAACCTACGGGAAGAGTAGTGTTTTTAAAAAGAGTTATTCTTTTTCGTACTATTTGGTCATATTTAATAACATCTCTGAAGTTATTAAAAAACCACTTTGAAATATTTAATATATAAAAAGAACCGGCTATTTCAAAATTTCTAGTGATTCAAGAACTGTTTAATTCAAAAGTAAGACGTCCCTGTACCAGACATAGCCCTAAGATTTAAGATCTATAAAATTCGTAACAAAATGCTTCAAGCACTACCATATGTCGCATAAACTTTTAATAATATTTTACGTCTGCTCTACTACTAAATAGAATGGAATCGAACTGAATGAAAATTTTCGCTTATTACATTGATACCAAAGCCCCCGGCAAGGATCACACAAAGGTTGAATTCTATCGGCCTATTAGTTTATTGCCTAATATGTCAAAATATTTTGAAAAGCTGTATATGAGCAAGATGACTCCTATAGTGACTAGCAATGCATGTATTCCAGATCATCAATTCGGTTTTCGCAGACAGCATGACACTATTGAACAAACTCACAGACTTGTGAATATAGTTAGAGACACTTTTGAAAAAAATGAAATATTTCTCAGCGATCTTTGCTGATGACACGAAGGTTTTATCCACAAATTAACAAAAAAAAAATCTATCCGAAAACATCGTCAAGCTTTTAAGTGAACGAAAGTTTGTAGTTCGAGAAGGCAATTTTTTAAGCCCTCCGCAGTCGATCGAAGCCGGAGTCCCTCAAGGCAGCATCTTCAATCCTTTACTTTATATAATATATACCTCTGACTTACCGTTAAGCTATAACATTCATACATCAACATTTGCTGATGACTCAGCTTTTCTAAGCGTTCATGAAAATCCTTTAGAAGCTTCCCGGAATTAACAAGGGTACATATCAAAATTAGAAACGTGGCTAAAAGAATGGCGAATAAAAGTTAATGAGCAGAAATGGGTACACATCACTTTTACGTTGCGCAGGGAAGCATGCCCGCCTATAAAAATTAACACCGAGACTATACCACAACACACTGAAGTCAAATATCTAGGCGTTCATTTTGATCGTCGTTTAACATGGAAATCGCATATAGACGCAAAGTTGACACAAATGAAGTTGAAAACAAAATGAAAAGAATTGGCTTATTGGAAGAAACTTTATACTAAGCCTATACTGTAAGCTTCTATTACACAATGCAATCCTGAAATTACTATAGGACTAGAATCGAGTTATTTGGTACTGCCTCAGCATCGAATGTAGAAAAAATTCAAAGGCGACAAAGCAAAATTCTACGTGCAATTACAGATGTTCCATTGGTAAAGACATAATTTTCAAAATACGCGAAAAAATATATATAAAAAAACTTGAGTTGCACCCAAATCCACTTGCGCGCAATATTCTATATTAACGAGGCCACATCCGGTTGAGAAGGAGGGATACTCTTTTCTCAGCCGTACACGAGAGATGTAAAACAACATAAAAAAGCAAATGATGAAATAAAAATTGGGTTTATCATTGGCTAAACATACATTTAACATTTTTAGATTTAAGATTTGAAAAACTTTTTGATGTTTCAATTTATAATTGAAGATTAAAATAATAAAAAATTATAAAAAAAACTCGAGTTTCAACCAAATCCACAAATTTTCCTGGTGTCTGCTAATTTCACCTAGACTTCCCCTTTCAATAGTAAATGGTGATCAAAACAAAAAGCAGTTACTCGAAATCCACTATCTAACTTATACTGTATTGAAGCGTGTAGAAGACAAATTAAAAATTTATCTTAAAACTGTGAAGTATATATCGATGGTTTAATATAGAAAGGTCGTATATCAACTTTTATCTACTTTACAGGAGAAGGAAAAAACAATCAATAAAATCTCTAGTTAGTTAGTTTGCTTGGGCTTTTTTTAATTATTGTAAATCTGTTATTTGTCAACAAATGAAACTGAATTTTTTAAGGGAGGTGTATATGAGTTTTTTCTACCAGAACATGTAAAAAACCCGATTTTGAAAAAAACGAGATACGACCTTTCTATATTAAGCCATCCATATTTATATTATTTATAAAAAAAAAAACATATTTTAAATAAAAAATAAATTTATAACGAGTATATACAAGTAGGAAATAATGTTTCTCTTTTTGATTTATACTTAAAATATATAATTGGTACATTGATAGACTGAACAAATCGCTAATGACGCCATACTAACGAATATAATATAATCAAAGAAATTGTTGGAAGGTTGTCTGTTAATTATTTTTTATATTGAAACACAATGGTTATATCAGTGATAAATAGCCTTGCGATTGGCGCTAAATGGGTTGCAATTAGCAATTGTTGGACTAGAAACAAGAGTACACATTTTTTTTTTTAATTTACACATACTAAAAATGAAGATTTTTGCAGTAATTTTTTTTTATTTCAACTGTTATTAGCTTTTTCTTAACAATTTAACGCATTTATTTGTTTTTACTGCAGTGCAGTTATTTGCCCGACATTTTTGCATTTATTCGTTTTGAACAAAAAAAGAAAAAAAGGAGAAATAAATAATTTTTTTCACTTTGTCTTCGAACACAAACAGATGAAATAAAAAATATTTCACTACAATTTTGCAACTGAATGAAATCTTTGACAAGTATTTTTTTGCACATCCCTGTGAGCAATAATTTCTGATTGGGTATTTCTCCTGAAAGTATGCTAATTTTATTTGTTCTATTTGATTGCTCTTGTATTTGTTTTTCTTTTGTGTTTTTCGGTTGTTATTCGCCTAAAATTTTTTATGTTTCCGTTTGTTTTTCCTACAGTTATTGTGTTGATTAGAATTTCGTTCATTTATTCTTCCCTGATTGACTTTTCTATTGTACAGATTGTTTAATTGAAATGTTTGTTTCCTATGAAATTTGTGTTGTATTTTTAGTAATCAAATACTTTTTTCAGCAAAATTTAAGTCTTTGAAATTTTTAATTTTTGTAAATAATAAATTTAATCATATAAAATGTAATACAATGTACTGAATATCAAATTAAAATGTCCTTGAAGTTAGATCAAAGTAACATCTACGATTTTTTATTCTTTTTCACAACGTAGTTTTTACAATTTTTTTTTATTTTTTTAATCGATTTTTATCTAAAAACAATAACTAAGACACTCTATTTGTAGCTTGTTCAGGCAGCTTATAGTAGAATTCATCGGCTATGGTAGGCCATTTTTATGCAGCCCTCCAAGATAAACACTTCTGGGGTAAGGTAACATTTTCTCGAGGAGGCCTAAGACCCGCCAGATCGGATTTTCTTAGCACTCGAAGCTGTATTTTGAAGCTGAACATTGATGATGTTAGTAGCCAATTTCGAACTAAATTATGGAACAAGTTTTTTGGATTAATCCAAAGAATAATTTCCTTTTTCTTTAAGCTTAACAAGCCAACCTAAATTACAAAGCAAAGCGCAACGTAATGCAGCGCTTGCCTTTACAGTAAAATAAGTATTATAAATTAGAGCGTTAACGTTGCCCCAGCAACAGTAATGTTTACTCACTTTAATTAATGAAAAACTCTAAATAAAAATAAGAAATAGAGATGAAGACGCTAAATTGAGCTGAAAGTAGCTAAAGTTACATTACTTAACAAACAACAGCAGTACTTTTGCAGCCAACTTCACTTCTTGACGCGCTGTCAAAATTGGATTTTCCAATTGCAAAGCGTTAACGCCGCGTTATTTCGGTTGGTTTCATACATTTTGTATGGGCATGAGAAATTTGACAGGCAGACAACGCTTTGCGTCGTAATTTAGGCTGGTCTGTAACTTAGCTAAGTATTAAGAGAGAATTCATAAACCCGTTCAGGTCTAGTAGCTTGCTACTAAGGGATTTAGTTAGTTTATTCATATTGTAGAGTTGTATGTTCCACTCACTTGCAATTAAAATTCAAAAGGTTTAGTGAATAAGAAAATTGTGAGAGTATGGCTCTTAGAATTGCATTATTTCCACCATAATTTCCTTATTTCAATTCTTTAATGTAATATATTTTCTTTATAAATGCATTTACAAAACGTTTTTTATATATTATTTTAAATATTTAAGCAAGTAGAATGCTTTCCATTTTATCACTCACAGCAGTTATTTTTTATGATATTGCAATTATTTAATTAAGCTAAATGAACAATTTTATAAAAACTAGTTTCTCTATATAAGATATTTAAAAAAGCATTAAAAAGCACATGATTTGTGCATAATTTTATAAATAAATTTTAGCGTTAAAAAAAAAAAATATTCAGCATGTGAGCGACTTTGCAGAATTTTAAAAGAAAAAATGAAATCAAAATCGACATAAAAACTGTATTCAAAGGAACGAAAGTTAAAAATTTTAAATAAAGTGAAAATAAACCATAGTCTTATTTCTTTTTTTTATATAGTAGTTATGTAAATATATTTGCATTTTATGTATGTATGTATGTATGTATGTATATGTAATTATATGTGTGAGCAAGTGCAATGTTATTTTCATGAAAGATTAAATTTTTTCAACCTTATTTTTTTTGTTAGTTTGCTTGTTTTTTTTTGTTTGTTTTACAAGACAGCAGAAATATGGGAGTATGTATGTTGACGAGTATGTGGTGTTGGTGTTGGTTGAAGATGATGACCTTAATTATTTATGCGAATGACGTCCACTGTGCACAACGTAATCACAATAACAAATACAACAACAACGACAAAAACATCAGCAACAATACAGGCTTACTTGCATTCACATAAAGACTTAAAACACATACACGATTGCATGGGTGTATGAGTGTACCGCGTACGTATACGCAATATGCACATCAGAGTACAAAGGAAAAAAATAAAACAAATATATATTTATGTATATTAACAGCCTTGACACAAATTTTACATGTGTGTAATAATAATATGCTTCTTCTTCATTTGTTTTTTTTTCATATGTACATACATACACATACATATATATATTTTTAAACCGAACAAACTGAAAAGTATAGGCAGAAATTTTAGAAAAAAAAATATGCCTTTATTTAAATAGGCGGCAGATTATAAAGTTGTTAAAAACTAATTTATATAATTTGAATCATGCCGTTTAATTTTAGCATTTAAACTCTTCAAGTTTTCAGCTTATAATAAATAATTCATACTTTTAAGAGCTGGCAGAACAATACTTAAATGTTTTGTTGAATTAGATCTGAAAGACTTCGTTAAATTATATGATAATCTTAGGAAATACTGCGAAAAAGTCAAGCTTCCAAATTAGTTTGGATTCACCAAGCGGTTGCTAAAAATTGTTGTTATTAAGAAAATCTAACAGTTGCTCTTAAGCTCTTTCACATTAAATAAAGTCTCTAATATTGCTTCAGTTATGCCACTATAGCTTTTAGCTAGCGAAATTTTATGAAATGAAATATTATATGAAACAGTTAATAACTTTATTACTAAAAATATTCTGCCTATTTTTGTATGTTAAATAAATTAACATTTGTCGAGATGTTAAGCATGTCATCGAAAGCCTGCATTTCATTTCTTATTCTACCAAAATCATCGGTAGACTCAAAACATATTTTGATGAGTTTGAACCTCTTGGCTTCTGTATCAACTCTAAAATATCATTTGAAAATTCAAAAGGAATAAGAATAAAGTGCTGTTCAACAAAAGCCAATAAAAGAAGGATAATAGTTCCGCAATGTATTTATATGAAAACCACCACTAAGTGTTTACCTATTTTATATCTGCTGTAATAAAAAAAAGCTTTGAGCATCTAGAAAACAATCATGATAATAATTGAAAAGTAGCTAATCTTGATATTGTCACTTATTACTTATCGCCACAAGTATTAGATAAGATCAAATTATATTTATTTAATTTTATGTTCTCAAACACGCATCAATAAACATCTGCTTTTAAATAATTAGTTAAAGGTATATTGTGATAGAATTAAATTTTTACTACAAGTTTTCATTTACAATAAGTTCGAAAAGATATTTTTAGAAAGTTCAAGCAAATAGGGGCAATCTAGGAGCTAATTAGATTTTAGCATACACGGCAGAATACAACAACGTGGCCGCACAATTATCGTCACCGCTTTTGTTGTTGTATTAAAGCGTATCACTAGTTGTTGGATTCACTTTTCGTGAAAATTGAATACGAGAAATATATCAAAACTAAGTTGATGTTAATCTGTCATGTATGCCATTAAAATCCAGTCTTGCCGTTGAGTTGTTCTTAGGAATGACAATTTTTAAGATTTTTTTTGTTAAAAACCCGATTTATTTGTACTAAATGTGTTTTTTTTATTTGATTCGGAATATGATTTGTTTTGAGTCTGGTTTTTTTAGGATGTAGTACTTCAGATTATTTCCGATATTTTCGTTTTCAATAAAAGAATTTACAAATTTTAATTTTTAGCTTTTGTTTGAATTTAGAAATTTGAGGGATTGGACCGTAATCATAAAAGTTTTTTATGCAAACATTTCTTAGGTTGCCTTCGTAATTATTGTTCATTATATCTAAGCTAGTTAGCGAAAGTAGGCAACCAGGCTGCCTAGTCTGTTATTACTTCAGCCAAAGCAAAAAAGGGTAAGCAAGAGGTTCAGAAGCAAGCTATTTTTTTTTTTTTGTTTCATAAAGTCTGGGTGTTACACATACGAAACGGAAACTTAAACAAACATTGAATGTAAGTTAAAGTGAGACCGAAAAAGAAAATTAAGGAGCAAAAGAGTGGGTTGAGTTCAAAATTCAACATGCACACAAATACCTGCACATGTTTAAAGCAGCAAGAGCAGTGTAAAGCTTTTATAATGGTTTGTAAAACAAACAACAAACAACAAACGTGAATATAAAAAAAACAAACTTATATATTTCAAAATAACACACAGTAGGCATATATGTAGGTACTGTAACATACATTTAAACATACACTCAAAAAGGAACTTCTTCATACACTCACACTCACACACATAGATATAGAAACACTTGAAATATTGTTACGTAGACAGGACGTTTTTTATTTTTGCTATTTTTACTCGTTTGCTGAATTTATATAAACAAATGCTCAAAACGTTTACGTTTTTATGCACAATTTAAATCATAAAAAACTGTATATTTTATTAAAAGAAAGAAAAAAAAAACAGCTAAATGTGAGAACGAGTAAAAACTAAGAGAAGCAGAAATAAAACTAAAGGTTTAAATAAACAAAGTTAAAAATGTGAAAAAATAAATTAAACGAAATAAAACTACCAGAATCAGAAATAAATTGAAATTGTGTTGAAAACGTGAACGCCAGAGGTACACGAAATCCAGGGTTGCATTACACAACAACATACACACAGAGAAAAAAAATATATATTCAATAAAAAGTTGCAAATTTTAAGATGAGGGAAATTGAATAGAAAAACTAATCACTGATTTAAAGTTATAATTTTTCTTGAGTTTATAAAAGAAAAAAATTTATAAGTTCATGGCTTATAAATATATATATAAACAACAATATATATATATATATATATATATTAAATCAAAAGACCTATTGCTTAAATAAACATTCTAATGAAGTTTTAATTAAATATTAAAAACAGGTCGAACAATAAACTATATTATATATTATTGTTAATTTTTAAAAAAATTATTGTTTGCCAATAAAAGTATTATTTATAAGGCGCAATGAAAAGCAAACCTTCCTTTTACAAAATATTACATTTATTTGAGCAAATGCTCAAGAATTTATGTTTTCAAAAATTATTATTATTTGGTAGCTCATAAATGCATATAGATTAGCTAACCCATAACAAATAATAATATTTAAAAACAGAAATTCTTGAGCATTTGCTCGAATAAATGTTATATGTTTTAATAGTATTAAAAACAACACGAATTAAATAATTTTTGTGCCACCGTGCCTGATAGAAAGCAATACTATCCTATTAGTCTAGAGCAGGGGTGCGCAAAAGTTCCTTATGGAAGAGCAAACACCAATACATTTAAAGAAAAACTAATTTTTATTCAATATTTTGTGTTGTAAAAACCAATCCATACACAGAAAAAAGAAACAAATATATTTCATATATTTTAAATTTTATTTTATTGTTGCGGGTTAGCAATATCTAGATACATATTTCGTTGGTAGCTATCCCAATTCATCAGTAGATGTTTTACCCTTTATGTTTAAAAAATTCCAAAGCTCATCTATTTATACAAAAACTCACAAATATATTTTTGTGAATTACAAAGCATAAAATTAGCCTTTAAAAAATTTTTTCAAACACACACAACAATAATTTTCCATTATGAATAAATACTTGAGTACATGCTCAAATAAATGTAAAATTTTATATTTCATATATTTATTTCATATCACACGTTAAATAAAAACAAAATCTACATTGGTGATCGCTGTCGTCAATGTTTACCAGCAAAACATACGAAAGTGTTGTAGCTTTGCTCTTGCGTGTATACAGTGAAGAACGACAAAAAAACTAATAAGACAAAGTTGTTTGTGTATTTCGTATTTCGTATTACTGGTGCTGAGTGCTGTATGTGTGTATTAAAACACACAGCCTATAGCTAAGTGCATTTACAAAAACAAGTGAGCGCCAAGAGCATACATATTCCGTTGCTCTGTTAATTCAGAAATTGTGCAGTGCATATAAGTTTTATGGGTAACTGACAAAAGGTTTTGTCTATAAAAGTCAGATTACCCTATACCGTGGGAGGCTTTGCATCTTGGTGTTAAAAGTCAACAAGATGAAACCATCTACCCTCCGGGGGGCTACAACATTACAATAATATTTTACATATCTGCCCCTATGTGTGCATGTACAAAATTTTGACATTTCAACCTCTATTATGCAAGGAAAATTTAGCTTAGCTAAGTTAATAACAGCAACTGTTAAGTGAATTCGGCTTCATAAAAAGCCATTCTTATGATTTAATCTATGACACTCCTAAACGTACTAAATATACATAATCAAACAGTTCTACATTAAGCTGCTGTGGTAATTCAAGATTCTAATTAGGAAAGTGAACAGAGCCTAGCCTAGGAAAACCTTTTAAATACGTCTATGCATATATATAATAATCATACATACATACATATGTGTTTGTGAAGAGTATAAAAGATTCGTCATAGTCGAATGAAGTACTCTTACCGTCGCACTGTATTACCGACAGTCACGTCAATATCCGATCCAATTTACTATAGTATGGCTTCAATGCGAGCGAAGCCGCGGGTAAAAGCTAGTTTAGAATATATCCATTATGGAACGTTCTTAGGATAATGAGGAACTGTGTTAAATATAAGAAAGATTCTAGATCATAAACTGTCATTTCGAAGTCTATTGTATGCTTTTTGCCAGTCCTTTTGTGTAGAGCACCACTTTGATGAAACAACTTTTATATAAAATAAATTTAACTTGAAAATATCTTCTATACGATCTTATTCTACTGAAGTTTTTTGTGAAGTTGTGTCGCTGATATCAAATTTTAAAATAATATTAATTATTCAATTTTGAAGATTCATTGTCGACCGACATTAGGCTGGCCTGCACGGCCAGTTTTTCTAAAATGAAAGGAAAATTTCGTCACAAAATTTATGTTGAAAACAACAATAAAATACGGAAATCTGTTTTAATTCATTCAATAAACAAATTAAATAATTATTTTCTTAAATTTAAAATAAAATTACATTTACAGTCACATAAAAATGTTTCATCTGTTGCTTGAACTTAAAACAAGTAGTACTTTCTTTGATTCTAAGTTTTTTTGTGATTTTGTTTTGACTAAATTGTATCTAAAGATTGTTGTAAAGTGGTTAGTTTGGTTGGTTGATTGATTAATTGGAGTGTCATAAGAGGTTGGTGATGGCTTTAATCAACTAAAATAGTGTAAACAACAAATAAAATGAACCCAAAACAAAATCAGGGTAAGCACTTAAAAACAAACAAAAAAAAAAGGTTTTTCTTTTTACTTTTTTTGTTATCAAACAGACTAGAAGAGAGCACAACCCCGTACTTTTAAATACAAAATTTAAATGATCCTTTAGCCGTCTGTATGTAAATTAGGTTTCCATACATACATACGTACATTTGTAAGTATGTAAATTATTTTCTATTTGTTATTCAATATATAAGAGTGACTTACGGATTTTGGGTTTTTTTCTGACGCGGCCGTGTGTGCACATTTATTTGTAGGTCATGTGTGCACATATGTACGTACATACATACATGGTTGGATACCATACATGCTCATTCATACGAGTACACATACAAACATACATAAATATACATAAAATATAAAACAAAGACTTATACAAACAAATAAACAACAAGTAAACATAATCTGCAAATAACAACCAACATCAAAATGTTTATAAAGAATTCTCATCCTGTATACGAGTATGTTGCTGTTGTTGTGGCTGCATCTCAAACAGAAGGTAAACATCATTTACTGTTTTTAATTAATTCCTACAGATACAGATAAGAAGCATGCTTCTTGTTGGGGTATGTGTATTGGAACATGCAACAAAGTAGAAAAAAAAAAAGAATACGTAAAGCATGAAGAGTACAGAGGGATTTTAATTTAGTTTCTTATCCTGTATTTTGGTTCAAAACTGAGAAAAGTAAAATAATGCCACTTACTTCCGTACTTTAAAATTAATTTTTTTTTTCGTGTAAGAATTTTCGAAAAACAAACGCAAAAGAGCTTTAAAAACTAATTAAATGTTTTAAGGAAAATTTTCTTGTCTTTGTACTAATAACGTTCTGCTTCTCATTTAGTTTCCAAAGTCAATTTGTTAATTTTTTTCTTTCTTACCAGCTTCATCTGGCATTAGTTGAAATACATGATCTGGCGGTTGTGTTGCAGCCTTGACATTACGTGGCGGAGCCGGAACATCTTCTATTGAATTTGAATTTTTTATTATTTGATAAATAAAAATTCAAATTTCAATTTAAATAGTTTTTTTGAAGTTTTGGCGATATTTTTTTCGAGGTGATTCATTATGATTTTTTTTGATGGTGATCAAGGTTTGATATTAAAAAAAAATGAAGTAAAAATATGTTTATTTTGAGACGATAAAAAGAAACCATAAAAGGAATATAAAGAAATAAACAAATTGAAAAGAGAAGATACAAAAAAACATATTGTTATAGTTTGTGTTAGAAGCCAATTCCATTTGTTTTTTTTTTTTTTTTTTTTGTTTTGTATTAAATATACATACATATATAAGTGAGGGGAAAGTAAGAGAGGAGTTTTAGTGAGGAGGTGCAGTATTTGGTTTATTCACTTTCATTATTTGAATATAAATATGTTTAAAAAAGCACTAAATTCTTATAGAAATTAGAACCGGTGGAAGCTTTAAAGCGTCAGTGTTTTAACTATCGGTCTATTAGTTAATTTTATTTTAGTTTGCCAAACTAAACCTTGAGGATCGCTTAAATTAAAAAAAAAGAATATATAAAGTTAGCAACATTTTGTGAAAGCTCTCATGTGTTTTAATTAAATACGTCTGTTCGTGCACGTTTTAGGAACTATTTTGAGACATAAATAGTTTCTTGAAAAATTTTCTCAACAAACTTTTTGTACTTACTAATTTAATTAAACTCATCGGAAATACTCTATCAAATAGTTTTTAAAAGTAGTTACATTCCGACTTATAAGTCACTACACACTAAACCAAATATTTATATAAAAACTTCATTGTTTCAACGAAATGTTTATTAATTCTAAACAAATATATGTTAATGTTAAATTTTCGAAATGTCCCACTAATTATTAATGGTAAAACGTTCTTAATCAACTTTAATTATATCGAAAACTTTTGAGAGTTTTCTTTACCTCGAACATTTAAAAAAAACTTTCCTCTTTTACCTTCACCTCATTAGTTTAATGATAATGGTGCATATTATAGCAATATTATTAATAGATTGAATATACATATAAATATTGAAAGTATAGATTGATAGAGAGCAGAAGAGAAGAAGATGAACTGTATTTAGGAAAAACACAAATCTTTTAACTTACCCAGCGTTCGCACCGTCATCACTTTACTCATCATACCATCACCGAGCACATTACGGCCAACGACCTGAAATTCATAGGTAGTACCCGATGCTAAGCCATTGATCGTCACTTGTGTACTACCCGAGGGTGTAACCGATATTGTTTGCCAATCACTAACACCGGCCTCACGATACCAAATCGTATAATCTTGTTTGTACTCAGAACCACCACTATATCCTGGCATCCATTGTAGTGTTATCGAAGATTCGGTAGCTTTGCCGGTGATGTTGTAGGGTGCATGCGGTTGTGTACCCTCAATAACAAGTTGAGTTTGGGACATTAGAGTGGCCACTTCATTAGAGACAACACATTGATAGTAGCCGAAATCTTCGCCACGTAAATTTTCAATTGTAATATTACCCCCAGATATTTTAACTCGAGTACGTTGAGTATCCGACAGGCCACCACCATCCTGTCGTTGCCATTTAATGGTTGGTTTCTGTGTACCCTCAGCCTCGACGGCATCACAATGCATCTCCACACTATCGCCCACCTTACGCTGATACAGCGATTCAGGTTCTACGGTAAACGTTGGAGGTTTGCGTACCAATACCTCCATCGAACCAGACGGTCCCTGTGTGCCCAATGCATTGTAGGGGGTACAAGTGTAACGTCCCTGATGATCTTCATTGACGCGTGTAAACAGCAGAGAACCATTTGCCATTACTACAATATCTTTCATTTGATAAGGTTCTAATAGACGTTTGTCTTTGGTCCAGGTGACATATTGCAACTGAGGATTTGATTTGATATAACACTGGACAACACCGGCTAAACGGAATGGTAGATATTGTATAGTTGGTGTAAAGGTCACTTTGGCAGGATCTATGGAAATGGTGAATGATAGAGATTATGTTATTGTACATCAACTATTTTTATTTTTAGGTTTCACTAAATGTTTAATTTTAAGCATTAATTTACACGAAAAGCAACAACAACATACAAAATTTTTTCGAACCGAATATATTTGCAAAAGACTGTATTTTCAAAAGTGGCGCGTTTAAAAGTGATACGAATTACGCCCACAAATATATTTTATTTTTAACTGCTTCTGTTTAACCGATTCTTATTAATCTTTGCATAAAAATTTAGTTAATGTATAATAAAATATTGTGGTTAAGAAAGAAGGCCGTCTCATACTTTTAATGAAACTTTTTTATCAAGGAAAAGTAAAAACTAAACTGCACACATACAAACACATTGAAATTAATTGAAAAAAACATCATTATAACTACAAAACTGAGAAGTGCCATGCCCAAACGCAATTTGAAATAATTAACTGCCTAACCCACGATATCGAACGATGTCGATCGCTTGATTTTTAGACTTAAAAAATCAAGGTTGCGCTCTACTAATAACCGAGTTTATTTAACTTATTGATTGTTTACTGGAAGAAAAGCTAAACAAATAAATAAAATCGGTTATTAGTGGAACGCAACCTTGATTTTTTAAGTCTAAAAATCAAGCGATCGACATCGTTCGATATCGTGGGTTAGGCAGTAAAATTTGCTTTCTGATGATATCAAAATATTTACTTTATCAATTAAATCAAAATACTTACACTCAACATTTAAATATGCCGATGCACTCTGGGGATCACCAATACCATTAGTTACTTCGCACAAATACTGGCCCGAATCATCAGCGCTGATAGGATTGATAATTAACGAGCCATCTTTGCGAATTGTAATGCGTGTCTCCAATGAGGCCACCTCTCTAACAGGTGACCCCTCACGAAACCATCGTACGGTGACATTGCCAGGCATAGCCTTAGCTTCACATGAAAATATCACCTTTTCGCCCTCTAGTTTAGTTGTGTTGGTAGGCGGCACCTAAAAATAAAACACAAATCAAACGATCTAATAAATTTCGTCCTTTTTTTATATGGGCGAGAGAACAAAATTAGAAAACAAAAAAAAATACAATACACAAAAAAAAAAACCGACTTAAAAGGGTTTCTATGGAAACAAGTAAACAAAATTTAAATTAAATGTAAATTATAAATGAAGGGCAATCGAAAGCTCATCAAATGAGAGTGGATAATAAAAAAATAAAGAATTTGACAAGAACATGATTCTTAAGTTATGAGAGAGTGGGTCATACCACTCTGTTGACAGGAAGTTTTATTTTTATTCCTAAATTGTAATGTTTTCTTTTCAATTTTCGATTAAAAAATATTTTTTTTTTTTTTTATAATTGTTCGTGTTTTTTATTATTCTGTTTTTAGTGTTTAATAAACTATTGTCGCTCTATCATCGTTGAATGCTTGAGCTATTTGCAGGCTGTTTCTCTTGTCTACATGTGGAAAAGTAAATGACTATTCTAAAATGTTTATAACGAAGTCAATATGCAGAGTGATCATAAAAAAAGGCCTTAAAGGTGTTATTAGTAATCTTAATTTAAAAGTTGTTGTTTCATTTGTTTATAAAACACAAAAAGGAGTGCAGCGAAAGTATTGCTATTCAATAAAGCATATATGAAAAAATCAATTAATGAACAAAGAAGGATCTAAAGCAGTTATTTTCAGTCATTCATATAAAACTTATTACTTCCATTTACGTGTGGAAGGGTATACTAGTATTAGAAATCAAAGTTTAATTTAAGTTAAAGTTGTCTCTTTTCAGTGGAGAACATTATTCAACTTATTTTTAAACGTTTGGCAGTTTATCAGTGAACAATTTTCTCTTTTTTCATTCGAATTTTTAACTATCCATAACGCAAAAATTACTTTTGGTGGTACATTTTTTTTAATTTTACTGCTTTTATTTATGTTTTTCTTAAAACACTTTAAACAATCATACCATCCATTTTTTGTGCTTTTAATCTCGTCACTCTACTGATTTATTTTTACAATTAAATAAAAATTTCATGAAATATTTCTACAATTACATTGAAAAAATATTTATCTGTTTTTAATTGAAACTTTAACGAAAATACACAAAAACCGAAAACAATATACGCGAGGAATTATTATTATTATTTTTTTTTTTTATATTTATTGTGCCATATCAGCAAACATAAGGAAAATACAACAAATAAAAAGGATATCCAAATTCATATCTGTGTTTTCAAAAGAGAGGCATATTTTAAATCAACACACCGGCCTTGTTAATTCAGATTTTTGCGATATTTTATCAAAACGTGCGAATAAAAAAGGGAGTACGGTAGAGAAATTATATGGTAATAATGTAGAAGGCTTAATTCCCTTACAACTCTGCTAAAGCGCGTTTTTGTTAGTTTGTGGGACAGTATTGCAGCGCCTTTGTTATTAAGTAGACGCATTAAATTTCTTAAGCTGTATGAGAAGGCATTTTTATTGGTTGTTATACTTCACCGACGGATCTGATAATCTACGAAGGATAGCAGTGTCGTGCACATTAGATTGTAAAAGTATTAAGCGCTGTCGGAACAGTTATTTTTTTACTGGCCTTTACTACGGTTTCATCAATTAAACAGTGCAATTAATACAATGCCACACTTATGTAAACTAGAGGAATTTATGATGGTTGATGATTTGCTCTGACCAGAAATCGAACCGAGCTAACACCACCCTCCTTTAAAGCAAAATGGCAGTATTAGTACTCTTAAGTTTTTAGTAACTTGTTATAATTTATTTTAGTATCGTGCAGTATAAAGGCTTGTAGTCTGTTCGAATTTGTGGAAAATTTTCAGCAACAATCATTATTTCATTTGAAAAGTATGACATTAAAAATGTAGTGTATATTTAGCGATTTGTAGAAGTTGTAACATTTTAATTGTTGTTATGTATACTACATTATTGATCAGCTGTCAAAATTCCCTATGAAATAATGAAAATTTACTTTATTTCGCATCTTTGTTAAAATGTTGCTAGAAACATTTCATATGTTTTTCTTAAAGAAAATAGAGTGTATATGCACTTTGATAGAATTAAATTCTAAACACCATACCGGGCTTAATTGCAAAAGATTAATAGCGTTGCCCGTTTACTCTTACAGAGGCCATATATAATCTTTTTTTTATCGCCAATTAGACTTGTGGTTTACATTTTATCTTTAAAAGTATAAATTTACTTGCTCCACAAGTCATTTCCTTAATTAAGGTCTAATTATTTGTAGTTGAATATTCAAACAAGAAAATCAAAATAAAAAAATGTCTCCGCCTATATTTCTTATTGGATGCATAAGATGTCAAATATATTTAAATGGTAAAGTTTTTGCATGTAAAAGCCGCAAATTTTGACGGCTGCATTTTTTTGGCACCTTAACAATAATGAGCAGCGAGTGATTAGTTCGGTGGCAGGAAAATACATTTCCCAGAATAATCTCTTTGGCAGCAACTCACTATAAAAATTTATTTAGAAATTAATTTTTATTATTATTAGGACCAGCAATCAGGAGATGATCGATAGGTATGCAATGCTTTGTGCCGGAACTAGGAAAATAGTTTATGGGAAGGAGGATAAAGTGAGTAGTGTTTGTAGACATTCGATTTGAACTGTAACACACTGAAAGTGGTCGGAATGACGTCTGCGGGGAGTTTAATACACATGCGAACAGTTCGACTAAAGTACGAATTTTCTCTGTAATGCGTAGTGCGGTTCACTGGCATATCGAACACAAAGGGGTGTGCTCTTAATGACGATCGTTTTGTGCGTGAAAAGTATCGGGTGGCATTATTTCATACGGCATCAAGAAATTAATTAATGTATATATAATTTAAGTTCCCCTTAAATTACTTCAAATAGCTAATAGAAAATCTGTTAGTGCTCAGTTAAATGTCATAATGTAAAGTCGAATGAATATCATATTGAAGTTTCAAAGATAAAAATAATTTCCTTAGCATGCAACTTATCAATCAAATTTTATACTTTTAGTAAAGAGAAAAGTTTTTCCTTTAACATTGTATGTATGTATGTATGCATGTGTGTATAAAATATGCATGTCTAAGCCATTAGAGATGTTGTACAAATGTTACCTTTATTGCAGTTGTTTGGATATTTCATCAGATTGACGTGTGACAACATTATAAGTTTGACACTCTTAATTTATACACATGAGCATATGCATGTACTCGTACTTATATACATACAAATGCACATACATGTGTATTTGTTGATTGAATATAACGCATGCATGCATTTGTTTAGATACATACTTGCAAGCATAGATATACATGAAAGTGTATTTACGTGTGTGTATGTGTAGTTGGATGTTGTAACATTATGATGCCCAATTGCATCTAACAAGGCAAAGCATACTTTAAATCATTATATTTACATATGTATGTAAGTGTGTTTCAGAACTTAAATTTGATTTTGAGCCAGAGTAGGAAAACCTTATATTTCTAGAGTTGCTGAATGATACTCGTATTATAAGGTGGGTGTTAAAGTATGAAACATGTGGAGTTTGTACTTAGGAGTTATAATTTTCTTGCACTTACACTGATTGTTAGTATTGCTTTTGCTCTTCTATAATTTTGTGTTATGTATGAATGTTCACATACATATATTTTGAAATAATTTTTTAATATTTTTGCTATGTAACAATCGCTTTTTGTAGCTAGTTGGCATGTAGGTCTTTGTTTGCGCAAAGTCTGGCTAAGAAGAGAAATATGCATTGTTTGTGTCTGTGTCTGTGCGTGTATTTGTTACTTTGAACGACATGACATTTTCAAAAAGCAAATCCTGTACTCGACAAACTGTCACTCAAATGTCAACTATTAAATGACTGTTCTTATGTAACAATATTAACAACAATAATCACAACAGCAAATATAATACATGCATAAGTGAATTTATCCAATCATACATACATATAAACATATGTACATACATTCACTCTCGCCATGGCACATTATTGTCAACTGGGAAGCAGAGTGATTGCAAAAGAAAAGTTTTTCGAAATAATAAAAATAATAACTGTAGCCATATTACGAGTATTATTATAATTTTATTTAATCTGCATATGTTTGCATGTATTTATGTATGTACATATCCTTTGACGCTTTCTCTTTGCATCGATGTGCATGGGAATTCTATATGTTTGAGTAAAACGGTTTTTTAATTTTAATCTCTTATTGTATCTTTGGTAATGTTTTTCTTTATCTGTATTTTATGTTAAATAATTTGGCAATATGGTTGAATTTAATTTGTAAATTTTTTTTTATTCATTCATTTTGATAATAATGTTCAACGAAAATATTTTGCAGTGTTATCAAAAACATGCATTTTATTAAATCAACAAATGTAAAAAAAACAGAAAATAAATTTACTGAAATGTCATATTTTAGACAAAAATGAATAAAAAGACCATCCTATCTTATGTTCAAATATTTCAATATGTATGCAAATATTGTCATAAATATTTCTAACATACATTCATATATGTATATACTATATATATATATATATATACATATGTATTTTGGTACATAAATTTGCAAACTTAAATATGATTTATTATATATAAAGATAAAATCTCTACATGAACTTTTCGGTTATTTTTTATTGTTAGAAAACAAAATCTGTGGTATTGAGGGAGTTGAAAAAAATTACTGATATTTATTTATAAAACATGACATGTTTATATTTATAAAGAAAATTTAAATAAAATATGTATGTATGTACGTAAGTATTTCATATCTACTAGTTCGAAAAAAAAAAAATGTTATGTATGTATGCAGTCTTGGTAACACAAATGAAAATAATATCGATCAGAAGGAATAAGTGCAGGCATTGTTGTTGAGATTTGAAAACAGAACTTTAGTTTCTTTTTAGTAATTAAAAGAACAACTTAAGGCCGCTTCGCAATGGAATACAAATTGTAAATATTTTGAAAGAAATGCAACCCTGACATGACAAATTATAATTATTAATGGGATCAAATATTTTCATGGAGATACAAGAGGATTTGTAATGGAAATGATACCATGAAAAATTTCATTATATTTGTAAGTGAATATGAAAGTGTTTTCCCGCATATATTTAATATTCTTAATTCTGAAATGAAGAACATTTTATAATTTAAAGACTAAAATTATTGTTGTTTTTCCCCTCTATATAAATTTGTATTTAAATTAAATTGCTAAAAAATCTTTTAAAATGTCGATTCAATAAACATACTAAAAAATAGTTGTTACTAAAAACCAAACCTAAATCAGAATGTTGATGCTCATAAGATACATAATTTTAGTACATTTAAAAAGAAAATCATTTTTGTTTTAGAATGTATTCCATATGGTACGTTTCCTAAGTTATAGCAGTAATGCAGCTCCAATGGTACTAAGTAAGAGCAATATATAAATTCTAGCCATTTTATTTATTTTAATTGTGTTCTTTTTAATTCCCGAATATTTTGCTACAATATCGATAAAGAGAGCGATTGTAGTTAAAATAATCACTACGAGCACTACGATATGGTCACTTACATATGTACCGTTGTCATTTAAACAGTCCAACAGCAATTAATACAATACAACATTAATTCATATTAAAAAATGGCATGATATTGATTGATCACTTGCCTGAAACTAAAAAGGAGCTCAGTACCAAGGCATCGTTAGCTTTGTGGTCAACGCTGTTAATGTTTCAGGCAACAGCAACCACAACCGGGTTTTTATCAAACCTTCTACGCATTATGGTGGGCAGTTCAGCAACATTTACACAGAGTAAATATTCTTGTCAAAATAGCTTTATGTATCCACTTCTAATGCAGTTTTGTAAATAAAATAAGTTCTGTTGCCAATAAATATGAAGAAAAAAAAAATGCTATAATCGTGACTTCAAGTAATGATGAACTGGTTCGAATTGAGTGAACAATTTATTTTAATTTAGGAGAGCTTTAAACGTGAATAATATATATATACATATAATAATATACATATAGAAATTTCAAAATATTTTAAGTATGTATAGGAGAAAATGCAAACATTTGTATTATACTTGTATAGACTTATTTTCAAAAAGGTTGCAATAATCGTAAAATTTAACAAGAAATTCTTTGAACTGTTTTTGTTTAAACTTGATACCGGCTTTGTTCTTAGGCGTAATTTCCTAAAAGAGATATCTGCACACATATATGTATATTCATAAATATAAATATTTACACTTACACACACATTTTGGATATATTATTTGTGGTTATATTGGTATTTTGTTGGCGCGAAATTTTGTTTTATATCTCTTTTGAAGTACTGTGGTGAGAATCACAAAACAGTGAAGTAAAAAAAGCGATGAAAATAACCAAAAAAATGTTTCAAATTAATGAAACACCATTCAGCGTGCAATCCAGTAATTTATTCATTCCTATAGTTAGGCAGAAAAATAATGAAATAACCACAAATAACAATAACACAGCATCAGCAACAACATGAAATTTGTAGATAAAAGAACTTAAATGGTTAAATGTGTGCACAGAGTTGATTTTTCAGAGTTTTGAATAAATATGATGGTTCAAAGGATTAAGAGATTGCTGAGTTTTGTGATGTCTTGACACGTACACGTAAATGTATGACTAACAGCAACCGACTTTCGTATTGTTGAAATGTATCAAAAACAGTAATGCAACAAAGATAAAGGTAATTGTATATGTTCTTATATATAAACTTTACAAGTAGATTTTTCTTATAAAGAAATACACACATAAGTTCAACAGGGTGTTCTAATAGCAAAAATCTAAATCATAATTTGCAAGTTTAGAGTCAAGTATTTTTCAGATTTTTGGATCAGATTTAAAAGTCGCACGAGTTGACAATTCATTCAAAATAGGAGTTTTTGGCCGTTTTTCTAAGTTGGCTCATAACTTGTTCAACGAACACGTTGTTTAAATTTTTTTACAAAAATATTTTTTTTTACTTCTATATAGACATAACATAAAGGTACGGTCACATCTGGCAAACATTTGCCCAAAAAAGCATAACCACTAAATACGAATGAAAAACTTTTTGATTTATCCATTTATTTATTAAATTAAAATAGCATCTAATAAGATAAGATTCTATTACATTTTCTATAAATTATGTAGGAAACTGTTTAACGGAATAAACAGGTATCTAAATCAAAAGTGTTTTCATTCGTATTTAGTGGTTACGCTTTTTTCGGCAAATGTTTGCCAGATGTGACCGTACCTTAAGTGTTGGCACTATTTTTGCTCAATAAGGTACCATATATTATTTTTATTTTTTGTAATCTTTCAATAAATTTTATAAATATCGCTTTTTAGCTTTTAAAATTTATATAAAAACTAGCTTCACTACCCCCTCGTTATAAAATAAAATTAAAAGTATTTATATATCCTATTGTGAAAATTAAATGACGATCAGTCCAGTAGTTAAGACTGTATTACTTATTTTAATATTCCTATAAAGGGGCGTGGTCGCAACCACTTTTGTCCTGGTACGTATTCCAAATTATGCCAGTACCATATGCACCAAATATCATCGACGTAGGAAAAAAAATGCCCAAAATATGGGGATTTAAATTTTTGGGTTATATGGGTGGTGCCACGCCTCTTTTTTCAATCAAAACTTCATATAGCCTATAATTCATCCGAGAGTTCCAGTTAAATACTGTGAAAATTTCAGGAAGATCGGTTCAGATGTTTAGCCTCCTATAAGGAACAACCAAACAAACAAACCAACAAATAAACAAACACACATTCGGTTTTATATATACATATATAGAAGAAGAAAAAAAAACTAATAATGCAGTTTAAAAGATCAAGTAGTTCTTAATAATTAACAGATAATAATTTTTTAATTTGCTCTTACCGTTCCCGCGTTATACCCGTTTTTAGCTTTGTACCGAATAAAAGAAAATTCAATGATCGCTCAAACAGCATAATTAGTTTTTTGCGTTTTAATTGAAATTTTAAAAGTTATAAAGCTTTATTTAGTGTGCATGAAAAGAAACATTAGACAAAGTCCAAGTGAACAATAAACAGCAAAATATTAAATTTCCAAACCGTCAATATGAAATAACCTGTCGATAAAAACTTTCATGTGACTCAACAGAAGTAAATTATATTGATTTCAGTTGTCATAATTGGTATTGAGGTCTAAGCGGTAAACGACTCTGATGATGAGTATAAATTTTTCTTTTCTGTTATGTATGAGTTACGACGATTTTCTGGTTTTTTCTTTCAATATGTCCATGCATGTCTGTTTTGTGAACATCCCTTGTACCGTATGTATTATATATCAATTCGAAAGTTTTTTCTTTTACGTCGAATTAAAATGAACCCACCCAAAGAACTTTGTTATTATTATTTTTTTTTTTGTTGCACACTGTTTTACTGAAACTGATACTAATTCTCTACAATTTGCTAGAACCAATTTCGTAATTAAAAACATACCAAATACCTTTAAGACTCTGCCAACAATTTTTAGCAGCATCAACAGTAACAGTTAGAAAAACAACAATATCAACACCGCTAGGGTTTTTTAAACAAAATGTATTTTAAAACTGTTTGTTTAAATATAAATTTAATGCCATGAAAATGTGTTTTGTTTGTTCGCAAAACAAAAACAGCGAATATGAAATAAAACGAGATATGAGAGAAAAATTGTTATTTTTGAAATGGGAAAAAACAACATGAATAAATTTTAAAACGTGTTTTTTAAAGCCAATTTTTGGAACATGAGAATATATATTTGATATCTGAAGGTTTACCTTCTTTTAATTATTTATTTTCAATGAATTTCTGTTGATTTGAACCTCAAATGGGAAAATGATTTGGAAAAACGAATAAATGGAAGCTTGAACATTTTTCATTTGCGTGTTTAAATTTGAAAAATTTTTATATGGAGGCAAGAATTAAACTTAAAAAAAAAAAACTCGTTTAAAAACTTACAGTTATAACAATTTTATTTTTAGCACTTGTTTTAACATGTTTACGCCGTTGGTTGGTGTTGGTTTTCAGTTTCGGTTTAATAACGTTACTACTACGAGTAGAAGCAGTTGTTGTAGTTGTTGTAGTGATGGTGGCTTGTATGTTTTTAGCATTTCCGTTATCCGGCTGTCAGTTTATATTTTATACATTAAAATTAAATTTTTGGTATAAGATACACATGTATGTATGTGTATGTCGGTATGTTGTTATAAAAAATATATAAATTAATACAAAATTTATTTGAATTTTTGCATTTTAACAGATATAGGTGAAGGTTTATTGGTTTTTTTTAGCACCAAATATATGTTGTTGTAGTTGTTGTTGTTGTTAATAATGGCAGTAGTTGTTGAAGTAGTAAAGTTGTAGTTTATATTGTTGTTTTTATTTTACAAACCATCAAATAATAAAAAAAACAATTGGATTTTATTACAATTTATTTTGTAGCAACGTTATCATAGTTTCGTTAAAATGTTGGTTTCAGTTGTTTAGAAGGTTGGTTGTTTGTTTTAAAGGAGTTTGTTTATGTCAAGGTGTTGTTCGTTGGATGTTTTTTTTTTTTTTTTGTAGGAGTTTTACGAATTTTCAATTTGACAGTTTAATTGTCAAGTTAAATTAATTAGTTTTGTTTATTTTATTTTAAAAATTTAAGAGAGATAAAAAAAGAAATAGAAGAAAAAAAACATACAAGATAAGAAGAATATAAGATTTATAATCTTTAATTATAATTAAGATGAAATGAAATCGATATTTATATAATTTGTTTTTCATGATTTAATGTCTTTGTTCAATTTTCTCAAGATTTAAGCACTCATTATTACTGTAAATATTTTTAATTAAAGTTAAAACAGGGTTTTATTAAAAAGTATTCTCATTAAAATTTTAAATAATATGAACTTAAGACAGCATTAGTAAAATGTCTATGGAGTAGATTTATATTAAAAAAAAAGAAGGGAAATTTCTGCATTTCAACCCGAACAAATTATTTCAGTTATTATCATTTTTCTATATTTAGTTATTAACTTTTGGTATAAAATATTTTTTACTATTAAATATGGAAATCCCACGAGACATAATTAAGAAAGCTCACACCTTTTCATACTAAAGAATCAAATGTCCAACCAGTCACATTTAAATTATCCAAGTAATGCATTTACACCTAAATGCGATCTAGAATATTTTAACTGAAATTTCTATTTTATTTATATACAAACCACTGCAACCTAATATAAAAATATTCATTTTTTTAAACACAATGAACCAATACTTTGATTCAAAGTTCCTGTTTCTTGATTTTAAGTAAATACGTTGATTTTGTTGTATGAATACGTTGGATCAAGGAATAAATTCTTAAAAATCAAAGTACGGCTTCAACGTATGGTTTCTTAACTTCAACGAACTAATACGTGGAATTCAACAAGCCAATGATTCCAATATGTTGAATTCAAAGAACATGTTTCTTTGTCTGAAAAATTAACGAAGTTTTTTTTGGTTGAGTGCATCTGTCCGTCTATCTATCTGTCTTGCATCTCTTTTTTTCGGTCAAACTCGTTTTTGCATAGATAGAGGTGGCCAGGAAAGGAAAATCGAAAATTTTTTTGGAAATATAAAACAAAAATATGACAAAATATATCAAATACTAGAATTGTGTTAGAGGTAATTTTTTTATCGGCCAGACGAAACACAGGGCAGTCAACCATTACAGCTCATTATATTTCATACGTCCCTATAACATACTTAACAGAATTCATATATATTTTACTTGGTGTAGGGAATAGAAGATTTGGCACAGCCGAATATATCACAATTACTTGCTTTTTAAGTGCAACATGGAGAAACTACAGTTTCCATATTTTTTAGATTTTGTAAAATATACTAATAAAGTAATTTTCTTTTGTAATGGCAAATTTAATAGGAAATAAACTAAATTTTTAACGAAATCTCATTTGATCTTAAATTTCAGTGAGGTGTAAATTCGTTATTGGATATAATTTCGAATGTATTAAATTCACTTTTAATAAAGTGTTTTGAGTTTAATACACTAAAGATTTTCATATACATACGAGTACAAGTGTAAATACGATTATGTACAGAGTCATATGCATGTTTAAATATAAAAAAAATATTTATTCAAATTTTAAGGTGTTTCTTTCAAAGTTTTATTTTAAAATGGCGCAGTTGCTTTTTAAGCCTTTTATTTTTGTTTATATAATAATGTAACATTATTATTGTTATTTGCTCTTGTACGTACATATAAAATTGTTTAATACTAAAACATTTGCTTATAAACATACATCTTGCCGTACTTAAATTTATTATTTCAAAACTTCTATATTCTTACACATATGCACACATATGTATATATGAATGCTTTTAAAACTTTCACCAACGTATACATCCATGTTATAGAAATCCCAGGGCAACACAAAAGGACTTATTTGTTTAATGTATTTGTATTTTAAAATAGATGTATAAAATTGTGTACATTGTTGAACAGGATAATAAGGAAAAAAATGTTTTGCCTTTGTTTTATTTTATTTTCTTAGTTTTATGAATTTATAGCTGAAAGTATAGAGACAACAGCCACATCTACTAGTTTTAAAATACGGAAAGATAAACGAGTACATACACACGTATGTACAGAAAAATATGAATACCCAGTAAACAGTTTTTTGTGTGGTTTAATTGACATTAGCAAATTAGCTAAATCTTTACCAAATAATCAACTAAATTGCTTAAAAATATTTTAAGCGTTAAGAAGAAATAACGACTGTTTTCTGGTAATACATTTTTGAACATTTAGCAGAATATTATATTAATTTTCTGATTTGAAACTATCGCCTAATTCTACTTCGTGGGGAAAGAAAGGCCCAGAAGACAAGCATGGAATATGTAAATGAAAGTTTATTTCCTTTCGAACTCTTCTATTACTCATTTTTTATTTCTAGATCACTATTGCGTTCAACACGTATGTGGTTTTAGTAGTCTCTCCTGCATATTGTGTGATTTTAGTTTTCGTAATAATAATCATTTATACGCTGAGAGTTTCTACCGAATTCTGTAAGTTCTTTTAAAAGATATTAAAAAATTAAATATTAAAATGATGTGCAAAATTTATGTTTAACTTTATCCAGAATTTTCACTAAATCCTACCAGACATGTTGTCTAAATTTTCCGGATTTGCTGAAGTAATAATATCCACCTTTTATATTAAGAGGTCATAAAATTTTTCACTGATCCAACTCAGAACAAAATCGATAACAAATGTTTGCTGGATACTTGTTCACTAAAAAAATATTTCTATTTATATATAAAACTTTATAAAATGACAACAAAATGTTAAGTTGAGTAAAATAAGTTTCATCTTTGCCTGCATTTAAAGTTGTTCAGTTATTATTCTTTATTTTAAAGTCTTTAAAAGCACTAAGTGTTGCCGTGTGAATGCTTTCTTTTCTATATTTTCGCATTAATGTTTGTTGATCTTAATCCTACACTAGAAGTTAAAATTGAGACAACGTATGCTTCACAGCTAATTTAGTATATTAAAAAATATGACAACGACTACAACACCAACATCTGATAAGTTTATTTGCAAAACTCTTAATTTACGAGTATATAAGTAGATAGATAAAGTTTTAAGTTGAAAAAAGTTTTAACAAAATTTCCAAGAATATTTTTTTTTCTTTTTTACACTTTAAGAAATATTTTCATGTCGTTAGTGTTTTTTAAACATATTTTTTTTTGTTAATAATATTTAAGTGCTGTCGCTACTAAATATATTGTGAATGGCATTTTTTAAAGAAAGTTTTCGTTACAAATAAGAATTACTAATTAATTTTACGTTGTTATTTTTTTTGTTGAAATAATAAACAAATTCTATATGTAAAATAAATAAATAAAAAGTTTTTGCACTTTTAATAATTTATTACAGGAAACTGTTCCTGCAAAGGATTATCGAAAGTATGCTAAATACTGAGCAGTCATTCTAAGAAGAATCCAGAATTATAATATTTATAAAGTATGTGATTATCTTTTGGGTATAAGAAAACATTATTTTTAATTGTGTTAAATTACTTGTTCTAAAGTAGAGGACAGGGAAGATGTATTCAAATGTCATGATTAAAGTTCACGTCATTTTAGGTAAGATAAAAGCTCCTTCCTTTCAAGAGTTATATGTGAAAAAATTATTTTAATACTTTAATTCTGTGCTATGTGGGTCTTTTGTATACTCTCCTTAAGAACGATATAGTATTTTATGTTCACACTTTAGTAATTTTAACTAAAAAACTATATCGCTAAAATGAAAATTTGCGAAAATTGCAATATTTTAAATAAGCCATAATCCAAATACAAGAAAGTAAAATCTTTGGAAACATTACTCCTGTCGCAAAAAAAAACAAAAACTAGCAGGAATTATCTAGCAGAAGAAGGTTACACAAAAATATTTATGTAAATAGATTTGATCCGATTTCCATCGCACTTAAAAGTATTTGATTCGATTTAAGTCTTCGATTTCATTTCAAATCGAATCGATTTCTATCACATACCTGCATCACGGGATGTTCACACTTGTCATATTTTCGTGCGCTGTGAATAACCCAAATATTTTTAAATATCTTGAAAAAACATAAATGTGCTCTATTATTCTTGTGTGCTCTATTGCTCTAGTATTCTATTATTATTTATTGAAAAGTTATAGATTTATTAATTTATTTAAAAAGATGCTACTTCTCATAATTGATTGAATTTACTCTAAGATACTCAATGCATGAAGCATTTAATTAAGGAAATAGCTTTTATATTACAAATTATTTTGTAATCAACATTAAAGTATCTACATGCTGGAGGAAAAAAAAGACTTTATCAGCATGCAGACAGCGTGTACTCACAATAGAGATGAACAATTTGCATATTGTAATAAACAAAACAGCTTCTCTTAAAAAGATTTAAGGTATCTGGCTGTATATTGTACAAGAAAATGTTTTAAATAAAATCAGTAAAGCAGATAATTTTAAATTTGTTATTCATGATTTTAAAACAGGCGTGACATTGGAGATCATGTGTTTATGCACCAATTTAATTAAAAGTAATAGTTCAGAATGCATGAACTAAACCAATGCAAAATCGATGATTTAGATACGTGTTTTCATTGGTAAAATAAATTAGTTCTTAAAAGTGACACGTATTTTTCATATAAAACAATTACAGAAATAAATGGGTTTTTCAGGAGTTCGACAATGACAATTATAAAGAAATCTATGAATACATTAAGAACACATTATAAAAAATATATTCTTAAGAAGTCATGAAAAATCACTTACGAGTATTTTAGAACCCATTAAATTTTATTTTGCTGGGTAACTATGCATGCATTTAAAATGCAGCGTTCAGTGTGCCGTATACTTAATATTAAAACCGTCATTAAAAACATTATTACTCATACGTACTGTAGCACAGTTCTAAACAAATATATATTGATGAAATTAAATGATTTAAAAAAATGTGATATGTTTCAAAATTTAAATATTACTTTCCAAATAGTAACCGAAATGTGGTAACTCTAGATGTGTCTGATAGTAAATTTGTTGTAGTTGTAGTAATGTTGCAATCTAAGTTAATTGCTAAATAACTCATTTAAATATGTATGCACATACACACTCACACGAACATATATGCATGAAAGAATTATTAATTTAACTTGTAGACACTTATACGCATAAAAGATATACTTCATTAGAATACAAGTTTCACAAGCATTCGAGAATCTTTTGGTTACACACACTTGTGCACGTTCATATCTGTATTTGTTTAAAAAGATTATTTGCAAATATATTAGTACAGGGATATTACTTAGTATTATTACTTGTATTTTTGCAAGTATTTGTTAATGTTTATACTCAGTGGATGTGAGTTGTAAAATAAGTTAATGTAAAATACTATTTTAATTGAAATTTATTGTAAGTTTATTTTTTTTTTAATTTTATTTTCAAAACGTTTGGGAAGTGTACATATTAATATGCAATGAACGATGAATATATTATCAAGTAATGAAATGTTACCAATATTTTTTTATTAAAAATAACATTAAAGCAATTTTGCAGCGGTAAACGAATTTTTTTAAGAATTAATATAATTTTTAAATTTCAATTGAGTTTTACAAGACTTTTATTGCGGCTTCGGAACAAAATCATATTGCTAAATATCTCTAAAAATATATCGGCATTAAGTGGGTACTCTATTACTAGAGTAGATAAACGAGATATTCTCAGCATGTGGAATTGAGCAAAGTCAACTTTAGACCTGAATTCACAGTCCTTCTTTAGCTTATAGTTAGTTGATAAGTTGTGGAAGATGGTAGCAGTGACGGTGATTTTCGATGTTAATTTTTATAGAAATTCTTATTAAGATCCAAAAAAATTCCGACACATGCCAAATTTATAAAAACTTTTCGTTATGCTGATGCCAATAAAAACAAAAAAAAAGAAAAGTTTAAAAATCTTTTTAATTAAAAAAAGAAATTACTGTGGAAATATATTTACTTATATTTATTTAAATTTCTCTCTAAGAACATTTTCATGAAACATATTGAGATCAACAGATTGTTATTTCTGTCATTAAATTTTGCATATTTATTTTTTCATTGAATTTTTTTGCCAGAGTCTGGAATTTTTCATAAAATATTTTATCTATTTTGTTTATTATTAAATGCTGAAATGAAAAATATTATAAGATTTTATTATTGCTATTTTTGTTATTTTCAATTTGATTTTATTTATCGAATATGACAAGAGATTTGATAAAAAATAAAGAAGCATTTATTTACATATATTTTTTTTTTAATTATTTCAATTTGTGCGTCTGTATATGTTAACTTCCGTTTCCTTTAGCAGCTGTTAAATTTTACTTTTTTCTGTTTAGCCATTATATTTTTAGGCAAACAATTGATACGAATTCAACGGCTTTATGCCGATAGAAATAGTAATACCAAAGCTAGCACATAAACAAACAAAATGTTCCCGTCAAACTGTTGGTTTATTGGTTCTACAGTTTTTTTTATTTTTGGATCTTAGGTTAAAAGAAAAATAACTCGGATTTTGTTATTTGGATGTTTGGTTTTATTTTTTTTTTGTTTGTTTTTATATTTGGCATGAAATATTAGCCTCAAAGCTTTATGAATAAATAGTTGCAGTCATACACAAACACCATGACATATTATGTGAATGGAACGTTCACTTGAAAACACTGGTTGTGTGCAAATTGAAATTTGTCTGCGTATATACAAATGTGTTTGTTTAAGTCATTATATATGTATGTACTCCTATGTGTTCATAGTATGCGTTTACTAATAACTTTCAGCTTTAACACGAGTATGTATATTGCCATTAAAATTCGTTTAACTTCCGTTAAATGATTATTTTGCGCTTAAATTATTTTGTTTGTATAATTTATTATATTGGCATAAGCATAAATTTAGTTTAACACACATACAAACTGAATTTACTGTAATACTTATATGTGAGTTTTAGTTATACGCCAAAACTTTGCCTGCTTCTAATGGCGTGTGCTAGAAAACGTTACAAAATATTCAACTTAAAGAAAATTAAGCTGAAATACATTTGTTTATTGCTTTTTCTTTCTTATAATCTTTGGTTTTACTTTTTGTTTTATAAACGTGGTGTAATTCATTTCTTTCTTACACGTGCAGCTCATCTAAAAATATAAAAGATACGAGAGTTGTTAAAGCGTTAGCTAGAATTTTAATTTGGAATAAATATTTTTTTAACCGATTTTAGTTGCTGTTAAGCTTTTAAGTTTGCTTTATTATTTATTTATATGTATAAAAAAGAAACTTTACAACATATTTAGCGCACTTTAAAGAACATTTCTCCATTCAACTTGTTGTTGCATTTACCGATTATGATGACAATTACTAATTTATCTACAATTTTTAGCAGTAATCTGTCAATACCCGGTTACAATTTTTGTAAATAGATTAAGAGAATCAACAAATATTTCGTGTACCAGCAAAAAGAAGTTAACAAAGAAATTATTGACTCGAAAACAACATTTAAATTTTCAGAATTAGGACCTGAAATATTTTTGTACACGTTACTTTTTACACAATTTCCCATTTTTCTCAGTATCTAAAGATGTATTGTCAAAACATTAGATGAAACTGAACGGTAGGGATCAGGAATTTATAGTTACTCCACGATCTTAAATCGGCTATGACTCAAATTGGGACTTAGAAAGCACTGCCAAAGTGTTACTCACATAAAGTCGGTGGTGGAGAGAAGGTAGTATAGAAAAAGTTAACAATCTGAAGTGGTTTATGGATAATTTGCGGTGTTAGTTCTTAAATAATTGTGCAATGGCCTTGATGTGAGATACTTCTTTCGACGATCTGAGAGATAACAAGCATATAACAGGCTGAAAAGGCTATAAATGAAGAGGGCGTAGTAGTGATTGACAGGTAGTAATGCTAGCCAGTGAAGTCCAATCGATACAATTAAGTTCTAAATAAAACGTCATTCAAATGGCCTCCACGACTTCTTCTGCAGGAACGAATTCAATGAACCAAATTTCCAAGCCCTTTCGCCACTAATTCAAGTCGTATGTCATGAATGCCATCTTGAAGAGAGTCTGGTATATTCGAAAGACCAATGACTTCAAATAACCCCACAAGAAATGGTCTAATGGTGTTAAATCACAACTTCTTGGAGGCCATTCAATATCACAATTTCTTGAAATAATCGAATCTTCAAACTTTTCGTGCAATAATTCAATTGTTGCATTTGCTGTGTGGCACGTAGCCCCATCTTGTTGGCATGAAATGTTGTCAAGATCAACTTCTTTCAATTTCGGCCATAAAAAGTTGGTTTTCATCAATCTATACCGCTCTGCATTGACAGTAACGCTGTTACCAGCTTCATTTCGAAAGAAGTACGGACCAGATGATTCCACTGGCCTGAACGGCAGCAATATTTGTATTACTTCAAGCGGTTCTTTGTCTTACTGGCACTTGAACATTATGTTAAGAAAATGTAAGCTCAAAATTTTCAAAAAGTCAACGAATAGCGAGCATACGTGGACTTTTATTACGATCATATAATTGCAAAAGCGCACAAAAAATTGCAATTGTAGAACGATTATTTTGATAATAAAACTGAATAATTTATAAACGTTGTTCTTGCGTATATCTCTCCATGATGAAATTGTAAACACAACTGAATACAATGAAAAACCAATGACTGATCATGACATATTACAAATGGCCGAAACGTCACTTCAAAATCATATCTTCCCTATTGGAAAACCTTTTATTTTAACTCCACGAGTCTTGATTTGAATACTTTTTTCTGTGTAGTTAGAATATTTTTTTTAAGAAAAATTCTAAATCGGGCCTCGTTTATCCCTTTCCGACCTTTAATATTTATATTTGCACGTATGTAAAGTTTAACTAAATTCTTACTAAGATTGCAAGCAAGTACGGCCTTGTGTTTCTACTTTAATTTTATTACAAACAAGTTACTAAGAAACGAAAATTAAATAGATTACTGGCATGAAGTTAAACCGAACCTAGAAAATGAAATGAAAGAAACCCCTTAATGTTCTGATATTGTTCCATACAATTAAAGTTGTAGCATAAGTAGAATGTATTTTTTTATTTTTACATTTTACTATTTATTCATATTTATTGCTGATTTATATTCAGTATACTTCTAGTTCTAAAAACGTAATGGAAAGATTTCTATTATTTGAAATTGTTTTATATTAAATGTACCACACATAATGTTAAACAAAATGGCGTACATAATTATTGTAATTTATACAGTTTAGAAAAGTGAAAAATTCATATTTAATTTATTTTACATATTTGAAAGTAGATTATAAAAAAGATTAAAGTTTTTTTTATTTTAGCATTGTTTTATTTAAATATATGAACACAAATTAACTCAGTTACTTTTGTAAATACACACACTTACATACACACATACAAAAATGTATATTTGTGTAATTGGATATTATTCCTTTGAGACATAATTAGTAAATCTCATATTTCGCTTTAAATTATTTTTGCCATTTCCATTGTTTCTAATATTAATATTTGTGCAGCTTCAATTTGTAATGAGATTGTGCACATACAGGAAAGAAAATTACATTAACTAATAGACACCTAAAGGTTTAAATTATTCAATCACTTTTGAGTGTGTGTTGAGTCAGAACTTGGTAGATGTATATTTTGCACGATTTGTGGCATTAACACCACTAAATGTGGGGATGTTTTTTATTATATATTCACTAAATTATTTATAAAATCATCACAATGTTTTAGGAAAAATACAATGGTTTAAAATTAGTGAGGTAATTTATGCAAATTTATAATACGTGTGGTTATCATAAGTGCAAATAAGAGTACAGAATTTTAAAAGGTTTTGCATCTAAAACCTAATCAGAGATAGTATTTGAAAATAGTTTATTCTTTGTAAGGGCATTTCCTTGCTGATATTTATAATACCGACGTAGAACTGTAACCAAATCATAGACCGTATGTAAAATATTCTAATTATAGACTGAGAAGAATTTAATGGAAAAGAAGTATAATGTGAAATCGCCATTAGCTTAGTAGTTTCTCAAGGCATCCCAAAAAATCCAGGACGTGGTAAAATATTACCGAAAATTGAATTCATGATAAAAATTAATATTCTATTGCTTCAAAAGTCGTGTAAAAATAGCAGATGTCTTTTTCATAATTATATATTTTTCTTCAGAGGGTATGTTTTTATTTCAGTTTATGTTGAGGCTACCAAATATTTGTGTGACCTGAAGAAAAATAAATAATTATGAAAAAAACATCTGCTTTTTTCACACTACTTTTGAAGCAATAGAATATTAATTTTGTAAACTGTTTAAGACCTAAATTCAATAATTTCGCATCTAATTAATGCAGCTGTGGTTTTGTGCAAATGAGTAAAGAATATCTACGAAATAGTTTAAAACTATTTTTGTTCGGTGGAACCATTTCCGGAATTGTTTTTCCAATAACTAAACAAGTCATCAAAAGTGTAGCCCGCATAAAAGAAAAATTTAAAGAATCATATTAGCGTTGAGGATAATAGAAATATGTTATTTGAAGCCACCACCGTCTTATTAGTAGTCACCAATTCATCAAAACTTTTATAACTTTCCCTTTTCCTTTTCACATTATTTTAAACGACTTCCACACAAGCATGTTTTAAAAGTTTTTTCATTGCAAAAAAAAAAAATTTAAAGTGAGGTAAAAATTCAGGCGAAAACGACCTCATATATATTTTTTTTTTTTTTTGTTAAATCAGGATGTATGGCTCGGGAAGCTATGACGTCATTGGAAATATATATAAAACGCAAACGTAACGTAATCAGCAATAAATTATTTTCACTACGTCGTATGATAAATATTTCATTTGATGTTCGTTTTGATTCATGTTGCGTATACGTAACCAGAATTATTATTTCAATAGTAAATTCTAGATTCAAACAGAATTTACATAAACTAAATATGTATTTATGTACGCTATTGTTAAAAAATTTAAACTGAAGCAAATAACAATTTGCAAGTTTGCGAAATAATACAAGTTTTGTAAGCCTCTTATTTAGTTTTACATTTTCACTAAAGTTTAAAATTTGTTTCATTTACACACACAACTAAAAAAAATAGCAAACAAATGAATGAATAGAAAATAGTTTAACTGCGGCAAAAACATAAAAATGATATCTAATATAAAATGTGTCGACTATAAAAATAAAACCATATTAAATGATTACGGAAAAAATTTATAATTGTTCATTTGATTTTCTGTTAAATAGAGGGCGGACAACCAAAACTATGGAAAAACGAAAGGATTTATTTCAATTATATATAACTTTAAATGCAAACAAGTGAATTATAATTTATAATTATATCACATTTTTATGCCAACTGCCAATTTAATACTTTAAATAAATATATATTTGGTTAGCTTATAAACAATAATTACCAAACAGATATTTTTTGAAGGTATTAATTTGGCAAGAGTTGACAAAAAAAAAAAAAAAAAAAGAGATATACTCGTACATTTAAAATCTTTAAATGTTTTCATTACATTTTTCCAAATTGTTTAATATAATTTAATAATTTAATATAATTTTAAAAAAGAATATCACAAAAACATTTTGTATTGTTAGCCAAAGTGATGGTGCATAGACAATACGTTTGGTTTTTGAAAACAAAATTTAATAAAAGAATATTATATTTAAATATTTTGTTTTGGATTAGTTTGGTTGGTTGGAATGAATGGGGATGTTAGTCGTCATGTTAAAGAAAATTTTACCATGATTACAGCGCCGCCCGCTATTATAACACGGGCCGTATGGGAGACTTGTCCCTCACCATTACGTGCAATGCAAGTATATTCTCCGATATCCTCGTGACGTATTGTTGAGATCCGTAATTCGGTGCCATCATTAAAGATGCCAACAGTAGGCGAAGGATCAACGGGATTAGCATCTTTGTACCATAGAATTTCGGGTGTGGGTGTGCCATCAGCCTGGCAATTTAATATAATAGAATCACCTATAAAATACATAAAATAGAATATGTTTAATTAGAATTGAACATATTAAATAGTTTTCATTAAAAAATTTAGAACTTCAAAATACCTCAATAAATAGTAAATAAGAAAAACTGTGATTTCTTAGCCTCAAAAATATGATTTAATTTGTTCCAATTTGTTGCTTTCTAGATAATTATCTGTTGCTGTTTAAAAAATTTAAACAATTTCTTTTTTGTTTGTTAATCTCTTAACTAGAAAACAACCATATGAATTTAATCACCTTTAAGCTAAAATAGCAGACATTTTTAATTTGTATCCGGTTACAGAAACAAATAAATGAGAAAGTATTTGTGTTCGTCTTTTATTTGAAACAATATACAAGACACCCATACATACACACATTTTTATTTTATATTTTTGATTTCTTTTTTTATGCAAAATTTTTGCTACCGACCAGACTACATGGCTTTAGGAAATTTTCGTTTATTATATTTTCTATTGTTTTCGTTTCTCTTTTCGTAAAATTCATGTGGTTTTTATGTCTTGAAAATTTAATGGGGTTTTTGTTATTAGTTGCCAAAGACTGTGTGTGTTTGTGTCTTTGTGGGGTACCACATATATTTTCAGAATATATAAACTTTATTAATTGTAAGGACAGAGTTTAGTTCAAAAATAAACATACGAGTATAAATATACTAGTACTAAGTACTAGCACTAGCTTTAACTTTTCAGTACTAGCTATGTTGAAAAGTATAAACTACAAAAAGTGTGAATGAATCTTTGCTAGTACTAGGTAGCTAGTACTGAAAAGTGATAGCTAGTACTGGAGAATTAAAATATATGCGGCTGAAAAATCAGCTATAGAAACTGTTTGGGAGTTGCCTCTGTTTTTCTTATAATTTCTAAGCAAAACTTGTGGTAGAACATTTTGGCAACACTATAAGTTTGTTTTGATTATTAGAGCTATGCTCTTTATGGCGTGATGGGGGTTGAATTTTATTTTTTGTAACATAATTAACGACACTATTACAGTTATATTTTTTTTTTTGCTTTGATTTGCTTGTCCTTTAAAAGCGACTTTGTTGTTGTTTTTTAAAATCAAGGCGAGAAAATTTGTATGTATATGAATGTATATGGTTACTCACATTCAACTGCAATAACAAAACCAAAATATTAAATATACTCATATGAATATTATAAATGTTTTGCTTTGTGTTGCTGAGTTGCCGAGCTATCCACCAAGCTAAACGTCAAGCGTTTGAACTATTATGCTTTGATGAATGTAGTACATATTAAGTCAACAAAATTAATTGAACACAATTTTTTGTTTTTTCTATTAAATAAATATTATATTATTTATAAACTTAAATAAACTTTTTAAATTATGGATTAAATTTCTTAAAACAATGTCATAAACTCAGAAAAATTATTAAACCTTCACACATTTTATTTAGGTATATACCTAATGAGCATAGCTCCAACTGGGTGTCCTAAGACACCTCTCTTCTTTTTTTTATTATCACGATGGGCGACAAAAATAGCGCGAAATTTTTTGATATGCTCCAAAAGCATAAAATTATATTTAAAAATTCGCAAGTGCCGTCAGTGAGAATGGCAAAAAGTAATTCCTTGTTTTCACTCCATGGAAGAGTATTTGGAACAGTCTGGCCAGGAAATTGCAATTGGTCAATTTTTTATGAATAAACCAATAATAAACTTATTTCCAGCACCTCAACGACATGCTTACAAAAATTCAAGTTAAAACTAGTAACTTTAAGTATTTACTAGTTTTTATTCACACATATTTTCAGCAAATGCTGGAAAATCTACCTTGTGCTAGACTACAAAAAGCACTAACTTTATCCGAAAATTTTATTCACATCAAAACTAGTTTAAACTTAAGATTTGCTAGTTTCAGCTATAACTACATTTTTATTCACACTGCCCATTGTATATAAGAAAAATGTCCACAATATTTCGATATTTTGTAGTTGATTTTTGATGACGTTTTTTTTTTATATATGATTTCAGGCGTCTGTCCGCCGCGGTCACAAGTTACACCGTCCGTTCGATCAGTCAGATCTTGAACTACTTTTTGTAATAAAATTGACCGTATGGCGTCAATGATGACTTGAGTATTGACTTCAAATGCTTCAATAGTTGCTGGCATTCACTTAATTTAGCACCAAAAAAATAAAACAGAGATGATAAATCGCATAAATGTATGGGCCAGTGAATTAGACCCTTTCCAGAAATAAATATCTCACCAAATAAATTTTTAAAAAAATCGATTGCTGCGATGAGCTTCGGGAACAGGTTGCTCTTTTCAAGGTAAATTTTCATAATTTTCATACCACTGTTATAGCATCAAACGATTCGTGATATGTTGCCAAAGCTTGCCATATGGAAGAGACAGTTTGACAATATCAGCTGTCACACCAAAGTTATCGATAGTTCTCATGCACCTAAAAAACAAAAAACCATGATTTTTTTTATAAAAACTTACACTTGTTTTTATTATATCAAAACTTTGTATCTAGTTTACTCTGATACCTGCTAATGGATTCACTGTCCTTACTTTTACACACATACATAGCTCTCAATGTATGTATGTATTCATATACCTATTTCTGTGTATTTTTAAGGCTTTCCTATTTTTTTTTTTTTTTTTTTTTTGTTTCTTTTACAATTATTTTTGTGGCTTATTTTTGCTTCTTTCATTTAATATTTAACCACAATTAACTTTAACATTTTCTACATTGTTTTCTTTCTTGCATTTTTCTACTGTTTTTCCATAAGCGTTGTTGGCTTTTATTTGGAAGGAGAAAAAAAATTAATTAATTTTAAACTGTATATTCTGCTATTTTTTCACTGTAGTTTTTTTCCGTTCTACTATTTTATTTTTCAAGATTTTTTGTCTTACTTTCGTTCCTCTTTGAGCTTTTTATATAAGGATTGTCTTTGTTTTTCGTTTGCTGATTTTCAGATCTTCTATTGAAATGTCAAGCTGTCGTCTGTTTCAAATGTCGTTTTGACCATTTATATTTTGGTTTTCTTAAACAGAGAGAAAATTTTTTAAAAAAAGGAACCTTTAACAGTTTGACATGACCACAAAAAGGTAATTTGGAAAGAAAAGAGATTCTGCAAAAAAAAAAAAAAAATTGTATTCAAAACGATTTAAAAATCAATTTAATTATACAATAAATATATAGAGATTTGCATAAGATTTCTTTATTTTACAATATATTTTTATTTTTGGTTTTTTTGGTTTAGTATTCCTGAGTTAATATTTTGTTATTTAGATAAATATTGAAAGTTCTAGTCTTGAAAGATATTCACCGGTAATTATTTCATATTTCACGTATTTAAAATCATGAAAAACTCCAATGAAAAAAATTATTCAGTCCAGAATAACAACGTGAAAAAATTTTCACTAAAAAAATTTCCCCTTATCGTGAATAATTTTTTTCCTCGTAATTTTTTCACTTCTCCCTTTGATATTTTCACTTTATTTTTTATAAGGAATAGAACAAAAAATGTATTTAATCTTCTTATAATTCGAATATTAAGGCTTGCAAAGTTTATTTTAAGAAAACGATCTGTTGTATTGGTCAATAAAATGTAAAACAAGTCGATTGCCTACGGATTTCTGAATCTTTAAATTGTTGTAATTCTTTCGTTTTGTTGGTTTTCCAAAAAGTAGACGAATTATTTTACCACATAAAAGTTGGAAGTTAAAATGCAATAAACAAACGCTGCAAATAAACTATCCATTACTGAATATTTAGCTTTGCTTTCTTAATTTTCTTTAAAACATACTCGTATATATGATTGAACAAAATTTTCTTTTATTTTTTATTCTTCTTTCTTTTTTCACATTCAATGAGAACTGATAGCGGGAATAATTTTTCACTTGTGATTCATGATAGCATTTTTCACTTCGAGGGTAATAAAAATTTCACGGGAACAAAAATTCCACTTTTTATTCACGATAGGGGTGATTAATTAGTTCCAAGTGAGAGATAGTTATTTCTTATTGCTAATCTATATTATTCGTAATTGGTTAATTTAGTCATCTGTCTATGTACATAGTGATTTCAATTCATACATAAAGATTTTGAAAACATTCCTAAATTATTACCAGGATGAAAACAATAATAACTTCCATTAAAAGGTCGCTTTTTTATAAAAACAACGAAACAAACAATATTATTTTTAATAATAAAAAATATAAAAATAATATTGTTTGTTTCGTTGTTTTTATAAAAAAGAGACCTTGTGCTTTATTTTTAAATACTAAACTGAATATGTAAAGGTCAAAAAACGTATAGAATTCATTAAAATAATAATTGAAGCTTTTACCAAATTTTGCAAATTTTGGTTTAAGAATACTCTCTGTTAGAAAATTTACTTAAAACTGATACGCAAAACACTTGGACCTTTTGATTAAATTAAAATGATAGACAATAGTTGTAAAAAATATTCTTACGGAATAAAATATTTTTAATTAAACTTTACTTATACTTTCGTTGATGTTTTCTCAGAACTTTGTTTAAGTCCTTGTTTTAGTTTGGCCTATAAGTGAATACTTTAGTATAAATAAAAGCTGTATAATTTATACAAATCTCCCAAATCAAATCTTTTTTTAATAATATGTATTTTGTAAAAAAAATTATAAAAATAAATTATTTGTCCAGAGTGAAAATAGCTTCTTTCAAAATTGGCTCTCCAATGTAATGCAGCCGTAAAAATACAAAAGATATTTCGAAATTTATTTTCTTTAAAACCTTGTGACTTAATCTTCTTCTTCAGAATTCGGATTACATATTAAGTAAAATATCTCCCAGAAAATTATTGGTGTTTTAGCAATTTTTTAAATGTTTTATTAGCGATGCCTCTTGTTTTTGAGGATTTATCAATTAAGTTGCAATCAAATCAACAAAATCAAATGCTTCTGCAATGTTATAATTTTTTAAAAGTATTCGTTGGCAAATATCTTGTTACCGAAACAGGGAGGAGGGAAATAATATTTGTTTTTTTATTTTATATACATATATATATTTTTTCAATGTTGTATAATGCAATCAAAATAAGTTACCAATTTATGAAAATGGATCTATTGTGATGCCAAAGTGATATTAATTTCCGTACGCATTTTTTTCCATAAATCTTTCAAAGCATACCAATTTGTGCTGTTGAAACTCTGTTACTGTTTCATAAAAATTCACTTGTCAGTGTGTGTATGTTACTCATGCTATTCTAATAAAAGTTAAATGCGAGCGATATGTCAAAGTGAAAAATATTGGTTTTGGGTAATATTCATACAAACATACATACCAACATACACAATGTATACATATCATATGTACATATGAATATGCATATAATTTATGAAATCCTATAAGCGTATGTGTGTCTGTATATAAATTAATATGTCTTCAATGTAATTTGTTGTCAACGTTGTCATTTACGACATAAATATAAACTCTATAAATAATAGTCTTCAATGATTTTAAAATAATGTTTTCAGAAACATCTTTACACATATTTTATCTTTTTTAAAATTTTGTGTGGAACATCATACATAAATAAACGAGTATATTTGTATGAATTTTAGGGAGAGACGTTAGTACTTTTTTAACTATTCAACACTAGGATGTTGCACTTTATTCGCAGCTGAATGAAATCAACAAATAACAGTATCAAATATAGAAATTTTAGAAATATCATAGAACAAACGTTTTGGAAATATATTTGAAAAATTTAAAATTTTTAAGTTTATTTTTCACTTATGTACTCCTAATCTATAGTGAATTGGAATTAGGAAAACGTGGGCGTCTATTTTTAGTACGAAAGAGTTGTAATTGATAAAGTAGAAGACGAGTACTAAAGTAAAATATAAATTTTTTTTTTTATTTCAAGTTTACTCAGTAACACAAAAACTTTGCTGTTTTTGAAACGTTCAGTTGTTTGTGCGCGTGCTAAAAGCTTTATTATTTTAAGAAAATACAACAAGCAACATTAATTTTTTTGGAGATATTCTATACTTATTGGTTGAACTTCTTTTCGCTCCGTCATATCGATGCATCCCCCTAATGTTTATTATGTTATGAGTTGTAGGCTTCAAGGTATATCAATATCAAGTATACCAATATATGCATATCGGCAATAACATAAAAAATAAAAAACAACATGGCTTTTTGTTTATGTACAATAAATTTACAATTGTCAAAAAAACTGTAAAGGAATGATTCCTTTTTCAAAGAAGAATCAACGAATCATAAACTCTTTTTGAATTTTTTTTAAAACATTCAACAGTTTTTTAATAATGATCTTAATCCTAGTGAAAACAGTGAATTAAAAAATTGCCAATAAATTCACTCAAAAATTAATTTAATTAATCCTTTTAGTGATGTGAATGCATGCGAGAATTTTTAATTCTTGAGGAATGCATTCGTGCCTTAATTAAATACACATTTTGTGTAAAATTAATCAATTAAAATTTTTGTAAATCATTTTGAATTAAAAACCAAATTTTAATCAGTCTTTTATAGCGCTGCTCAGCAGAACTTAAAGAAAATTGTATAGAAAGAAAAATGAAAAAAGTGGACAATAGGCAATGAAAATATTTATAAAAAAAACACGATCAGCTGTGCTCATGCATGTACTTGTATAAAAATACTTTTGTAGGCTTAATGTAAAAAATATTTTTTCTATGTTATTAAGTTTGACGATTTCATTAATTGTTTATTTCCCAATAAAGGTAAACAATTTTTACTCTTGTATTTTAGAAGAAATGATTGAAAAAAATGAAATATAGTTTTAATTAAATCAACCACGAAGAACCATACTCAGCACAAAAAAACCATTAATTCCGAGAATGCGAAATAAGAAGACAGTTAGTTAGTTAGTATTAACTTATTTTAAGCTCGTTGAAGTTGTTCGGTTATTAACACAAAAATTTAAATGAACTACAAATGAAATGTAATGTTTCAGTTAGAAGCTGTCGCTCTCTGTCGCTTTCTTTTACTTATTTTGCTTTGTATATTTGCCTACAAATAAATTATTTGAATGAGGCAGTAAAACAAATTGAATTGTTTCAGAAAAGTGCAAAAACAATTAGAATCTTGTAACTTTTTCATGGTTCGAAAATATGGATGTTTAATGTCGTAAATAGCAGCTCCAAGCTTTGACATCGTGAATAAAAATCATACACATTAGCCCATTAAACCAGTTTTGACTTTACTAATTGTTTATAAATATGGGGGCATAAATTTTTGAAAAAAGATCAAAGTTTTTCACAAAAATAAATTTAAGGTATTGTCATTCTGATCAGTATTGTATAAAATTGTGGTGTACATCATATGAACTCTCACTTGAGAGAAAACCCAATTTCCTTGCCAGTTTTCCTGTCATACAATTTTCTCTTCAATCTACTTAAAATACAAACACATACAAATACACTTAAAAGGTATCTTTTTCACAATTTCCTTATTTTGATGTCTTGTGTTCTATTCTTATACATATTTTCGTGTTTCTCTCTTTGTCATTCTAAGCTACACATGTACTTTATTTTTTCTACTAGAATTATTTGCACACACACACACACACACGCATAGATGTAAATACATTTTTTATGATTACTTTTCAAATAAATGTTTGGTCATAAATTGTGTTTTTAAATCTTGATAAATGTAGTAGAAATATTTTAAAAATTTTTTATTCTTATGCTCGAGCTATTACAAAAAAAAAAATATCATATTAATACATATATATGTACATACAACTATGTACATACATAAATATGTAGATACCTACGTTTATACGACTACTTATAGTATATAATTCTATTTATAAAATGAACTGCGGTAACGTCTTATTGAAAGTATTTTTTTTTATTATTTATTTAAAGAAAAGGAAGATTTTCTTAGTTAAGACCATTAAAGGTGTAATAGTGGCAATTTTTCAAAGTACACTATTAATAAAGAAAAAAAAAAATATTACACAAAAAATCCTTAATAAATTTTTAGGGTCTCATAAAATATTTTGACAATTCTTTTTATAGTTTTGTTGTTGGAGGTTTTCTTAGAAGCGTATTTACTTGTTTTATATACACATTTTTAAAATCATCTAATTTGTCATAAGTATTAAGTATGTGATCGTATATACCCGTTTGTATGTATGTATGCATGTATTTGTTACGAGGACGTTTTAGAGAATAGAAAACGAGATAAAAATACTACTCTATCAAGGACTCAGGTAAAATTAATTTTTGTTATATAAATTAACTTCCTATTGGTTCAAGTAACAAAATGTATCATATTTTAAGTCAATAATTTTTTTAAGAATTGTTGGAATGAAGAAAAGTAAGAATTGTTAAAAAGTTCAAATAAAACATATCACTATTTCCTTAAAAAGATAATAACAATTATTAATATTAAATAACATTTCCTCAATTAACCTATCATATCAAATGATGCCTTTTCACAGCATTGTTAATTTATGTGATAGTTTCTACAGTTTTTGTTGTAACTGCTAACTGTATTCTTTTTAACTGATGTTCAAAACACTAAACACTTCTAAATAAATATATACTCAAGGATAATTATACCAGGTGTCAGCGTTACGACAGCTGACTATTTTTTCTCTACTTATTTTTTAGTTGAAAATGTCAAAGAGCTGTTTTCTAGTTACATTTTTGTCAGCTTAAGTTGTTTTGGCATTAATTTTCCTCGTGCTGGCAAGTTCTTGTTCTCTCCCGCTACCACCAGGTTTAATACGCCTCTTATATACGAGTATGAAAGGCGAATTTAACCAGGTGGCAGCAGGAGAAAACAAAAACTTGGCAGCACGAGAAAAAGTAATGCCTAAACAATCGAAGTTGTCAAAAATATAACCAGGAAACAGCTCTTTGATATTTTCAACTAAAAAATAGTAGGGAAAAAATAGTCAGCTGTCGTAACGCTACCACCTGGTTTAATTCGCCCTGCGAGTATGTATCATGATACAATTATTATAAGGTAGTCGTAGAAGCCCAGCTGACAATTGTTGTAAGCAACTTGTTTTGTATTTCAGATGTCAAATTTTGATTTGTATTTATTTATTAAATTAAATTAAAATATTTTCGTTCATGAAGATATTTGTAAAATTTTTGAAAATGTATACGAAATAAATATTAGTTTGCTTTTGTGCAAAATTATTGTGGTATGTAAAAAAAGATTAGAGCTATTGGAAAGGGACCTTCTTAAAGTTCCCAACGATGAAACCAAACTAAAATCGTGAAAAGAAGTCTTCAGTAAAATTTTCATAGAAAATGTTTTTTTTTTCTTATTTGAATACATAATTTTTATTTACATTTTTGTCACATTTTGAAACATACACTCATATGTATGTACTTACATATGTACATATTTATAATTTTAAATTTTGAAATCAAATTTTCTACCAACAAAATACATAGAGCTGGTTGTTTTAGTATTTCTGCATACATATACCTTATATTTATTGTATCATGGTATATATGTTTTAAATTTTATATATATATTTTTTTACTTACCTAAATTAACATAAATAATATCATCTGGTGTTACGCTAAAACGGGGCGGTGCATGTACATCTAAATGGAACCATGTACCGTTTTTATGTTGTTTGGGATCACGATTTAAAAATACAACTTTACACTCGTACCATCCCTGATCCGACTCTTTGATGTTGGTCAGATTGAGTGAGGCCGAACCGAATGGTGAGTCCGGTGACACACGCGACACACGTCCCTTATAACCGTCTTCGATGTGTTCTGGATAACTTTCATACCAAATGTATATCGGTAGATCCGATCCCTGTTTTTTTGTTCATATTTGGATTTTTTTTTTTTGTTTTGAATTGAAAAATAAAAATTTATATAAATTAATAAAATTCAATTTTGTTGCTGGTGATGGGGTGAAATACTTTAAAAATTTAAGTTTTGTTGTTTTGTATTATTTTTTATTAAATAATAAAATTAAAATTGTTTTTACTGTTTATTTTGTTATAACATTTGCTTTTTATATTTGTTTGTTGTTAATTGCAAAAAGAAAAGCTATGGATTGTTTATTTTAATATTCTAAATTAAAACTGAAGAGGTAAGTAAATAAATATAAATTAAAATTCTAAAATTTCTTTTCCATGATTTTTTTTAATGCAAGAGTATGTGTACACATGGAATGCAATCAAATTTTTATGCTGACTATTTATGTTTTTAGTTATTTATTTATTTTTTTGCCAAAAGAAAGAAAAAAGTTGACAATGCGTGTTTGCTATAAAGATTATTTAAATCTATTTATATTTTCTTTTTTTTTCTAATGTAAACATATAAAATATCAAACAAAAAGTAGTATATAATAGAGTGATTGCTTACATGTTTGGGTTTCTAGTTAAATTTAAAAAAGAACTATTTTACTTTTTATAGGTAAAATTACAAATAATTTTAGGTTATTTGATATTTCTTTACAACTGTCGCAATGACGTCAGATACCCAAATTGGGCACTTGTTTCACTTTTGTTTGCTTTTCAGACCAATTGTGATAGTTTTGTATAAACATTTAATGGGCAATTTGAACAATAAACAGGAAGATAGTAAAGTTCCAACCCATTGAAATTTTTTGGGAAATATAATTTTACAATCTATCTCGTTGCAAAAGAAAGAAGAAGGCGAAAAAATGGAAAATTAAATAGCTATTAAAAAAGGCGAGAAAACCCTAGATCAGGTAGATCAAACTACCAAAATAATGCCAAAATTTTTGCATACTAAATTTTAATTTCGATTTGTGTTTTTGATTATTTGGTTAATTAATCTATATATATGCTTCATGTCATAGATTGCTCAATAGAAACTCATCAGTAGATAAAGTATTTGCTGGCTGCATAGTATTGTTTTACTGCTCATTCTTGGCAAGCAAGACAGCTCTTGACATTTAAGGTTGTTATCTAAAATCTTACTAAAACACAAACAGTAAAAAATCACTCACTGCATAAAGATTTAGTTAAAAAAAAAAGAAACATAAACATAAATTGTTTAATTTTTATAAGCAATATATTACATTTTTTTTCATTTGCAATAATTAAATATGCCATTAAAATTAAATAAAAGAAAAAAATAAAATTGTTGTACTGCAAATATATTTGATTAATTTAATAAAATATTAATGCTTTAGTTTTGGTTGCAAAATTTTTACTTGTAAAAAATAAATAAATTTTAAATAATTACTTATATTAATTAAATTAATAAATAAAACATGCAAGTACTTGTATACAGCGGTTTTAATATAACGAAAAACATACTAATAATAATAAATTATTAATTGTAATGTTTGCAAATTTTTCCATACATTGAATACATTTCTGTGTGGTTAAGAATTAATTTATTAAAAGCAGATGAAATAGATTAATTATCTTTATCTCTAAGTTTATGGCATGAAATAATTTCAGTAACTTTACTTTCAGCTCGTTTTCGTGCAATACTTGATACCTTAATACATTTGAATACAAAATTGAGCCCATGAACTCGTTGACATCTTTATGGTAAAAGCAAATTTTAATTTAATTTTAATTAATTAAGAGTGAAGTATATAAGAAATGTTTGTCCAACAATTCCTATAACTTTAAAATAATTTAAAATATTAATTTTAAAAAAATAAATGAAAATTTTTTGTCTTGGTGAAATTTAATAAAGAAATGAATATAATCTGCTGCTTTCGTAATTAAAATCGTATTTGACTTATTTTTTTATACGTTCATTTCATGTAGCAACTGGTTGCCTAGCCAAAATAATTTGCGTACAAGCAGGAAATAAAATCTTCCTGAAGGTATCCGCAATAACACTAATTTAAAAATGCATTCTTTTTACTTCAGCAGATGGCAAAAAATTAAGCGAATGTTTAAATTAGGAACACACATCGTCACGTATTATAAATAATATATGGAACTCTAGAAGAAAAGCAAACATTTCGCTCAGTTCGAATGTCGTGTAACTAAAAATAGTGTTACTCTCGGATGCCTGGCCATTTCATTTAGAGAAATACGATACTAGTGTATACAACTATTTATAAAATATAAGGCCAACTTGCTGTAGGTGAGTATAATTATATCTTCTGATATCCTAAAATATCTTCGTTATCTTGCAGCTCTAGGGATGCCAGGGTTTGCGATTGAAAGACGCAACAAGCGTGTTTTATCTTAACTAAAACTCGTATGTAAGATTATTCACATAGAACACATTCAGCCTGGTTAAGATTTTGATATAAGATTTTTTTTCAATTTAGTACTAAAGGATGTTTTTATAGAGGTATAATACTTGAAGTTGCGAACACTTTTTTAAATGGTGGTCATATAATCAGCTGTCAAGTGATTTATGGCTGCTTTGGCATTTAAATATGAATAGACAGACTCACGCCTGAACAACGCTACAGATGAAGTCATTGTTGCTGTAGAGCGCAGCGTAGAGGAACTCCCGAATCAGTCTATTCGTCATCGTGCAGAGGAACTGGATATGTATCCATCCACTTTATCAAAGATTTTGCGGAAAGGTCCTGGCTCGCGTCCTTAAAAAATCCAACTCGTGCAAGAAGCACAAGGCGTAGATTTGGTGAATGGGTCCAAAACAAGATTGCCGTTGATCACGATTTACATAAGTGAATTTTGTTTAGCGATGAAGCCCACTTTTGTTTGAATGGATACGTCAATAAACTAAACTGCCGTATTTGGAGGGATTATAATTCTCTAGCGTATGTTGAGGCACCATTAGATGGAGAAAAACTGACTGTTTGATTGCTTTATGGGCTGGTGGAATCATTGGTTCGCACTTCTTAAAAACGATGTTGTTCAGAACGCTTCAGTCAAAGGTTACTGGTATAGAGCCGTCATTACTAACATTTTCGTTCATCAATGGAACAAGCATGATGTGTAGGAGCTGTGATTTCAACATGACGGCGCAACATGTCGCACAGCTCGTGTCATAATAAATTTTTTGAAGGAAACATTTCGGACCTGTAAATTGGCCTCCAACATCGTGTGGTTTAACACTGCTGGACCATTTTCTGTGAGGACATGTCTACGCCGAAAAGCACGAAACGATTAACTACTTGGAGGACAAAATTCTCATATAATTGCCGACAGACGGCAAAGGTCATCGATTAGACTTCGTCCGAGCCAGCCGTGGTGGTCATATCACAGAAATAATATTTAAATTATAATGCCAGAATAAAATAAAATTCAAGTCAATTTAAAAACTTCATCTTTGTTTTATTCCATTTTTATAAAAGTGCCCTTTCCATGTAGTTGAAATACGCCACTCGTAATCAGGCTGAATAATAAATTTATTATTTCAAATATTCTCTAAATTTCATGTTGAACAAATTTCATTTGTGTGTTGATCGTAAAGAAACGTCTCTACGCATTTCAATGGTGCTCTTCAAAATCACCAGTAGACTTCAAGCATACTTTTATAAAGCTTTAAACTTCTTATCTTTTAAAAAACTTTTGAAATTTCTCAAAGGATTTTTGAAGATTATAAGCAGATTAAACGTAGTAAGCTTAGAAACTTGTACAAAATACAACAAACAATTAATAGTTGATATGAAGATATTTTATTTTTCAAAAGTTGACTACTACTGCTACCATAACATACATGAGGTCAAAAATGGTTGTGCAGCGACTTCGCAATACAACAAATGGTTCTTTTACGATATATACAAAATAAATGTTAAAAGTTTTATTCGATTGTTTGAGTATGTTTCTAACCGAACATTTGAAAATTCGACGCCAACGAAAACCCTACTTCATGTACACACATGTATGTATTTATACATATGTACTTGCATAATTACACACTTTTGCGTATGATGATAAAACGGTATAAAATTGTGTACACAAAAACTTTGTTAATGGATTTTTCATTTACTTTTCAGTTTAATAATTTATTATTTTACACACAACAAACAAACACACAAATTCTCGATATCTCTCACACAATAATGCATGTCTGTCTACATGAGCTCGTAATAAAGAGTTAATGTCGATATTTTGAAGTGTTTCCGGACTCCTTTTGTGTTTATTTTTTTTTTTTAATTTTAATGTAAAAAAATATATTAATAATTATTCTGTTTTATGTGATTTTATACATACAAAAATATTTTTTCGTAAGCTGTAGTGGAAAAACTGACCAAAAATTTTCTTGTTTTATTATCTACATAAATTAATGGTCTGTATTAACACTCATGTTCCTGCAAATCAGTTAACTTCTAACATAAACAGCTGCATATATTCGTATGTGTGGAAATACAGAAAAAAGTCAGTTAACATTACTTTCCATTTGATCGTACGATATACTAATTAATCACACAAGTGTTTTCAATTACAAATTTTTAGTAAATAAATATATTATTTGTATTTTAATTATTCCTTTATTACATTTAGTACAATTATTTATGTTAACAATTGCCGGTTTGAGGTTGTCAAATTATGGCCGACCTTGTTTTATATCCGACATGTGTTTTTAATTATTAAATGTTTGAAGTCGTTGAAATTATATTCAAAAGAATAATTTGGTAATTGTGATTTTGTAAGCCATATTAATTGGAAATATGTATGTACATATGTTTGTAAGTATGTACTTCGTAAAAGCAATTTAAAAAACCTGACTGTAAAAAATGTTAAGGGAAATTTGTAAATAATTTTAAAAGAACTGAGGAAATTAATAATTAACTAAAAAAAAAAGAAAACAGAATAATGGTGTTCCCAAGAAATAACAACCACTTTTAGTTTAAGAAGTTTTTGAAAAAGCTATTTATATACAAACTTTTTTATAAACTCGTATATTATAGGAAATGATTACATTTTATTATCAGCAGTCTTCTTCCAAAACCCTTTCGTTTTATTACCGTATTATAGGGACGCATAAAATATAAGGAGCTGCCAAAGTTTAATTACCTCTAATATTCTAATAAAATTTTACGATTTGGTATTTTTTTTTTTGCAATTTTTCTTTTCATATTAAAAAAAATGATCCATTCTTGGCCACTTCCACCGCAGAACAACAAAAAAAAACAAAAAAAAAAAGAGATAGAACAAGTTCGAACGAAAAAAGATCTTATGATAAGGTAAAGATACCCAACACATTAGCGGTATTCAGCGTTTGGTGCAAATGGTCCTGCGAAAATGCAAATAAAAGATATCGTACCTTTTTTTTTATTAAATCTAATGGCAGCTCTGTGTTTTTGTTGCTGGATTTTATCAAAAAGCATTTGCAATTTGCGGTAAATACTAAACACAGCCATTAAAAAGCCTTGGTACTTGCGCATGCAGTGTGTCGAATTCTTATCCAGATGAAGATAAATTTATTCACACAGAGAAAAGACATGATTGCAAAATGTTCATGTCAACTAAATATAACTGCCACAACCAAATAAGCTTGCATTAAACATTCTTCAATTATTAAAATATTTGATGCAACAATAAAATAATCATTCTGGGTTTCGTCCCATAAACATTGAATGTATCAAAAAAAGTATTTTCGCTGTTACAAGAGTATCTTTTGCAAATGAGAATTATAAAAGTTTATTGTGGCCGTACATTCTTTGTGTTCTGAAAAGAGACAAAATAGCTGTCAATCGTATGTAACTTTAGTCGTTCATAGAATTTAATAAGACGAGGAGATGTGAAGTGAAAAAATTAATGTTAAAATTATAATTATATGATGCAAGTTATTTAATTTTATAAAAAAATAAAAGTGAAACTGAAATCTTCAACATCAGTCGTTTAAGGTACATACGAGTATACGAATACATTACTGATATATGGAGTGAATTAAATATACGAATGTATGTTTCTTTGCAGCATGACGAAAAAATTTTCATGGATTGGATTTTACATAAATATGCCGATGAATAAGTTAATTATTTTAAATTTTATTAAATTTAATTTGTTCAGAAAAGTTTATTCGAAAAATATTTTAAATAAAATTTGTGTGTGCATTTTTCTTTTATCTAAGCAAAACATCAATTAGTTTAAATAAACAAAGCATTTTTATATTTACTATAATGTGCTCAAATTTCTCAGCATTTGCAAAATATTACTATGTTCATACAATGGTATTGTCAGATGGAGATTTATGACGAACATATTATGTTCCTCAGATGACAAATGCAGAATACTAGCTGCAATCATTAAGCTGAACATGAAATGATTGTTTGCGATTATGATTCCATCAACCATGTTTTTTCTCAGAGTGTTTGTTATGTATACTTTATCAAAAATCGGAACCGATATTTTATTTTTGCTAGTGCATTCGGAAAACCAATTTCACGTAAAGAGGAACGGACAGGGCTCATTCAATTTGAATATCTATAAGGATCTAGTATATATATACTTTATGGATCTTACATGAATGTTGTGAAAATAACAGAGGGAATGTCAAATTTATAAATAGATTTATAATTTTTTATGAAGTAATTAAGTTGTGAATTTTTTATTCGAACTGAGTGATGTTTAATCAAAGAAATTAGTAGCTCCTAATACTTAAACAGACAAAGAAAAATTAGACAGCGCGGAGGGTTGAACTGACATTTCGAGACTAACCATCAATCCTAACCATAATCATCAGAGTTGTCTACCGCTTAGACCTCACTGCCACCACGTGAAGGATATAAAAGAAATTATTCTTCAAGCATATTTGCCAGTAGTGGTGAATGAGATAATAATTTCTAAGCTTTTAAACGAAAATAAAAATAACTTTCACACAAAGCTAATTTCTTTCTTTTTATTTTTATTTATTTAGTCGAGTGTATATTTTGGATTGCATGCAAAACATCGTAAATAGCTATCGTTATATGTGGCACTGTTTTGTAATATCTTACTGAAGAGTCAGTTACAATCCTTAACGTTACTAAGCCATTAAACGAAAAAGATACTTAAAAAAAGCTTATTATTTCTAGCTAGAACAAAAAAAAAAGGATTTGTTCTTAAGTTTGTATTATCGAATAAAGTATTGTTACAACAGTAAACACATAAATTAATTGAAACGTTACATTAGAAGTGTTCTCTTAAACTTTCTTCCTCAACACATTTTACAAAATAATATTGCCAAGCGTGATGGTAGTAAGAAAGCTTTGATATTATCTACCTTGAAATTTTTTTTTCTGTACAAGGTTTTGTAATTAGTTTGTAAAAATGTCTTTCTTAAGTTTTCTCGAAATATTCTTAATCCTTTTAATTTCTAAAAAGTATTTTTTTTTCTGTATTTTGGTGTTGTTTTTATTCTTTTTCATTAACTTTCAGATTTTCATCTGCAACATACGCATTACCGTAATTTTTTTTTCGTCATCTCATTTAGTAGATATAACTTTTTTACTTTTGTGTCGTTTTTGTTTTTTTTTTTTTTTTTTTTTTTTGTGTTTTTGCTAAGTAGATAAGCTCTTTTAATAAGTTTAATGAGAATACAAAAATACTTTTTTCTTTAAGTTCTTTTCTTTTCTTTACTACGAAATATATAGATTTTACTTTAAATACCCATTAAGTAATTAAAGGAAAGAAATTCTGAAAACCCCTTTTGCTTGTGCCAGAAAGTTTGTTTTATGCGTTTCCTTATATTTTCTTTTTTTACGTTTTTATAAAAAGTACAGTTTGCTGTTGTATTTTTTACGTCAGTTAAAATATAAGGGCAATTAAATTGTCATTATTAAAGAATAATAGAAGAAAAAAGTCTAGCGAAATTTTAAAACAAAACTTATACTGTTACAATATCTCGTAGCAAATTTAAACTCTTTTTTAATATCGCTGCAGTTTCTAGTAAAATTGCCTCTTAAAATCCCGCACATGGACAACCCATTTTGAGAATGCATAGTTTGAAATAAACTATTTATTAAATATCGATTTAATTTAAAATTAATTATTCCCAATTATCGCTAATAGTACGCTTTCTGTCATTTGGAAAAAAAAGTTTTCAACATTATACAAAACTTACTACGTACTAAATTTAGTTGCTAAATTAAACAAACAAAAAAAAAAAAAAAAAAAAAAAACACCTGACAGCTAACTGTCAACATTTCATTTAATTCGATATGCAACATACGAGTATATTAATTCGATTTAATTAAATTTTATTATTTAATTTGTTCGACATTTTCTACTTTTGCCTAATAAACTTTTGTATTTTCTGTTTTTCCTAATATGATTTCTAAATTTATAAAACTTTCATTATTTTATCTGTATTTTAAAAACTTGTGCAAACTAAAATATTGCAATTAATTTATTTATTTAATAAACAAATATAAATGACTTGATATATTAACAATGAGTTTTGTTATAAAATACATTAAATCACTTTAACTGATACATAAATTACACAAAGCAAACAAATTATAAAATTAAAAATAAAATAATTAAAGGCAAATAACATTCCATTAGAATTTTTTCATATATTAAATATAGTAAATTTGAGAAAATAAAAAACACCGTAACAAATATAATGCCTAAAGCTTTTTATTTTCATTATAGTTTTGTGCTATAATTTTTATCAGCAAGTTGGCTGAAGTACTTTGCACGTTGACTATAAGGCAAACCTATGACTAAGAACATGGGTTAGATTTCTGGTCAGCATCATAAATTTCTCTAATGTTCACTATCATGCCGATGTATTAATTCTTGTTGGACTCATAAAGTGATGAAGGCATAACATTGGTCACTCACTATAAACTATTCCAACGGCTTTTGATACTGATCCAAGCCAATGTACACCACAGCCATCATTCGTGGGTTGGTAGAACCGTCGGCGAAGTAAAACAATTTAAAATTTCATTGCATAAGTATAGTAAAGTCATTTCCTTAGTGCTGGTCTTACAAAAAAAAAAATTATAAGAGAAAGATCTGGTTCAAGAACCTGCACTGTGAAACTTTGAGAATCTTTTATACGACTTTTCATTAGAAATTCAGAATATCACAGTGAGGGCAGCCACTCACCTTTGAAAAAGTTGACGAGAGGCCTCTAGGAAATAAAACAGCCGCAACCCGAATATAATATATGAAGGCCAACAATGAGTAGATATCATATATATTTTTATTTTTCATATGAAATAATGAAATAATATAATAAAGCCTCAAGATAATATTTTGGGTCTTAGTTCATTTTTTATTTATAACAAAACGTAGAAAATGACGTTTTAGTGTCTAAGTGTACCATGAGCACGACCTAAATCCGTCTACGCAGGGTATATTTGGTAATAATGTTGCGTAGATTTTATTACTAAATATTGCCTGTGTAGACGGATTTCGAATAGGCTTAATCATTTTCTCCACCATGGTATTTTCCGAAACGGCGGTATTCCGTAAAATGTCTTATTTCATTTAAAATATTTGGGTTTTATTTCCTACTACCTTTAACTAGTGACTTCATTCTCGCTGACTCAAATTGTCTATATACCAAATGCATAAAATAATAAGAGTACCAGCTTTGCCTTATTTTATCCCCCAGACATACTGTATTTATATAAAGTACCAAGTTGTTCATATTTTACTCTGAAAAATAATATATATATATTATATATATATATATATGTTCCTTTAACTCCCACTGGAGCATAGGGCGCCAAATTCATGTATGCCAACTTTCGTGCTAATTCATTAATCGGTTATCGAGTTACAAACTTTCACATTTTTAATAATAGGAATATTTGATTTAAAATCAGGGATTTATTGCATATAAAACAATTCCTCAATCCTCAATTAATGAGAGATGGAACAGTTAAAATTTTATTATTTTATATTTAACACTGTTAAAGAGATTGAAAGCCATATGCTAAGCTTTTAACAAATTTTGATTCAGAGTATTTTTGTTTTTGAGAAATAACTATTAAATGTAACACTATGACGTTTTCTAGATCAACCAGTATTTTTTAATAGAGATCGCTTATTTCTAAAATATTTTCGTCGTTCTTTTCTTTCTAAATCGAAGCTAATTTTATGCAAATAACATATTTCCGAAATTGCAAAACTAGAAACACAAAAAACTCGTACTAAATTTCAAAATTTTAGAATAACTTAAAAATAATCGGAACTTTATATTTTTTTAAATGGTTTCGCTTAGATCTGTCTAATTCAAATTCGTGTACACAAAAATGAAGGGGAACAAAAATATATTTAATTAATATCACTGAAAAATATTGCACAACATATTTTGTTGTTAATATTCTTAAATAAAATACCGCCTTACTGAGCAGCACATGCGTGTGTTAAACTTATTAGCGATAAGACTTTTAAAACTAAACGCACACGACCACACACACACACACACACACACACATATATGCTCATTAAACCAAAAAAGTCAAAATATAAAATCCGCATTATAACACAAATGTAACAAACATTATACAATTTAATATCAAAACCGAAATTAAAAGGATTAAGTTGCATTATCCTCTAATTTATTTATTTGATAAAGTTTTTTTCATATAACTTTTTTTGCTGTCATACTTAACTTTTTTTCTATTACACTGTGGCATTAGCAATCTCTGTGTGTGTTTTTTGTGTGTGTGTGGTTATTTCAAACAACTTTTTTGTAGGGATTATACGCGTTTAGAAAAAAGACATTTATTAAATCAAACACACATACAAGTAGAGATGTATGATACATACACATGTAGATGCTTTAATTTAAATTTATATCCACATACACATGAACATATCTGAAATCGTAAGTACTTGTATATATTTTAGACAAAGAACGTACATTAGCGTGGCTACAAAAAGAAATTACACTGATTTTTTTTTCAGTGAAAGAACTTTCGGGGTGATGAGATAATTCGCCTGTTAAACGTAAAGCCTTCTATTTTAACATTTTGATTTGGCTCATCACAAACATACATACATTTTATTGTATTAAGAATTTTGTTTAAGCTCTCTACGAAAGGTGTCTTATGTCATTTGTTTTTCATAAAATAAAAAATAGTCCCAAATTGATATATGAAAAATGGCCGCAAACCTTAAGAAAAATGGCCCCAAACTTTAATATAAAAATGAAAAATGGCCCCTAAGTTCGTGTTATTGTTTTCAATACATAAGTTTGGTGTCATTTTTCATTTTTGGTTTGGGGCCATTTTTCATGGAGCCATTAAATCTATATAATTAATAGGCAAGATCATTTTTTGTGATGGACTTTAAGACCACATCATTCAACCGATTTTGCCTAAACTTATAACAAATTAAAAATATTTATTCCCAAAAGTGAAGGATATGTTATGAGTTTTTGTGGGTTCAGTGTTTTTGAAGATATATGCGTTTAAAGTTGCTACTTAGCCATGTACTCGTATTACTCATGCATGTAAATTAAACATTAAACAAACAAACAAACCGTTTATGTTTTTTTCTTCAACTGGCTTTGAAAAGAATGTAACAACAATAAGACATATTTTTTCATGTGGGTGAATTAAAGTAACAAAAGGGAAAAGAGTGTATAGTTTTACCTCATTGGAAAGTATTTTATTTTTTTATCTAATTGTTTTGTTTTAACTTTATTATATGCGAATTCATGATATATAGTTGTGGTTGTTCAGTGAACGTTTTTAAAGAGATTTGTTGTGATAATTTCGCTAAAAGGACTAAAGGATAAAAGGACATTATTGACATCTAATATACGGTCAATAGTGTCTGTCGCACAGTCTGCTAGTAATTATTATAAATTAGATTGTGTATAATAACAGTATGTGATCTGATATTATGGTCATTATTATTATGGCAACAAAAAAAAAAAAAAACAAAACAATAGAGATTATATATAGTAGGAAGCTAAATTCTTTTAAAGCAACTGAAAAAGATATAGTGGAACAGATCTTGAGTCTGAGTATCTTTAGAGTAAAATCGTTTGGCAAAATATTATCTGAGACGTTCTTAATGTTCAAATTAAAACCCCCGTTCTTCTTGGTGCATTCTCTTAAGGTACATATTTGTCAAGAGATATTGGAAAATATGTTTTAAAATTTTGTTTCTGAATCACTCTAATATTAAATTTTTCATAGTTAGTACCTTCAAATATAAACATAAGTACGTTTGTATTTGGTTTAATTTTTTTGCCTTAACTTTTTTAATAATTAATTTTAATTATGCACTTTTTTTCCAAACAGGAAACAACTTTCAGTTAAAACATATTTTTACTCTTTTATACAAATAAAATTATTAATGATTTAATTTTTTACTAAATCAAGGTAATTTATAGAATTTATACACAAACTTTTAATAGAATCAAGAGTAGCATTGAATGTAGGAGGGCAAATAGAGTTGCAAATATTTTATTTCAAAAATGCTGCAATGAAAAATTCTTTTTTTATAGAGTGCACTTGTCAATACATTTAGGAATATTCTTATTCGAAACAACTATGTTATGCACGTAAATTAAATTATGATCTCAAGTTGTTCGCTTACAAATATAAGAACAGTTCGCTAAGGTCATCAAATTGCTACTACTGCAGAGAAGTAAAAAAAAATACAAACAAATTCAATAGCTCCATTAATACAATGCCTCTTAATATATAAAAATGATACTAAGATATATAAAAATGATACTAAGGAAAATGTTAGGCTTACACTAAGTGAGGGATCCTTGTAAGAGAATGTTTTCGGAACTATTTGAAAGAAAGAGAAAGACTCTTTATACTCCTTAGAGACTAAGACATACTTTTGACTTCTTTTTTTATAACTCGAATGGACTACTGAAAAAAGTTGCCAAGTAGACGAAGGATGTGATCCTTCGAGGAAGGAAAAAGTTACAGAAATTTCTTAATATTTTGTCTTTTTTATCCCTCTCTTATTACAAGTAAATCAGTAGAGATTCACTGGTAGGCACAGCATCAACTTTGTGAAGTTAGAGAGTTACCTTGTTCTGTACGTGTGCATTTAATGTCAAAGAACTCTCATTATTGGGTAGGCTAATTAAATGTGCCATCTGGTTAAAGCCATTCACGGAAGGAAAGCTTTATTAATGTGTCTCCAAAATGTTGAAAGATTTTCAATATTGACATCCTGAGGAATAAAATTTTCTTCTCTAATCTATTTTATTTGCAATTTATTCCTTCTAGTGCTAGCTTGACTGTGTTGTACATACCAACGATGTCCTATAATGGATACTCGAAAAATTCATTCGTCTGTATTGGCTTGTAGGATGCTATATTCGCCCAGAAATGTATAAATACATTTTAGTATTGAGTTCCAAAATATAAACATCAGCACCAAGATGTGATCAACTTTTGCACCAATTGGATTAAAATTGTAAGGATCGGTAAGGTGGAAAAAATTTGGCCGTAAACGTATATGAAATAATACATGAAACTCTTGATAAATTCAATACTCTTTCATATGCAGAATGACTTATTTCTTCAATTGCGTTAAGTTTTTCTAAAGCAAGTGTTAAAAGGTTGCGAAATATCATTATTATCAAAAATTTTTTAATTGGTTTTGAGTTTTTTTTTTATTTCAATTTTAAAAATTTTAATCCAGCAAATATTTTTTTGTGCGTTAAATAAAGAGAGAAAGTCCTTACATCAATTTAACAAAAGTTTAGATGTTTTAAAGATATTCTTATGTAGTAAATGAATATACATATGGAAAGTAATATTATCAGGCTCAAGTTCAGTTTTATTGAATTAATGAAAATTCAAAATTACTAAGAGTTTATTTGTGTTGGAAAATATTATTATTTATATTTTCCAACACAAATAAACTCTTAGTAATTTTGAATTTTCATTAATTCAATAAAACTGAACTTGAGCCTGATAATATTACTTTCCATATGTAAATCAATATAAGTTCAAATAATAATTACGTTTATTCGTAATAATAATAATATAAAAATTGTAAATGAATATATTCTTTCCATTAAATTACGCCAATAAAATATCGACATTATAGCAAATGCGTTTTTCCACACTTTACATTCGTAAGAGCTTCAAAGCAAAACACTTTTCAAGCGCATTTAAAAAGGAGTAATAAAAAATTCCATTCCATGACAATACTTTCCACGAAAAGCTGTTGTCATCTCATCCATTCACTGCTTAGAAAGTCCAATATAATCTTTTTTTGTTATTTTTATTTTATTTTTTTTTTTCTAAAAGCTATTTCTTTTTTCTGGGAAGAACCAAATTAAAATTTTGAAATAATTTGCAAACATTTTCCAATTCTACACTTACAAATAAAAACAAACGAGAGCAATACAATAAAATAACACTCAATAAAATAAATTAAAACTTATATAAATAACAACAAATGTGTAATTAGAAGAAAATTTTAACTCAAAAGAAAAACTTTAAACGAGAACAAATTTGTTTGTGTCTTAACTATTGCGAGTAAAATTGTGTGTTTAGCTCTAAAAAGTATAAAGAAAATAATGGGGAGCAGATATAAAAATGTTAATAATTAAAATTCAATTGTAAATAAAGATTGAGAAGAGTTTAAATAATTTTAGAGGGAAATTTTGGTGAATTGTACAGACATTTTCGTGGCAGTTTTAATTGAATGAAAATTATCGAAAATTTCTTTTAGTTTTATAACAAAAACATACGCATTTTCAAATTTAGATTTTTAAAGAAATTAAATTTACATTTATGCTGGTCAAGTTTAAACAATTGTAATTGTCTTAATTTTTTGTAAAAAGGTGTTTGAAGCTGCGTATGTCTGTTGTATTCATGTGACTGACAATTTTATCTAAGAACAGTGAGTGTGTGTTAAATTTGTCTAATGTTAGTTTGTGTTTGTGTTGTGTGTGTATGTGCAATTGTTATAAGGAGAAATAAATTATAGGATTTCTTTTAATTTATTCGCTGAAACATTACGGTCTCTACAATTATATAAAATTAATGCATTTTTGTGAGTGTTTACATTTCTGATAAAATCTTATCAAATTGGTATTAATATTTGTATATTTTTATTGGGTATTTTTGTAATTTATGAATGTGGCAAATGGCGAGCGGAAAAATTTTAGTTAAAATTTTAATGGGTGAAGGATATGAAAATTTTTCTTCTCTCACTCTCTCTCTCTCTCTTTTTCTTTTTACTTGTTATTAAAATAAACTATTAGAAATATATTGTTTTTTTTTGTGTATTTCTTAAGAAAATTTCTATTTGAGAAAATTAATTATTTAAAGCGTTTTGCACAAAGAAAATTATATTGTTGAAATTTTTAAACTTTAAAATTATTGAAGCTTGGCTAATAAAAGCTTAGAAAAATTATGTTTTATTTTCTATAGAAATGTGTAGTTTGTAGGGTATATTTTTTATTTTAAATTATAATAGAAATCATATTATTTTGTAACGAAAAGCCTTAAGAAAAAGCTTTTTAAATAAACAAAAAAAAAAAAAAGGAATAGTATTCATTAGAAAAATTCAAGTTGTTAGAAATCTTCTGTATAAGATGTTTTTATTTAAAACAACTATTTGTTTAATTAACTGAAAATTTTAAATAGTTTAACAAAGCAAAATTGAAATTATTTGAAAATAACAGCCAATCTTAACAATCAGTACATTAAACAACTTACAATATACTATAAATAAACTATGTTTTGATATGGATTTTTTTCAACAATAATTTCAAACAATTATTTGTAGTCTACAACCAATTTCCTTTAAAAATATAAGTATATTTTGTAATGTTAAAATAGAAAAAAAAAACAGTTAAACATATTTTTGAATACTAAAAATGTTGGTTTTTCAAAATCACGAATACTCACAGTAAGTGTTTTTTTGTAAAAATCAGAAATAATATTTTTTTGTTTTTTGTAAAGTATAAACAAGTTTTTGCTTTCTTTAACGTTTAACAAACATTTGTGTTTTTCCTTGGCTTGAATAAACTTTTATATAAGAAAAATTTAAGGATTTTTACACAAATGTTTTTTTATTTTTTTTTTTTTTGTAACGAGTATGATTTTTTTTTTTTTGGGAGGAGTTTCGTTTTTTGTTATACTTTTTGTTTGACGCTTTATTTATAATATATAAAAAAGAGAGTTTAGAGAAGAAACATTATTTTGTGATATCGTACCGTTTCGCTCACCTTCTTGTCCCACTGTAGGACGTACGGGACTGGATGATCATTGGGGAATTCCACATGACAATTGAAGATGACACCTTCACCAAGTATGGCTGTGATATGGACAGCATCTTCTGCAAAATAGAGAAAAGTGGGAAATAAATAATTAGGACTAGAAGAGTTAAATTTTATATAAAATATAAGAAATATTTTACTTAATTTTACTGAACTATTGTTTTAAAAAACGGTTTAAAAGATCAAAATAATGATCGTGGTATAGTAAATAAATTGAAATAAAAAAAGGGTAGAGCGGTTAGATGGTGAAAATGAAGATGAATGCTTAGTTTTTTTTTTATAACTATGCTTTTTAGAACTTTGTTAAGTAGACGCCTAAAATTTCTTTGGCTGCGTGAGAAAAGTTTATGATTTTGATTGACTTGCTCTGACTAGGGTTTGAAACCAGGCCCTAAGTCATAGTTTTGCTTGGTAGACAATATGGTACGTCAGCCAACACCATCTATTATACCAAAACAAATTTGAAAGGTGAAAACACCAATTTTCTTATGTAAAATGTAATTCACACCAAAGAAATTTCGATTTTTCAAAATTTATTTTCAAATTTCCAAATATATTTTTAAATTTCAAAATAGAGATTATATTTTCAAAATATATTTTGAATTTGCGAAATTAAAAATATCATAAAATTTTTTATTGCAAATGTTTTTTCTTCTTTTAATTCAGTTTAAAAATATTTAATTACTTCTTAATGACAACACATTCTAAAGTTTTAAGTATTTTTGTATTGTGTATAAGTCTTGAACACTAAATCGCATACACATACATATACACATTTAAACAAAATGTATTTAATCACAATTATAGAGGAAAACAAAAATTGCTTATACACTTTTTTCTGTAATAAGACTTTAGCAAACACTTAAAAAGTTCATTATGATAACTTTTAACTACTTTTAACGCATGAAACTTCTACATTATAAAAAATGAATGCATACACATACAAGTATTTATTTTGTATTTATGTGAGGCATACAAAATAAATACGTGTAAAAAAAAAAACAAAAAAAAAAAAAAAACATTTTCTACACAAAACCCTAAAAGTGTGCTATGGTATAATATGAAATTAAAGTTAAGCCTTCGTTAGTGTTGTCAATTGTAAAAAAAACTCCAAACTATTCAAACAGTGCCCAAATAATTAAATCCATGAACATGTAACTTGTCACGTCAAAATACTGACAATTACTACATGATGCTATGAACGTTCTCAGATGTGCAGATTTGGTCGCAAGTAGAACACGCAGAGAAGAGACATGATTGCAAAATGTCAACTAAGTATATCTGCCACAACCAAATAATTATTCATTGAAGCAAATATGGTTGCATTAAAAATTTTTCCATTATTAAAATAATGGATGCAAAAATAAAATAATCATTCTGGGTTTCGTCCTATAAAAATTTAATGTATCAAAAAAAAAGTAGATTCGTTGCTACAAGAGTATCTTTTGCAAATGAGAATAATAAAAGTTTATTTAAAATTAAAGTTTATTGTGACCATATATTGTTTGTGTTCTAAAAAGAAACAAAGTAGCTGTCAATTGTATGTAACTTCAGTCGTTCATTGAATTTAATAAGACGAGGAGATGTAAAGTGAAAAAAATTAATCTTAAAGTTATAATTATATGATGAAAGTTATTTAATTTTACAACAAAATAAAAGTGAAACTGACCTCTCCAACATCAGTGGTTTAAGGTATATTTACGAGTACATTACTGATATATGGAGCGAATTTGATATACGAATGTATGTTTCTTTGCGTCATGACGAAAAAAATACTACGGAAGTGGAAAAGATGGCAATTGGATTTTATATAAATATACCGATAAATAAGTTAATTATTTTAAATTTTATTAAATTTAATTTATCCAGAAAAGTTTATTCGATAAATATTTTTAAATAAAAATATTTATTAAAAAAATAACTTGATTTAATTTAATTTAATATGTATGTATTTGTGTATGCATTTTTCTTTTATCTAAGCAAAATGTCATATAGTTTTCATAAACCACAAAAAAAAAAAACATGCGCTCAAACACATGCGCTCAAAATTCTCAGCATTTTCAGAACAAACTATGTTCATACAATGGGATTGTCAGAGGAGATTTATGAAGAACTTATTATGTTCCTTAGATGATAAATGCAATATATAGTAGCTGCAATCATTAATCTGAACATTAAATTATAGTTTGCGATTACGATTTTATCAACCATGTTTTTTTTTGCGTGTAAAGTCGCGTCGCCTTTATTTCGAGTTTTTTTTTTATTTAAAATATATAATAGAGTTCAATTTTGATGTATTATCTTTTTTGCTGCTGCGACTTCGTTTTCTTAATTTAAAACCAAAAAACTTGTCAACTGAAAATTAAAAAAAAACACTCAAATTAGTCGCACAGGCAACAGTTAAGTTGGCGGCACTGAAAAATAGCGCAACAAAATAGCAACACGGTAATGCATACGTTGACAACAAAGTCTGCAGTTGCTTTATTGGAACTAACAGTAGCCATACGCCTGCATTTTAATGAATGTTCAAAGTATGTACATTGTACAATCATCAAAATGTATGCGTGTATGTACGCGCATGTAGAAAATAATACTTAGTAACATGCAAAAGGGGAACATTCGAAATGTAAATATAGACGAGTAAACTGTTGGCAAAAAGCATGGCGTTTTAAGGCTTAGAAATATAGAACAAGGGTTATTAAACGTTTTACTTATTCCAGAAAATTTTTGTTTTCCCATTTGAAAAAATATTTCGAGCCTTTGCTGCAATAGAGTCATAACTCAAAAACTGTGATTTTTGAGTTAATAATGAAGCATTAATTCTCATATCGTTCTTCAGAATGTGTAAAAATTTCATTCAAACATCTTGCATACTAAACTTTTGAGACAAATATTAAATTTTCGTTTAGCATTGAGTTGTTAGCCAATGTGATACTTTAAACTCGTTTTCTGCAAAACTACTTTGTTTGAGTTATGACTCTATTGCAGCAAAGGCTCGATTTCTCTTTGCAGAATTGTGTGTGAGTCTACAAATAATTATATATTATACAAGTATGACGCATTTTTTGTAAAAATTAAAGAAAAAATTGTTTAGGTTTTGTTCGGCTGATATTTAGAATGCATACGCATTAATATAATTCCCACACGAACCAGAGAAAAGACCAGAAAAAAGAAAGAAACAAAGATGAACGTTTCGCACTGAAAGTAACGTTGACCTCTTTTATTATAATAGCGAAACAATTTATTAATTTCATGAAACATAAAACAATGGCGAGAGTCGCATAAAAGGCTTAAAACGTTTCTTTAGTAATTTTACATTTTGCATTGTGATAAATGACAAAGAAATCAAATGAATTCAGTGGTTGGTGAAAATTTTCTTGCGAAAGAGTAAAGACAAAAACATTTTTATGACATATGACGGCAACTCTGTGCGTTTTGATGTTGGGTTTCACCAAAAATCGACGATAACTTGCATTTGAACTTTCGAATGAATACCGGCAATGTAAATAATTAATTAGATAAACTCAATAGTTGTAATTCATAAATGATTGTTAAAGTTATTGTGGCGTTAATGTACGAATTTTGTATGGGAAAACCGGTTTATTAACTTTATGAATCGTTTATGAATTACATCAAATATATTTATTTTGGGGCTTAACTAATCTATGTGCTGCATTTCAGCAGTTGCTAAACACCATCCCATCACTAAATCTTAACCATCACGCTAGAACATTTTTCACAGCCAATTATTTATTCACAAACTCCCAAGTAAGAAATGAGAGTTACTAAAGCAGAAACCCAATAGTATAAAAAACTTTAATAAACATCACGATCTTTCTGAACTAACCACAATCAAAACTTTTGTCGCCTCAGGCAATCAAGTAATTTTCCTAAACATCAAAATAAATCCAGCATAAATGTTAAATTGACTTGATTGAATCTGTCATGATTACAGGGAAGAAGCGAAACGGAATAGATAATAGACCAGATATTGGCTATTCGATTCCGGCCAAGAATCCAAAGTGTTTTCTACATATTGTTCTGCAGGTTGTGATTGTAAAAAAATAGCTTAAATGTTATTTTGTTTTATCAATGGCGAATAAACACGCGTCCTTCTTTTTAAAAGTTCGATTGAAATTTTCTTTATTTAGATCACGAGCAGATCGACCTCATGACAAAATGTAGTACATAACGTATAAAAGGTTAGAAGTATGCGAGATCATTAACTCCTTTTCCATACTAGTTAAAATTTATAGAATTCTGACATGTTTTTTGTAGCCCTTTGTTTATATACTAGATCAGATGTCATTTAAGCCGTCATTGTGAAAAGTATTTTTGATGGGATTGTGTAGTACTCACAATTGTGGTAATCAATTATTTTGTGTAATGCATTTCGTCATAAAAAGCGCAACAAGCGTAAGTTTGTAGATGACATTCAATTGTTTTTTAAGGGTCACTGTCAGCTCTTGGACGTATTTGAATATGACGTCAACAATTTATTGTGCAATGTCTCACGTTGGATGAAAGAGTGCAAACTTAGTATTAACTCTGCTAAGACTAAGGCGATGATGTTCAAAACTAATAGTACGGAGATCAATTTAACTATTTTGATCAATGGCAATGTCATCGATTTTGTAGATAAAATAAAGTGTCTCGGTGTATTGCTTGACAATGGTCTTGGATTTGGAGACCATATTAGTGGTTTAACCACAAAAAACAATTTCACTCTTAGCAGACTATATGCATTAAACTTATACTTGCCACTGCACATAAAAAAGAGAATGCTCACTGCTTACTGATGTCTAACCTTTTGTATTATAAACAGACCTGTCTATTCTGGTTGCAATGCAGAAGATCTTAATAGAATAATACGTTTTGTATACCAATTAAAAATTCAAGACCATGTTTCAATGTACGTTGATGATTTTTTGGCCTGCAGTTTTAAAAGCTTCATCCACATTAGATCACTTCTGTTTTTTTTTATAAGGTTATGGTTACAGAATGCCCAGCATATGTCCGTAGACACTTCATATTTTTGCAGAGTGATAGAATCCCACAGTTTCTACTCCGTATTAGAAATCGCTGGAACTCATTACCACGCACTTTAAGAGTGTTCCACTTTACATGTAATTCATTTAAGGTTCAGCTTGTTGAATATTTTAGCCAGATGAACTGACATCTTGTGAATGCGAAATTTAAATAATTAATAATTACAACTATAAAATTAAATTATTTTCTCAATATTAAATTTGTATTTACAATCTATGTGTAATAATGTATATATATATATATATATATATACATTGTAAGGCCTCCAACTATGCCTATGGGCCTATGGGCTCTGTAGAAATAGCATGAGCATTAAGTTCTATTTCGTTATTGTTTGGAAGGGAGACGATTGGTACTTTATATCATCTTTTAAGGAGTACAAGATCTATTTTCTGTAGGCTGACATTAATCCACCTGCTGATGATTCGCAGTAAAGCCTAAAAAGGGTTAGATGATGACAATTTTATGTTTTGCGCCTTAATTTTTATACAACGACCCATGGGAGTATTCTTCCAATTCGTCCAATGGACATATTACGATTTCGTAATGACCTTTAGTGTATGACAGTGTAGTAGCAACTTATTTTAATGTAGACATGTCACGACTTCTAAATTATACATCTTAAACTTTTCGAAATAGTGTGGGAGGCTTGTAACGTTTCAGCTAAAAACTGTGATGTAAATTTGTTTTTATAAGGAGTTGAAATTTATTTTAAACGTTTGTATTTATTTTATTAAAATGCAATATTTTTTATCACTTCTTTTACTATTTGCTTTTTTTTTGTGTAATAATAAAACTTTTTCCATAATATTCTTCTTGAACATAGTTTTTATACTGATGTTGCTTTTAAGTGTAGTTTTTATTGCAAGTTGTTGAGAGAGTATTGTCCTCTTAAACTCATTGACCAACTGCTTACGACAGTAATAAAATTGTTAGTAATTATGGGCGAACGTCAACTGTAATTTAAAATGTTCACGAACGTGATTATGTCATATTAGTATAATTAAAATAAAGTGTATGGTTTGAAATTATTGGGTGGATATAAAAGGTGTTTCGTTATTTTTTTTTAACGTAATTTTTTTTTCTTTTAACTTTACATAATATACTAGAATATGGTTCGGATGAGAAATTATATTTGTGAGATAAGTTTTGTAAATTTTAGTTGTTGCACCTATTCAACATACAACTAGATTTTTTTCAATGACTTTTAAAGTATTCGTAATATTGAAAACAATACTATACAACAGAAACAAATTGCCCAACAGAAACAATTGGTAAAAGCTAAAAATTGTAAACGTGGAACTTCTGCGACTCATTCTAGTGGTAAATAATTGCATTGTCATGGAAAATCCAATAGTCATTAAGCTATATGAATTTTTGTTCTTTTATATGGAATACTGGAGTAAAACAATCTATAAATTCGCCATGTAGGTCTGTTTTGCTCCTCTCTTAAAAAAGATTTTAGTTTACAAAATGTATAAAATTTCAAATTAGTGATGCGGGGCATTGAAAACGTATGATATAATTAACAGTGAATTTCTTACCTATTTCTTTTAATTCGTACTATAATAAGTTATAGAAAATGATTTTAAGAGACTTGAGATGTATTTAAAACAAGTCTTCATATAATTTCACTATAAGTTCTAATACAAAATAAAAAATATTTATTTAGTGTCATTAATTCTTTTACATTTCCACTGTTGTACTCATGCAATATATTTGATCTTTTCACTATAATATAGGGTTATCCATTTTGCGGTTTAAAATGTAAACATAAATAAAACACATATATAATATTTTTTTATGATATTTCTTTTTTATTATAAAGTTTGAACGTTGACATTATGTGTGAAACACTACATCATTTAAATGACCACCACGCAAGCATTGATTCTTTTGATGTAATTTTCTATCACTTTTGACACATATTGGGCGGTATCTCAGCCATAACTTGACAAATTTTGGTTTTTAAGTGCTCAATAGTTAAAGGTTTATCTGCATAAACACGGTCTGTCGCGTAGCCCCACAAAAAAAAGTCGAATGGTGTCAAATCGCATGATCTTGGTGGCCAGTTGATATCGCCACGACGAGAAATTACGCGGCCAGGAAATGTCTCTTGGAAAAAAGCCATTTTCGCTCGAGTTCTTTGGCATGTGGCACCGTCTTGTTGAAAGCACATATTCACCAAGTCGTATTCTTCAATAGCAGGCAAAAAAAAGTAGGTTATCATATGACCATACCGCTCCGAATTGACGGTGACAGTCGTTCCATCTTCGTTTTCGAAAAAGTAAGGTCCAATCACACGTTCGGAACAAAGAGCGCACAAAACAGTGACTTTTTCTGGATGTAATGGCCTCTCTTCAATTACTTGAGGATTCTCAGAACCCCGAAGACGACAATTTTGTTTATTAACATACCCACCGAGTGAGAAATGTGCTTCATCGCTGAAGAAAATTTTGTTTGAAAAATCGCCGTCCACCGCCTGTTGTTCAAGCACCCATTCCACGTATCTACGACGTTGTAAATTGGTCAGCTGACTTCAGCTGTTGTGTGAGCTGGACTTTATATGGATGTAGGTGTAGATCTAAATGCAAAATGCGCCATAACGTGCCGTAAGACAGTCCTAATTCCTGAGAACGACGAGGAATCGATACATTGGGGTCTTCGGCATCACTTTCACTTACAGCAGCAACATTTTCAGCGGAACGAGCGAAACGATGATGCACAGGCCTTACAGTATTTGTAACCGCTCCAGTCTCTTAAAATTTCTTTACAATTTTGCTAATCTCATCTTAAAGCACGATATGTGGGTGTGGCAGAATCACCATTTTTGTAGTATGTTTTGATAATTTTTATGCGTTGTGTGATAGTTAAGCGATCCATTTTCGTCAATGTCAGACTTTCAACTGAAAAGAAAAAAATTGGTTTAACAACTTAGTTTGACAGATGTCGAATTCCAGTCCTATACTTTTGAAACCACGAAATGGATAACCCTTTACATTTATGCAGAGTGTTAATGAAATGAAAATTTTTTTTACTCTCTTCTAGCTGATGCTTAATAGACAAAAGAATATTAAAAGTAAAAAATGTAAATGTAAATTCTTAAATGTGTAAAATAAAGCACAAAAAAATCCAATAATTGAAGTGGGAAATGAAACTAAGATGCTTCACAGCACACACAACGGGAGAAATGGATAGATAGCAACAACGCAATAAGCCACTAGAAACGACTACAGCATGTATATATGAGTATACATCTTTATAAAGTATACCATTATTGTTCACTTTACTAGCCCACCACCGCAAACTATTTATATTTGCAGACTATTACAAGAGTTTTTGACATTCTTCTTTACATTTTTCCATTTTTCTATGTCTTTTCACGCTAGTCAGTATATTTTTCTATTTATAAGTATCTGGGGAGTGATGACATGTCAAAGTAGATAAGTAGTAATTGTTGCTTAGCAATATAAAGAACTCTTCGGAAAATTGTTCATTTTTTACAACAGCAAATTTTTATTTCTTTCATTCTCTATATAAAAATATCTCTCAAACAGGAAGTGACAAAGTTGTATGAACTATTAAAATGGCAACAACAGCAACAACAAAATAAACAACATGGTCATCTGAGATATCTAAGGTTAAAAAAAAAAAAAAAAAACAAATAAATAAAAAAAAGTTATAAAAAAAAAAACTCAAGTATCAGTCAAAGTGACAAAACACACAATATACACAACAACTACAAGATATTTCTATACACCTTTTGAATATGCGACCGCGTGCCCAATGTCATCCTGTCTGCCAATGTAGTGTCATCATCAAAAGTTTCAAAGTGAATATAAATATATGTACCCATAGATACATACAAACAATGTAAACGGAAAAAAATTCACGTTTAAGTATATTGTAACATGTCTTGTCACGTTACGTCAAGTGTTAGCAAAACTTATCAGTGAAGCAGACATTTAAGTACTAAAGACAATTTATGTATTCATGGCTATTTCGTGCAGAATCATATAATCCAAATAATTTGGCTTTCATTATAGAGAGGGAATTACAAACAACAGGTTACTTGACAATGCATTAGAGTTTTTTTATGTAAAAGTTTTAAATTTTTTAAACAAACAACTTTATTTTATATTGAAATATTCATTTAATTTTCTGTTAAGCTGTAAAGAGAACCAATAGAACCGTACAATTTATTAGTATAACTTGTCAAGACATGAAGCTGGGTTGTTATTGGACAGGTGATTAGATTTTTGTCCATTAAAGTTTTATCACCAGATTGATTCATATTAATGAGGTGGTAATCCAATATTTTCTTATCTGTTTGTTTAATTGAGCTTTTTTTAATGTTTCTTTTCGTAACCTAATTCATACAATTAAACGCTATCCAAAAAAAAAAAAAAATATTAAAAAATAGCCCCATAATTAAATTATTTATGCAGTATTCAATATTTCGAGGGACGACTTTCTGTACGATTTCCGAAAATATGAGACCAAACTACCAAAATTAGTCCGATCAAACAAAAAATATATACACATTTAGAATATCGGGCCATTAGTGGAGGAGTTCTGCGTTATTCCTGTTTTTTCATTTGCAAACTATATTTAATATTTATGTATGTTTGTATGTACTTACAAGTTCTATATGTACAGTGGACACTTTAAGACAAAAACTTGGTTTATTTGGAGTGTGTTAGCATCAATCAAGTGTGCTTGACTTAAAACAAAAAACTATTTGACTTTCGTTGGTGTGAATTCAGCCAAAAGCAGCGTTCAGCAGCTACATTTAGAAATTATTAAAAAAAAATCGTTTACTAATTGAAGGATAATTTGATTCTATATCGCTTTGTGATATTAAGCATAGATACTTTGTACCAACAAAAAACACGTTGTTAATATAAGTGGTTTAGCATTACTTTTAAGTACTTGTTGTGATTAAAATGTTTGACAAATTGAAAAGGATATAATTTAATTATGATTAATAAATTTTTACTTTTCTCTTTATCATCTGACACCAGCTTTATACTACAAATATTTATCATTGTGTATATGCAAAAGACCAAACAAATGTCAAAGAAATATTATGAAAAATTTTCAACTGCAATTAAGCAGCACAAAAGTAAAAACTAATTAATTTGCATGACAAAATGAAAACGTTTTCACGAGAAATTCTAAATTTTATTCCTTTAACATAAAATGGTTTAGAAAAAAGGCAGAAATAATTTCTTTACGTTAACAAACTTTGTGTCACTCATTAGCGACATTTGTCAATATGAAAATGTTGTTACAAATTTCTGGTCGTTTTTGCTGTTTTTTTTTTTTTTTTTTTTTTACAAAAAGCACAATCATAATTTCACAAACTAACAAAATCCAAATTTTAACTTTTTATAGTACATTTTTGTGTTAGTTTACAAACAAATATCAGCCCATTAAGTTTGTCAAGAGAAGCGAGCAACCACCATACGGCATGACCAAAAATGTCGTTAATTCCATTATTCATGTTAGCTGGAAAACTTCAAAGAAAATCAAGCTTAATTTATTTTTAAAAGGAAAAATCAACGTTTGGAAAGAAAAGTAAATTGGAATTCGTAAACTTGAAAGCAAAGAGAAGGCAACAAACCAAGAAAACCGGCACCATCAACAAACGACAGCAACAACAACAACAAGGATTAAGATGAAAACCAACAATTATTGAATTAGTTTTTGCTTCAATTGCGTTATTTTTGTGGTTGTTAAACAGAATTGTAAAGTTTCCTACTACTACAACAACTTTAACTACAAAAATATAAGTGAAATCTAATGGGAATCTAAAGCCTTGGAAAATTTATTTAAACATATATTCCTGGCCGTTTACACAGTGAATGTTATTTAAGGTTTTTTCTTCTTTTCAGACAAGTGAAATTTTAACATTTTAGTTTAATGAAAATTTATTCAACCGTTTTCAAAGAAACTCAACATTAATTGTTAAGAGGGAATATATATTTATATACAAAGGAGTATTTTAATTAATTAAGAATATTTAGAAATGTAATAAGTGTAAAATTTTGGCTATGCGGTTTGCAAAACTTATACATAATTAATTCAATATATTATTTTTGATAGCTATTTATGATGTTGATCTGTGATCAATCAATTTTGAAGACCAAATTTGTAAAGTTTCCCAGTTGTTTGTTTGTTCATCTTGTTAATGGGAAGAGGTAATCGTTTAAACTTTATTCACCATAAAGAATATTTCGGCAGAAAACTTTAATAATTTAGTGTTTTTTCCTCTTTTTTAAAAATATACGAAAAATTTCTTTCTATGGCGGCCCACTATTGGGCTGAAATGTTTTGTTTCCAAAAAAACTTTTGTTATAAGTCAGTCTTCTACTAAATTTTTTATGTGAACAGAATCTTCGCCTTTTATTTCCGATAAGAATGATATAATATTCATTTGGTTTTTACAAAATTTATTAATCCAGATACTCCACTCTATTATATTTATGACCAACTTATCTTTAAAATGGCCAGATTATCCAAGCTTAGAACCTCGGGATATATAAGACAAATTTTTATTCGCCATGCGATAACTTTTGAGTTGAAAGCTGAAATCTCAGACATTGTGTGTAAAGCTGTTGAAATTTTTCGTATTTAAATAATATTTAAATTTCATTCTTTAAAAGATTATGAAAATTCGGCTATTCCATTGAGTATTCTTTGGCGATTTCAGCATATTCTTGAATAATTAATTCTCTTAATATACTTTCAGTCAAACAGAAATAAGTTTTCCTCGATTTGCTTTTGCTTTTAACGAAAATATCATTTTCCTTTCAGTCTTTTTTGCTTTTAACGAAAATTGTATTTTCCTTTCAAAGTCCAAATATAATTTTCGTTTTTCTCTTTAACATTTAATTTAGTTTTCCTTTTGATGTTGTGTTTGTTTTAAGACGAATCTATTTTGGCTTAAAATTGTTAAAGTTTATGTCGTTTCTGTTTCTATCCTTTAGTATTATTTTTATACTTTTTGTAAATGTTTTGTCGTAATGTTATTTAATATCTTCTTTTTTGCGAATAATTGAGCTCTAGTACCAGCAGTAAAGGCATGTTTTTCTATTTTTGAGTTAATGTCAATTAATTTCTAATTTTTCAAAAGTTTTAGCAAGAGTTATAATCATGTTTCTGCATTTCTCTATTTAAGAGAGTTTTTTAATGCGTAATGTTTTTTTGCAAAGCAGATGCTTCAATCTCTGTTTTTGTGGATTGTTTTGCTAATCCACTAAAGCTTTTGTTATAACTTTGAAGTAATTATTTGCTAGATTTTAATATTGCAATTGATAATTGAAGAAATAGATCCAAAGTTTGTTTTTATAGTTCTTTCCTGAAACAAGCTGAAATAATTTCTTTTTATGATTACAATAACAAGAAAAAATTTAATACTTTAAGCCTGGTACTCTGTTCGAATTTGTGAAAAGTGCTTAGCTATATTGATTGTTTCATACTAAAATTGTTACTTAAAACTCATACAGTGATGGACTAAAGTCTACATGCAGTCCCATATAGTGCTATTCTTGGAAAAGCACTTAGTTAATAGAAAAATTAATAATACAGTTATTTTCGAAAATCATCTTTTTCCATAAAAAATAAAAGTTAAATTAATAAATTTTTCCTTTAACAAAAAAAAAACCCACAAAATAACAAAAATATGGTATGACAAAAGTCTACATGCAGTTCAGTCTAAAAAAAATGTTACTAAAACTATTAGAATAAATATTGGTTTGCTAGTTTTAGTATTTATTTGGTCCACCACCGTCGTCTTGTGGATGAAACTAAATTGGTCATCTCTTCCGGAATCAATTTGCTCCATGACACTGATACGTCTTTTTTCAATGATTTTGAATCTGTAATTCGGGTTTGTCAAATTTTTCGCTTCTCAAGCTCCGAAAAGAGCTCTAAGGGATTTTAGTCCGGACTAAGCGGAGGGGCAATGAGTTGCCTGGCCTCGTAATATAGAAGCCATTCCTTAAAAATTATACTTTTATATTGGTATAGGACCATAATGCATTCAACAAAATCCAAGTTTCCAACGCTAGATGCCGCTATCTACCCAAACCATAACGCTCTAACCGCCATGCTTTATAATTGATAATAAGTTCTTGAGCTGCATAGCTGCATTTCTTTTCCCCTGTAGTTGTGCACGGCTATCACTTCCGAATATGTAAAAACTTTAATTCGTCTGTAAATACCACTTTGGACTAGAAATCCATCCCTATGTCAGTACTTTCAATTCATTTGAATTCCAATTAACAATTTTGAAACAAGTTTCAAAACTTAAGATAAAAGAAATAAAATAATAGTAGTGATAGTTATAATGTTGCCTTTGATTATACTCGATTCGAGCTTTTTAGTAGTTTTCATATTTATTGTCAAATCATCGGATTGGAAGAAATTTGGATTTGTTCGCTTGCAAGTGAAATATTTCGAACAGTCGTTTCACTCATGAGACTATGGCTGACTTTACAGGTCGTTCTCAATAATGCGGTTAGATTAAAAGATAAAGCATGATTTTTATAGCTTTGCTATTTATGGCGCGGTAGGGGTTGAATTTTATTTTTCGTAAGATAAATAATCGACACTATTCCCGTTATGTTTTTCTTTTTTTGTTTTGATTAGCTCATCCTTTAAAAGCGACTTTGTTGTTGTTTTTTAAAATCAAGACGAGAAAATATGTATGTACATATATAGTGTGTTACTCACATTCAACCGCAATAACAAAAACAAAACAATAAATATACTCATATGAATACATATGTATGTATGTGAAATATTTATTTTATTATTTAATTAATTAAAGTTTGTTTTCAGTGATCGTTTGTATTTTATCACTATAATATCTGCAATATATCAGAATTTATCAAGTATGTATATATATGTATGTATATGTACATATGTATGTGTGTATGCAAGTAAAAAACCACCACAATTTGGCAAATTTACTTCATATTCGCCTTGCAAGAAACGAAATTGCTTTTTTTTATTTTGATTTCAACTTTAACAAAAAACCGAAAATATTATGTGTACATACATATGTACAATGTACATTGTACATACTTACTTCTTCTTATTCGCCTTCGTTCCTTATAAAAAAAAATGAGCAAAGCTATAACCGGGTGTCCTAAGACACCTCTCTTCTTTTTTTTTTGTCTAGCATCATTGAATATTGAAGAAGAGAGACAAATATCCCTATAGAGCAAAAAGCAAATGATCAATTTAAAAGCAAGTTTTTTTTTTTAATTTAGCAGTTTTGTAAGAATATTTTTAATTACAGTTTCCTTGGGAAAAAACGAATATTTCACTTGCAACACCTCATTTGTAATAAGTTTCTAAAATAAAATTTTCTAAATAGTATAAATCATATAAAAGTTTTACTTCCAAAAGCTTAAGTTTTAGATCCCCCTTCTTCTATATCTATATTTCTTAAACAGATTTAAATTTAAAAACAGAAATGTGTTCTGAGAAAATATTTAGTTGTTGCCATTTACTTGATTCATTTTAAAACATTTTATGCATACTGGCTTTTCTGGCTTTTGATAAAAGTATATGTACTCTTATGTTACGTTAAAGATTGTGTACACAGTTCATACATATATTGTTTTATATATATGTATATTTTTTTTTGTTACTTTTTTGTTGATGAAGTTCTTTCATTATTCTATTATGTTTCCATTATGCAAAGTATATTAACTTTATTTTGTAATTCAGTTAATGTTAGTTTTGTTGTTCATATGAAGTAAGTAGTGTTCGTAGGCGTGTGCATACAAACCAGTCAAATGAAGAGTAGTTATTATTACTGTTATATAAAGTTATAACCCGGCAAACTTTTTTTTTTTGCATTCGCAAATGAATTATATGTGTATTTAAATTTAGAAAATTAATATTATTTGGGCTAATGTTTAGTTTCTTTTTCATTTAAATTTAAATTTTTGGCGGCATGACTTGCATTGAGTTACGAAATTGAACAAGATCTTATTGAGTTTTTCCACATGCTGTGCAATCAGAAATCATCGTAGATTATAGTCATGAGTCCCGACTGCAATGATATTCAATGCCAAATTGTTAAAGAAAACTTGCTAAGCTTTAGTTCAATTTCGTCACTTCATACCAAGTTTTCATTATACATACATGCCGTTAATATTTACCAGATTAGTTTTTTTTTTCGGGCGGCAATTTTTGCACAATTTCTATAATATTATTAGCTTAATATGAAATAAATCTAATGAAAAAAAAAAATTATATAACTGAATTCTCTGGGATATTTTACAAAGTTTTTAAAAATATTCTCAGACATTTTTAAGTTTTGATACTTTTTCACAACGATATCATATATGATGTTACCAACAAGTTGTTAACTCGGACCGCATTCGCCAAAAAAAAAGAATATATTTGCTGGGTATATACAATTAAGTTTACATACAGACATGTCATGTTTGTTTTTGTTTGTAACAGCTGCTTATGAAGTTGTTTTCTTGTTGTGTATAATAATTTGTTCTAAAGTGCATTTCATAATTATAACACCACCACCCAATTAAAAGTTTTTTTTTATTAGTATCAAAAGTGTAAAGTAACAAGCATCAGATGAAGATGAAGATGAGTTGACCAGTTATTAAAGAAAATATAATGAAAAAATTTGTTCAGTTTTAGTTTCATTTGCCATTAGTTTCATTTGCAATTTCTGTTACTGGAGTCGGAAGTTGAGTGTTTCGTTTTATATGTGTTCAAGTTAAGAAATATTTATATATTTACTCGTATTTATCACTTTTTGCCGGGTCCGATAACATATAGAAAGAAAAATATACTGCACAGCCGAGGAAAATCTTGATCTTGATAAAATCAAGTTTTAATTGATATTTTCAGCATATTGCCTTAGATAGAAAATATAATTACAAAAGTCAGTATATGAAATATGCTTTTAAAAAACAACATAAAGAAAATTATGTTAGTTAGCTTTTTTTAATTTCCCACTGTTTTTTATTCATTTATTTTTTTTTTTTTTCAACAGCCTTTATTTGTCGTTTTTTTGTACTCGTTATTGCTGTCTTTCTGTGTATTCTTGTGTTGTGCTTGTATGCATATGTCTCTTGCAGTCTGTTGTTGTTAGACCTAAAAGGCTGTAACTGTCTGCGTAGGAGTGTTGCTGAAACTGAATATAATATTATAATGGGAGAAATTGTTATTTGAATTATGCGGTGCAATAAACGCATAAACTATCATAATAATATAAATTTAACATAATTTAGCAACAAAGCATACATAAACGTCATCTATGAGGTTTGGCTTTAGTTTAATGTGCATATTTTTTGACTTTTTTTATCTTCAATAGAAGCTGACTAACAAATATAAATTCAAATTGTTAGTGTAAAATTTTAAATTCCACCAATGCTATAAAATTCGATCTTCAATTAATTTTCCTTTTTTAATACAAAACCTAATACATCATTGCAACTAACATGACCTGCTACAGTCCTTATTTCATTCATTTCATACTAAATATTATTATCTCTGTAAATTTTTCTATATCTACATATATCATACATATATATGTGTGTGTGGATTTACGAGTATGTATGTGTGTGCATCATTTATTTTACTTATAAAAACAGCGGGCATGTTGTTTATAAAAAAAAAAGAGAAAACAACAAAAATGTTAGCTTTTATGAGTAATGTAAACAGAATTACATAAAATGTTGTAAAAAATAAAAACATAATATATGCACATATAAAAATGAAATCATAAATTATGTATGCAACGAACAAACCGTAAAGAGCACCCATGGCGTATGAGTGTTAATTTTCAAGCAAGCCAAAATAATATCACTAATACGTCTAGAAACACCACTATTATGTTTTTTTTATTTAACAGTAGTTTAACCAAAAATAAAAATAAAAAAAACAGCACATAGGGTGCATTGAAACACGAGATGATGTTATGGTTGAAAAAATCCACTTGATGAAGGTGCAGACTACACGAGGTCAAGTATATAATGTGTACTATTAAGGAGCACTTTTCATGAAATATGTGAAGCTTTAGGAAGTTTGTAAAATTTTTAACAATTCTTATTAGTTGTAAGTACATAAATTCACTTTTAAGTTTTTTTTTTTATCAAACTATACCTACAAGAGGAACAAAAAACCGATTTTCGTATGCTTAGCATTATTTCAAGGTTCTGATTTTATTGTAATTAGATTATGAGGTACATATATGTGAACTTTTAAATACTTCTTTTTGCGAATAAAATAAATGCACAATTATAAAATATATAATAGTGAATTGTAACTATGTTCTCCTTATAACCTATTGTGGTCTACCGTTTGCCATATGAAGTTCGGTTCAACAATGGTCCAGCATAGAGTCCACATGGTACAGCTTAATTCAGCTACAGTCTAATGTACTTATTCAATTACCATTTCGAAGGTGATAGAGTTTATGATGGGCACTTTCTGTCCGCTTCAAAGGGCACAAAATTTGCATCTCCCAGAATATCGTAGGATGACTTCAATTCCAAAAGATCGTTATATAAGTCCTGTTTTTGCTTTTTGCAAAATTTATATTTTCTGATAGAGTGTTAATTGATAAGTAGTTCTAAGAAGAATTGTAATGTTAGCAATCATTAGCAAAGTTTTTCGGAGTCTTGTAAGTATAATAATAATTATGGGATGGTGGAATGGTCGAAACGGGTTAATATACATAAATGTTTTTCATATAATTGTTAAAAATATTTCCATGAAATTAAAATTGGCGGTATTCAGTGCTTTGTGCAAATGGCCAAGCAAAAGTGCAAAACCAAAATATCGTAGCCTTTAGATCAAATCTTGATAAATTCAATAATTTTATGGCCAGCTGAAAATTGCTTGCTAATTTAAGGAAGTCACATAAAAAGTTGTTATCAAAAAAAAAAAAAAAAAAAACCTATTCCAAAAGTTAGGAGCTTAAGAATAAGAGTTACCTTCGAAATAAAATTATATAAATAATTTGTGCTAAAAAAATGAAAATTTTTTGCTAAACGTTTCTGAAAATTTAAGAAAAATTCCCTTGCAAAAATTTTCAATGCGACTGATGATTACATCGAAAATATCTCAAGTAATACAGTCTGAACATCATATGAACTAAAAAACTAAAATATTACCACTCTTGATTTTATAAATAGCCCTCAAACCATCACAGTGGGACTATAAATAATTCTGTATACTTGTATAATTTTTGTGTTTTTGCTTTACTCTTATCTTAAAGACACTTGAGCAGTAGTTAGATCATAAATCAAAATCTAATGTTCGCATTGATAAGAATATAATGATGGCAAAATTAGAAACAATAGCCAAAGACTATAATGTAAAAAAAAGCTGCAATATGTACAACCACTGTTAGAATATTTCTATGTATACTTAATATATATTTGTGTGTTTATAAAAAAGAAGTTTATGAAATTAAGATAAAACCGAAGCATTTGCAGTCATATATTTTGTTACTGAAATCGATTTTTTTCATATATTTTTTTTTTTCTATTAAATATATATCAAATTTATTGTAAATCACAGTCCTCGCTTGCATTTAAGTTTCATCCAATGGCTCTCTGTGAGCATGGCTAATAAAACCATTAGGGAAAAATATATTAAACCATTATTTTCTATCTCGTTATATTTATCGTTTATATTTATTTTTATTGTACTTTCCCTTTATATCTTTGAGCTATAAATAAAATTTGTCATTGGCAATGTAAGACGTCAGATACTAGGAGTGTATTTTATAAAAGGCAATGATTGCTACAGTATGTTGACACAATATCTCATCAATTCGTTAATAATGTCATTTTACAATGTTTGTACTTAACTTTTTCATTTCATTTTATGTTTATTTTTCGTACTTCGATAACTGACAATCAGTCAAGTTGAATGGTTGTTTAATTGTTTCCTCATTTCTTTTATTGATATAAAATAGATAAAAGAAGTTCTTAGAGATCCCAGAAGTTATTGGATTATTTATAAAAGTTGAATTTTAGCATAACAACACAATATTAAATTACAGTTATTCATAATTAGTTAGGTATCAATTTAATTTTTTATTTGTTGGAAACTTTTCGTTTCTTTCAAACAGCTCAGCTCAGTTGTTTGCATTTTATGGAAGTTAATGATAATTAGATAAAAGATTTTTCGCCATAATTTCCGAAAGCTTTCAAAATTGAGTGCTTACAGATATGATCCATACAAGTTTCATATGTACATACTGAATCCAAAATTTTTAGATCCATTGTTATATCAATCACACACACACGCACATACCTTTTTTACCTGGGTTGTCTTGCTTGTGTGATTTAATAATATTTTTAATTTTTTTAAATAGTTTTAAAAATTTCTATGAGATGATTTTGCCTATTTTCTGTTTGGTGCTATGATTTTTACTTGTACGTCACAGCGTATGATTAACAATACATATCGATGTTGAAACAAATATTATGTATACGTAACTATGACTAGAGTATGTTACTTTCATACTTTAAAAAACAAATCTTGTCACGCTTATACATAAATAGTGGCACTACACTAGAGATACTTCTGCGTGTGTGTATTTAAATTAAATTCTCTTATGCACGATCTTGCACGATCACGAATGGATAGATGTAATAGATTTCTTAGATTTCTTCGTAACTCGAAATATTTGATAAAAGCATAAAATTCTCTATTTTTGATTTGCCAATTCGTTAACCAGTAAACAAATAGCACGTTTTTTTTAATTTATATTTTATTAAAGACTCCACCATAAGCAAATAAAAAACAAATATTTAGTATAAATTGATTATTTATCACAAGAAAAATTTGCTTTCATTTTTGCAAGTCTTTGTTATTTTTGTATAAATCTTCTCATATAAACTCAATTGAACATAATCATTGTCATTTTCGTAAACTGAAATCATGCACATATTTGACTTAGTTAAAGAAAAACAAAATTGTCGCGTAACTCACAGAATTTGAAATGAATAATTGCAAGGGGAAATAATATAATTGAGAGAAAATAAATTTCATTAAAGCAAAATCAACATAATTTTTAGCACTTAAGTGCTGTTATTGTTTTTGTTTATCTTCTTATTATCTTCTTATTATTGCAGCTGTTGTTGTTGTTTTTTTTTTTTGCAACACTAGCAACACATTTTATGCACTTAAGTTTTTAATATTATTTTTTTTTTGTTGTTGTTTCTATTCAAACAGTCACACAGCCAAGCATACATACATACAAAAAAACAAAGTAGTTTAGAGCATTTGTTGTATCTGCATATTCAAACTACGCCATTGTCTATAGAGACACTGCATAAGCAGCATCAGTATATTATAGAGGAGAGACCAGATAATACAAAAGAATAATGTTGGTAATGCTTTGTCAACAATTGTGTCACTAAATTTATGTATGTATAATCGTAAACTTAGTTATATAGTTTTATAAACATTAGACAGCAAACGAAAAAAAAAACATATTGTTAAGTGCTATGAGAATTTTGTATATTTCCATGCAGCAGAATATATGAATTATGAACTATGCACATACAATCTTTATATGTTTTCTATATATTTAATGTTTGAGTGATTATGTCGCGTCTGGTTCAAGAACAGTTGCAAAAGTGATGGCTGAGTATTAAGCAAATGTTAAAAATATTATAATCTATAATTATAAATTAAGTGTTTACTAAATTTTTTTATCGGTTCAAACCCATTTTTTTTTTCTTGTTACAATTAAGAAGGTATCTAAATTTTTCAGTGAGCAATAGATTTCCATCAACAAAGATCATTTCATTTTATAAGCCTTCCACCATTTGTTGGTGGTGGCATCTAGTCTTTTTAGATTTTTGTGACTCTATTTATTTTGATTAATTTTATTTCAGGATTATTTCAATGTGTACGTAACACATGTAATGTGTAAGGGGAAAAAAAAAATCAGCAGTTCTTTAAACGAAAATGTTTTTAAAAAAAAAACAAAAAAACAGATATACCCGACTTTTCATAAGCGATTGGTAAAGTTAAACTGCACAATAAAACTGATACATTAATCTAACACTAAATTTAATAATCGTTTATAAATAAAGTGGCTAATGTTATGGTCCTCTTTAACTAAGGGTCTGGACTTATTTTAGAAACTAATAATGCTTTTTGTATCAAAATTTGTTGATGAAGCAAAATGATGATGATATTTCTTGTTCGCTTAGTCGATTTTAATGAAATTATTGTATGATGATTGTAGTTTGGATCCGATAAAAATGGTAGTTTAGTTATTTAAAAAAATAAATGTCGAATACATTTTTTTTTGCGGTCAATGGAAATGTCACAGCAAATCTGTTTGAACTTTCAAAATATCTTTTTTTTGAGATTAAGTATATATAGTGCAAATATTAATAATAATGATTTTTATATGGACATGAACTCAAAAACAACGAGATTAGCTCACACGATCTCTAAAGTCGAGATCTGGTGAGAGCTTTATTTGCAAAAAAAAATATTAAAGAACCATTTTTCCTGCAATAATCAATTATACCAAAAAATATAGAAAATGCTACGATAAAAGTTAATTCGAAACCATGATATTATTATAACTTGCAACACTGATAAGAATATTTCAAATAGAAAAATTTTATTCAACTTACCCGGTATATTGTTATGGGCATATGTTGATTTCGTTAAAACTAAAATGATAAATAGCAATATCGTGAATTGAAATGATGTTTTCAGCCAACTACAAATATATTCAGTTTTTTGCAGAATATTATTAAAGCTTATCGTTGATTTTCTCTTAAAATCTGTTGCAGATGTTTCTCTTGATCTTGTCGTAGTCGTCGTCGTCGTCGTTGTCGTCGTCGTATATGATGGTAAATTATATTGAAGGTGAGACTCTGTTTCTGTTGGATCACAAAACTTTAACGTCTCCAGTATCGTTGTTGTAAGTAGACAATTTGTTTTTGAAGGTTTTTGCAAAGTTCTTGTAGTTGTTGCTGATGTTGTTGCCGTGGCTGGGCTGTAACGTATTTGATAATCGCTATATTGTTGTTGCTGCTCTTCAACTGTTATATTCTGATCCAAATTTTGGCAGATATTTTTGCGTTTTCGATTACTGCTTTTGGCCTTGTTGCTGTAATATTTGTATTTCTTGTTATTAGAATGCAGATTTTGGTTTATGTTATTGTTTGTGGCGAACGATGATCGCATTCGGCTTAATGCCTGACACCACCGGTAAGACCCAGGGTCCGCACACATGCCCATGCCTCTGGTCCCATAGTCAATGCCGCTAATGGATCTTCCTCATTGCAGCGGCGTCATCTGCAATATATAAAGAAAATTTTATCGGTTCAATTCAATTGTTAAGTTAAAATAAGTATAAAATGGGTGTACACATTTATGGCGGACTTAATTTTACGGTGAAATATTTAATGAAAACTCTTTCATTATAGAAAACGGTTTAAAGAAATTTGATGAGAACCATCCAAAATATAAATTTCACATAAGTTTTTTCTTCCTTGCTCGTTTCATGTATGTATATAAATTTTTTATGTTTCAAATTTAGTAATTATTTCTGTGGAATTTTGACAACATGAGTTAATCAAAACAAAATAAAATCCTAATGATAATCCTACAGTTTAATTTAATTTTAGTTTCGTCTACACAAAATGTTTAACTTTGATTTTGCTGATGCAAATGTATTTTTGATATCCTGAAAACTTTTTTTCGTCAAATCAAAAGTTTTAAGATTTCATCGTGTAAATCAATTCAGTTTCAGTCTAAGTTTTTATTTTCTTGAGATAATTATCAAATTTAATTTTCGCTATTTTACACCTGACAAACAAATCGAAAAATTTAGGTGATTTCATAATTCGTTTCTTTCGAATATAAGTCATGTATTCTATAATTTAATCTTCTGCTTTTTACGACTATAGGCAGGTATTCGAAAAACATTCTACGAAAATGCAAAGGACATACTATCCTTTATAACTATGTAAATATTAGCCGATCTAATATACAGAAAATTCGATTAGAGCATATTCGTTTCTTTAGATAAATATTTTTCTCTGTATTTTTATATTATTATTATTACGAATAAACGTAATTATTATTTGAACTTATATTGATTTACAAATGAAAAGTAATATTATCAGGCTCAAGTTCAGTTTTATTGAATTAATGAAAATTCAAAATTACTAAGAGTTTTTTTGTGTTGGAAAATATTATTATTTATATCCAATCAGTTTTTAGCAGAACGTATCAGTACTGATTTCAAGGCCGCTACACCTCTCATCAGCGTTCAATTGTCCATCTTTACAATTTTCGTAAAGTGGATACTAATTGAGAAGAATATCAACTATTTAACCAGTTTTCAGTTTTGTGTTGATTATTAGTTCCAAACAGTAATGAGGTAATTTCGTACTAACCAGCACTGTTTCATTGTAGAATAAAAATTTAATTAAAAATTAATTCTCATATTCTATTTCTGTTGAAAACTGGTTAAATAGTTGATATTCTTCTCAATTAGTATCCACTTTACGAAAATTGTAAAGATGGACAATTGAACGCTGATGAGAGGTGTAGCGGCCTTGAAATCAGTACTGATACGTTCTGCTAAAAACTGATTGGATATAAATAATAATATTTTCCAACACAAAAAAACTCTTAGTAATTTTAAATTTTCATTAATTCAATAAAACTGAACTTGAGCCTGATAATATTACTTTTCATTTGTAAATTTTTCTCTGTGTAATAAAAAAATCAATCATAAAATTTTCCAATAATTATTACAAGTGGTTACTGAAGAGGTTATTAATTGTAATTTTCAAACTAGAAACTTAATTAAAAATTTCTGCGGTAAGCTTTACACAACAGAACCCTTTTTGTTTAATTGAAACAAATCCTTAAAACATTTTTATCTCCACTTCATCTACATTTTAAGTAGTTTACAAAACTTTCGAAACACACAAGAACATCTACACGCTTATAAAAAGGCTCTCAATTACTTTGGTATAAAAACAACAGTTCTACAAATACTACATGTGAAATTACCCTGTAGTAAACTCGGGGCCAATTGTCTCCAAGTCACCACTTTTGTCTACTTGTTTGGTGACTTCTTACTGGGCTTATTGCTGAGAGGTCACCAATTTTGCAACTAATGCTGACTTCTTGATGACATTGTCAATGATACGTCTACACTTTTTAGTTTGTTTTAACAGGTATAGACTAAAATTATATAAATGTACTAGTAACATTCTGGTTTGAATGTCTCCACTTGGTCCCATTAGAACTACATAATCACTACCTAGTCAACACTCTTAATGTTACTAGTATAAATTCAATGACAATCTGATGCTAAATGTCTATAGCACAAAGCATTGTATGGGGGTAATAGAGAGTAGTACTGGTGACAAAGTCAAAAGCGAGTCAGTATAATTTCACTACCGACATTTCCTGCAGGGTAGTTACACTACACATACACACACCCCAATCCTTACCACCACTAATTTCGTTACTCTATAAAAACACTACAACACTCAAGCTTTAAGATTATATTCACTAGAAAAAAATATAATTTGCAATTTTAATGTCAAGTTAAACAACGAACACATTTAGTTAAATAAACACATACACGTACATATGTGCATAGTTAAATTTTTATTAACCCTTATCCTGTATTTCAAAAATTAGACACATGTGACATTAGTGGGTCAATTTTGCCCAATACATAAATTCATATATATTGATGCTGATTATATTTTTACATTCCTGACATGTATTAAAGCTTTCAGAATGAGTTTTACAAATGAAATATTTATATGCAGAACATTTATTAGAATATTATGTTGATTAATTTGGACAAAAAAAGCACAGGACCCTCTTCAAATTGCTTATTTAAAAATGTAAGCTTGAGACACTCTGAAAATTTTTTACACACGATTTATTATGAGTACATTTTTGGCATACTTGATCCATAGCTACGTTTTTGGAAGAAATACGTCGTTTATACTTTTTATTTCGATTCCAGTCTGGATTAATATTTTACAAAATTATGTACGCGTTGTATGTTGATATATCCAAATTTTTGTATAAAAGTTTGAGGCCATCAATTGGTTCTCCTCTTACAAGTTTTATTACTAATTAGTTGGTTTAGTATATCGACTCCGACTTTCGTTTGATTGAAAAAGTAAATGATTCCAGGCTTTTTGGTGTTATCTTTTATTTCTTCGGCGTGATGTAATATGCTATGCAAAACTACGGATTTATTTTTTGTAGGTACATAGCTCACTATGCTTTGATGAATGGACAGCGTCCGCAGTATGTAACACATTCACCAGGGTTAAACAAATAAATTTTAATATGACGAAACTTTCTTTTCTCCGTGTGACATAGAGGAAGTTTAGAAATTTACTTGCTTTATGGCGGGTATATTTCGTTACGTATGGTTTTTAAGGTTTTGAATTACTTGTAAACAAAATTTCCTATGTTTCCTAGTGTGACTTTTACTGTGCCGTATCGTGCCTTGTCAAATTTTCATTAGAATTAAATCCTAAGGTCAAAAGCTTTTGATTACTTAAGAATAATAAAAAAATCTCATACTTCAAAGAGCTAATAATGTAATCATGTCATTCGATCATGTTACGTTCGGCTGCCTGACATTCTTTCTTTGTAGATGACATTGTTTTTGAAGAACTTAAATTAGTTTGGTATATATTTTATGTTTGTAGTCGTATGTACGAGTATGTAGGAGTAAACTAAAATTAACAAACTCATCTCCCCCATAATAAACATTATGTTTAAATGATTTCTAATTAAAGATTTGTTTTATTGTGAGTTTTAAGGAGAAAAAATACACATTATGTTGGGTTGAAAAATTCAGCATAACTTCAATTTATTACTAAGATCTGGATAGCAAAGAACGGAACATTTTATTGTTGTTTGTACGTTATTTATTTTTTTTATTTTTGTTAAATTTAAACCCAAAAGTTTGTTTATAAAATTAGTTTCCTTTTACTTTTCCATCTTAAGTTTGATACACTTGATGATGTGGTATTAAATTTTGTTAAGATCTTATTAGTTTCATCTTTCTTAACATTTTACAAAAAAGTTATTGTATTTGAAAAGGGATTTTCTTCTTAATAAATAAAATAGTAGCAAAACAAATACTTTGCTGAAATTTTATCAGAAAAGTTTTATTTAAAGGTCCCCCGTGTTGTTGGATGGAAAACTTTACAAACTAACCTTCTTTATTCCTTATTCGGCTCTAAGGTGTTAAATTGTTAAGAAAATACATAAGTATGTGTACATATTTAGTATAAAAACATAAATAAACGAAAACAAGAAAATGATTAATGAATTTTTCAACAAAGTTTTAAATCTATAGTTGTTCGTTTTATCTATTGAAACAATTGTTTCTGCTAAGAAAATTGTTTGTGGCTTAAAATAAGAAAATAAATATTTATGGCTTGCTTTCAGCCAAACCCAAATATGCAAAGTGTGAAATTGGGTAGTTAGAGTCTTTTCTAATCCTTATTATGTAAACTCATACTTTTAGACGATTTCAATGTTTGGAGAATTTAATGAGGTTTTTATTATATAACAAGAGTATCCTTCTAACCTTGGGATGGAAATCTGAATAACTTATTTATTTGTTTTTGATGGTTGTCTTAATATAGTGTCAGCTAAAAACTATTGTTTTATTTAAAAAACCAAACATCCAAACAAGTAAAAGTTTATATCTGTACTATTGAGTGGACTATTAGAAAAATTTATTCAGCAAGCATTAATAATATTTGGTCCATTATCATTAAATACATTTTAAATTTTCTAACAATCAACGACAGCACCTCATTTACTACTCTTTGGAAATAATCAATATTGTCAAAATGTCCACAATATTTCCCATGATGAATGCATAATAACGAAACCAAATGCAGTGAATTGAATGGACAGGATACTAAATTAAAAATAATTCCATTTTTAAATGTCATCAATAGTAAGGAAATATGTATCAAGGCTGCCATGGAAACGTTAAGTCGTCTTGAATAGAGTGATGTAGCATTTAACAACGTTGCTACTGTTATGGGTCTTGTATCATCCATCATGTAGCAAAAACAATTTCCCATGTAACACAACTCTATCACAAACTCATTTGCAAGCCATAAAGTAGAAAACATGAAAACATGCTCACATTTGGAATGAATGAAAAATTCTTTATATAAAAGTTTGACAACCGTTTTGCAGCTTTTTTTTTACTAATAATTTTCGAATCTATAAATATTTTAGTTCCCTGAAAATTTAGAAATAGAAAATTTTAGCTACTGATGGTCACTTTTAGATTTAGGTTATCTAGATTTTTAAAATCTAATAATTTTTTTCCAGTTTTAATATGAATAAAAGATTTTAGTATTGTTGGCTTAAATTTGTCCTCCTGGTTAAGAACTCAACGTTTTTTTTTAAACATACCAAGAGTGGAAATCTGTACGAGTATTCGAGAGGTGTAAATAGAGTTATTAAGAAAAATAAACCAATTAATATCGAATAAAAATTATTTGTTGTGATGTTTGTATTAGTTTTTAATATATTGTGCTTGTGCCTTAGTAATTCTCATTTCTTTCTACGGAGCTTGTGCAGAAGTAAATGAGTATGAAAACTTTTAAAGCATGGTGGTGAAAATTTAATGATCAGAAGGTATTTAGTAACCAACGAAATTCAGATAGACATAACAAATTTCATAATTTTTAAAAAACAAATTTACAAAATAATTTTATAAAAGTTCATCATGCGGATTGCATTCAAAGGCATAGGTTGCAATTTCATTTATAGTACTGCGTAATATATCTTCTCAATCTGTTCACATTTAGCCATGTTGCTGTTTATTCGATACCCATCATTGACAAAATATTCGTAAGGTTTGTCTAATGCTGCGGTTCGCTTTGGACGAGTATATTGGTCCATGTGGTACAGCTGCAGTTAAATATTCTTAGGATTGTGTACATCAAAGGACTGTTACCACCACGCCACACTTTATGTAACGCATGATATGAAGTTCTACCTTTTCAGAGCCATAATATACCCTTATACGTTAGTAACCCTATAATAAAGAGGGTGGGCAAATTTGAGGTTAGGAAGAAATGTTAGCAAATGAAGAAATGTCAAAAATTGAGCTGTCATCATTTGACATTTATTTAGGAAAAAGGTTGGAAAATTTTAACCATGGAACGCTACATTATTGAACAAAGAATTTTATTTGAGAAAATTTACTATCAAATTGGTTAAAATTTTACTTTATCACTTCGTTAAATTCGAGCAGCTTTCCTCGCAATTAGGCTTCTTCTGAGACCACTATGCATAATTTAATCTCAAAATTGGGCTCACAAAAGCATATTCAGTCCTGGAAAAACCCTTAAATCCAAAAAAAGTGGCCGTATGGTGCGGTTTGTGGTCATGCGGCATCATCGACCCGAATTTTTTCGAAAATGAGCAAGGAAACGCCATCACAGTGAATTCTCTGCGCTACCAAACCATGAGAACCTAATCCACAAACACATTGTATCAACTTACTAAAATGTTAAAACTCTTGATTTTAACTACTTTTTACTTTTGCTAAAGTGAGTATTTATTTCGACATAGCCACGTATAATACAATTTTTTTTGTTCTTTTCTTCCCATTAATGAATATTCAAATCCATCATCCTTGAAGCTTATGAGGAGTCCGGAGATACCTCTCATTAGGTGACTTATTGAATGAGTGTACAAATGGTTTCCTCATGCATACAAAAATTCTCTTTTTTTGAATATATTCAACAATTTATTGAATTTGATTTGACAACGGGTAATAAAAGATGTATGCATATACTTTGTAAACATACAATAAGTGGAATATTTCCTCATTATAACAATTTTAAATTCAATTGTATATTTATTATTAAGTAAACTTATGACGTAACTACGTTCATTTATGTTGACCGACAGCACTGAGGAAATGTAGCACTGAACAATATTGAGAAAAACATATTAGTACACATTTCACTTAAAGCTTTAGTTCTCTTTACAGAATATGTAAAATGGCAAGAAGTTGAGAAAATCTGGTTGAATTGTGTGATGTTACGGCATATTCGAATAACATTAGCAACTAGTTTTTGGTTATCTATTCATCCATTCTAATACACAAATTGCAGTGGGAATTAAGTTTATTTTATACTTCTTTAACATGTCTTTACATGTGTTTTCTCTTTTCTTCGTTTATTATTTTGTAAAGTTTTGGTTGATGTTGGTGCAGATGTACTTTATTAGTTCCGGTTCCGTAGCAACATTTTCAGTTTATTGATTGCATATATAAGTTATGTTTTATTGAACATTTGATTTTTTAGATTGTGACTCTTTTATCAAGAAAAAGTTAAGTTAAATTATTTAGTATTCATTTATATTTCTAATTTGTTATTAGAATGTAAAGTCATACATACAAATATATATTATTGCTTTATTGTCTTATATAAACAATAAAAAGACAGGCCCGTCCAAGTGTTTTTTTTTTACCAACACTCTGGGGATTACCCTTCTTACTTATGCATTGTGCCAGAAATAGAGAAGACGCGAGAATGGGTAGAGAAGATAGATATTAAAATGATAGATAGATAGATATTTAAGATTTTTAATAAAATTTCTTATTTATATTTGACCATATATAAAAACTTTATGTAAATATTGCTTTATGCCAAAGATATTTGTTTAAATAGTCACCTAAAATGCCGTAGAACGTAACTGTTAACAAAATCGTTATTTTTATAAATATACGAGTAAAATGTTAAGGACGAATTTATTCTTATTAAGAACATCCTTCCTTATCAAAAAATTAATTTTGACGTTTTTTGTCAGTTACGACCTTTTTGATATTAGGTGACGATATGCTGTTGTAGAACTGCAAATCAAACAGGAACCAGTCATTGGCCTTATAATAAATATTGCCAAAAGGCGCCAGCATGACTGTCTCACAACACAAAACAACCTGAATTGTTTTTACTATTTTTTTTTCTTTTCTTTTTATACTTTTTCTTCTTTTATAGTTTGTTTATACACACAGTGATGAATACGTTTTTTTTTTATATTTCACTTTTTATGGTAAACAAAAAATAAAACAATTTTTATAGCTCTGCATTCAAAAAGTATAAAAAAAAGTAAGTTAGAAAAAGCTATAAAGATAACATTGTTACTTACAAAGTGACTGAAAAAAATGTTCATGAAAAAATTTTTATAAAAATGTTAAAATATATTTTAAGAGTTGCGCAATACATGGAGCGTATTAAAATTTTGTTTGAAAACTACAAAAAAAAACTATGGGTTACAAATAGTTTATTGAAAAAATAGCTCAGAGTGTTTTCTTATATTTTTTTTTACTTTTCAATAAGTGGCTAAAAGGAAAATTGCATATAATTTTTAAGTGGGATAGATAAAAAATTAACTTTAATTTAAAAGATTTCTTCTTAAAAAACAGGAGATGGGTCATGCGAATTAAATTTTGTAAAACCAAAATTAAAGAGGCAGTGGTTATTCGATTATTCATTAAAATAATAGATTTTATTAATGAAATAAACACCGATCGGTACAATTACACGAGCCATCAGTGTAGCTGCATTTTTGTGCCCCGGAAACAATAAATGTAGCCGTAAAAGCCGTAATTAATCTTATGTTGCGGTAGCATGTAGCAGTAGCAAAGACGGCAAATGCAACAAAAGTGTATTTCGGATAAAAGCGCGCTATTTAAATGAAAAAAATTGGTTAATTGAAAATAAAAATTGTTAAATCTAAGAAAAATTTTAATTTTTCAGGCTTAAGGTAGAATTAGTCTTGACTTTCTGTTCTGTTCCGGATCAGCTGTTCATTTTTTGTGTATGCAAAACATGTATTTTCAATGAGTTATTCTGTTCTGTTACGGACCATTCTGTTGAAAACTGAATTTTACTTACATTTCTAAGTGACAGCAAGGGACAGCTGCTTGTTTCAGTAAACCAAGCCGATCGGAACAAAATTGCCGCGTAATCGCTGATAAATTTTTATTATGACCGCCGCCATCGAATTTGAGCACGTTAAAAACAAAACGATTTTTAATGAAATATTTGTAGTGAGTAGAGTTTTATTAATTAAATAACGTTTCTACCTTTTTTTCTTTAAAATTATTCAACCTGATAATTAAGACGAAGCGCCGTTTTAAATTTGTGAACACTGCCGCCACCGATGATATAGGTAGTATATTCGGCTATGTAAATTCTGCAAGAAACAGCTGATACGTTTTTACATAACTTCTAACTACAAAAATTCAACAACAGAACGGCACAGAACAGAACAGAAAGTAAAAGTCAAGACTAATGAGGCCTTTAAGTTCGTTTTCTCTAAATTTTATTTTTTTTGTAAATTAAATTATTGTTTTAATTAGAAAGAAAAATCTAGTAGCTCTTAATACTTGAACAGTTTTTATAAATTAAATTATAATTTTAATTTTTTTTAACCTCTTCAAGTATTTAGAGCTACTACATTTTTCTTTTTAATTAAAATAATAATTTAATTTATAAAAAAATTATATATAGAGAAAACGACCTTAAGCCTGAAAAATTAAAATTTGTTTGATTAATATCACTCAGTTCGAAAAAAATTATAAAAATTGTTGTTTAGTATTTTTGATCAATATCGAAGCACTTGCATTCGCTTAAATTAAAATCAGCTAAAAAGAAAACCCGATCAATTGAAACATATTTTGGTTATAATGTAAATTTTTACTTCTTCGATGTGTTTTTTGGAATAGACACCAATGTTAATTTTAGTAACTTATCAAATGGATCTGTAAACTATTTCTATTACACACCAAACATTAAAAACAAGTAAGACGAACAAATAAAATTTTCTTTTAACTTACAGCGCAACTGAATTAAAATTCCTATTTTCTATAATAATTCAAAAAATTAAAAATTTTAAATTATTATCTTTAACTTCAAGTGTAAAATGAAAGAAAATAATAATTTTCTATGATAAAATTGATACAAATTACTGCTCAAAATGTCGATTAAAGAGTTTTTTCCCTGTTAAGATGTTATGTACTTGCCAAAATTCAGGATATTCCAAAAACCCATTAAAATGCTAACTATTCAAAGAAAAGGTCTTTAGTTATACATACTTTTTTTTTAACAAAGTCTGAGTTTTATACTGAACACCATCTTGGCACAATGACACAACTACCTTTCCATATGTTTCATATATTTTATATGCAGAATTATGTTTCAGTTTTCTAAAAGTCTTTAGATTTTATGGTAAATAAACATTAAATATTTATATTACTCATACGTCGCATATGCGTATACGTATGTATTTTTAAATGTATTTAAATTCGTATGGCTGTGCTTACTTTTCATGATATACTTCCTGTTTTATTATCATTTAGACAAAAGGAAAAGAAAAGTATGCTTAGTAACCTACACAATTTTTCTTTATTATTATATTTTTTTCACTTCAATAGAGGAAAGACAACATATAGAAATACTTGCCATACATAAATCCCAAAAAAAAAGAACAAAAAAATTTAAACCATTAAAACTTTAACACGTTTTGCGACTCGAAATATTTTATAACACACATTTGCAAGAGTTTTTCTATTAAGATTTCTGTATTACTTTTGCCTTTATTTGTTTTTCACATAAACATTCACAAATATATATTGTACATACATATGTAAGTATGTATATTCACAAACAAATGCAGGCAAAAGGACTACAACTTTTCTAAAACTTTTATGAATATAGTTTATCTTAAAGTAAGAAAAATGTAAACATGAGAGAAAAAAAAATCTAGATGAAAATATAAAATATAAGAAGCTTTTATCAGGGTTTGAATGTACAAAAGAAAATGTGGAGCAATAGAAGAAATAAATAAAATGAAATATAATTTATCATTCGACGGAAAATAATATTTTTTCCATGTTCTATTTATTTATTTGTTTGTTTGTTTGTTTGCTTGCAAATTAAACTAGATAAATGTTTATTGCAATGATGGCAGCAGGAATTATTGAAGAAGTAAAACTTATATTTATTTGAAATTTCAGTTTGTGAAGATGGTTGTTTTGAAAAACTAAACAAAAATTTTTGATAATCAAAATGAATTATTTACTAGTTGTAAATTAAATGCGGAAAAAATTTCAATACCAAAAATTAGTTGAAAACATATATTCCAACGTCAATATTAAAACTTCAATACGTGACAGCATATCTATTTGCCGTATAAATTGAACTAGACAAAAGTTACTAAAATATTGAAAAAACTAGTTATATGTACGAGTAAGTGTTAGTAGTGGATTAGATTAGCCCATAGACAAAGAAGTCTGCTGTTATTCTGCCCTGATTACTGTTAGTCCCCTTTTTTTTAATATCCAAGATATTACCTCGTTGTGATCACCGTAAGCATAATTAGTTTATGACGAAAAGTTCCCAGAATATAGAAAAAATCATCGAGGTAATCATAATCTCAGAGCAATATTGTTGAGTTTAAATCGTAATACTATAAAAGTAAAATTGGTTTTCATATAATATTGTTATCTTATGTAAAACAAAATATGTCCATTTCATTATGAATATAATATAATTGAAACCTATTGTAGAGTCTATATATGTAAAATTCGAAAGTAATCATAGTTATGTTCTCTTGTTAGTCATATTTTACTTAAGAAACGGAGTTTAGAATCTCTCATCCTCCCATTAAAGGTAAGGTTAGAATCTCACGTTGCTGTTGAATAGTAAATTAGATTCCCGACCGTTTCGGTCCAGATGTGGTCCCTTTGTAATACCTTTAGGAAACGTTAAAAAGTATAGAATAACATAGGTACGACTCAGAAGAAAAATAAAAGGAAGAGAGAGACAGGTTTACCGAACCTGCAGAAGTGTTCGTTTATTAGAGCTTAATGCCGTACAAATAGTCGGCGTGAGAACCATCCAAGGAACTTAAGTTGCTGAGCCCCGAAACCGAAATCTCGGATCTACTACCTAGAAAATGAATACGGCAATCCCCTAGAGTGGAAAAGAGGTATAAGGTTTGGTACTCTGCTCTTTCTCCTCATCTTTACAGCCGAAGCTGTAATCGTTATATTGGAGACCCATGCATCTGTAATGGGTACTGATAGAGTTGTGGTCAATGATTGTGGCCATGAGCCTGCGCAAGTGCAACTAATGAAAATTTAAGTCTTGCTTAGTTCTATTAGCATCGAGACGAGGCCATAGATTTCTTACTGTGAGCAGGATGTCTCATTGAACCATCTAGTTTGAGCAATCTGCATGAAGAAACATAGCTACGCCTCCAAAAGGATGAGAGTGGAATACCCCTTCAAAATTCTTGAACACCTCAACTTGTGTGTAAATACTACATAAAACATAAAAAGGCTACACATCGTTTAACCCTTATCAACATTCGATAGTAATTCCGCGAATACAAATTTGATTTGAAATTGGAAATTTGTAACATAATTTCCTATACTCAAACTAAGGTTTAAAAGGTTAAAACTACTTTAGAAAAAATCGAAACTTAACTCTTCATGGTACAAATAAAAAAACAATTTTTAAAATTGTGAACTAAGCTTTTCTCTATGGACATGGACTTAAAATAAAGGAAAATTAATGAAATGGGAAAAAAATTTTTGCCCTATTTTTTAAATTTTGAATATACATTAGGTGTATTTAAAAGTTATACAAAAATGTGTTTCTTTTTTTAAATTGTATATTTTGTGTCAGATAAAAGAGCAGCATATCGAGAGGTTTCATTAAAATTATTTCATCTCCTCTTTATGTGCCCTACACTGAATTTTGTTATTTTATAACTCATTCAATTAGTTTTCTTAGATTATAGATCGTTTCTTTTGTGTACTGCGAGAGGTTTTACACTATGCTTGTGTGCTTTTTCTGTAATTTACAACTTCAATGAACTTCGTTCGTTATCTTCGTCTGTTAAAGTTAATACAAACATAATTTGAAAGTGTTTATTCATGCATGAAATTGAAAATAATTCCACCTTCTTTACTTATTTCTTTTATTTGCATATTTTTTTTTTGTGTTAAACATATTTTTTTAAACAATAATTGCGGTTGTAACATCCAGAAATTTTAAATTGTATTTGTTTTTTTTTGGTCTTCGAGGAATAATAGATAGAAGCCAACAACTATGAAATAAGTGAAAAATTATTGAAAAAAAAACTTAACGAATAATTATTTATTTTGATTGTACAATTTTCGCAAGAAGCAATTAGATGCGAGGGTCTTGCTGCCACAGATAAAAATATAAGAAAGCGTTTGTTAAAAGCAAAGGAATTTATTCAGTTTCACTTTTTTTCTTGTTATTAAATGTCATAAATTTAATTAAACTATTTTTTGACAACAGAAATAGACCCAATTAATTTCGTGGCGGTTATATACGCACAGTTGGAACAATATTTTTTATATTAAAAATCTAAAATTTGGGATTTTCGAAGGGGTTGATTTACCAATTTTATCATAACTATGAAAGGACTTGTTCAATTTTGTCACAAAAAATACTAAAACACTTGAAATGAAATAACTTTTAAGCCATGCCAATATTATTTTTTTTATAAACTCAACAGTTTCGGAATTATTTATACTGCAGTAATTAAAATTAATATTTTTTTTATGCAAAATTGCTAAATTTTTATTCTTAAAAAATATATAAAAAATCGAAAATGGCAAAAGCTTCACATTTTTATTACATGCTTCGAAAAGTATGTAGGTATATTCCAAATAAAATAAACTTTACTTTATGAAAATCGATGCATAAATGTTGATTTTATTCAGAATACAGTGAAATTAACCGATTTTCATATTTATGTAACTACGTTGCAATAAATGCTCGATATGTACTCCACCACGTATTAGTTATATTATATTTTTATATAGAATAAAATGCAATCTTGAGGTTACAATAATAAGACAGTGGGGAACGGCTGAGGTGATTAGACAGAGGAAAGGTGCAATTCTTTAAAAGTATCAAGCAACAAAAGCTTATACAGAATCTATAATTTATACATACAAATGAAAGCTTTAATTTTACAGAATGGTGGTAGCGAATGGCACCAGATATTGCTATACATACTTATATGAATATATTTCCATGATAATATCATATTTTGTATCGAATAACATGAAATTTTTAAAAATTTTCTATTCCTTTTGACATCAATTTTTTTTTTCTTTCCGTTTTAATTTTTTTAGTTTTTGTTAGTTTTATAAAATTTCTAAAACTTTTTACTATTTTTTTTTAAATTGATCAAAAAACCACCATTGTTGTTTGTAGTTTTGCTTTATAGCATCCTGGCGATGTCAAAACTCCATAAAAAATACATTAGTTGGTAAAAAGGAAGGCAAAATATAAAATAAGAAAAAATAAATCTTTTGTTAAGACCCCTGCATTTTAACAGAAGGTTAGAAGATAGTTTTTTTTTTATGTTAACCTTTTTGATCTTTCCCGTCTTTGCTGGTTTGCAATCAAACATTTTAACAAATAATATATACAAAGAGAAAAACTTCAGGTTAATTTTAGCTAACGCCTCTTTAAAACTAAAACTTATGTCCTATTTTCTAGTGCCGTATTTAAGAAATTAAAAAAAGCATAATATAGAGTACATTTTCTTGTAGTGTGAGGTCTAAGCAGACATGAAAACCAGAAGAAATAATAAAAAAAATAAATATGGAGGACTATTGTAAGCAGTTGTTTAAAGTAGAATAGCTATAAAAGATAGCAACAGGTAAAATAATGACGAAAAATTTAGATTCAATTATTTTGTTTATATCTATCAGATACCACTAATAAGTAAGAGTGGGCTTTCTTGTTCGCGAGCTCCCTTGTTAGACTTTTCTTACCATATTTTGTAAAAAGGAATATCAAGTACTTTCATATATAATATCGAGTATCATGTCATTGTTGGCACAACCATATATTATCTGTCCATGTAAATATGAAAGCAGATACACCATCCTAATCTGTTATATAGCATCTGCACGCAAAGAAAAAACATGGTTGATGGAATCATAATCGAAAACTATCATATCATGTTCAGATTAATGATTGCTGCTACTATATATTACCTTTGTCATTTAAGGAACATAATATGTTCTTCATAAATCTCCCTCTGACAATACCATTGTATGAACATATGTAGTATGCTCTCATATGTAGTTACTACGCATTATAGTAACTATGAAAATGTTTTTTCCTGGTTTATGTAAACAATCTAAAATTTTGCTTAGATAAAAGAAAAATGCACACACAAATACCTATTAAACCTATTTACTTTTATAAATTTCGATTTAAACTTAAAATTATAACTCATTGACAGCTGTCAATGTGTACGCGTATACTATTACCTACAACTATGTACTATGCACTACAACGTGTAATTACCGTGTGTATGAAGTCAGCACACAGTATACATACCGCACACGATCATAGGCGCCTACGTATTTGTTGTTGTTTTTTTGTTTATATGGACAAAATCATATGTTGTCGTGAAAAGTCATAGCTCACGAACGCGTCGACCGATTTCGTGCAAACTTTAGATAAACCATCTACACGACCATACGAACAAACCCTAAAAATTTAATCGAATTCGGTTTGACCGTTCGTGGGTTATAAAGTGACAACACACTTGCAACAATTTTTTATATATATAGATTAATTTAAATCAAATTATATTTTTGGTAAATATTTTTATTTGAAAATATTTATCGAATAAACTCTTCGGGACAAATTAAATTTAATAAAATTCAAAATAATTAACTTATTTATCGGCATCATTATGTAAAATCAAATTGCCATCTTTTGCACTTCCGTAGTATTTTTTGCGTCATGCTGCACACAAACATTAATTCGTAAATCTAATTCACTCCATATATCGGTAATGTACTCGTATATGTACCTTAAACCAACGATGTTGAAGATTTCAGGTGCACTTTTATTTTGTTGTAAAATTAAATAACTTTCATCATATAATTATATTAAATTCTATGAATGACTGAAGTTACATACGATTGACAGCTATATTGTTTCTTTTCAGAATACAAATAATGTATGGTCATAATAAACTTTAATTTTAAATAAACTTTAATTATTCTCATTTGCAAAAGATACTCTTGTAGCAGCGAAAACACATTTTTTAATACATTAAATTTTTATGGGACGAAACCTAGAATGATTATTTTATTGTAGCATCAAATATTTTAATAAGTGGAGAATATTTAATGCAACCATATTTGCTTCAATGAAAAATTATTTGGTTGTGGCAGATATACTTAGTTGACATCAACATTTTGCAATCATGTCTTGTCTCTGCGTATGTGCAATTATGAAGACACTTACAAGACATGTTATTGAGAATACTCTTATGGTAAACACAAACGGATATTTCACCTGTTGTCTGTTTAAAGGAACAAACTAAATTTTCTTGAATCCTAAAAAACTAAGGTATAATCAAAATATCTTTTCATAGTTTCTACCTGCTGTTATGCTAAATATTAAAGGACAAATTATAACTTCCTATAGCAGGCGATACAAAAATGCAAATTTTTATCAAGCAAAACTTTAACTTTTCAATTAAAATATAAACTTGTTTTAAGCAACAATTATTATTTATTTCAGCATCTAGAAACATACATGCCAAAAATACATATTTTTACATAAAAATTCTTATATATTCTCAACTTTGCATTAAAAATTTTAACTTTTTCAGAGTTTCTCTAAGAATCCAGCCTTTTCAATTGCTTACAAGTGGAAAACTTTATTCTCTAGCTGTTACTATTTATATTTTTCTTCTTGCACATTGCAACAAGGAAGAAAAACTTTGTTATTTTTTCAAATTCTTCTTTTTCTACATAAAATAACTTTAAAAACTTTGAAAAATTTTTGTAATATTTTTTTACCATTTCCTTTTTTTTTGTGCATTTGGTACTTTCCTATACTAATTTTTTGTGGGTGTATGTATTTTATATGTAAAAAGTCTACATAGAATTTATTATTTTAATTTTGCGAATATTTGAAAGAGTATTTCTTTTACTCTTACTATGCAGCACAAATTGAAATGCATAAAGTAGTTAAAAACTTAAATAGAAAAATGCAAAAAAATATATGAGAAATAATTTTGTAAAATATAAGAAATTCGTAAACATCAAAAGTGGCAACAAATAGATTTTTTCCACTTTCTGATCTAAAAACTTAAATGAACAATTAATTTTCTTATCAGCAGAAATAAGAAAAAATAAAAATGAAGAGCAACAACATTTTTCAAAAGTTTTTTATTTTAAAAGCGGGAGAAAACATTTATCGGGCCATAACCTTAAGGATGGTTAGTATTGGCTTAAGCGGTTAGCACTTAGGGCCTGGGTTTGATCCAATGTACATTAGTGTGGCTTTACATTAGCTGTTTTTGGACTGTTTCAGCGATAAAAGCATTGAACTGGTCACTAAAAACACAGCACCCTCCTTCGTCGATTAGCAGAATCGCCAACAAAGTAAAACAATCAACAAACTTAATGAATATACTTAACACCAGAAGCGCTGCAGCTATGCTTTACAAACTTACAAACCGCACAATAGCATAGTTCACCATCTATTTATCTTTTATAATCAACATTGTGTAAAATTATGGGTCTTGAACCGAAGTTATATACAAGCAGTCTGTATTGTCGCAGCTTCTTAAAGATGGTGTCGGGTTGGACATGTTGTATAGTTTTAAACCTTCTCAGGAAATAGGCGATACATTCAAATATACTAATTTCCAATTTTAAATACATTTTCAATTGACATTCCTGTCGCATTTATTTTTCGTTTTGATCATTAAAATATTATAAAATTTAAAACTTTTGCATCTATGAATACTAAAAGAATATTTACAATAAAATCTGACGTACGTCGCTTCTTAACTTTTTTTTTCTAAAAGTCGATATAAAAATCAAAACATGATTTACAAAACTCAATTACTTTTAGCTGAATATATAATTTTAGTAGCATTTTAGAGATTATGACATTTTTATAACTTTAATAAAAGCTTTTTGTTACGAAAAGGACTTGTTGGGATGGTAGTGAAAATTTTATGGCCATCATAATTTGAACCCTTACCGATTGATAAAATTTTAATAAAAAAAAAATAGCTAACAAAATAATTTTATGACTTTATTCGTGATTTGCTAAAAAATTTATTTACATGCAGAACTTTCAAACTTCCAATGCTCCCATTTTTTTTAAATTTGCTTGTTGTTCTTCGAAAATTGTCGTTGCTATTACTACTATTCGTATTGTGTTAAATGTACATACATACATACATCCAAAAAAGCAACGTTCATTTTCTGGGTCATTTTTCTACGCTTCAATAAACAAATCACGTTCAGTTTACTGGAGCTTATTTATGTGTTCCTTTATTTGAAATGTAATGAAACTAAGTTTATGTATATGTGTTTACATACGAGCATATACTCGTACGTGTATATTATAAATCTTTTTTCCTCTTCTGCTTTTCTCACTTTTGGAATTTTGCATAGTCATGCTACTCGTTAAAAAGCATAATCATGAAAAAACTTTTTCATTGCTATTCTTAACCCTTAAATAATTTAGAAAAAACATAATTATTGAAATTAATTGCAATAAAATTTTTCACATAATATAAAAGGTTTAACAAAAAATATATAAAAATAAATAAATAAGCTCAGTTTGTATTGAGTAGAATGAAGATACTTCTAATTGATTAATCACATGTCTAAATTTTCATAAGCTCCAAATACACTGGCTTACAAAATTTTACCTACCCAGCAAAACGAAATTGTGAGAGAAAAAGAAAGCAGAACTGCATCCTGTCCGTCTTACAAGCAAGCAATTATGTAAGGGAATTTCTGCGCACTAAGTTGTTCCAGCCAACTTTTATAACGCACTGTAGTAAAATGCTACTAAAAGTTCTTTTGTATATAAAATGAAAACCAAGTATTTTTTATGAATTATTAAAAATGAATTATTTATATCTCAAACTTTAATAGAATCATAATTTTTTTATTTGAAATACTACAAAAATTTTTTCTTTTAAATAAATTACTCTGCTCATAAAAGAGTTGACGATGGCAATGTGTAGACCTTTTTTTATTTTTAAAACAATCCAAGTTCATAAAAATAGAAGAGTAGTTAAAGTAAAAAAGGCAAAAGTTGTATGAATAAAAAAGTCGATGAAATGATATAAAACAAGTGATTGCGATTGCCAAAATAAGAAAATAGCCCACAAGTTGGAATTATGTACATATTTTTCATTCAAAATTTGTTTTGTATTTCGATTTTTAACTTTTAAGCAACAGCAGAAGTAACGTTATAGTCTTTCATCAAAATTTTGAATAATAAAATGAAAAGGATACAGATAATTCCCAGACGAGCGAATCATTAGTGAAAATATCTAAAATTTTTTCCATACGAAATCGTTGTTATTCGAAAAATCATTTTATTTCTTTTTGTTTATATGTACTCAAATTATCATAAAAAAAGCGTACTAAGTGCATCGCATGACACATTTTTTAAAATCCCTCTTTTTTAATACTTTTTCAAAATACCGCTCTATAATAGCTCAACCTCCTGGTTAGTTTAACATACATTAGGTGTGCTCCAGATGGAAAACGGAATTGTATTTTTTTTTCATTTCCTGTATAAAGTGTATGAACTTATTATTTGGGTTAGTTCAGACACGAATTAATAAATCAGCTTTTTTTTGTTACATATGAAACAGAAAAATATTAATAAAAAAATTTACAATTAAAGCAACAGTTAGTTTTTATATAAAAATTTATCAAAGAGCAAAATGCAAGGTTTTCTTAAAAAACCTTTTTGTATATTTCTCCCAATCTTTAATATAAAAAAAAATGCTAATGCAGATTAGTGATCACTTTTATGCACATTTCAAGTTATGATTTTATGCGTTTTAAGCGTTGAAACTTAAATTTAAAACATATTAGTTAGCACTATTAAAATGTATTTTAATTGATTTTAAATTTTGGGTTTTCGCGTTCCAGGCGTTTTAGACTTAAATTAATTTGAGATAGCAAATAATGAGTTTGCTATCATTCGGCCTGTAACAAAATATATTGCAAGTAAATAAATAAAAACATTAATTTAGTTTAAATTGAAAATAATGTGCTTGCAAATTAATAGGTATATTTATTTGAAAATATAATTCTTGAATGATCTGTTGGTGCTTGAACAACTTAACTTGCGAATTGTGTCAAAAACAAAGTGAATTCTAAATTTTATAGGTATGTGAAAAATAACCATTTATGAATTTGGTTTAAATTTTTTTGATTTAACAAAAACTGAACATAAAAGCAAACAAAATATTAAGTGTAAAATAATTTATCCTTTTGTATGCAATAATTTTTCAAGCTTTTTTTTAATTTCTTTCATGCTTTTAAGTCGAGTCTGTTTGACATTTTTATAGTAATTAACTTTTGTTACCAAAAATTAAAAAAAAACCCCGAGTAAAACTAAAATGTCTGCACACAGCAAAAAATAAAATAAAATAAAATCAAATAAAATAAACTATTTTCTGCAATAACCCTGACAAAGTTCTTTATAGAACAAAAGCTTAAACTACACAAAACAACAAAAAATTAAAAAGAAAACTAACAAGAATGTATGTATGGATGTTTGTAGAGAAAATAGTATAAAAAGATGAACGAAAAACACATATTACAGCATAAGTAATAAAGTAAAATATGTATTTTAGTTGGAATTTAGCCAAAATAAAGCCTTGAACATGCACACAAATCGTATGTGAAACAAGTTAAAAACCAAGGCAAAATATACGACTCACTGACATACATACACACATGCATACATACATACATATAAACAAACATACGTATCTACATGGGCCGACTCAACTTATAAAGTGTATGTATTAGAATTTACTTGACTGTATATGGTGAAATACAGTTGTACGCGCATACAAACACACATTTATAGCTTATATAAAAAATAGTTTAGTAGGAAGAGCAAAAATTTATAAGTGTTATCGAAGCCACAACAAAAGGAAAAAGTCCAACACAGAGCAAACAAAAATAAAAAACAGCGAAAACTAAAAAAATAACACAAGAAACACTTGCAAAAAGTATCTTCGTATAAAAGAAGAAAAAAAATGTAACAAAACCATTTTTTCTCTTCCTATTTTTATATTATTTAAGGATAACAAGTTAAGAGACGCCAGCATATTTTAAATATTTCACTTTTTTTATTACAAACCTTTATTTTATCTTCTGCACTGCATATTTTAAACCCTTATATGAAAGATGAAAACAAGCTAAAAGGCAAATGTGTACGATTGCTGGAAGTACAACTACAACTACAACTACTACAATTTAAAGAAATAAAAAATACTATATACTCGTATACATATTTATTATTAAATAGTTTTTAGTTTATTAAACTCCTCAATTGATAAGTTTCTTGCAGATGTATTTCTTTAATTTTTTTAAATATTTTGCAGCAAATTTTTAGTGAAAAATTTACATGATCTTATGACTTTATTTACAAAAGAAAACTTTTTGCTGTTTTCAAAAAACTGGCAAACGATTTGATTTTAAATTTTTTATGAAATCATCAAATCTTCGCCCGTTTTAAAGAAACCGCACATTAGTGTTTTATTTTACGTTAGAGAAATAGAATGCTTCATTGCTGTTTTGATTGTAACCCCCACTTTATGTAAGAATAGTGCCAGATTTAGTATTTGTAATAATGCAAACTCAACTACTAGTTTTTTTTTTAGTTAGAGTGGTTTCCAACTCGTTGAGTGGGCCCTGTTAGACACAAACCAATTATCAAATCAACCTGACCGACTGAACTAGTTAGAAAACCGCTCTATTACTAATCTTATGTAAGTGCCTATTTATAAATTTCAAATTTTTGTCATGAGCTTATGGTTTTTACTGCTGCAGCCGTTTAACCATTAAAAATTAATAGTATAAAATCAATAGTCTAAAATCAATATGTATATCTTCACATGAAATTACTTTGTCAATAGCTGAGAAAATATTGGGAGCGAAATGGAATTCCGTGGTTTAAATAACCCAGCGAGCATGTGGCATAGTATGGTAGTTTGAATTAAACTATGGCCGACTTGCAAAACGCATTTTGCAAAGCATAATTTGAAAACCTGCGTGTGCAATGAAAAATATGTCTTAGCAGCAACCCTACATTGCAGAGAAATGTTTTGCATAAAAAAGACGACTGTAAGCACGATTGTGGATAAAATTGATACATGATTTTTCAGCTGATACTCATCAAAATGGTTTGCAATACAATATGGAACATTAAGCATTTTCAAAAATGTCAAGTATGAGTTTACGAACTTTTGCAAATAGAAAATCGGTCTATCACTAAAGGGGACATTAGCATGAACTTGGTGTTCTGGGACGTATACTTAATATGGTTGTATACATTGAAAATAATTTTATATACTCGTATACATATACATATACACATGTACGTATGTATGTTTTTTATATGATTTTTGTTAATTTTTTATTTACTTTTGACACGAAAATGATATTTCGTATAGGATTTACTTTGAATTTGTTATTATAAGGGGAACCGGAAATGTTTTGCACTCAAAAACTAAAAATATCATCATCCCAAAATTAAAAATATAATATCAATAAAAATACAAATGTACAATACAATATAAACAATAACAACAATAAAAGTCATATAAATCGTTCATTTCTGATGCCACGAATTATAATTTTGGCTCTCTATAAGAACGGACTCGGTTATGGTCACTTCACTGTCACTTCAGCGTGTGTATATGCAATTTACATCGATCATCCATAAACGAGCAAAATCTCATAAATATTTTTTATCATGCTTTCAAACTGCATATAAAAGTATTTCGTATGAAATATTTGTGAAATTATGTTGCAAAAGTAGTACTGTGTTCTTATAGCAGAAAACATGCGAAATGTATCTGTTAGAATGAAACATGTTTCTAGCAACTTTTTTTTCAGCTGAGAAACAACATGACCCGTACTTTTTTCGCACGAAATTTTAGTCAACAGCTGACAAATGTATAAATTGTAATCAAGGCAAGACTACCTGGTATACGCAGATCGACAACAAGTACAACAATGCAAAAACAACATGTATTTTGTTTTTATAAAGTACTGGCCTTAAATCAAAACACAAATAATTTAACACATTTTCTTGCGAATGCTTTCAAAACTGTAACAATTATTCTTGTATGCTTATAAACTGTATCAGTTAATATGAATATAAAGTTAGTATAACATAAAGCGAATTGAGTCAGCTGCGCTTTCTAGCTCACCTTTTGGATATGCTTTGAATAATACATGGCAAAATTTTCGTACGAAATAATTAATGTAGCTAGACATTTTTCGCAAATTTTTTTTTTTTTTTTTTTTAATTAGGACCAGCACTCAGGGGATGACCCCTACGTATGCAGTGCATTGTGCCGGAACTCAGAGAGAGGGATAGAGTAGTGAAGATAGATGTTGAAAATGTAGAAGGCTTAACTCTTTTACAACTCTGCTTTGCGCGTTATGTTATTTTTTATAGCAGTGTTGAGGCGTCTCCGGTGTTAGGTAGACGCATTAACTTTGTTAAGCTGTATTGGCAGACATTTTATTAATTGTTTTACTTCGCCGATGTTTCTGCTAACCGACGAAGGAAGGCGATGTTGTGTATATTAGCTTAGAACATCATCAATCGCTGTCGGAACAGTTTTTAGTGACCAGTGCTATGCCTTCATCACTTAAATAGTCCGACAACAATTAATACAATATCTCACTAATGTACATTACATAAATTAATGATGTTGATTGACTTGCTCTGGCCTGGGTTTGAACCCAGGCCCCACGTCATTGTTTGCTTAGTAGTCAACGCGCTAACCACTTCAGCCAACACCACCCCCAAATTTGAACAGAGTACCAGACTTTAGGTTTTTTTCGTTAAGGAATTTCTTGGTATCGCGAAAAAATCTATGCAATAGCTTAATAATTTTCAATTATTTCGAATTAAATTAAAGAATAGCGAATAAGTAGATTTAAAATTGCTAAAAATTAGCTTTTTAAATAACATTTCTGATCACAGTACATACACAATTCTTTTAATCATCATTTTCAATAACTAAAGTTTTTACTATAATTCGCATAGTTTTTCAAAGTATTTTTACTTAAAGTATAACAAATATATTTTATTTGCGATAATACTCATATTTTCTCTCTTCCATATTTCCTACTCTCGTCTATTTGAATGCATTATTAGACACATATATATGTACATACATACATTATCGATTTTTTCAACGTTGCTATTTTTTTTTCTTGTCGTTACTTCCTTTTATTTCATTTGCTTAAACGATATTTGAGCTGCCCTGCAAATAGAACACTAAATATATACAGAGAAAAATAGCTGGAAAATAATAAAAAATGTACAAGGATACTACAGACTTGTGATTATAAACAACTGCCATTAAATACATACAAACGATAGAATAAAAACAAGAATTGGTAACGCCAACAAAAGCATTGAGTGGAAAAATAAAAAAAAAACGAGTATAAATAAAATAGTTTATAAAAATTGCTTATTATTATTATCATATTTTTTTATTTGCTGGTATTCTTATGAGGTCAGAAAAAAGGTAATTTGTCTCAAACGGATATAAACAGTTTGTGCTTCATTAAATGCCAGACAAATAACCTCCAAAATAAATAAAAACAGGACCATATAGAAATAACAAACAAACAAAAAAAATTGGGAAACTAAGTGAGAAAAACTAATAACAAACAATTGTTAACGAAAAGATGAAAAAAATAAATAAGTAAATGGCAAAAAGTTTTCTGGCACCATTCTGTTTTCGAAGGCACAATTTTTTCCAATATTTGCCCGCAACAAATTTTAGCCGTCAAACTTTGAAAAAAAAGTACACACACATTTGTAGATACATGAGAATATTTTCATTGAAGTGAGCTTCATTGTGCCGGAGTCGAATCGAAAAATATTTAAATTATTAATATTTTGCTTTTACTTTTATGACAGATTTTTTTAATTGCCTATTTTTTGGAACATGTTATGGAAACTTTTCCAAATTGCATGTTTTATTATGACAAGGAATGGCGATTTGAAGGAGTTTTTCCATGAAAAATATATTTAAATATTTGTTTGCTATAAAAATGTTTCCCAAAAAAGGATTTTTAATATAAGAAATGGACAAATAACGTCAATTTAATAACGTTAAATAAGTTTCTTAATATTTAATTTGAAAATATATTGGAATCTCAACTAATCTTTATCCTGATGATATTTTCGTTATCAAACACAATTTTATGGTGAAATCAAGTGGTGAAAAATATTGTCTAAAAATACAGATTTTATTATCATCGATATTTCCAAACATGGCGAAAAGTATTAAATTTATCTACTAACGGCCACTGGCCGTGCTCAAGGATATACAAATCCAAGTATTCATATTTGTATTTGTATTCATTTGATTGTGTTCCATGGACATTTTCCAAAAGTGACACAACTTCAATGAACGTTGATTGATACGCTTTTTTATGATCTCAACCAAATCAAAATTATTTTCTTTATGTCTACTATGTGTGGTTTGTTTTTCCTAATTGTTTTTCACCAACAAATATTTTAATGACAGATGCTTTTAGTGTTCAACAAGCGAAACTGTGAATTTTAACTGAACTTTGTGGTTACTGCGGAAATTTCAATTTTTCAGCCCTAAATGAGCTCAATTAAATTTTACAATTAAATGAACTGATTTGAGAAAATAATTTATTAAAAAGATGTATGTATTTATTATAATTGCAATAACAGAGTCAACTTCTTGACTGCGCCAACTAAGCTTAATTGCTTAAAATCTTTAGAGTCCTAAAACTTTTAAATAAAATATTAAACCTTTTTTACACTGAAGTGACATCCTTGAAATCCTGAAAATTTATTGTACATTCTAACAAAATTTTCAAACTTTTTTTTCACGATAATTTTTCACAATATAGCCGATATAAAAAAAAAAACAAAGATATATCAGAAACCTAAGAATATCCATTTATTTCTATTCAATAAGACGAAAGCGAACAAATTTTTTAAAAGAATCGATTAAAAGCATTAAATTGTGGAGAAATATCTTATAAATTTTTATATATTTCTAATAGTTGCATTTTTAAAGCTCCTAATTCTTCGTTTAATTATGGTTTTTAGAATTACAATAAAACTACTTAATAAAGAGATTCGAACAATTTGTAACTTATCTCGATTCATCACACAAAATTTATGAGACAGAAGCAATTAATTGCGCAAATCAAAAGTCAAATTAACGGATTCACTTTCACGGTTTGAAACACTGTGCAATTTAACATGAAGGTAATTTCCGGTTTTTTTTAATTCATAAGTGAAATGAATATCTTGGTAGATGCAATAATATATTTTATTTCTTATCTTCGCATTATGAAAAGATTTATTTTATTTGCCATGCAATTAAAACTGAAATATTTTCGATTCAACATTACTTTTATGCATTTTCTAATCACAGAAAATTACTTCAAATACGAAAAGTATTTATTTATGTACTTAAGAGCTTAATAAATATAGTCTTATACAGAACATAAGTAATTTTACTCTTATACAAGATCGCTCAGTGGCATATTTACTATTTTACATAACTCTCAGTACAACAAAATGTTCAGTTTCCAACTTGAAAAGCTCAAGTTATATAAAAAGTGTTGCCATTTGAACTTAATTTTCTAATCGTTACGGTTTTTAACTGCCAATAAAACATTTATCGAAAAAATTTTTTTGTAGAAAAATTACATTTTATATAATAAAGTATTTTTAAACAAATGCTTATCAATAATTTAGCTGGTGAAATTCATATTAATGCTAAGAAATTGTTAAGACAAAATATTGAATTTTAATAATTAAAAAATTTATATAAAAATAAAGGACGTAGCACCATCTTTAAAAATTGAAATAAGGTTTTTCGTATACTGCATTCAATCACATAATCACTTACTTTTTCAATTATACATATGCTGCAATTTCCATTGGAGACTGAGAAAAGACAAATTTCTGAACAGAACTAAACCACGCTTTCAATTTGCCAAAAAAAAAAAAAAAACAAGGTATGAGTCCCGCAAAAAATATGTGGCTTAAACGAACTAATTATGAAATGAAAATCGGATTTTATTCCTAAGCTTAAAACAAAATTAAAAATATAAGATTATTATATTCTTGAATAGAAAACCATTTTTCTTTTAGATTATTTTATAATAACATTTCTTATGTTAAGGTATTCTACAGAGAAGTATTGTGATTTAAATGTTAATTTTAGTTTAATTTAATATTAATTTTTCACTATTTAGCAGTTCTTAATAAGCACGAGTCGTCACAACCACTTGTCCAATTTTAAGATTAGTAAGCTTTTTGCAAGTGATTTCTAAATCGTTTTGGTTCTTTGGGTTTTTTAATTTGACCACGGTATAACTGTTTCTTTTTTAATTTATAATTATTTTCTCTTCATAATTTTTCAATTTATTTTCTATTTATATTTTCACTGCATTGGCTTTCGTAGCATTTTTCGTAGTTCATAATATTTTGATTGAAACATTCTACTTGATCTTGTGAGTACTATCTACTATCTACTATGCTACTGTTATTCACCCCTTTCGCGAATTTTTATTCCCCTAGAAGTGGAAAATGCTATCATGAATCTCAAGTGAAAAATTATGCCCGCTATCAGTTCTCGGTGAATGTAAAAAATGAAAGAAGATTAAAAAAATAAAAAATCAAAGACATTTTTGTTCCAAAAAAATTAACGGGCATATACATATATTTTAATGAAAACTTAAAAAAGCAATGCTAAATATTCAGTATTGGAGCGATAGTTTATTTACTGCGTTTGTTTATTGCATTCTTACTTTGATGTGGTAAAATATTACGGCTACTTTTTTGAAAGCGAACAAAACGAAAGAATTTTAATATATATAAAAGCTTTACAAGTCGGCAGGACTTCGACTTGCTGTTTTGTAATTTGTTGACCAATACATCAGCTTATGAAGAAATTACGAAGGAAAAGTTATTCACGATAGGGGTGATTGTATCTTGGATAATTTAGCTTTTTCATTTTCTAAACACACAGAGACTATTATTTTGAAATTGTTCGAACTTGCTTCTTCAGTCGCATTAAGCTGGTTCGAAAATGTTTTTCCAAACTTTTGGACCCACAAAAAAACTCTAGCTTAAACATTTGGTTGCGACAACTTCGGAAAGAGTTTAATTAACTATTTTAAAGCTAGTAATTTGACTTCAAGTTGTTTTAGGAATTATCTCTCCGACTCTAATTTAATACATCACTGAAATTTTTAACCTTGCGGACATAGATATTAAACAAGTACAATTTACAAATATTATAGCTAATGAACTTATTCCAAATCTAAATTGTTCTACACTTTTATTAAACAACTAATTGTTGTTTATCACTCGATTGTCATGTGGTGCAACAGTGGAACTATAAAAACCTTCCTTTTCATCACGCGATATTTTGCGCTGTATTAGAACTAATTAAAATCTCTATAAAAACTCTAAAACGAGTATTATTACTGATAACATCATGCAAGCAAACACTATGTGAAAAAAATGTATTTTATTTCGTTTTTTTTTTTGCATATTTAACTAAAACCATCATGAAACAAACTTCAGGAAAAAATCACGAAAAAAAATGTTGTCGAGTTGTTATGACTTTAAGAAGGAAACAAATTTTCATATTTTTGGCAAGGTCCTGTAAAGGTGACCGCTACCTTAAACATGTACATTTCATTAAATAGCATTACATTTTCATCGCGATTAAAATCACATATGAAATTTGTCTCTCTTCCCTAAATTTGTATATCCTTATTTTGTTCATGCCAATTTGTTCATGGTAAATAATCGACAAGGAAGAGATGTTCGCCTTTTATATACGATGATGCGGAATATTTTGCTTTTTAATTAATGCATACGCATTTATTATGTAAATACATAAGAAACCAAATGGAATCCTTTTAAGATCAATTATTTTTTTTTGACGCTTTAACTTTTTCTGTACACATTTTTAAGAGGCCATTTTTTTTTTAATTTTTAAAGGTTCTGGCAGCATTGAAAATAACACAACACTAGAAGAATAAGACTCATGCTCATCTACAGCACATATTCATCCTCAATGTTTGTTGATGCTTTTACTCATATTTAAAGAATAGCACAACAACTAGTAGCAGCATAAACAACATTTTGACCTGGTCCAGCATTATCCAGTTTCAAATAAAAAACATGCCTCTGTACATAAAAAAAAACAAAACCCAACAGAAGAAGAAGTAAATTCAATTCAATTTAATATGCTGAACAATTTTTATAGTTGTTGATTTTGTTTGAGAGGTTTTATTTTTCTCAATCTTGTTGTTGCTTTTGACCTTCTCATTCTTTTATGAATATATAAACGTACTTTAAGTTTTTATAAAGTGAATTGAATAGGCAAACATTATACAGAGAAAACAAATAATCAACAAATAAAAAACTTTAGCTTTGTATGTATATGAGTTCTTGGTTATTGTAAATGAAGCCTATAGGTTATATTCGTACTCTGTCTGGGGTATTGAATTATATAGAATGTACATATATATGTGTATGACTGTATGTATAGCAGCATTGTGGTATTGTAGTTATATACGATAATTTACCTACATACATATGTATTACATACATATCTTTAAATGGTGATCAGCAATTAAACAAACAGCTACAACAGCAGTCAACGACGTCGTTTAAGATTTTTTAATTAAACAAAATCAACGTTACACATTATTTTTGATCAAATTTTAGAAGAGGCATAGATTTTTTTTTTTTTTTTGTTTGATTAAGGCGATGTTTTTCTATTGATTGTTTAACAGACAGATAAATTTAAAAGAATGTTTATTTACTAATTAATTTTGTATTCGAAAAAAGAAAAACATTTTTAAACTCATACCAAAGCAAAATATTTTGTTAAACATATAAAAAAAATATTAAGGACATTTAAAATATTAAGGACGAACGAATTATTTTGCACTATACATATATTTATTGTTCGTTGGTTTTCTTATTTTTTATTGATTTACCCTAAAGAAATAATTCTTTTGAGATCATAGGACAGACAGGCTTTTGCAAAATTCCTGATATCATTCCATATTTTTTTTTATCTAGTTTTCGTAAATTTTCAACGTCTTAAGGCCTGAAAATCAGTTGGAAATATTCTCAGGAAGACATCGTCATTTTTAATTATTCTATTTTTTTACTAGTTTTCATTTTCAAGCTTAAATGGCTACAAAGCTAACTATGAACAATTCACCCAAAATTTAGGTAAAATAACCACAAATCTAAAAGTAAAAAAGGACCCAAAGAATAGGGAAAATGGCCTCAAAGTTCATGTTGTTTTTTTAATACAAATCTTTTGGTGCATATTTTTATTTTGGTTTGGAGCTGATATTTGTGTATCGAAGCTTTTTAAGGAATTTTGTTTAAAAACTTTTACATAAATTTTTATTGGAATTTTAACATGTCGAGTCATAACCACAAAAATGGCTTAAGTGAAAAAAAAAAAATTTTTTAGCTTAAGCGGCAAGCAGCTGTACGAAAAAATACAAAAAAACCATTAACACACTTTAAAACTAAATTTGGTTTTTTAATTTTTGTAAATTACTACGAACTGTTTATTAATAATATATGTTAATATTTATACAGGCTAAAGTTCGTAAATGTTTATAATCAGAGAAATATTAGGTAGACATTGTTAATAGATTTCGAGCAACAAAGGACAAATTTAATATTTATACATTATTTTTGTAGATTTTTTAACCGCACTGGCTGAATAGAACAAACGTCGTTTTCGGTATAATCCTCTAAACCTCGTCAGTATTCATACATAAGACAAACTTGTTTTGTTTGATTTTTAAACTTAAGTATATTTTTATATATATTTTCCTTTGTTGAACAAATGTAGAACAAAAAAAATCAGGAGATTGGGCATTGTAGGATATAATTCGCTGGAAGCATTGTAATGTTTAATATATGATAATAAATAAAACCAAAAATTCCCCAGCTAGCATCCATTAGTAGAAATAAGTCGCGTATCATTAGTAGAAATAAGTCGCGTATTCTATTTGTATTTGTGTATAAATAGAATATGTAATGAAGTTCAACGAAGCTACCTAACAAGTAGTGAAAGCATTTGCACATGAATACTGACGAGGTTTAGTGGATTCAGCCAGTGCTGTTGAAAAATCTACAAAAACGATGTATAAATATTAAATTTGTTCTTTGTTGCTCGAAATCTATTAACAATGTCTACCTAATATTTCTCTGATTATAAACATTTACGAACTTTAGCCTGTATAAATATTAACAAATATTAAATTTGATTTTCTTATAAATTCGCAACGGTTCCGTGCGTGACCAATTAATTGTAAGATATGATGCAAATGTTGCTTATTATTTCATTTATTACAAAAAAAAAAAATAAATTGTCGCTTAAGCTATTATCGCGGTTAAGGCTCGATGTGTTAATTCTTGTTACGTTTGGAATTAAGAGGATATGAAACGATAAAAATAAAAATTGTTTTCGTAACGACCACAAATATCGAAATGAGATTTTTATAAAAACCAGCTTTATAATTTAATCGTTATAATTCTATTTTTTAATATTAAGAGTTTTAAAAAGGCTCAAAGTCGTTATATTTTTAGCTTTGACAGTGTAATTTAGTCTTGAAGTTTTAAGAAACCAAACGACGAGTTTTTGTTGCTTTAGATAACTAGAAATTCTATTTAACAAAACAGAAAATTTAACTGCAGATTTAAACATATCTTTAAATTTGAGAATTCACTCTCTACACACTCTGTCAGTATGAAACAAACGCACTTTTGCTTGGGGCTTAACATCAAACATGTTATTGTTAGTTTTTTTTAATGTTTTTGTTTGTTTTGGAAATTAGTTTTTTTTTTTCTATAAGCAGAGTTAAATACGAGGTCAACCTTTAGGTATAATTTTATAATGAAAACAACTTGAGTTTGTCTTCTTCTACTTCTTGTTTTTTTACGTGAGAATGTGTGGTATTTTTTTTTTTTTTTTGTTTGTTTGTAATTTCATTTGAACAATTTATGAATAGTTCATGTATTTAAGTATTTCCATAAACTTTTTACAAACTACATATTTCCTTTGTCAATTGTTTAGAGGAAAAAATATTTGTTTTATAGTTAAATACTTGTTTTACAGGTGGTGTTTCTAGATTATGGACGGATAATTTTAGTGTAAAATTTGTATAGAAATCTATCTAAAAACCCGAGTACTTTTCGCACAAATTTTACACTAAAGTCAATTGTCTGTAATGTGAAAACTGCTTATAAATATTTTACAAAGAAGTTACAATTATTTCGTCATGGGAAATAAACAACAGTTTGAATTTGTTTTTCGTTTCAAATTGTGATAAATGATAACGATTTTAATAATTTGTTAAGTAAAAGAATGCGCCGTTAAAAAAAGTTAGTTATGAAATAAATAAACAATGAGTTTGTAACAGTGGACGTCTAGGATGTTTAACACATTTGGTAATAAACTTATCTTTTCCAAAATTTTTCATTAATATTATCTAAGAAATTTAGACCAGCACGCGAAGGACATTACTATCATTGATTTATGTCTTAGTTTCCGTAAAGAAATAGTTTCCAATGTCTTATTATATCTTAGTTGCACATATTTTGTGGCAATTTTGGGTTTACTGATCTTGAAAATATCGCGACGAATCAGATTTTATTAAAAAAAATTTGTATTGAAAATATGTCTTACCTAAAATACTACTTCAAATTGTCGTTCAAAATATGTATTAGTATAAAAAATATTACAAATTTAGTGATATTCTTATAAAGCAACAATGTGCAACCTTCGCCACCACCCCTAAAATTAATCTCAGACGTAATCCTTCGTTTGCTTAGCAATAGCAATCGTTAGAATCTTCCACGTTTTTTTTTTTTGTACTGTAAATTCTAATCAATGTAATATTCTGATTTTAATTTTCTGGATTGTATACCTAAAACCAAAAAAAGAATTTCTATACATATTTTAGTAGAATTTTTTATGTATGCTTTTACCTAAATGCAAACAATAAAATACATTTTCTAAATTAAACTGTAATTGTAATTGAAAAACGAACAACAATAATAAAGCTAAATATGTTTCTTCTGTATTGACATATAAACACAAATATTTTTTTAGTTCTTATATTCGCTATTTGTATTTGACTACTTTAAGAAAACAATAACTAAGATCGTTGATATCAAAGCCATCAATGGAGAAAAGCGTTTGTTTGTTTGTTATATTGTCTGTAATAAATAAAATGTTCAAATTGTAAAATAAAAATAAATTATTAGATGAATAAAGACAGGAAAGTGTCTTTAATGGAATTGAAGCTTGATTAGTCTATATGGAAATTTTTTTTTTCTATTAATTTCTAACTGTATATGAAATATGTTTGTGATAAAAAACTTTTTTATTAAGATTAAACTGCATATAAAGGGTGTTTTTTTTATAGAGTATCACAACTTTGAGTTGGCATTAGTGCTTTATTTGAGCACCCATTTAAAAGCTGATAGTTGCTTTTTGCTTAGTTTGCTTTGAAATTTCATTATAAATCGACTTACACCAAAGCAACGCGTGCTAATTGGGTAAATTTTTAATCAAAATAATTGTTCTATTTGTCAAACTCATCGTGCAGCGGGCGCTACAATTGATTTACTCAAATAAACTTTTGATGGAAAAATAATTTCACGTAATGGCCCAATTAATTGGCCACCACGATCGTGTGATTTAACCCCATTAGATTATTTTCTTTGGGGTTATGTTAAGTCGCTTGTCTACGTCGATAAACCACAAACAATTGAACACCTCGAAATCAACATTCAAAAAGTTATCGGCGAAATACGGGCGCAAATACTGCGAAAACTTGTTAAAAATTGGTGTTCCAGATTACGCCTTATATGCGCCAGCCGTGGCGGCCACATGGAAGAAATCATATTTAGACATTAATTTCATAAAATTTTCATTCCAATAAAGCCCGTTTCATTGATATTATTTTCTTATAATTTAAACTTGTGTCTCTCTATTAAAAACACCCTTTACATATGTACATAATTTACAAAGAAAAATGCTACTTTAATTTTATTATTTGAATTATTTTATTTTTTTTTTTTGATAAATTTATTTTGAAACTTTTTAAAAGACTGCTAGAGTTTATGACAAAAAAAAAAGAAATTTACATATTTGATACATTATTACAGTCCTTTTGAAAACTATTAACAAAAAAGTAAAAAAAAAAAACTCCTAATAAAAAAGGGGACGGATGGATTTTAGAACGCAACATGGCACTATCGCACAAACCCTTAAAATTGTGAATATTGTAAGAAACTCTGTTATATCGTTTTATCTACTTTTACAACTAAAGAATTTTTTAAATAATAATAAATTGTGACACTTTCACCAAAATTCCAATGTTTAATTTAATTCAATATTTCGTAAAAATTGTTAGACATTTTTTTTGCTTTTTATTCAATTGTAGAATTGAAATTGAACATGGTTGTATATAATTTATTTATCGAAAATTTTTATGGAATCATTTTTCTCTGCATCTAAAAAAGGACTTTACGTATGAAATTCTCATATTTTTGAAATCCTTAAAATTCAGTAATTGCACATGATTGCTATGTTCATAAATGTCAGGCGATTAGTAGAGTGGTGCGCAGCCAACGGTGAATACAAAACGAATAAAAACGAGGTTATAATTATCACTTAATGAAAAAAGAAAAATACTTGTCAACTCACTGACAATTTTTTAACTGTACTGTTTATTTTTTTTTTTATTTTTTATTTTTGTTGTAAAACTCAAAACAATATAAATATTATCATATTACCCACATTTTATTGTGTGTAGGCTTAAAGGTCTTGTCATTTAATTGAAAAATAATAACTTCCCATAAAGCAAAAAATAAAAATAAAATTGTTTGAAATCTAAGTTGTGGTCTTGCATTCATCATATTTTTTGTTTGTAAGTTTTTTTTTTTGTTTCATCAGAGTACAAGTGTAGAAAATTTGTAATTAAAATTTTTAGAAAAAAAAAACTGAAAGAGGTAAAAGTGTAATAATATTTTATTGTTTCTGTAAGCTTATGTCTGTCTGTCTGTCCGTCTGCCTTATGACACAATAAAGAGCAGTTTAAGTAACAAGTTTTTTAAGCATTATTATTTTCTATGAATAATTTTAATGTAAGAGCAATTACATCATGATTTTTATAGATGTTTGTCAACATTACATTTGTATGCAGCAATTTCAGTATAAACAAAACTATTATTATTTTCAAATGTCTAAATAAGCGTTAGGTGTAAACATTTTCCGATACACAAGAATGCGTGGGAGGCTGTCTAACAAGATTTTTGAAAAGTTTATACGATTACTCGATTCATCTTATTGGTTGAATATTTATAACTTTATTTTAGACAATAAAAATTTCTATATTATAATTGAGTTTTTTAATTGAAGAAGCTTTAAGTGCAAAATAGTCTAAAGCCATTACAAAAAAAATTCAATTAAAATTAATTAATCAATGAGCCTTTCTCATGCACATTACGTGACATGCAGATTCATCTGTAATTATGGAGTTTATAAATATTGTGGAATCAGACGGTCGCGATGTTCTTTGAATGACAGTCCGATGTGATGTTCATTGGCATGACCACATTTTCTATGACACAAAAGAAGCGTTCAAATACCTCGTTTTTTAAAGACGGTGTAAGCCATTCTTCACTCCATCTGATATCAATGGAATAGAATTTTCATGTATGGTATGGTATAGTCTATTGAGAAGTTAGTCGAACCGAACGTATGTATCATAAACTCCAAGCAGAGGCCTTTTAAGTTGCTTTTATTATGTAAAGTTCAAATCGAATGTTAACAAACACTACTCTCTCTTTCCTCCTTCACATAATTAATTATCCTAGTTCCAGCACAATGCAGGTCTTAAAATTTAATAGGTATCATGCACTAAGTACTGGTCCTAACAAAAAAAAAATAATATAATTTCACTATCATTTTTAAGATTAAAAATAAAAGTACCCACGTTATTCCATCATTCCTTTGGTGCAACTTTAAACATCTTTAATACATTTTGTTCTTAATTTATGTTGAATCTTCGATTCGAAAAGAAAAGTCTTCGGATTTGTATATTATTTACATTGAAATTCGAATGCATTTGCTCTCGATTTAAAATAAAGAGTAAGTCCCCTGTATTTATTCTGGGGCGATACATCTATCAGTCATCATTAATTATATACTAATAAATATTTAAAAAGGGTTTTTCTTTTGTCTACGTTGGTATGTATTGAATCTTGAATTTTAAATCGATTCAACCAACAATAAGCATTGAAATCTATTTAAGAAGTTGAATTTATTTTACTTGGTGTACGATGATTGATGTCCTAAGTTTAATAAAAATTATATTTAAGCAATATTATGTAGAAGAGGTCTACAGTGTTACACCATGTCACCCACTGGTTTTTTTTTTAATATTTCTTCTGTTATCTTTAGAGTTCTACATATATGGAATTGTTGATATGTAATACGCTTTAGTTTTAATATTGTTTAAATATTCACTAGAATTTCCTATGTTCCTCTACAGAAAAAATATTTAATTTATTTTATGAAAAATGTTTTCTTATCTTTTATTTGAAGAAATTGATGTTCTTACTGCAAAGTACAAAAATTCTACCATGAATTCCTGTTAACGAATGAAAATGAGAATTTTAAAGTTCATTTTTGTTTTTATAAATAAAACTTGACTTACCTTTGTTTCATAAACATTATCCAATATATGAAACCATGCAAAAATTTTATATTTGGCGCAACACGGACGAAAAATTGTAAAATTAAAATCGGTAGCACAATTTGTTTAACAACAACAGCAGCAGCAGCAATAAAAATCGTTTAGCGATATTTAATTACGTTTCGTTTCTTTTAATTTAACACACAATTGATAGCAGAATTATCGGATTTTCAAAAAATAAATCCTTTCAAAAGAATAATGGTTTTGCGACTTTTTTTGTAATATTTTTCTTTTAAATAAATATCTGCTTTATAACACTGGTTTACGAAAGGAAATGGGGTAAATAATATCAATAACAAGATATCACTCACAGCACACTTTTGTTTGAAGTCAGTCGTTGTTGTTTCGCTTCAATCAACCTTAAATGAGGGAGGGTGGCTCGCTACCGTTTGGTTGTTTGTTGAGGATTTAAAAAGGATTTTGTTTGGTATTTTTTTTATTTGTTTCCTTTAACTTCTTAGTAGTTGGTTTTTAATGCTTGTTGATTTTGAAACTTTTTTAATTTTATTTCTTTAATTTATTTTCACCATATTTATTTCATGTTTAATTTATTCACTGTTAAAGCTGTACAACACACAAAAATAAACTGAAATTAAAATATAATAAAAATGCAAATATATTAATTAAATATGACCAATATTTTCTTGTAAAATCAATCACTTTACAATTTAATTTAAATAAAGTAAAAATATTTTTCAGTTAAAAATAGTAAAACCAAAAATAGTTAATTTTGTTAATTTATTTGTTATAATTTATATATATGAATTTATTTCTTGTTGCCATCATTATTATTCATTATAATTTATGTTTATAATTGTGATAATAAATTTTTATTTAATATCCACGCCCTTTTGATTTTTTGCACTGGAATTTAAAATATTATTTCTCACTTGTTCGCTTTATTTTGCACTAAAGCCACATTTTGATATACACTCCAAAGAAAACTGCTTTAATAATTTGTTTTACACGTGACTCAGTTTTTGTTAGAGGTCACGAAGACAGCATTTTACTCACACAATATGTTTAACTTTACAATATTTCAGTATTGGTTAAATTTCCCAGAACAACTTTAATATTTTTGTTAAAATTTCATTTAAAAATACACAAAATTTTCTATTTGACTTTGAGTTATTTCAACATTTCTTTAATTTTTATTTGTTCTTTCTATATATTAGCTTTCACATCACCCGTGTATACACTTTTATTTAATGTTTAGTCCATGTCCTTTTACCGTGTTGTGTTTGTCTCCAATTTCTTTGGTGTTTTAGGCTCCAACGTGTTTTGTTGAAAAAACATTATTTACCATGTCAGCCAGCAGTTGAAAGCCATAGAGAAGAATACGATTTCATTTTTGCCATTATTTTTTCTCAATTTTGTACAATTTGCTTGCGTGCTTGCTTAGACTTTTCCCGAAATTTCCCTTTACTCTCAATTGAATTGAAATATTGTGAAAATTTTCTCTTTAGGTAATTTTGCAGAATTTTCTCTGCGCTGTGAAATATTTCACAGTATTTTCTTACACCTTATTTTTGGCTCATATAATTTCTAGAAGTTATATGGGTTACACTGTTTTGGCAATTTATGCACAATATTTTTGTTTTTTTTTTTTTTTTTTAAAGTTGGCAGCTAATTTTATATTGGCATTGATAAAAATTAATTTCTAATTTTTTGCACTTTAATATAAATATAGAAGTATTCGTATCAATTTAATAACTTATTGGTATCTTTCATCAACCTTTCAACATATATTTCTGTGATAACATGCCATAACCGCTTAAAACGTTTGCAGATATTTTTGCCAAAACACTTTAAATTCTCAAATTAATATTCATGGCTACATGGCATGTGTAATGAAATCGAATCGATAACTACTTATAGCCTTGATATGTGGTCATATGGGAGTCAACTTGCGTAAAAATGTTTTCTATTCTGATGCTGTAATCAAAAGCAAAAGATTTATAAATCTTTTCTAATTTCTTTAGCAGATGACAAATGATCATAAAGAATCAGTATAAATTTTTGGTTAATGTTTTAAACCTGAAAATCGTTAAAACTTACGAAACACTAGAATATCGTAGTGCAAAAGTCAAGAAAAAGTCGTATAGACTCAATGATAATAAAAAGTAGTATGCAGGCAAGTAAGATGTTTAAGGTGATCGAAAGAGAGCAGCAAAAGGGAACACTATTATCAAAAAATTCCTCAAATTCCAGATTGACCGGTTTGGATTATGTGCCACTTTCAGTATTCTCTTCAAATTTGACTTAGAATGGCTAAAAAAAACCTTTAAACATTTATATCCTTGGTTTCTTGTCTTTTTTTAATCATAATATTCTTGCGACGAATAAATATATGCCTCAGTATTAATAAAAACAGTTATCCAGTTAAAAAACGTTACAACTCTAAAGAATGGATATCGTCATTAGAATTATGTTTATTCGTCATTATCGTACATTCCCCGTCACAATGAAATAGCTGTCATAACCATGGCCCCATTCAATCACTTCTTTTACAAATGTGTGTATGTTTGTGTGATGTTGTGATATTCTAATAAAATTGATATGTATCTAAGTAATTGCACGATCAATCGTTTAACTTGCCTTATATACATGTACATACATGCTTACATTTAGGAAGAATATCCAGTGATCGAACATTTAATGATGGGTTTTCATTTGGCTGAATCGAAACTCCTAACTGTTTAATGCAGAATAATTGAGGCGCTCAGCGCCAAAACAGCCTAACCCTCATTTTCAAAAAAATCAAACTGACTATGCTGATCTACCTGAAACCTTTTGAAATAAATACTAAAAAAAACTCCCTATTGCAATTTTCAGCAGGTAGTATAACCTAGTGTTACACTATGCAATAGGAAGTTTTTTTAGTATTTATTTCAAAAGGTTCCGGTTAGATCAGCATAATCAGTTTGAGTTTTTTTTTTTCGCTGAGCGCCTCAATTATGTAAGTAAAATATAAATATCGCTGTTGAAATTTTGAAAAACGATTATGTCTTACGGTCTTTTTTGCATGATTAAGTTATCACGAAAAATATATATTAAATCTCCTGCTTTTTTAAATAAATCCTAAAAGGTTTGCAAAATTTTGATCACGAAAACTATACAGTATGACATACATAATTGTTAAGTTATTATTTTACTAAAGTTATTTTGGACTTCTAAAATAGGCTGACTTCCAAAATTTACGTATACAAAGTACGTATACAGTATGGCTGACTTCCAAAACGTCAATTGCTTTGTGTTTGAACAGCCTATTACTACTGTATGGCTGACTTCCAAAACGTTCGTATACAAAGTTTGTATACAATATTGCTACTGTATTTAAATCACATACATATGCAAAGTTCCGAAACAATGCAACAACTATAAAACCGATGCCTTGTTTCCTTTCTTACTGCGTTAAAAATACTTGGCGGCGGAGTTTTGAAATGGTATACATTATATAATGATTGTACTGCGGCGTTATGAAATGTGATGCTTTGTTCAAACACAAAGCAATTGACGTTTTGGAAGTCAGCCATACATACATATGTAGTTATGTATATATGTATGTATGCATGTATATCTTGAAGACAACATCATGTTATATTCAACCCAAAAGGCTACTGAATTTTAAGCCACCTAATTTGCATGGTTGCTAACAAAAATAAACAAAATCCTAATTGAAAATAAAAACAGTTTTAAATATCCAGCCGATACCGTGATATGAACCAGGTGTTCTTTTAACACGACCTTATTGACGGACCTTGAACGTAGAACTATTTTTTTTATTAATATCAGTGATCTACATTTTAAATACAAACTAGTTTATATTAAAGCCCACCCGCAAAACTGTAGTAAATATCAGCTGTTTACCAAAATGGCCAAAAGAAAACAGGAAATTTCTGCATAAATCAAAAACTATAGAAAACCTAGTTTTAAAATTTAAATACACATGTATGAGTATATGTGTTATTTCCAATGCTACCAAAAGAGGCTCTGAATTTGTAAATATGTCCATATGTATATACGAGTATATTCAATAGTAATACAAAATAAAAACCCAAAGGGTTTTCAAGAGCTTTTTTGTAAATTCTCTCATATTAAGGAGGTTTTATTTTAAGAATACAAGCTCTTCTCAATAGAAGAACTCCTGCTTACTCTCTTCGTGTTGTCTGTAAGTACCTGCATGTAATTGTTGGATCTGCTTGTTACATACATAGTATGTATATGTTTATCTGAATGGTTGTAGGTATATAATTTTTTGCAAATTCCCTCCCCTTGTGATTATATCTTCTTTAGTGAGTTTTAATTTAATAGAGTTAATGCTGTGTTTGACATATAAGGCGCCTGTCTGTATGGTAAAATGTCAGGTTTCTTTCCTTTATCATTTCTATATATTTTTTGCTGTTTCTGATTCTATTTGTTCCTTTTATTTCTTACTACCTATAATTATATACAAGTACAAATATGTACGTATGTATGTATTTATAAATTTAGTAATATTTCTTTTTTTCTATATAGACGATGTCGTAAAGAAAAAGCAGAATAATGCCGAATGAATAATTACATACATACATAGATACATATGTATTTAGAAAGTACGATTTTTTCAAAGTATCTTTTTTCACATGAAACCCAATACTGATTTGTAGGTAATTTTCTAAATTATGAAATAAAAATTTAAAATTTTCTAAATTTATTTTATTTTAAAAGGTCATATTTTTAAATTCGAAAAATATAATTTATTTTGAGCACTGTGCGTGCTCTCATTTTGAGTTGAATAGAAGTGTCAATGTTTAATTCTTTCATCCCTTTATTTTTGGCATTTTGTGTAAATTTTTTCCTTTGCAAATTCGTTTTCGTGTATTTTGAGTTTTTCTTTTAAACTGCAAAGACAGAAAACAGGCAGAATGATGAAAAATAAAAACATGCTAATACTGAAATTTTTGTTGCTTCAGTTGTTGTTTTCTTATACATGTGTACGTATACATACATATTTCTACTCCTGTTTATATGTTTGTATGTCATTTTTACTACCACTGCCAGATGGTTGATTTTTCATGGGGTTTTCTTATAAGAGTATGGGAACCTTTTGCAAAAAAAAAAAGAAACTGAAAAATACACAGCACACAAATTATACAAGCGCGCGGCGGGTGTGGTCCATACAAGAAAAGAAAAAATAGAGGAAAACATAAACTGTTTTCTTATTATAAAATTTTTCTTTGTGCAGACTCATTTTAGATTTGGCATTTTTGGTTATAACGCAAAGTTCTTTTACATTTATGTTTACAATTATGTTTAGTAATTTATTTATTCATATTTTTTTGTTCACTTCAGTACCAAACTTTTACTGCAATTTTTCTTTTTTGTAGTCTGACTGCCTTTTTATCACTTAGATTTTGCACACAAAAAATAGATACATATGTATGTATAAAAAGAAATTAATAATATTTTTTTTTCTAACCTTTAGCTGTTTTACTAATTTAAGTTTTGTTTTGCAAACATAACTTTGCGTTTGCCTCTCAATTTGGGTGCACCACAAGAAAATTCTTAATATATTTTTTAATTAATTTCCTGTATATGTAATAAATATTTCATATAAACAATTTTGTATAAGAACACACACACACAAACTTATATTTTGTTGTATTTTTCTTTTATATCATTGTTTTCCCGTCGTTACACTATAAGCTTTTCTTTTCAAAGGCGCGCACACGTTCGCGTTTCGAGCAGAACAACTGAGAACTAAATTGCTCTTGAATGGTAGTACATGCAGGAACCTGTGTTATCGGCCAGCCTGTGTGTGAGTGTGTGTGGGTATACACATTTCAACATAACAGCATAAAACATACCTCTACTAATACAAAAGCCCACTAAGTACCAAAATAATTTGAGCAAAAAACTCTAATATTGATGCTCTCAATTGTTAAATTTATGGGAATATCTGAAACCGGTTAAGTAACTCTTTTAATGTTTCATGTTTATAATTCTATCTAAATGGAAATAAAATGCAAGTATTTCTTGTTCTCTTTTTTCTGCACAAAACCTTTTTTGTATGTGATGCAAACAAATACAAATTTGTAACGCATGAACAGCTCTTCTATCACTGCTTCACTACCAATAATTCTCAGTTAAAAAATAAAAATACTCTTCTACTGAAATATGTTTAGTAGCATAACTGTTAAAAATAAAACCAGTTTACTGAGATACTACGATGCTGTGTAGGAATTTGTTTATGTTTAGCTTGTTTGAAGCCTCTCTTTTAATTAATTTTATTTGTTTTTTAATTTTGTTACAAACGATACTTAAGAAGCCCTTCCTGCATACAATAATACTCGTATTATATTACCTGTTAGTAGTTTTTTTTGTTTATCGTTAGCTCTCATTTTACCAGTAAATGCATTTTACTAACCCTTTTTATAGCTGCTTTAACCTTCAGAAGGAAACAATTGAAAAAATTACAAAATGTGAATCGAGTTTATGTTAATTTTCAGTTCTTAAGAAATTAAAATTTCTTTGTATTCACTAACATGAGTATTTCTTCAAAATATAATTTTAATAGTGATTTTGTAACATTAAAAATGTTATGTTACTATTTTTCCGAACATTTTCGTTTCCTGGAAAATTGCGGAACTCTGAGAGTTCTAATGTTAGAATTTTCGATGCAATTTTTTAAATTGTAGTGCAAGGGAAAGTTAAGTCATACCGCAATAGAGACAACTTAATTCTGCTAAGATAATATACATAATTTACCACTAAAAAGTTTTTGTAAATCGAGTGAAACCCGCCACTGCATGTTTTAGTATCGATAAAATGAATTTATTAAGATTTTGTTACATTCTTAGAAGATCGAAATAGCATCAATAGCTTTTAAGGGTTAACAATTTAGTTGTTCTTTCAAGATTAAAAAAAAGAAAACCTGTTTGCTTCATTGATTTTTAGGTTATAAAAAGAGATCTTGTAGCACAAGTTCTACTTACATCTGTACATAAACATGAATACACGTATGTACGTGTAAAATATGCTTGAAATAATTTAATATGAGAAAAAAAAAGCCATTAAAGAAGATACGGGTAACTTAAATTAAAATTAGTTTTCTATGGGTGTTTAAATGAAGTTATATACGAGGGTATTTATAGTGGGCATTTTGAAGTCAGAAGAATGCATTCAAGGAATGATATACAAAAAAAAAAAAAATACTTTCACTACACATCTAAATTTATGTTCAAAAGGCAAAAAATAATTTCTACTTCAGATTTTTCTAAATCACACTGAAAATAAAAATTTCTAGTAAATGGTGTAGGAAGAAAAAAGAGCAAAATTACATTCGTATCGAAAATTTCATCAAGATTCTTTGATTGTATGTCCTTTAAATAATCAACTAACTTAATATAACCAGTTTGAAAATTCTTCTTTTGTCTTAACTAAACAAAAATAATAAAGGTAAAAGTTGTTCAGGAGTTTGCCGTAATGAAATCAGTAAATATATATCCTTTTGCTACATTACTTTAATCGTCAAGACCCTGTCTATTTGTAGTCAGTTACACTTAAATAAAAACTAATAGGTTTGTATAAGCGGCAGCAAATAGTTTTTTCTGAATGTAATTTGAAATTCATAACTTTCGTTCGCGATATATCACTTGGGACCTATATATTGATCATTCTTGATACACGGGTGTGCTTTCAAGTAAACACATAAAAGCTTTAAAATGCTATAAAATTAAATCTCTTTAAGATAATGCGTGACTCATTAATATTATCTCAGTTCTTCGTTAAATCGGAAAACAATAATCACTAATCGCTCTCTCTCTCGCTCTCTATCTCTTGCCTCGTCAATAAATAGTATTATATACTACTGTTCTTAATAGTATTATATACTACTGTTCTTTATGCATCCGTAGAATAGTGTCAAAGCGCCGTATTAAAAAAACAAGCATGTTACCTTAAACTCTTTTCCGCTGATCAGTACGAGAATCATGTTAGATATGATGTTTAATTCTGGTTTCTTTATGTTTTCCATTCTACACGTTGGTGCTATACTTGCTGGGAAAAAGAATACTTGGCGCTTTCTAGACACAACCTTTGACCATTTACCGTTTCGAGGCTCAGCCAGTAACACATTCGTTCCTCGGGTGCCGTTATGACCGATGTATAAATTCATGCTGGAGGGTTGGAGAAGTGCTGTTCATATCGACTTACTTTAAAATGTGCTGTGAGATGCATGCTCTATCCCTTTGGGGATGATTATGCTGCTGGAAGCTATGTTATCCTGGATTATGTCGCAAGTTATTGGTGTGGTCTCCTTACGGAGTTCTCCTCGTTGATATGGTTGCTAACAAGAAGTGCTGGGAGAGGTGTAGGTTAAATAACTGATTCCTGACGAGTGCTAGTGTCTGCTTGGACAGAGTATTTTGCTGCAACCAAATAATTTTTTTTTTTTTGAGGCAAACACTCAGGGAATGTCGCCTACTTATGCAATGCATTGAGCCAGAACTGAGGGAAATGAATAGTTAGAGAAGATAGGCTTAACTCTTTTATAACTCTGCTATTGCACGTTTTGTTAATTTTTAGAGTAGTGTTAAGAAGCCTCTGGCGTTAAGTAGACGCATGAAAGTTCTTTTTCTGTATTAGGAGGCATTTTATAAATTGTTTTATTTTGCAGACGTTTCTGGTGACCGACGAACGTAAGCTTGTTTGTGCTGCTACTAAAAAACAAAAGCTGCACCAGTAGTATTAAGGACGATATTAGAGAGCTTAATGACTTTCGAAAACTGTTTCTGTATGGTTGACGGTCTAAGTGTAAAATGTTGCCAACCGTTGTGTACATTGCGAGTCATATTGGTTTGCCTTCGAGAGAACTCGCGGGTTTATGGTGAACACTCAACTTCATACGGTGTTAACAACACCATCAGTGCCTGATCGCTCCAGTGTACTCAGTGCTGCCAATGTCACTAATTTAGCCATATAAAACGTAATTAAATAATTTAAAGTACATGATTTTCTTTTGGTTGAAAACTTTGTCATGGACAAAATGCACCAGAAGCGAAACATTTATATTGATTTCTGATATTTTTTACACTTATGTACTATCAGTCGGTTAATAGATGTTGTATAAATTATTGTCTTCGATCTTTTAGTTTTAAATAGATACTCCATTAGGAAGGAATGGTATTATTTGATTTTATTAATTATTAACATAAATCATATTAAACCTGAATTTTTACTCAAGCCTCGTATAGAGGAAATATGTGGTCATATTTGTCCACAAATGTATTCACGCAATATGAAATTATACCCATAATGCATCAAAAGAAACACAACTAATGCTGGCTGCATTGATGGATTGTCGTCATCAGCCATGTGGAAATGTGTGAACCAAGTTTCAAGTTGTCATTTTTATTATCAATATAATTATCGTACCATTTCTTTTAGCAGTTTTACTACTTCGTATTTTAATTCTGATGATGACCATCATGTTTAATTTAATATTCCCCTACTTTTTGCTGCTTTTAGGAATTAAACAAAAAGTGGTTCTTCTTTAAAATTGTTTGTCATCCACTATTTTCAGTCCAATTCTTTTATTTATTAGTTTTTTTTTTGTCGTTGTCTTTTTTTTTATTTAATGTTGCATGATTAATAGTTGTTTAAATGTTTGGACATTCATTTATATTTCGTTGTGGCTTTTCTGTTGTTGGAAAATATTTTTATTGTTATTGTCAATGCATGTAAATATATACATATGTATGTTTGTATGTATGTATGTATGAGTGGGAATATGGTAGTTTGTTTCCCACAACAAAATATTCGTCCATACATACAAACAACTTAAGTATTTACGATTTGGTGGTTAATCGTATTTTAATCGAAAACAATTAACTTAATGAATTGTTTATGTGCACATTTACAGTTTGTTTTTCGTTCAGTGTATAGGCGTTAGGGGCTGTGCACATATTACGTAAAGCTAACGTGGGTTCAAGATTTGTTACGGATTGGAAATTTTGTACTGAAAAAGTATTATAACGTGGTACCGGGTGGGGGGGTTTGGGGATACAAAATCTCTGAAAACAGCGTTACGTAATATGTGCACAGCCCCTTATGTAGTGCGTATACATATGTCTTTCTTGCTAAGAAGACTTTTATCTATTTTGTTAGTTTTACGCCAAATTTGGTGTTTGTTTTTTATATGCATATTTATTCGTCATTCCAATAATTATGATTTCGATTAAACGTTAGAAAATAGTCTGTCGATGCGATGGGTCTTATTTTAAAACTAAAGTCAATTAAGGCCGTTTGTTTTGAAGTTGGAGTGTAGCCACATTGATTTAAGGAATATATATATGACATGATAGATGTGGTTAAAAGCTGTTAGGCATATTTCGACTTTGTTTGTTTGAATATCCTGATGAAGTGCACGTATTCCGCTATACTTATTTATAACCATAATTTATAAACTCTGCTTTGCTGGCGCCAAACTGAGCAAACAACTACAACCACCACTAGTAAATGATTCTTTGAATTTGTTTCCGGTTATACGAGTATACATTTCTGACGATGAAACCTGTGGTGATTGTCGTGAGATTCTTTAGTGTGATTCAACTGCTCCGTCCCACCAATTCAACTTTTATAAATTGAAAAATTGCATGGCGGATGATCACTTTAGAATAGGTTCGGCAGCTAATACTACACACTTGCGGCTCAATTTATGTTTTTATATCCCCTAAACATTTCAAACTGATTTTAAAAGACATTTTATTTTTTACCATCCGCTCCTTAAACGTTAAACAGCAGTAAGACACAAAACAAAAGTACAATCTTTAAATATTTCTATATCAATTAGCAAAAGTGCTCTTTCATCAGGAAAAAAATAAGAACAACGCAAAAACACAAAAATCACACTTCCTTACGGAAATTTAATAAAACAATAATAATAAAAATAACGCACAAAACACACAATTAAACAAGAACATAATTTACATTAATATAAAAGGGATTATTATGCAGCAAAAAGTTGAAAAGAAGACTAAAGAAAATACGAGTATATATGAATGTTTTTAATTCAATGAAACAGAATTACATGCAAAAACTAAAATGTTTAAGCGTTATTATTTGGTTTAGTAAAGAAACATTGCAGAAACAATGGCTAACAAATAAAGGATATGAAAGATAGACTGACAGACAGACGCAGAGACAGCGAGGAAAACAGGCATAAATATACAAAAGCATAACAAAGATATTTAGTTAGATTATGATTATTCTTTTAAAAAAAATATTAAAACAATAAACAAAAGGAGGGCGTTAAAAGAGAACAACTAGAAAACGACAACTTAAGGGGTAAATGAAATTCACAGCAACAATGGAAAATAATCGTATCTGCATAATAAGCATCGGACATATTATGATGATGTACGGAAAGAAGTGCACAACACAAAGTAGTTTCACTGTATTTTTTTTTATCAATTTGAAAACAAACAAAAATGTATTGTTTAAAGTTTTACAAAAGCACAAAGTTAAGAACAAAATGAGACCGATAAAGGTACTCACGGTTATGATATACAATATGCGATCAAACGTACACACATACATGTTATTACATACGCTTGTACAAAAATTAAATTGGTAATTCCCACGTTATAGTGCGGCAAAAATAAAGACAAGCATGCAAAAGATATAGAAGAAAGAACTAAACAAACAAAATAAAATACAAAAAACATTATGACTCTTTACTGCAGTTTATTAGGAAAAAAAAAATACAAAATACACAGAGACCTTCACACAAACACAACAAAATTTTTACAGCTAATAACAGAGAATATGGGATCATCCAGATCGACCTCATAGGTAACCGAACAGTGACAAGCGAATATGCAACAGTACAGGTAGAGAAAGAAATCCATTAATATTTTTAATGTTCACAAGTATGACGTTGAAAAAAATTTCCCTTGTACCACAATGTTGAGCCTTAACTGCGAAAATAGCTTAAGTGACATGGTTTAACAAAAATTTTAATAAATGGTCACGCACGGAATCATAACGAATTTACAACAAAATAAATTTTAGTTTAAAAGTGAATTGATGGTTTGTTTGTATATTTTCGTGACAGTGGTTTGTCACTTAAGGTAAAGTTTATTTGTCTCTTAAGTTATTTTCGCTCTTATGACTCAATATATTTTTTCTACAACTATAAGTCTTAATTATTAACAGAGAAAATGTGTTTTTATAATGTTAAATTATTGTGGAAACGGTGTACAATCTTAGATCGCACCTGTTATCTTCGTTTGGCGGAACTAAAACACAGGTTGAGGATCAACCACGAATAACAGTATGAAATGCCTCTTATGAGCACTTCTTACTTTTTTCACATTTACTTAAATTCTTATATTTTTTTTACTCTGAATTCATAATAAAATTTTTACTCCTTTGTTTGATTTAAAAAAAAAAAAAAACAATAATTTCAGGAGAAACAAAAACTAATTTTAAAAATCGGTTCATTTATAGGACCAATATTTTGATGACCGATGACCCATATTTTGGGGCGGCAACGTGGCCCCCGATTTCTAAGAAAATTTATGGAACCAAATAACAAGCAAATCCCGTTCAACCAAAGAGGAGAGTTTTCAAAATCTAGTAAAAATGGTGGAGTTATGCTTTAATATTCCGGGACAGGAGGATAAATTTTCCCCCGATTATCATAACAATTTTACGGAACAAAACTGCAAGAAAATCATTTGAAAATTTTAAAATTTGTGTACAAATCATTGAGTTTTGTGGCCTAAAGTAAAAAAAATAGCAACTAATGAAAGCCTGCACATTTTTTCAGTCGATTAAAAACGGAGCTAAGAATGCCGCTGTACAACGGAGGGGGTGGCATTGTGTACATTAGCTGGGAACGGAATCGATCGATGTCGTAACAGCTTTTAGTGACCAGTGCTATGCTTCTTTCATCACTTTAATAGTCCGAGAAAAATTAATAAAATGCAACACTGATGTACATTAAAAAAATCATTATATTGATTTGCTTGCTCTGATCGCGATTTGAACCCAGGTCCTAAGGCATTGTTTGCTTTAGTATTCAACGTTGTATCCACATCAGCCATCACCACCCTATTGCCCAAGTTAAAGTTTTAACTTTGATGTCCTTTAAGACTTGTAGAAGAATTTTGTATGGAACATTTTTATATTAATTATTGATGATTGAGAATTGTTCAAGAAAGGAACAAACCAGGAAAGATATAGAGGGTTAAAATTTTCTAGAAAAATTTTCCTAATAGTATTCTACTGAAAACTTGTCCCAAAATATTACAGGCATAAAGACTCAGTTAATATTCTCGAAACAACGTCGCATATTCTGAACAACAAGTAAATATGAACAAATAAAAAATAAATTATTCTTATTGTATGATGGATTGGTCTCAACTCTTTTGATAAGATTGTTGTAAAAAAAATTAAAAAAAAAACTGTTAAAACAATTTTGCTCTTCTCATTAAATGCAATTTTTAAAGTTTCTTACACCAAATTTGCTATGCAAGAAAATTTTTACTTTCATAATTATAAAAAGTTTAGCGTATGTAAAATTTTAATTTACCCGTTTTGTCTGCTAATTAAAAAATCGAGAATAATTAAATTGCCTTATCATTCAAACAAACAATCCCACGGTTATTTCGCAGCACAAAAAACCAGTGTGGAAGCCACGATTATGTTAAAGATGACGCAAAGTAAAATTGGTTAAGAAAGATTTAAGCAGAACAAATTACAAAAACCATAATGTAAAAATAATAAAATTAATAAAAAAAATGCTAATGATATTAACAATGACGGAGAGAACATTTTTCTGTTATGTTCCATAATACTGATAAATTATGTCTTTATGTTTTTGCCAGGTAAAAATAAATTGAATAACACTAGATAGAGAAAGAAATTCCCATTGTTTTCGAATGTATAGGAAAAAAACTCAAATACTAAATATCCTTCTTTGACATTTTATAAATGCACAATAAATATTGTGTGAAATTTATCTATGTGTGATTGTGCTAGATTAAAGCTACTGGAAATAATAGGCTGGCTGCACAATAAACATGCGCAATTGAACACCGCCTTTTTGGGTCTTCTTTAACAACAAGGATTTATCGAAAAATAGAAATCAGAGCGTAACGGAAAATTGTACATGTAGTAGAAGACAATAAGAATAAATCTAAAAGGGAACACAATTCAGGTGGTAAAATATAAGGATAACGATACACAATACACTCTCAACTTAACGAAAAATGAGAGTCAATAGAGAAAAAACCAAAACTAGTAAGCTGGCAAAGAGAGTACAGCAATGAAAGTTTCTCTTTTGCGCATAAAAACTCCCTTGTGCTCACTCTCGTTTCTTAAATTAAACTCGCCGCAAAACCTTAAGAAATTCGTGTTTACGATTTACGTAAAAAAATTCACCTCGTCGTTATTGAAGCATTTTTTAGCGGTCATACATGTGAGCCAAATTGTAGTTGTTGTTATTGTTACGTTCCTTTTTTTTATTTTCGGTTTTTTGTTCTGAAAATTAGTTCAACGTATAAAATGCAGAAAAAAAATTCTTCGTGTTATGCTCAATATCGTATTTGTTAAATTTGGTTTTATATAAATTTTTTAGCTGCTGTTTTTTTTTTTGGCCAAGCGAACCGTTGATTGTACGAGTGTATGTCGTATATAGTATCTTTGTGTACTAATAGGTACATGTGTAACTATTGAATGCTTAACAAATTTGCCGAAAGCACTCTGCAAAATTTTTTGCATGGCTAAGTTGATCAAATCTAAGCTATACAACTTAACTATTACTTTTTTCGATTTCCAATGAGGTTCGATCTTAAAGTATTTGGACTCTAAATTGCCACTGAATTTTTTTATCGTATTTTCTTTTTTTTTTTTTTCTTTTTCTGGAAAAACTATATCTTTTACACATTTTGGACAAGCGCTGAAAATGGCCTTTGTATATCATGATCGCACAACTCTTGATTATTTTAAATTACTTTAAAAATATAATAGAACCTCAACGGTAGTGCTGGTATGTGTTGTTATAAATGAAAGACTAACCTCAGTTTAAAAGTAAAGTAATTCTCGTATTAAAGATTCAGAAAAAATTTTATATTGAAGAATTGGAATGATGTTCAACATATCTACCTAAGAAACAGGCATATGAATTTTGACGTTGATTATGTTCCGTTTAAACAAAATAACGTTTTCATGTTCTGCCGTTTATGACAAAATTTTAATTGATGTTGATTTTTCCTCTGCTTCCTTCGCAATCTTTTTTATAATAATTTAACGAACTTTATTTAAATTATTATTTCTTTGTTCTGAGCTTGGTATTTGTCAAAACGCAGACGGCGTAAGTGAATTTTTTTTCATCATACAAATGCAATCGACGCAGTATTATTTTTTTGATAAAAATGATGCAAAAAAACATATTTTCGATTTTTTGTCAGTTACAGCGTTCTTTAATGCTTGCGCCGATTTTAAGATCCAAAAATATTCATGACAATTTGTAAGTGCTTTGGTAGTGCAAATTTTATCATTTCCGTATTGAAGATTTACGTTATGGTTCTAAATATATTTTTGAATTGTGAGAAATCACCTTCTTATATAATATTTTTTGGAAGCTGCTGCATTAATTTCTTTAATTTATCTTCACTGCAGCGAAATATCGTCTTTCTCCTACCCTGAATCTGATCATGCTGTAAAAAAAAAACGGTAATATCAAACTGGTTCTTAAAGAGTTTTACAACACAATTTATGGTAAAAATTTTTATAAAATATAATAATGAGCCAAGACGGTAGGCTACTTTAGGAATATAAGCAACGATTGCCTGATGATATATTTTTTTTCTTAAGTCAAAACGATTACTTATCGAATGAATTTAAAAAAATTGTATATACCAAAAAAAAAAACTTAAAAAAATAATCTTTAATATATTTAAATATTAGGTTATCATCAGTTTTAAAGGTTCCTTAAAAATATTTGACTTTCTGAAATGAAATGAATTTCTCTTTCAATTATGAACTAATACAATTTTGCTTTAATAAAAATATCATCCATGTTCTTTTAAAGACATTTTTCATACATTCGATATTGTAATTGCAACAGACATTATCTCAAATACACAGTGCCAATTGATGTAAAATATTCATAAATAAAGAATCTTTATATTTCAACATTAAATATAAGCAGCAGCAGTTAAGGGAATGAACCGTATAACGCCCCAAGTGAAAAATATAATGACCCAAGAATATAAATATAGACAAGAAAAAAAAAGCAAATCTCCAACTACTACAACAACACCGAAATAATAAACAAACACCTAAAATTTATACAAAAAAGAAGAAAAATATTCTCATAGCATTTTTCTTCATTCGGTACATACGTACACACCTACGGAAATATTGCATATAAATGTACAAATGACAAAAGAAAGAAAAATCCAAAGTGAAAAGCCCTGAAATCATAATAAAAACTGAGATATTATTACGACAACACACAGTGGAATATTTGAGAGGATAGTAAAATGCCAGTCTCCTAAATAGATCCCCCAAATGACAAGCTTTTAAATACCGCTATACATTGAAATTGTTTTGGATTATTGTCTAATTTAAAATTTGAATGATAATTTAAAGGATATGAGAGATAAAAATCTATTAATTCTACACTTGCAATATTATAGAGGCGTTTAGTAGACAACAACCATGTATAGGGTATATTATTATTAAACCTACAAGACAAGCAGTTGTTGTGCTTACTTTGTGAGCTCAGAAGACATATTGAAAACTACCATGCACTGAACAGAAATTGAGACAAACATCATTGTAATGTGGTATGCAATATTTGCCACTGGGAATTATCTAGAGAGAGAGAAAGAAAGCTTAATTATACGCAAAAAGAAAGATCTCGCCTTAATGCAATTAATTTAGAATGAGTATGAGTACTAGTTGCGATTATAAGTTTTAATCTGAATATCCACAAAATGTACTTGAAGCAATACTTTAACACAATTGCTAAATTGTTAAATTATAATTTAACACTTTTTTAACTGGACCAACAAAAATAAAATAATATTTTGTCAATTTCAATATCCTAATGCGGCTGACTTCCATACCTATAAAAAAATGTTGAGTGTCGTCTAAGTAATGGGGCCTGTATTCCCATACATTTGAAGTAAGTCCTTCAATTGGAGTGTATGATGATGTTGGACGTGGATTAATGTATCCAATCTAAGGCCGTTAATTTTCATATTAAATCGATTCAAAATTTTTTTTAATTAATCTTTTTCCGGTATTGAATTAAGTATTTAGGGATTAAATACTTCGTAATTGAATAAATATTTAAAAACCTGCTCCACGAAAGTCCGCATTTAAGTACGTTTAGGATTATTATTTTTTTTTTTTTTAATGGAAGGACATTTGGAAATCTAGTTGTAGCTACGAATTTTTACGAGCCACTGTGCGTCGTCTTTACTGTCGACATTATTGGAAATTTCGTTGTTATTTTCGATTTTTTCCCTATATCTCATTTTATTTTCATCATATAAAGAAGGAAAAAACGAAATATATCACTGTATGCCAACAAAAATAAACTGCTAATGTAGTGGTGAATTTTTTTTTTGTTTATGGCAAAATATTTATTTCACACAAAACACATACACACACCTACATGAATACTTGAACAATTACCCATTCATAGAGATTTACATTTTCTCGTATAAACACCACCAGTTACGAGTAGTAATAGCATCACCAGCAGCCAGTCAGTCAGCCAGTGGATTTTGTATAAATAATGCATCCTGCTAAGTCTAAATACGAAAAGAATATAAGAAAATGTAATAAAAGAACAACTACAAAAGATCTGATTTCTTTTTAACGGGCAAAAAAAAACAAAAAAAAAAAAAAAAAAAAAAAACAAAACCAGCAACCAAAAGTTCATAATGTCGAAAGTAGCCAGCCAACAATAAAGATGAAGAAGATGAAAAAAAGCAGCAGCTGAAAAAATAAGGACGTCTAACTGTCTTAACTGCCGTTGTGAAAAATAATGATGTTTTGTTGACAGCCCTTAGTAGACTGAATGGTCTTCTAAACTGAAAGACGCATAAATTTACACGCCCCCACCCATCATACAATAACAAAAAAAAAAACATACAAACAGTCATAATACATTTTTTGAATCTGCTGTTTCTCCTGCTAGTGGTGATGGTGAGGGAATTGACGGTAGTGTGGGTGGTTAAGTATAATAAAAATATAGAAACGTTTGGGTAATGTTGTAATTATTTATGCGCTTGCAAGTTAAAGTTGATTTATACACGGTAAATCCTGAGCGACCAATTCTATTCGTGTTCATTACTGTTACTGTTGCCAAAAAAAAAAAAACAAAATAAATAAAATGTCTCAACAAAAAACATCTGCATTTGGCCGTAATACAGTCAGGAGCGGATATAATTTTAAGGTGTATCTTTAATAGAATCGGATGTATTTTGTTTTACTTTTTGCATTAATTGCTTGGCAATATTATTTTATATTTTATTATAATAAATTTTCAAAATATATTTTAAAGAACACTGCTAGTTTTTTGTATCACAGCAGAAGAAAATAGTGCTTTAGGCAGGTTTGTGAGATTGGGAATCAAAGAATTTGCTTAAGAAACTACTGCAAAGAGGTGTGATATTTAGAAGATAAGACTATCTCTCCTTTAAATTTTTGAGGCAAGCAATTAGTAATCAGAAGAAAAATTAGATAGTAAATATTCGATTCGAGATAAAGGGAAGAATTATTGTGGCTAACAGATGCTACTTTGGCCTAAGTAAGCAGCTTAGATATAAGACCACCTCAGGCCTGACGAAGCTCACACTCTACAAAACACTGATACTACCCGTGCTGTTATATGGGTCAGAAGCATGGGTACTTGTGATAGTAGACGAGGCAGTGCTTGGAGTGTTGAAGAGGAAGATACTTCTCGTTGATGGTGAATACCGACATCGTATGAACCGTGAGCTATATGAGCTATACCGTGACACTGACATAGTTAAGCGTATTAAGATACCACGATTACGTTGGCTAGGTCATGATATAAGAATGGATGAAAAAAAAATCATACGATGGCTCGCGCATAAGGGGATGACCAAAACTTAGACCAAGTAGAGGGCATCTCTAAACTTGGTGTCAGAAATTGGAGAAGATGCACAGAAGATCGAAGCGTTTGGCAATCTATTTTAAGGTCGGCCATTGAGTACATAAACTTGTAGATGGCCACCTAAGTAAGTAAGTAAGTAACTAAATATTCGATTTATTACCAAGAATCGAATCTCTGATCCATTGGGAAATTAATAAATTTAGTTTTTTCTTTCATTAATTTGATATTCACTGGTTCTTCGATAAACATTGAAACATCAAATAAGCATTCTAATGTATATTCTAAGCATTTTAAAACAATTATTACTCTTGCCAATCCTCGACTTTGGTTCCAATTTCATTATGTCGGCTTCAATGTTGCTGAACTTTGTTGGACAATGATCAATATGGTTGAATATTAAGAGACTTATCTGGGGTTTGCAGTGTTCGTTATCAATTTGAACAGTTTTATATAAATTTATCGATTTTTGTTTGTTTCAACTGCATGTAGGCATTTTCATCGAAATGTGTACTTTTTGTTAAATTAACATCAGCAAGATAATAATCTGGCTTTTTAAGGAAAACTTATATTTGATTTAATTTTCTGTATTTTGGTGAAAATTGTTATCCGCACAAAAACACGAATGTGAAAATAAGGCCAAGTTCATATCCAAAATATTTCGGCTGTAAAAAGTACTGAGATCAAAGTAAGGACCAAGTTCTTGATAGGTACAATTACAACTCATTTCTAGGCAACCTATAAGCTTGGCAAAATTTGTTTGCCTTTCTAATATGGGTAAGAATTCTTGGAAGAATATTGCCAAGCTACACAGGTAGGCTGTGTGTATAATTATTTTGAAATAAAGTTTTTTTAATTTTTGCCCTTTTACGTACCCCATTTATGCCATAGTCCTGTTGTTTTTTCCATTTGTATGTTAAATTATTTTCATCAAATATAATACACATAATTTTATGCTTTTAATGGTAGTGTTAACTTGTTTTTTACGAGAATTGATGCCATTTAACATAAGCTCTAGAGTAATATACAATTTAATGATAAAACGGGTTAAAATAATTCATTCTTGCAGCACAATAAAACCCCAATTGTAAATTATATAAATTTACTTAGAGACTTGTTTTCTTATATCTGCCAATTCATAGAGAAACAATCTTATTGTTTTATATCAAAGTTAGGAAAATAAAAAGTATTGTGTACAATAATAAATCATCAAATATTGCAATAAAGATTTGACCAGATTCAACAACTTTTTATAAGTTTTTTTAAGGTATTGTTGGTTTGAATTTGTAGAAATTAACTGCTTGGCCCACGATGTCGAACGAATTTTTCTTTCGTACAAATTAGATTAAAAAAAAAAACAATTTAAAAAAAAAAAGAAAAATTCGTTCGACATCGTGGGCCAGGCAGTAAATTTTTTTCTGGTAAAAATAATATTCGTTAAATATGATTTAAATTAAAATAACTCAAAATATTTTTGGCTAACGTTGAAAAATTGTGAACAAGTGAAAGAGTACAGAAACACTGTAGCGGCCTCCGAAAATAACAACATTGAAATTTGTCTCGTGTTTTAACACTTTCTGCTGAAAAATGTTTCAAACGTTAGACATTTTTTTTTAATTATTGTAACTGAAAAGACAAATAATTAAAATTTTAATAACAAATTAACATTTAATAGCAGAAAGGATATTGCAAAAACACACAAAAATAAAACTATGTATGTTATGCACTAAAAAAATATATTTAACTATAATTTGGCAAATTGTACTTAATTTGCGTTCCAAATCGTTGCCGAACAGGAAAATTTTGATAATAACACGAAAATAATCATTGCCTAGAAACAAAGTTATTCACATAATGGTGTAGTGCTTCAGTTCCTTACAATTTGGTTTAAGAACTTGCTGACCACTTTTCATTCGGGTTCCAGAACGTCCTTAAGATGAAATGTCTGGGGCTGCTTCTTTAAATGTAGATGTATTGTCTGGAGTGGTGATGGTTGAAAGCCTTTTAATAAAACTCAAAGTCTATTGGGAAACCGATGTACTTCAGAAAGGCACTCTAATCACCAAACAAGTACACCATGCCTCCTTGTAATTCTTTACATGAACAATGTTGGTTTGTTGAAACTATAAACGCATGAACTAAAAATAATTTATAAAAGTTTTGTCTTTAATTATTGGAAAATTTTCCAATTAAAAGAAACAATTTATGAACTTAAATTGAGTTCAAGCGTTTTCCGCTTTTAAGTATGCACATTTTTATGTACCATGAAGGAGTAAGTCATTCTCTAAATTATTTTTTCTAAGCTACAATAAAATAATTTCTTCTTATAGAAAAATGTCCTTAAACTTGTAAAATAAGTTCCTTCATGTTATTTCTGTTTGTAGTAACATTATAAATTATCTTCCAAGACATGAACTTTATGATTTTTTTTCTAATATTTTTAAAAGAAAATGTTTAACTTAAATTTAGTTCATGCCTTTCTTTAGTGTATTAATAAACATAAATAAAATTATTTAGTAAACACTTTCACAGCTGTCATTATCATTGTGCTGTATCTCTTCCAAAACATCTAACAAAAAAAACTAGTTTTGATATTCTTTTTTTTTGTGTCTCAGCAAATATTTTATTTTTCTATGGTTAAACTGCAAATCAAGATGAATTAAACGAATGTAGTCTATTATTTGATTACAACAAAATGTTAATTAAGGACACGTAATTGCAAAACTTGGTAGCTGGAGTATATCAACTAGAGTACAAGGTAAAATGAAGAAATAACTGAGAAGGCAATAAAAAGAAATAACTGACATTAACAAACAAATCACGCAAGTAGTCGTTTCCTTTATCTATAGTGCAAATGTAATGGACATGATCTCGACTAACACATTTCTTGGTTTGTTGAGTGTGTTAGCTACGTAATGCTACACATTGAATTCTTGCACTAGTCAAAAAAAAGTGCAAATAAAGATTGAAATCTGTGAGCAATATAAAAAATAAAGGAGATAAAAATATTTTTTTATATTGTGACGTCTGCTACTTAACTTCGTAGATATGTATTTAGTTACTAAATATGTGAAATTAATTAACATATCTGACATTAGCACTCATTAAAAGGCACTAATACGAATGAATAGACACTTTTTTTTTTGGTAAGAGAAAAAAAAAACCAACATCGATAATCGTCTGTATGCACTGTGAAAAATATTGCTTCGAAAAATAAACTCAGCCTTAACTCATTTGAGGCAAATGACAAGTGTTAATTTATTTAAATAGAATACTACGAAAGAAATTTTGTGAAATATTTTCATAACTCTTATCTTTTCGGTGTAGGTGCTTAATTTTTTGAAAGAAGAGGCTAAAAAGCTTTGATTTGCCATAAACTTCCGTTCGAAATTATGAAATGTAAAATAAAACATAAAGTTCTTGTGAAAATTTACTTGAAAATTTTTCTCAATTATTTGAAAGTAATAATCTGCCAAAACTAAATTTTACTAGTCTACTTTGTATACCAAAAATGTAAGACTTCTTACGGAATTGACAGAGTTTTCAGTATAAATTGTTATTTATTAAACAAATTTCGAATTCATTCTTTATAATTTCTAATCGACTTCAAAAGTTTTCTTTTTTTAAATGTTTGAACTTTCATAAATCTATTGTTTATGACGCGACTTTCAAAAATATATATATTTTTTTTCTGTTTCTTGCTTGCATTGCAGTAAGGTCCCATAAAACTTGGAAAATCGGCGGAAGTTAGTCCCCCTAAAGTATTAATTATCGAATAACTCCTCCATTTAAGGGAGGATATTTTGATATTTTAAACTTTATACTATACTTGTGTGTGTGTTTTCTGTAAATATAAGGAAACATGTAATAACCCTGCAGGAAATGTCTATAGTGAAACTGTACTGATTCACTACTGACATTGTCACCAGTACTAGTGACATCATACCCCAGACAATGTTATTTACTATAGACATTTAACATTTGCGTGTCATTGAAAATCCACTACTGACATTGGTACTATTGACTAGGTAGACATTGTAGACATTGGAACCATTGATTCACTAGTTCAATTAAGAAATTATAGTCTACGCATTAGGTGCTTTTCTAAAGCAGATGTCGATAATGAAAATGCATATTTTTTCACCTTAACCGACACATTATCTGCCATCTTTCGCCACCACAAATTTTTTTGTCATCAAAGCCAAATTTAAATTTGTAGACGCTTTATTGACAATATCGCCTAATAGTCACCAATATTGTAGACAAAAGTGGTGACTTGGAGACACTTGCCCCCAGGATTCCTTCAGGGAAATATAAGAAAACAAATTTCCTTCAAAAAAATTCAGTATCTTTCTATATTTAATTATAATATTATTAATACACACATACATACATACATATGTATTTAAAAATTTTTTTTATATCAAATAAAATTTCCTTATAATAAAAAAAAAGATTCGTTATGTCACTTCAAGAAACTTCTACTCTCTAGGAAATTTTTATTTTTATATTTGAGTGCTCATTTTATAAAAATAAAAATGATTTTATTAATTATAACTGACTGGCTCGTCGACCGAACGATAATGCTGAAATTGTAAACGAAAAACAAATGATTTGTGACCTTCAAACCATCAATTTTACTTATTTGTTTAGCTTTTCTTCCAGTAAACAATTAATAAGTTAAATAAAATCGGTTATTAGTGAAACGAAAGCTAGATTTTTTACGTCTAAAAATAAAGCGATCGACATTGTGAGCCAGGCAGTAAGACCATTTAGTCATACCATTGAAATTATTTTATTTTAGCTGTAAAGAAATGATTTAGGAAATGACTTACTTCTCATTAGTTCATAAAAGTTTCAATACTTAAAAACGGAAAACGGATATCCTCAATTTAAGTTCATACTTATACATATATATCTCATAATGAAATTTTTTAAAATTTTAAGGAATATAATTATTAAATTATTTTTAGTTCATGAGAGGTGGCAAGGTGTAGTATAGTGAGGTGGTTAGATTGCCTATCCAGTCCCAAAAGACGTAAGTTTTATAAAAAAATTTCAGCACTCCTCATTCTAAACAAAATAGCTAACTGCTTTTTGTAAATAAGCGTTCAGCGCATTCCAGCGATTTGATGACATAAAATACTTTGTTGTAGTAGATTGGCAGTTTAGAAGAAGGTAAAACAATTAAATGAAAAATGCGCAGCAAGATCAAGAATTACGTAGTATGGAAATTAACCACTTCAAAGATAGCGCACATTACGAAATTTTTACTAATTTTGGAATAAATATTTGACTAGTTTTTAGTAAATATTTCCTGTAAAAGACGAAATTTATATTTCCTACTAAGTTTCTGTAAATTAACTAAAATTTTCAAAATTTCAGTTAATTTTTTTTAGAGCTCATTTAACAAAAATCAATCAAAGAAATTATGGCTTGTAATCAGTTATTTTTTATATATAAAATGTTTTTCCGTAGCGATTTAAGTTTTCTGTAGTTAATTTTCTCCCCATATTGTAGAACTTTTCTATATTCCTTTGATATGTTCCGAATTTATTTTAACAGATTTAAAATTATTTTAATTTTTTTAAGGGATCTATTTTTAGTGCATATTTTAATCTTTACATTCCAATTTGGTTTTTTTTCCATGCAGCTTTAACAGTTTCTTATTAATTATTTTATTGCTAAAAAATGTGTTAGTGTAATTACAAATTAATATGATTAAAATTATTTACGATTTTTGTTTTAAGCACATATTTCCAGTTTTCCTCTGCCTTAACCATTACTATGATCAATTACAAGCCTTTTTAAAACAAACTTTTCATTCTCAGTTATTTGCAAAAAAGAAAACTCGTTACCATTAAATAACGCTTTTAATTGCTGCAGTATAAAAACTAAAATTATCTAAAATTATATCTTTGCTTGATAAGATATTTTATAATAATTTAAAATAATTCTAATGAAAATGTAATGCGAATCAAAAAGTTCCATCTGTGACTAACTTTTTGAATATGTTCTTCAAGATAATAAATTGCATTTGTTATTTTTTTCAGTGTAAACTGAAAACTGTATGACAAAAATTACCTTCAAATAATTTCACATATTCATTCATATAAAAGATAGAAATTAAAAATTCTGTAATGATGCATGATGCACAACACTAATATTAAGCAACTAATTATTAAAATAATGTGTCACAGTTTTAGTTTTCCTTAACCAAAGACAAACAACTATACATAGTTTTGCAATTATTCTAGACGCGTACCAGAAATTAACTTATTTTTGCTTTTCGTGCTCTATTCATTGTTTTTTCTGCTTTTGTTTTTGCCAATATCTACAATCTTGTAACTGCTAATTGATGTAAGCGTAGCCATGATAATATATCATATTTAACATTTAATCTTTCTTTTATTTTTTTTATTTTTTGTTATACATTTTCTTTCTATACTCTTCTTAATTTGTACTTGTAGTATAAATTTTAATGATACTTTGGCAACATTGGGTTTTTTGTTCAAACTTTTGTCATTTAATACTTTCCCCTTTCTTTTTACTTGTGTTTTTACTTTAGTTGCTTTCGCCATCATTTTATAATGAAAATTACTACAAGAGTGATGACAATAAAGCACAATACAGTACAACATGTACTAATCCGTGTTCATCAACTCATTACGAGTATATGACAAGGACTTAAATATTATGACAAAAAAATTAAAAAAAAAAAAAAAAAATGCCAGAGCAGAGTATCCATAGCACCCCAGTAGCTATTTTGCTAAATGAGTACACCTTCTACTTTTACCAATATTCTTATGCTGCACAACTAAATAGTAGAAACATTCAGCCTGTAATGATGATGATAATAACTGGCCAGTGTGCTGGTACTAATACTCTGCTGTTGTTATGATACTTCCCACCAAAATCATGCCATTAGCTATGCAGCACCCACCCCTTCGTGACAACACCATTTTGTATCCAAAAGTCATCACTTTAGTAAACACCAGCTGCTACGTCATAACTTTAGGTTTATAGCGCTCACAAAGAAAGAAGAAGAAAAAATGTAACGAAGGCAAGACTGGAGTAGAATATATCTTTACACAGGGATTAGCTTAAATGGTTAAAAAAAGAAAAATTCTCTTGCACTTTAATATTTTTTTTGTTTTATCCGAGCAATCATCGTTTATGTACCAAAAAAACAATTTATTGCGTTTGTGTAAGAATACCAGGGGGAAAGTATGGAAAAGTATAAAAATGTTGAATTGACAGTTTTAATTTTTTAGTGAAAACAGGTGACGTTGTCTGGCCACTCGTATCTCTTTTATAGTAAAAGTTTATTTTTTCGGCCTAATCTTCAGTAATTGTGTTTTCGCCATTTTGTTATTTAGCGTAATACCAGATAGATCGTAAATTATTGTTCAATGAAGGGTACATATATTTACAAAATAAAAAAAACCAAACAATTTTCTTTAATTCTTATCAGGTTAAATACCAAGGCGTGTATTGGTTTCTTACGTATATTCTATGGTTTTTTTTACCTCTGTTTTTTTTTTTAAGAAAAATCTATCGATTTCATTTTTATATTCAGGGAATTAAAATTACTCTAAAAATGTTGAGTTACTATTGTAAGTTGTTTTAATAAAATATGTTGTGGATTATGTTAGCTTTTATATCAGTAAAAAAGCTCGTACAATATTTATTATTTTGCTTTAACTTAAAAATTTTACTATGAATATCACTAAAATATACTTAAAATAAACTATCCAAGAATGTGAAAAATATATTTTGTAGTAAGAATGCACTAAAACTGTTCAATACCAACAATTCACAGAAATAAATTTGAAATAAAAATGTTTAAGTACATTCAAAAAGAAAAAAGACACGTATAAAATTTTAGTAAAAACAATTCCTTTAAAATTGTTTAAAAAGTAATTTTTTCCCAATAGTTCATATAAAATTAAAAATATAAATAAAAATATTAACAAATGATTAAAAATTGTACTTTCTTTTCTTAGCTAATATAAGTACATGTATTTCGTTGGTAGCTAAATACCAACTCATCAGTAGATCTTTACCATTCATGTTTTATAAATTAATTTATTTTCAACGAAAGGTAGGCTAATTGTATAAAGGTTATAAGAAAAGTAAACAGATTTGTATCGAATGAAAAATTATTTATTGTGTTGTTTTTCAAGTTTTATAAAAACTATTTTGCGTGTGTTTAGTAATTCGCAGGTATTATTTGCGAGTTTATGTATAGTTTTAAGACTTTTAAAGCAAATACCAACTCATAAGTAGATGTTTATCGTAATCTACTTATAAGTTGGTATTTAGTTACCAACGAAATGCATATAGTTTGGCTAACCCACAAAAACTAAATTTTTTTTTAAAAACATAAATTCTTGAGTATTTGCGCAAATAAAATTTTATATTATTAAAAATTTTATTTAATAAATGAGTTACTTCTAAATATTTAATAAAAATTTGTATACTTAAAAACGGAAAACGGTTAAAGTCAAATTAATTTCATATTTTGTTTTCCCTAATATGGAAATTTTGCGGAATTTAAAGAAAAAAAGACATGTGGCACTCGGGGACTGCCGCGGTAAAGTTATTACATAGCATTATTTATCAACTTATGCAATTATATTATTACGTTTTGTTTAATAACTCCGTTGTTATTCTGGCAATACTGTACTGAATAATTTAGGGGTAAAAACATAAATTGGGCGATTTTAATACTTAAAAAAACAAAAGACTTAAGAAACAAACTTAGTGACAGGTTTTTTCGTTTCAAAAAAACAAAAGACTTAAGAAACAAATGTTTCAAAATTTCTTGATTCGGTCGCCTCAAAGCCCGCGATAGCTTAAAAAATTTTATATTTGGATAAAAATAATAAAATATAAACACAATTGTGGTCCAGAATTAATATTAATATAAAGAATCACGATTCGGGATTAGTTATTGAGATTGCAGCACGATTGATTTAAGTTAAGAGAATGGTTTACGGCTTCCTGTTGGATGCATGATAATGTTAGACAAGGTATCATACATCCAATCACAAGCCGAACATTTTTCTAATGGTATCAAGCCTGTGGGTGGTTAGCGCGTCGACTACTAAGAAATCAATGACTTAAGGCCAGTCATCAACATCATAAACTTCCCAAGTGGGGTAGCGTTGTAGGAATTGTTGTTGGACTAATTCAATTATGAAAGCATATCACAGGTTACTAAAAAACTATTCCTAAAGCGATTGATACTATTTCATGCTAATGTACATAACATCGCCCTCCTTCGTCGGCTAGTACGACAATTAATAAAATGATATGTCCTATAGTTTAAGAATGTTAATGCGCATAGCAGAGTTATAAAAGAGTTAAGCCATCCTCTACATTTTCATCATATATCTTACACAATGTATTGCATAAGTAGAGATCATCTCCTGAAGTTATTGAAAGACATGACGGTTTCTTGAGCTGTTTTTTTTTTCCGGATTGAAAGAAATATTTAGAAATTAAGTACATTTTGATTAATTGCTTTTTCTCGGTACAAGTTTTTTTTATTATTCTTCAAACTTTACTTTCCCATGAGACGTTAGATAACAATAACATGGTTCAGTTTTCCATAAATTATTGTATTAAAATTTCGAAAAATGTGACATTATTAAGAAATGCCATTTTTATATATATATTAAGGCCTTATCAGCCCTGATCCTGGTCGTTATACCCGCTTCTGCAGCAAATGCTCCAATGTTGGCATGTTGCATCAACAAAGACGCTATCATCTCGAAAATGTTAGTGATTTTGCCAAAAAGGTTTTTTGTAACTCTAACCAGTGATGCCAACTATTACAACATCAAAAGCACTGTGATCCCATGGAAATAGGGTAAAAAAGGGTAAAAATGAAAAAAATATCGGGTACAAAAGCACTAACCTAATTTTGTTTTGGGTCTGGTGGATCAAAAGACATATCTATTACTTTTTCATGGCTTTTTGTGTGACTTTGTCGGAGTAAATCGCTTTATCGTGCATTTATTTCACATCTAGAATAAATAAAATATGCTTTTAGTTCATCTCTTGCTAATCTAAGCCACCTTTTAAAAGATGGATCATTTTCCCAAGCTTTTCAATATATTTGTTTTTCGATCTAAAGGAAAGTCATTGTTAGCTGATGAACTTTAACACATATGAACTTTAACATCAATGAAGAACTTACTTTTAATAACTGTTCAGCTTGATAATAACCAAGGCACTTTCTTGTTTAAATTTGCACAACAAACAAATCAAACGATTTGTAATAATATTAAAAGTAAGATCACTGCTAAACAAATAAATCATAAACATTCCTTCACAAATTTTAAAAAAAAGATGCTTGAGAAATTCTCGAATTCAAACTCTTAACAGTTTGCGAGTAGTAATCAAAACATACATATATGCAAATAATACGCAGATGGTTAAAAAAGTATTAGGTGTGTTTAAACAATAGTAGGAAAATGGTTCAGTGTCAAAAATGTTGATTATTTAAAACGCACCTAAAAGCACTGTGAGAAATTCTTAAAAGCACTATAAATACCCGCTTTTCAAAATCGGGTATTTAACAAAATTTCGGGTATTGCTTAAGTAAAAAAGCACCAAAAAATACCCGAAAAGCAGAAAAATGGCAACGCTGACTATAACCGCTTAGCTAAGATTTACTTTTATCGCCGTAGCTAATTTGCTATCATTAGATTATTCCCCTCTTTCTTATTTGAAATTATAATATTGAAAAGAGACAAATATATCTGCGTGTATATTTGACATTTTATATTAGTGTTACCTTACATTATAATTTATACTCCGAAATAATAATGGTGTTTTTGTTAAAGAAATTTTTAAAATATGTTTTAAAATGTCTATTTTTGCTGCACATGCATTTTGAAAATTGTAAAGCGCATAATTTTGCGTAGTATTTTCTCATGGAAGCATTATGCCCGAAAGTTATAGGAACATTTATAAGAGATGGCTTCACTGTTAAGAATTAATTTCAGTAAACAATTGAAATTTTTTCTATGTTAAAAGTGTGGTAGTTGCTGGCGGTACTGTGGCGTAGTTATTTGAAAGTATTTATTTGTACAAAAAATGTTTTTGATAATATTAAATTTAAAATTTGTGTACAGAGTTTTCTTTAATTTTGTAATATTTTTTCACTGCTTGACAAATATATAAATTGTAAAAATCTTTTTTCCCTTTTAAATAAATTTTTTATATAAAATTTAGTATTTCTGTTTTATTTAAATGAAACTACTCATAACAGCTAAAACTCTTCAACCTGTCATGGGCAAACTCTTTATGCTAATCCAAATACAAAATGAGCATGTATTTTTGCCCTTTTTATCCTTTTCCAATGATATAAAACATATTTTGCTTATATTACCTTTTAGCGCCTTTAAAATAACGTTGCTTAAATTTTAGTATTTCTACCTGGAAAAGTTGCTTATATGTGCTTAGAGAATACAAATGTATAACATTTTGTCGATGACAGCAAACGCCAAATATGTGTAGAATTTAGAAATACGCATTACAGAATTCAATATGTAGCTAAAAATCTCTAAAACGATTTTAGACATTTTTAGCGATGGAGATTTAAATTCAGCGAGTTACAGAATATAGCTGCAGGTCCCCACTTCTAGTGTATCTCTTGTAGATTTTATTGTCCGTAATTGAAGCATCAAATCTTCGCATGTATTTAATTTTGGGATACACTGATGGAGAGGTCTTTTCAGATGATACCGGATTTTTTTTGATGCTTAAGACGGCATTTCTCTCAAAGATCAACTATTCAATTTGATTGCCCTGTACGACAACGTATTTAGGTAATTTCTCATCGGCTTGGATTAAGTATTAAGCTACCAGAAGAGAAATTAATATATAAAAAGAAGAAATAATGCAGACTTACTTAAAGAAGGATCCCGAGGATCTATGTACATACTTATCCTACAATTTAAGAAACATTTGAACTTTGTTGGTAAAATATTTTAAATTTCCTAAAAAACTAACAACTTCCCCATAACATAATTTAGTTTAAGATTTCTGTATTAAATAATTTTAAGTTAATTCTTTCCATATTAGAAAGGCAAAAAATTTTTGCCAAGCTTACAGGTTGCTTAGAAATGAGATGGAAATGTACCTATCAAAAACTTGGTCCTTTTTTTTTGATCTCAGTACTTTTTACGGCCAAAACTTTTTGGATACGAACTTGGCCTTATTTTCACATTTATGTTTTTGTGTGGTTCTCACTTCTTTTTTCTAAGTTGTTTTGTATAAATATTTATATGTATTGCTTATCTGGGCCTACCTGTGTAGAAAATTTCAGCTTTCTAGCTATACTGGAAGTGCCCCATACAAAGAAGGGGCATGATTGTCCCCCCAGATAAAAAGTGCCCGTTTAAAAATCATTTTCATTAATTTCTTATCAGGACCTACCTGCGTACCAAATTTCAGCTTTCTAGCTATACTAGAAGTGTCCCATACAAAGAAGGGGCATGATTGTCCCCCCTCCCCCCGTTAAAAAGTGCCCGTTAAAAGATCATTTTCGGTAATTGCTCATCACTACCTACCTGTGTACGAAATTGCAGCTTTCTACCTATACTAGAAGTGCGCCATACAAAGAAGGGGCATGATTGTCCCCCAGATGAAAAATGCCCGTTAAAAAATCATTTTCGGTAATTTCTCATCACTATCTGCCTGTGTACCAAATTTCAGCTTTCTAGCTATACTGGAAGTGCCCCATACAAAGAAGGGGCAGTCAGGTCCCCCCTGGGAAGAAAGTGCCCATTTTCAGATTTTTCTGGTTATTTTCTCACCAAGACCTCCCTGTGTACCAAATTTCAGCTTTCTAGCTATACTAGAAGTGCCCCATACAAAGAAGGGGCACTCAGGTCCCCCCTGGGAGAAAAGTGCCCGTTTTCAGATTTTTCTGCTTATTTTCTCACCAAGACCTACCTGTGTACCGAATTTCAGCTTTCTAGCTATACTAGAAGTGCCCAATATAAAGAAGGGGCACTCAGGTCCCCCCCGGAAGGAAAGTGCCCGTTTTCAGATTTTTCTGGTTATTTTCTAGCCAAGACCTACCTGTGTACCAAATTTCAGCTTTCTAGCTATACTGGAAATGCCCCATACAAAGAAGGGGCACTCAGGTCCCCCCTGGGAGGAAAGTGCCCGTTTTCAGATTTTTCTGGTTATTTTCTCACCAAGACCTACCTGTGTACCAAATTTCAGCTTTCTAGCTATACTGGAAGTGCCCAATAATATTGATGAGTCAGTGAGTCAGTGAGTCAGTGAGTCAGTGAGTCAGTGAGTCAGTGAGTCAGTGAGTCAGTCAGTGAGTATGTACTAAAATATGGACTTTTCACACCTTAATATCTCGGGAAGCTTCTACGGTAGAACTTTCAAATTTAACCTGTGAGGTCACCTCTGTGGGAAGAACTTATGTTTCAAGTTTCATTATATTATGATCAAGAGGAGCAAAGTTATGAGGGGGGTAAAAACAGCTCGAACTGTTTCGTGTAAATATACACACTGTGTGGCCGAACTTGGCCTGGCGCACTACCGTGCGCCTAGATATGTACATATATTTTATTGTTACTAAAAAATTGTTTTTTTTTACTATATAATAAAATTTATTTTGTGACTCCGATTGTTATTATTGATAGATTACTTTTTCAGGGTGAATACGCATAATTCGCCTTGTGACAACGTGGTATTGAATATGCATTGTTTGAGATCTTATATATCATGACTCTTAGAGAGTCATAAGCGCTTTCAAGCTGACTATTTCTTTAAGGAGAACCTGAAAATAATACATAAACCGTTTAGTAAAAAATATAATCACTAACTAAGCATATTATACCATATTGTTATAATAGAACATTATTCTTATATTATTATATCAATATCCTAATAACTCTTCGTACATGTGAAAAAATTATATCCTTCTTTACACTTCGATTGAATTAAATGGGTTTTTAAATTATATTAATGGCCTAAAGTACAACAAATCATAAATACAATTAATACATTTTTTATTTTACTAACTATTTCTTAACATTTCTGGCCGTTATTTATTTAATTTTTAGCTCGATTTCAATAAAAGAAAAATTTATTTATGTAGTTTTATTGATAAAACCTAAAACGAATATAAATATTAACGAAAACAAACACGTATATCGCTCACTAAATCATAAACCGACACAACTCAAAAATCAGAAATGTTCAATAGCAACAAAATCCCTTATTGCTGTAAACGTAAAAAATAAACTTTCATTGTCGTAAAATGTTAAATCTGTGAACAGGTTTATGAAATAAAAAGTATTTTAAAATATTTTAAGTTAAGCCGGTTTATGATTTAGTGACCGATATATACAAATATATAAATTCGAATTATTCTTATTACATATTTGTATACAACCAATTTCTGGGTGTTTGTGTTAGGATATGTACGACTGGTGTGAATGTTTATGGATAAGAATTATGGTGGTGTGAAAAAGAAAACCATTTTAATGTTCAATAATCCTTTACAAAATTTATTTATTTTGAAACCCAAAAATGTTTTTTTTCTAAAAATCCATTAAAATATCAACATAATCCCAAAAAGTTTTTTTTTATCCAAAGGAAGCTAAAATGGCCGTAAAATGAAATGAAAAAGTAGACAATTTAAATTTGTTTCAACAACTGCGATGTGAAATTGTATTGTATGTAAATATATAAAAATTAATGTTTGCATGTCTATTTGTTTGTTTTTTTGTTTGAAAATGTCTTCGAGGATGAGAAACGCAAATCGAAAATGTCACACAGCCTTACAAACGATGAGTGGAAATTTATATTATAATATCCCAAGATTTTATGCATAAAGGATCAGGGTCCTGTATTTGTACGGAAGCATAAATACTCAAGATTACTGCTTCATAAATAAAATTATATATATTTATAGCTGTTTTATGATCTTCTAACATGCCATTTAATTTATTTGTTTAGTTTGTGGGCCAGTTACAAATAATAAGTTAAAAAAAAATTGGTTATAAGTGAAACGCAAGTTACGACATATTGGACCAGTCTAGTCCTTAAGAACTATTTGGTTTTCATTAGAATATATAATCAGACTAACAGCACGTATCAATATACAGATTTCAAGGCTGCCACACCTCTAATTGTGAATATAGATAGCAATTGGTTAAGAATATCCAACTTTTTGTAATTTCATATTCTAATTTTTTCAGTCTTATAAAAAACTAGTTGAACCCGGTGTGCTTCGCTACCCCCTCGTTATAATATAAAATTAAAAGTATTTATATATCCTATTATGAAAATTTAATGACGATCGGTCCAGTAGTTAAGACTATATTAAGATTTTTAGTTTTCCTAAAAAGGGGCGTGGTTCCACCCAATTTTTTGCTGGTACGTATTCCTTATTATGCCAATACCATATGTACCTACCCAATATCATCGACGTAGGTATAAAAATGCCCAAAATATGGCGATTTAAATTTTTGAGTTATATGGGCGGTGCCACGCCCCTTTGTCCAATCAAAACTTCATATAACCTATTATTCCTTCCAGAGTCACAGTAACATGCTGTGAAAATTTCAGGAAGATCGGTCCAAGGGTTTGGCCTCTTATAAAGCACAAACAAGCAAACAAACAGACAGACAGACATTAATTTTTATATATCGCACTTGATCAACAAGAGGAGAGGGTATTAACTCAAAATTTTTAATATATCGTTTTTTTCAAGAAATCGATGAACAGTGGTCACATCTATTCACTGTAAAAATTTTACACCATTTTAACCACTTTATCACCCAAAAAAATACAGTTGTATCTCTCTTTGTGATAGAAGAATAGTATAAAAAAAAAAGTTTTTTGCCTCTACTGAAAATTTTAAAATTTTGAGTTAATACCCTCTTGTTGATCAAGTGCGATACATAGATATTTACATATATAAGGTCGCTAAAAATTTTATATAAAAAAATTCAACCAAAATTAACGAAATTTCTGATATTTCGCCACTACTTTGAGTGGCTTTTTCAGAGATGTATCAAATTGTATTCATAATATCTATTATTGTTTATGCTTCAGAGACACAGATTGATGGACAATTTACCTAATATAGTTTATAATTGTTCTCTTTGATGTTAGGAAACCCAAGAACGGAATGCAAAAGAGTACATGAGTCCTTATTAAATGAATTATTCTATAAATATTTTTAAATATTTTATTTAGAAAAACTTTTAATAAAATACAATCTCTTACTAAAATCTGAGAAATAATTACCCATGATAATCTTCAGAAAAACTCAAGTGAACTTTTTTAATAAATCTACGTAAAACCAGCTGTAACATACAATAAACTACGAGTAATTGAATTGAATTTGACTTATTTTGTTAATTTGTTAATACAAATTGATGAATATTCAACATTTTTGATTTTGCTTCTTCTTAAAGTAAAATAACTAGAATTCCGTTTATCCACTTACAATATCTAAAGAATCTCTTAGAGTACATAATAGACCATAGTACATAATAAATTCAATGGTATATAATCATTATCATAACCAATAGTATTCGTATTGGCATTTTAATGTACATATTTCTGTTTTCTGTTTTTTGTGTTATTTTTTTTTTTTGTATTAAACTCAACATTGATTGAAATTAACTGTTGGTCGAACTGCTCGTTTGACTTGAATAAAAGTTGAAGGCATCATCATCATCATGATCATCATCATCTTTGTCGACATAAAAATCTTACTATTACGCATTTGCATAAATCAATAACTACGACAACTATTTCCATGAATACACTTCAAAATTAATAAAAAAAAAATACATTTCTATTACGAATAGTTTTTATTGAGCAGTAAATTACAGTGTTAAGTAGAACTAGAAGCACAAAAAAAAAAAAAAATAAAAAACAAATTGAAGAAATTCAGTTTGACTTTGTATTTTAGCAATCAGGAAAGCAATTTGCTTATTTATTTTTTTTTTTTTTTTGTTTTTAGGAATATAGAGATAAAATATAAAGATGAAGCAAATCATATTTTTAGATTTTTTGTTTTTTTTACCTTTAATTTTCTTTGGTTCAAGTCAAATTGACTTACTGACTTCTGCTGCTTCAAGTATTATAAAAAGTTAAAGTTTTTTATACTGAATGTCGTTTGAAAAGTTTGGTCATTAATAAAAAAATAATCAAGCTCTTAAATTGTCTTTGTTATGATTAATACTTAAATGAAGAAGGATTATTTAATTATTTTTAGTTGTTTATTTTCTTTAAATTTAAAGCTATGGGAAACTTTAAAGACTTGTTTAAACACAAAATATATAAACAATTAATTTATTACTTTGAGTTCATTATTCAAAGTGGTTGTGAAAAACTTGCCATAGGAAAAACTTCTTCTCTACTGACATCAACAATATTTTTTGTAAGTTACACATCATTGTACTTAATTTAACCAATATTAGCAAAAGAAAGAAACTTAAAAGTTGAAATGAAAGACATCAAAGGAAAAGTGTTTTGGAAAACAAAACTTGAAAACTTTAGGAAAAAAAAAATAAATAAAATATTAAAGAAAAATAGTCTTTAAAGCATTCATTTTAATTATCACAAATTCAAACGACACGGCTAATTGCGTTGCAAAATTTTACAGTCGTAATTAATTATACGCCAAGGGTTGACGTCATAAATATGTTCCTGTGAGTATGCAAGTTATTCTAATTTTCAATTGGATTTAATATTTAACAAACACTATGTTGCACAAAATATGTTTCAAATAATTTAGCTAGCCTACTGTACCTTGACCTTGACCTTGACACAATGTTAAAAAAAATATATATTACATTTATTTTTTATTTATATTATTACGAATAAACGTAATTATTATTCGAACATATAGTGATGTACCAATGAGAAGTAATATTATTTAGGATCAAGTTAAGTTTTATTGAATTAATGAAAATTCAAAATTACTAAGAGTTTTTTTTATGGTGAAATATTATTATTTATATCCAATCAGTTTTTAGCAGAATGTATGAGTACCGATTTCAAGGCCGCTACACCTCTCATCAGCGTTCAATTGTCCATCTTTACAATTTTCGTAAAGTGGATACTAATTGAGATTCCCTAATATATAGAGTAAAAACAACAAAAACGTTAAATTACAAAGTAGAATACTTTGATGATAACGGAATATGAGTTTGTAATTTCCAAACAGTGATGAGGGAATTTCGTACTAACCAGAAGTGTTTCGATATGTAAATAAAAAATGAATTAAAATTTAATTCTCGTATTCTATTTCTATTGAAAACTGGTTAAATAGTCGATATTCTTCTCAATTAGTATCCACTTTACGAAAATTGTAAAGATGGACAATTGAACGCTGATGAGAGGTGTAGCGGCTTTGAAATCGGTACTCATACGTTCTGCTAAAAACTGATTGGATATAAATAATAATATTTCACCATAAAAAAACTTTTAGTAATTTTGAATTTTCATTAATTCAATAAAACTGAACTTGAGGCTAAATAATATTACATCTCATAGGTACATAAAATATATTACACATAAAAAATATCGTCGTATTGAATTAAGTATTTGTCGACTACTTTTACTTAGTGTTGTAATTGGAAAATTTTAACCGGAAATGTACTTGAATCAATTCATAATAAAAAGTCAATAAGCAATCTCGATTAGCGATTAATTTAATTGTGAGAAATGATTAGTTTTAGGTAAAACAATTAATACAGCTTTCAATTGGATGTATGATGATATTGGCATGTATGTGAAACCCATCTAATAAAACCGTTATTAATTTTGCCTTAAATTGAGGCGAATGCTTTTTTGCCGTAAGCGTTTTTTGGGATTATATTAAGCATTTTGATATAAAATAATATGTACTTGAATCAATCTTTTTTACTTGATTCAAGACAATCAGTTTTTACCGTATTTTCGACAACGGTTGAGGTTGATTCAAGAACAGTTAGGATTATTTTTCTTTTCCGTGTAAAGTTGTAGTAGTTTCGTTGCTTGACACACTGCCCGTTTAAGATGAAAACAAATTGTAAACTAAAAAAAAAATTAAACTTAATAACGTTTGAACATTCAATCCTTAATACCATTTGTGGGACGTTTTAATCAAAACCCTAATTAAGGCTTGGATAAACTTAGTGAAACATAAATAAAATAAAGTTTGCACAGAGGTCAGGCAACAACAGGCATTGTTGCGAAAAAAGATAAAAAGAAATTGAAAGCCTTTTAATATTTTCTTTATTCCAAACATTTGCTCAAGTGTGTAGGGATTGAAAAATATAATTGGAAATCTGTTCAATGATTTTTCTATTTTCTTTGTTTCATATTTTAGCTGTTGCTGCTTATAAATTTCTTTTTTGTTTTTTCTTTAATATTACTATAAAGCTGGGTGATACAAAAGCGATCCATAATAAAGGGGGAGTGAATAGCTTAAGTGGTTTTAATTGGCAAAACTTTTGATTTCATTGATTCTTGCTGATGGGCTTCTTCCGTTTCTCGTCTATTTATTCATTAAAATAATTTATGACTTGCTCTTTGAGAGTATCAAAAATACAAATCAAAAGTGAAATAAAATTTTTGCTGAATATATTAATAGCTTTTATTCCTTATACATATTCAGTTGTTTCCTGCTATTGTACAGAGCTTCCACAACAAATTCCTGTTCATTGTTTTGCAATGTTTCGGTTTCGTCAATCTTATATTTTTAAGCTAAGTTAGATGATAAGTCTATTCTAACCTGTCTCAGGATGATGGGACCGCCATCTGCCGTGGTTTGAAACAACGCTTCCATATAATTATGTAGTGGTGCAGATCGGTGCTCGATGGTGGGGAATCTCGCTGAGCACTTGTCATGTGCCATGGGTTTTTTTCTAACTTATATTTAATTGTTGCTGTTAATTCTGTTAAACAAACATACTCATGACACGTGCGAAACAATGCTGTTCAAAAAAAAAAACAACCCTTTTCTTTTATATTTAAAAAGACTTTATAAGTATTTGCAATCCAATCTTTTTTTTAATTTATTTTATTTTTTCTAAAAATTGCTTTCGGAAATTGAAGTAAACAAAATTTAAATGAAAAAAGCTACCACGAAAACTTTTACAAAGTATTATTTTAACGAAGCATACAAACTGCTAGCTTTCATTTCGTCATCTATATGAATTGTTGTATACAAATATTTATTACATTTGTTTCTTTATCCTAAATCTCTGGCATATAAAATTGATGAATACAATGCATATAATATGTCTCTCTAAATATACAACAAGTGTTAACAAACACCAACTGCATTGTTAAATAAAAAGTAGAATCGAATGATATATTCTTAAAACACAAAAGCCAGAGTAGGATATGTGATATGAAAAAGAAAAATATACATATTCTTTTGTGTAGAAATCTGGGGTGTAGATATATTTGCTTTGGGAACAAACACTTCAGAAGGAACAAATATCCTGTTTATTTTAAATTATTTTTATAGAAAACACACTGAAATTTAAATGAAGAAGGATAAAATAATTTAAGCACACAATTCTGGACCAAAATGTTTATTAGTATTATACTCGTAACTAAAATGAAATTTCTATAATGATTAAAATTATATATAGCAAAATTCTAGTTTGGCAAACAAACAAATTATTATTGTGTCAATTGATTTCATTCGTTTACTCTATTCAAAGAAATTTTAGTGTATAACCAGTAGTACTTGTGTAAGTGTGCTGACGACGATAAACATCGCCGTACACATAAACAAATAATCAACAATAGAAAAAAAGCCGTTGGCAATAATACTTAAAAGCCATGCAATGATGATATTGATGCTGCCTGTATTGAAGATGTAAAATTTTAGCACGCTCTTGTGTCTGTGTGTGTTTAAGAATATACAAATATATGAAAATGTTTAACTGCCTGTTAGTGGGAGTGTGAATATGAAGGACATGTTATTATGTGCGTAACAAAGTGTAAACAATAGAAAAAAGTTCAGTGTATGTATGCTTAAGTGGAAAATGGGAATAGAAGAGCTTAAGGCTATGGCGTGTGTGCGTGCGTATGGTTTCTGTCTGCATACACACATAAGCAAGCAACTGCTGCTGGTCCTGATGCTGCATATTGTCGTACAATAGTAAACAATAACTAATATTCAATTGGATTTCATGGAATAACAGTTAAACGCAATTGCTCTAAATTTTTAGCCGTTAGGACCAATAGCTATAGGCGGAACGTATACATGCACACAAAACACATATAGAGATAAAGCCATACAAACGAACATATATATTTATGTAAACATTTATATGCAATCATATTCACTACAAATAATAGTTAAAATTCTATAGAGTTAAGTCATTTTATTGGATGATATTGAGTTTTGCTTTGCTATCTTCATTTTAAATATTAGCACGAGTAGTTTCATGGATGCAGAGAAAATGTAGAATACATTGTTAGGCAGAATATATGTATGTGTACGAGTATGTAAGTATTCATTCGCATTGCAATTATATATTTGCAACTGGAGCTGTTTAGGTCTGACAATAGAATGCTGAGTGATACTTTATATCGATTATAGTCTGCAACTTTAAATTTCTAAAACATGGAAAATCATATTTTTAGTTAAATATTATTATCAGTGTTTCGATTAAAGTTCATATTTGAATTCATATCAATTCAAATTATTATTGAGACAGATATATAATTTTTCTACAAGATTAGCAGAATGTACATATCTGTATTATCTCATCGGAATTCTTTAATCACTTCTCGACCAATTAACCAAGTAGATTGCATGAGATATTTTTAATTTCAACTTTAAGTTATTATTTTTTTTTTATCATTAGGAAGAGTTTCTTTGGATGAATTGGTAAAACCATCTAAGATTGGCTTCGAGAACATTATTATATGTGGAGTTTATATAAGAATATGCACTAAAAAAAATGTCATTGAAAAAATTTCTATTTATATTTTCAGGCGCGGATCCAGCACGGAAGTGGGTGGGGCACTTTTTTAAAACTTTCATTAAACAAAACAACGAATGTTTGCTTTCCAAAATTGTAAAATAATTCATGTTTTTTGAGTGTGATAAGATTTTCAAAAAACAGAAGTTGTCGTTAAAAAAAAGAAATTAAAACAAAAATGCATCTGCTGTGAAATGCATACTTTGTCGCCATGTGGATGGATACGCTATTGATCATATTCTATATCCTTGGCAAAAAAGGTATGGTTATGGGAACGTTCTACCCTCAATGGTGGCCGGGCTCTGTGACAGGTTTTTATTGAGGTATTGTGCTAACAAAATCGCTGGTAGAGGTATCGGTTCAATGGCTGATGCTAAAATCTCTTTGTGCTCTTGATAAACAACAGAAGCTGCATAAGTGGTAAGCCCAATCATTTTAGCAAAATGTTTCTCCATGGTTTTCGATTCATCGATAAAGAACAGCCATTTAGTGTGTTGCTTCGAAATCCAACTAGTGAAACGCGGTGTTAAGAACACCGTCAGGTTAGGACATAAGATAAGTACTAACGTTGACCTTGACCATATGTGTTAGTATATGTATGCATACATACATATATAATTATAGGTGAATGTTTCCGGCTTACACTAAGCCTGTAAATGCCCTAATTAGACTAATTTAATTTTAATTTTTTTTTAATTATTTTAAAAGATTTATAAATATTTTGTTCAAACTTCATTAACACAAATTATACGAAACTAATTTTCCTGAAAAATCTTTGCTATTTGACTGGTATTAGTCATAAAAATTATCTTATTTTATAGAAATTTGAATTTAAACTTTTGCTCAAATCTTGTTGCTTGTCAAAAGTATTAATGTCGTCTAAGGAAAACAAGGAATTTATTAATGTCATATTAAAATTTAAAGAAAAATGCTAATAGAATATGTAAGTACATATGTATGTATGTGTGTATATAGTACATACTAGAGCATGCATGTGTCTTTCATTTGCTACAGGACCAGAATACTCCGCTTATTTTATATCCAACTCCAGTTTTTCTTTTGCTTCCAGCAAGAAAGAAGAATAATAAATATAAACACAGATAATATTAATAATTTTCTACGATCTTGACAAAACAAATTTCATTATTATCCTTCAAATTGTATTTGTAAAGTGCGCTTGTTTATTTAGAAGTATGTGTGTATGAGTATGAAAGTAAGTGTGTTAGTGTTCTTTCAGACATTTATATAAACAAGTGGATCTATTTGTCCAAGGGTGCGTATTTTGAAAGTTTTTTTTTTAATTTCATTTCCCTATAAATTTATTGAAATCAATAACTTTGATAAACAAAATACAGAGATAATAAAAAAAATACATTCTTTATATTAATCAACCAACTTTATGCAAAGTCGAATAATATTATCCAAAAATTTTGAATGAAATGTTTGTTTAAAATAAACTTGTATTTTTAGTAAATTCATTTTACTGTTTCAGTTAATTTGTTGCTTCACTTTTATTTTAGTTTCAAATACAGTGGGCAACTACGACGGTACAACTATGCTTTTTAAAAATCAAGCTTTTATTAAGATCTTTTCATCGATTTTTTTTACCATTCTGATTGATGTTGTTTACGCAAGTGTGTGACAATATGATATATTCACATAAATCGGCTAAGTGTGCTGTTTTTGAAGTAAATCCTTGTAGAAATGGCACAAAGACGCAAGGCAACTCAAAATCGGTTTAAACTGTTGTTTATAAAATTTTTCAAAAAAAATAATATCTAATATATACATATATTTTGTTAATAATTATACAGGCTAAAATTCGTAAATATTTATAATCAGAGAAATATTAGTTAGCATATTTCGAGCAACAACGAAAAATTTAATATATATATACATCCCTTTATATATATATAATATATATTTTCATGTATATATAAGTATGTAAGTATGTATGTAAGTATTCGTATATGCTCTTCTTTATTTCGTGTAGTATTCAAAGCCACTAAACATGAAAAACAACATGGTATTGTAACGAAAATTATGTTAAAAGTCTAAACATAAATAAAAAAAAAGACGTGTGGCACTCGGGGACAGCCGCGGTAAAGCTATTGCATAGCATTTTTTATCAACTTATGCAACTTCAATTTCAATTTCAGCTTTCTAAGCTACCTTCCCACCAATTTTCAGCCAAATCAGTTCAGCCGTTCTTGAGTTATAAATAGTGTAACTAACACGACTTTCTTTTATAAAGATATATTTGCTTATTCGACGACACTTGCTAGTTTGGAATCACTTAGCCAAGAAATACTTGTGTATAGTCGAGACACAAAGTTTAAGCAAAGACGCAAACCCAGAAATCCCGGGAAAATTGGCAACACTGGAAAGTAAAAAAATTTCCAAACACTGTATAGTCATCATACATAGACCATACAAAAAAGAAGTTTTCACTTCAAAAAACAAAAGACTTAAGAAACAAACTTAGTATCAGGTTTTTTCATTGACAGGTTTTTTCGTTTCAAAAACAAAAGACTTAAGAAACAAACGTTTCAAAATTTCTTGATTCGTTCGCCCAAAGCCCGCGATAAAAGCTATGCAATAGCTATGCAATAAACCGAACTAAAGGTATGAAAATAATGTGGATTATACACAAATTATATACATAAATATCCTTGACTTAAGCCGGGATATTTATTTGAATCTTGGATTCTTGGAAATTCAAAAAATAAAAGATATTAAATGTATTCAATTCTATTTTTAATACTTGGCGGTTAGTGGTAAGATGTAGAAAAATAATACAGACATATTAAATTAAAAAATTTAAAACATATTTATAATTATACCTTAAATCAGTTAATTATGATTATTCATGATGGCAATAAACGTATGGTTAGTTTTTATTTAATGCGGGCAGCTTTGCATACAATATTCTTAAAGAACTTTATTGTTCTTATTGATTTTCAAAAGCTTCTCGTATATATAACCAATATTTATTATATATTTACCAATTGATCCACAGTGCATAACAATGAAATGTATTCTATAAATATGGAATTAGGATACCAAATGCAGATTGCGTGTGCTAAAGTTATCACGCAGCAGTTACTTGTACTCTTATTTATTATTGAAGTTTAATATTTTTCTTATATATATTTGTTGCAGTAAAGCTTAAGGACCTTGTAAAATAAATTGACAATATTTGTGTTTCATTTTCCGGTCTCATACAGATTGAGTGTGCTTTTTGTTCCTTTGTTGAACAGATACCCATTTGGCCAAAACTTTCCTCGGTGACGATATTGTCGGGGAATTATCTCAAATATATCTTCTGTAAAGCATTCGATGTCTATAATTAAAAAAAGTGCCGAAAAAAGTTAAAAACGAAACAAAGCACTCCAAATAAATATCGTCAAAACTAAGAGAAATACTCTAATTATTGTGTAAAAATTATACATTAAGAATATGTTTTTTATTTTTAATTTAGGAGATGACATCAATTTACGCATTTAACTGTGTCTGAACTCTAGAGGAAAGGGTAGAAAAGAAGGCAAAAAGGATGGATTAATTTTTTTATTTAAAGCTATCATTCGAATTTTGTGGAAAATTTTGCTCTAGCAAAAACCAATATATTTCGAATCTTTGGACAAGTGGGTAGAAATAAGCATAATACTGTCTGTAAGTCTCATTTATGTATATATATATATATATATATATATATATATATATATATATAGATGTGTATTTACATTGTATTGTTTTTATTGCCGAATATCTTAAGGTCTTTTTTACATGGTTCTATTTATTTTCATATTTTATTTTTTTCTTTCTTCTTGACGGAACAGTAATAAATTTATCTTCATTTCTTTTGTTTGCCAGCAATACTGTCTGTTAACTGTTTGTTTGTTAGCTGCTTCTATTTCTGTACTTTTTTTTTTTTTTTCATTTTATTTTACTGTGAAACAGACTTTCTTGCGATAAAATTATTGAATATTTCGTTATAAATACATTTTTTTTATTTCTTGCTTGAATTTTTATCTTTTTTTGTATTTAAAATAAAATTTTATTTAATATTGATTTGTTGATTTGTTTTATGTGTATGTATGTTTTTATAAATGTAAGTATATGTGTAAGTACAATTTTTTATGCGTAGGGTATTGGTTTGATTGGTTTTTTTGAATTATGCTGAGCTTTTTCACTGTTAATATTTGATTGCTAAAATTGGGTATTTCCGCTGTTGTTAGCAAATTATAAAAAAAAAGGAAATTTTATTTGTTGTGATATTAATAAATGTCGATTAGGGAAATTCGTAATTATGAACATTAAATAAAAAAAGATTGATATGAAATATTTATTATCCATAGTCTAGCTAAATATTTTTTTTTCATTCAAAGACAAAAAATTGTTTATGCCTTTGTTCTATTTAATTTTGGGATCAGCCACGATTTCATTATCACAATACATCCCATGTTTGAATAGATAAGCGGATATTGAGCTCTTTGTTGTAAGCAAATTTTTATTAACTTGTTAATTTAATATAAAAAGCTATACAAGTTTTTGTTTTTGATTTTATTTTACTGAAATTGGTTAAATTGTTGCAATTCTTTCTTGCCTATTACAATCCATCTTAACCAGTGGAAAAAAAAAAAAAAAAGATTGGTTACGAGATGACGTAGCGACCAGCAAGTTAGAACTGATAAGCTGTGCTTAAAATAACTGAAAATAATTTTGTGACAAAGTATACTGACAAATTATACATAAATACTCATCCACTAAATTTTAAATATATATCAGCAAATATTATCCCAAAAAAAAGTTTTATCAAAATTTGATTTGATATTTCTAATAAAATTGTATAAATAATAAATATCATTGACCATTCATAATTTTTCTAATACCCACAAACGTAATATATACATGTACATACATATCGTTAACTTAAGATATAAAGGCCCTAACTATAACTAATTTTTTCAAATAGCATGTTTGTCATGTGTAGATAGGTAACCCTCTAAGTTATCGATATAATTAAAACAAGCGATTTGCAAAAAAGAATGAATTAAGGCCCTTCTGTGTTTAAGACAACGATATGTTTATACATATGCATATCTAACTAAACATATTTCATAAATACTATATTAATTCTATTGAAAAATACAGCAAATCATCAATAGTTTGTTGTATGTATTTGTATATTTGCTTAGAGCTCTGCAGTCAATAATTCATTGTCTCCTTCTTATATTTTTCAAAATTTTCTTTTTCAAATTTCCTACTTATATTTCATGTAAATATGGAAGGAAATACGTTTACTGTTGTAGTTATAAAGAAAAGAATCATCAAGCGTGTACATTCCAAAATATCTCTACTTTTCTCTAGTGTCAATTCAATTGTCAATAAAAAGCTTCAAGTGATTTTTTTTCATTCAGTCATTCTTGCAGTTTAGTTATTTTCTTTTTTTCTTCGTTTGTCTCTTCTTTATCGACATCAATATTGACTTCATATTATGGAAAAAAAGTTAAAATGTATGTGTGTCTGCACACATGTTATAAACTGGATGAAAATAATTTTTATAAAATAAACATCCTTATATTATTGAGGTATTGATGTGGATTAATTTAATTTGAACATAAACCTTATTTACATGCATACCAGGACACTTAATAGAAGACCTTCGGGGGCTGTCGGGAAATATTACTTTTGTTTTGTTACTTTAAAAAGGTAGGAAGTGATGTGAACGGAATATAATATTTTCGATAGGAATTTAATGTCGCATTCTTGCATTTGCCAAATCGTATATATCTTTCATCTAAGCTTTTAAAACTATTGGGGTGTTCTCACTATAGTCATAAAGTCATACGTCATAAAACAATAGCACACCAAAATATGACAAGTGTGAACATCCGGTCATAATTTTGTGTGCTATGTCATAATTATGCCAGCTGATGAAAACAAAAACATTTAAAAATACCATTTTAGAAATTGCTTAAAGAAACATCACCTTATTAGATAACTGTGAAAAAGGTAATACACAGAGGCAAACATACAGACTACCAAATATTAAAAAAACAAAAATTCCATTTGCGTTCTAAACCAACGACACATAAATAACTTATATGGAACTTGAGTATGTTCCACTTAATGTTCCATCGGTTGTAGCAACAGTTCTTGTATGATATTATGCTAACAGTTCTCATCTGGAATAAACTTTCCGCAGAGGTCTTTCCTGTCACCTTCAGTGTGTTAAGGTTCAAATCAAATTTCCACAAACACTACTCCCTTTATCCGCCTTCCCATAACCAATTTTTCTAGTGCCGGCAGAATACAATTTAGGTGTCATCCCTACACTATGACGCGGAAGTTTTTAGGTGGACCGTAATAACGCATTAAAGGCACTTTAATACAATTAAAACATCAGTTAGAAGAAGGGAATAAATACAAAATATATTAAAGAAACTTTATAACTACAGATGGATTTATTTCCTTTTTTTAATAACATTTTTGTCCTTAGTACATGTAAATGCGTTTATTTTCTTTTTCCAACTGATGGTTCAATTATACTATTGATAATATCTCCCCATTTTTCAATTTATGTGGAAAAAAATATATTACATTTTTCATTCACTGAAAATGTTAACTAATCGTACTTGTTCACATTTATTATTCAAATATCCCACAAAACAATACTTTATCATAACTTAAAATTAGTTTGATCGATACACGATATATTTTAGAAAACACACAGCCTTTGCTTTCATTGGTTGAACACACAGTTCATCATTTCTTTACTACTTGTGTACAATTTACAGGCGCACACTGGTAAATTTTGTTCAGAGTAGCGGCAAAAAGTAGAAGAAAACGTCGTAGATCTTTGAAATTTTGCAGAGATCAATTTTTAGTTATAAAAAAAAGTTGTTGAAAAAATCAAGGCAGTCCGCCCACTTTTACGCCCACCTCTCATACAAGTGTAATATGAAAAGTGGCATATTTTCCACAATTTCAGACCAATAAATATTAAATGTGATATATAGCGTTGATAAATATATTTAATTATGTAAACCACATTAAAACAATATCTGCCCACAACCAAGCCTACCTCCCATACAACTTTGACATCAAAAATGTCCAATTTTTACATAAAACAATATAAATTTAATTTTCAATCATATTTTTTTAACAATTCTTTTACATCGTCATGATATTCTAATTTTTTAACCTTTAATTTGTGACGGAATTTGTTAATAAATGGATCTGATGATACCAGTAAATGATGCATAACGTCTTCATTGGTAGATGATCTTGAACATTTTCTCGAGTGATGGAGCCTATAACTTCTGTAATCTTTATTTCTGGCTTCCTGTGCTTCCTCAGATAACATTCCTGTGTAAAAATAAAATTCGATAAAAACATACTGTTTAAAAGCAATTTAATAAGACTCACCGATTGGTAAAACGGCTTCAGATATAATTCTGGAACCATGTATGAGAACTTTATGCACTGTGATAGGCATGTAGTACCAGCCGTACAGTTCCACGTACAATTTGGCAGTGTCCATCGCATATTGCATAAACTTTATCCGCGCATGTAGGGGAGAAATACCAAATTTGAGAGCATCTTCCGAATTTTTTTTTAACAACAACGCATCTAAATTGTTCATTTCCGTGGGTTTTGAACCACATATGAAACAAACCGCCATTGACGCAGTCCCAGTCATCGTGCTTGCAACTTTGCCATCAATCATTGTCAATGACAAGGAATGAGTGACTTCGATTTTTTTATTATTTATTTCAATGATAGTTTTTCTTAAATTGCATATTTCACTATTCATTCTATGTATTTCTGCATTGATGACAGTTTGAGATTCCTTTGCGAATTCAAATTTTATTGGCCTGCAAAATCTCGTTGAAGACGGCTCATTATTAATCCAACAAATTCTTGACCCAGTACTATATTCTGTCAACTTTAATGGTACAAGAGATGTCAGAAACATATTTTTGTCCGTATAACCTTCGCTAGAAAATGCTTGATTGTATTCGCTGTGCCCAGAAGAACCGTCACAACCCCACTTCGATATTAGCATAAGTTCATTTGGAAAATCTGCCAATTCTGTTTCCGATTTAGTCATAACAATTCTGGTCACTGTGTGATCCAGCAAACTTTGCAAACTAACTTTGCTTAAGTTTTGGTGAACTTCAACATTTGGCGGATAACACTCCTTTTTCGCATCCAAAACATGCTGATAAAGGGGGAAAATATCGCAACCTACCTCCTTGCAAGAACGACGTAGTACCTCATATTGATGCTTGGATAAGGCAGCATCAACAATAAGGCTAAGCGCTTTATGTGTACTAAACATTTTAAATGTTTTCTCACTTTTATCCAATTGTTTGGCAGCTGACAATATTAGTTCAGCCGATGTATCCTCACATAGCTCCTGTACTTTGCTGCGTTTCGATCTTTCCTTACTGTCTTCAAATGATTTCATTGGGCGACCACGTTTGCCTCTGGAAGTCGAACTTTCTTCTTCGGTTTCTGTGACAGCTTCAACCGTATAAATTTTTGATAGCCAATTTGCATTTCCGTCTAGAAACCTTTGCATATGGCGATTTGCATTGTTCCATTTTATTTTAAATTTTGGTATGAAAAATTTAACCAAAAATTGTTTTAAATTTTGAATGTCTTCCATAGATATATTGGTGTTATTCGTCGCAATAACACCAACAAGAACTTCAATATCTTTTTCACAATCAATAAACAAATCAAAAATTTCCTTATAAGATAATTTTAAATTTGCCATTTTTAAAAATTTTTAATAATATAATATATGCACTAGAATAATACACTGCTTAATTACTCTTATTACTTGATGTAATATTATTATTATTTCGATAATACACATTTTAATAACTGTTTTCACAAAACAACAACAACGAACAAAGCGAGAGATAATGCGTAGATGTTTTTCTACATTTCTCTCTAGTGAATTTTGATCGCTTTTTTGTTTGTTTTTTGATAATAAATCAAATTCGCGCAAACTTGCGCAGCTGAATTTTACATGATTGTTGAGCTGGGACTTCAAGCTTTAATTTGGTATTAGCCTCCAGTTGGTGCTCGTTGGAGTTCGTAAAATGCAGTCCACTGAAGTTGATGAATATTTGGTTTTTTAGAGCAAAAGGTTTTTGTATGAAAAATTTTTTTGTTATGAATTTTTTTTAACTATTTGTTTACAGTTATCATTAATGATAACTGTTATTATCAAATATGTAAAAAAAAATTTTATATTTCAATTACATTTTATTTATCAAGATTTTAAAAGTAAAGTTAATTATCATGCAAGTTTCATCCTCGCAACATAACTTAAGTTTGAGCGTGTCTTACCGGAAAAATAATGCATATTTTGACCTAATATTTTGGAAACATGGTTGTTGGGTACCTATAAACAACATATTAAAAAATCATTAAAATCGGAAGACATGAAAAAATTGATTTTTTGCCGCCAATTTACCAGTGTGAGGCGTTCACTCCAAAAATGCAGTGGCGTATGAGTTATACTGAAAATATTTATTTACAAAGTATACGCCCTGAAGGGCGCTCTATTGTAAAGTTACAAAAATAATAATAAAGTGAGTTAAAGAACTTTATTTAGATGTTGGTTAACGCAGGGGTAAAAAAAATAAATGTGTTTTTATGAAAGTGCACAATATAACTGTGATACTTTTACTTATACATTTTTATCTTATGATCGGCGTCTGCATTGTATGCAATAGGGATGTCAATCCGAACTGGATTTGTGAATTCCGGGATTTGGCATTTCAAAAATTCCAATCAATTCCAAAATAAAATGCATATAGATTAGTTAACCCACAACAAATATAGAAAAACTTTCAAAACATAAATTCTTGAGTACATTTATTCAAATAAAATATTATATATATTTTATAATTCATTTTATTGTTATTGTTAAATATAATTACATATCGAGTCATAACCGCACAAATAGCTTAAACGACAAAAACAATTTTATCTTAAGTGACAAGCCACTGTCACGAAAAAATACAAAGACTCATTCAATGCACTCTTAAAAAAAATTGATTTTGCTATAAATTCGTAGCGGTTCCGTGTGTGGCCATGAAATTGTAACATATTATGCAAATGTTGCGAATTATTTCATTAATTACAAAAAAAAAAAAAATTAAAATTGAAAACCACGTCGCTTAAGCCATTTTTTCGGTTATGACTCGATATGATTTTTTTACATTATTCCAACCTATAACAAAATTATAAAGTATTCATCAAAAAGCTAAGTAAAAAAATAAAATTGTTTAAATAAAAGTATTTAACGGTCTATTTTTTTATAATTGCTAAACGCGTTTAAATATAATAATAAAGTTAAATTTGTTTCTTTTAGTTTCATTGACAGTTTTAACAGGGTGACACAAAAATATATAAAAGATCAATATTGTGGCCACACGGTGACAATAGTGGAGTTCTATCTTTGGTGCGTTTTCTTTTGCAATTATTATCAATTGCATCAGATTTGTTATTAACCGTGATCATTCTTTTTGTTCTATATTCGGTCTAGAAATTAGATTTATGTATATGTACGTGTCCATAAAAATTATGAATGCAAACATCCAGTTGAGAAACTTTAATGCTACGTATGCATACAAATCCAATGTCTGTTAAGGGTATTATCTGTTCATGTGTCCGTGCTATAAACGCAATTCAGAGAGCAATTAACAGCAAAACTATGTATTTTGTTGCTGAATTAGGAAAAGGCTATTATATTTTCATTTGACTCTCGCAAGAGCAATAGCATCGACAATGAACGTGCTTATGTTCTTAAGGGAAAGTTATGATGACTTTGATTTAATAATATATAAGTAGAAATGAATAAAAATATATAAAAGAAAAAAAATTAGTAAACAATTTCGGTATTGATTGATCCCGAAAAACCCGGATTTAAAATCCCGGGATTTAGGATTAAACGAATCTCGAATATCCCGGGATTTTGGGACCGGGATTTCGGGATTGGTATCCCTAGTTTGCACAACCCATTCTTGCGACATTGTTTGAAGGTATTGAAAAATGTTTACTAAAATTTCTTTTGATTTAGACGGCGAATAATTCATGTTAACTTTCAAGAGAATGGGAATAAACTTTATTTCATTTTTTTCTTTCTTTCCTTTTTCTCTCCTAAACTGAGTGTGTAAAGAAAAAAATAGAACTTGAAAAAATTATGATATTTAAGTTTTATGCTGAACTTGCACCAAAGTGTCGTTAACTAAAAGTGGACAAATAGCATTAGAAATATGTTTTCGCCACTAAAACAAATTGCTCAAAAAAAAATAGTAATGGAACTAACAAAAGAAAAAAAAAAGAAAAAACAGCTATAATTCAAATAAACAATTTTCTTTGTCAAGTTTTGCAACAGGAGAACCTCTCAACATTGTGGAGGTAGTAATTATTAATGGTTGAAGGACTTTATGTTTTATTTTCACTTCGTTAGATTGCTTTTATTTTCTTTTACTTGTATTAAGTTTATTTATGTTGGATCAACTACTGTCATAGTGATCGGTTTAATTTGTCTTTACTCTAATGTTAAGTTTTTTCAATTATTTATACTCAAACCAAATTAGTTTTTTAAACTGATTTATGATAAAAAATTAATAACACAAAAATGATGGCATGTTTTAATGTGTAAAATTTTATATAATCCAATTTAATTCAGTGTAATGCTAAGATAGCTTTGATATTAACCATTTTGTTTAAAAAGTTTTCAAACTCTTAGGCTTTTAGAAAATAAGCAAGGAAAAAAATATTATGTTAAAAGAAATTTTCAATATAATATTTTTCAATTAACCGGCTAACATCAGCAAAGCAATTTCTTAATATTGTTTGAGTGAAAAACATTTATGAATACCATATATTGATTGCTCTGTCCATGACCTAAGATTTTAATTTTTTTTTTTTTTTTTGTTAAGCAAAATTTCTGAAAATTAAACAAAAGTCAAATCACAAAATTGCTGACTATTTTTTGCGTTTGCTTACAGCAATGGTGGTTGGAGTAACAGGATTTCTCTTCATATTTTGATACTGTGGCATCTAACCGCTCATATGAAATTAGTCCTGAATATATAATTAGATTTTAATTAGTTTTCCACACAACAATGACCACTTTTGTGGATATTTTAGCCCTTTAAAATGCAAACCTAATGGTATGTGGGAGGAAAATAAAAAAAAAAACACAGAATAATGAAAATAACACAGTTAGTAAAAGTGTGGCTATGAAATAAAATTCTCTGTAAATGCTTCCCACCGGTTGGTCATAATGCTGCACTTATTATAGTTCACTATATTGGGAAATTAAAAGTGCAACAGAACAGAAAATAATAAGCTTTATTAAGCTTAAAATAAACATCAGAATAAAAGTATATTTTTTGGAACGTTACTTTTGAAAATTGCCAAACAATACAAAATTTACCATGAAACATGTTCATAATTAAAGTAATAGCAATTTAGCAGGTTTTCTTTAGGGCAGACGAAATAACAATTTTTGAACTGTTCACGTAAAAAAAAAGAATATTTATCAAGAAAAAACTAGTTTAAAAAAAATAATATTGTTAATATAAATAAATGCAATTCCTGCCACAGTTGAACAGCAGCAAGTAGTAACAACAAACAGCTGTAATTGGTTTCAAACCGCAACCATAAAATTAACTCTATTCAGAAAAGCACACAATCAGAACATTTTGTAGAATACATTTTTGTAAATTTAAAACAAGTTTTTTTTGCAATTCTAAAATTTTAAATGCAAATAAATTTTTTTTTAAATATACAAAAGTTGAGAAGCCTTTTTCGTTTTATTACACCCCACTAGAAAATTTATTTAGTTAGTTCTCAAATTGCAGAACCCATGTTGATTATTTTGCTCCTGGGCATTTTTCTATATTTTTGCATATTTAAACGAGTACTTAATTACATTTCAATATATTTAGAAATTCTATTACTCATTAGAAAGCCTCAAAACTACCACCAAAATAATCAAATAAAATTGAATAAATTTTTTGCTTTCCTTTTGGCGGTTTTGTAAATTGAAAATTATTTTCTTGCTCACACATACATAGATGTAGCTTTTGTCAGTCTGTCTATATGCATAATTTTGTTTTAGTTTTTTTTTTTAGTTTTTTGCGAACCCAATCGTGTTAAAAATGTTGCTAACTTTTAGACAAAATTAAGTTTACAGTTTTTATAGTTCATAAATGCTTTATTTTTTTGTTATTGTTGTTGTTGGTGTCGTCGAAACTTAATTAACAGCTAAAATTTTAAGAATTTTTCGTTTAACCATTTAAAATAAGAAAAAAAAACCAAACAAAAAATTGCATAAAACTTTTCTCAGAAAGCGGTAGACTGATAAGAATATATAAAGATTTTTTGCAAAGTTGTTAAGGAAAAGACGTGGAAATAGTTGGAATTTAAGCTGTTAAGTTTCTAGTTTATGTTGTCGCGGTTTTTCTTTTATTTGTCGGTAAGATTATCAAATTAAATCAATGAACTTAAAACTACTTGAAGGAAAATATTTCACACAGGAAGAAAGGAAGTGCGCAACGTAAAACCAAAACATGAATTGCACGGAAATTAATTAAAGTTTTTAATTTAAAATGGTAAAACAAACTTTATTTTTTAAGTTCGGTGATGAAAGCTTTTTTTTTAAATATATAAGATTATTATATATATATATACATCTATGCGCACGGTAGTGCGCCAGGCCAAGTTCGGCCACACTGTGTGAATATTTACACGAAACCATTCGAGCTGTTTTTACCCCCCTCATAACTTTGCTCCCCCTAATTATAATCTAATGAAAATTAAAACACAAGGTCTCCCCACAGAAATGACTTCACAGGTTAAATTTAAAAGTTCTACCATAAAAGCTTCCCGAGATATTAAGGTGTGAAAAGTCCATATATTAGTACATATTCACTGACCCATCAATATTATTGGACACTTCCAGTAAAGCTTGAGAAATGAAACTTGGTACACAGGTAGGTCTTGGTGAGAAATTACCGAAAATTATTTTTTAACGAGCACTTTTCTTATGGGGGGTCAATCATGCCCCTTCTTTGTATGGGGCTTTTCTAGTTGAGCTAGAACGCTTAAATTTCGTACACAGGTAGGCCACGGTAAGCAATACGAGTACATATAAGTATTTATACGAAAACAAGTTAGAAAAAAGAAGTGAGATCCGCACAAAAACATAAATGTGAAAAGAAGGCCAAGTTCCTCTCCAAAAAAATTCGGCCTTAAAAAGTACTGAGATCAAAATGAGGACCAAGTTCTTGATAGGTACTATTCCATCTCATTTCTAGGCAACCTGAAAGCTTGGCAAAATATTTTTGCCTTTATAATATGGGAAAGAATTCTTGGAAAAATTTTGCCAAGCTTACATCTTTTGGGACTCGAACCAAAAAACTTCGGTTTAGTAGACAGGCACTCTAAACACTTCACTACTATAAGGAAAAATACAGGTACAGGTAGTACACGTAAGTACTACGTTAGTAATTTCTTACACTAACAAAAAAATTTTTTGAAATTAGGAAGTCATGAACTAAAAATAATTTAAAAATTATTTTCTTTAAATTTTGAAAAAATTTCCAATATGAGATAAAAATATTAACTTAAGTTGATAAAAGCCGTGTTCCGTTTTTAAGTATTCGAATTTTTATGAACTATTCAGTAGTATGTCATTTCCTAAATCATTTTTTATAGCTAAAATAATCGTATGACAAAATGTTCTTAAAAAAAAAATGTTCTTAGTAAAAAACAAATGACTTTTAGAAAATAAGCACTCAAATTAAATAAAAATTTTTTTGAAAGTATTTTTTTTCATTATGAACATTTGATTATTTTCATTATATAAAAAATATATTTGATTAAAAAAATATTCTACTTACAGTAAACTCGCGGTAATGTTAACTTCCACAATAATGAACTATACACTACTGTAAACATTCGTTTTTTATATGAACTCTCTAATTTGTAAACAAAGTTTGATGGATTTAATTAGTGAACAATAGTTTTTTGGAAAAAACAAACTCGCAACAGTAAAATAAGCTCATGTAACACATGTGATGCATTTAAAACCGGAAATTTTTGTTCCTATGTGTATCTATTGTACTAAATAATCTAGTAGAGTGGTAAAAATTATTGCAATCGAAAATGTGAACAAATTCAATAAATAAGTTCACAATTCAGTACATTTCTTTTATTTGAGTGTAAAAGGTGTGTGAGAAATTTTTACTCGTTAGAAACTACTATTGATGCCATTTTGTGTGGAATACAACATCGTTTAAATGTCTGACACAGCTTCTTGTCGCGCATCCGATATGTTTAATTTTCCATGACTCTGGCACATAACTCAGGAAGAATTTGGTTGGTTTCATGGGTTATATTGGATACTGAGGACCACTGTGAGGACCACTGTAGTTAGTGGCTTATTCGCATACACCTGCGGCTTAAGAAAACTCCACTCGACAAAGTCTAACGGCGTCAAATCGAACGACATCGATGGCCAGTTTACATCACCTCCACGTTAGATGAATATGCACTCAAATCGTTTCCGTGCAGAATGTCCAATGGTGCATGAGCTGTGTAGCACGTAGCGGCGTCCTGTTGAAAACACATTTCGTTAGTGTCCAGACCGTTTAATTCAGGACAAAAGAAGTTGGTAAAGATCACCCTACAGTGCTCACCGTTGGCAGTGATGGCCTTGTGAACGTCATTCTCATAGAAAAAATATGGACCGATGACACCGCCAGCCCAAAATCTACATCAATCAGTGACTTTTTCGCGATGCATTGGACGCTCTTGGATCTCCTGTGGATTAGTATTGTACCAAATTTTACAATTTTCTATGTTCACGTACCCATTCATCCATTAAAAGGCGTCATCGCTGAAAATAATTTTTCGATGAAAATTAAGGTGAGTTGCTAACTGCTCCAGACCCTATTCAGCGAACACAAGTCGTTGCCTTTGGTCGTTTAAATTCAGTTCCTGAATCAGTTTAGTGATTTGCAAAACAAAGTGAATAAGTGACAACTAATTTGACAGATGAAGCTTCAACTACATGGCCGTTATAAACAGTCAAAAACAGAAAATTCGCGTTGAATTTAACTCTGTATCTTGGTTTTTAGCAAAAATTTCATAAAGTAGAGTTCTAAAAATTATAAAAATTAGTATCACGAATGCTATATTTTGCTATTCCGCTGTAACACGTTTTTCCAATCGATCAGTTAAACTTCAATCAAAAAACAAGTTAAGTCTCTTGCTTAGTGTAATTCCTTTACCATGTGTTAAATTGTTAATTATATTAGTTTTACAATCACGATTTCAATAGTGAAAAGAAATAATTTTCATAAGAATATATTTTATCTAGTTAATGTGTTAATTGAAAATGGTATTTCATCAAAGCCATTATGAAAAGTCCCAGGAGTTTTTTGTATTACAACTTTTTCTCTTTTTTTTTTTTTAATATATATCTCCAATATTATAGATATTTTTTGTATTTACATATTTATCTACAGCAAATTAATTTATCTATCGATAAATGTTTCTAAAGTACTAAAATGGTGTATATGCATGTCCTTCTTTCTACGTATTTACGTTTAAATAATTAATTTTGAGCTTAATTACAACACATTTTAGATTGATTCGACACGAATAAATAGTCCTTCATTTTTTCTAGGTTGAATAAAAAAAAAAAAAAACAATGTTGTGATACAGCACATGTGTTTTATTATAAATTATAATTATTTATGGCACATTGGCTTTGTAAGTGTGTTAATAAATTATTTATATTTTCAGTTTAATTACATTCATGTTTAAATTTATAAATTGTTTTATAACATGAAATAATATGTGTTATTTAATTTTTTCTATAATATGGGTTGACACATTGATTTGCTGTTTAGTTATTTTAATTTAAAATGGTTTTAAATTTCTTTTATTGTTTGGTGTAAATTAAAAGCGATGCTGTTAAGCCAGTCTGTATTCGTAATTTTGCCTTTGTTATGTAAATTTATTTTAGACTTTCGACTTAATATTAATTTTCAATATCAAACGGCAAATGATGAGAAAACCTGTAACGCTTTAGTTACTTTTTTTTTCAACAATTATAACAGTTCATTGCTGGTATGAAAAGTCTTGTATTAGCTGATAAAATGTCTTAATGGCTGACTTTCAAAACGTCAATTGCTTTGTGTTTGAACAATGTCTGAACCGATGCTGTTGGAGCTACTTAAACGCTTTCAGGACAGTATAAAGCATCCGATCCATAATAGTACGATAGCCTGCTCTATTGACTCACTCGATCATGTCAAGATATTTCTCTGCTTTAAGCCATCCCTTTTCTTCTAAAATCAAGTCAGTATTTTAAATCGATAGAAAAAAATCAAGAAGGTGTAAAAATAAAAATATAAATAAAAATTTATGGAGAATTTTTAATTTAAAGCATCAATACATAAAATCTTATTATTTTCAACGTAAACAGTTCATTCATTATTAAATTGTAAAATCAAATTTAACAAATATTGCCTTTATCATAGAATTTTATTTATTCAACCATTATAATAATCGCTTGACCATAATAACACTTAAAGAACAACACAAAGCCAAACGTGTGTTAAAGAATATTAAATAAAAACGGTAAGTCATCATACATAATAGATATTTCAATTCAAAGCATTAATAAATTTTTAGTCTCTTTATACAAATAAAGAAAAATGATTTCATGTGTGTTACAAATACATAAGAAAATACATATAACACAATATAAGACAATACCAATGACTAATACAAAAACAGATATAAATCGAATTTATACGATTATGTCTGTGACTGAATGAAACAAAACCCCCCAAAAAAAAAAAATGAAGACTATAAATGTACAGAAAATACAAAAGTAAAATAAAAATCAATTGAAATTAATCCTCTTAAATACAATGACTGATGCTGATGTCCTTGACTTAAACTGATATTAATTGTGAAATTATAAAAGGGACAAAGATCTTTGCAGTTTGTGCATAAATTTCAGTTGACTTCTATTAGAACAGATGGTTTTGTTTACAAAAACTATTAAATACTCGTTCTAATTTCATTATGTCATTTTATACTTTCACTTTGTTGTATAATCTGATAAATGCAAAAGCATATTTTCTTTTTATTTATTTTGATCTGTTTCTTGTTGTTGTTCTTATTTATTTATGATAAGTTTAAGAAAATTTTTCAAATTTGCTGTAAATGTTTAAGATAATATTTGAAGTATAAAATTGAAAGGAGGCATTTTAAAAACAGACGATAAAATTCAAATTAAAAAATCATTTTTAATCCTCTTGTGATCCTCTTCTGTTAGTATCAGGATGTTCAGATGCGGCGGTATCGTTTGGTGTAAAAAAAAACTTAAAACGTAAAATTTTTTCATCTATTAAAAACTTTTATTCTATCAAAACAATTCTTTAATTTAAGCAAAGGTTAGCAGGTAAGCATTCTAAGAATTTACGTAGATGAAGTAGCTTTGGTGATGGTTCTATAAGCAAAGATTTTAGTCATACAGAAATAATTATTAAAACACTCCGATCAGCGCTACTTTTTATCTATTAAATTTTATTCAAAATTTAAATAACGTTCACTTATTTTAAAAACTAATTTCGAACGCCGACGAACTCGATGCTAAATAATAAACAGCTTTCAAAAGTGTATTTTATGAAAATTAAAATGCAACTTTATTCCACTTAAAATTTTAACTGCTTTATAAAATCTTTATTTTATTAAAACCAAACAACAATCCGTTGAATCCTCAAAAAAAAAATAAAAATAAAACAAAACAAAACTTAAGCAAGGAGCAACCAAAAACCGAATTACACTATTAAAGGAAACTTAACAAGTTTGTTAAAACGCAACCTTAAATAGCACACATCCACAAATACTGAAAGACGTATAACAAATACTCACACGCGCTACTAAATGATTTCGTCGAACATACATACACATTAGGGTAAAGCATATTATCCAATCGAAATTTGGTATGACTTAAGAGAGACAAATCCTGCTAAATCAAACTATTGAATCTCAACTTAAGTTTCTTGCACACACAAATGCACTTGATTGAAGATATTTTCATTCTACGCTCTGAAGTTAAAAAACTGTGATTGGGAAAGGAATTCGTGTTTATTTCTAACTTAATCTCAAGTAACTCAAATGTTTTGGCAGAACTTCACAATTGCTTGTTTCGTTGCTTTTCCCTAAGTATTTAAAAATATGTTACCAATTTTTTAAAAACACCTGCACAAATTATATTTATATGCTTTTAAGGCCTAAAACCATTTAAATTTCTTTGTGATCATTGAAATGGATGTATTGACTAAGAGAAGAAGGGAAATAAAAATGCACCATTACAAAATTTTGATGTTATAACCGATGTTGTACCCGAAAATGTTCCCAAACTTTCCAAAAGCGGATTTTAAGAAAACCAAAGACATAAATGGATCCACGAAAAATTACCCGAACTGACAAGTGGCCCAAAACTTTTTACATTAAAAACAACAATAAATATTTGTGGGACCATTTTTCATTTTTTAGTTTGCGGCCGACATAAACGTTATCAAATGATCAAATAAGAAATATATATTTTAAAATGAAATAAGTAATGAGTAACTCGATTTAAACTGTTTAAGCTGCTATGCAGAGCTAAAATAAGCTTTCAAGTTTTCACTGCAATTGAAAATAAACTGTAATACATTCTAAAGTTATTTCATATAAAAAACACTGCGCAAACAAGTCAATAAGAACCTCACTTTGTTAGATGTACTTTTGATCGGTCTGTGTGACAGTTTAGGAAATCACTATTCCCTGTAGCCCATTTAGCAATATTATTTGTTTCAAGTCAACAAAGAATATTTTGAAAATTTTATGAATAAGTTATAAGAATGTCTTCAGCAGTCTTTGATATCAAGCACGATGAGGTACATGCTATTGGATATTTTAGTCTCGTAAGCTTTTTCTTTTTACTTAAAACAAAAACTGGGGAATTCAACTGCCTTTAACGATAAGGGGTTAGACTGAATTATTCTATAAAATTCGGCATATAGATTAACTAACCCATAAAAAAACAAATACGTAAATTTTTTTTATATCGTAAATATTAAATTCTAATGGACACCGCAGTTTCAAAGGCAGGTTAAACGTTAAAGTGCTCAACATGTGTTCAAGGCTTAATTTTTACATTTTCTTACAATTAGAAATTATGGTGTTGTATAAAGCTATTTCGTATTAAAAATACATTTCGTTACAAATTTTGCTACAAAAGAAAAAGGGAAAATGCAAAATGTATTTATTTAAAGCTCAGATTATAATTTGCTGTCGTTGAAGCATTACTGTAAAATTTCACAAACATTTCAGCAACATTTACGTTAAAAGCGAGTTACTTGTCTTTGTGTTAAGAAAGTCACTAAAATACGTAAACTGCTTCTTCCCAGTTAACATGGTGTTAACATGATGTCCAACAAGCAGTGCAACAAGCGAAAGTGAAAGGGATAACTTTAAGGTGCCCTCTGTCATAATTATGGTAGTATTTCTTAAGTTTGTTTTTTATACTAAAATCGAAAATTTATTTTATTGCTGCACCCTAATGTAAACATATTTGTGAGGAGCGCCGAAAACAATAGCTTAAATGCAACAAACTTTGTGGCAATGATAAACACTAAGTAAATAATAAAACACTCCTGAAGCGAAAACTTGAAAAAGAAAAATAAAAACAATAATAACAAAATAGAGAAGCCGGAGAAATTGTAAAACTTAGGATTGGAATATTTACGTTGTATATGAATGAGTACTTTTTCAACAACGGAATTAAGCTTCGAAGCATTACTAACGTTGTTGCTGTTATTGTTACAATGAATTTATGTAATATCTCTTTATGCACATGAATAAGATACATATGTACATACTAAGTAACAATGTTTCCAACAGATTTAATATCATAATTTAGAAGGAAAAAACTTAAAGGCATGTCCTGCGAACGTCAAAAGAGCAAACGGAGGGATGTCTACCTTAATACTTTTGAATCTAAATGTTCACTGTAGTTCCAAGCAAATTTCTCGGAAAATTATTCTCTAAAATGATATTCTAAAATGATATTCAAAAGCTGGAGAGATTCAGAAAATAACTTCGTACTTTATACATCATTTGTTTCACAGTGCTTCGGATGCTTATATACGATATATTGTACAGTTCCAAAAAACTTATGAAAGTTTTCAGACAGTTGCATTATAATATTATTAAAATATTAAAAAAAAAATGTGTAAATAAATGTGGAACATGTTGATGTAAAGTTTTATTAATTGCACTTCAAATAAGACAGAATTCTTTTATTACAATATTTTTTTAATAAAAATTTAATCAGTTTTTTGCATAATTATTAACATTCTCACAGTAAATTTTTTACAAAAAACAAATAAACTCTTTTAACTTCACTGTTAGATCTAGCAATGCGAAGTCGAGCTTGTCTGTAAAAAAGACTAAAGGCGTAAATGGAGGTTTACAAATACAATAAAGGAAAATACATCAACATTAAAAAAAAACAAAAAACCACACGAAAATCAAAAAGTAACAGCGATGTTGATACTAATGCACAATAAAATTAAACAAAAACTCAACTTACGTAAATTTATAGAGAAACGCGAAGAAAAAAAGACTTAACACACAAAAAAAAAATATTAAACAAAAACTACAGAAAACTTGTTAAAACTTCTGCAAAGATATTCAACTTGTGTTAAATTAAATTTTACACGAAACAAAAAATACAAGCAAAAGTTTATATGTGTTTATGTATATTTTTTTTTTTGAACACTTGGAAAGTTTCAAAAAATCAGGAAATGCATTTCCGTAGCTAAATTTTTAATTTCCTGATTTGATGGGTATCTCTTAAAAAAATAATCGTAGACAAAAAGGTAACAGTTGTTTAGTTTAATGAATTTCGTTGTTTATAAGAATACTGGCTTTATACATTTGTTGTTTAATACGTATTTCGTTATTAACGTATTCGATAGCGTTTATGGTTTACGCCCCTTTTGCCTGCACTACACTTATATTAAAACTAAAAATATTAGTATAGCTAAAGTTATGTACATACGATTGGCAGATTTTCCAATAATTTCAGAAAACTTCCAACAATAATCTGAAGTAACATTTTTTGTCTTGCAACCTTGTAAGAAAAAGCATTGTCCGTAAATTGTAAGACAATAAATTGTCAGACATTGAACAAATCATTTGAACACAACTCGTTGCCGTTGTCAGAAAATTGTTACATAATTGTCACACAGATTACACAGATTAATTGTAAGATGTGCAAATTTTGAGAAATCTTTTAATTTGTAGTAAATACACAAAAAAAAACTTTTATTTTATTTCTCTTAAAAGTATGCTAGACATTGAATAGTGTTTATCGTTACCCAAAATCCAAAAGGGCGTAAGTGTAAATCTTATTATAAATTTAGTACACTGACGGAAAAAACCGGTCGAAAAACACCGAAATTGGCACCATCCGTTGTCAAAAGTGAGCTAAGCACGATTGTTTTCAATTTGACAACATCTGGTAGATATTTTTTGCATTTTCGTTCTTTATTTGACAACAGAGCGTTCTTGACCAAGGAACAGGTCGTTCTCTATTTGCCAAAGTATGATATTTTTATATTTTCGTTCTTGATTTGACAACGCAGAAGACTCCACATAGTGTAAGCAAGAAAAGAGTTATAGCCTGTGGAAGTCAGAGCCAAACAATGTGCTATATTGTCCTAGTAAGCAGCATATGAATCTGTTCTTCTTGTATTTAAACGATTTTTATAAAACATCGCCACATCAACTAGAAATTTATGAAAGTGAAAAATTTTCTGTAATATATATAAGAGGTATCTGCTTTAGCTTAACTTCAAATATATTTGAAAGAATTCTATTCTTTACATAATAAATTTACACAAGATTGTCTGGATACCATCACAAAAGAAATTCACATCTACAGTCAAGCTTAGCATCACCGGTTAAAAAGGCAGCAAAAGTCATGATTGATATCAATCTAACGGCAATATTTCAATCGAAATCTTTAATACTTTATTTTTGCATATAAAATATTATAAAAGAAAAATTAATCATTGTTGGGAAAATATCTCAAGAAAACAATGTGAAAAATCTATGAAAATAAAGCGATAAAAAAACCCCAAAAAAAAAATTAAATTTTCCAAACACATAAAAACCTTTAACTCAACCATTCATTCATCTTTGTCAGTGTGAAGTAAAAAGATGTATGTGACTCTTTTTATTTTATTTTTTAATCATACGCATACATTGTGAAATTCTTCTTATAACCATCACTGAATACACAACCTCACGTACATGAAACAAAAGATTCACAGCTGGCTGGATGAATGGAGTCTTCTTCGTATTTTTGTGTTCTTTGTTCTTATTTTCTTGCGGCTGTCGTTGAAGTAACTTTTATATCAATTTCCCGTTAACACCTTTATGCCATTGTGATGACAAATCACATTTTCTTTTTAAATACCGATAAATAAAAAATAATAGTTTGTGTGCATTTATTTTTAATATGTAATTTATTTTGGCTTGAACACAGTGTCAGAAGAGATGGTTTGGAATCGCTGAGTGAATAAAGTGAAGAGAAGAAAAATGTTAAAAAAGTTATAAAACACTGTTTTATGCATGTTTTTCATGTTTTTGAAACATTTAATTCTATCAAAGAAAATATGACTGTGTGCGTGTGTGGAACAGTTAAAAAATAACGTGCGATTGTGATATGTATGTATATGAAGGGCTACGTACGTGTACGTAAGTTGTTATTACTATCTATTTGATAAACATATACGTACGAGGTTTGTTCAAAAGAAAATATGATTTTTTAATTTTCGCGGGGTGTGTACATTCGAAATTTTTGTTTGTTATGTGGGTAAATATGTATGTGTTAGTCATATATTGGCATTATCAGCCCATTTGGATTAGGTTAGTCACGTTTCTGTGTGTTCTTCGATTTTTTGTAAATTATGAGCAAAAGCAACGTCGCATTAGTATCGCTCAGGAGTTGTTGAATGACATCAACGACGATACAGGTTTAATCAAAAGGGTCATAGCTGGTGACGAAACGTGGGTATATGGTTATGAAGTCGTAAGTAAGGCCCAATGATGAGCCAAGATCGAATAAACACACTAAGTTCTATCAAATGTGAAGGTTTTGCTCACTGATTTCTTCGATTGCAATGACGTGATGCATCATGAGTTCTTGCTAACAGGTCAGGTCGTTCGGTTAATAAGGAATACTACGAGGAAGTTATGCAATGTTTGAGTAAAGCAATACTGCTCAAACGATCGGAATTGTGTAGAAAAAAGTCATGGATTCTGCATTACGATATTGCACCATCTCACACATCAATGCTTGTTCGTGATTTTTTGGCCAAAAACAACACGCTTATCATGCCTCAACCAACTTATTCACCAAATTTGGCCCCCTAAGACTTTTTCCTATTTCCAAAACTGAAGAGATCAATGAAAGGAAAGCGTTTTGCCACAATTGATGAGATAAGGTCAGAATCGAAGAACAAGCTGATACCGAAAAAGCCATACCGAAAAGCGCATTTCAGAAGTGCTACGGGGATTTGAAAAAGCGGTGGCATAATTGCATTATATCTGTGGGGCATTACTTTGAAGGGGACAAAATGAATATTGATGAAAAAATAATAATTTTCAAAAAAATTCAAACTTCACCTTTTCTTTTGAACAAACCTCGTATATACATACATATATTTTTCTTCAATTATGCATTCTTTTTGTGTAGTATGTCAAGAAAATATTATTCCTGGCGACTTTTTCGATTCCCCATTTTAAAATATTTTGTTTTGGCGTTAAATATAAGTTAGTGGGTTTTTTCTTCTTCTAGATATTAATCCTTTCCTTTTTTCGGTTACACTTTTTCTTGGTGTTTTTTGGACGTTTTTATTTGATTTTGGAAATTTGATTCAATTCGGCGTCCTTTTACAATTCTTTTAGTTACCCAAACAATTTGTTTGTTGCCGATCTTTACGAGTAAACAATTTTTTTTAGGATTAGCAAATTTCTTTGCTTTATGGCTATTGAGATTTTGGCAATTTTGGCTATTTTTTTGTTTTGTTTTTTGTTACTGCCTTTTTTAACTTTTGACGGATTCTTGATTTTTTGTGAATTTTCTCAGGAAGTCTAAAAAGTAATCTGTCTTAATCTTGTTCCTAAATGTACATTTACTGTTGTAATTTCACCCATAGTTTCTCATAACTTTGTTTGATTAATCTAAATTAGTAGACGAGCGCCAAGGGTTATGCAAAGAAGATTTGTTTTTTGCCCACGCTCTACTTTAATATTTGTAAATAAGTCTCAATTAATTTTTCCTCTTTTCAAGTTATTTATTTATAATTAAGAGTTTTCTGTTTTAAATATTTAAGAAAAATTATGTTTTATAATTTTTATAATAATTTTTGTTTAATTTTCCGTAGTTGAATGACTTGAATTTATATTGTAAAATTTTCACACCCAACCTTTTTTATGCATTTGATATGCTTGAAGTTTGGTGTTTATTTTTGTTTGTGTCAATGTAACTTACATTGGTGGTATTCAGTATTTTATGCAAACGAAGTTGCGGTATAAGTTTAAGAGCAAAATATTGTTTTTTTTTTTTTATTAAAATTAAAAGCAACTCTTTGTGTTTTACTGCTAGATTTGATCAAAAAGCTACTACAAGTTGCACTTGAACTTTCGCAAAACGATTTGCACCTAACACTGAATACCGCCATTACGAAAAAAAAAAATTAAAATACTCTCATGTAAGTGTGTGTATGTGAATGCCACTCATTGCTTTTGTGGTATTAACGCTGTTCTTGCATTCTGTCATTCATCATAAAACTACATACACTCAAGTTAAGTCTCTTTTATTTTAATTCAAGTTCTTTGCTGTCAATAATACTCGTTATATTCTGTTCAGAAAAAAAAGTTTCATTTCTAATATAAGTATACATATTCAAGTGTATGTGTGTGCATGTTTGTGTATGCGTGTAAAACTTGATAAATTTTGTTTCCTGCATGCAATAGTCATACGTAGGTATGTACCACTTTATACACGTTATTTTGTGCATATGGAAAGGGTGCTTTATTTTTTGTCTGCAGTAAACATGAAGTAATCCAACAATAATGAATTGAAATCAATGATTTATATTGAATTGAAAATTTTTAATCATCGAATGCAGTCCTAAAACTACACCAGTTTAATATATCAAGTTAAATATATCAATAAAGTTAATATAAATAGTAGTTTGGTGTTAAATGTTTCAACAGGATAATAAGTGCGCCGAATACTTTTTATCAAAACATCTGAAGTCCTGACAAACTTACAGTCATTGCGAACAACTTTATAAAAAATTCGTTCTAGTCGTTATTAACAAGTTAATAACAAACCATCACGGTTTTAATATATTTAGTTTCAACTTTCAATTGACTAGAACAAAAAAGAAAAATGTGTGTCATTTAAACAGAAGTAAGTACTTTCATATTCTAAATTCGAATTCGTTTTATTTGTTCGTCTATCACGTGCAGATTTTTTTTTATTAATAAGAGTGGCTAAAATAACCCACTCACGCTGATTTCAACATATAAAACACCAATAGTTGCGAACGAAAATTATTCGGTGTAATTTTTTTCACCATAAAATTTTTGATATGAAACAAACTGATTGCTTAACATTTGTTTTTTAATCTCATTGAAATAATTGTACCTTCCAATTACTGGTTTATTTATTGGCTTTCTGTTTCAATAAAAACAGACTTACTAATATAAAAGACTTATACACCTGCAAAGTTCATAATTGCAGAAATTCTATTACTAGTATATTTCAAGTCCAATAATCTTTACGGACTTCATTTCTCTTAACTCTATAGGTGATATTTGATAACAACAGATTTTCATTTACCACCATCATTATTCATATTTTATAGTATGTTTGCATAAATGCATAAAAAAATCTCCTACACCGGTAACAAATATCATAACACTTCGTTGTGTAAATAACCTTTAAAGTTCTTCATGGTTTTCAAACAAATTCAAACTTATACTGATACCTACAAGTTTATAGAAAAAGTGTAAAGAGAAGACAAATAAAAATAACAGTAGAAAGAATATACAAGATAAAACCTTATAAATCAAGTTTAGTGTACAGTTTACACGTGCATAAATTTTAATGTCTTTTATGTGAAATAAACGATTTATATTACTGACGATATTGTTCCTGCTGCTTGCAAGTTCGTTTGTTTGCTGCTTTTGTAAGAGTGTTTTTGCTACTACCGTTGAATTGTGCCGCATTTCTGTTTTATTTTTTTTGCGAACATAAATGTCAGCATAACAACTTAATCCATAACAAAATTTATACAGAAAATCCAAAACGATCGTTGTATTGAAGAAACGGTGCAAATGGCTGTGATGACAAATAACACTGCACTGGATTGAACAAAAAATCAAACAAACAAACAAACAGAGACAATAAACAAGCAAAAAAAAATATAATAAAAAAAATTCCATGTAAATAAAACAAACAGAAAAAAAGGAGTAGAATTTTGATTGGATTGAATTGTTGAGTGAAGCGAAAAAGGCGTTCAATCTCAATATTTACTACACACTTACACTAAAACCAATTTGTGAAAGTTTATGAGCTTTTAAAAGCAACGAAAATGGTAAAGGGAAACAAATGGTGGCATCATATACAATTTATAAATTCGTATATACAGACAGATAGACATGCATATGTACATACATGAATAAGTATGTTAGTGGGAATCGTTTAAATATCTTATTTTACAACCTTTTCAGCAAACAGATATCGCTTAAATAATAAAATCACTCACACGAGAAATCAAATCGGAGAAATAATGAATAAATGAAAAGTTTAAAAATCGCACAAAATCATAAGAAAATTTATTAGAAAATTTTGAGAAAAAAATTCTATCTTTACAGACGGTGATTTATTATCCTGATGTGCGAAACTGATTAGAATATTAAGGATATTAAGCACTGCAAATAAATAAATTGAGAGAATTTCATATATATTTTTTTTTGTTATATTTATTGTTGCATGCAGAGCAAATACATGATTGCAAAATGATCATGTCAACCAAGTATAACTGCCACAACCAAATAATTATTCATTGAAGCAAATATGGTTGCATTAAACATTCTTCAATTATTAAAATATTTGATGCAACAATAAAATAATCATTCTGGGTTTCATCCCATAAAAATTGAATATATAAAAAAAAGTATTTTCGCTGCTACAAGAGTATCTTTTGCAAATGAGAATTATAAAAGTTTATTGTGACCATACATTGCTTGTGTTCTGAAAAGACACAAAATAGCTGTCAATTGTATGTAACTTAAGTCGTTCATAGAATTTTATAAGACGAGGGTATGTGAAGTGAAAAGAAATTAATGTTAAAATTATAATTATTAGATGAATGTTATTTAATTTTACAAAAAAATAATAGTGGACCTGAAATCTTCTACATTAGTCGTTTAAGGTACTTATATGAGTACATACTAATATATGGAGTGTATTAAATATACGAATATTGTTTCTTTGCAGCATGATGAAAAAAATACTACGGAAGTGCAAAATATGGCAATTGGATTTTACATAAATATGGCGATAAATAATTTAATTATTATGAATTTTATTAAATTTAATTTGTCCAGAAAAGTTTATTAGATAAATATTTTCAAATATATGTAAATATATATCAAAAATATAATATTATTTATTTAATAAGTATTTGTGGGTGCATTTTTCTTTTATCTAAGCAAAAGGACAAATTGTTTACATAAACCATGAAAATAACATTTTTATAATTCCTTCTATGCGCTCAAATTTCTCAGCATTTACTAAGCATACTATGTTCATACAATGGTATTGTCAGAGAGAGATTTATGAAGAACATATTATGTTCCTTAGATGACAAAGGTAATATATAGTAGCTGCAATCATTAATCTGAACATGAAATGATAGTTTGCGATTATGATTCCATCAACCATGTTTTTTCTTTGCGTGTGTAACTAATAGTATCTTTCTCGTAGTGCAAATATTTTCTTACTCGCACGCACAACTACATTTCTGACTTTGTTACTTTTCATTTCTTGATTAGTTTTAGACACTTTATTTAATATTTTTAACTTTTATAAATTAATTTATATTTCTGTTCTAAAATTAGAAGAATATTACGCATTAAATATTTCATTCCATTTATTTTGTGTACGCCAACTCCTGCACTGCTGCAGACATGTTAAGATTTAAATCGTAAGCAGTAAAATCATATATTATTTATTTTCTCATGAAATGGATTTCTTAGTAGCTAAGAAAATATTGAGAGAGAATTACTTCTTGTTACATGATTTTGTCAGCAAAGTACTGCTTCGTTCAATTACATTTAAAAACAAAATAATTTCTTAAATTTTGTTTTGTAAGAATTCCGTGCTTTAACTAAAAGTTTCTTAACTTTTTAGTAGCACTTTAGTCATACTTTTTTTCTAAGTCTTATTATGATTGCAAAAGAAAATAAAATTAATTATACAATATTCGTAGTATCATTTCCAATTTCCAGAGAATGCTTTTAATTATTAGAGACAATACAATGTGTAAAAACTTGAAAAACCAATTTCCCAAAGTTAATGCACTTTTTCATCGATATCCTGCAATGTTTCATGACACTCTAATTAAACTTCTCGTTGTATTAATGTAAGGCTGTATGCGTAAGGGACTGATTTTCATTACTAACTTTTCGTGAAATAACTATTAAAAGATTTTATGATATATGGTTTTATTTTTATTTTGGTACAACTTCTCGCTTTAGAAACTCAAATATAATTAAATTACAAAACTGTAATGCTTTACCATTAAAGCAAGAATTAAAAGCATATAGCGGTTTACTAAAGAATGTCGAAAAACAAGCTTTGAGAACATATTAATATTATTAAGCATATAAAAAAAAGATATAAGTATATAATATATGTATGTATGTAAGTATTTAATTATATGTATTAAATGAACTTCAGTAATATTTTCAATTCAGCTACTCTCGTTACAATTCTAGTATATAATTAATTGAGAGCCAATATATACCTGTATGTATATAATAATAAAATTACAGTTACGAATAAAACTAAATTTACAAATTTAAGAAACTATATCAACATTATTAAGTATTGTTGACAACACTAACAGCTTTCTTTTAATGGCTGCTATATAAAAACCCACTTAAACTAACCTTTTTAAATTTATGAAGCATTAAGATTCAGTTGTTTGATTGCCTTTTATCGAAGTTAAAAATTTTTTGTCAGCCAATTCATGGCCAATAAATATAAAAAAAGCACATAACCGGCTAAAAAGTAAATATATTATTGGATCCGAAATTTTAGAATATATAATTCCATATATATCTGATATATATTTTATAGATGTTCATGGATAAGTGCATATAGGAGAATTTATGTATGCATACATGAAATATGTATGAGTAATATCTGGACCATATACCCTCAATTTTGGGACCCAATTTGGATTTATAAAATCTAATATATAAAAATCTCGTGTCACGATGTTTGTTATCGTACTCCTTCGAAACGGTTCGACCGATTTTAATAAATTTTTTTATGTATATTTGGTGGGTATGTATTAGATTATGTTTTAAATTATATTTTAACCCACTACCCGTATATTTCAATCGAGCTTAATGTCTTGTATTTTTATAAAAATTATTATATATATTTTTTCCAATATTTCGCCACTTTGGCTTCTTCAGGGAAATGGTTTTTAATAAATTATAATTATAAATATAAAATATATATATATAAATATATATTTATATTATTATTACGAATAAACTTAATTATTATTTGAACTGTAATAATTGAGAAATTATTATTATTAAGTTTAAGTTCAGTTTTATTGAATTAATGAAAACTTAAACTACTTTTTTTTCTTTTTCGAGTTTGGGGCCATTTTCCATTTTATGAAAAAGGAAAAATTACCCCAAACTGAAATATGAAAAATGGCCCCAAACTTTAATATAAAAATGAAAAATGGCCCTAAAGTTCGTGTTGTTGTTTTCAATAAAAAAGTTTGGAGCCATTTTTAATTTTTCGTTTGTGGTCATTTTATTTTATGATCAGGCTCAAGTTCAGTTTTATTGAATTAATGAAAATTCAAATTAACAATAGTTTTTTATTTTTGAAAAACATTAGTATGTGCACTCAGGTTAGCAGAACGTATCAGTATACCGATTTGTTGTTGTGTATTTGAAAATTTTTCAATTTTTCTTAATGAAAATATGTATTTATATATAAGAAAATAGCTACCAACGAAATATATATCTAGATATTGCTAACCCGCAACAAATAAATAAAATATAAGAAAAAACTTTTAATGTAATTTGAGTTGTTATCAAAAATTTTCATTGTTATTATTATGAATTAATAATTTATTAGAAAACATTTACCTGAAGAAGCCAAACAGGGAAGAATATCTATATATATGAAATACAAAAAATGTTTGTACCCATGTTCGCTATAGACTCGGAAACTATCCAACCGATTTGACCCAAACTGGTGTCATTCAAAAGGGAATTTATAGAGGATGGTTTTAGGCTTTTAATATTTCAAGTGGGCGTAGCCCCTCCCACATAAATTTAATAACATCATATATCTTGACTATTGTGATAGCAAGAGTTTTGAAACATTGCAATAGTTCATATGTTACTAATGTGAGTAATCAGGACAAAAATGGGCGTTATCGGACAAGTGGGCGTGGCAGCTCCCATATAACCCAAAAATTGAAATCGCCATATTTTGGGCATTTTTTGACCTACGCCGATGATATTTGGTACATATAGTATTGACATAATTAGGAATACGTACTAGGAGAAAAGTGAGTGGGACCACGCCCCTTTATAGGAAAATAAAAAATCTTAATATAGTCTTAACTATTGGACCGATGGTCATTAAATTTTCACAATAGGATATATAAATACTTTTAATTTTATTTTATAACGAGGGGGGTAGCGAAGTACACCGGGATCAGCTAGTTTTCTATAAAAAATTCCAATATTTTTAGGCGATCAATAAAAAATTATCTACACATTAAGAAGAGTTGTCCTAATGTATCTCAGTATATTTTCAAAGATGAAGTTTTCAAAATTATGTGATGTGCGAATAAACGTATGTAGAAATAATTTAATATGTTTTTGCATTATTTTTTAATGCATAATTCTTTATTTTCAGGGTGAGAGAATGATAGAGTGATTGAGTGTGACAGAGGGAGAGAAAGAGGAGGAAAATACTTAAATTCTAGACCGCATTATTACGTATGTTTTATTCACGTAAACACAACGAAAATTCTCGCTGTATAAGCATTCATAATTATAAATTGTATTCATGTGCACATAGATACATACATACCTACATATAAATCATATGCAATTGCATAATAATTTCTTCTTGAAAATGTTCTTGAAAAATTGTAAAGCTTTAAATCAGCTTTTGTTAGTTTATAATGAATGCGTTACATTTATTTCTTTAGAAATTATTTTCTAACACAACTAATTTAGTTTACAATCAACTTGCTCTTTTTTTTCTTCTCTTCAGCTCTTAAACAGCTACGAGGGCTGACTATAAAATGTTTTAAGATTTAAGTGGAAGTGTTGGAAGCTATAATGTATTATCTTCGTTGTTGGTAATAGATCTTTTTAAGTTGCACTCCTATTTGATTGCATTTCATTTTAAGCATTTATTTTGTATATGCTTGGTTTTTATTTAGTTGATGATACTTAATATAGTTGCGTTATTTTTTCCCCTTTTGGTAAAAAGCCAAAAGCAATGGAAATTTAATGATTTTCTATAACAATGGATGACGTCAATTGGTGAAAAATACAAAGAGATGAAAACACTTTTTTTATTCACAATTGAAATTACTTTTCGTTAAATGTTCGAATGGTTTTTTCTTTCTCTCTTATTATTTCTGTAGAATTTTAAAAAATCACGCACAAAATTTATGTTTGACTCATTAATCTGTCAGCACCAGTAGTGCTAACTTCATTCAAACTGTTTTATAAACTAGTGCAAGAACAATCGCGTAACATACACATGTACATAAATATGCATCATCGACAAACAAAATTGCTTGTGAAAATTATTTTTTTCTTTATTTTGCTCAAATACAAACAAACATACAAACATACATACATATACTTATATAAAAGAAACACATATACATTGCAACGTTGTTCTCTACCTGTATCCTTAAGCTATAAACGATTTAATCTAAATGTGTTAAATCAATTCATTTAAAAAAGCCATTATTTTCGTCGAAATTTTTGGCTTGAAAATAAATTTTATAATGTCCTCATCCATACAGTTTTTCCTTTTTTTTTTATTTGATAGTTAATACTTTAGGCAGCCACTTTGTCTTTCTGATTTCCTTTAAAATATCTGTGACATCAAACTGATAACGTAGACCTTCAAAATCGGTCCGCAATTGGCAATGTTATGCAATAAGCGATATTTTGGGAAGGCAAATTTCCCCAGTGATTTTCCAAAAAAAAAAAAAAAAAAAAAAAATATCCGGTATGAAATTGATAGCAAATTATATCAAAGAAAGAAAAAGTATTTTGGAGATCGGTCGAAAAATTAAGTGAATTTTTGATAATTAATATTTCGGGCACAAGAAATTTGTCAGTATGATTTAATAAATATAAGGTTTTCCAATAGGGATGATATGATTTTGAAGTGACGTTTCGGCCATTTGTTATATGGGATGATCTGTCATTTGTTTTTCATTGTATTCAGTAGTGTTTACAATTTCATCATGGAGAGATATAAGCAAGAACAACGTTAACAAATTATTCAGTTTTATTATAAAAATAATCGTACTCCAATTGCAACTTTTCGTTAATTGTTGAAAATTTTGAGCCTACATTTTCTTTACATAACGTTCAAGTGCCAATAAAACAAAGAACTGCTCGGAGTAATTCAAATTTTCCTGCCGTTCAAGTGTTGCTGAAGACCGCAATTTGTCGATTTCAAGACGTTCTCAACAATTGGGACTGTCTTAAACCACAATTGATCGATTACAACCAACTTTTTATGGCCGAAATTGGAAGAAATTGATCTTAACAACATTTGGTTCCAACCAAAAGGGGCTACATGCCACAAAGCAAATGCAAAATTTGAATTATTGCGAGAAAGGTTTGAAGATTCGATTATTTCAAGAAATTGTGATTTTGAATGGCCTCCAAGAAGGTGTGATTTAACAACACTAGACTATTTCTTAAAAATCTAACAGGTACTAAGTATTCGTCGTTGCTGGATCGTAGTCGTCTTAAATACGAAATATCTGCCAAATCTCGGCTTACTTAACTGTTATCACTTTAATTTTTGTCTAACTGCTGTTTCACGTAACTCTTGCCTGCATTTGTTGTTCTTAACCGCTTAAACTAACAGACATTCGTATCCAACTATTTGTACATACGTACATATATATATTTTTTTTTTTTTAATTTTTATGTATTTGTTATTTTTTTATCAACATTTTAAGCCAAAAAATTCTATGCTTGGCTCACGATGAGGCTTCAAAAAGTGGTTGTGTATAAATAAGTTATTTTTTTTTATATGAACAGATAGACAGATATACTCGTACATATAAACATTTCTATGTTCCACATGGATAAAACGATGCATCTATGTGTTTAGCTTATGCAGAAACTTTGTTATTGTGTTGGTAGTAGTGACCAATGGCTCTCTACAACTGTCGTTTGCATAGCAAAGTAAATCTAAAGTGCTTAAATTTTTTTTTATATGTTTTTTTGTTGTTGTGTGCTGGCAGGAAATGCACTTTCCTTCCGGCTTTTTATATTTTTCTTTTTTCCATGGTAATTTTATGCCAGAAAAATGTGTGTATGTGTGCTTGCTGTATTTATATTTCAATTCATACATATATTCATGACCCTTTCTTTTTGTAGTATGTGTACTTAAATGCCTGCATTCATTCTTGTGTGAGAGTATTAGTTTTAACAAATAGTTATTTATTTATTCCATGTACAAATGCTGTAGAAATATTATCTTTAAGTTAAATAAAGTTAAGTAAAGTTTTTCATCAACTTTTAGCACGCATTGCAGCTTCCTCTGAGCATCACAGATAGAGAGAGAGAATATTTGAAGCAAAAATTAATTAACGAAATCAATCGCTAAGAAACCTCTGCCCAATAGCAAAAAATATTCGTGCGATAAAATTTCATATTATTTTAGCACCTAAAAATATTTTATAGATCACTTTTAGTATGTAGCAGTTGGTTTTGCTAAATTAAAACTGAACATGACTTTGTCGGGTCAAATAAATTATTTCATTTTACCACATCTTTATATTTTGTTTTAATTAATTTAAAATCAACCACTCAAGAACTCTTCCATTAAAGAGAAAACAATGTTTTTCAATAAAAAGATTATCAAAATGTGTAAAAATATTTCTATGTTCAACAAATATGGCCGACATGTCAATTAAAAATTTATTTCTTCACAAAATGTACATCATAAAATTTTTAAATATTTTTCAAGAATGTGCCATTATAAATTTTTAAATTTTGTTAAGTGATTTTTGCTTAAGAATTTTTGTTCTTTTAGTTCTTGTTGTTGTTATTGCTTTTACTAAACCAAGATTTTCTCATATATTTTTATATTTTTACTAAAAAAGTTTGTTTGTTTATGTATCTTTATTGCTTCTCTTATATATATATATTTTTTTATATCAGGTAATTTTTTATTTATTTTTTGGTTTATTCTTCATTTCTGGGGATGAGGTTATTTAAATAAATAAAAAAAAAAAGGAACGAAAAAAAAAACTGTCTTGTTAGCCTTCTATAAACCTGATGTTGGCATTTATTTACGCCCAATACTTGAAGTATCTTCTTTTACCATTTGGTATTAATTTTATGGGAAAAAAAGTTTTTATATCATTTGAAGCCGTGTTCTATGCTGTGGTGTTTCTTTTTGTTTTTTTTTTTTTTTTTAATTTTCGCCACATTAAAAATGGAACAATATTTTTTTATATCATTTCTTTTACATTCAAGTTTTTTAAATCTCTCTTGCTTTTTCTTTAAACTCTGATGCATTTGAAAGTTTTAGTCTTTTGCCAGTTTTCCATCTAACATTTGTTGTGCTGTGATTTATCATTTTATAACTTTTTTTGCAGTCAAAACTTTTTTCTCAGTTTGTTTTGTTTCTTTCTTCTCATCAGGTTTGCTTGATTTTCATTCAAACTTTGAGATTTCAAGAAGTTTTTTTTTTGCCTCTTAAAACTTGGTCTAAGTTTCTTTTTTTTATTGACAATTGTTAGTATTACATTGAGGTTGCTTTATGCGATAGTATTCACGCGCTTTGATTCTAAGACTATCCAAATATGGTTGGAGATGCACAATTGTATTTAAGTTAAACACAAAAAAAAAATATGAAATTGAACGATACAGAAGAATGAAAAGGAATCAAGTTTGTTTGCGGTTTTTCTTCTGAAAACTATAGTGGAAATTTACAAGTTTCAACTGGGTGTGTATGGATATATTTCGCTTTTTTTGTATAGGAAATAATTTTATTAAAACAAGTTTCAAAAAGTTTTTTTCCCCCCTCTTGTGTTGAAATACATTTGCAATAGTTTTAGTTTTCCATATTTTTTTTCCGCTCTCAGCTACAGGATGCTTGAGTTTTTAAATAAATGTAATTTTAAGTTGGAAAGGAATACAAGCAGTAGCACTATTTCGATTGAAACTATTTTCGTTAAACATCAATGGCCTTATAACATTTTAAAAATTTTTGTGTCACAAGTTTTATTTATTAAGGCTTCAAAAGAGTTTTGTATTTATAAAAAAGGCTGAGAGATAAGCTTCCGTGCCCGAAAGAAGATGGATTGTGTGACATGACTGATTATAAAAAGGGGGAAAATAGTGGAATATTTTCATTATGAAAATGGTGTTGGCTAAAATGATTATCACTTTGCAAACAAGCACTATGAACTTGTGTCCGACTCCTGGTCAGGAAAAGTAATCAACATCAGAAGTTTGTCTTACGTGCAAATACCAAAAGTTATTACTAATGGACAAAAATGATCTTGGATCACTGACAGGTTAGTTTAGCGGCTACTGCGGTCTTAGAAAACGCCAATTGATCATTGCCACTATGAATAAGGTTTCTTGAAGTGATTTTGATAAATCAAAATTAGATTTACAATCTCTCACCGCATAAAAAATTAATACCGAAAAAATGCACGGTAAATTTACGACTGTTTTATAACCCATATCTTATCATTGTTGTTAGAAAACTATGTGTTGATTATCACAAATATTTCAAATGGAATCCTGTATACACATAAAAGAAAATAATTTTTGTTTACTTAAGGAAGCACTGAGAATGTATGTTGAAACGCATGTATTAATTTTATTTTTATTTCTAATTTTAATTTTAAATTATAGTTTAATGGTATTGATATTTAATATCTAAAACATTCTGTTTAAGTTTTCGGAGTGAAAAAAGATATATACTTCATTTCACTTTTGGGTATAAAGACTACAAAATGAATTTGTCTACCTTGAGAATTGTGCCACAAATCCTCAACTGGAACATAGAGTTTTAGAGTGAGTGAGCTTACTTTTTTTTCAAATACTCATTGTACTCCTATTTTAAGTTTTATATTTTTGCTTTTATTCAAACTTTCCTTTGGGTTCAATTACAAAAGTTTATAACAATCCTGAAAAGTCGTATGTTTTCTTGCAACAATTTTTTTTTTAATTATCTCATTTACATTTTTGTAGTCACGTTTTCATATGTGACCTAAATACAAAAAAAAAGAAAACAAAGAAAATATTTTTTAAAAGGCGAAAGCAAAATATGTAAAGTTTTTCTTTCTTGTCCCTTCATTTTGTCAATTTGACATTATCCCAGTAGCTTTTAGAGGGTCTGAGATAAAAAACACTTGTTTATGGTCAATAATTATATTCGGTGACCTTCTTCCTCTTTCCATTATTAAAATTTTTCTTTTCGTTTCTTTTCTTGTATATTTTCAGTCTACATGAAAATTTGTTTAAGTTAACAATAAATTACATCAAATCAAGCTAAGAATATTTCAAGGCGACAAGAATATTAAATGTTCCAAAAAACAAAACCAGTAACCATAAAAGAAAATAATTCGAAAGTCTGACACTGCAAGTCAGTGGCGTAAAATTTGTATATTAAATTTATTAGCACAAATAAAAAAAAAACAATTTTCTTAAAGCACTCAATACAAAAAATAGAAATAGAAAAAAAACAAACTTACAAAGAAATGAATTTAAAAAAGAGAAAAAAAAACTACAGTTTAAAAGAAAGAAAGGAAAAAATATATTAAGGATCTACAAGGCAGTAAATGTCAGTTGGTCCAAAATATATGGTCAGTTTGCACAAAGAATTTTAAATTGGTGCGAGTGCCAATTGGAAACTTTATGCTGCATGTGTTTTCCTTTGCTTCTTTTGACTTCGCTGTTGTTTTTGTTTTATTTTTTTTTTTTCCTTTTTATTTTTTTTTTTTTTTAGTAGAAGTAAAAACGGACAATGTGCTGGTGTAAAATAAACGTATCCAGGCCATGGTTAGCATAATAATAAATGGCATGAACTGCGAGATAAAATAAAAATTTTAAACACATTAAGGTTATAAAAATATTATTGAACTTTTTTAATATGCAGCCTGTGCTTATTTTCTTTGTTTAACCTGCAAAGCAGATTAAAAAAACATGAACAAATAATATTGTTAAAAAATTATAAATGAAAGTTGTCATGATAAAATTTTAATTCTTTTTCTAACACGAAAATGTTTATATGAAGGATGTTCTCACTTCAATTAATTTAATTTTCAGTTTCCACCACTAGACATACGAATAATTTGACAGTAGAATTTCTGTTTAAAGCTTTCTGTATTTTAAGTGTTTTACAAACCAAATAAACATTCAAAGTCACGTGGAAACAGCACATTAGTTTAATTAATTGACTGATTTAGGCGAAAAATGTTTGCAGAAGTGTCGATGCTATGAAATAACTTCCAAATAAAAGAGCGCTAAAAAATTTTATAATATCCATCTGATTTTCTAAAGAAAAGAGGAAGGAATTGCATACAAAAATAACTGCCATTTTATTATTAATATTATTTCTTAAGCAGCATTTAGTTCCAAAGTGAAAGAACTTCAAAATTTCAAGTTATTTAATTTCATGTTTATCAATTATGAAGTTATTTCAACTCTTTTTGAGGATTTTAAAATTTTAGAAACATTTAATTTATATTGGGAAGCTATTGTATTGATTCAGCCGAAATTTTATTTTATTGTTTCAAAATTGTTAGTTTGTTTTCAACGATACACATCGGGAAAAACGTGGTTTGCTAATATGAATATTCTGATAGAATATCCATAATTGAGCGAATGCTGATGCTGCTTTGACTGGCTAACCTGAATAAAGAATATAGAGGCTACTAACTCTTCCAATGCATGACTTGGAACCGTCGGTGTACCTCTGAGAATTAATGATAGTTTGCGACTATGAATCGCTATTTTTTTTTTGCGTGTATAAATTTAATGCAATAATTTTTCCCCTTTTTCGTTTAATTGGCAAAAAATTTGTTTTTATATAGAAAAAAACCAAAAACAAAAACAATATTTAAAGTGAAAATAAAACGTCATGTAACTGTTACAAAGTTGTTGCACGTAATTAAAATGGCAGTGAAAAAAAAACTTTCTTACCTCTTGGGGTATTTCGGCTTTTTTCGTTATTATTTCATGTTTGTCATTTTTGTTTTAAAAAAAAGTTCACTAACGTGTAGTAGCTTTGTAGCAAATTAGTTGCATGTTTTTATTTGTCGTTTTTTGTTTTCTCCCTTGGTTTTTTTTTCAATATTTTGTCGCTGAAAATTGTTTTTGTAGTGGGGCAACGCAAATGGGACATGAGAGCAGTGACATAAAGAGATTCGCCCGATATATTAGAAACTAAAAATATATATATAAAAATAAATAAATAAATAAATTTAGCGAATTTTAAACGAAGTAGACATTTTTCACACTAAATTTTCGTTTTAAGAGAATTACTTGCAGTTTTAAAACTAAACAATTTTTGAAGTTTCCATTTGACGTTATTTTGCTCCTATGTGCAGCGTGATTTTATTTTTACTAATTGCACTCTAACTTGGTTTTGGAACATAAAAAAAAAGAAATATTTTAGCTAAACAGGTAAAAGGAAGGCAAACGAAACAATAAAATAACTGCAAAAACTTTAATCACTTGTCTAAATAATCTCTAAAGTAAGTCAACAAAAATCCTTCGGTAATTATTTCTGCAGCCATAATATATTTTTAACTTTATTATAATATTTTTTTGTCTTTTTTTGATTTTTTTTATTACAAAAAGACCTTCGCTTGTGTTGCTTTATTATATTTTTGTTTCAGATTAGAAACTCTACAATATTCATTAACATTAATAAGGAAGTACATGTACATGTAGTTTGTTGTATTCAGTTTGTCTCAAATTCCCTCAGGAAAATACCACAATTGGGAAAGGAAAGAGGTTGTTAGGCTTCTTTTATAGAAACCTAGAAAATTGTATTATATTGTAATAGTTTTACTTGCTATAGAGTAAACTATTTTTAAATAAATAAAACTTATAAAAGGATTAATTTTAGAAAAGTATAAATTTTGTTTGCCCCAACCCCTGACTAACTTTAGAAAAAAAATAATTTTTATAAATAAGTTTACAAATTTTTATAGCTATAAAAAAATATAATGAAAAGTAACAGATGTCTGAATACCAGCAAGTTTTGAATACGATAAGCAGTTTCGCCGAAAAATTTTGTTTAACGATTTAACCGCTTAAAGCTTGCGATCGCAGAACTATTTACTATAATGTATGTTGTAGTCCTTTGGCCGTATTACGACATAAAGTTTCCCTCTAATTTTTATTTATTATATTCTTTTTAATCATTTCGTCTTAAACCGTGGATTTTTGTTTTTATATATATTTTTATAGATGATCCTAAATGCAAATCTAAATTAGGTAATAATACCATAAATTGAATACAAAAAGAATTCAATAAAAAAATGTATGAACGCCAATATTATAATTCTTAGTAATTTTTTTCCATCTTTTGTATTGTATGAAAAATAGTTGTTAGGTCTTTTTATATTAAACCCATGAATTAAAAATTTTAATTCTTCTATGGTGATTTTTCCAGGTTAAAGTTATCTAGTAAAGCTATATACTTGGATAGAATTATACATTGTTGCTATTACTTGAACAAAAGAACATCAAATATCAATTTAGATTTCAACATAAACTGCAGAACAGAACAACGTTATATTCGCAAGTCGATAAGTCCTCATCACTATTTGATGGATGGCTCTTTTAAAGATGATTACAATTCTTCTAAAAACAAACTTTTCGTGAAATTTATATACGAGAATTATTTTACTACTATATAATGTTACTTTTCACAATAAACCCAAGTTTAAAGGTTGAGTTATTTTCTGCAATGCCTATTTATCTGATATATTGTTTTTCTTATTTTTGTTTAAGAATTCAGTTTTTAAAATTATGCCATATTTGAGCAGGACAAAGTCGTAAATTAACTTTGAGTTCAAACTCGATCTCCGTATCCGTGTTCGATTTTTTAACTTCAGCTAATACATATTACATTCAGCGCAGTTTTACAAAATTTATTTAGGCGGTTTTCATATATTTGAAGTTTTTCTTGCCTCATGTAATGAGTAGATAAAGTTTTTTCCTTCTCTGAAGATAATTGAGAGCCTTTAGCAATCGGTGTCATTGGTTTATATGTGTATAACCAATGGCCGGCACAATTCACTGTAATCTAGACATAAATATTTAATTTTTAGCTTTTATAGAGGCATTATCCAAATTTGAAAATATTTTTATTTAAAAAAGAGCCTTACAACAACCACTACTACAACTTTTTACTTGTACATTTGCATGAAGCCGCATATATTAAAAATATATAGTATACTTAGTTTCTAGGACGAAATATATTTCAATGAAGTAATTCTACTTACTGAACTCCCCTCTTTTTTATTCCTTTGACGTTCCTATACCTTTTCCACATCCAAACATAGAAAAAGTATCTTAATATTGTTACTTTCTTTGAAAAATCAACAGGAAAAACACATACATGTTTTGTTTTTTTATTTCCATACATGCATGAGTATTCCCTGTATTATTAGCAAAGTTAAACGCTTATAGCTGCCAAAATATTAAACCCACAATAAGTCACGATATTTTGTTCACTTCTGCTAATATATATTTTTAATTTGGTGGAAGTTTTTTCCGAATCGGTTGAATAATAAGGCCATACAGTCGTCCATCACAAAAACTGATATTGCCTAGTAATTACTTTTATAAATTATTTATTTACAATAAATCAACACATTGTGCTCTCTCGTAATACTAATAGAAACAATTTAAATACTGTCGGAGCATCAAATTTAATCAAAAACAGGTAACGCGGTCAGGGATCATGTATGAATGGGTTAATGAATAAAAAATTTGTCAAATTAAATTTAGGTTCTTAAAAAGAAATGCTTAAGATTTTTCTATTGAATAAAATCTGCGATTTGTATTTGTAAATTTTGTATTGTACATAATTTGAGTGCCAACAAAAATCAAAGGTGAGTAACAACTCGTTAAAAGCGATACTAGTAAAAGTTTATTTGCATATGTATGTGTAGATGGTGTAAAATCAATCACAGTCATACTGTAAAGAAAAAATCTTGCGCGAAAAGCTTAAAACTGAGTGTAAAAAATATGTTCTTTAACTTGTGTCTGTTAAAACAAACGTGACAACAGACGAAATTTTCAAAATGTCTTTAGCTACGTGACTTTATTTTATATTTTAAAAGAAAAGAAAAAATATCTAACACTTAAAGATGAGTTAGGGCGAGAAGTGCATGTATTTACATACATGCGATGTAGATTGCAGAAGAAATATAATATTTAAAAGTAATTTAATTATTTCTTCCTTTTATAAAATTGGCGAAATCGTTTCCTTTTTTGCTTTGCAATTTAAAAGTATCATAATTTTTGATAACTTTTTTGAGTTGTGAGACATGTCTTCTTCCTTTTTTTTTGTAACTTTTATGGTATAAACAAATTGCAATCATAAATCTTTGAGTGGTTTTTTTTTTTTGGTTTCTCCCCTTCCATGAAACAAAAGTGAAAAATAAATACAGCAGTCAAACAAAAGATTATTTCCATAAATTACCGGATATTTGGTATTTTCAGCACCTTGTTTGCCATTATGGAGCTTGAATTTACGTACACAAGTACTCATACTCGTATATGAATGCCTTAAAATTTAGGATGCATGTGTGTGTAAATGTGCTTGTGTGTATGATAGTGCTCATTTGTTTTTCAAACAAACATGTGGCATTTAAGCTTCTAGAAATTAAAGGAAAACAGTGCGTGCTTTTTTCCAATCTTTCGAAAATATATTTCCTTTGTATTATAAATAATTTTTTGACAATGATTCATCATCCGTGTCTAAGGTTTACATAAAAGGAGGGAAACGTATAATAATAAAACAGACATGTGTATATTCGTACGTATGTATGTATAAATGTATGGCATGCCGGTGATTTTTAAACAAAAGTAAAAAGTAAATGTCTGTAAGTACTTTAGCTTAAAATATGAAAATTTGAAAATGACTATGAAATAATAGATTTTAACATTTCGAGGAATACTAAACTTTAAAAATACCAAGTGATTTAATAACTCCGTCATTAATTATATTTCAAAAAGGTGATTTTATTTATTTGTTAGATGAATAGCAATTTTTATAATACTACAAATTATGTCCTAAGCAGAAAAAGTACAACAATCGATATTATTTTTGCTACCATGTTTTTTTCTAAAAGCTTAAATTTCATACAATTAAAATTAAAATAATAATAAAAAAAATTAAATAAAAAAAGTCATTTCAGAACGATTACTTATTTATTTAATTTTGCTTTTTGTTTTCGTTTCGCAAACCTTAAATATTCGTATGTAATGAATGCTGCACATAAAATTAAAAGGCCCTGCAGCGTATAAAATAAAAACGAAAAACATTTTACTGTAAACTATCCACTTGACATTTGACACTTACACTAGCATACAGACACAGTTTTAAAATGTAAATACTCTTTTGTAACAAAAAAAAAAAAATAATACATACAAGTATCTGTTTTTGTTTTTTGTTTTCGATGTATTTGAGACAAGTAATTGTAGAAAAATAAATGCACACGTAGCATCTACTCATACTTTGCAACATTAATATTCACATGACGAGCTCACGTGACCCAAATACTTTTTTCTTTTTATGAAAATTTTTATGTATAAAAAATTTATTAAAAATAAATATACGTACAATCAGACCAACTCCAACATTTTTGGCATAAAAAATGTAACTAAAACAGCAAATACTTAAACGAAAATGTATGTACATACGTGTAATTCTATTGTGTATGAAAATTAAAGTAAAAATGTATCCCACGTATTTTTTAACAATGGTTGAATTACAAATTTATACTCGCTCACAAACGCACTTACATACGAGTATGTACATGCATGTATACATACATATATATACAATATCGTTTTTATAAACGAAAAAAGAAATCATATGAAGCGTGTAAAAGGATAAATAAAAGTACGGAGTGCATCGAAATTCTATAGTGATTTAGTTTTTCAAAATAAAGGCCATACTATTTTTTTTTTAAATTTGTTTTGCAAAACTTATTTTCAAAAACTTTAAATTGTCAAAATTGTAATAAATTTGGTAGAAAAAATGTTCTCTTTTAAATGTTCTAACTTTCTCGTCTAATATTTAATATTATTAATTTTACGATTTTATGTTTTAAAGAATATTTACTTGGGAGGTATAAAGCAAATTTAAATACGAATTTTTCAGAAAGAATTCGGTCTTGACAATATTCTCATGAACAAGGAAAAAATCAACATCAATTTATATATCAACACACACCGTAGAACAGATCAACGTTCTTCTCGGAAATCGTTACACACAACCATAGTGAGTGTTTATGTGTATCATGCTATCATTAAAAAATTTTCTTGAACTTTTTTAATACGAGAATTTCTATATGTCATTTTATTTATTTATTATATTTTTTTTTTTCATTTCAATTACGTAAAAAATTTTTGGCTTGAACTTTTTACTTAACTAAAGGCTCCTCCAACAGGAACTCCTGATATTTGACAGTTGATAACGGCCATCTTGTTGAATCTGCATCTTTCAAATTAGTTGTTGTTGATTCAGTCTGTTTTGCCAAATCACCATGCACGGATATAAAATTCAATTACACTTGCAAATAATAAAATTGTTTTATTATTACGCGTTCTGATCAGTTGGAAACCAACCCTAATTTTCATTGGAAAATCATCTTCAATGATGAGGCCCATTTGACATAAAAGGCACATGAACAAACAAAATTGTGGTATTGTCCCAATTTATATGTATACGCAAAAAGTCGCTGTTTGGTGTAGATTTTGTGCTGGCGGCCTCATCGGTATATATTTCTTTGGGATTGACGTTGGCCAACTTATCCCTTTCAACGGCCAACATTATAGGTCCATGATTACCAACTTCTTTAGGTGTGCATTGGATGATGTGAACACCAATGCCATGTTGTGTTAACAGGACGTCGCTAAGTACCACACAGCTCATGCCAAATTGGATATTATCCACGAAAACGATTTGAGGGCATCGTCATCTCACGAGCAGGTGATCTAAACTGGCAGGTCGTTCACCGGACCGGGCCCCGTTAGATTTTTTCTTGTGACGTTTTCGTAAGTCGATGTTTTATGCGAATAAGCCACAAAAAGCCATGATGTCAACCAAATTCAGCCAGATTTATGCACCAAAGTCATGGAAAATTAGACATATCGGATGCGCTCCACCCAGAGAAACCGTGGCGGTCATTTAACGATGTTTTATTCCACATATAGTGGCATCAATAGGAAACGAATAAAAAATGTAGATGATATATCAAACACACTCTGTTATATATAAATTTAAAGATAGGAAGAGCTTTTCTCAATATTCCAATTAAATTTTATCAATGAAAAAAAAAATATACGAACAACAATTAAACTAAACTCGTTCCTTATTTGTAAAAGCAGAAATCTTCCATTACAACATACGTTCATAAAAGAAAGCAATTGTATGCTAGAATAATTTTTTGGTCACTATCAAGCCCCAGGTGCCTTGACAAAACTTGCAGCAAAACAAAAAAAAATTGTTTAAAACTAAAATAGAAGCAAAAAATATAATAATAATTTTTGTGTTCTTTTATCATCAGCAAAAAAAACGAGTACAATAACTATGACAATGTATATGTACAGTACCAACAACAACATAATCACTATACAACAAAAAAAAAATTAACAGGGTAAAATTCCGTAAACACATTCGCTTAAGGGGTTAGGCTTTCCCACTGCAAAGTATAAGTTTTTCCACAGACTTGTGATTTTAAATATACAATGTGTGCTTTGAAAAATTAAATTGAAAATGAACCACTTTTTTAACAAACAGTTTTGCTTTATATTTATTTTTAAACAAAGTTTTTGCAATAATTGTTTACTAAATTATTATAAAAAAATTATGCATATGTAAGATAAATGTTTATTAATTCAAACTCGATAAAAAAAAAGTTCTATTCTTGAGCATCTAAATTATTCACTTTTTTACAGAATTAACAATTGGCGACTGAAAATTTCCGAAAAATTCCATTATTACAAGTTACACATCTCATATCTACGTTGTAGGAAAATATAGTTGTTGAATTTAAAATATTTTTATATAACTTAACAGGACAAAGAGTTTCCCAGTTGTATAAAAATTTGCTACCAATAAGTTATATTCCGAAAACTAGAACCAACCGATTCGAACTCAGGTTCTCTAATAATATGAATACATATTTCTTTTGCTCTATTTCATAATATTCTGCGTAATTCTTGCGTAATTTTATGATGTAAAAAGTCCTATAAATATATTATTTGGTATCCACGGCGAATACTTAATTTTAATTGGATGCACATAAATAATATTATACATACGCTGTGGAAACCTTGCTGATATATATTAGATGCGTACATTTAAGTGATAGGTAACATGATAAAATATATTTCTAATTTCTGCATTCACAGGATGACTTGCAGCCTTATGTTTATAAGCCCGAAATAAAAAAAAAAAGTTCAGCATTATCGTATCTTGTGTGTGGTAACGTGAATGTTGGTTAAAGGTTTCTGTGCCAGTAAAAATTCAGCCGTATTTTACCACCACAAGCATGTAATGCACCATATTCGTAAACTAGTAATAAAACACATAAAGACTAAGACAAACATAAATGTTGTACTGCATAACAAAGTTACGTTGAGTGCCAAATGCGTTTAGGTCTTTTTTGTTTTTTTTTTTTTTTTTTTTTTTTTTTTTTGTATTTAAATGGTTACTGCAGCCTTAACCCAAAAACTTAAACTAAAAAAAAAGGGAAATCTTTTATCAACACACAACTTTAAAGAAGGTTTCTGCTTAGATGCGTTTGAAAATGCAATATTTTAAAGTTTTAATAAAAGACTGCCTGCAGCCATTCATAAAGTGGTCTACATAAGAATTTATAATCTGAAATGGTTTGTTTTTTCTTCTTTTTTTTGCGTATTGTATTTAACCTCTATTGTTGCCTGGCATTTTTATTGCTGTTTTTGCTATCTCAAAAATGTTGTTAGTTTTAAAAATGCAGCTGACCATTGTTGTGTATTTGTATCGTTTTGTAGCAGATGTACCAAATCACATGCTGTTCTACTTAATGTCGCGCGTTTGTAAGAGAAAAATATCTAGAGTTATGGCTGCTACACTCTTCATTCTGTGTTTTTTCAAATACTCACAGTGGGTTTAATTTTCACACTTCTTTTTAATAAATTGTCAATCGCCTTTTTAGTTCCTTCTAATATATTTCGGTTTTTAAAAATTGACTTGACAATAAAATGCAATTTTGACAAGCACGCAAAGTATTTCGTTTAGTTTTCAGATATCGTTACACGAAACGCAAAACGTCCTACCTAATATTTTAAGTATTTTACACAAACAAAAAAGATATTTCTAAAAGAAGCTTCGAATTGGCAAAATTTTTTGTTGGCCGTAATAGTTAGACACTTTAAATTTTTAAAGGATGGGTATTGTTATGTCTGCTCTTACAAAATAAAAGAAAGCAAAAAATTAATTTAATAAAACCATAAAAAACAATGTTTTTTCTTAAACACAACCATTAGGCCGATTATTCGAATTTAATTTTACAATTTTGCAATTAACATTTTCAATTTCTGATGGTGTGAAATTAAATGTAAGTCATTGATTTAAGAAAACAATTTCAAGACGCAGAAGTTAATGTAGCAGTGACTTTGTTATTCTTTTTATGCAAATCCACATTGAAATCTTCTTTATTGATTTCATTTCAAGTCAGCTTAGGTGTATTAAAATGAATAACTTTTAACCGAAATCATTAGAACTTGGCAATTGTATGAAATCACTTTTAATTTTCTTCTACAAACTTTTTCATTTAACTTAGCAATTTGTTTTACATTTCCTTGTCAAACTTTTCAGAAACTTGCATATGCATATCTTAAATCCTTGAATAAATTTCAATCATTCAAAATAATTGAAGTGGTTTTTTTGCAGACTCTACTATTTAATTTTATGCAACATCAACATCCGCATTCAAATCGTTTTTATCATTGTCATGGTCATAGATACTTTCAACAAAATACCAGCAGTAACAAGAATAAACGGATATATGTTGTTTGCATTGATTTTTGGTTTAGTACTACAACTTACCCTACAATTCTAAAGTAAGCAAAGATATTTTTGGATTTTTAATTTATTTAAATCAAAAGGAATTTCAATGTTTTTCTGTGTAAAATTGTAAAAAGTCTTGTGCAGGAAATTGATTTGTTTTTTTGTAAGAAATTGTTTGCAAAACGCATGTTTCGAAAGTCTACCTTAATCATTAAAAACTTTTCAAAAATATTACAAAGGTATATATATTTGTTGCATTGTGTGATGTTCGCAAGCAAACAAACTAATTTGTGGTTTTTGATGGTTTTTTTTTTCAAATTTACTTTCTTGATTTTGTAGTTGTAAAAATTTAATAACAAAAAAAACACGTTGCAATTCTATAGAAATTAAACCTGGAAATATAACACAATTTTTGGTATATTAAATATAAAAAATTCATCGTATAATACTGTATAACGTAATATGCCTCCCGAAAATATTTTTTTAAGGATTTATTTAAGTTTTCCATTATAGTAAGTTCGTATAGTAACGATGTTTTACTTAGTTTTCCTTCGACTCAAGTCCTCTTTTGTGATGACCCAGCAAAATCTTACGTGACAAGAAAGTAGTTTAATCATGTGTTTGAATGACTACGAACTGGTTCGATTTAGGTGAAACATGCATGATTTTAACACAGGCGTGACATTGGAGATCATGTGGTTATGCACCAATTTAAATAAAAAGCAATACTTCAGAACGCATGAACTAAACGTATGCAAAATCGATGATTAATATACGTTTTTTCATTGGTAAGATAAATTAGTTCTAATACGTGACAGATATTTTTCATAAGAAGCAATTGGTGAAATGGGGTTTTCAGGAGTTCAACAATGACAATTATAATGAAATCTATGAATACATTAAGTCGTGAAAAATCACTTCATTTAGAAGCCATTCAATTTTATTTTGCTGGGGAATACTACCTTTTTTTTTAAATATGCAACTTTTTTCTATAAAAAGATAAGAATAATACATATTTTAAAAATTTTTATTACAGAGCTTTTTGCATTCCTTGAATTCGTTGAATTTTTTTAAATTGTGCAAAAGTTAAAAATTTAATTCATTCAAATTTTTAAACGAAATATAAAACGAGTTTTTTTTTTTCAAATCTAACATAAAAATTTAAGTTGCATATGAACGTATACAACAACAGCCTTGAATATTTTATTTAATTTCCACAAACAATATATCTACAAATCACTCTTTACCACTTGAATGCTTTTTCCTTTATGAATTTTTTTTCCTAACGACAACTCAAAAATATTTTCGTTTAGTTTTCATCTGTATTGTATTTTATCATAAATTATTGCCACATTATTAAACACACATTATTTGCACACCAAAACATCATGTGCTACTAACAAATCCAACTGCTGTTCTTGATACATTTAACTGTTTCTTCTTAGTTATAAATGAGAAGAAAAAAAAATTATATTTTTATGTTCGCTTTTAAGTATGAGCAAATGTGTGCAACACTTATACATACGCTGTAACTCTTATAAGTTCGAGAGAATGTATTACTTTTTCGCATGTGTTTGTGTGTTTAGGAATGAGTATAAAATTGTATTTGTTATAAGCCACAAAAAGTTAAATAATGTTTAAAATGTACTAAAATGTACTAAAATCCTCAAAAACCTCAAAAATACAATGCTACGGTAATAACTACTTAGAGATGGTTGCTTGCAACAAATGCACACTGAGGAGAAAATGAATGAAAAGAAAATCAAGAGTCTTTTATTTGGTTGTGTCGAATCGTATTCACCCATCATATACAAATTGGATGAATAAACAAGGAGGAAGGGTGCAAAACAGCTTAATCTTATCTTGCTAATGCCTAACTTTTTCATGATTCCACTATTTTTTTTATATAAATACATTTATGAATTTTTGACACTACATTGATTTGTAATAAATATCAGATTAACATCAATTTAATTCCATAGTACTTCTGATATTTAAACACGTCTATTTCTGTTTCATTCTAACCTGCTCATTAACGAATAATATGGTCTCTGCCAGTCAACGGCTGATCATTGCATGATCCTGCAGTGTCAAGTACAGATTTTGTTTGAAAATCACTTGAGTAAATTCTTCCTGTTACAAAAATGCACAGACCTTACTTATCATTTCACATTAAACCAATTAAATTACTTTCATATTGAATACTTTAAGTTGTAGAGACATTATGGCATTTTACTGTACAAATGTTGCAACATTTTGCTGCATCAAAGCATCTACTACTACTCAAGCAAAAGTATGTGGTTAAAATATATGCATGATTTGTAAACTTTAATAATTTTTTAGCAATTTTTCTTTTCTATATTTTAGCTTTGCATTTTATGAACTTCCACTCAGACTCACTTTTCTTGATAAAGAATCTTAGTAATATTTTTTCTTGAACACACGTAGCAGCATAACGTTAAAAAATATAAAAAAAAACTATCTTGCTGTGTAAATTTTTTCTTAATAAAAAAAAATTGCATAAAAGGAAGGAAATCTTAAAAGAAAAATAAATAAAAAAAATTTCCTACAGCAATTCAATAGTGATTTGAGTTTATTGCTTTGTGGTGCATTACACTTTATTTTCATTGAACATATTTTCGTGTTTATAAATACTTTACGTACTTTCACATATTTCTTTTTTATTTCTGTTGTAACTTTATTCTACACTATTTTTAATGTTTCCTTTACAGGTAGTATACCCACAAAAACAAACACACACACAACAGAAAGCTAAAGATGAAGTGATTTAGAGAGAATAAGAGGTTAAAAAAAATACTGCTCTCTTACATAAATATATTTCTATATTGTCTACATTGCTCCTATATTTGGCAGAATTTTATTTCCTTTTCCTGTTATTTCCGTTTCATATCGTATTTATTACACATTCCTCTAATCTTCATCTCACTTTGCCTTATTTCTAAGCTAAAGTTAAGTTGATTTTGATATTCTTTAAACAGATGTTAATATTTTATGATTTATGTAATAATGTATGAAAAACACTGTAGTAGTTTTCTCATTCTTGTAATAAATATTCAGAATATTCCAACATAAGTTGCCATGATATAAAAATTAGCACCAAAAAATTTAACTTAAGAAAATAGAATTAAAGTTTTAAAAAGTTATGCTCGTATGTTTTCGTATATATATCTGCAGTTAGGTGGTGCATTAGCATTACTTCAGTTTAACTAGAAATTAAATTCAAAATTATTAATTCTATTTGTATTTGTAATTATGTATAAATAAAATATGTAATCACGTTCAACGAAGCTACCTAACAAATAGTGAAAGTATTTGCACATGAATAGTAACGAGGGTCAATGGCTTTTACCGAAAACAACGTTTTTTCTATTCAGCCAGTGCGGTTAAAAAATCTACAAAAAGGATGTATAAATTTTAAATTTGTCCTTTGTTGCTCGAAATCTATTAACAATATCTACCTAATATTTCTCTGATTATAAACATTTACGAACTTTAGCCTATAAACAATTATAAATTCAAAATATTTTGGTTATCAATACCTCGATCGAAAACAGGTCTTGTCATGTATTTGATGAATGTTTAAGTACATTTTTGTAAATCATCGTCTTTCTATGACATGCTGTAAAAGAAAGTCGGTCTTTACGTTTAGAATTTTTTCTTAAGCAAATCCATTATTTGTAATCTTTCTTTGAAATTCATAGCTTTCTCAGATTAGTTTTATTTTATTCTAAATGGAAAAACTCAGCCTACCAGGTAACTCAGGTATACCAAAATCAAAGTGTAATGACAAAGTTAAGATTTTTAATTATTCTACTTATTTTATCAGCTCTGAAAGAATAATTTTCTAAAATTCCAAAGCAACAGTAATGCCTGTTTAAGCCACTTTACCACAAGCATTACTCTAAATAATCGAATTTCAACATTATTACACAAAAATTTAATACGCACAAAAACTTTGTTAAACATCATCAGCAGTCAGTTGCAGTCAATCACATACACCAGCTTTTCTTCAACCATACAAATACATGTAAAATGATCCATATACTGCTGCTTGTATTTCTAAAATTACATACATAAACTCACTCACTATTTATTTAACCATCCATCCGCATTCACATCATCATCGTCATTATTTACAAACGGAACATCAAATGTTTCTCCTGCATTTGCCATAAAACAAAATAATCGTAACTGCATTTGTTATTATTGTTGTTGTTGATGTTGTATTAGTTGATGGCTGCTTTTTGCTCTAGCTGCCACCAATGTCGTCGCCATATTGTTTTGGCATTTCACGTCTGAAACTTTTGTTGCTTTTAGTCTTTGCTGTGCTTTTTTTATTTTATTTTTTTTTTTTTTTTGTTCTCCCGCACAGATATGCAGACATTAATTTTTCATCATTTGGTTTATTTTTCGTTTAACCAAACAACACTTTATTTATTTGATGACGACCATTGCATTTCCGCTTTACTTTTGCTACTCGGTTTTTGTTTTCTTGTTCCTTTTTTCAGCGACTCTTTTGTTGCATTTCTTACTAGATTTATTTTAACATGTTTTGTAAAAAAATGCTTGATAGTGTTCAATGCTATGCCTTTTGGTGGTTTTTTGGAAATTAAAAATAAAAACAAAATTAATAAAAAAATGCCATTGTGAAATAATAGAAGAAATATTTGTAGTTTCAAAAAACTTAATAAATGTTGCATGTATGTATTGCTTTAAGTACACTTGATAAATATTTGGTTTTTAAAAAATGCGCTATTACTGTTTGAACTCGTCTAAAAAAAATTTAAAGTTGCTGTCGAGGTAGTGTTTTTTAAGCCCCAATGGAACTTTAATTTTTTTTTTTTTTTTAATTAATACCAGCACTCAGGGGATGACCCCTACATATGCAGTGCACTGTGCCGAAACTCAAGGAGAGGGATAGGGTAGCGAAGATAGATGTTGAAAATTTAGAAGACTTAACTCTTTCACAACTGTGCTTTGCGCGCTATGTCAATTTTAAAGGCAGTGTTGAGGCGCCTCCGGTGATAAGTAGACGCATTAACTTTGCTAAGCTGTACTAGCAGGCATTTTAATAATTGGTTTACTTCGCCCATGTTTCTGCTAACCGACGGAGGAGGGCGATGTTGTGTAAATTAGCTTGGAACAGCATCAATCGCTGTCGGAACAGTTTTTTAGGGACCAGTGCGATGCCTTCATCACTTAAATAGTCCGACAACAATTAATAGAATGTCTCACTAAAGTACATTAGAAAAATTAATGATGTTGATTGACTTGCTCTGGACAGGGTTTGAACCCAGCCCAGGCCCCAAGTCATTATTTGCTAAGTAGTCAACGCGCTAACCACTTCAGCCAACACCACCCTCAAATTGTAGAAAATATTATACAAAATTAAAATAAAAACAAAAAGTTTTATTCCAATTATTTATACATAACATAAATATTTGAAAAAGATTTCGGGTATATGTCCACGGGGAGTGTCATTCATCCTTATTTTTTCGAACATTTATGGCTATATGTCACGAATAAAACGAACTACGTTGGCCTCCGAGGTGTCAATGGTGGCCGGTTTATCAGCATCATGAATTTCTCGAATGCACATTAGAGTGACATTATATGAACTATTGTTGTGTTGCACTATTGAAATTATGAATGATTGACAGTGTTACAAGCTAATCTACACTACAGTAATCGATAAGTAGAGTCAGGTTAAATAATTAGTAAATTACCTACTCATGCACTTTAATAAAGTTAATCATTCTACTTAACACTAGAGGCGGTGCAACAATACACTAAATATTAGCAAAACTCTAGAGAGCAAAGTTGTAAAAGAGATCCTTACGGCTTCTACATTTTCAATATTTATTATCTCTACACCATTCCTTTTCCTAATGGATATGCAGGCAAAAAGCATTGCATAAGTAGCGTAGTATAAAAAAATTGTCGATAGGTCTCAAATCGTACGCCCTTGGGAGGTCAATTGAAAGCCCTATTTCTCGAAAACAACTTATCGCTAAATTTTGATTTAAATAAAAAAAAAGTATAACGTTTATAAGATCACAGAAATTCACGTTATTCCATACTTTTAGAATTGTTGACTCTACTTCATATAATCTTAAATATGCAACAAACCACGATTTCTCAAGGGTTAAGTTAAATGATGTTGATGGTTATGAAGATGATAATACGTCAACTGGCCTCATTTCAAACTCATAGCTAACATTTTTATTGCAACAAAATATACATAAAAAGAAAAAAAAACCCCAAAAAATTAAAAGAACGGAAAAAATAGTATAAAATATTTTCTTGCTTCTTAATCATGCCTTTACTCTTGCGAATATTACCGTGAATAAATGTTGTTCATTATTATAAAGAGCATTAAAAATTTGTTCTTTAAGTATCTAATTATAAGGAGAATTTGCATTAAAAATATATTGAAAATTTTTATATATAATAATAGATAGAAAATATTGTGAAAAAGTTTTCTTAAATAATACACTTTTTTTCACAATTATTCAATTCAATAAATCTGCCCTTGCAAGCAAAACTGATTCATTACAGGAATTGTCAGCAATTTATTAAAAAATATATAAATTTTTGAACACTTAACAGGCTCTGGGGACTATTACATTTATGTTTTCCCAGCCGGATCTGTTTTTTGCAGAGCATTTGGCTTAAGTCTTTTTATTATTTTATGCCGTTAATTCTTAACCTCAATTCTGGATTATTATTCATCATTAACCGACATTGAATGACTGCCAATTAAATTAACCACTTTTCGATGACGTTTCAAAGCAAATTTAGTCCAATGATTCTTTCTGAAATTATCCCACATCATACCGAGCATTTAGTGCACACAGTCATTATCCATATTTTTCAATTTAGGCTGCCCTGCATCTGATCGGATTTGAGTTTCTTATATTTAGTCTTTCAAATATCAAATGCATAAGAATTTCAAAGTCAATTCCGAAAAAAAAAAACAGCAAAAGTGTTTTCACAAAAGAATTTATTCCCCAAATATTTCGTTTAAAAAAATGCACAAAAAGATATTTGATTATTTATCGTTATTTTTTGCAAGGAAAATACACCGATTTTTTTCAGAGGTATATTTAAATCAATTTTATATCTGATAGATATTTCGTTTGCATAATAAAATTTAATAAAAAGTTTTAGAAAAGTGAGTTCGCTACAAATATATTTAGAATTTCCGCTGCTCTTCAGGATTTTCTCTACGAAGTGTGTAAAATAGTGAGTTCGGCTAGAGAATACCATGGCTTAGCCTGAATTCAGCTAAGCCTCTAGTACAGAAAATCTTAGTGACAATCGGACAAAAAATATTTTTGAAACCAGGCGAAATTGATGGATTTTTTATAGTTTTTGGAATTTATTTTATTTTTTCTGTGCGATATTTTATTTATGAAGAATTTCATAGATTTTTTTTTTGCTCTTTTTTTTTATTTTTAATTATACAACCATGCATGCAATTAAATCATGATGTTACTTGTGGGCCAACTAGTATTTATAATATTTTAATAACTTATACAACAGCACTTGTTACCCCTTTTTATAATCTTCAATTTTTATTCTTTTTCGTATTTGTATAAAATATGAAATGAAAGCTTATGGTGCTTTTGATATCAAGATTTCTTTTAATAAAAGCGCATTTACTACACATGTGTAAGAAAATGTATTTTTCATATACATCTTAACACAAACTAAGTTTGTATGTATTTATAATATATACAAGTATATATGTAAGTATGTATGTATGTGTAATAAATCAGAAAATAATATGAAACATTTTTCATGAAATAAAAAGAAATAAAATATAATGTTGAACTTATATTGCTTTAAGCAACACTTTTTATTGCTTTTATATTTTACTATTGTTTTAATGCCAGCCTGCCTGCCTGCCTGCCAGTCTTCATTTTTATGTAAAATTGCTTGCCTTTGTATCGTTCTTCTTCAGTTTTAATTTTCTCACTTTCATATGAATAAATATATTATGTGATTCTGTGATTCTGTGATTCTGTGATTATTGTGATATTTTTTTTCTTTTCTTTCATATCCTGCTGTTGTTAACTTGCGTTTCTTTTTTCTTTCCCTATTTTGTAGCTGCTGACTCTATTGTTGACATAGTTTTATTATTATGACACTTTGTTCTTCTCTAAAACATTTATAGTGACTCGAAAGAAATAAACGATTATTATTTGAAATAACGTAAATATTTGTAAACTAAAAGCGCCTTTTGTTTAAGGACATAATGTCAGTGGAGCAGGTCAAATAAAAAACGTATGTAGAAATTTAAGTATTTTTTAGCAGATATTAACTTCCATAACTTGCGCCTATTCGTCTATTATGTATGAGGAAAAAAAAATTATATTATTACAATTGATTTATATTTAACATGCAATTAAAAAGCAAACAGGAAGTAATATTGAGAGTATGACAAAATAAAAATAAAGTTTATGATATTTTTTACACAAAATGGTAACTAAATATTTTTAAAAAGGAATCAGAAACTTCTTTTCTCTAATTCCAAGTAGAAACGCCATATTATATAAAAATTAATTTCAGGATTCAAGCTGAAGTAAGAAAATAACTTTGGTCCGTCAAAACTTAAACGTAGCCCATCGTTGCATCTTTAATATTTGCTTTGCAGAAGTTCTTGCATAAATAATGAAATTGAAAATTTAATTTTTAAAGTACAAAGTTTAATAACTCTTTATTGCTTAAGTTTGTTTCTGCGTACTGAAAACATCGCCACTAGAGAACAAACTGATCATTTTATTACTGCGGTTAACCAAACTTATACCGATATACAGCGATTAGTCTTTCACATAAAAGAAGTATTCTATAAAACAAATATGTTTTAATTCAACGCTTTCTAGTTTTTCACATTACGCACACACATTTTCTTCAACTAAAGTCCTAAATAAAATTTTTTTTTCATATTTCTAGCCTCCATTAAATCTTCTCAATTCATATATAATAAAATTTTAATAAATAATAAATGATAGTAAAAAAAACGTAAAAAACACGCCTTTATAGTTAATCGATAAAAAAAAAGTAATAAAAAGTTTTTATTATACGAATAAAAACGTTGACGAAAATATTCCTGTCATTGTTCTAAAAGCGTGAGGTGTTCTTTATCAGTAGTTTAAATTCCTTACTCGTTTTATTGCAAAATTCAGATTTAATGTAAAAATGTAGTACAGAGCATTCCACGTTTTTATAATAATAATATTATATTTCTCGTCAACGCTTTTAACTTTTTCCAGTTAATAAACTTATTTTGAAAATCGATCCACAAATGAGAGATTAGATCAAAAATTAATATATTAAATGTCCCCATTAACCTTTCCGATTTCCCAAAAAAAAAAAAAAAATTCAAGTGACCAAGCTGTCAGCAAACCCTTTGAAACCAAATAAGAAGAGCATGCAAACTCTTTTATACAAAAAAGCAATTTTGAAAATCAGCCCATAAATGGAGGTCTTATGCCATAATCAAAATATTGAGGGTACGGATGTGGCTAAACTTTCCCACCGAACTTTCATAAAATAACTTAACGGCCAAGCTCTTTTAAACAAAAAATATTTATGAAATTTTTTTAAGCATAACATACTTTCTGGGGGTGAAATGAGAATCAACTGCTACTTTTGGAACTCTTTTACTTATGGTACTATTTGGCTTGTAATGGTTTTACCTTTTGGTACTTTTTCTCTTGAGAAATTCTCTTAATGGATTTGAATGAAATTTGATCGACGAATATCATTTGACCCAGGGAATATATATAGAGTACTTTTTAAGGAGTAAAAAACGGGACAAATTGATGATTTAACAGCTTTTTTTGTATTTTTTTACGTACACTAATAGTGTACTTTTGGGGCGTGAAATAAGGAAAATTTGGTACGTTTGGTGATCTTGTTACTTTTTTAATGTTATATATATTCTTTTTAATTAGGACTAGCAATCAGGGGATGACCCCTACGTATGCAGTGCATTGTGCCGGAACTTAGGGCGAGCGATAGGCTAGAGAAGGTAGATGTTGAAAATTTAGAAGGCTTAACTCTTTTACAACTCTGCTTTGCGCGATATGTAAATTTTTAAGGCATTGTTGAGCCGCCTCCGGTGATAAGTAGACGCATTAACTTTGTTAAGCTGTATTAGCAGGCATTATATTAATCGTTTTACTTCGCCGATGTTTTTGCAAACCGACGCAGGAGGGCGATGTTCTGTACATTAGCTTGGAACAGCATCAATCGCGGTCGGAACAGTTTTTTAGTGACCAATGTGATGCCTTCATCACTTAAATAGTCTGACAACAATTAATACAATGTCTCACTAATGTACATTAGAGAAATTAATGATGTTGATAGACTTGATCTGGGTAGGGTTTGAACCCAGGCCCCAAGTCATTGTTTGCTTAGTAGTCAACACTACCCACATTATTACAAACAGTATACTTTCTTGGGGGTTATATGAGGAAAAGCTGGTGCATTTTCCTTTTAGTACTTTTTTTTCACTAACATGTGGCGTGCACGAAGTCACGTGTAAGAGCTGAGTTTACATACATATTGGAATAAAAAAATTTAAAGATTTAAAATTTAATCGCAGATAGAATTATAGCAAAAAATTTTGAAAAAATAACCTAAGCAATAACAGAGAAAATATTTATCCTTATTTATAAATACTTTGATGAACAACTGATATACAACTCAATTTCCAAGGATAGATTTTTCTTTATTGCTTTCATTGGAATATGATGAATAAAAACCAATACACAAACATAAAATCATCCGCAACAAAAAACAAATTTAGAACAAGTGCATGTGCATAAATGAGGTTCTTGAACAAAAATGAGAAAAATCTCTTGTGTTTATAATGCACTTACTTGTTTTCGCAAACACACTCAGGCACACACACACACTCACACAGAAAACAGTTACAAGGTTTATGAAGTGCAAGTAAGAAAATAAGAAAAAAACAAAAAATTATTATTGATTAATGTTTGAGTATTCTAAATTGTATAGAATAAAATTTTGTTTAAATAAAGTTTTATTTCATACTGAACCTCAACGATATTAATATTAAGGTGAAGTCTTAACGATAAATTATTATTGATTACATAAGTTCAATATTTCTTTATGTATTACAGATGCAGAGTAAGAATTAATATATCTAAGGATGTGACATGTACATATATTTCAATTAAGACAACACGCACTTGTAAACAAGCAAAAGTAAAGAAAATGATCTCAAGGATATTTCCATGCTCCTCTAGCTGTAGTTTACCACATGAAAAAACATTTTAATTAGGAATGCATCTGATATTGAATTCCCATCGAATATGTTTTTATTGTATATGCAATGATTTTTTTTAATTTTTTTATAAATAAATATTGGCAGTAATCAGTTTTTTACGACAGTTTTTAAATCTTAGTATTTTATTAAACGGCAAATGAGAGTGTTTTGTCTGACTTCTTCGATATTATGGATGCTGTAGTTGAAAACTTCATAGTTGACAAAGTGATGTATATTTTGGACGACTACAAATAGTCTATATTCAATTAGCACAACTACGGCAGCATTGCTTGGTGCAATTTCTTAAGTTCCCAGTCAACAAGTTATTCGAAGACGTGACAAATCCATGAACAGAATGGGAAAACCTATTAGAATCACAAAAATTAGCGACTTACTTGGCACTAATTGTTTGTCAATACTTTGTTTTTTAAAACTATAATGAACATTTCAAGTGAAATATTACGACTTTGCAAAAGTTTTTTAAGAAACTCAATAGAGTTGAAAAAATTTTTTTTAAGTGAAAATCATTTTTCCCACCCTTTGATGAGTAACTTTAAAAACTACATCGCAGCACCTCTTTCTAGTGTGATTAGTAGCCCTAAAAATTTAATTCACTGTCGCATTAGTCTCGTATCGCTAGATTAATATTTTTGTAGGACGAGCACTCCGTGGAAGACGCCTACTTGTGCCATGGGATAGGAAAGGGATAGCGTAGAAAGGCTAGACGGTGAAAATGTAGAAGAAGGTTTAATTCTTTTACAACTCTGCCAAAGCGAAGTAATTATCATGTGGATGCAGTGACGACTTCAGGCGAATTTATCCATCAACTAAACTGTATAATTTGGCTCATATATTCCGGTGCTATTTTTATGTTATTTTTTACGCAAGGAGAATTTTTACAGTTTAGGTGATGAATTCGTTTTTTACAACAACAAAATGCCTTTCGTTTTTTTAGTGTTGTACTGTTGTATTGGTGTATAATTTCTTTTTTATTTATTTTTTTTTTATTTGTTGCGGGTTAGCAATATCTAAATGCATTTCGTTGGGTGCTAAATACCAACTCATCAGTAGATGTTTACCATTTATATTTGAAAAGTTCCAAAACTCATCTACTCAGACATAAACTTCCAAATACAAACAACAAATAGGTTTCTTCATTCATTATAAATGTGTTTACTTTTCTACAAACTGTGATAGCGATTTATTTTGGCAGCGTATTTAATTTTATAATCCTTTTGATTTTTGGCTAAGATTATTCTACTGTGTGGAAAATTAAGTAGGAGTTTGGGTAAAAGGTAATTTTTGTATAAGCTTTGCATTTCATATTTTATCAGAAGTTTGTAAAATTTTATTTATTTAAAAATATATGAATATATATGTATGTATGTAGATACAAAAACAAGTTCCAATTAAAAAGATTGTTCGCAAGAAGATTAAGAAATTAATTAATAATAAAATTGCGACTTGTGTTATAAGAGTGAGCATAAATAAAGGGTTAGCCTGTCACTTTTTTTGTTGATTGCAATTTTTTTACAAATGAAGAGATACCGTTCAATTTTATATATTGTTGTTATTAACTCGATTTTTGGAAAAAGTTACTAATGCCACTTTCATAATAAACGGCTCAATTATGGATAGGAACACAATATAACCACACCCAACGACGAGCACAGCCTGATTATTAGGTGGCCCCGTTCCACAGGTAGTTCAACATAGATTGACCAATCTTTACAAAACCTATGTATTACAATTGGTTGCCAATAAAAGTAATTACAAAGAAAAATTAAAAGCAAACCACCCCTTTAAAAAATTTAAATTATGTCAAATGGTGTATATATTTTGTTTATTATTTCATGAACTCTGCGAGTTTTGTTAATTTTTATATCAGTGCTGCCGAGCATCTGGTGTTTCCGTATACTCTTTAAATGTTTTAAGCAGTGTGATCAGTCATTTTATAAATGGTTTTACTTCGCAGACAATTCTCTTAATCGACTAAGGAGGGCGCTATGCCAATCGCTGGCCGCGCAGTTTTCAGTGAACATTGCTATGTCTTCATCACTCAAACTATTATTACAATGCTATAGTTAGGCGCAATATAGAAATTTATGATGCTTATCGACTTGCTCTGACCAGGATTTGGGCAAAGGTCCTAAGACATAGTTTGCTTTGGTGTCTCCGCGCCAACTACTTCAGCCAATACCACCATAGTCATATCTGAAAGAAAATTTAACTTTGGCGAAAACTCATTTGAAAACGTAAGCTTGTTTAAGAATTATAGAAATTATAATGTTATCTCTTTTAATGTAATTTCATTTCTAAAAGAAAAGAAATGACTCAACGCAATTATAGGCGTATCAGTATACTAAATATTTTTGTATAATTATCGGATGGCTCCTCCATTCATAAGCGAAGCTTTGTACGATTCCAACAGCAACTACTAAAAGTTTCATAACTTTTGGAAATTTTCGAAATAAAATCAGTTGCTAAGACAAAAAATTGTTGACTTATTGGAAAATATATCCAAAAAATAAAAAAAATAAAACATACAAGGGACTAACTAATTAGCATCCATGCTGAAGCCTTTCAATAGGTGTGAAACTTTCACTTTGCTGAATTTATTATTTTATTGAAATGAAGTTTTGATAACCCCAGATATAATTCTTTGTATTGTTAAAAGACAAACAACAATTAAATGATGGTAATATTTAAAAATTCTTTTAAATATTGTTTTGGAATTTATTCTTCTGTCGAAATAATTTTAATAATGTTGTGGTCTTAAATTTACTCACTAAAAATATTGTAGAAAAATAGAAAAAAGCAGTTTTTTTCGGTAATCAAAAACTGTAATTACTTTCGTTTAAGTTTTAAGTTTTACAGGTTATAAAAAGCTATCAAGCAGAAAGGATTAAATACACACACATGCATACATGTGCAGTTAACCACACAACATAATTTAACACACTCACAACATGTACATTTATTCTTTTTGTTTAAATTAAATCATACTGAAATAATGCTATAAAACATTTGGTTTAACAGTAAATTTATTTTAACATTTTAAATAAAACTGAATAAAAAATATATGTTTTTTTATAATGTTATAGTATGTAGTATGTATGTATGTATGTATGTAAATGCATATCTTTTGTTATTGTTATTTCCTTTATGAAGTACGAAAATATACATATCAAACAAATATTTTCATATGTAATTGAATTTAATTGAGAATGAAATGAAATTTTCTTATACTCCTCGTATATAAAAAAAAAAATAAGTAAAGAAAAGTTATTATTTATCTACAATATAAATTTATAAATGTATCAGTTCATAAAAGATAGTCACTCTTATGCAAATGTATGTTAAAAAAATGAGTGAAATCATTAGGGTGAGACAATCTATGAAATATTTCTCTATTCTTAAAAGTATTTATTGAATTTCCAAATTAATTATAAGAATTTGCAAACGTTATGTATCTTTTAATAAAGTTTTAACCGGCAAGACATTACAAATTATTGGATGAGGCCAATAATATTTTTTTTTTTTTACATAGACGTAGTTTTAATCCTGTATTAGGTTAGGCCGTCTCAAGACGGTCTTCCACTTTTTAGCTCCAGTGCTAATTTGTTTATCTTTATTTAGTGAAAGATGTCCATAGACAACACGTTCTTACATGAGTTATACGCCCAACCACATTCTGATAAGAAGTTTCCCAGTGCAAACAGTTAACAAATAAGCATCGGAAATTATTTCGCTAAACTAAATTTTTCACATTTGTTAAAAAACACATTTACAATAAAATTTTCATCCACAACATTTTACCGTACGTTCATAACCTAACGTAAGTTTTACAATGTATTTAAAGTAAAAAAAAATAATAAATTAAAAAGCTGTGGTTTGAGATGTCTAAGGACGTTGTTAACGGTTTGTGTTTTTCATTTTTTTTTTAAATTATTTGTTTATAAAAACACTTTTCTTTGCTTACTTTTATATTATTTTAATGATCTTATTTTACTATTGTGTAAAAGATGTATCTAACAGAAGGTATTTATATTAAAAAGATAATTGTAAAGAAATTTTTTTAAAAACAACTGCTTGAGTTAATCGACTGTGTACAGTTCTGTTGAAAGATCAGATGAAAGTTTTGAAAACGATGACAGTATTGCTGATTTCAGTTATGTTTTGGAATACATGACCCCAATACAAGCAATTTGCTGTGAATACATTGTTGTAGAAGGATAACAAATGTGTCCGCCTGGCATCGACATATATCGGAATTGAACGATTTCGCAGAAACATCCCTAATGAACAGCAATCAAATTACAGAAAGCAGAATCAATACATTAAAATAAACTGCACTCAAATCAGTAGAGAATACAATGCTGATGGATAGTCTCATGGTTTGATACTATAGTCGAGCTAAGACTCGGAATATTATTAGGTTATTCTACAATATTGAGGACATTTGCGTTACAAATGTATTCATTTTATACAAACGTTTGCATGCTGAGAATGCCAATATTTCTAAGAGTTAGGAAATAGCTCATGGAATCATTTCCTTCATAAACAAACAGTCTATAGGGCGAGGATATTTGCAAAATCTCGTTGAGCCTTTACTGCCGCAGCCTGGCTCATAAAGTGTTGGAAGAAGAGCTCTTTATCAAGTTTCTTATGTTTGATTTGATGGTGTCGTTCATTTTTCGGTTTAAATGGGTAGAAAAGCCAGAAAAAAGATCAAATGCTGCAAAAAAATCTAATACCCAAGTCTTTTGACCCAAATGTGATCTTCATTTATGCGGTAAGAATAATAAAAATTACCTCTGGAATTACCACCATCGAAAATATTATGAACTTTAAATGTTTGGCTAGTTTCGCTCAAAAATACTTTTCTTATAGATAAAATTTACCTGTGATGCTTTATTATGTGTAAGTCGGTGTACAGTCTTCATTGTTTTTAACGTGGGGTTCGTTGAAATCGTTCATTTCTTCACCTGAATATTAAAGTTCTAAAGAATTGCTGTCTACAGTCATAAAACTTAAAACTGAACTCAGAACGGTGATATGTTCTGTTAATCTAATTTGATATTCTAATATTCCATCTCCCATCCAATTACTATTAACTTAAGTATGGTCTTAAGTCGAAGTAATATCTTTTAAATTACTCCAGTACAATTCATATTAATAATATAAAAATTTTTTAAAAGTGTTGTCCCTAATATACATACAAACACGTCTTTATATATAATTTCATGTTTGTATATTGCTCACAGAAATGTGCTGCAATTTAAGGAAGTTGTTGTAATTAAATTAAAGTTTCTAAACAATTAGTTACAAAAGCAAAATGTGTGTTAAAATCTTTTTTTTTTTTACTTTATCAATAAGTATTTTATTTTAGGAAAACCTAAACTATTAGATTAGGAGACAAATAAGAGTTAATAAACACGTCACAAAATATTACTTTAAAATAAATTCATATAAATATGATTTATATATAAATATGATTGTAAATTAAAAATTCATTTAAAAAAATTATTATTTAATGAAGTTTCTATAAACTCTAAAACAGTCAAGCTTAAAACTATATTTGGTAATAACAAAGTATAACGTCGCTAAAGCAGATTTATGAAGTTTTATCAAACATCAATGCTATTGCTTTGATATTATTAAAATAAAATTGTTAATATTTAATAAATTTAATGACATTGAAAAAATTTCAACAAAGAATTTTCTTAATATCTTCCTTCTCTGCAGTTGCATTTTTTTCACAAAGTAGCAAGATTCTTTTGTGGTATAAATATACACAGCTGATTGTAGCATAAACGATATTTATCTGCTTTTAATATTTAATAAATTTATAATTTATGTGTATTTTTTTATTAGTAAATATTCAAATCTTAAATTATAAAAATGTTAAGTCATGTATAGCCAATGCTAAACAAAATGTTTAGTTGGAGCTCATAATTTTTCGTTGTCTTACGTCTGTCGTGTTTAACTGAGAAAAAGAGTATCCTTCCTTTTTAACCGAGTATGGCCTCTATAGTTTACAATATTGTGCGCAAGTGTATTTGCATGGAACGCATTTTTCTTTAATATATATGATGTCCAGTGTTTTAAAAACACAGTCTTCACCAAAAAAAAAACATGTGGATCTTTAAAAATTCGCTGATTTCTGAGATAAAAGGAGGCTGGCTTAATTTTACTTAAAATTGTTTTTAGATTCTCTGCCGAGGCAGTACCCCATAACTGAATTCGGAAGGACCATATTGGTTTAAATATTGGATTGTATAATAGAAGTTTACAGTTTACATAAAAAATCAGCGATCTTCGTAAGTTTGCAGCTCTGTTTCTTACTCTCTCCATTCTCCCAAGGATAATGAATATGTGCAAAAAACAAATACATTAAAAATCTTACACCCGACTATTTAACAAATACGCTCTGAAAGGTGGAAGACAAAAAAAATATCAGTGTTTTTAGTGTAAATGACACTTACAATCATAATAAAATAAAGCTGTTTTATATTCACTTAATTTACTGAACATGATATTTTAGGATATTTGAAGGGCTCTAAGGACTCAAAAAATATCCTGCGCGTTGAAAAATTATTTACTCATCCCATTATTCGTTTATAAATGGGGGATTTATTTCCGAAATGTTTTGATTCTGTACCTCTGTGTTAGTTAATTTAAAAGTACTTCATTACTGACAACATTGTCTATGACCACATTCTAACAAAATTAAACTCCTTCTTTCTGAAGTGAGCTAAACAATGAGTAATATAGATTCCTATATATTCCATTTTTTTCGCAGCAAAAGAAAACATAAATATTATAAAATTGTCTAATGCAAATAGTGCAAGAATCCTTTTAACAATAAATCAAATAATAATAAATATTTGACTTTAAGTTACAAATGTAATCCATTACTTTAAAACTGTATCATGTCAATTGTGTGTATTTAATCCATTGAATTGTAAAATATTAAAAATACAAAACAAACCTGTGTAATACATCCGAAAATCTATATTTCTACAAACGTTCATATGAAAGATTAGTTTATTATAATCCTTCGTGCTTTTACCACAGCACAGCCAGCCTGCCAATTGTCATTTGCAAATATTTTTAATAAATCACTACACTGTGGTACAAAAACAATCATACACAAACAAACAGATATTCACACACATACACACGCGTACTCACATTTAAGCACACAATATATGAGCTACCAAATTTCACTAGAGTAAAAATTCATATGGTCAACATCACATTATTATCAACATCAATTGATGGACACTTTTGAGACAAATCTCTTGATGTTTCACTCTTCTTATTTTACACATTTGAAGGGTGAATATTGGATATATGGTGTATGATGTGGTTTAATATGGCAGCATCAGTCAATGTTTTTATCACGCATAACCAAACTATATATTGTTTTGGATTTCTATTTTGCGAGAACGAGCCAAAGGCAGCTTTGGCAGTTGGAACAGGAATGATGTCAATGAGTGTCATTTTGTGGTTTTGTCTTTTTTGACATAATTTTATTTTACAACAATACTTGATAGTTGTTTTTATGTCAATACACTTTTTTTGAGTAATTTTTATTTTTGTATTTTCATTTTGCTCCTTTGTTCATTGAATTGATTATGGTTCATCGTTAGTTTTATTTACATAATTTTTTTTTGTGCTTTTCGATATCATCTAGAATCATTTATAAGCAATAACGATATCACTGGCATAATAAATTCCGATGAATTAGTAGTGTCTAAAAGAGGTTTCACAATATTATTCCGCAATCGATGGGATAACAAATTGAAAATTTATTATAATTAGTTATTTTTTGTCGTTTTTTCTGGTATCAATTGAGCGAATAAAATTTTTTATTTATTGCATTTAAAAAGTGTAAGCTATCAAATTGCTTGTACAGCAACATAAAATTAAGTTAAATAAAAATCTAAATAAAGTATGAACAAGTATCAATTAAGATAAACGAAGATTCAGTTAAACAAACTGATAAGTTCTTCTTATTAGTTTTTATTTAATAAAATGTTTTGTCTAAACTGGATTTACACATCGTTTGTCAGGCCAGTAATAGCTTATTGTTGTGTTGTATGGTGCGATGCATTTAGAAGTGCCATTGGGGTGCGCCTGAATGCGTATCACAGGTGTCCAGATGAACACCCCTTAGGCTTCTTTGAATGTCATTCTTTACTTACTTTCCAATAATGATTTAGTTGTAGGAACGGAGGCAAAAAGTTTGCTCATACTTTTAGAGACAGGTTTTGTAAGGGCAAGACTAACAGTTCATAAATCAATCTTGTAGGAGATTAGTTTTTTCAAGCAGGAGTCCATATCCCCTGGGCTTACGGACTACAAGGCTAGCAGGACGTCCTGCCCTCATTAGTCATTTCGGATAGAGATTTTTTGATAAAAATTTGATAGACGGGTTGAAAATTGAAACAAGCACGGGCTCTTTTGTCTATTTTTTATGAATAGGCATTCTTATGTCTTTCAGACTGCCGAAGGAATTTAGGGTATTTTAGGCTGAACTGCTATCGATCCTCGGAACTGTCGGCAGATAATTAAACTGAAGGCGGGGAGGTAACCTTCTACGTTGATAATCAGGTGGTTCTGAAAATGTTAAAGGGACACAACTTTAAATCAGCAATTTAAGGCACGCTCTCAATTTGCTTATGGACAAATATAATGGTAGATTATGTTGGGTTCCAGGTTATTGCAATATTGAGGGATATAAAAACGCTAATGAGCTGGCAAGGATATGGTCAGCTTTAAATCAAGCGATAGATCGGTTAAGATTCCAATAAGTTACTACTACAGGGAACTCAGTAGTAGGATGATCAATAGAACGAATCATTTCTGGGGGTGGAGAGAAGATTGTAGACCCTCGAGGGCCATATTTGATATCGCAAAGTTAATACTTGAGGCTTATCATGGAAATTTACCGGCTTTATTATATGATGATTTGGTTTCTTCTTAGATATTAAAAAGGGTATGCAAATTAGCCAACAAATATAAAAGAATCACAATGGATCCCACTAATTCTCCGAGTAGATGTGTTTTTGTACACTAATCTTCCTATCCTAACCAAATCCAAAATATTTTGTATGAATTAAGCAATTTTCATACTAAAAATTTATAATTTTCTGAGTAGTCTTATTTCGGGTGATTCATCCATCTCAAGTGAGAAATGGGAGCATACTTTCTTCATATTTGTATGGCTCCGAATAGGACGGTTCCGCGGTTGATGTGCGTTGGAAAAAGTGTCGATTGCATGGACGTCGGGTAATCATGTAAGCATGTCTGTACTATTACTTGGCCAGCAGCTGCTGTCAGTGCCTTGGTTAGATCCTTCAGTACCCTCTCCGAGCTCTCAAATACGGAACTCGGTTGTCTTAGCTCCTTCATGAGGAGCAGTGGATGGTTCGACCAATAGGGGGCTCGACATCCTGACCGTTCTGCAAGACAACCCCTTGCTTCAGTTTTTTCCCACCTGCTCTACTACTGCTGTCTTCTGCTGTTTTATTTGCTGATGTATATTTTAGATTTATCAACCCATCTAGCAAGCCGTCTATGTATGAAGTTGAAGTTTACTAAATTACAACTTGTGTGTTCTTTTCATGACGCACAGCTGTCGCTGTTTTAACCTTATAAATGGCGGTATACATTCTAAGCGACAGGTACTGACGTCACTCTTAAGCACAAGTGGGCTCTGAGCTAATTTTCATATAATTATTTTAAGAATATTAAATATTTCACAATATTCAAGGCCTTTAAATTTATACTGTAACTTTTATTCTTTTAGAACGTTTTTGCGTTAACTTTTATATTGCCAGTGATTTTTATATGGTTTATTATTTTCATTTATTATTATTATTTTTTATTTAACTTTTTTTCCTTTTTTGTGCTGTTTGTGATGTGTATAATATATGTAGTTGTTGTTAATGTTGCACTGGCTGGCACTCAAGCGTATCGTAAGTAAAAAGTGAAATTCATGAAATATTTATAATGTACGAGTATATCAGGACTTAGTGAGCATCGTCTAAGTGGGTTTTTTATAATTTTTATGTATATTTTTGGTTATTCGTTTTTTTTTTGAAGTTTGCTTTTTATTTACCGATTTTTTTGCATATGTTTGGTTGGTTTCGTTTTTAAAAAATAAACCAAATCTACCATGTTAGTTCTTATTATGTATTTGTATGTATGTATGTATGCGTGAAACTTTTCATGCATGTATATAAAATATTTGGGTACGAATATAAAAAGGAGAAGTGTGTTGCAAATTTAAATAATTTTTTCTTTCACTTTTGGTGTTAAATTTTACGAGGTTTGGTTGGTATAATAATGTTAGCTATTAAATAAAGTGAAATAACATTTGCAAGGTTGTATGTAACGTAATATATTTTAATTGTTCGACCTCCTCGTATAGTGGCATAAAACTTAAAATATATGTAGATAAATATTGTACAAAAAAATGCTTATATATATAAAACATTTTTTTATATAGTACAAAGTACATTAGACCAACGAAACTTGTATAACGATGAAAACTTTGTTACTGCTCTTAACTTGAAAATTTCTTTATTTTATAAAAATTAAAAACAAACTATTCAAAGATCTTTTGATAGCCATTAATTATAATGGATTAATTAATTAATTAATTATGATCGTATTCACAATTAGTGCTAAAATCATTCATAATGCTTGACTTTTTGAGGCTAAAGTGAATTCAAAGTTTTAGGTCTGACTATTAGTCACCATAGAAAATTTATGTTTGAATTTTAAGAAACTGTAATATGAGGAAGGAGAAATAAATTTTTTAAGGTGAGGCGCTCTTATCTTCAGGTATGTACAAAAATCGTATAAATATAACATGTAAATAAAGAGCCGTTTGTATGCAAATGTATGTAAAGATTTATACTTCGGTATATACTAAGGAAAAAGCGTAAAAGTTAATTTTATATACAATTTAAATACTTTTTAACCATTCACAAAAGTGAATTTTCTATAAAACTGGAGTTTTTTATGTCAACTAAACATTTTATTATGTTAAAGTTGCAACAAAATTGAAGATTCAATAAATAATAAAACTACCAAAAAAAAAAAAAAAAAAGTTGCAACAAATTATTGAAAATACATGAATGAGGTAAACAACAACTGGAAGCATTATAGTATTGCAGATCTGCATAGGATATACTGAAGTGCGAGATTAGCCCGTAATTAAATTATGAATTTAAAATAATTGTGTAAATTCAGCTTAAGCGTGAAACTGAAGGGGTTTTGATAATGAGAAATAGAGTTGTATTCCAAATGTTTTTTGGAGAGTATAAAGACCGCTACATTGTTTCCAAAACAAATCTTTTTCCCCCTTAAGTAAGATAATTAAAATAAAAATTAATAATATATAAGGTAATTTATTGATCGACCTATTTTTAATAAAATAAAAATTTATAAAAATGTTCGGTGCTAAGCACACTTTGTACCTCAAATGAAAGCATTAGAAGATTTCTAATACCGGTTCATTACATCAACGTATTGTATGTGGGCTGAGTTTTATTTAAATTAAAATAAAGTACAACCTCCCTAATCCGGACACTCGCTAATTCGCACTATCCACTAATCCGGACATTAAAATTTTTCGTACAATTGAGAAATTATTATTATTATTAGGCTTAAGTTCTGTTTTATTGAATTAATGAAAATTCAAAATTACTATGAGTTTATTTTATTTTTTTTTTCTATTTTTGAACAACATTAGAATGAGCAATCAGTTCAAATAATAATTATGTTTATTTGTAATAATAACATAAAATTTTTCGTACATTTTATGAAATTTATAAAAACCTCTTAAATTATATATTTTAAAAAAGTTACATATAAAATAAATCAATTAAGAAAACATCAATGAAGTAATTTTGAAATTCACAGACGAATATATATTTGGAAACGAATAAATTCTTTTTTTTTCTGAATGAATATTTTTGTTTTTTAATATTTGTCTTTGTTATGTTTTCTGTAAATTCATTAAATACAAATGAATTCCTATTCGTACTTATATTTTTGTTCGGTAATAAAAATAAATTATCTGTATGTATGGCATATCATAAAATCTAAAAGACTTCAACCTGTCATGGGCAAACTCTTTTTGGTATTCCAAATACTAAATGAGCATGTATTTTTGCCCTTTTTATCCTTTTTGTAGTTTCCTACATTATTTTTCTAAAAAAAATTCTAAACAACAATGATATAAAAAATATTTTGCTTAAATTATATTTTAGCGCCTTCAAAATAACGTTGCGTAAATTTTAGCGTTTCTAGACATGGTGTTATAATATAAGGTGCGCTTATCAATACAACAATAAAAAATGACATGCATTTTGTTCGTGTAAAATTATCACAATATTGTCAAAAAAAATCTATATACAAAACAAAACAAAATGTGGTTTGTATGTATTTAGTGGTTATGCAAAAACAAAAACCATAACGTAAACAAAAATATTCACGATGGCGGCCAAAAATGTAAACAACTTTTGACAAGACCGTGAGACTTACCATTTGTTTGCAGATTATTTAACGGTAAAAACACAACTCTACAAAAAACCATATTCCTTCTTGCGCAGACCTGATTATTAGAACATGGTGCCTAGAGAATACATATGTATAACATTTTAGTGATGACAGCAACGCCAAAATTGCCACGAATTAAATTTTTATGACATTGCCTAATTTAGCAATACGCATTACAGAATTCAATATGTAGCTAAGAATCTCTAAAAAGTTTTTAGACATTTTTAGCGATGGAGATTTAGCTTTAGCGACTTACAGAATATAGCTGCTGTTATGTATTTCTGGCGAATGCATATTTCAGATGGAACCGACATTTAAGAATATTTATGCATAAAATTTTCAAAACTCAGACAACTAATATTGGAATATTGGATTCTTACTGTGCTTTACAAAGATCATTTTGGAATGTTCTGGCAGTTGGAGTCACTGGATATTCAGTGATTATTTTTCAGCAGCCTATATTGCAAAAGATTCAGTTTTCTTCAATCTTAAAGACTCCTTTATAAGTTTATACCATTTTTAATAATAACTTTCTATTACATTTCTCTCTCGACATTTTTTATCTTTTTTTATTTTTAACAGCCTTCTTTGTTTTCAGTTAATTGTTTTTCAAATGAAAGCAAAGTTGCTAAAAAGGTAGTAAGAAGTGTATGATCGTGAGATTTTTTAATGTAAAATTGGGAATTTTAAGCAAAAAAAATCCCTAAATATTAAAAAAAACACCAACATTAAAAAAAAGCTAAAAACAGAAGGTTTCATAAAAAACAGCAAAAATTAAAAGAAAAACAGCAAAAAAAAAAATTAGTCTTCTCTAATAATTATCCTCTCTGATAGCGTGAAATATATGAATCGTTCTTTATTTCTTTAGCAGCTTCTATGATTTAGAAAAAAAGTATTTATTTTAAACAAGTGACCTGGAAATGTTTAATCTAATTTTCATAATTATGCAAATATTATAATAATTCTTTTTTGGTTTTACAAATTTATCTTATTTATTTAAACAGATCCATTATTGTTTGTTTTTTAACCAAACTACTGATAAAAGTAGGCAAATATGTTTAAAATTCGTTCAATTGTTTATGATAATGAAAAAGTATCTATGTATCATCTGTATATAAGATTATATAAATTACAAAAACACACATAACAGTTAATAGTCAAGTAAGAATGAACGACAATGTATGAGTAACTATTTGTGTAGAAAACATCCTTTAACTGCTGCATGATGGTTTAGGTTTTTTTTTTTTTTTTTTTTTTTTTTTTGAGATGATTAATTGTTCGAAGCTTTTGTATATAAATTGTGTATTCAAATTTATATGTAGATATTTAAATTAAAAAAATAAATTATTTGATTCTTTTGTTCAAAATATACTTATAAAGGATATTAACTTGAGATTAATATTACATTTCAAATGCCACTCTGGCTACAAGGATTATTATCTATCAGGGTATTTGAATAATTGACTAATAGCATGATATTATTAAAATTTTTAATATATTGTAGAAGTTCTCAAAATAACTTTGGTTTGCTTAGTTGCTACATACTTTTTCCCAATTTTGTGTGTTTCCATATTTTTTAATAACGTAATGAAAAATAAGTTTAAGGTTTTAAGGTTTTAAAAAATACGACAATAAAATATTTGTTAAAACCTTCATACTAATTTTTGCCATGATTTGCATATATTTTATTTATTTTTAATTTTTAATCCCACTGTGCGTACTCTTTGCTGAAACGCCTTAATATTCAATTTTGTTTTCATTAAAAGAATGACAAAACAATACTCGTATACTATAAATTTCTAGCAAACAATTTAACATTCAACTACACTGACTCAAACATGCGACAAAATTTCAATATACATAGATACATACGAGTATGTTTGTGAATCATGTCGGTTTTTGTTGTTGTTGTATTAGACTTGTCTTGAACTATATGAGATTTGCAAATGTTGAAATATTTTTTTTTCTAGATCTTAAAGTATGACGTTGTTACATTCGCTTACATAAAAATACTTGTTAAATTTTCCGTGTTTTGAAACAGAAGGGGAAAGGGGGCGTAAATGTGTAATATTCATAATGAAAAAAAAGACCCACAAATAAAGTGGAAGATACCCAATAATTTTCTGATGAGTTACTCCAATGGAAAAGTGAAGTATCGCCGGTAATAAATTCCGTTCTGTCAAATTACCCAACCATAGAGAAATCAGCATAGATCATATGATGAATAACCGATTAAAAAAAATTGAACAGTAAACAATTTTCTAAACAAGCAATTGCACAGAAAATTAAAAAAAAATCGTAAAGAAACAAAAATCATTGGAGTGACTGTTTATTGTTTTTGTGTTTTCCGAGATAGAGCAGGCTTCATAATTTCCACTTCTCTGTATTTGTGTATGTATGTATGTTTTGCTTTAAAGCTTAAAAGTCTTCTCCCACAGATATATACATATATATATATATTTATGTGAGTAAGTAAGTATGTTTGTATGTAAGTATATCAAATACTGACTTAGCAGCTACCATTTGCCCTGATCTATTGATTTTCTCCTGTGGTAATCGTCTTACAGGTTTTAATATTATAAAACAGTTTGAAGTAAACCAAATATAGCTAACATTTAGCTAATCGAGTTAGTTTTGACATTTGAAATGTGAGCAGTATTGTGAAGCTCACAAGTTAAGCGTTTCTTTGAATTTGGACTAGTCTATTATTGCATATGCGTGTCTATTTATTTGTTCGATATATATGACTTGATTATTGTAAAGGATAAGTATGTATGTGGTTGTTAGTAAGTATTATTTATGATTTAATTTTACTATAATTTTGACAGTATTGTCTTTGGTCTTGTTGTAGTTTTGGGTCCTTGTAATGTTCACAACATACTCTGATACTTGAATTTATATGTATGTATGTATGTGCATTATGGTGATTTAATTGTGTCATGTACAGCTTTTGTATCGTTTTAGCTTTTGTTATAGTTTCGTTGTCTCATGCATGATTGATGGTTTAGACTGTATTCATATTCAAACAATAAAGTTATTGTTGCCACTATGGCGAATTCATGTTTGTATGGATGTGTGTTTTTAAACATTCGATAAGTATCCTTTAAATTTCACAATAATTTCTCATTTGATTTTGTTCACTGAATTTCAATTTGATATCTACCAAAATCATTGAATAAAATACATACTTAGATAGTAGTTAATAGAGTAAATATTATAGATTATGAATGTTTTATAAATATGAACTCGTAATGCGCTTAACAAGTACTTAGCTTTAACTAACAAGTTTCAAAGAATCAACAACCAAATATCTAATGAAATATTGGTAAATTAAGAGGTTTTCCAATAAAAGTGATATGATTTAAAAAAAAAAAACACACTAATTGTTAAGGAAATTCAAAAGTTTTTTATTTAATGTGAAGTACAATCGACAATTAAGTTCTAAATAAAACGTCATTAAAATGGCCTCAACAACTTCTTCTGCAGCAACGAATTTGATGATCCCAATTTTCGTGCAGTTTTTCCACTAAATCAAGTCGTATGTCATGAATGGCACATTCAATATTGATTTGTAAAGCTTGAAGAAACTCAGTTGACAATTGAATTGAATTGTGTATGGGGTGCTTTAAGCACATTTTCCTTATTGCCACAGAATTAAAAACGTTACTAAGCTAATCTTAAACGTAAGCTATTAATATACACTATTTTTATTTTCCACTCAATAGTTTGTTTTTAGTACTAACAAATTCCCTAATAACTCTCTAATAATGTCTCTGACCATCAAACGATTCAAGGCAATCAATGTAGGGTGTATATTAATGAGCCTTAGTGTTGCCTTTTCACTATAAGCTCATTAAAACTCTTTTATTTTTACAACTATTACCAGAGTCTATATAAGTTTGCTAATTATGTACGATGTGTTTTAGTCGTTTTTTACAACTAAATATGGACGTGTGCATTTATGCATGTATTTTGTTTGTACACTTGTGCACTTGGGTATATTTATAGGTATAGTTTTCGCAAAAACCCACACACATACATATGTTCATGTGTAGTAGCATCACGCTTCTGTTTCGCAATTAAAACTTTTTCTGTATTACCAATGTACATGAACAAACACATACACCCACACAGAATCACAAATACATTCAAACGTTTGTATCTACATTGATACACATGTATAAAAGTTTTGTGTGCATGTGATTAGTTTGCAGCTTTAGTTGCTATGTAGCAAATAACCAAAATTATAATGATGATTATGCTAAAAGCATGGATGTTTACTAATGAGCAGGTGTTTCATAGACATTCAAATACAAAATGCAAACGTACATTTACAGACCTAAAGCATACTTTAGCTTACAACAACAAGCATACTTATATTTCTTAAAAAATATATTTAAGGCATATAAAATGTTATGCGTGACTAAATACTAGGATGTGAAATATGAGAAGTTTTACTTGGTTTTATTTTTGCAAAGAAAAATAGAAGACAAACAAATTTAAAGAGAAAACTTTCGAAATTGATTTCGTACGTTTCACTTTATGTGCAATGTTTTGGTATAAGTTAATAGCATAGGTGTGCCGAAAAGGAATTAATAATGCCAAATTGAAGAAATATTTACGATAAAAAAGAAGCTAAGAAAACTATACACTGGTAAGCAACAGAGATTTTACTAAACACAATTATATCATTTTTTAATACTGGTATTTACACATGTTTTAACGAATTATTTGTAAGTTTTGCCCTAAATATAAATAAATAAAATTAGTAAATAGTACGCAAAATCAATTAAATAGGCTTTTGAATTTTTTTTTTAAGAATAACAACACCGTGATCAAACAATACACTGATATGCATTGTTTGACCTTAAGTTTTACGCTTTTGCTCGATTAAAAAACTTATTTATACAGTTATTCACAAACGATTCATAAAGTTAAAGTGCACAATTGTTGCCCCATAAAAAATTCGTGAATTAAGGCCACAATAACTTTTATAATTTTACGAATAAGGGGTTTATTATTTTCCATTATTTTATTTAAAGTCAAACTGTGTGTTATTTATTACAAAGAAATTTTCGTATAAATAAATTTTTAATTTATTTTATTTCGTGAAAATAGTAAAACTTTGGAACGTTTTATGTTTTTATTTTTAAAACAGCTCAGAGTTTGAAATCGTTAAGGAAAAACAGTTTTTCGAATTTTGTATATATTTCATTAAATTTTAATCTATAATTTTCAACATTTATTTTCGTGTGAGAAGAGGAATTAACAAAAACATCTCAGTATTTTATTGTTCTCTTCAACATAAATTTTTACATAAAATGTGTGTTTCCTTAAGAAAAACAAAACATGAATTGAATATCACTTTCGCATTCCACTGGATTGTAAATAAAATAAAAAAATTAGTACAAAACAGAACACATATAAAGGCCGTGCCGCACTATCCAACACATTGAGTTGGGTGGTGCGTATGATCAATATAACATTAACATAAGATTTGTTATTAAGTAAACGCACTGCTGTGCATACAACCGCATTAATTCTTGTCATACTTTCAATTATTGTATTAATCGAATAATGAATAATAATAATTTTAAATACCCAAATATATATATGTTCCCGTCGATCCTATAAGGAGCATTGGGCCAAATAAGTGATTAAAACTTTATTCGCTTTAATTATTCAATCCAATTGTAATATTGAAATTTATTAGTGTTAATGAGAAAATTTTTACTCTGTATTTTCTTTATTTGGATTTTTAGTTTTGTTTTGAGAAAGTTGTACATTAAAAAATATTAAATAATATTCAAGCATTGTTATTAAAAATAATTATTTATAACACTAAAGCGATAAATATTCCGAACACATTTAATTCCACAGTAAATGCAAAATAATCCAATAAATCTTTGGTTTTATGCATTTATATTTTTTATTTAATTGTGTCATTAAATTATTTTCGAACATTTCTATGAATTTATTGATACACGTGTAACAATTTTTTAGTTTCCAGCTGTGGTATACTCATTCTAGGAATGTAATGTAAAGGAGTACAGCTACGAAAATAGTAGTCGATTTCTCAATAACTACAAACAACTGAAACAGTTCGGCTCTTATGTAAAATTTCTTATACGTGTTATTCGATTAATCGACTTTAATGGCATGAATAAATTTTTAAAATAATTTATGAAATTGAAGCTGCCTAAACAAAACAGTTTCACAACCAAGCTTAAATAAATTTCAATATATAATAAAAACAGAAATAATAAGGGGTAATTTTAAATAAAACTAAACTAAGCACAAAAATAATATATTTTATTTATTTCCAAAAATTATTATAAACGAAAGATTAACTGGTTTTAAAAATACCACAGCAATTAAGATGATGCAAATTGCCACAAAACACTAATTTATTTATTTTAAAGCTCGATTTGACAAAAAGTTAGTAAACTAACTTTAATCACGAAATGCTTATAACTTAAATAACTAAATTTCTGCTGCAATTTGAATTTATTTATATATATTTTCTTAATAATTATTTTTCATTTATAAAAATAACAAGTATCGGCAATTTCATCTTGAAAACAAAAAATAAAAATATACGAATGTAATCTCAATAATAAATCATTTGAAAAATTTATTGATTTAATCTGCATTTTTCCATCTAATTTTGAATGCATTGCAAAATCAACCTCAATTGATTTCATATCCACACATCCTGTTTCCTGTTAATGAATGGTCAATCAAAATTGACAAATAATCCAATTTAATTTCAAATACCAAATTCAGTTGTCAAAAATCCATGTATGCATGCATTAGCACATTAGCAAACATACACACACAGCCATAAAGACATATGCATTTACATTCAAATAAATAACAAATCAGGAGGACACAAAACCAAAACAACAATAAAAGTAGTAGTTGACTGCCAAAAAAAGAAATATATTTAAAATAAACAAGTAAAACATTAATAACTGCTAATATCGTCGAGTATGAAATATTCGCGCGCCTAAAGTGATAACATAGAAATTCGTATTGTTGTTAGCAGCAAAGCTATTCAAGCAATAAGAGCTTTAATATTTTCAGTGTAATTCTTATTAAATTGTTTTTATTCTTTTGGAATTCCCAAATAAATTTTCAAAGTATGCACATAAACGCACAGGTTTTACAATTTTTCAAAATCTTGTTGAAGTCCAATGAAATGCATATAGAAAAATATTTTTTTAATAAATTGAATGTGTAAATTGGGAAACCACTTTAACAAGTACTGTTATTGCATCAGTTTGTGAAAACACACATGTGTACATCAAATAGTGTGCGAGTCAAGTAAGTGACTACAACTTTATATTTTCGGATAAATTCATAATCAAATTTTAAGGAAAAATAAAGGATTCATACACTTTCTCATATACACATACAAATCTATATTCATACTCAAAATATTATGAAAAAAAACATTTACATAAATCGATATATATTTGTGAAATTTAATTTAAACTTTATTTGTAAATCACAACCAAAATTAAATTTACATATTTTGGCAATGCAGATATTAGGTTAAAGCTAAATATCGACAAAAAAGGAGAAAAAAAGTGCTATAAATCGGCCAAGAACTGCTACAAAGAAACTTTCGTAATAGTGAAGTGGTTAAGTGGTTCATTTTGGAAGTCAGTATGTAGAAGAGTTATTGATGCTGACAAAGAATAGGCTGTGTTCATCCAGAATGATGCGGAGGTACGGACGGTGCAAAATATTTTATTTTTCTTTATTACAACTAAACTAGTAACAATTTTATAGGAGACTCACACGACTAATATGGGTTCTTAAAGAGTTTATGCACTCAAAAAAAAAAAAAAATGTACTAAATTTTAGTAAAAAAAAAATTCTACATTTAACAAAAGTTTCGTTGTTGCAGATGGACGGTTCAGAAGAAAGTACAACAAGGAAATGAAAAATGCGTAGTAAATATTTTTCTAATTTTTTGTAAAAATTTTCTTTTAAAGACGAAATTTTTATTTCCTAACAAAAAGGAAAATTTTACACTGTTTCTGTAAGCTCACATTAAGTAAAATTAACACAATTTTAGATTGTTTTTTTTTTTAGTGTGCAATTAAAAGTTTGGGAAACTTCGGAGTTTTTTATTTCTATTAGTGTTGATGCTAGAGGTCCTCTATAAGCAGTATCACTCCCCAGCAAAAACTATTGCTTCGGACGAAGCAGGCTTATAAGGGAGAGATGCTTGTTGTTGTTGTGCCTCCTGCTGCGAAAAGAGCTTCGAACATGCATGATTTTTGTTCGGGATGTTCCACTTTGGAGCTCTTGTTTTTTACATAAAAGAGCGCTTTTTTCTAATCATGTTTAAATTATCTGAATTATGCCTTCGTTTTACTGCGTCATCTACTAACATACATAATTCATCTGTAGGCAAGTACAGACGTTTAAATAAATAAGAGAGAGAGAGGGAGGCAGAGAGCATCTAAATGAAATTTTAACTTCCATTCGCTGTTTACTTTATTATTCGTGTCAACTAAATGTAAACAGCCGACCAACTTCAACATGCTTAAAAATAAGTTGAGCGATCTCTCTGCCTTCTTTTTGTGCAGCCTCGGAAGCGCTTAAAAACTGCGCATTTCGAAAGCATGAAATTTTGTTACTGCTTCCAAAAACATAATAATTTTTTGCTGGGTCGTTTCTTAGCTGTGAAATGGTTTTATATTCACGAGGTAATGTAACCGTTATTCTAAGTTGTTTAGTTTTTCAGTCTTACATTGACAATCACACTGCTTTGGAGGAGCGGTAATACGCATGAAATGCTGCATGATTTATCTAGAGTGAAAGTTATAGTTCTCACTAAGAGCATATTTGGACTCTCATGTTTCTTTAAGGAATGATTTTCCCTTTTTTAGCCTACTAAGTGGATATAACCGACAGCAGTTATTCTTATGTGAAATTTGATCACCGTCTACAACGTCTCCAGAAGGAAGTAGAGTAGATTAATGGGAAAAAAGTCGTTCAATGCCAAAAAGAATATACTTTTAATATTACAAAAATAGACATCTTCGATGAAACCATTTTCAGGGCTAGGCAGCATACCCTGCCTGCATATGGCATTTAACATACCAAAATGTTATTTTTTATTTTACTTTTTGCTATTTCCGTGCTCTCTTCTCTGCATGACGTTTTTTTTGTTTTTAACAGAAATTCGTTGCTTTAAAAAAAATGTAAAAGTAATCTAAAGAATATGTTTGTACACCGCTGGATAAAGTCAACTCTACATAAATCGTCTATCAACACATACATATGTGTGCACATTTAGTAGCAACATCATCTCTTAGATAAATATTTGCTTATTATTATGCGTATATTTTGCTGTGTTTAATACGTGCGAAAATATTTAACTGACGGCTTTTGTAGTATAACATGTCCCTTGATCGTGCAGACACCTGTGTGAACGGCGTTAAGTGTTGTGAATTTTAATATGACTAAAAGAAATAATATTGTTTTATATCTTAATATTTCATGGTTTTTTTGTACATAATTTTTTAGTTCGTATTAGTGTGGTAAAAGGACTCTACACATGATTTTTTTGTTAGTTTGTTGATTTCTTAATATATTCCAGGATTATTTTTCCATTTTTGAGTTAGAAAAACAAAGTTTATTAATTATTAATTTGTGTGAAGTAAATAGATTTATTCGCCACTAATTTCGCAATAACTACGAGAAAAAAGAAAAATAAATTTAATATTGATTTAAACGCTTAAATTAGTCGCGCTCAAAAAACTTAATCTGAAAAAGGACTTGGATTGTTCCCAATAAAATCCCTTGTATTGCATTTATCTTTATGTAAAGGACATTTTCGTTGCATAACAGTGATATTTAAAAACCTTTTATAGTTGTGGTTCTTCTACACAAGTGTTTAAAAAAATTAGCAAAAAAAACACAAACTATTTTTTAATAAATAAATTCCAGGCGAAAATTAAGAAGTTGTTTGTTTTGTTGCCTGTTAGAGAGCTTTCAAATAACCGTACAAATTTGAAATGATTTTTTAAAGTGTTGTTAAAAATGTACAGATGAATTATTCGCATAAATAATGTACATAAATGTGTAGAAATATAAAAGAGGTAATTTTTCGAGGCATGCAAATTCAGACAGTTTGTTGAGGAAGTGTTACACTCCATCTTAACGGCTGTATGAAATAACGCCCAACGAAATAACATCCAAAATATATATGAACAAAAAACCAAAAAAATTTCCATACATTTTGGGAGTTATTATATTTTGAAATAAATTCAGAAAGATTGTTTTATTTGATTTTATTTTGAAAATAATTTATTTTTTTGGAATTATTTCATTTTGTAAATAAAATTGCAAATGTAATAAGATCAGAAGGAACTAGTTTTGGGTCTTCTTTCATTGTGGGAAGATTTTTGCATTTATTTTATATTTTTTGGAACATATTTTATTGTCAAAAATTTTTTTTCTTTTCGTATCGCGTGACAGAATATATAAAAACTCTGCACTTATTTCATATTTTTGGGTTATATTTCATTGGGACTTAATTAATTTTTTCAATTTGGAGTTAATTCATTATGCAGCAATTCTCAAAAGTTGAGACTTATTCCATTGGGCAATATTTCATACAGACCATCTTTATCTCTACCCCTTCCCATTCGGTGGCTTGCTAAGAAACCTTTTTTCGGTAGATGCCAATGTTTTTTTCGCCCAAGCAATTAATTTTGAACATATTTAAATTAATTTATTGCTTTTTGTGGAACAAAAACATTCTGACAAAATTCAAGAATTTGTCAGTTTTAAACTATTAATTTAAAGTATGTATTTCATTCTAAACGATTACAAAATATTTGTGTTAAAACAAAACTTAATAATAAAATTTTTGATACAAATAAAACAGAGTAGCATACAAAATTTGGCTATAAACTAAACAGAACGTATATAAAAATAAATATATGCAAATGAAAGCCCTTAAGTATGTTTCAAATTCTTATTCTTTCGTATCCCTTTTTGTTTATCTCAAATACAAAATCCATTAAAGAACGACATTTATTTCTCCATTTTCAGGTCACTTTCCAAAGTCATTTATATCAAAGCTATTATTCATGATGGAATATTTGCTTGTAAGCATGTGTAGATATGTGGTCTCCATTTACCTTCATAGGTATATATTTAGGTGTGTTGGTTTTTATACCTGCACCAGTTTTTGTGGTTTTACTATTTCAAAACTATATTTCATGTGTATTTTCTTTTTAACTGTTCATGTTGTTTTGTATGCCGCCATGATGCTGCAAAATATCTTGTTTTTGTTTGTTATTCTCATTCATACATTTCCGGTTTTATTCGTTGCATGGAAATGTCTGCATAGAAATTTAATATGTATAAACTTAGACTGAAACCTAGTAATACCTCGCAAATTACTTGTTCTTTTTTTCATTAGAATATATATGAATTTTTTATTTTTAATTTAATAAATTTTATTTATTGTTCTTGTAGAGCTCGTAGAACTTTAAAAGTGTGAAATGAAAATTTCGAAATAACAGTTTAAAAAGTTTTAAGCATTTTGTTGACAGGTTTTTTTTTTTTTTTTTTTGTAATACTTACAGAGAAGAAAGTATCACTTTGAAAAGCTCTAATTAAATCAGTTGAATTATTACAAGACAAGACGGACATTAGAATTGATTCGGATGATAGAATCATTGAAGGGATATATGCAAGGATCACTTACGTTGCTCGAGCCAATGGCACATTATAAATTGGCTTAAGTTGTTTGCTCAAAAAATTGCAAGTAAATCCAAAAGGAAGTATAAGAAAAGAACAAGAATTTTATGAATTCTTTGGGCACAAGTATTTATTTCTGAAAAATATTGGACAATTACCTCTTCGTATGACGGTAGGATAAGAATAAAAGTCTCAAATCTAAGTTAATCAAAACGGAAGCAACCTTGTGATATTTGGGTTAATATGACTTTATGGTTTAGCCATTAATAAAAAGTGAAAAAATTGTGTAATTTGGACAAAAATACATTTTGACTTTTAAAATGATTTACAGCAAAATATGAAATTTTAAAAGCTTGCTTGCAATCATTTTTTAAATAAAGTCAACAGATTGAAATTCGACTGACTGATTGAAAATTTTAATATATGTATTTTTGTATTATATCCACAGTGCACTCACTGTCTATGAATTTATTCTAACTAAAAATAGTGTAAGTAAATTTCTGCGCACTTCTGGTAAATTTCAAATGCGTTTCATATGTACATATGTATGTATGTTTAAATGTGTTTTTTATTTCACCTGGTATAAACAAACATTTTTTATATCTTAAATTTTTTTATATCTTTTTAACAATTTCATTCTGGGAATTTCTTTTATTTAACCACATCTAGTTATTTCCTTTAATGCATGTGAGCTTAAATTGATTAAGTGGATTTCATCAGAAAATAAATAATCGTATACGGAAATATAAAGAATAGAACACATAAAACATACATATACAAATACATACAAATGAAATAAATGTGCAATACCTTTGATTAAAAATCATGCAGGAAGACAAACTGGCTGATGGAATATCGCAGAAGTTTCAGAAAATTTTGTGACAAAAACATAAAAAATGTAGTTAAGGTACATTTGAGCATGCACAAACATGTACATGCATGAACAATCAAAACCTCCGGAAACTGAAAACGAAAATATGAATATACATATGTACATACATATAAAAAAAAGCTCTGTGCATGTGCAACTGTATAAAATAAGAAAAATGAAATAAATTTATAACAAAAACGTGATGTGGTTGTTGATGAAAGTGCAATACACTCGCTTTAACTGTATATATAAATAAATACAAGCACACAAACAAATGTATCTTAGTAACTCGCAAATTCATGTGAATGCAACAACAAAAATTTTATTTTTCACCAAAAGTATTGTTGAAAATAAATCCAAAAAATTAGATGATATTTAATTTTGATAAGAATATTGAAAATTTGTAAATCTTAGGACTATCGTAATCAGAGAAATTTTTTCCGCGACAGATAGGATGTGTAAATATGTAAGATGAAATTTCCGTGATTATACAAAATTTAAAAAAATATCTTTAAGCAATATCAGCTCAAAAAAAAACAAAAAAGCAAACTCAAAAACATCCGGTTGTAAATAAAATTTTTAAAATCAATTGATTTGTATATTTAGGTTATTTTTATTGTTTATATTTTTTTTTTTTTTTTAATTAGGACCAGCACTCAGGGGATGACCCCTACGTATGCAGTGCACTGTGCCTGAACTGAGGGAGAGGGATCGGGTAGAGAAGATAGATGTTGAAAATTTAGAAGGCTTAACTCTTTCACAACTCTGCTTTGCGCGTTATGTTAATTTTGTTAAGGCAGTATTGAGGCGCCTCCGGTTTTAAGTAGACGCATTAACTTTGTTAAGCTATATTAGCAGGCATTTTATTAATTGTTTTACTTCGCTGATGTTTCTGCTGACCGACGAAGGAGGGCGATGTTGTGAACATTAACTTGGAACAGCATCAATCGCTGTCGGAACAGTTTTTTAGTGACCACTGCTAGGCCTTCATCACTTAAATAGTCCGACAACAATTAATACAATAATGTCTCACTAATGTACATTAGAGAAATTAATGCCAGGGTTTGAAGCCAGGCCCCAAGTCATTGTTTGCTTAGTAGTAAACGCGCTAACCACTTCAGCCAACACCACCCTCAGTTTTCGCGATATGAGATATCGATCTTGTTCTTTAAAACCAAATAAAGTTTTTTTTTTTTAATTTTATATTTTTGTTTCGATTTTCTTCAATAAACTTTACTTTTTAAGTGTACTTGCTTCTAAAAGCCTTTCCAAAGGCATCTATGTTTTTACAAAAAAAAAAAAAAAAATAAAAAAAAGACATACTTTACCTTGCTGGAATGGTGTCAATATTTGTTTCTGTCTAAACTCTTGTAATTAACAGCCAAAGTTTACAAGCGATCAACCAAAGGCTCCACGATATGCATTATTTTTCACAGACACTTATTCCTCGTCCAAGTCCATTATCATTGACGTTTAGTGTGAGCGTAGCTTTTCTATAAGAACATCGATTAAACAATTTAAAACAAAAGATATTTTGTGTTTTTGCAATTTTTAAGTACGAGTACTTTTCACTAAAAATGGCAATAAAACGTCTTATTCATTATCAACATTTCGTATATTCAATCAATGTACTTATAGAAAGCTTAGTCTTAGATAAAATCGCTGAATTATTCACAAACGTTTAATTGCGCTATAAAGCTGCAATTAAGCACTTATATATTATAGGCAGCATCCTTCTTTAATCGTGCTTAGATTATCAATCTCACTTAAAAACCAGCTACGGACGAAGCTAAAGTACATACTATTTTTCGTACTTCACACGAGACATTTCTAGTCTTCTTTTCTTTTAATGACTTCAGCGAAATTTTTATTCCTTCCATGTTTAAACTTAGAATAGTAATAAGAAGGAAATTGTGTAAAGCCAAACAAAGAACACACTTGTTCTGAACACATGCCAATTTATTTAAAATCTTGTCTTGTGATGCTTTCTAAAAGTTTTCAACTGTCTTTCAATATATCAAATAAATATTTTTTTTATACTAAAAAAATCAAAAACACTTTAATGGAAATTTTTTGTTAGACACTACCCGACTTGTGTGTAAGAGGAAAATTTAAATTTTCATCATATTTATGTTCAAGTCAAAGGTTATATTTTTGAAAGCAATTTTGCGAGAGCAAAAAACATATGAAGAATGAACAATTTATTTTGTGCCTACAAAAGGATTTCCAAGAAAACCTATTTTATATGTAAATCTTTATTCGCACTACATACGAGTTTAACAGCATCACAGCTAAAGCTAAAAGCTTTGTATTCCTTCACACATGAAAAAATAGACCAGGGTTTTCGTTTTTTATACAACAACAAGTTTGGCAAAAAATAAAAGAAATGAATAAAATAAAAGAAAAATCAAACATGTAAATTCATTTTCTGTATACATGCAGAGTATGAGTATTTAATAAATAATAGATGTTGTGTTACTTGAATGTGTGAGTGCGTACGTGTGTGAGATTGTATGAGGACGTACATGTGTGTGTGTGTGTGTAAGTTATGCCCGAGGGTATAATTTGTACTGACGTTTTCTCTTCTTTATGTTATAGCCCGAGCAGTTAAATTTAACAAAAATTAAATATATCATTACATTTTTAGGAATTGTAATTTTGCATCAATTTTTATTTAAATTTGGAAAATTTCGCTTGCAGTCTTTGCTAGAGAAAATGTAATTAAGTAAGAGATTATTATCAAATTACAATTAGTTTAAAATTTAAATTGAAAAATTGTTTATTTTTTATTCTGGCAGCCACATATTTTATCAGCTTTGGTCTTCCAATATTTTCCAGTGTCGCAACAGATGATATATTTTTTTAATTTTTTAACCATTAGCCGATCAACTTTATCTACATATATTTACACACATACATACATATGTAGAAACTTAAGTATTCAATGTCTTAAATAATTTGTGTTTTCTGCCATGTTTTAATTAAAATCTTTGATAAACAAGAAAATTAAAATTATAAATTTAAATTTATTTTTAAAAGTAAAGCAAAATGTTGTAAAACATTTATAATCCTTTTGTGGTTTAACTTATTTCTTTTATACCGCATAACACCCCAAACACTCGCTCTTAAAATGATAAACATTTCGTAATAGCCATCATATTAAAAGGAAGCCGTTGTAAAAGAGACCTTAAATGACAACTTTGCATTTAAATATAATCTGCCACAGCAAATACAATATACGCAGTATTTAGCTCCTCTTGTAACACTTCATTCGCTCCTTCTGATAGTAGTAATCATGTTGCTGTTGTAGTCGCTCTGTGCCTGTTGACATTGTTGCTGTTGTTTTTGTTACCAGATAAAAGAGTCGTCGACGTCATGTTAAACACAACATATGATTTTGTATATTATGTACATGTTGTCCTTATATTATATAAATTATTGTATTTTACCCCTGTTTTATCTCTTTGCTTTTCTTCCTTTTTTTCCTTTGTTAGTCCTTATTAAATATGCCAACAGAAAAGGGAATTAAACAGAATAAACAAAGGCTGTTTGCAGAGGCAACAAACGAGATGTGTGAAAGTTTTATGCTTAAGAAGTACAAAACGCATAAAAATTAATGCGCTTCATTAAAAAATGTTTCGAAACAAAAAAAAATTATAATGAATACAAAAGATATATGTACATACTAATTTTTGCACAGAAAAAAGAAATTATAATCCCAAACGTGCTTAAATCAATCTTAAGCGATGTCAAAAATACAGCTATTACGGATTTTCTTGTATCATATGGATTAAAATACGGATTATTCATTCTCAAAATACTTGAAAATTGACGTCATCAAATTGAATACATGAATCCATCCACATTTAAAACCATCATGTATCAAAATTTAAAGCAATACACATTTCTTTTAACTAAAATCACTCCATGTGACAGGATTGAATGACTTGAATTAATCCATAATAAAAATTATTTATGCCCGTTTTTATCCTGAAATACAATTGAATTAATATTTTTAGTAGTTAACGAAATTAAATTGTTTTACTCAAACATTTTTATATTAAATTTACTTTTTTCCATTGTAGAGTCGCTTAATTCTAAATCATCGTCTTGGACAACTCTACCACATTAAAAACTTAGTAATCGATAATTTATAGTTAAGAAAAAGAATTATGATTTTATTATTATTGTTTATTTATGGTATTGAACAGAGGCAGATTAAAATGTGTTTAATTCATTTCGGATTTATTTTATCGAAGTACAACTCGTACTCAAAATATTAAAATAAATACTTAAATTTAGTATTAATTTTTTGTTGTGTACTTATTCCAAGCATCTACATATATACACATACATAACCAAGTCATGACTTGAATGCAGATGTATTGTGTTGTGTTTTTTTTCACTTATAACCCAAAAAAACTGAGGCATTGGATTTGTAGCTTGTTTTACTTAAAATTTCTGAAAGCCTTACGTTTTAATATGTTAAAGGACTATGACCACAAAAGCGTACAGACTTCTGGCAAGACACTTAAAAGCGTTATTGAGCAACAAGATTGTTTCACAAATAAATATTAAATAATCTTCATACAAAGATAAATATAGGATGTTAATGATGATTGGTTTTGCTGTTTGATTTGATTGAAAAGAAAACATACATAGATTATATTATTAAACTTCGAGAAAGTTTGTGTCAAATGATCAATTGACACAAAGAAACGTTCTATCACATGTGAAAATGGGTGTGGCCAGAAAGGTGTATCATCTAAATATCTAATATTTTCGTAATATATCCTCCTAATATTCAGTTAATTTATTTAGCACTCTGATTGGTATTCTACTAATGCTCAGTGACATCTTTAATTGAAACTATCAAGACACTTAGGACACAATATTTTAACTATAATTCCAGATTGATTTTATAATAAGACTAAAAAAATAACGAAAATTAACAAATTTGCAAAAGAAATCAAATCGATAAAAATATAAAATCGTCTAAAACAAACAAATCGCCAAATTGAACAGAAATCGACATCAGTACCTGCAATTATGACTTTACACGACGGAGCTGTTAGCACCGTGTGAATTTTTTTAGTTAACACCAACCCCGAAGCACTCCGCGAGCACATGAATGTGACCTCAAGGATCACATCAAGTGGCAACTTCTGAAGTGTTTGAGCTGTCGAATTCCTTCTTCTGTTGTTTTGCAACCGCACATGGAGGCATTACGTTGCTAAGCCGAAGTTTAACCAGCCACTAGCAGTGCACAAGCATCCGCTATTTAACAAACACCTCTTCCAGCGATTTTGGTAGCAACTACACCCAGCACGTGTACTCCACAAAGAGACCATACCTATTACCTGTCACAGAAACATGCCGCCAACATAGGACCTAGCACGAAGCCTACGATGAACATCCTCAAGGAGAAGAATGTGTATGCCCAAAAGCATACCCATCCCTAAGACGATATACTATCCATCTCGCATCAGATCGCAATAAAAGAAAAAAACGCAAGAAGCTAAAATCTCAAAAACATATTTAAAGCGGAACGAAAGCCATTCGCATAAATAAAAATGGTCGCCAACACCAAAACAACTTGATTAATTATAAAAAGTAGTCATAAGCTTTAAAGACATGTAATTGCCGCATACACGATTTAATTAAACGATTTAATTAATTAAATAAATTTATATGATTTTTATTCAAACATATCAGACGGAATTATTGAATAACTGTCTTTAAACAGTTACCCTGACAGATTGATAATAACGATAGCCTTTTTTTCTGGAGGTTACCAGTTTGATTTAGGCCACAGGGTTTTCTGCAATATTTTCAGTTTTGTTTTCCTAACAGGGAAATAAACATGTTTTTTTTTACTACAAATATATTTTTCCAGAAGAATTTAAAATTATTAATAAGGCATAAGACTTTGGTGGCATTTTAAGGACATTTACCTTTGCGTTTTGCTTAATTAACATTTCAGGACAGTTTAATTAAGGTTATTCATATAGTGTCCCATGTATGCTTAACATAAAAAGGCTAAAAGCTAAAATAATAAACCTTTCATATGCCTGCAGTTTTCTTAAGATGTCCTGCATTAATCATGATATTTTCTAGAGTAACAACTTAAAAGTTTTGTATGAGAGTAAATCTAGCAAATCAAATATTTACAGTAAATAAAATACAAAAAAAAAAAAAAAAAAACAATAGGCTTGATATCAGATGCTATGAAATATTTAAAATATTTTTAAAAGCATTTCACAAAATTCTTGACAATGACTAAACTTCTTTGACAAGAAGGTGTTGAAGCATATTATGATTTTTTTTTTTACTTTTTTATAAACTATTCTATGATTCTGTTAAATAATACTAAAAAAAAGCAAATGCTATGCCGTGCTGGAAAAATATATGACCAAAGAAATGCATTAAAATGTAACTTCACGACATAATGGCAAACAAGTCAATGTAAAAATAAATAGAAAAAACAAAGATGAAAATTCAACGCCATCAGTACATTTTGCCATCAACCTTAACATCATCACTGGAAGTATAAATATTTAAAATAAAAGCAAACATAAATGAAAGCAGGGTGTAAATGTTTTCTTACAAGTACTTATTTCTAAAACAGTATACCATAAAATAAACACGAATAAAGTTAAAAAGACAGTTTTTACTTCTTAGCTGAATGACAAATATACTTTATGCAGTGAAACGACCATTTACTTTCTAATAATTCTGAAAAGAAAAGAAACAAAACAGCACAACTGTGAAAAATATATACAACAAAACACTTTAGGTGTCTAGCAAAGTTGAAACAAAATTTCAAAGATATAGTGTTTTGTATATCTATGAGACAGTGTCAAATATGCTGCTACAAAGTGTGTAAATTTAAAACACTGAATGTTTTAAAATTAAGTCATTCAAATAAAATACATTTTTATTTCTTTCGATGTTTAAAGTTTCTATTATATCTTTTCCCATAGTGACTTTTTCAAAATAAAACTAAAGAATAATAAGATAAAAATCCGTAAGAAAAAAATTTCTCAACCTCAAAGATTTATCTTAAAATGATGATGAAAAATATCAAGAAAATTGGATGTAAAAATGTATGGCTTTTAACATTTATTTTCTTCTTAGTTTCCTGAAGCTGAATAGAATTAAGAAAAGAGATTTGTTTTTTGTTCTACTAAAAACGTGTGTTAATGCTTGAATATCTTTGCCACAAATATTTTATTACGATACGTTTTGCATTTGAATAGATAAGAATTTCTGTAGAAACAAAAATTATCTTTCAAAACGGAATCTTATTGATTCCACTTGAATGCTTGCGCGGAGCAGGCTGCCACGTAAACCATCTTTCTTTTTAGTAGTAAATCAATTTTGCAAGGACTCACTTTCACTAGTTCCTGACGAATATCCAGCGACTGTTTTCAGTTTTAGATAAAGCAGGTGTAATTATGTAGTAATTATTAGTTCCACAATTCAAAAAAAAAAAAAAAATGCCTGTTATGCAACATCACTGTCGTCGTGGCAGCTCTTTTTATTAGGTTCAACAGGGTTCATGAGGAAATGATAATTAATTTGCATTTCATTAAGGCTAAGTTGTATAAACATATTTTTAATTAATTATGTATTTATCTCTTTAATCATAAATTACTGAATTAAATATATATGGAAATGCCCAAGAAAATAGCAGGTGGCTAGTTATTCATTTAGGGTTCTGTATGGTCTAAGGGACAATTTACTAAATGCGCTGCATTGCCATTTTATAGAGGTGGGAAGAAGGTGTTTTAGATCAAATCATCAGATCTAAAATTTTTCAACCAGCATTTTTTTTTTTATTACAATGCGTCAGATCATTTTACTTAAGGCATAATGTAATATATTTTCTATTGTTATGCATGATAGTGTCGCTAAATTAAAGAAACCACGCCAGACTGAAGACAGCCGGAAGACAAAATTATCATGCCTACATATTTAGCTTCACCATCTAGGGACACTTACGATCAAATGCGTAACATAGATTTCTTAACCAATACATTGTGGTAGAGTTAGTTCGGAAGAGGGTAACGTGTATACTAGTGAAGTTACGAATATCAATTTTTAGTATTCGCGAATACGAATAAAAATACGAATATTGCTATTAATGTCTAGAGCCACATAATATTTCACATATAATTGGAAAAAAAACCCCTCCCGTTGCGTCAGTAACAATAAATTAAAATAAAACTGTAATACTACTTTAGGTATTTATCTTTATTATGACATGCAGATGCCGAATCTTAAGACCACTATTGAACATTTTCAAATTGTTTTACCTTCATACATACTTTAAGATTTCATTTTTCTTATTCTGTTTGCGCTTTAAATTAGTAATTCATTATTGTTTGGGAGAACATATTTTCGCAGATTGCGCAGCCACATGTCTCGGTGGACTTTTACATAATAAATTTTAGTGCTTCCATTTTTGAAGTTCTTCCATTTTTGAAGTCCAACATTCCTCTGCTGAGAATTGACTTCAACTCAACTAGTATTTTCGTTCGATTTTTAAGAAAATTATTATCTTGCGTCAAAAATAGAGGGATTTCTTTCTTTAAATAAAAATTATTTTAAATTTTTGTACATTTTTTTTTAAATACGAATACGAATACAAAAGTCTTAAAATAGGCGAATAGTCGAATAATCAAATACGAATACGAGTTTTCGTAACATCACTACTACAATTAAAAAATAAAGCTTATTACTTTTTATAACACTCCTACTGCTGGTTGCATTTTTGCAGCTCTTCAGGCGTTAAATAGACGCATTAACTTTCTTACTATCCTTCTACAACTTGATATATAGAAGAATGGTCAACAGAGTTTTAAATATATCTTAATAATCCAAAAATTAGTTTTTCATTAAATGACTGTCCCAGGATATCGCCTACTGACGGTATTCTTACCGAAAAACGACTGATATGTTTAGCTTCTGTGCCGTTAAAAGTTAGTAAAATAAAAAATATGGATTGTTAGCGAAATGCATGTTAGTTTTTTTACATCTAGAAATCCAGCGAACGATATCGTTCGACATTATATATCAGGCCGTAAATATTTTATTTATTATAAAGAAACCACTAAAATCTCGTAATAGTTTAACAGACAACGAAAATGTTTTATTGTGCAGAAGATTGAATTTGCATCGAGACCAATTATGGTCTCATCATCGCAGTTATTGCCCACTTAACCTCCCTGCTAATGACGACAGCTGCCACTTGAAATCTTATTATCAGAAAAATAAAATATTTGATACATTTGAAACTCAAAAGTTGCAGCTTTTAAAATACAATAAGAAATAAAATACAGAAATAAACTAAATTTGACATTTGACGATGTAAAATCGTAAAAATAAAATATTATTTCAAAATATCTGATTGGCCCGCGATATCGAACGAATTTTTCTTTCGTACAAATTTCATTTAAAACAAAAACAAAATTTGTACGAAAGAAAAATTCTTTGGACATTGTGGGCCAGACAGTATGTTTTATAAAACTAATATGTATGGATGTATGTATGCAATAAATAATATCCAGTAGATGATAAATATGTACATCAAGTTTACTTTAAACGATTAAACAAAACTATATAGTTGTATTATTCTAGAGGAAACTTTTTTATAACTATTTTTATTATAACATAAATATATTTGGCTAAAAAATTCACAAGAACCGTCATAAACCACCAAATGGTTGAAAAACTTTTTATTTTCAAACTATTTTAGTTTCCACAACGAAATGAAAGACAATAAAAAGAAAGTTGCAAATATGTTGCCAGTGTTTTTCTTAATGTAATTACAAAAATTAGCAATAACTATTTTAATAAAAACGATTCTATTTAAACATTTTTTTCTGTTCCGTTCTGTTCTATTATAATACGAGTAACAAAAAATAAAACAACACTAAAATGCACTTAATGAGTTTTATCTTTAAACTTGCTGCTGTGTAACTGTTGTTGCAATACTTTGTTCACCTTTTTCACGTAGTTTTTCCTGTTGTATTGAAGTTCGTTCGAGTAGTATTTGTTATCATAACAAAAAACAGAATATCTAATTAAATTTTTATAATAAAATTTTTCGTACCTATCATTTGTTTTTATTTTTATAAATAGAGAGATGTTCGTTTCCTGCTGGTTGCTCGCTGTTTGGTGTTCCACTTAACTTTAAGTGCAAAAATTACATAGAAGATCGTATAAATTTTGATGCAGCGGCAAAAATAAAATAGAACGAAAAGGAAACCAAAAATAAAATAAAAATTTACAATGCAGAACAAAGTTTAAGAAAAACAGAATAGGAACGATATATAAAAAGATAAAATTTAATGTCAAGCTCTATTTAAAAATAAAACATTGTTTCCTTTCAGGAGTTATAAAACCCAGTATCATATTTACGGTTATAGAATATAAAGAAAATTTCTAAGAAGAAAATGTTCGGCATAATTCGACTTTTGAAGCAACTTTGGTTTCAGTTATAAATATTATGCTCCTATTTAATTCGTTGAATTGGTGTTTATTTACTTGCAGCCGTTTGTGCTGGTAAACTGATACTCTGCAATACGATTTTTGCTTCTTATTTTTTTATTCTGCAAAATAAAATGTTAATATTTTGAACAAAGAAGCACATGCAAACATGGTTTTAATCAGTTTTACTACACCCAAAGAATAAACATGGTTGCAGAACCATAACACAGGCTTACGGTAGTAATTTTATTGTGAACAAATCTAAAAAATATTGTGTCTCTTAATTGTGAGACAAATTAATATTTGCCCACCTTTTTTTTAATGCCGTAGAAGATAGCGTGATCATGAAGGCGCTTCTCCCAAAGGGAGACTATGCGCGTGCACACTTGCACGTGCATTTCTATGATGTATGGCTTACTTAACACAAGTTTAGTTACCGGAACATAATTATTTTCTTTTATTAGGATCAGCTTAAGGGGATAACTCACATACGATGACGCGTATGTATGTAGTGCATTGTTCGAAATTACGAAAGTTGTTTACGGGAAGGGGTATAAAGGGAGTAGTGTTTGTTTGTATTTGATGTGAACCCTACCATACTGAAGGTGACAAGAAAGACCTCTGTGGGAAGTTTATTTCACTTGCACACAGTTCAGATAGAGTAAGAATTCTCTTTATAATTTATAGTACGGTTCACTGGCGTAACGCCCACAAAGTGCGCTGCTCCAAAAATTACAGGTTTGGGGAACAAGTTCCCTTATTTCATTAGAACACATTTCGTTTTAGTAGCGATAAAATAGTTAAATACACCCTACGTCGATGCTCCAGTGAGTTAATAGATTTGGCTACCCAAGTGTTACTGATAAGCTTTTTCGTACTATCTTGTAGGTGCTCAAGTAACTTGAAAATAGACTTTATGATCAAGTTAGAACAATTTTTCAACCTTTATTGTATATAAACTTTCAAACATTCATTATACACATATTGTGCTTTGTTTCTGATAATCTCGATTATAGGTTGAGAGTTTGTGTATAAGCAAATCAGCTTGAAAATTTATCAAACATGATGGTAGAGCTCTACTGATGAGGTGGTATTAAGCAACCAATGAAATGCAACGTATAGATTAGTTAACGCAAAATAAATAAATTAATTTTTGACAAAAAAAATACTAGAGTGCCTGCTCGAATAAAATGATATATATTTAAAATTAAACAAGTAAATATTCTTCTTATGTATAAAAACAAAAAACAATCTACCAAAAACGTGCAAAGTCAACTTTAAACTTAAGCTTAAGCTATTTCAGATGTGTATATATGCCTTACTGATCTTTTTGTTGCAGCAATTGTAATTTCTTTTTTCGTAGAAAAATTTCCAGATTATTCCATCATTTCTTAAGAGTTTTTATTGCTATTTACAAGAGTATACTCGTATATATGTATGTGTGTAAATTAATCTAAATGTATATGTGTGTGTGTGTAAATTAATCAAAATTTAAAAAGTTTATTTTTTGCTATATACATTTTTTTTACTTACTTTGGTTTTTTCTTATACATAGTTTTTTCTATTAAGCTGCTTTATAGTGTGGCAGCAATTATTTTAAATTTAACGTGATATTACAGCTGCAGCTAGCACAGGAAACAAGAGGTACTAAAAAAAATCAACTATAGAAATTCTACACAATCAACTTTTACTTTAAATATACAGTAACTTAACAAACAATCAGAGAGTATCCCAACAAAGATAATAGCATGGTCTTTAGAATATTATGTCATTAATATTCTTTTCAACAATTAGTATTTAATATTTGTTCATATTTATTTATACAAGCTAAAGTTCGTAATTTAATAACATTGTTTAGAAAAAAAAATATTTTGCACTCCTTCTCATTTTTGCAATGGATTAATATAGACTTGACACTCCTGAATAGAAAAATAGTTTTGAAAATTAGGTATCACGTACAGTTTTCTTGTAATGGAATTTATAAAAAACAAACTGTCAATTTGCTTCAAATTTAAATCGTAACTTTAATAATTGTGAAAATTTTACTTTATAATTCGTATTCAGCTAGCATTGCTTCTGAAGATTTCCCATTAGAACGTCTCTCTATGTAAAATTTGTCTTAATGAAATCTTTCTCCATGCTTATCTGATACTGCACTACGATTTCCGAGGAAGAAATCTAAATGAGGGTCGAAAATATATATTTTAAGGGTCATGTTGCATTAACTGTTTATACGACTCAAGAAGCTCATGGACAATATTTTTATAATTTTCATCTCTTTTTTTTCCCCAAAATATTATGAGAAACTTCTACAAAAGCAGCCCAAGCTCTTTTTTCAGCGCCATAAAAATTAATTTTAAAATTTGTGTCCCTTGTGAGCTCTTTTATTTTGGGGACCTACAATGATGCCTTCTTTCAATTTTGCGTCACTAGTTCGGGGCAATTTTGATTTCAGATATCGGAAGCCTTCACCATCTTTGTCCATTGCTTTTACAAAGTTTTTCAGCTTTTACAGGTTTCAGATTAATTTTAGTATAATCAATAAAATTCGCCATTCTTCATGTCCTTCAGGGTATCCTAACTATTGTAGAAGCTTTCAACATTATTACAATATATCAAGTCATCCTCTTTTGTGAAGTATCTTATAAAGTCTTCTTGTATGTTATGAAAATATGACACGCTCGTATTCTAACATTCCATTTTTATAATCTTGATCCAAGAAGTTGCGCTTTTGATTTTGAGAGTATTAAATCTCGGAAGAAATCATTGAAATCAGAGGGCGTAATAACATGAAGTTGTGGTGACCTCGTACATGAAGACATAGATTACATTGTAGAAAATATACTCGATAAAGCAGTTGAAAGTTGAGAAAAAGCAATTTCATCGCCAACAATTTCGTCGCTGCCAACACACACAGGAGGTGTTTTATTGTCTCAAATTACTGGTTTTCGTGCAGACATTATGATTGCATAATTAATTTTTTTCTTAATTTTTTCGTAAATTCTTTTGTCACAGGCATACAAAAATAACAATCATTTTCGTAAGCAGTTTTAAACAGGCTTCACAATGCGTTCTGTTGAGATTTCATGACAAATACACCACATGCGTTGCGAAATACGTTAAGCGAAATCTTGCGATTTTTAGACCTTTTGTACCTACATTAAGATGAAATTTATTTAAAAATAAGAATAATATTTTAGTTTAAGCCACGGAGTCACTTGAGAGCTGAGCAGGCTCTTGCACACATTCGGCTGAATTGTCACAGTTAAAAAATCGTCATTAGCAAAAAATGCGGAAATTTCCGTACTTCATTTTTTATGAAGAATTTAATTAATTATCTGGCAGGTGCCAGTTAAATTTAGGTGAAGCCGAATGATACAATATCGGATAATAATATTCCATCTCCCTTTAATATTATTATACGATATAAGCTGATTGCAGCAGAGTTAATACAAAATATTTGAGAAAAAATGAGGAAGTTTAAGAAACCATAAAAATTACTTTAATAAAATCTGTACGTGACAGCAAAAACGGAAAGCATACTTGCATTCAGCTCTTCATAGAAATCTATTTATTATCTAAAGGAGGATCTCGACGCAGAACAGTATATGCAGAGAAATATTAGAGACATTGTTAACATATTTCAAGTAACAAAATATATATTTAATATCTAAACATCACTTTAGATTTCAAGTACACGGCTGAATAGAACAGAGTTGTTACCGCTAGAAGCTTCTAAACCTCTTCAGTATTCATATGTAAATTCTTTCACTACTTGTTAGGTAGCTCCATTGAACGCGATTATATATCCAATAAATAAACAATTGGAATGCAAATAGAATACTAGACTTCTCACTACTAAATTTATGATAGCTGGTGAATTTTTATTTTACACAATATATTAACCATTACAGTATTGCGAATCCTACAATCCTACAATCTGACTTTTTTTTTCAAAGACAAATTTAAAAAAAAAAAAATCACACAAACTTTAACGAAAGCTCAGAAAAATAATAATAAATATGTGTAATAGAAAGAGAATTTCTAATCTTTTTCTCAAAATTTTATAATGAATCTTGCATCTGATTGAATTTTATATCCAAAAGTTTGCTGGGGTGTTTGCAAATACACCCTGGCTATATATGCAAGTATGTGTATGTGAGTTTGTATTTATCTATGTATGGTTAATGAAATATTTAGTATGCATGGCTACTTCGACTACAGTGTTTAGTAACTATATATAAGTTTATATAAAATTTTCTCTTTTGGACTGCATATTAAATGTTGTTCTATTTAAGTTACTTTACACCAGGTACACCGTTATCTCAGTGCAAGGCTCAGAGAGATTAAGAATTACAACAAAAAAAAACACTTAAAAATACCAAGAACATAAACAACAAAACAATTTATATTCTTTAAAATATATTCTTTGCTTGTCAGAAGTTAACACAAATCAGCTTAAAGGATATTAAAAGGATAGATGATTCTACTCAAATCCGAAAGAAATGTAGACAAACTCTTTCGTTTGTGTGCAACACTGCAAACAGTTACAAATGTATACATGCTCTGGAACGGAATTTGGATATTCTACTAGACTTCTATATAGAGCACATATATGGAAACGGTGCACACGGTATACAAAAAGGGGTTTTTCTTTTATTAATCCATTTTGTCTACAGATGAATTGATATAAAAACTAATTTCAAACACACATTGCTATATATTTCAAGTGTGCCAAATTTTCCAACTTCTTGTTGAAAGTGTTAAAAACAAAACAACACTAGACCATTAAATTCTTTATAATTATAAACGAATAAAAACCCAACAGCTTCACAAAGATGACATCATCTTCACGTAATAAAAAAAAAACTACATCTGCAATATGACATATAAGAAGGTGTTGGAAAATATACTCGTAGTTTTGGCTACTGGCTTATAGTAGAAATATATAATTTTAATTTTATGTTTAGACTCTAAAATGGTTTGATGGTCTTTTCATATCTTTGAAAATCATTTAAGTAGATTTTAAGATGTTTCGGCCATTAACCTAATTTTGTCGTCTTCTTTCGTAATAAAATGACAAAAATATAGAAAAATTAAAAATTAATGTTTTTTCTTTAGGTCTTTCTTAGCTGTTGCATAATTGCCACTTTTCGCATTTGCTGGTTACAGTGGGACAACAAAAAATAAAATAACTGAAAGAGAGATTTTGAAATTTTTTAGGGGTTTCGTCGTACAGCAACGCAGAAAGGGCCATCAACTTTTGACAGCGGTGTTCGTATATACGTCTATATGTTCATTTGTCTGTTACAGTCTGCTACTCTATCGCTAGAATTACAAGCGGTGCAGGTGTTAAATCTACACTGAATATTTGTAAGTATGGCCGCTATTTATAACAAATGCTAAATACGATATTTTTTGCTAAACATTTAATAAAACTAAAGGGACTCCTAAACCGAATGATGAAACTCATTAAAATTGTTTTTTATACAATAAACTATACACCCATTTAATACTTTATAACATATACTTAAACCATAAGTACTTAAATTTACACAAAATTATAGTTAAAGGGTACTCCATCAGGCTATGTAATTGTTATGCCGCCATTGCGGTAAATAACAGTATATATTTAATAGCAAGAATGTATTAAAAATTGTGCAAAATTTTTAGGGCAGTAATCTCTCACAAATCGCAATAATTAAACTTCTTGAATAATGAATTCCATAAGAACAAATATAAATTGTAAAAAAGAAAAAAAAAACAAATTGGAAAAACTCGCCAAAAACTGCAAAAATGCTGAAAATGGGGTATAACCGCGAAAAAAAAAATTCCGATGTAGAAAACAACACTTATTGTAAAAAAACATAAAAAGAATAAAAAAAAAACGCAAAACAAATGACATTAAAAAATTTACAGTGGAAGAAAAATCTTCAAAACGAACGACAGGCTGCAAGACATAAATTTTTGAATAACAAAACACTTGAACAGAGCACTAGAATTTAAAAACGAAACCTGTCACATCTGAAAGCCTTTTCCTAATGCAAGCAGGTCTCTTTTAAATGCTCTTGCGACTAAAATTTGTTCTTAAAACTTTTCTTAGATAATAATTTTAAATAGTTAAAATATTTTAAGCCTTTATAATTGCAATAATAATCTAAAAAATTTACTTAACATCTAGTAGTTTCTTTATGTAACTTCACTAAGCGTATAAGTGTCATCGTTATTTTTCTCAGTATCACCATCGTATCAGCAGAAAGTCTTTTTTGTGTTCAAAAATCTTTTCTACTTTTTGGCTTAACGTTTTGATAAAAGTTTAATTAGAAAAGATTTAAATAACAACTAAATAAAAAATGCATGGTAAAATATCATCAGCAAACTTTGTCACGATTTTTATTTAAATAACAAAAACCCCAAAATATCTCTTTTAAAATACTTAAAATTCATCATATAAAATTATAAATTATTAATAAGTGACCTTTTGCTTTATGTCCTCAAAAATAAAATTCGAGAATGTTTAAAAATCATGAAAAAAATAAAATAAACAGAATATTATTATCGCATTCCTAAATAACGTTGTTGTAACTAAAAAATTCATATAATTTTAATATTTAAATAAATTTTTACTTCTACAACACACAATTCTCTTGTTCTTGTATCTTGTTTTCCAACACATTGGCTGGCACATGCAGTGAAATGATAAAAGCTAGTTTGGAAACAAAAATTTTATCCCCCCGACCCCTTCCCACGAAAATCATATAGAAGCAGCTTCATTATATAGCAGTTGTTTTTTTTTTGGTAAGCAATTTTTAATGAGTTACAGTGTTAGCAAACAGCAAATGGGTTTGCCATGAAGGAGTGGTATTGCAGCAGAAAAGTATGGTTGGTTGACATGAAGCACAGGACAGATATGAACGAACAAAACAGGCTATAAAATACTGACAAGTTGCAAGTTTTAACACCCATCTCATTTAACAACCTGACTAATATGTACAATGCTACATTATATGTGGTATATAATGATACTAACATGCATACAAACACAAACAAAACACTTACTAGTACAAGAACATTTTCGCTAACGTATTTTCGCACGACCCCTTGCACATGCAATTCTCGGCACAACATTTATTTTTTTTTTCTATCCAAACACATGCCCTTTTGTTATATAGTTCCAGCAAAAGGACATTGAAGCAGTATAATAATACAGTTTAACACAAACTCGCACCGTTTCAGCACTTGCGAGAATGTATATGTAATTATTGTATATATGTATACATACATACATATAAAGAGAGCATAATGGCATATTTAAAAAGACAATTGTAATTAATTTCTTTTGTTGGGTTAGTAGATGTTCTATCATAAGTAATTGCATACATACAAACATACACACAATTTAACTGTATCTATGTGTGCATGCATACTTGTATGAATGTTTGAATGTAGGAGAGAAGTTGAAAAAAGATGCGGCATACGAAAGCGTTTAGAAATGTATGAGTTGATTTTAAAATAGAGTTGACTTGGTGCCAGTAGAATTAAACATGACACAATGCAATTTTAAATAGTTGTATTGTCAGCAAAAAGGCAAAGTGACTTTCATAAGCAAGTTTTCAATGTGTAGTCACGATAATGAAATGTGATATTACTGAAAGGCAAACAGTGGTTTAAAGAGGGTTATTTTATTTATTAAAAGGATTTTTATATAATTTACAGAAATGTTCAATGGAAATTATATGGTAGATTTGTACAAGCTTTAAACATTTAGTGGAAATTTCTTTGGATATAATTTTTCTATGATTCGATGATGCAAAATATCTCTATAACAATATCCTCAGAAGAACACAATTATATACAGGCAGACAACAAAAATTTCAAGGTCATAGTTTTTTTATGAAAAAACCTTTGGAGACTTTATTAACTTTTCTTTGTTAATTTATAAATTTTTTTATTTTAACATGTGTATTTATATGAATGATTTTATTTCTTTTGACAACGATTTTATTCTGTTATTACAGAGTACGTGGGTTTAGTTCTAACCATAGACTCTGGGAGTGAAAGACCTTCACTTATTGTAGCGAAACATACCAGAGTCTTAGCTGATAATCAAAAACAAGTTTGATGCTTAACAAGCACTGAGTTCTTAGTTAGAAAGAATTAGTCATAATTAATAGTTCATGAAAAAAGAAAAGAGTAAACCTCAGTTTTGATTTCAATGTTTAAAGCAGAACAGAACAATTTTAATTTCATCAGTTACTATTTACCATTGTCAGTATTGATGAACGAGTATATTGAGTCATAACCACAAAAATAGCATAAGCGACAAATAAAAATTTTAGCTTAAGAGACAAGCCAATTGGTCATACTAACAAACCATCAATGTAATCTTAAACTAAAATTCGTTCGTGTTTATTAAAGTTTATTAAATTAAAATAATAAAATTTATTAAACACATTCGAATTGAAAACCATGTGGCTTAAGTTATTTTCGCGGTTAAGGCTCTATTTATAGATTTTCATTTTAGATGTCCTTATATACGATGTCCAGTATATAAATTTTTAAGTTTTATCACTCTAAGGGCCAAATTAATAGTAATTAGTAAACTATTTATAAACTAATATGATGACTAGTTAGATTAACTAATACTTTATATTCACAGTGTATTGTTAACTGACACTCTTAATATCAACAAAAAATGGTAACTGTATCAAACTATTAACTTTCAGTATTGGCAATTCTTTTAAAGCATATGGTTTTTGTTTACATTTGATATATTATTTCTTAAAAATGGCGTATGCATTCAAGAAGTTGCCAAGCCACCTCCTTACTAAGACGGAATCTATCAATAAAATTTTTAGCATCAAACATTTGAAAAAAATATGGACGGTTTCTTAGACTACGTTGGCGAAGCTCAGCAATAATATTGCATATATTATCAATATTAGCGTCACTTTCAATATCGGACTCCACGTGTTAAATTTCACATGCCATTTCTAAAATTTTTCAAAAAACAAAAATACTTATAATAATTTACAACGAATCAGCTGTTGTCTAACTTTTAGTTAACCAATGGCGTTTGATGGTTTAATTGTGAATTTGGGCCTAAAATATTTAATAAAATTTTACGAAATTATATTTTGTAGTTTTCCAAACTTGGTAATGTGTTGCAACTACCTAACAACATACTTTCTGCCCGAATTACTTTCCAATAATTACACCAACTACTTACTAGTAAGCAGTAGTAGTGTATGTAATTATCATTTATATATTCAGACATTCAGCTCAAGGCGAAGCTAATTGAATAATTTTTATTTTTGTGTGAGTTTGTAAAATCAAATTTTAAGGCAGTAACAAAATAATGGTAGAGCAGATCAGTGTGGCATAAAACACACATGGCACTCAGCAGAGACTTTTAATTTTTTTTTATGTTTTGTAGTTTTTCTTTTGGGCAAGTACTTGTAAAGAATGACATCGCCGTGTTAAAGTAATTTGTTAAAAAACCGAAGTTGAGGAAGTAATAGCATATTTCCCCAACAATATTTTTACTAGGAAACTATTAAGTTTTTGCATTTCAACAGTTTATAAGGTTATTTTTTCACGTATCTATTGGAGTTGGGCTCGCCAAAATCGGATATACTGATCTCAAGTGATGTTGGTAACGTTAGAAATGCTTACAGAAAAAATATCTATAAATGATGCACATAAATTAATAATGAAAAAAATCCAAGAGCTCCGTATTTTATTACATTAAACTAAAATAACAAATAAGCTGATGCTGTTGAAAGTTGGTAAAAAAATGAAAATATTCCCTTGATACCACTGTTAGTTAACTCACTGTTATATGATTTTATATGATAGCAAATAGTATATAAGAGAAAAAGGAAAATTTTATATAAAATAATTTATATAATTCTGCTTTCCTTTTACTGTTTCTTGTGTTTCTACCGGAAATTGTTAAATACCTAAAAGTAATTATTTATTGAAGAAAAGATGGAAAAAGGTGTCAGCATTTAATTATTTATAAAGAATTTTCCGGAAAATTAGGAAAGAGTTGCAAAACACAATGGCATAATAAAAACACAACAAGAATATATACATACATACATACAAACAAAAAAAGACGTCTTTCTACAAATGGACTATTATTTTCAATTGGTCATAATTACTGGTATTTAAAACTGATACACATTTAAAGAATTATACGGCGTTTTTTTGTTATTCAAGATTTTCTATCAGCAAATAATTAAAATAATATAAAATACAATTGCGTTGATATGTAATTAAAAGAAGACATAACTATTAATTGTTAAAATTTACAAATATTGTTGTTAAATCTTTGTTAACACACAATTAATTTAGAAATAAAAATTTCAATTATTTATTTAAATAAAAATCATTTCGGTCTTTGGTATTCATAATTTGCATCCCAGCAAAACGTAATAACTTAGGTTGAACATGCCTGATTTTTACATGGGAGATCGTGTGTTTGTGCGGAAATTTAAATAAATTGTTCTTGATTAAAATTAATAAATTTGAGTCCATGCATTTTATCTTATTCGAAGACACTTTTTCACGGGTTAAAACAAAAAAATATCCATATTTTAAATCGGCTGTAACCCATTTTTTTTTTCTTAATATCAATTTTCATCAATTCGATATTAACGAATTTAGGAAAACGTTTTTTTTTTTTAATTAGGACGACCCCTACGTATGCAGTATACTGTGCCGCCGGAACTCAGAGAGAGGGATAGAGTAGAGAAGATAGATGTTGAAAATTTAGAAGGCTTAACTTTTACACAACTCTGCTTTGCGCGTTATGTTAATTTTTAAGGCAGTGTTGAGGCGCCTCCGATGTTAAGTAGACGCATTAACTTTGTTAAGCTGTATTAGCAGGCATTTTATTAATTGTTTTACTTCAACGATGTTTCTGCTAACCAACGAAGGAGGGCGATGTTGTGTACATTAGCTTGGAACAGCATTAATCGCTGTCGGAACAGTTTTTAGTGACCAGTGTGATGCCTTCATCACTTAAATAGTCCGATAACAATTAATACAATGCAACACTAATGTACATTAGAGAAATTAATGATGTTGATTGACTTGCTCTGGCCAGGGTTTGAACCCAGGCCCCAAGTCATTGTTTGCTTAGTAGTCAATGCGCTAACAACTTCAGCCAACACCATCCTCAAGAAATAACACTGCACAATTAAATCAATTTGTTTTAAGTCTCTAACTAGTACATGTATCACAATTTTGAAAGTTGACGTTTTGAAACTCTATTTAGAATGAGTTTTATAACGTGATCATAAATAAGCAGCAACACAAAAAATTTTGATATAAAAAACACTAAACAAATAGTACATCATTTTGTAATATTTCAAACATTCAAAGACAACAATAAAAATAAAAACCACATACTTTTCCGCAATTATGTGGTCTTATAAAAATTAGAAACATACATATTTGTGTATGCCTTATAGTGTGTGTTTGTGTATTTAAAATTACTTAACACATCGTTGCCATCGACTGTTCGTGTCATTTAATAGATTCAACACTTTTCATGTTTGATATGTTAAATAAAATGTTAAAGATGTCGTTAAAAAATAACGTACGTGACGATATATTCTGTTCAATATTACTTCTTCGTTGTTTTGTTGCAGAAAACAGTAGCAAGTTTCCATGAAATTTATAGCAGTCAGAAGTAGTAGGAGTAGCAACAGAACTTATTTTTTTTTTTGTACCATCTGTGGAATTTATAATATTTGCCGCAATAATAAAGTTTTTTAGTTTTAACATACACGTTCGCATTCATATAATTGGTATTGGTGTTTTATATGTGTATTAGTTAGGAAAACATGTTTTTTTTTATTTTCAAGTAGTTTGACATTATTTGCATCAAACGCTGTTGTTTTATGTACTTCTTTCCATACATATACACATATCGCCAATTGAAACAAAAAACTATGCAGAAGATCATTATTTAAAAACCTGTAAAGCTCTATAATTTATTTTATTCAGATATACCTGGTTTACAAACTTCAAGTTTTCTTTATCAAGTTTTAGTTCACGTAGAAGTGAGACACAGAGAAATTTATTTTATTGCTTTCTCCGTCTTTCTCCCATAAGTTATGCGGTATCTGCAACTCTTACCATCAAAAAAAAAAGATCAGCACTCCAAAGTACATGGGAAACAACTTTTAATTGGTCCGGTCCAAAATTTAATTCGAATTTGTGGTACTGTCTATTATATCGAAGTCCTTGTGCCTATAATATTTCTATATTCCTGTTATGATGATAAAAAAAAATTAACCACAATACATAACATTTTTTCAATTTCAGTTTTCGTTTGATGCGGCGATATAAAGAATGAACGCAAACGTTTTCTACAATACTTTAGTGTATGTGAGTAGAAAATCATGTAAAATCAAATGGTGTGAAATTGCAAGTGTATACAAAGTTTAAAAATAAAACAAAACGCACACATGTAAATTATAATCATGAGGATGTTGACATACACATGTTTCTTTTTACACACAATATGGATGTCTATAAAAAAAAAAAAAAAATACAAGGCGTGTATGCGTATTCTCCGAATAAAACAACAAATATTTTTGCCAAAGATATATAGAAACTAAATTTCGAGACATACGGTATGCAGTCATCTTTAAAGAAATCAGATTCTTTTTGGAAGAGCATTTTTAAGGTTGTAAAGATTTTTCCAAGTGATTTATTTTTCTAATAATTTTCACTTTTAACTGAAACGGAGGTTATTCCACACCACTATTCATGACATAATATTGATAAATAAAAAATTATAAAAGAAATTAATTTGTGAGGCGAATTCCATATCAGAACGATGGTGATCTAATCAATAAATGAGAAGAGTGCTTAAAAAATATGAAGTTAGAGTTTTACCAACAATAATCCATTCAATTGTGCATACTGCGCAAAGCTGTTAAAATTTTTTATTTTTTCCATCCGTTGGCTAAGCTGAGATCCTTTTATAAATATATATATAATAGAATACGGCGAATATGGAATAAGAATTGATGAATTAAATAACTTGTCCTATTCGGTTATCCCTTAACCCTTAGGTCAACTGTTGTTTTTTTTTTTTTTTTTTTTTTGTTTTTTGGAGCCAGCTTGAAGGAACGGCAACAACTAAACGGGCAATATGACCCCGAATATATGCCATTGTGAATTCCAAGGAATACAACATGTGGCAACTTTTTATGCATAAACCTCCAACGAAAACAGCTTTCTAAAGTATTTGCCAGAGTATGCATTTTGCAGCATATCTTCATATAAGTAGAATATATGAACAACACTTGTCTAACCCTCTATTAGGCCTTTTGTGGATCTTACCAGCTCCCATGGCACCACTGTCTAGGTGGTTACTGACTGAACCTGAAAATGGAACACATAGAGAATAACTTACTACTGCCTTTGGTCTTGTGTAGACCCCATAGAAGTATCTTTATATTTTACTAGACTATCAAAGGTTACGGTTGCTCTTTTTTTATCTTATAATCTGATAAATACGTCTCATACTCTGTTTTTTCAGAGATAAACTAGCCGGCACATAAGTTTTATTGGTAGTTGGCCAAAAGTTATGTATGGAAAGAGCCAATTATCCCTTTTCCGAGAAAGCACAGCATCAATGTATAGTATGTCACCGAGATACATAACCTTGCTCCCCTGGATGTGTTATATAAACAACAAAATATAGAAAATTTACTTGTACTGGCATAAAAGGACATACAGAAAATCGCAGTTGCCTCTTACTCATTCACAAAGGTGACTCTTTCAATTACTGGATGACGTAGAGACTTGACCAAAATAATTGATTTAATTCAGAGTAGATTTCGAATCAATAAAAACTTTATAAAAACAAGACAGTTTGTATCGTTCACCATTAAAATTAAATTAAATTTTTCTTAAAGGTAAATAAACATGAAAAATAAATTATTAAAAAATTAAATGTTGATTTGGATTTTAATATTGATTTAAATTTAAAGAAGTTAAAGTTTATTTCAAGCAGTAATTTAAGATTTAAATTGATTAACGAGTCAAGATCAAGGCTTGAACTATTTTACATCGTTTATATTTTATTGAATTTAGTTGAAAATACTATTAAAATCAATTGTATTCAAAATATGTATCAACTTGTGAAACTTTAATTTATGCTTTTAATATTATTTGGATTTTTATTTCCAACCAAATTGCTTATTGGGTGTCGCACAGAACCCTGTTAGCATAAACCCTTTCCCAACAAATTGATTCTAAAAAAGTAAATAATTTAATCATATTGTTGTCAAGTCAAGTGGGAACATATACCCAAATGCTTGAAATTCATCCCTCTGATTCTCAGCCGATCACAAGAGATGTAAGACACCGAAAGCAACAGCCCTTTAACACAATATATTGTCTAGGCCTCGCTGGACTTAATATTTAAATACTTATTGTTGGTTTAATTATAGATTTAATACTGTTAAGTTTGACATAAAGATTTTAAAATACTAATATCTCTTGTACAATAAAAAGTATCATACCAAATTTGTATGTTTTTTTTATTGTTTACGTTGTGGCGTTTAGTAGTAAAAAATCTCTTTCCTTTTTGGTTTAAAAATAAAGATTTTCTTGTTCTATATACAACCAATAAAGTTGGATCAATAAAATAAAAAATTCATTTTCAGACTTAAATTTGAAATAAAATTTCATAATATTTTATCCAATTATATTATTGCTTCTTATAATAATAATTATTACAATTAAGAAAGGTAAATTATTATTCAGTGACTTGTTATTGAAGCGTACAAATTTATCAGTACTTCGACGAAAACCATGGAAGAAATTAATGAAGAAAATGGTCAAAATTATTGACTTGGCAACGTTTCTTGTCTGGTTCTTTTCTTATTTTTTTTTTTTTTTTTTTTTTTTTGGAAGATGATTTTTTTTTATTTTTTTCTTATCGACGGGGAGGAGATAAAACAGAAAATAGAGAAATAATGTAAATGCTGGCATGACTTAAATTAAAAAAATAAAATCTGGTACAAAAAAAAATAAATGGTAAAACATAAAATTACATGAAAACAACTATAGCAACACAGAACCACGTGATTAATTGAAGCATTAATTTTGCTAAATTACTTTAATACGTCAGAGAAATCGAAATCATTTGTCAAAATTAACCTGAGTATAGAGACGAGAGTGAACAATAAACACAGCAACGTTTTGTGTACAAACATACACACACAGATACAAACATCCATACATACATATATGTGTACCGTACTTACAACCACTAAAACGCCAACAACGACTACTACTGCTATCACAGATATGTCTATGTGTATGTGCACAATGAGAATAAATTCGCAGAAAATGAAGTTAAATTCGTAATAAATTAATGAGGAAATGTTTTGTTAGGTGCAACTCTCGTTTGATTTCATGGTTTTTTTGGTGTTTGGGTTGAATGGGTCGGCCGGCTGATTGGTTCAATGGTTAGTTGGTCGATTTGTTTGTTAATGTTTAAAGAAAATAAATGAAAATCGAGAAAAAAAACAAGTATAGTCTGTGCGGAATAATGCTTAATGATTCGTATTGGTTTTTGGTATCATGAGGTTTGTTTGTTTGTTATACAAAGGAAATGAAGTAAAATTAATGATCATCTGAATGTATAAGGCTTGAAAACCACTGATATTTTATTTCTTATAATGAGCTTTTCATTTATTATTAATAAGTGCTCATTAAAAATGTATTTTTGTATTTGTTATTTAAAGCTCAAGGCTTATGTGCGGTTTCTATAATGCCAACAATTGGTTTGAGTAGAAAATTTGTAAAAAAAAAACACTCAGTTTTTTGAGTGATTTCCATACAAAATTTTTACGCAAGTGTCTGTATTGTGCAAATACCACTTTAATGTTGAAAAACTAAGAGAGAATATCAACTATATTGTTCTAGATTTTTTTCTGAGCGCGATAAATAATAGAAGCATCATATAACTTCTGTGGGATCCTAAGCAATGGAAAGTAAATCGGCTTTTTCAACTTATTAGGCAAATGATTCCTCAAAACGGACCATAAAGCCAAAAGGATGCACTTCATTAGCAGCATCTTGCTGACTTTTTCTAGCATAATTATTTACTTATATGCAAGGAAAGTACGTTAAGTGCAAAATTTATTAAGCCACATGAGTGATGAAGGTAAAATCTTTGTAAGATGATGCAGATTTTAAATCTCAAGGTGAAGATCTTAAGGTGAAAAAAAAAAATTCCTTTTTATAAAAATTATCGGAAACTACTAAATCGAATAATGTCAAGTCAATTTGATTTGGTTCGAATAGTTAAAAGTGATGATACTTTATATGCAAATATGAGCACTGAGCTATAAACTAGTAGTGATGTTACGAATATCAATTTTTAGTATTCACTTTCTTGGAAAAGAAACATACAAGAAAAGCTCCAGAGAGGGCTCAATGCCTACTATACATGCAGGAATTCCATTAGGAGGAACTGGGTTCTGCAACCGAAGGTGGTAAATTGGATTTATACATCGTTTGTCAGGCCGGTGATTTCTTATGGATGTGTCGAATGGTGGGAGGCGTTGGGTAAAGAAAGGCACAGGAAGCTGCTTGCTAAGGTCCAGAGGTGTGCTTCGCTGAGTATTACTGGGGCCCAGAGGAGCACCCCTTAGGCTGCCTTTGACGTCATCCTTCACCTGCTTCCCATCGAAGAATGTGTGTTGACAACGGCGGCAAGGAGTTTGCTCAGGCTAGTGAAAGCGGGCTTTGTAAGGCCAGGATTTACAGGACATACATCACTCTTAAAAAGGATTAGTTTTAGCAGACGGAAGACCATACCCCGAGTTTTACGGACACCAAGGTTGTCGGTCTTTACAGATGGATCGAAAATGGAAATAGGCACGGGTGCTGGTGTCTATTTTTTAGGAACGGACATTCGTAGGTCTTTTAGCTACCGAACGAATGTAGTGTATTTCAGGCTGAGATCCTAGCGATCCTCAGGGCCACGGAACTAGCGACAGAATACGTAAATAAAGGCGTGGAGGTAATATTCTACGTTGGCAGTAAGGCGACGCTGAAAGTTTTGAAGGGGCATAGTGTAAAATCGCAGCTGGTCAGCAAGTGTAGCCTATCTCTCAACTTGCTTATGGACAAATTAAGCGTTAGGCTATGTTGCGTACCAGGTCATTGCAATATTGAGGGAAATGAAATCGCTGATGAGCTGGAAAGAAAAGGGTCAGCATTAGTTGTGCCAGTTAGTGACAGGTCGGTTACAATCTCCAATCGGTTACAACTATAGGGAACTCAGTAATTGGGCAATTAGCAGAACTAACCATTCCAGGAAGAATAGAGCAGATTATAGAGTCTCGCGGTCCATATGGACAGCACTAGACTCAGGTAAATCTGATCTACTGCTGGGTATGAATAAAAAGGTGTTAGAGTCTTAGTAGGCGCCTTGACTGGTCATTGCTCGGTTAGAGCGAGGACCACCATATGGGAAAATGGCACTCCGGATTTCTGTAGGATGTGTGGGGATGAAGAGGATCCAGAAACTATATAGCATATCATCTTTCATTTCCAAAGGCTGCAACGCCATAGGCAAAGATGGCTGAGCAGACGTTTCCAGGAGGGCATTAGTGATATCGCGAAGTGCAAACTTGAGGATATCAGGGGCTTTATCATGGGAATTAAATGGCTGAATGATGGATGATAACGGCTCTTTGTTTCTCTTTGGATAGTTAGGAGACTAATTAGTCAATAAATTATAAATAAAGGGAATCACAACGGATCCAATTGGGTCTCCGAGTGGATGTGTATTTCACACTTCCCTTCCTAACCTAACTTAAATTAACCTAACATCACTATAAACTATATACACACGCATACAACCACATGAACGGCAATACAACAATATCTAGTAGCTCTATATGCAAGAGAGTCAGTCAGAAGACATGTCTGGTTCCCAAGGACTACAAATCAACTCGATCTTTTCAACTTTGTATCATTTACATTTCACATTTACATTTTATTTTCACATGACATTTACTCCAAAGGACTAAGAAAACTTGAAAATGAGCTATAATTCAAATATTTCTACCTTAACCAAACATTTTCCTCAGTGATATAAATATAAATTTTTGGTAATTTTACAAACATTTTTTCCACAACTAACGACCCACTTATAATAATTTTACTAAAAAATATTAACTTAATATCTATAAAGTGAAAAACTAATGATTTTGATTTTTTTATATACTTCTATTAATTATTGCAGTTAAGGACTATCTTGTGCCATCTATGTACATTTAACTTCTTAGTTGCAATTAATTCAAAATGTATCAAATTAGTTCATTCATTAATTGCTGGCATTCAATCGTAATCACAGACAAAATATACAGATTTATTTTTTTTAATGTAGATGTGTATAAAATTACAGAGTTTTATACATAATGCTAAGTTTATATGTGAAAGAAAAGACAAACAGAATACCTTGAACTATTTGTATGGTACAACTACGATGTTACCGCTGCATTTGATTTTCGCAACGTTGGTATTTAATTTTAAGTCACTGAGGAGGTTGTTGTCTCATTATGCTTGTTACGTGACATAATGCAATAATGACAATAACAATTATAATGATAATGATGTTGAATAAAGGAGGACAATTACAACAACAACACATATAAAGCAGCAGCCCCAGCAACATTGTCGTCTTCATCAGCTTTATTGTCTATGAGGTTAAGAAAGTGATGTTACCGCAACTGTAGTAGTAACCGCACAACAAACGACGCGTATATGTTAGTGTACTTACAACCATGACGACGATTAGGTACACATATAAACTTTCGTCTGCCTGCCTACCTGCCTACCTGCTTGCCTGTATAAATGCATATGCCCTTTTTGTCTGCTCTCTTCTATGCATGTTCAAGCTAATATTTTAGTTACTTAAAATAGTTGCTGTAAAATGTATAAGTTGCATGTAACTTTATAAGTGTGTGTGCGTATGTGTGTGCTCAATTTCTAATTAGTATATGCACCATATGCCTACCTATTTGCCATGAATTTCTCTTTAATTTTATTCCGTTCAAATTAATGTGTTCGTCAGTTAGTTGTACGGTTAGTTTGATTTTAAATCTTTTCCTTGCCTGTTGGAATATTTTCTCATGTTTGCATTTGTTGTAACTTTTAGATAATTTCCTTTTAAGTGTAAGAAGCAATTTAAATAGTATTTCCTTAAATGAAACTCATTTGCTGTTATTAGGTTTTTTTCTATTCATATTCATTATAAATGATCAAGTTAAATCAAGTTGAAAATATTCGTGAATTTATAATTTCTCCTTAAGTAGTTAAAAAATTTTATTGAACAAGAAAAAAACAATGATTTTATTATGAACTCAAAGATGTTTGCAATAAAGAATATATTATATACACTCCGGTTCACTTATTTAAAGGAACTAAAAACTCCATACTCAGCAGCCCGTATCTTTTACAATTTTTAACCGATTGCAGAATTTTAAAATGGAAATGGCAGCATGGCAAGATGTCTAATCTTGAGGTTTAAGAAAAAATCATGACAATAGTGGTTTCTTTACCAAAGAACTTTTTTTAAGAAATTTATCAAAAAATAAGGCTAAAAATGTGCTATTTTTTCTGGTTCACGTAAATAAAGGCACTTTATTATTTTTAAAGTAAGCGATGATTTTTTGTAAGGAGGGTTTGTTTATTACAATTTATTACATCTTAATCATTTTACGAGTCAAAATGGCAAAACAAAAAAATACAAATCGATGTTTAACGTCCTGAATGATATTCTAACCGCGCAATAGCTAAAAAAACTGGACGAAGCCCAAAAGTTGTCGATAATTACATCAAGGTCCCTGAGGGGTATGGAAAAAAGGAAGGGTTTCATTGTCTTTATCTACGTATGAGAAAAGCAAAATCATCAGAATTGCTTCTAATTCTGCCTTATCCTTGTCAAAAATAAGAGCTAAAGCTGGACTGCAAGCGAGTAAGTCATCAGTACTCAGAGTAATTAAGAGCTGTGAGTATCTTAAATACCTAAAATTACAAAAAAGCCGCCACTTAACGCTCTTTGAAAGGAAAAGCTGCTTCAATTCGCAAGAGACTTCATGGTATAGGATGTGCAGCATAGAGGTCTGGAGAACCGTTTATTTACGGATGAGAAGAAGTTTAATTTGGATGGGCCTGATGGTTACAACTATTAATTCCATGATCTGCGCAAAGAAAAGCGATTTTTGAACCGACATCACAGCAGAGAGGGCGGCGTTATGGTATGGGGTGCTATTACGTACTTTGGCACGATCGATCTCGAATTTCAAAGTGCAAAAATAACTGGTGCAAGCTATAAAACGTTATTGGAATCGGCTTTTCCGAAGCTCAGTGAACTATTTGGTCCCATATATTGGATATGGCAACAGGATAATGCCCCTATACACTACGCCAGCATATTAAAGGAGTTCATTACAAGCTAAAGTGTTAATATTCTTGCCTGGCCACACTATTCGCCAGATCTAAACATTATCGAAAATGTCTAGGGTTGGTTATATCGTACAGTCTATGAAGGAGGTAGACAAATTGATGATAAACAGCTACTAATTCAGGTCATTAAGAATGCTTGGAATAAAATTTCCTTGGATTACATAAATTCTCTTTATCTGTCAATGAAAACCCTGTTAAAATTAGCTGACAGCTGCTAAAAATATGGCGTTCCACTTTTTCATAATTAGTGTTCAGTTCTAGTGAAATAAGAAGCTGCATTATTACAGGGTTGGCAAGAAATTTTTTATACTATGTACCTTTCAATAAGGAGCCATTTTGTGTGTTGAAAAGAAAACACCATTAAAGTGTCTTTATTCAAGTGAACCAAAAAAAGAAAATTGCACATTTTTGTATTTTTTTTTATAAATTGATCAAAAAAAGTTTTTTAGTTAAGAAACCACTGTTGTCCTGTTTTTTTTATCGCAAGATGTCTAGCTTCCATTTCCATTTTAAAATTCTGCAATCGGTTAAAAATTGCAAAAGATACAGGCTGCTTAATATAGAATTTTTAGTGCATTTAAATAAGTGAACCAGAGTGTATGTATATACATATAAGTATATTATTCTCAGAATTGTTGCTTCCAAAATTATGCAAACTTACATTTATACAAATATGACTTAATAAATAATTTTTTTTTTTTTTTATGTCAAGTGTAAAATAATTATTTCATATGTACCGATTTAAAATAATCCTTTTTGCTTTTCTAATATGGGAAAGAATTCTTGGTAAAATATTGCCAAGCTTACAGGTTGCCTAGAAATGAGATGGAATTGTACCTATCAAGAACTTGGACCTTATTTTAATCTCAGTACTTTTTACAGCTGAAATATTTTGGATAGGAACTTAGCCTTATTTTCACATTTGTGTTTTTGTGCGGATCTCACTTCTTCTTTCTAAGTTGTTTTTGTATAAATATTTATATGTATTGCTTATCTAGGCCTACCTGTGTACGAAATTTAAGCTTTCTAGCTATACTGGAAGTGTCCCATACAAAGAAGGGGCACCCTAGTCCCCCGGGTGGAAAGTGCCCGTTTTCAGATTCTTCTGGTTAATTTCTCACCAAGACCTACCTGTGTACCGAAATTCAGCTCTCTATATATACTGGAAGTGCCCAATAATATAGATGAGTCAGTGAGTCAGTGAATATGTACTAAAATATGGACTTTTCACACCTTTTTATATCGGGGAGCTTTTACGCTAGAACTTTCAAATTAAACCTGTGACGTCACCTCTGTGGGGAGACCTTATGTAAACATAAAACATTGCATTGTATTATTTGTTATTTGTTGTTGGACTGGTCACTGGTTTAAAACTGTTCCGGCAGCGATTGGTATAGTTCTCAGCTAATGTGGACCACAGCGTCTTCCTTCCTCCGTCAGAGTTGTCAAATAAATAACTCCTCTTCTACATTTTCACCATCTAACTTCTTTGCGTTATCTCTTTCCGTAAGTTCTGGCGCAATTAATTGCATAAGTATACTAGTATAAAGGTCATCTCCTTAGTGATGTTCCTAAAAAAACATAAAATTTTTATTCAAATATTTTCGACCACAAATGTTCCTATTTGGCCGTGATTTTTTTTTTTTTTTTTTTTTTGCAATAATTTATTTACAAAATTATTCCGTCACTTTCTGCATTTTGGTCAATTCGCACAGTTTTACCACTCATTTATCATATTGAAAATGTCTAACGAAGATCTTACAAGAATAATACGAATACTCTAGTGATAAGGGAAAATACAACAACAATTTAATTTTCATCATTTACAGTCTAAGAAAATAACATTGTTTTCCGAATCCTCCAAGCTTTCATCGTTAGTTGAACTTGTATTTAATTCTGTTTAAATCCTCCCTCCATTACCATGTAGTGGAAATGTGTGCGTATGATTAATATTCACAAAATGAATAGGTCATACAGCCATCACTCATTCGCCGGCAATGGCATCAAAAAAATAACTACATACAACGCATTGCAACGAAAACAAATATGTATGTACATATATATATGTACGAGTATGTAATTATATAAAAATTTCCATCATATTCTTTAATATTTATATATTTATGTAAAAGAGCGTAAAAGATAATTGCAGCTTAAACTTAAAAAATGTATCGTTATCTTAAGTTCATTCATATAAATGTATTAAATAAGCACAGAAAAAATAGCAATAATTTAAAACTAATAGACATTTATATTAAACTTTTAGATTAAATATTAGCAGATCAACTTCATTCTAATGCAGCGCTAATGCTGAAAGTGCAGTTCACCTACTTTCTGGTACCATCCTTTTGTTTCTCACGACTTGAAATAACTCTGGTTTCTGGTTAATTGACATAAATAGAACTTCCTTAGAGTCCATTAATCTTGCAGCTCCCAAGCCATTAGCAATCACTTGTAACTAACTTTTTCTGCAATACTATCCTCCTTAGAAAACTGGTGTTTCTCTCCGACTTTTAATATAAATTTTGAACGATACGAATGTAATATTATTTAGCAAGAAGACTGACGTGAAAAGTCTGTCAAAAAAAAAAAACAAGAGCATTAAAATCCATCTCATAACTTTCAGCAATAGCAGTATCAAGTGGAACAGTATCATCAGGGCCAACAGAATCACTCGATTCATCCTCCTCTTCGTCATCTGAATATAAAATTTCTTTTTAGTGACTTCACTTACTTGGGGAAAAATTAAATTAAATTTAAATTTTACATTCCAGCTTGGCCATCCTAATACATAGGCATACACACGCATGTCTTTTAATAAGTTTCGTATTGCAAAATGTAATTTTACTTTATATGCTTATTTCGGTATGATTAATATGCATAAAAATAATAATTATTGTGTCGTGGTTTTTCTGATGTCTGCTGTCTTTTCTTTTTTTTATTTTGCATTTCGCTATAATCAGTGCAATCAACTGAAAAATTTTTAACATTAATTTAATACAGAACATATTCATATCAACAGGAATTCAAAAGAGCATACATACATACTTACATGCATATGTATGATATTGTGGAATATATTTGTGAAAAAAAAAATGGTTTTTCAATGTTGTTATTTGTAGTGCATATAATTTTGCTTTTGTTAAAAATATTTCATTGAGTAGTTTTTTTTTTTTTTTTTTTTTGCAAACAACTTAAGACCAAATAGGGCATGGTTTACCACTTTGTTGCTCGTTAATGAATACTATGTTGTATTCATTAATAAGTATCACTTAAAAAAAATTTTGTGGAAAAAACTACAATAACTTAAGTTTAAATTTACGAAGTTTTAAAAATAAAAAATGCATACAAATGAAATTATTTGTAAAAAATTAGTAAGGAAATGACTTACTGCTGAATAGTTCATAAAAATGAGAATACTTAAGAACTGAAAACGGGTTTCCTCAAATTAAGTTAATATATTTTTCTCATAATGGAAATATTTTCAAAATTGAAAGAAAATTAATTTTTAAATAATTTTTAGTTCATCACTTACTAATTTCAAAAAATTATTTTTGTTAATGTCAGAAATTACGGATGTAACACTAAGAAGATTTATAATATTAGGTCACAAAAGTACGTGTACAACTACATCTGGTATTAAATCTATTTGCTTACAACAGTCATTAAGTTTACAAATTCCTGACGCCGTCACTAAATATTTTTGCTTGCGCCGAAAAAATACTGACGATTCTGGAATTTTTCAATTTTTTAGTTTATAAATTCAAAGATATTAAGGTTACACAAAATAATAATGCATAATATAATATGTAATTTTTATTATACACTAGCTGAACCCGGTGTGCTTCGCTACCCCCTCGTTATAAAATAAAATTAAAAGTATTTATATATCCTATTGTGAAAATTTAATGACGATCGGTCCAGTAGTTAAGACAATATTACGAATTTTAATTTTCCTAAAAAGGGGCGTGGTGCCACCCACTTTTCTCCTGATACGTATTCCTAATTATGCCAATACCACATTTACCAAATATCATCGACGTTGGTCAAAAAATGCCCAAAACATGGCAATTTATATTTTTGGATTTTATGGGTGGTGCCACGCCCCTTTGTCCAATCAAAACTTCATATAGCCTATTATTTCTTTCAGAGTCACAGTAACATGCTGTGAAAATTTCAGGAAGATCGGTCCAAGGGTTTGGCCTTCTATAAAGCACAAACAAACAAACAGACAGACATTCATTTTTATATACATACATATATAGATGAAAACTTAGTCTAAAAATATATATATGGAAGAGTATATGGCTCTTGCAAAATTTTACATTCAGCCAGCTAGTGCCAACACCAATAACCAACCGCAGTTGACTTTTTTATTAGGGCATAGATTTCTGGCAATACTTTTTATCTTAATTAAAACAACTGACGTCAGAAGGATTGTCAGATCAAAATAAAACAAGCTCTAATTGAAAATTTGTCAGACAATTTTTTACAGAAGCATTGTTTTAAAGGTATCACACGTGTATGGGAGCCTTTATGTGTAGTGGTTGGTAAGTGGTACCAAACTGTAGTAGTGGAGTGTTTAGAGTGCCTACCTACGAAAACGAAGTTCCTTCCTTGGTTCGAATCTTTAAAGATGTAAGTTTTACAAAAATGTTTTCATCACCCCTTATTTCAGATAATAGTACAAATAAATAAGCAATCTGGACGTTCCAGCGCGCTCTGATGACATCAAAAGATTCTTTCTAGGATAAAGCCGCTTCAGAAGAGGATAAAACAAGAATAAGACAAATTCGCCACAAGATGGCAGATGGCACACATGACGGAATTTTTAGTAGTTTTGGGATAAACACTGAACTAGTTTCAAATAATTTTTTTTCCTAGTTTTTAGTAAAAATTTCCTGTTAAAGACGAAATTTTTATTTTCTAGCTTTAAGGAAAATTTTACTTAGTTAATTAAAAAAAAAAAACGGCATTGGCGCCATACGACAACCAAATAAAACTCAAATTAAATTAAATTTCAAATATTTTAGTTAATTTTTTTTAGTGAAAAAACTTCTTTCAACAAAATACGAGACATAAAAATTGCTAAGGCCATTTTACAAATATCAATAACTACATAAAGGAAGAATTTTCGTTAAAATACTAACAACCACTTGCATAACAAGGTAAAAAGGGCGTTTCCAAGAAATATCGCCATCTTAAAAATACACAAAAAAAGTTACGTAGTCATAAAAATTTTTTAAACTAATTCAAATAAATAAGGGTGACATACTCGCTGTGCCAATTCTTATATATCCCGCCGCATTAAGTTATACGTATATAAAATTTTCAGATCATATTTTAAATATAATTTTTCATTAACCATTCCTGGCCTCTTCTATCCCTGGACAAAAAGGGGGGTTGATCGAAATAAATAATATGTTATTATTAAATTAACATACACAAGAAAGATGTTAACAAGTCTCAGTAGCGCTGCTGCATATGATCTTAGTTTCAATACTGGGGCACCATCATTTATTAATAAATATATTTCCGCAATGGTTATTAGGGCCATAACTTTTTTACACTTTTTGCGAATATCAAAAACGGCATAGTATGGTCGTGTAGAACATTAAAAGTTATTAATAAAAATAAAAATAAAACTTTTATTTAATATTAATATTATTTTATATGCAATTTTAAATTATTTGTATAAATTTTTATTTTTTATTTTTTGTCTTAAATTTAATTATGGCGAACCTATTACACAAAAAAATAATCCTGCATTGTAATTATAAGACTAAGTCTTGTTATGCAAGGATTTTTATAAATAAATAAATAAATAAATAAAAATATATATGATAATTTTATCGGATCGTTAAAAAAGTTCACGCAGGGAGCGGGTTGAAGTTTGAAAACAACCATTTTTATCTCACGGAAATTTAAAAAAATATACACCTGATATTTGTATATATTCCTATACGTGTCACTTAAATGCTATTTTGGAATTTATCCACTGCTTTAGATTTAAAAATTTTTTAGAAAGCATTGTTGCGTATTGTTGTAAAAAAAATTACTTGAAAGGTTTTAGAAATTTGCTTCCCTGCGTGAGTTTTTTTTTGCGCAAAACGATGGGAAACAGGTGTTTTCATTAGTAAAACATTCTTGGGCACTACGTGGTACTATGCCATAAATTTGGTTATGGCCCTAATGTTTATTTATATAAATGCGTACATGTGTATATTTAATCAAACATCGGTACCAATGTTTTATTTTTGCTGATTTTCAATATGAAACGTCTTTAGATAAATCCTGACATATCAGTTTAAGACCCAAGTCTCCAACACTTCCTTGTGGCTATGCAAAAGTAATTTCACTTACAGAGAGATGGACAGACGAACAGGCGGACATGGTTCTTTCAACTTCCTTATCTATAAGGATAGAGAATATACATACATACTTTATGTGCCTCATATTAATATTATGGAAGTTATACCCGGAATGATAAAACCTTAAATATCTTCATTATTTTTGGTGAAAGGTTTTAAAATGTCTTCCCTTGAGCTTAATCATCTTGACATCACTTTGGAAATAGTTTGCAGACATGATCGACTTGAAGAAAACAATTACTGTTTTACGTACATATATATTTCATATTTTCATTTTTATATTAGAATAATTTCGATAAGTTTCGAACTTTATGTTGTCATTGATATTTTGCATATGTTTCAGTTAAAAGGGAACTATGGATGAAAAAAACCGATTTTTTACTTTTTTGGCGATTCTTAAAAACGACAATACGCTCTTTCTTATGCAGCAAACCGCATATGTATTGTTTTGTATGTAAATATGGAGATATATTATTTTGTTTATAAAAATTCAGTTAAAGAAAACAAATGCATTTATCCTTTTCTTTTTTCAAAGGCCACGTAGTTTCCCGCCGACCAAAAAAAGATGGCCGTCCTGCAGAACGACATCTTACTTTCCATCTTTTTCTCGCTCTTCCTCCATATGCACCCTGCAGCAGGACAAAAACAGCTGGTGTTTGCTTATTTATGTGTAGACTTTTAGCTGACAGCTGATATCAGCTGTCGTGCGCTCGTACACACTGCTTTACCCTACTACAGGGTGCACATGACGAGCTTTCAAACAAATTCAATAATATTACAAAAAAAATGGTCCGCCATATTGGATCCGCCATTTTGAATTTTCAAAATCCAATACCAGATTCGTAATCAGCGACCCAAAAAACCCCCTTATAACGGGTTTCGAGCTTTAAAAGCGTGCATGCGTTTCAAAATTAACTTGTTAACTTCAAAATCATTTTACTCCAAAAGTCATTTTTTGCCCATTGGTCCTTTGTAACTGAAACTGACACTACAATTTTAAAATGGTTCAGCAAATGTCAATCTTGAACTCGTTATGTTGCCTTATTAATGAAATTTTTCGAAACACTGAAATAAGTATAACTGAATTCTTAGTAAAAACAATACAATGTTTCTTAGTTATTTGCAATGGTATTTTTTTATAGCTTTTCATTCTATTTTCTTAACTCCACTCAAAAACGCAATACATATTTGTGATAAATGTTGCATTAGACTGACTCAAATGCGTATGGGATTTACAAATGTATTTGTTTTTGTCACCATAACGGCCTTATGCTGTTTAATTCAAAAAAAGAAATAAGCATGCAAAATATAGTAACAATCGGGTCATTTTAGAGGTCTCTGTAAATTTCTGTGTACCACATTACATTCAATTTATAGTGAAAAGAACTAAGTTTCTAGCGACCTCTATATATTTTCGGATTTATCTAAGCTTTTAAATATCTTATATTATTCGTATATTGGAATAGTAATGCCAGCCTTGTGGATCAAAACATTTTAATAATTTTACAATTTGTGCCAGTCTAATATTCCATATAAAATATTTCACATAATAAAAGCACAAAAAACTCCTTGGAAACAATTCAGTAAAAGAACCATTGTAATAATAATAAAGTAAAAATATGTCTAAGCCATGTTTTCACTTCTGTATGTATCTCGGTTTCTTTTCAAAACAAGGCGATAAATTTATAAAATCATATTGTAGTTTTAAGTAGCTGGAAACTTTATGTCGTTTTTTTTTAATTCTACACTTTATGACTTTTCCGACTAAAAAGTAAAAGAAATTAATAAGAATAACACAATTGCATAATCAAATGTAATGCACATTTTGTTTTGGCTTATTTTCCACTTATGCTTTGATAACAACAATTGCATTCTCTTTGTTTTTCCATTTCGCTTTTGTCATTTTCAAACAATTGTCACACAAGCATACAAACATACGTATGTACATATGCGTTAATGTATGCCTGTATTTGTGCAAGAGTAATTTACGTGCTTGCATGTTTCTTATATTGTGTTGAATGGGTTGAGTGGAATGAAATTGTAATTTTTTCCACAATAAAAAACAAAAATAGTTTTTCGAAAAAAAAAACTACAGAACTAATAGTTGATAGTTGAGGCAGTTTAAACCTTTTTGTTGTTACATTTTTATTTTGTTGTTGTTGTAACTGTTGTTTACAATTTTCTTATATTTTCTAGCATTTCCTTGTCTTTATTTACTAGCAACTAACGGAAGTTGTAACATATTTACACAAAAGTAGGCACTTAGCCGCTTGCTACATACATACGTAAGTATGCATGCATGCAAAAGTACTTTCGGATTTCTTACCATTATTTTTTGCTTTGTTTTTTTTTTTTGTTTTGTTTTGCTCTGTCCACACCCTACACAAGATTAGCTGGAAAAATTAAATTGTACATCGTAAATATGTTCAAGTGATGACAAGAAAACATCATAAGGGAAGAAGTAGTGATGTTGTTTTCTTTTGATTGATGTGAAATTTTAGTTAAATTAAATTTCTATTTATGATTATTTTGAATTTTCTAATGGCTTATACGTAAATAACAAAAAGGCAGCAAGAAGGAAAGAATAGACTGAAAAATATACAATTTATAGAATTTAAATAAAAGTCTTCAATTAGATTTTTAAAGTTATTTGATTTTAACAAAAAAATTTTTGATAAGAAAAGTGAGCTTTTCAGTAGTCCAAACATTATTGGCTTATATTTTTGATAGATTTTGAAATAATTTTTCAAGTGTATCAGTGCATAACTGTTCGTATGTTTAATTTAAAGCATTCATAAATATTTGTACATACACAAGTAAGTAAATGGAAGTCCATGCGTTACAGTATATAATTATATTAGATCTATTCATCTAATAAAAATATGAAAAAGTAATTTTGAATTTCTATTGGATTCTTTCGTGAGGGTATTCAGAATATCTAGGCGCGCAGTAGTGCGCCAGACCAAGTTCGGCCACACAGTGTGTATATTTACATGAAACCATTCGAGCTGTTTTTACCCCCCTCATAACTTTTCTCCTCTTGATAACAATATAATGAGACTTGAAATATAAGTTCTCCCCACAGAGATGACCTCACAGGTTAATTTTTAAAGTTCTACCATAAAAGCTTTTCGAGATATTATGGTGTGAAAAGTTCATATTTTAGTACATATTCACTGACTCACTGACTGACTCATCAATATTACTGGGCACTTCCAGTAAAGCTAGAGAGCTGAAATTTGGTACACAGGTAGGTCTTGGTGAGAAAATAGAAAGAAAATCTGAAAACGGGCACTTTTTGCCTGGGGGGACTAGGGTTCCCCTTCTTTGTATGGCGCACTTCTAGTATAGCTGGAAAGCTGAAATTTCGTATACAGGTAGGTAGTGATGAGAAATTACCGAAAATGATTTTTAAACGGGCACTTTTCACCCGGGGGGACTAGGGTTCCCCTTCTTTGTATGGGGCACTTCCAGTATAGCTAGAAAAGTTAAATTTTCTACAGAGGTAGGCCCAGATAAGCAATACATATAAATATTTATACAAAAACAACTTAGAAAAAATATTTTTTTTCTTGAAAACTTATTATTTCTATTTAGGATCAGCGCTCATGGAATAAATTATGCCCGATATAAGGGAAGGAATAGGGTAATGAAAATATCTGCTCTTAGGAGCACCTTGATTTAGAGCTAACTTGTAGCTCCTAAGCGTGTTTTGTTATTAATTATTTAATACTAATTCTCAGCCGTTTATATACGGTCTATGAGAAGCTTATTTTATTAATACTAGTACTATGGGCACTTATTTAGTTGATATAATAATAATATACTAAAAAGTTATTTGGATGAACAATATTTATAAAATATTAAACTGTTAAATGAGACGCGCCGTCGGGCTTGTGCAGCAAGAACAACAACAACATAAGACTACACAAATCAAGGAAATTTTTGGTGGCTCATTATTTGAAGGCCACCTAACTGCAAACAGACAAATTGCATTTGCGCTCTAGAGGCGCGTTTGTTTTCTATTTGCATGTTTTATTTAACACTAGAAATGTGTTGTTAAAAAAATTGGTTTTATTTGTATATTTATTCTTGTTGTGTTGGGAATAAGGGTGCCGCTAACGTATCGGTTACGCTGCAATACGAGTACATTCATTGCGACAGAACAGTATCACTCGCTGTCGGAATTTTAAAAAGTATAATAGCAATTACTACTACAATCTCTAATCAAGATTAGAGAAATCAATTATATTGATGAGTTGCCCTGGCCAAGGATCAAGCAAACAACCTTATTCATGTTGTTTTGCGTTGGAGTCAACGCATTCAGCAACTTCATTGATATTATTTGAGTTCGAGAATTATTAAAGTTTTATTAATGAATTGGTTTTAGCAACAGCAAATTACAGGCCTGCAGTTGAATTCACTGCGTCTTAGGTGCTGTTTATACAAGACGAACGAGCGGTTTGAGTGTAAATCTTGTATGAAAAGCACTAATTTTTTTGAGTGGATTCCATACAAAATTCACACTAAAATCACTCATTCGTCTTGTAAAAGCCTTTTGAATTAATATTAATTCATATATGTATGAGCTTAAGCCAAAATAATACATTTTTACTAACACTCATACATTTCAAAGAAAAATAACAATAGTAATAATGTCATGACAAAAATTTTTGTACGATAATTAAGATCAGTTACTTCACCGATAAATTGAAGTTATTGCATACTTGTGATATAGAGAAAAGCAAGACCCATACAGTGAATAGTGAAATGTTTATAGTTTTTAGAATAGATCTTATCACTGTATTTTATAAGAAAATTATAAACTCAGATAATACGTCAACTATAAGAATTGCATGATTTCCGACTCCATCTAATATTAATCCCAGATATAAACATTCAAAATGCCGTCTACCCGAATCAGTTGTTTTGAAAATTTGTTTTTGTTGTACACTGTTATCGTTTAATCACAAAATTTCTTCGAAACTCTCAGAATTCAAAGCGACATAAATATTTTCCCAAAGAGTTGGTCTAATGTACACTCCAGCGAGTATAGAATATGAAGTTCTGCACATATGTAAGTGCTTCACTTGGTTTACTATTTTATTTTTGTTGGCAATAAGCTTCAACTCTGTACCGGAAATGCTTTTCGGACATTTATTATTGTTGAAAGGTATGTTATTTTGATTTCTTAGCAATTTATTTTCATTTTTATTGCTTTTACTCGTCTTTATTTATTATTTTTTTCAAAATTTCTTCCATAGACCTGAAGAAAGAATTTACTTATGTTTCTATTTTTCATACAATATTTTGCTGACAAGCTAAAAAGACATATAAAAAAAGAAAACTAACTACAAAAGACATGTCACATACTTTGAGTAAATTAATGAAAAACACAAACTTTCTTCCATCAATTAGTGTCATTGTTAAAACTGCATAAGAAAGAAGTGAAATTTATTCAATTTTCATTTTGAAAAGGAAATCATTGTTTTGTCAAAATTTTATAGACACATTTAGACAGGAAAAGACAAAAAAATTTATTGGTATGTTTTTATAAAAGGATACGACATAAATTAAAATTGTTTAAAACAAAATTTTGCTTTAGTTTTAAGAGCCAAAATATTTATATATTAACTAATATATATATATGTATATGTTTGTTAGATTTAATAATGACATACATATACACATTTAAGTTGATATATGTAAAATAAATTTACAAACCCAAAATTTATGTTTTTTTGTTTGTACTTCCATTTTTTTTTTGTAGGAAACAATTTAATTTTAGGAGCAATTTCAAATGGCAACGAAGTGGCACGAAATCATGCTACAACTACAAATTGACAAAAATATTTACATAAAATACGTCAAAGTAAATAAACTCATAAGCTATTTGGTATGCATGAGTTTGTATAAATTAAAGCAAAATTACAAAAGTGGACTTGTGCACTCATATAAAATTTTCACGTTAATATATATGAATATTCTCTGATATAAGCACATACATACATACATATTTAAATATATTTGTATGGATGGATGTGCATACAAATTAGTTTTAATGGACTTTTTTTGCAATAGAACAAAGAAAAAATGTTCAAAAATATTTTTATGCATAATTAAATATTTTGAAATGCTTTATTAATTTTTATTCTTTTTTTCTAAATGAAAAAAGTCTAGTTAATTGTCAAAAAATGTTAGATAAGCTTTATTTTATCTCATACAATAGAAAATGGTTAGCAAAAAAAAAAATAGTTTTCTAAGCTAAAGGTACGGTCACATTGGGGAAACGTTTGACGAAAAACGACAAATATTTCCTTATCGTAGTCTGACCATAAAATATTTATTAGAGGAAAACAGCAAAACATCGTTTTGTAAGAACAAACAGAGACAAATAAATTATATACATATATTGTTTATTGATAGGTGTTACCTTCGGGCTAGTAATGGTCATTCCAAAAATTAAATAAAACAAAACTAGTTAATTTTATTTCAAGCACCCTAACGTTTCGTTTGTTTGTTTCAAACTTCTTCAGGGGTATTTTTTATTAGCTTAATCTAGCAACAAAACACATTCATTTAATAAATTTCATATCATAATAATTAGTATAATATTTTGACTTACAAATCTTTGTTGTTTTAAATTTCGCTGTTGTTTTGTTTATTCATATTTCAATATATCAAAACTGGACTTCACGACACATAATTTGTATAAATAAAATAAATAAATAAATAAAATAAAAACAATACAACACAAATTTATTTTGTCAAACTTAACACTAATATCACAGTACTTTTTTAACTTATTAAATTATTGCAGCTGAATATTGTAGCTTGGTATTGTCTTTATCTTCTTTTGTGTTCATTTTCCTTTGTATTTTTTATTGTATCCTGAGACTTTCCAGAGTGTAACGTTTGTTTTCTTTCTTTTCCCTGTCCAATATTTTAATGTTTTCTAAATCGATGATATGTTTACATTCTTTTGCGTGAAGGGATAACGCCGTCGTCTCATTTCCCTTTACTCTCGTCCCTAGCTTTCTTTTTGTTGGGCCAATATAAACTAATTCACAGTTTTCTCTTTCATTTCCATTGCATTTTATTTCGTAAACAAAGTTGTTTACTTTTAGTCTGTCCAGTTTTGTTTTATTATTTGTAAACAGGTTTCTTAAGGTTCTGTTTGATCTATGTGCTATTGTTGTTGTAGGATCTTTAATTATATTATTTAATGTTCTTGTTTCAGTTCGCTTAGGTATGTAGGGCACACTGTAAAATTTAACTTCATGTTTTTCTTGTTGATTTGTGGAAGCTTTCTTAATATATCCCATATTGTATCTATATTTTGTCTTTTGTACATTTTGTCACTTAATTGGAATACTTTTTTAATAAAATTGGTAGCTGTGTTTATCTTCATTTGTAACGGTTGTGTCGAAAAATAATTCATCATTCTTCCTGAAGAAGTAGGCATCTTGTACCAATTTGTTAAAATTTTGCCCTTGTTGTTAATTATATAAATGTCTAGATATGGTATTGCACTATGTTTATCCGTTTCTATTGCAAATTGTAATTTGTTATGGTACGTTTGTTTGTTCGTCAGAATTTTTGTATCACAACAAAAATGTCATCCACATATTTCGTAAAAAATTTAATTTCAATATTTTTCGATTTTAGTTCCTCAATTGCATCGTCCAATAGGGTGTCAAGTACAATGTCGGCTGGGGATAAAGGATTTCCTATAGGCATACCATTTGTCTGATGGCAAAATTTATTTTCAAAAATGAAATAATTATTGTCATTAGGCAGAATTGTAATATTTTGAGGAATAATTTTTCTCCATCGTAGTGTGTTTCTTTGTTATTTGCCAGTTGTCCAGTATGTTCTTTATTGCTAAGTAAATCGGTATATTGATCATTGAGATGCAGAGCCTTCTATACATATGTATATGTACATACATATGTATGTATATGTATGTAAGTGCTTATAAGCATATACATATGTATGTTTTATGTCGATATTTGAAAAAAAAAAAACAGATTATGTATTTAAAAAAGAAGTTTAATTTTTTCATTCTTGATAAACAAAAATTAAATAAATTTGTTGTAGAATCCTGGCTTGTATTTGTAGCAGCACAACCAGTAATTGGAATATCTCGTTTATCCGAATCAAGGTCTGCAATCATTAATTATGTAGCGAGCTGGCACTGTATATTGTGAAAATAACATTTTTGTTGTCCAACTGCAGAAACTATTCATTAGCTAAAAAACAAAATTTAGGTTTTTTGATAGTTGTATCTAATATTTTGTTAAGGAAAATATTTGCTCAAGTGTGGCCACAGGGAAAATATGTTTTCCCATGTTAGCACCTGCTGCTGTTTGAAAGCTGTTTCAACAAACAAAATGGGAAAATAAAGTTTGCAGTGTGACCACACAACAACTTGTGTAGTTATTTACCTAAATGTTTGTTAAACATGCACCAACATACATATTTGAAGGAAATGTTTCCCCAACGTTATCGTACGAATTTTAATGAGTTTTTTATTATATGGTGTCTTAAAACCTTTTTAAGATAATATTTAAGACACCGAACAAAACATCTCTTGCATACATCCCTTTTGATTCAAAATTTAGTGAAACAAACAGGCGAACGATATGAGTAGAAAATTTATATATAAACCATTTGTCCGTTAAGTAGAAATTACTCTTTAATAATAATTCAATTATATTAAAATACCAACTCAAATTAATTTTACTGCATTTTACTGAAATTGAATTTAAGACAAATTTTATAGTTGTTCAGTACAAACTTAATAAAGTAAATGGTTTCAAACAAAAGTCCATCCACCTGCCCCACTAAAGGAAATATTTATTATTGCCAACAACACTATAAAAAAACGTATTATAAAATAAATGATAGTTTTATTCTAAACAAGTAAAATTTGTTTGATAAATTTATCTTATTTCAGCAAACAGCAAATATCCTGAAAATTTTTTTTATTTATATAAACGTTGTCTTTGCACAAAAATTGCAAAATAAACAAGCGGAAATAGACAAAGTATAAAAATTGAAATATAAATATAAAAAAAAAAAAACATGAAACAACAAACTCAATATGACCTCTTTGGTTGCAAAATATTTTTATATAGGAAAATTTTATAGAATGATCATATTTTATTTTCTTTTGTTATGGAATATGAGAAGGTAGTTTTCGTAGATGAAGCAGGCCAGGTTTTTTTGTTGTAGGGCCAGCATTCAGGGGAGGACCTTCCCTTACTTCTGCATTGCATTGTGCCAGAATATAGGGAAAGGGATATGATAAAGAACGTAGATGTTGAAAATATAAAAGGCTTAAACCTTTTTTTTCACATCTGCCGTTGTGCGTTGTGTTAATTTAGATCAGTTTTGCAGCGCTTCTGGTATTAAGTAGATGTATTAACTTTCTTAAGCTGTTTGAGGAGAAATTTAATTGATTACTTACTTATGCTAACCGATGAAGGAGGCCCCCTTGTGTACATTAGATTGTAACAGTTTCATTCGTTTTTGGATCAGTTTTTAGTCACCAGTGCTATACATTGATTAATTAATGAGTCAAAGATCAATTTATAAACCCTACACTAAAGTTAAGGGTGTTTTTTATAAAGGTATAAAACTTTAAGTTGGCAACACTTTTTTAACTGGCGGCCATTCTATCAGCTGTCAGTTGTATTATGTTTAGTTTGGTTTGCCATTTCAACATGAATAGACAGATATTCGTCTCAACAACGATTTAAAATTATTCGAATATATTTTGAAAATCATGGTTCTGTTCAAAATACGTATCGCTCTCTACGTCAATTTTACGGTCAACATAATCGTCCATCAGAGCAATTAATTCGATTAACTATGGAACGTTTTCACACCACGTTTACTATAAATGATAATACGCATCTACAAAGACGTCGTACTGTGGATAAAGAAGAAGTTATTGCTGCTGTTTATCGTAGCGTACCGGAAGACCCGAATCTGTCTATCCGCCATCGTGCACATAAGCTGAATATGTGTCCATCCACTTTTCGGAAGATTTTGCCGAAAGATCTGTGTTTTCGTGCTTGCAAAATCCAGCTCGAGCTAGAATCAAAGTCACACGATCACCTCGCAAGGCGTAGATTCGGTGAATAGGCCCAAAAAAATATTGCCGGGTATCAGAATTTTGTTTAGCGATGAAGCTCATTTTTGTATGAAAGGTGATAATCCTCAAGTGCATGTTGGGACACCGTTACATCCAGAAAAACCGTTTAATCGTTGCGATTTATACATTAGTTCATTCATGATGTCAATAAATTGCCTTGAGCAAGGATAACTTCCAGACTATAAGTTTCTCATTTAAAGATAAATTTACGTAAAATAAATTTGATTTGCCCTGAATAAAAGTTTTTTAATTTTAATTAAATGAAACATCTAGACGCTCATTATAATTCACAACAAAAAGAAAAATTAGGCTAAACTGACATCATGTCGATACAATTATTAGTTAATTCTGCTGAGTCACATGAAAGTTTTTATCAACAGATTGTTTTTCATATTAATTGTTTGTCCACTATTGTCTTGTGTTTTTGCACAATTGAGCTTTGTCTAGTGTTTTTTTTTTCAATACCTCGTCGGCGTCTACCGGCTGCGAATACACTAAGTTTTATGATAAGTTTTTTGTTCATCCTGTACACAGTGATGTACATTCTGAGCTACGTACCTGCAGTTCGTAAATTATTTGTTAAAATAAATTTGGTTTTCATAACTTAAAGAATTTTCACTTAAAGGATCATCATTCGGACAGAATGAAATAAATTTTCACGAAAAAACTTTCCTGTTAATATGCTAAGTACATGTAAAGAGTTTCGCAATATTTGCTAATCTTTGGGAACGAGTCACGTGACTTGACTTGCCTTGACATAAGTACCATATTGTGGTGGTGGCTCGGGAATTCCTTTGTGAAGAACATCTTCAATCAACGAATATCTGTATGGAAAATTATTATCACAGACTTGTAATATCAACAGTTTATTCCCCCCATCAGATTTTCATATACCGAGAGTTAATAAACGCCTTTATACAAATCATTGGGCCCCCCTTTTCTAGCAGCTGGCGACTACAATGCTAAACACACTTTTTGGGGTTCAAATCTAATCTCTCCTAAGGGTCGTGTTTTCTTTACACAATTTCTAGAATGGGATTGAATGTAGTTTCAACTGGTCAGCCAACATATTGGCCAACAGACCGACAAAGAATTCCTGATATTATTGACTTTGGAATAGTGAAAGGTGTGGCCAGCGAAATGATTGAAGTTCAAGCATCTTTGGATTTATCTTCAGACCACTCGCCTAAAATTGGCACTATTTACTCTCACAAAACTGCAACACCTACATATGATTTACCGATGACACCTGCACGTATTAACTGGCTGAGATACAAAAAATATTTGAGTGCTCATTGCACGGAAAATATACCGTTGAGAACACCTTCTGACATAGATGACTCTATTAGGCTGTTTAAAGCACATGATAAACAAGCTGCTCTTAATGCTTCTTCAACTCAATCAAATCAACAAGTGAGATTCAACAATATATTTTGTGGAGATATAGAATGGCTGTTGACTAAAACCGGAAAGCTAATCTTTGGGAACCAGCCACGTAAAGTGACTTGCCTTGACATTAGCAACACATTCCACACAATTTTATAAACAAAATGCTCAATAGAAATAATTACAATAAATAAAAAAAACTCTTGTATACCAGTGTGGGATTTAAAACTAAATTTAAAGAGAATCGGAGATAAAACTCTCTTGAACTGTTCAAATTGCATGTAGTTTAGATGAAATTATTCTTTGAATTTCTCTAATATTTACTTCTCGTTTACTTGAATTGCACAAAAATGTTTTAGGTATACATCTGTAATTCATAGAAATACTTGTAAAAAATATGGCCTGTTGTTTGTCTGTTTTGTTTTTTTTTTTTTCTTGTTGCCAAGAATGTTTGTTTATTTAAACTTTATGGATGATTACACAGTCTACATACGTATGGACAGTGGCGGAAAATAAGATTGAAGAAAGGAATTTTTGAGATAAATCTTGTAAAATAAAATCAAAATTCTTATCTAACAAAACTTTATCATTAATCATTTTCTCTATTTTTATTCAAACGAAACACACGACTGCTGTTTCACTTAAAGCCATCAGAAAACTGCGAAAAAATTTTTTAAATTTATTTCAGTTATAACCAGTAGCAATTCTCCCATCAAAAATTATTAATTAGAAAAAATATCAATCACACGCTCACAGAACACGGAAGAGGTACCTAACGTGCGTAAATTATACATATCCTTAATTTTCACTTTTGCTCAAATTTTAATTAATATAATTTGATTCAAAAGTCAAACAGACCTCGTAATTCCATGAAATGCAACGTACTTTTTTCTATGCAAATAAAGTTGTAGGGCGCTCTGTAATCAAAGCGATCATCTGGTTGTTGAGCATCAGTTGTGCAGGAAATTAAAAATAGTATTTCTCCAACTGGTTTGGCAAAGAAAGTAACAACAAAAAGAAATTGGTTTTTTTATGTTTGGATGTGGGAGAATTGTTGAAATGTTAAAGGAACTAAAGAGAAGAGAGCTCAGTAAATAGATTTAGATTACTGTTAAGTCTTGCTTTTTTGCATTTCACTGTTCCAACCAACTAAATAATCGTGGTTATTATATGAATGTTCTTCAAGAGATTTTCTTTATAATATTTGCTTTATCAACATTAAATAAATTTTTTTACATCTATAATACGGACGATTGTGTCGGCCGTTAATTGTACTACACGTATCTATTATATAAAACGACTTCGAGTTTTAAAAAAAAATCATTTAAATAAAGCTTTTAATGGTCAGGAAAAGTAGAAAAATCAGTGAACTTCATAAATAAATAAAACTGAAAGTGCTGATGCTTCAAATTCGAGCGTGCACGTACGTAGAAAATCTATACTGAAACCGCTGTTATTTTGTGCCTAAAAGATTTTACATGAGGCACATTTCAAGAGCTTTAAGGATAACGTAAAAAAAATTTAATATGTTTTATTACCTTTTTTCTAACACCATTAAAATTTTATTACCCTGTAGATTATTTCATTCTTATCGATTTGCTTACCCCGTCTGCCAGACCACTGTCATAAAATGTATGTCATTTTACGTTTTAAAACTTTACAAATACTATTATTTGTCATGAGTTGTTTTTTCTCAAGTCTAGTCAGTAATATTTGGCGTCATGCTAGACAATATTTAACATCACTTACATGCAAAGTTTAATTTAGATCTAAATATACGAGTATATGTTTACGTATTTATAGCTAAAGTGTTTATATACACGCACACACTCATATATACTTGAATGCTTACACCCAGCCAGCATTTACATATAAAAATAAGCGTTTTGTAAGCGTTCAAATGTAAGCAAAACACTTATAAAACGCTGCTGTGATCTTTACAAAAGACATCAAAGCAAGGGATTTATAATCAAAAAGGACCCAACTTTATAAGCGTTAAAAAGACAATTGCAAAACATGTTTTTTAAGTAACGTAATTACACGTTTTCTAAATGCTTAAAAAACACGTTTTGAAAATCCTTAAAAAACACGTATTTTTAATGAAATTAGTAAGCGTTTTAAACATTTACTTTGTTTTGGATATGTTTTTTTATTGATACATTTAAAAAATTATTTTTAATATTCAATTTTTTTCTTAATAGAAAAATATTAAATTAAAATAAAAAAATAGGAACTTCATTGTTGTTTCATTTAAAAAATCATTATTATATAGTATTTTAGTTTACTTTTTTTGTAGTTTTAATTTTAATACGATTTTTTGCGTACTGGAAATATGACTTAGAGGCAAACACAAAGTCCTCTTCCTTGCCTCCATTTTCAGCGAAAGTTTCTGCAATAGAATTTAAATATGATTATAAAAATGTTACTAGAAACCTATTTCACTTACGACGAATGGCAGTGGCGACAGTGAAGGCCCTAATTCACTTCTTATCTGCAGTTCCTCGCCAGGAAAAGCTCTCAGCAACGTTGTCAGTCATGATCTTCTGCCACGCTTTCGTAACAAATTTTCTCAAATTGGATGTTGACAATCTTTTTAGATCTGCCTTCTAAAAATAGACATAAAATCGACATCAGTATACATTCACTCTGGGTACTTACATAACTTGCAGCCGCACCGTTCCATAGATGCTCAAAAATTTCGGTGCTGCTGCGCACAACACTTTTCTTCTTTTTTGCTGCAGACATTAAATAAGTAGATAATTACCTTTTTTAATAGCAAATTGAATATATTAGTGTAAGTAGCACAACTAATATATTTAAATGGGAATGTTTCCTTGGTGTTCTGAGAACGAATCATCAAATATGGATAGATGTTTTATGTTGATTTCAGTAGTTAATATTTATTTCAAATTTTGGTAGAATAAATATTTAAATTAGGTAAGATATGTTACAATTTAGGTATGTAGGTATAATTAAATTTTATGAAGCAGGTATGTATGCCTTGCACGATGGCTAAATAATTAGTAATTAATGATGATATTTGCCGCCCTCGTCAAGACCATAAAAAAAACGGTTTTCACCTTCGGGGTGTTTTGACGTTTGGAAATATTCCAGTAGGTAGCAGATAGTATAAATCTTTTACAATATATTTCAGAGACGTAAAATCAAATGGTTTTGTTAGAGGTAAGTATACATAAGTGTGTGGTTAATAATAAAGGTAATTCAGTTCAATTCATAATATATGGATACTTAAGTATTGTCCAAGCTATTTTGGACATGGCGCCGGCCTTGCCTCAGGCAACATGTTGCTTGGCGCACAAAACGGTGGCGAGTGACTTAATAGCCTCCACTAAGATTTGTGTGTCCGGAGTGATAGCGGATGTAGATGGTGGTTGTAAAGATGATGAATTTTGTTGTGGTGGTGACCTTATTACAGTTGATGATGCTGATGGTTGACTTTTCCGTTGACTTTTCCGTTGACGCAAATCTGCGGTTCTTATGCCTCTTGGCGGCTTGGAGCGTTGCGTCCTTGGATGTAGTAGGGTGTGATGGTAGCTGTCACACTTTCTGCAGGTGTCCATCGAAGTACAGCCTCTTAGATCGTGGCTACGTGCTAAACAGTTGGCACAATAATTGTGCTTGTCCACCACTTTCTCTCGTTTGTTTACGTTCATCATTAGAAATTTGCTGCAAAATCTTAATGCGTGAAACTTATGGCACAAAGCGCATTTGTATAATTCTCGATCCCGATAGTTTCGACTCCTGCTGCTAACTTTTCCACGTTTACTTGCGGCAGCTCTAGCGTGATGATTGTTTCTAGACCAAGAAGACACAAATATTAATTAAAATGTATATGTAATGCGGGTATATGAAAGTAATGCTGAAATGAGAAGAGATAATATGAGTTTAAAGAGCATGATTAGTGAAGGGAAGAGGTTGAACCTGAAGGTTCATCATTCAGAAGAGGTAAATAACACAGTTTGACAATTGGCCGAGTTATGATTCCGGTGCAGATGCGGACATCCGCAGTACGTATGTTATTGTCAGAGCCAGAGAAGGTTCTTTCAATTCGGCCTAAACGCCATTCATGAGGTGGTTGCAAATCGTCCATTACGACTACTAAGTCCCCGACATGAAGGTTTGGAGCAGAATTCTTCCATTTGTAACGTTTATGTAGATTTTTGAGATAATCCTGTTTCCATCTTATTGAAAACTGATGGTGGAGTGCCTTGAGCTTCTCCCACCTGTTTATAAGGGACAAAGTTTCAAAATTTTGCTCCGGGAATGCCAGCAAGGGTGCCCCTCTGAGGAAGTGCCCTGGCGTTAATGCAGTTACATCTTCTGGATCTTCTGATAAAGCCGATATAGGTCTTGAATTGAGAACGCCTTCAATTCTGGCTAAAATGGTGGTAAACTCCTCAAACGTAAACCGCTGAGCACCGGCTACCCTCTTGAAATGGTATTTAAAACTTTTTACGGCTGCTTCCCATAAGCCGCCCATGTGAGGAGCATGCGGTGGAATGAACTTCCACTCAAACCCATGAGTAATATATTTTTGGGTTATATCTTGGGCGTTGGTTTCGACAAAGGTGGCGAATTCCTTTTCAAGTGCTCTGCTGGAGCCGAGAAAGTTTCTGCCGTTATCGGTTACTACCCTTTGGGGTAGACCTCGCCGCCCAACAAATCGAGCAAATGCGGCTTCAAATGCTGCAGAAGAAAGATCAGAACAGGGTTCTAGGTGCACAGCTTTTGTACTGAAACAAACAAAAATGCTAACATATCCTTTGATATAGGGAGAGTTTCGTAAGGACGACGTCTTCAGTTCAAATGGACCCGCAAAATCCACACCTGTTATTTGGAATGGCAAGGACAAGTTGCACCTTTCTGGTGGTAATGGGGCCATGATTTGATTAGTTGGCTGTTGCTTGTATATAATACAAGTTTTGCAGTGGTGTATTATTTTCTTTACACGCTGCTTGAGCCTCGAGATATAAAATTCAGTCTGAATCATTCTGCACATTAAAGCACAATCTGCATGGTGAAGAAGGGTATGCATGTGTACTAAATACAGTTGACATAGTCTTGATTTACCGGGCAGTATGACTGGATATCGCTCATTGTAAGGAAGAGCGGATTGGGATAGTCGACCATTGACCCGTAACAGAGAATTAGAACCCATAAAGGGATTGAGTGGTTTCAACGGGCTTTTATTAGTCACTTGTTTCGAGGTTTCTACTGATTTATATTCTTCTGGAAAGAACGATTTTTGAGCTAAACTGATAAGGCGTGACTTAACGAACCTCATTTCATGTTGCGTCAAATCACCTTGTGGGTTTCGATCACTTTTATTTCTTATCTTTTTTATGGCTCTGTTAAAGAATCTAAAAATGTAACATACAACCCTTAGGGCTCTGGAATATGATGAAAAGTTGGCTAACACATCCATTATCTCAATTTGGGTGCTTAGGGATATGGTTTCGGTCGGTGTCTTTGCCGTATGGTTGGGATTTCTTCTGGGCCACTCTGAATGAGGTTTTGTTAACCACGAGGGTCCATACCACCAGAGTAAGTTTTGAGCTATTTCTTGGGGGCTACATCCACGCGTTCCCAGATCTGCGGGATTGTCGTGAGTTGGGACATGTCGCCATGTAGCCTTGGGCATTACGTTGTGAATTTTTGAAATTCGATTCGCAATGTATGTTTCCCACGTTGACGGTGGCTTGGAGAGCCAACTTAAAGTTATAGACGAATCTGTCCATAGAATTATCTCACTGGGTTCAAATTTTAAGGACGAAATCACATAGTTGGCCAGATTTGCTAACAAAACCGCGCCATTGAGTTCCAAACGCGGAAGTGACACTGTTTGTACAGGCGCTACTTTACTTTTCGCTACTAGCAAGTTTGAGAATACATTATTTGTACCGGTTTGACACCGAATGTATATAGTAGCACAATATGCTGATTTTGACGCATCTGCGAAGCCATGAATTTGTAGCGAATCAGAAGGGAAATATTGAATCCACCGGGGAATGGAGATTTTTTCCACATGAGTTAAATCTTTAATGAGCTTGTCCCATTTATGTAATGAGTTTGGAGAAATTACTTCATCCCAACTTAACCCCTCCAACCATAGTTCTTGTATGAGAATTTTTGCTCTGATAATTATGGGGGCTAACCATCCTGCAGGATCGAATAATTTTGCTACAGATGAGAGAATCTGACGTTTTGTAACCTTTGCGGATGGATCTATTGGAGAAATGCTGTATGAAAATGTGTCAGTAAGCGCATTCCACTTAATTCCAAGGGTTTTGGTGGAGCTAGTGTCGTGGAACTGAAGAAACTCTGAATCGTATAAATCGTCTTTATTTACGTGAGCAAGTAACTGGGGATCGTTTGCTGTGATCTTTTTTAACGGAAGTCCCGCCGATCTCAATGCACAAAGAAGCTGAGTTTGGGCCGAAATAGTGTCCTCTAATGAATAACCGCCGGAGAGGATGTCGTCGACATAAGTTTCGGAGCGCAAAATTGATGCAGCTTTAGGATATTCAATTTCTGTGTCTGATGCCAACTGAAGTAGTGTCCGAATTGCTAGATAAGGAGCACAGTTTACTCCAAAGGTTACCGTTTTTAGCTGGTAATCTTTTATAGGACCATCTACTTGGGGCTGATATAAAATCCTTTGAAAGGGTCTATCAGCAGGATGCACTAGGATTTGACGGTACATTTTTTGAATGTCGCCACTAAAAACGTATTTGTACTTTCTCCAGTTTAACACTATAGAGATTAGGTTATTTTGGAGCGTGGGGCCCGTGCACAAAACATCATTAAGCGAGAAATTAGATTTTGTTTTCCTGGAGGCATTGAACACAACTCTAACCTTTGTTGTTTTGTGCTCCGGACGTACTACAGCATGATGTGGTAAATAAAATGAGTAATATTTACCTTGGGAAACTATTTCACATGACGAGGTTTCTTTCATGTGATCCATAGTTATGTACTCATTGAGAACATCATTATACTGTTTTTTAAGACAAGGATCTTTGGACAGTTTTTTTTCCATGCTTGCATATTGAGCTACAGCTATAAATCTGGACGAACCTAGATAGACTTTGTGGGGATGTTCAACCTTGAATGGTAGTCGTACAACGTATCTACCATCATCATTACGCGTGGTTGTTTGAGTGTAAAATTTTTCACAAAATTCTTCTTCAGACGATTTTGTTTCAGATACAGGGACTTCTTCCAACTCCCAAAATTTCTTTAGTAGACTATTGAGTTCTACAGTCTCGGATTGGGCAACTGATGTTGTGAAGGACTGTATGGATTGAGTTTTTATCGGGCCGCTGAGTACCCACCCAAATATCGTGTTATATGCCGATGTTTGGCCACAAACATTTTTCTTTATACCTTCTATGTTGAGACAATGTTCGTAATCGTTGCCTAGTATAAGGTCAATTTGCGACGACTTATTGAAGGTAGGGTCTGCTAGGTCTAATTTTCCAAGTTCTGATAAGTTTGGGAATTCAAAGGAATATGCCGGAAGGCTTTTGGTTACTTTCGGCAATATTATGGCTTTTATTGGGACTCTGAGATTGTACCTTTTGGCATACAAAACACACTCGCATTCTTTAGTTGCTAGTTGTTTTTGACCCCCGATGCCAGTTATTTCAAAATTAGAGTTTTTGTAGGGTAGTTGCAGGCGATTCCGAACCTTTTCTGTTAAAAATGTTCTTTGAGATCCTGGGTCTATTAGGGCCCTAACTGTGAAAATTTCTCCTCTGACTTCTATTTGCACTATTGCAGTCCGTAAGAGAATATTTTCGTTGTTTGAGGAGCAATTAGCCTGAACTTGCTTAGAGGTTGATGGAAGCTCATCGAGGGAAATATTTTCCGACATTTGAGTCATATTAGCTGATAAATTTCTATTAATATTGTTGTGCTTTGGAATATTGCTCTTTTGAGTAGGCTCAACCATATGTGCTTTCTCTGATAGATGCAACAAGGTATGGTGGGGCTTTTTACAAATTTGGCAAGTATGTTTGCTTTTGCAATTTGCTTTTATATGGGATAAACCTAAGCAATTATTACAAAACTTATTTTTGAACACGTAATCTATTCTCTGTTGCACTTTGAATGAGCGAAATTTCGGACAATTTCTGAGAGTATGATCCTGATTGCATAAGGTACAGCTGGAATTTATGTTTTCTTGGGATATGTACGTATGCACATTAGACGGTTTTTGACTCGTCAAACTGCAGTTATCCTTATAGCTTTTGATATTGGTGACACGTTCTAAAGTTTCGAACCTGTCTATGAGAAACTGTGACATTTGGGACCATTTCGGTAATTCACGTGGTGACGTGAGTGATTGTTCCCATAGGGAAAGTGTTAAATCGGGAAGTTTTGCTGAGATTAACCGAATTAGAATCGGATCCCAACTTTCAACTTGTATTCCAAGTGTCCTTAACGTTGCTAAGGAATCGCTTACGGCTGATTGAATTCTGCGTATTGATTCGCTTTCTTCTTTTTTAGCAACTGGGATATCAAATAATAATTTTATTTGATTATCTACGAGAACGCGTTTGTTCTCGTACCGGGTTTCTAAGGCGTTCCATGCTAGCTCAAAATTGTCGTCTGAGAGGGCATATCTTTTTACGATAGCACCAGCTTCACCCCTCGTTTTATTACGGAGGTGATACAGTTTCGTGACTGGTGTGAGCTTTGAATGACTTATGTACACTGCCGTGAACATATCGCGGAATGAGGGCCATTGCTCGTAGCTGCCATGGAACACCTCAGTATCGCAAGGGGGGAGTTTAATGCAGTCGACATTACTGCTTTGAGTATAAGTTTGATAGGGTGCTTGATTGGCTTGAGCATATCTTGAAGTCGATTGGAATCTTGGAGTGCCCGGGGCATCTTGGCGCCACTCTCTTAATAAGTCTAAAATCTCAGAGCTGCACCGATAATACAACTCTGTGCATGTTTCAAACTTATTTTCTGCTTCTTGCCTTACTTCGGGGGTAATTGATCGAGTTTTTGACAATATTATACCTTCATAGGACGCTTCTGCTCTGTCCCACTTTCCTTCCAAGTCTTTCAGTTTAACTTCTAACAGGGATTCTGTCTGCTGCTCCCCTTTGGAATTTTGGAATCGTTCACAAAACGCAATTAAGCGATTAGAATCAAAATGAAAGTGCTCTTCGGCGGTAGGGATGTTATCGTTTAAGGTTGAAGCGGGCATTTTGCTAATTGATTTTCAATTGTAGCACTAAGCAATGACCTTACAGTAAGTTCTCTTAGTCAACTTATTTTATCTAGTACCTTTTAGGGTCGGGGCTAATGGATAGCAAAAAAATTTTTTTTTTTTTTTTTTTTTTTGAAGTGTAACCTAGATAGAATAATTGGACTTGGGTTGAGACAGCGCGTTAGAAACTCTGCATGGCCAAATTACTTATCTGTGCAACAGTTTGTATAGTAGCAATACAAATATGTATTGATTTTTTTTTCTTATATATTAGTGTAAGGGGCACAACTAATATATTTAATATATATATTTATGTTAAATATATATATATATATATTATATTTTTAATATATTCAAAAAAATCAATTTGAGTATAAACCAAGTAGCAAATGGTGTGATATTTATGTCACTAGGGTTTGAAGTGGTAAAGGTTTGTTTCCACTTAATTAGCCAAAGCCAAAGAAACTATATTTTGAATCATAAATCGTTTCTTAACTAAATATTGATTGTTTTACATCTTGCACAATCTGCCCGATGCATTTCATGCCAATTTTGAGTACGGGATTGTTCCTATTAATTATAAGTCAAATAAGGCATGCATTTTTGACAAACGATTAAAACTTTTAGGGAATTATAAACTCTTCATTAGGTTTTGATACAATTGTGAAGAATTAAGTTTATAATCACAATTATTTATTTAATAAAGCTTTTAAAGAGAAGTGTTGTTAGGTCATATTTCTTTTCGGGTGACGATATGCGTGTATTAATGTATGTGTTTTATAATAATTTGCTTGGCATAAGAACAAAAAATTTTTTCATTAAACAACTAATATTTATATTTTCAAAATTAATTGATTTATTATATAAATTTAATTTAATGTTATTATAATTTTAATTATGTTTTTTGTATATATACATATACATATATGTAGTTGTTTTTATACTAGTTCTTGTTTTTTTTTTTTTTTTTTGATTTATTACAACTTTATTTAATTAGTATCTCTTGATTTCGAATAGTGCTGAAGCTCCCGTCTCTGCTTCTGTTTTTAATATATATAACAACATTGAACATATGTTATTATTTTTTATATGGTCATTGATCTTCAGCTTTAACTACTTTAAGAGATTGACTTTAACTAAGAGCGCCACTTGTTAATTTGATTCTTTACATTTGTTTGGAGTGCACACATACATAAAGAAATTGAGTCTATTAGCTTTATATGTATGTATATGTAAGTATGTAATTTTTGTTTATTTTTCTGTGGACTGTATATTTTAACGTTTTATTCCCTCTTTACTGCTGAGACAATTTTATTTACTTTTGTGTAAATTATGATTTTTATTTGAATGTGAATGTGTATGAACGAGTAATTATGATAACTACGTGAGAGTGAGAATGATCAAGAGCGCACAATATACGCTTTAAGAGTCTCGCCACTTTTTTAAATTTGGTGCAGTGTTACCGTTGACCCGCCTTTTGCGACTTTTTAATTTTTTACTTTTAATTTGCAGTATATTAAATTTTCCTTTCTTTTTAATCTTTTTCATACGACAGCCAAACTTAAGTAAATTTGTTCAGTGTACGTGAAATATGTATAGAAGCATATATAATGCATCTGTATATGTTATAAGTTATGCTTTTATTACTAAAACCACGTTAAAAGAGATGTGCAACTTTTACATTTATAAAACGACCTTTTGTGCGACTTTTCAAATTCCGAACGGTAACCCTGATTTGGTGGTTGAAATTTTAACTTTTCTCTTTTGTAGCTATTATGTACATGTGTATGTATTATATACATCTGTTTGTATACAGGTAGTTACCTATATATACATACATATATATATAATGTATATGCACATATATGTATGTACATATATTTTTATAAATTCTGTTATTATAAAGTTCCGTTTTTTATAAAGTTCCGTTTAACCTTTTTTTGGACAATGTTATACGTACATACTTATGTATGTATGTATGTATGTACGAAAATTTTAAATTATGTGTTGTTAGAAAATGTGGGTGAATTTGTTTTAATTATGTATGTACATACATACCTATATTTGTATATACATATGTATGTATGTATGTATGTTTCTTTTATTTTCCACATACATACCTTTTTTCCATTTTGTTGTAGATGTATTTTATAAATTGTTGTCTGGAATCCACTGTTTTCGAAATTAATTTTTCGTTTTGTACCTATGTATGTAAGTATGTATGTAAGTCTGTACAACTTATGTGTTGTATTTGTTGGTGTTATTTTTGCTGTAGATGTTGTTTTAAATTTAGATTTTTGGCGTGGTACATTCATACATATGTATGTATGTATGTGCTTAAAACCACTTGAGGGTTTTTATTTAATAATTTGTTATACATATGTATGTATTAGAATTTGTTAATGCCTTTGTAATTTATTCTTTTTCATTTACTTTTTTAATAATTTTACACTATTCAAGTTTTACTTTGTACTAATAAGGGATTTGGTTTTATGTAGTATATTAATAAGCATGAACGTACTTACATCCCGACGTTTTATACAATACTTGTGCTTTTATTCTTTTGTTTTTCTTCTTTACCTCATTCTTCTCTTGTCACAGTAGTTATGTATGGTTAACAATATGAGAGAACAATGTCAGCTTGTTTTTTCACCGGTAGAGGAGGACCATGAATATATTAGTGTAAGTAGCACAACTAATATATTTAAATGGGAATGTTTCCTTGGTGTTCTGAGAACGAATCATCAAATATGGATAGATGTTTTATGTTGATTTCAGTAGTTAATATTTATTTCAAATTTTGGTAGAATAAATATTTAAATTAGGTAAGATATGTTACAATTTAGGTATGTAGGTATAATTAAATTTTATGAAGCAGGTATGTATGCCTTGCACGATGGCTAAATAATTAGTAATTAATGATGATATTTGCCGCCCTCGTCAAGACCATAAAAAAAACGGTTTTCACCTTCGGGGTGTTTTGACGTTTGGAAATATTCCAGTAGGTAGCAGATAGTATAAATCTTTTACAATATATTTCAGAGACGTAAAATCAAATGGTTTTGTTAGAGGTAAGTATACATAAGTGTGTGGTTAATAATAAAGGTAATTCAGTTCAATTCATAATATATGGATACTTAAGTATTGTCCAAGCTATTTTGGACACAAATGATAATTAAAAGTATCAAACGGACTTAATTTAACAACTTTAACAACAATTTAACACAATTTATTAACACAACTTATTAGCACAATTTTTAACTGCGAGAATGACACGTTTTGCTTAAATTTATGAAACACTTGCATTTGCAAGCAAATTGTAAACGATGTTCGCAAAACACTTGCATTTGCAAGCAAATTGTAAACAACGTTCGCAAAACACTTGCATTTGCAAGCAAATTGTCAACGACATTCGCAAAACTCTTATTTATGCAAGCTTGCTGCAATCTTAATTTACAAAACGCTTGCCAATATGCTGGCTGGGCACTTACTCGTATAATGCACATGGCTATGTAATCGTATGTATATTAGTGTTTGCATGTGCATATGTGTAAGTGGCTGTGTGTAATCATTAAAACAGTCGATTTGTTTAGTTTAATTATACGGTTTCTAGAATGTGTTGTAATGCGGATAACAATTTTTTTACTCGTTTCTGGATATAAAAGAAATTATATTTTTAAAAATTTACTAGCATAATAATGAGATAAAAATAAAGAGAAAAAACTATTTATTATTGACTTTATATATTAATTGTAATTTTTTAAATTACTACGAACTGTTTATTATTAATATTTGTTAATATTTAAACAGGCTAAAGTTCGTAAAAATAATTTCTCTGATTATAAACATTTACGAACTTTAGCCTGTTTAAATATTAACAAATTTATTATTGACTTTATTTCTTCCAATTCATTTCATATGTATTGTACGGCAGAAAGTGATAACCTAAAAACTTATTTGCTAATGTCAGCTTTTTCTTGCTTCAAGGTAAATTGATAATATAAATTTTATGTTTTTTTTTTGTTGTTTATTTTTAGAAATGTTCTTGGGTACAGTTTGAAATTATGAGATCAAATGCAAATGTTATTTTCGCTAAAATCTTTCATAGTATAATTAAATAAAATCAATGCATTTTCGAATTTTGTATATGCTATTTTTGAACAATGCGATTTTTATAAATATGCTTTTCTTTTTATAACTTTATTTTTAAAATTGTTACTATTTTATTTATAATTTTTTTTTCGGTAATATTGGATTTTAATTAAATGATTTTGTGTACTTAATTTACATTTTTCATTAATTAATATATAAAACTTTAAAATTTTATTCGACTTTCTTTGCGACAGTGTAAATTTTTTAAATAAAAATAATTGTTCATAATCAGCAATTATTTGATATATCAACAATATCAAAACCCCCAATCCCAAAGAGCAAATATCCTAATTCAAAAAGTTATTACACTCAAGTTGAACAAAATAGCAGAAATATGTCCACGAAAGGATATAAATAAATCGTAACAGTGCACCAAAAAAAAAAAAAAAAACACAAAGAAAAATTTAAAATTTTACTTAATTTGAGTTTAAATTGGTTGTGATAAAGAAATGAAATAACGCACCTAACAAGTGCTGGCAAGCCAGAGATACACATAAAGAGAAGTAGTCCCAATAGAAGTCTCATCATCACTGCTACGAAAGGTCAAGTAGAATGACATACCGTGTCGAAAGGTAAATGCATCAAATGATTTTCTATCCGGGTATTTACACTCTTTCATATTTCGTGCTAATAAAATTCAAAATATGAAATAGTGAAATGTCACGGTTTTAATTGCTGATACATATGGGTTTTTTTTCTAATATGACAAATATTAATGCAATAATTGATTTTTTTTTACGACCAGCACTCAGGGACTACTTATGCAGTACATTGTCCAAGAACTTAAGAAAAGAGACGGATTAGAGAAGATAGATTTTGAAAATGTTGAAGACTTAATTTTTTGTACAACTCTGACTTGAAAGCTTTCTTAAGAAAGGAACACCAAATTACATTTCTTATATGAAAATGAAGTATTTTGTAGAAAAGAAAATACTTTCAATTTTAGCAAATATATTCGCTTTGATAAAATCCGCATCTATATTCAGGGTATTTTGGTACTATTTTAGAGTTCTATTTATATGATGTCTTGCTTTTTCATCGCTCCTAATGACTACGGAACATTTTGTGCCATTACAATTCTCAATAGGCGCAGGACTGATACCTAGCAGACAATTGATATAAAAGTACCCGAAGGAATACTAAAGGATAGTAATGATTATCCTAACTGTCGAAATAATCGTTAACAAAACAACTCTTCTATTTAGTCCGTATTACTTTTTTTCATATATCTTCCAACATTGTTTTGTGGCTTCTGTACGTTTATTAATTTTTATGTTTATATTTTCTTCTTCCTTGATTTTTTTTTTTTTTTTTTTGTTATTTTAATGAAAAATGTTTCTTCAAAAAAAAAAAACCCTTTGTTCATCTTGTCTAAGTTAATTCATCTTTAAACTGTGGTCAAGACAATTAATTTCCGTTTCCTCCTTTCTTATTTTATTAACAAGCAAACATTGCTACAGCTAAAACGAAAGTAAACAAGAAAAAAAAACAAGAGAAGAAGGATAACCACTGAATTGCGGTAAACTTTAGCTATTTTGTAATGTAAAATAAGTAATTTCAAAGTTAATAAACATAGTTTTTTAATGCTCTAAAGAAAAATTATAAAACTTTTACATCTAAAGGATAATAATAAAAACCTTTTATAATATTTTGTTACATGTATTCTAGATAAGCCTTTAAGGCAAATCAAGTTAAGAGAATAAACTTAAATTATGAATTCATATTTACTGGGTCTTTCAATAATCAGACAATTTGTTTATCTTTGTTCGTAGTTATTTGTAAGAAAATAAATTTTGCAAATATATTAAGCGATTTTTAACAATTTTAAACGATTTTTAACAAAATAATTCATTACAGCCACCAAAATAAGTTTAATTGAACCTTATGTTGGTATTTATGTAGCACATTTTCCCTGTCTTTTCAGCTTAAACTTTTAATTTGTTGTTTCTTAATTCTGTTGCTTAAATATGCAGAGGAAATTATTTTTCAATTTATTTATGTATTTATAGCACAAAATTATTTAATTTTCTTCTATAATCCAATCAAAAGAATATATTTTACTTAGTTTTGTTGAAGCAGCCAGCAGCCAGCACCCAACTTTATGATATTTTACTGCAGTAAAATACATGCCGCATAACTTTTTTTCTGGTTCGGGTTATATTTCATAATTTTTATGTGGCAGCAAAAATTTTAAGCAAAAATAAAAAAGAAAAAAACATTTACTACTACAATAAGATCGTAAACATTTACCAAACATGATTTCTTTTTTGTTATTTTTATTTTGCAGCTAGTTAAATGAGATTTAAAGCCTATAATAAACTGTACATAAATGTTTATAAAAAATGGGTTTAAATAATGTTACAATAACAAGGCTACATGAAATGGATGCAAAAAAAAAAAAAAAAGAAACCAGCATCAAACAACAGCCACCAGCAGCAACGAAAGCAGGCATATAAAAATGTTTCCATTTTTACCAGCTAAAACCCAGTAAAAATGAGTCAAACGAACACAGTTGTTTATATATTTTACAACTTTATAATACTTTGTTTGGTTTTTTTTTTTTTTTTGGGTTTAATTTAAATGTGAAAAAAGTCCTCAGTTCGGAAGCTCAACCACCAAACATCAGCATCCCCAGCAAACCACGTAGAAGTAGTAGTAAAAACAGTAGAACCATTTTAGATAAAAAATTGCCAGTATGGCAGGGATTGAGGCAGTCTGGCAGTTATTCTATTTAGTTTGCTTTGCTTTGCTTTTATAATATAAATAAACAAGCGTTTGTGTATCTGCATATACACACAAACAAACATACAAACACATGTGTGTATGTATGTATGTGTATAAAGTCATAATTTAAATTGTCAAAAATATAAACAAATTTGTTTAGATTGAGGATTTTATGATTTAAAATGCTTAAAAGACTTATTATTTTTAGCAATAACGATAAACGAGGACAGAGTGAGAAGTTTATTTTTGAAAAATATATGGTATACACAAATATTTTTTATGTGTCGGCTGGCTCCCATAAGATTTTTTTCAGAAAGCGGTAGATAATACTGAAAACAAACAATATATTGTGGCAAACAAATATTCTAAATTTTTGTAGAAAATTGTACCACCCCGCTATTAATTTAAATACCAACAGAAAAATAAATCACCCTGTACAAGCCGATAATTCTCTTGGAACAAATTGAAGCAAACGCTATAACAAAATGTGTGTCGAATTGTCAATCATTAGACACAGCCTAGATAAATAGAACATTAAAATGTATAAACGTACACACATGCATTGAAATAAACAACATTTATGGCATAAAATAATTGCTCATAATGATATTTTTTCTTTATTATCCAAATCAGTTCAAAATTTACTGAGTGTGATTTCACTCGAAGCTTTATAGATTTAAATAAAGAAAATATACTTTAAAATTGTGGATTAGAAATAAATTTTTGCAAGTTATATTAATGGTAAGCTTTTAACTTAAAAGTATTTATAAGTATAAATGACTGTGAACAAAAAAAAAAAAAAAAAACATTTAAATTATATATGAGTAAAGTAAATTCCGAAAAGAGGTGTGAATTATTATTCAAATTTAGATTTTAATTAACTGTTTACTTTGAAAAAAAAAATCGTTTTCACTTAATGCTGGGAACACAATTGGGACGAACGACGAATTTTTCGTTGCGTCAAAGGAAAGCGCTGTAGTGTGCATTAGCTTGGAACAGTATCAACCGCGGTCAGAACAGTTTGTAGTTATGAGTGGTATGTATTCATTGATTAAACAGTCCAATAACAATTGATACAATGTCCTACCAATGTGCAGATGTGTAACAGATTAATGTCAGTACCTGCCATTATGACTTTACCCGACGGTGCTCTTAACATCGTGTGAATTTTGGTGTTCAAATTTTGAATTTTGTGTTCACGTGTACTCTCAAAGATGATCTCACAAACCACCGAGAGTATTGCGATGGCTGACAGCATATCCATTCTCAAGAAGAAGGAGTACGCCAATAGCATACCCATCATCTAACTTTTATGCGGAAGCTCTCAAGTCATAAAATTATTAAATTATAAAAAACTGCTAGGAAACCTTTTTTTTTTTCTACATAAATCTTCAATCCTTTGGTGTGTTTTTCCAGATGTGACTCTATTGCAATAAAGGGACAGTATGTTTGTATGTTATTTAATGTATTGATAGAAAATTTTTAAGCTTTTTATTTGCATGTTTCTAATGTTTTGCAGAATTGTATGTGTTTTAAATCTATTTTATTGCAATGACAAACAAATTCTTTATATTTTTATAGTATGCCGCAAAAAAAATGTACATACTACATACATACATACGTATTACCATCATCATCATTATCATAAATTACAATGTCAAGTTACGCTAATGATTTTGTATTGATACTTTTTGTTTTGCCGTTTCAGTTGCTTAAAACGGTTTAACAAACATAGAAAAGAAACGAGAATTTTGAGGTATTGGAAAAATGTATAAAATAAGAATGACTGCATGTTTTGCGAAAATGGGTGAAAGCTATTCTGGCAAAAGGGAAGAATGTATAAAAATAAAATTTTATATAAATACATACATATGTACATATAGTATTTATGTTTGTATTTGAATTAGTAATTAAGGCTAGATAGAAAATTTTATTTCACATGCAAGGCACTTTGCGTTACATATACAACGCTAAAACATTTATTATTAATTTAATTTTGTTTTTAATTTTTGTTCTATCAAGTGGAGAGTCATATGACAGCAACATCCTTTCTTCTTTGTAAGCTGACAAAGTTTTTTTTTCAAATTAAATCAGTATTAAAAATTTGTCGTTACAGCATGTCATTAATTTTTCAGTCTATCTCACAATTTCTGCTACACTGATTACCATGAGGTAATTTGTTTGAGTTTAAATGAACAGTGCTCCATTGTTTTCCTGAAATATTTTCTCCAGAATAAATACAAGTGGAAAAATGCGTGTTAAGAATGTGATGGGATGATGTGGTGATGATCGTAAAACCGATGATTTGAATGATGGAAAATAAAAATATACTCTAGGGTTCCTAAAAATAATACATTTTCTTGAAAATATTTCAACTACAGTAAATTTTGAAGGATCAAATATGCTTTTAAGCAAAAAATTTTGCCCAAATAAAAAGTGGGAAAAAGGAAAAGGTGGGTGTTAACTTAGTGTGTTTTCAAAATTACTTGTGGGTTTTATTCTTAATTAGTTTTTAGGAATTTTTCAACTTCTGTACGTATCGTATGCTACGATTTCACAATTGTAAATAAGTCTCCATAATAATTTATGAATGTTGAGAGAAAATTATACAACTTCACGAAACAAAAACTAGTTATTTTAACAGTAAAAATTCAGGTGTACACAATGGCTGTAAACATGAAGTTGTACACTAGAAGTTGTAGGAAAATCTAACAAAAGATTTTTTATAAACTTCAGCTAAGACTCAATGTATGACTAAGGAGTGGTATTTATTTAATTTTAGATATAAATTTTTGCAAATTATTATTTAAATCTATGGATTAGTGAGTAAACTTTCTGCGAGTTTGAATTGGATTACGTTTCAGATTTATAACGATTATTGATGAAAAAAATATTTTCAATCCTAAGAGGTTTTTCACATCAGCCAACATTTCAGTGATGGAAATTCACTGCAAATTAATAAAAACTGCTGCGCCAATGATAATTGCTGTATACACTGAAACCTTATATATCTTGACACTCACTACCGCCTCATTTTTATCCGGTGATGTGAGGTGTCTGGTTATAAGAGAGGCACATTTTCTTCTATATATTTTATATGTTTATACTATTTTTAATTAAAACAATTGCTGACTATCTTCCAAATCTATAGGGTGGGCCAACCATAACGCCCGATGGTTATTTTCAGTCACACCTTAACGTCAAGTTTTTTTTTCAAATTATTGAAGGCTTTTACAAAAATGGGCGTTCAAGTCAAAATACATTTGGTGCACTTCGTAATTTTTTTTTTTCTACATAATAGGCAAATTGTGTCCACAATCGGAGAATGTGTGGGTAAATTTCAGCAAAACAGCTCGCCCAGTGCGTTCTGCGGAAAGCATTGGTTCAATTGATTCTAAAGCTGAAGCCTACTGACTATTGCAAGCGTCATCAGTACGCCGAATGGTTGGATGAACAGACACAAGTAAATAGTGACTTTACAAAGAAAATCATACGAGGCATACTTTCATACCTCAGTGGATTCGTTAAGAAGCAGAATTTCCGCCTTTGGGCAAATGAGAATCCACGAGTAATTTTTAGAAAACCGATGCATCCACAAAGTGTGGCTGTTTGGGCCCTACTTTTTTGAGAACTAGGTCGGCCAAGCAGTTACCGAGAATGGTGTTCGCTTTAGCGAGATGATAACGTAATTGTTATGGCCAGGAATAGAGAATATGGACCTGGACGATATGTGGCTCCAAAAGGATGGTGTCACTTGCCATACAGCCAACAAAACAGTGGCTCTTTTGCGCGAGAAATTCAATGGCTGTGCAATCTCACCTCGTGGCGATTATAATTGGCGGCCACGATTATGTGATGTGGCACCGTTTGACTTCTTTCTTTTTTTTTTAATTAGGACCAGCACTCAGGGGATGACTCCTACGTATGCAGTGCATTGTGCCGGAACTCAGAGAGAGGGATAGAGTAGAGAAGATAGATGTTGAAAATGTAGAAGGCTTAACTCTTTAACAACTCTGCTTTGCGCGTTATGTTAATTTTTATAGCAGGGTTGAGGCGCCTCCGGTGTTAGGTAGACGCATTTACTTTGTTAAGCTGTATTGGCAGGCATTTTTATTAATTGTTTTACTTCGCCGATGTTTCTGCTAACCGACGAATTAGGGCGATGATGTGTACATTAGCTTGGAACATCATCAATTGCTGTCGGAACAGTTTTTTAGTGACCAGTGCTATGCCTTCATCACTTAAATAGTCCGACAACAATTAATACAATGTCTCACTAATGTACATTAGAGAAATTAATGATGTTGATTGACTTGCTCTGGCCAGGGTTTGATCCCAGGCCCCACGTCATTGTTTGCTTAGTAGTCAACGCGCTAACCACTTGAGCCAACACCACCCTCAGAGTATTTAAAAGAAAAAGTGTACGTCAATACGCCAAGAACAATGCAAGAGCTAAAGTATGAGATAATTCGGCACATTAACGACATTGAACTTCAATTATGTCTCAGAGTCATTGAAAATATGGACCATCGGAAAGGGGTAGAGCACCGAAGCTGTGGCAAGCATTTGGCCGATATTTTGTTTCAAACATAATTATCATAGATCCTTCTATCATAATAAAAACTATTAAGATAATTCTCTGAAAACGTTTTGTTTTGGTTTGACCACCCTAATGCTAATACCTAATCATAAGCAGATCCTTACCACCATGCATGAAAAGTTTACATCAATAATTACAAAACTAAGAGCGCAATATTTTCAACAAAAAAAAATAACTTATATAAACAATACAACAATTGATTCTAAGAGGTATTTAGAACAAAATTTTTGGAAATTTTATGTCCGTAAAAACTAATGAACGAGTTGGTCCAGCAAATCTTGTCCGGTAGGAGATGTCCGTTCTTAGCGTTCGTTTTCACTGTATATTTTTTAATTGCTTTACATCAAATACAAGCGCCCTAACATCATCACATAACAATTGAATTGAATTACAAATTTCGTAAAACTTATTTGCCAATATTGTTTATGAAATCTGCAAAAGAAATACAAACAAAAATCTAAATTCATAATCTATTTTTTACATCAATTATTCGATTAATAAAGTTAAATTATTGGAAAATAAAAAGTTTTGTTTGATCAAAAATATCCGATTAATCGAGCGAACATTATTCGATTTTTTATATTCAAATTTTATTGTGTATTTGTGCTTAATAAAATTTATGAATTGAAATGGCCTCCAATGATATTTTGAAGCCAATAAAATTTATTTATTCTTTAGTTAAAATAATTAGTTAAAAGCAAATGATTTTCATGTTAAATGATTGATTAAATGAAATGTAACAAATAAAACAATTGAAAATATACGAGCAATTTGTATACTATTGTTCAGATTGATTTAACCTGATTTTTTCTGTTTAATGTTAATCATAATATAATTATGAAAGGTTTTTGTTGTATAATTAACAACAAATAAGAATAATAGAGGACTATACTGCTGGGAATAATACAATTGTAAACCATGGAAAATTAAATTGACATCATCTCAGCAACAACTATAACAACAATAAAATAATTATACCAGGTATACTCGCCCCCAATTCATCAAGGAAAAATTACTTTATGGAATGCTAAAAAAAAGGACTGTTGAATATGTACGATGACTTAAAAAATACAACTCAAATTAAATAAATCAAAAATAGCATTCTGGGCCTTAGAGACCAGCTGGATTGATTTTTTTTAACAAATGAAAATTAAAAAAAAAATACCAAATAATTGTGAATTAAATTTGAACAGTTTAATGCTGATTATTATGAGCAAAATCATTCCACATTCTTCCGTTTGTTCACCCCAACCTTTGAAGGAAAGCATTTACAGATTGTAAATTACAAAAATTTGCTGTTAGTGTTTGTTCTTTTATTTGTTTTTGTGTTTATTGTTCCTGTGTTTCGTGTTTTCTTTACAACCATTAAGGTTAGAGATAACGTTTTGTTAATGATGAATATTTTTAAATGAAATCAAAGGACATTTTCCATCGAAAATTTCCAAATAATTATTTTAATTCTTTAAAATGGTATAAAAAAAACTAGAAGAATTTAATTCCTTTTTTTTTATTTCCTAGTCAATTAATCATAGTAATGTTTTAAATGTTAAAGGCTGCAACGCCATAGGCATAGATGGCTGAGCAGACGTTTCCATGAGGGTATTAGTGATGTCGCGAAGTGCAAGCTTGAGGGGCTTTATCATGGGAATTAAATGGTTGAATGATGGATGTAAACGGCTCTTTATTTCTCCTTGGGCAGTAATGAGATTAATTAGTCAATAAATTATAAATGAAGGGAATCACAATGGATCCAATTGGTCTCCGAGTGGATGTGTATTTCACACTACTCTTCCTAACCTAATCTAGGTTAGGTTAAAGTTTATTTATTAGGATGTTTGTTGCACCATATGGCGAAAACCGCTCAATGAAGTCGAATGTAATTTGGCATTTGGAGAGCATATTGAGAGATGGAAACATATTGAGCACTTAAGGGGTAAAAATAGCACACATTAATGTTTGTGGTACTTCTTATTTTTGTACTAATGTTGTACAAATTAACAATATTTCTTGGGGCTGAAAAACTAATACTTTTTGTACTTTTTTACATTAGTACTACATATTTCTTTTTTGGTGCTTTTTTACGTTTGGTACTTTTTCTCTTGAGAAATTGTTATAAGGGATTTTTATGAAATTTTCTAGACAAAAAGCATGTAAGCCAAATTAAAATATTGAGTACTTTTTAAGGAGTAAAAAGTGGATATATTAGTACTTTTGGTATCTACCTATTTTTTTATAATTTTTTTAAGTGTACTTTTCGGATGGAGGGGGTAAAATAAGGAAAATCTGGTACTATTTGTACCTTCTTTTTAATAACATACAGTGCACTTTTTAGCGGGTGATATGAGGAAAAATTTTTACTTATTGTTTTTTTTTATGGATCGTGAATGATGTTACGGGTAAAAGCAATTTTTAGCAAAATGCATTTAGCATCTGTTTCTATTGATTTTTGTATCACAGTGGTTTCCTCTTAAAAGAGCACCTATAAAATTAGTTCTGCCTTTTAATGTGCAAAAGCTACTGGTAGAGAGGATATTCCAATGCACCCCGCTGAAAAATATTCCTCGCTTTAATTAGTAATTTTATATATACAAAGTTTTATGTATCTTAGATAATAATTCCGTTAACCCATTAGTGGCCACAGTTACATAGTTGATATTGTTTAATCATTATCTTTTATATGAGCCGTTTATTTTAAAAAACAACAATAAATATAAATCAGACTGTCCTTAATTTAATAACCTCATTAATTGATGTAATATAGCCTTGACATCGGAAACAAAATTCCAAAAACAAGGTAGTTCGGATCATCTGTTAAAACAATAAAACGTCTTTTTTATAAAAAGGTATTTCGGATCATCTGTTAAAAAAATAACACGTCTTTTTAAAAAAAAAAATTATCTGGCAAAATGTTTTGTAAGTTTGTAACAAAAAAGAATGAATCATTTACGCTTTTAGCCCCAGAATATTTAATTGCATCAATGGCGGATTTACCTGAGATTCCCTTTAATGATTCTTCGCTTAAATGCGTTAAAATATCTGCAATTTAACGTGAGCAATTAAGCGGGAACTTCTTTGTCTTATTCGGCAAGGCGATTAAAATGCAATTATCTTGCTAAAAAAAAATCAAATAAATAATATTGTGTTGAAAAACAAATAAATTATGTTTAACTTTTTTTAATTTCACTTTGTAATTAAAAGATTAAAATAGTCTGAAAATACTTTCAATTAACCATTGTAGACAGGTCAATCCTTCTAATATATAACATTTTAATTATACAACAGAAAATTTTCTGTTCTCAGCTTCTAAATGGTATCAGAACCACAAACAGTATTAGAAAAATAAAAACAATCCGTATATGTGAACATCTATCCAAAGGAATTTTCAAATTAAATAAGTTGTAAAGAATTTAAAGTGAATTAAAAAAAGAATTATATTCATACAAGCAAATCACCATATAAAATTAAATAAACAATATAGGAAAAAAAACCAATAAAGTAGAGTACAAAAAAATAAAATAAATAAATTGAAATAAAAATCTTTGTTGTAACAAATGTTCACCTAATCTCATTAGAAAATATTTTACGAGCTTATGCAAGTCAAGTTAACATTTCATTTTAAGATGAAACCCTCAAAAAAAAAAATAAATACAAAAAATTTCAAAGTCCATAAATATCGGCAAGCAAGACCTTTTTAGATTAGTACAACTACTACTACTACTACTGCTGTTTTTTGAAAGAAAATTATGTCTCATAGTCAGCTTCAAAAAAAAAATAACAACGATACAAAAGCAAGGTCTCCTTATAATTAATATAAATAAATTAATAATTTTTTCAAGTTATTATAAAAAACATAAACTTCAGATGATGGAAATTTTTGGATATCCTAGATTCAGTTATAAAAATTTATTAGTCAAAATTAGGGTTTAGATGTGACTTAATATATAGACTGATTGTTTTCACAAAAAAACAAAAACAAAAGAAACGTTAAGTAGCAAAAATTACTAATGTAGGGTGCACATAAAAAACACAAAACAATAAAGAAAAGAATAGGAAACCACAAATGCTGCATACAAACGATAAGTTACAATAAACTCTATGTAAGACGTCAAATACACTTACATACATAAACACATAAAAACTACATCAACTATAGAAATAAAACGAAAAGCAAAGTTTAATGGCTGCAAGGAAAAATGAAGAAAAAGTTGTAAAAGATGTTGATGGAATAAACAACTACAGTAACAAAAAGAAGAAATGGTAAATGGCAACTATTCAGCGAACACTTTTTATTCATCATCCCAGCAAATCAAACTGTTAGAATTTTCAAATAATTTAAATTCACATAATTAATAATACTTTAAACTCTGAAGAACAATTTTAAGATCGAGCGCAGTATTTAGAATTAAATGCAACAAAAAAAGGAAAGTGTATTCAGACAACTTTTGGTACAGAATAGAATATATATTTTGATATTATTTTTATGCTCAATTTTCTCCTTTAAACCTAAAAATATCTTCTCATTAAGCTCAACCCACACCGAAGTAAGACAGAACTGTTTTTCTGACTAATACGACAAACAGAAGATTAGTTTTTATGAGCCAACACACAACGAACAAAAATACTCGAAACCGCAAAACGGTATGTTTGATTTACTGCGCAACAACATCGGTTGCAGATAAAAACATGTGGTTTGCTACAACATACCAACACAGAGAAAGACAGAAACGAACCTCGTTGCACATAAATAATTGCGTGTTTTCTTATGCTGTACCCACACCAATTAAGACAAGTAAAAACCCGATAAAATACAAAAACATGGTCGCATTGCTATTTGAATATCGGTTTTTTTTTAAGACAAAAACATGATTTTAATTATTTTTTCAAACATGTGTCTTTGACTTAAAGTATATAAATATTTTGTCTTTCGTTGGGATGGGTTCAGCCTTAAAGGGAGTCTAATGGGACTCTATATATGAAACACTCATTAGGAGTTTAATCATCATTCTTAATTTGTTTGCTGGGATGACAAACAGTAAGTATCCTCTTTTTTACATCTCTATTCACCGTAGGCGTTTAATCCCTTTTGGAATCTACTAAGAGCTCAAAACAACAACTATTTAAATTAAACTGATGCATGCATACATATAAATAGACATGCACACACTGACACATATTAATTTTCATTACTTTGTATATTTATTTTAAATCTGTACAACAAGAAAAATTTAACGAGAACAAGACAATATAAAATCATTTGAAAAACAGCACAGAAATAAAAGAAAAAAAATACAATACAATAAAAATATTGGTATTTTTCATAAGAAAATAATTTCTGGTGTTTAAATATTAAACAAATAAATGAAAAAACAACAATCGTCTTTGGAAAAATAGTTAAATTCAAATATAATATCCAGAACCACTACTTCATTCCTTTGTCCTTCATTCCATAACCAATTTTCCCAGTTCCATACATTCCATGCATTGCCATTCATCTGCCCATCTGTCTGTCAGCCAGTTTAAAATAATTTTTACCACATTTCTTTTAATCATTCAATTAAAATTAAATAGATATTTTCACACAAAAAAATCCTTATATCGTAACATTCTTTAATTTTTCCAAGCAAACAAATGCACCATAAAACGATTTATTGAAAATAAAGAAAATAATTATGTATGCACATAAACGCATATCTATATACATATGTATGTGTATATATGTTTGTTGTGAAAACAACAAAGAACAAAATATTCCATAAAAATTTAAATAGTCATTCTTTTTAATTAAAATTTATGAAAACTTAAACGCATTAAAATAATTTCCCATTCACACAGGCATAATTACACGCACACACACACACACAGAAAAACACACACGTTCATTCAAGCATCAAAATTTAAAATTGTAAAACTATATATTCTTTTTTAATAGAATTATTTATATTTACAAAAGTAATAAACGCGTAAGGATAATAAAAATAAAAGAAACGTTTTCATAAACTGCACAAGAGAAGTCAAAATTATAAGTTTTATATCCTGTTACAGTGATGGCTAAAATTATCAGCAGCTATAAGTTGTAGAAAAGTAATGATTTTTGGCAGGATGAAACTTTAAATTTTTATAATACAATGGTTACTGCTGGACAATAAACGACACGTGCAGTGTCATCCATACAATTCTTTCGCTTTCTGCAAATCTTAATGTGGTTTTTCTGAGCATATCCATCAAAACATATCAAGAATCTGTGGTGTTTTCCGCGAAACGGTAGACTAAGGCTCTGAAGTAGTTGTGTTGAATAAATAACTAAAAAAAAACGGCCGATCGCAAAAACACATGAGATAGTTAACAATTTAATTTTTCAATTTTGATCTAACTCCCTTCTTTGAATATAAATATGTATACAATATTTTGAATATTTTCATAGGAAATAATATTTTTTTACGCAAGTAGTTGTGAAATACATTCAACATCATCTACCTGACGTACATGTGTTAAATGCGATTATGTCATGAAAGTAAAAACAACGAATTATAAAAGCAGAAAAGTAAAACAACTTTTTTATTTATTTTTATTTTTTTTATGACGTGAAAAGATATTTTAAACAATAAAGAGGGCTGAACTTTTTTACGAGATTAATTTATGACATTATTTAATTAAAGTTTTTCTTTTTCACTTTATTTCACTTCTCTTGAAGCTGATTATATTCTGATCAAAATAAAAAAAAAAAAAAACTTATGAAAATGATTGTATGGCACGAAACAATCATTCATGAATGTTTTCCAACTGACATTTAAATACAGCAGAATGTTGAAAATATGTTGAATATACGTATGTACATATGTGCAAATGTGAATATATTAATGTGTTCATGCGGGTGTGTGTGTGTGTGTGTGTCTGTAAAAGAAAACATTTACATGTAACGTTATATGTTTTTAATGGTGTTTATGTGTGAGTTGGAATATTAAAGTTTCATTTAAAACGAATAATTATATTTTTACCATTTAAATTATTAAATGCAAATTAATTTCAGAATAGTTAATTAAGTCATCATACGATGTTAAATTGTAACAACATTATTATGGATTTAAATATACCACATATATATACATACATACATAAATATAATCAAAGTTTGTTTAAATTAAATCGTTTAAATGACATAAATTTCAAACATTTTTCTTATGTTATTTTTGAGAAGAAAAATTTCGTTGACAACACCACTGGCAACGTCTTGAAAGATTATTTTTAAATCAAATGGTTAAACAATTGTTTACACGTACAACAAATAAGATATGATTTTTACATGTTTACATCAATAATGTCAAATTTCCCTCTATATTTTCTGGCTGTGATAATGAATTTATTTATGTTTGATATGTTTGTAAACATAAAGTGGATGGAATATTATAAATAATCTAATATTAACATTTAATAATGGTCACAGTTGATGAATCTTATTTTCTTGCTGAAATATTCCCAAGAAACTCCCACTTGTCGGAACGCAATCAGCCACTTTCCGTTCTCGAAAGAATATCTGTAACTATTCCGAACATATATTTTCGAGCGCGTGCATTTAAATAGGTTAAAGCGGAGCTCAACAAAAATAAGTTTTCTGGGCCGACTGGTATTTCAGCAGTGCTCTTCAACACTAGCGCAGCCAATGACAAGCCTCGTCAGCATTATGTACCTTGCTGGTGAATTTCCAGAATGTTGGAAGGTGTCCAATGTACCGCCAATTGCCAAAAAGGGTAAGTCTAATAAAACTTAAAGATAACGCCCAGTTACAATTTCTTCTGCGCTTTAAAAAGTGATGGAAATTATGTTGATTTTCCATCTTGTAAAATATTTGGAGTTCCACAGTTTACTTTGCGACCGGTAGTACACGCAAACTAATATTATTGGTTAATCCAACCAAATACAGTTGTTAATGAGCTGTTAATATAAATTGTTGTTGCAATTTTCAGCGTCACAATATTACGATTGGTTAAATTAACCATGTCACAGCAGTAATTGAACTAATTATGTAAATTGTTTTTGGAGTTTTTATAAGCAGACTGTTTTTCTTGGATAAAGTAAAAAATTTAGAAGAGTAAATTTAGTTCTAATGTAAACTGTTGTTGCAATTTATTTAAACTAACCATTCTTATTATTAAAGTAACCATAAAAAGTGGATGCAGAACCTTCACGACAGTTTTACAAATTTAATTGTAATTTATATATAAATTTGATTTTATTTGTCGATTTTAATATTCTGGTGTGACTGAGTTGTCTCAGGCGATGTTTTACAATCATGTGAGTTCAATGTTCAATACCAAATAACGCAAAAATAAATGTGATATTTAATTATAACTGTAACGAAACCACAAAAATTATGCTATTACCATCATTTTTGTAAAATAACCATCATTTTTGTAAGTTGTTATTTTACAATTTTTATTGGTTGTTTTAACTATCTTCATTGGTTGGTGCAATTCCAACGAACAAATTTTGTTAGATCTAACCATTTTTTTTTTTTTTTGTGTGTTGCTTTCATAAGGGGCACTTTTATTGACTTTCCTTTCGGAATAAGTGGTGTCACTTCATACATTACGTTGGCGAAAGTAAAGTGGTGGATCTAGATATTTTCAAGGCATTTGATAGAGTGTGGCATGGAGCACTTTTGCAAAAAGTAATTGCATTTGGCGTCGGTGATGGTTTCACTAGATTTGTTTCGAGCTTTCTCAGAAATCTCGCTATAAGAGTTGTTGTAGATGGGATCTCATCAACGGAGTTCAAGATTAATTCAGGGATACCGCCAGGCTCCATTCTTTCTCCTAACCTTTTTCCTATTTGTCTTAATGTCAAACCCCCAAACCTATTTACTCTTTGGAGATGACAACAGCATCGTTTAAACAAATCCAATCAATAATAGGTTAAGCCTGTCCTGTGAGATCGGGATAATGCAGCAACACATGTATGATACACTTAATTGCGATGACTCAATGTAGTGTGCACACGCACAAACATATGACTTAATTTGCTGCACCATCTGTAGCTATTTAAAATATAAATATTTAAGAATCAGAAGCTCTTGATGTTCTTGACATGAAATTTCATTGTGATGTTCGATGGAACGATCACATTTTATATGTCGGAAAAGAAGCATTCAACTGGCTCGATTTTTTAAGACGTTGTAAGACATCCTTCACTCCGTCTGATCTCCTTAATATTTATACCAACTATATTCGATCAATAATGGATGAAACTCTCATATATGGGAGGATGCTTCAAAGTCTATTTTGAAGTTACTCGATCGTGTACAAGATAGGGCGAAGAGGTTTATCGGTGAGAGTAGGATAGCGAAATTTATTGACTCACTGGAACGTAACAATTATAATTTGTAGATGTCAACAATGGCTACAATTGTAGAAACACATACTCTTGCATTTACAAGTAAGTGTACATGTATGTATGTATGTAAGCATAGCAAATCCAGTTTGACATAAAAATATATAAATAGTTTTTTCTGCAGACTAAAACCAATTCTGCAAGCAGACAAACTGTGTTTAAATTTTTATATTTATTTCAGTTATTTATTTATTTTCAGAATACTCTAATTTTTTTCGTACGAAAAGGTTTTTGTTCTACTTCTTGTATATTGTATTTGTGCTAATGTCAGTCAGTGAGACAGCTTTAAAAAATTGTAACACAAAAAATCAACTCTGGAATATGGGTTAAGTGAGGCCAAATGATAAACCACTGTGTTGAAAAATCTGTTAAACGAACAAAAAATTTCATTATTTGTATTGTTTTTTTTATATTATTTTATGTTTTCTTATTTTTTTTTTCTTTTTTGCGTTTGTCTTATTGTTGCAATGGTTAAGCATTATTGTTGGCCATTTTTTATCCTTTGTCCTTATACTATCACAATGATATGAAACATTGCCAACATTGTTGTGATGATGATGACGGTGATCATGATGATGATTTGCATTTTATTTTTTTTTTTTGTTATACAAATATTTTTGGTATTTAAGCGTTCAGTTATTATTTTTATTTTATTTTTTTGTGTGTGTTTTTTTCTTATGTCCCTTAAGAAAAAACAAGCATAAAACTTTGTCTAAGCCTAAAAAAATTCACTTTATAGTTGCTGCCACATTTATTAGTATGATAGTTTATAAGTACGAATATCTGTACGCTTGCTTCTGTTTGTGATTCAGTTGTAGATAAAACTTTACCCAAAAAATGGACATTTTGTTATATACAATATTTTGGCGTCATGTCAAAATCTTTTGTTGATGGTCTCGCTTTCATTTCATATCTGTTTTATTTTTTCTTTTAATTTTCTTTTTGTTCCATTTCTGTTTATTTGTTTTCTGTGATTGTGGACGCCAGTGTGGGTGCCAAGAATGTCATCAATCTCATTTTTTCTCTTTAAATATTAAAATCTCTAAATATTATTATGCTAAAAGTGTTTTGTGGCTATCTTTAATTCTTGATTACAAATATTTTGAAAAATGTTTAAACTTAGTTATCTAAAACTGTATATCGTTACCTTAATATATATAGTCTTAACGTCATTATATTTTTCAAATCGCGTATTTATCAAATTTCGATTGGTACCCATAATTTATCGATATAAGCGAAAAAATGCGATTTTAACAAAAGTTCAGTTAAGTTTACGATATATCTGTATGAATGAGATAATTTAATTTAAAACTTTAGAGAGATTACTGAAATTTGTTAATTTGATTTCAGTTTTTTTAGTCCAATAATAACTTATTAATTTTTAAAGAATTATTTTCATATACATAAATATTCTTTTCTTCCTCTCTACGTTATTTTATTTAGCTTAATTTATATATTCTTGACCCATAGCCTCACTTCAATTATGATTTATATAAAAAAAAATCTTTCAAATTGAACTTTTTTAATAAAATATGCTTAAAAATTTAAATCCCTAAAATGCTTAACAGCTTTTTAAGAAACCCCAAAGAAAGAAAATAAATACAAAACAAAAATTAATAAAAGCTTTTCAATCTAAAACTCATCCTAATTAAATAAATAAAGCAAATTTATTAGAAATGTTGATTTTAAACAACTAAATAAAGATCTTCAAATTCCAACAAAGTGGTATTTACATAATGTCCAGTAAATAATAAAACATGATATTATTAATTTAAAGAATTTTTCTTTCGCACTTGCAACTTGTAATGACAAGTATTCGGACAGAAGAAATAACAACAACAACAGCAACAACAAAAAAATTAGATTTATTTTATCATCACTTTGATGTTTCGAACAACAATTCAAGTAAAATAGAAAATAAAAAAGAAAAAATAAAAAATAAGAAATAAAAATGCTGTCAGACTGACAGTTAGACAACCGCATCCACATACAAATACAAAGATACCTACATTAAGGACAGACAGATTTTAATACTTTATGTAAACTAAAACGAGCATAAAACATAAAACTTTTCAATTATTAAAAACAAGCAGATGAAAGCAAATAAAATTGGGCAAAGGGGAAGGAAATAAATTCTGTTTTTACATCTGATGCTAAAAAAAGAAGATAAAATGGTTAACGCATTACTGATATTCGAACAGTGGACTATAAAATGGTAAAATATAGAATTTTTTAAAAGTTTAAATTTTAAATGTGTCATCAATTAAGGATCGGTACCTTTATTTTATTTTTTTTTTTTTTTTTTTTTTTTGTGAGAAAAAACTTTGCCACAAATGCAAAGTATATGAAGACTATTCACGAGGCAGCATTTATTAGTGACCTCTAATTGTGCAATGTATTGTGACAGAACAAGGGAGAAAAGGAAGGAATAAAGTGGGGCAGATACCTGGTGAAAATGTGGGAGAAGGCTTTATTCTTTCACAACTCTGCTTTAACAGCAGTGTTAGCAGTGTTACAATGCCTGATGATTCTGCCTTCATAACTTCATAACAGTCCGAGTGCAATAATTACAATGCACATTAGAGAAATTGATTGATTTTGTCCTGAGTATCCTTGGTCAGAATCAATTCTCTATATTCTGCAAAACTCTGAAACCATTTTAAATTATTTAAGATGGCGCGGAGACTTTAACTTTAAAATTAAAACAAAAATATCTGAACTTATTGTTTGTAATCAAAATAATTTAATTACTCAGGCTTAGGTTCGCTTTTAAATAATTTTTTTTTTATTAGAAAGGATAATCAAGAAACTCGTAAACAGACTGAGTAAATTTAGCCTACACGGAAGGAAAGTTGAACTGACATCATGATAATTCGAGACTAACCACAGTCTAACCACAGAGGTCTTTAACGGTTACAAGTCACTGCCGATTACGACATCTCCAATCAACGTTTGTTTGTTGTTCATATAAATGTGTTGGAAATTTAATATTTTGATGTTTCCTTTAATAAATAGGTGGCACCCGCTAACTCCCGATACACCGTCAATGTGTGTTTTGCAAGAAATGTTTTCCCAAAATGAATAAAATGAAATTTCTTATCTCAGCGATCAAGTGTCCACTAAGTTCTTTAAAAAAATATCTAACACCAACTACTGTCGGTCTACAAAAAAAAAGAGCTTTAAAAATATAAATTTGTTTTAACGTATGGGATCACTAATGTTTTGCCACCACCGCAATATTAAAGAATATATATTTAAACAAGACAGACAGCTTGTACAAGAAAACTTACACTACCATTTTCATCTCTGCAATTCCATAGAAATAAAGAAATATTTATGAAAGAAATTTGTAAATTGATGTTACGAAAAAAAGAAAGGTATGTACTACAGGTGGACGGTTCAGAGAAACGGGCTCGTAAAAAATAACGCATTTAATGTGTTTTTGATGACATGTCAAGGCAAAAAAAAAAAAACTTAAAACTTCTTTTACTTGTTATCATTCTTTAATGTAATAAAAAGCAAAACATTAAGATAAAAAAGATCTCTAACTTTTTTTCCACGAGTTCAGGAAAATGAATGGCTTCTAAAACAACCGCAAAAAAGAGGACTGAAGATAAAAGTGAATTGATAAGGGTGATATTTTTTTTATTCTCAGTAATATTTCTTTCTTTATTCTTAATTTCTGTGCTACCGAAATTGAGTATGAACACAGAAAAATATACAAGACAAATTTTATTAAATTATTTAAGATACAGATTTAAAATAAAAACTCATCCTGATTTAATTTATACGTTTTCAAGCGTTAATCCTACAAAGAATATCTATTAAAATTGTTTTCCGAAATAAGTAAAAAAAAGTATTTTTGTTTAAGGTGCTGTTTATACCAGACGAACGAGTGATTTGTGTGTAAATTTTGTAAGCAAACCTGTAAAAAAACTGAGTGCTTTTTATACAAAATTTACACTCATCACTCGTTCGTCTTGTAGAAACAGCATCTTAGTAATTGCAAACCTTAAATTAGTTTACGTTTTTATTCTAAAAGTATTCTGTTCCTGCCATTGACCCATCAGCATTTTATTTCAATTCAATGAAAATCTATAAAAAATTATTTCTTATAAATAGAATTAAATAATGCTTTTCTATTATTCTAAATTTGTATGACAAACCATAATAAATTACTAAACAAACCACTAACAATTTATGCCAAAATAAATTTACTAATGCTTATAAATCTTTAATGCCAAGGTTTCAATAAACAAATACACAAAACAGAAAAATATATATAATGAACAGAAAGATTTTATTAAACTATCAATATTCAGCGCTCAACATCATAAAAGTTTTAACAGCCCACATACATGATTAGTTTTCATTTGAAGAGAAGGAAAGAAAGAAAATAAAAACAGACAGACAAACTAAACAAACAAAAAACTTTTATATCTACATTTCGTATTCCTTCTGACTGTTTCACAAATTTTGTAGGAACATGAAGGTGTTTGAAAATTCGTTGTTTTATTGAAAAGATGCCACATTAGCAACATGTCAAATTGTCTTAAGTTGTGTTTACGTGAGCTGAAATCATAATTGCCTTTTAGTCGCTTTGTTTATAAAAATCTTACATGCATACATTTTTATACAGTAGAGCTAAGTTATAAAGACTTTTTCAGGACCAGGCAGTTATGTTAAGTAGTGCACATTCAATCTTAAGAGTGCCAGAACGAATCGTCTTAAATCTGGTATTTTATAACATAATTTTTTTCAATATATTGGCAAAATTTGTTATATCTTTGAAATACATACATACGTACGTACATATGTTTGTGGTTATTATAATTTGTCAAAAAAATATCGATTTAATTTGTACAAGAACCATTCATTGTATTTAAAATATTTTTAGAGCTGCATATGTACACCTGTGCGAATGCGTAATATACGCATGTTTAATTAATCTTAACACTCATACGTTTGGCCATCGTTATGAAAAAGCATAGCATACTTTCAGACCTGCGTTTCGTACTGGGTGGTATGAGTGATATTTTTAATAGAATTCATATTTTAAAAGGTATACGATTATACTCGTATTTAATTTTAGTTCTTTGAGTGGGTTTTTAAATTTATCATCAATATTTATTCTTAGAGTTGATTATTTTTATAACTTTTTTGCTTGCTTAGCGACAAAAAATAACATTAAAAAATTAACTTAAAGAATAAATAGTGATGTTATATTTAACTTAACTTCTAATCTCGCACTTAAAACCCCCACTGTTGAAGAAGGCTAAAATTTCACAACTTTTCCTACATTAAAATTTAGATAAATAATTAATTCAGAACAGTTTTGTAAAAATATATTAAGTCGCAAGTTGTCACAAAAGTTTCCATGACAATTGAAAATTTATTTTCTTTGCTTTATTATATTTGAGATAAATTAATAAATTTATTTCTAAACGATTGATAAAACAAAAGTGCACAATAAAATCGTCGTCCAACACAAAGTTTTTTACATTAATGTTACAATAATTTTAATAAAAGTTTATGATTAAGTGTACATAAGGTATATAAACATACATATTTATATGGTTACCAAAGCTTTAACTCATTTTTTTATTTAAAAAAAAAACGTAATACCGATTTACGATATTTCGTTAAGTATTTGTCTGGCTTTCTTTCTCATGATATAAACTTAAATCTAATGTCACGATGTTTGTTATCGAACTCCTCCGAAACGGCTCGACCGATTTTAATGAAATTTTTTATGTATATTTTTTGTAGATATGAGATTAGGTTTTAAAGTATATTTTAAATTGCTAGGGGCACGAGGCGGGGAGGTAAGGGGCAATTCCTGTATTTACTAAACTATTAACACAACAGATGGCACTATGTCCGCCTCATAATTATTTTTGTTGTTGAATAACAGATGGTGCTACGTCCGCCTCATGCAGGAGAATTGTCGTCGTTCGTATTTCAAACAGAACAAAATTAATGTTTGGTATTTTTTTCTTCGGCCGTCATTGTCACACACTTACAATACATTCGCTATTTTTTTATATAACACCGAAAATATGCACTAGAAATATATTTTATGGCAAAAAAACGTTTGTCGGGTTATCTAGTTATATTATACATTCTTCAAATTCGGGTGCATCTGGTTAAGTTTGATTCTTGTTGGCCACAAAAATATCATAGATTTTTCTGTTGTGCACTTCTCTTTTGAGATCTGGACTTAAGGAATAAGCCGTACTTATATAATGCATTGTGCCAGAACTGGTCAGAAAGGTATGGTAAAGTTAAATGTATAGAAGAAAGATGTTGAAAATGTAGAAGAAGGCTCAATAGTTTTACAAACTCTCGTATTGCGACCTACAACAATTTCTGCAATGCCATACTAATGTACTTTACAAAAAGCACTGATCGCTCAACTATAATCGTAGGGCCTACTAATATTTTAAAGTACATTAGAGTACCCTCATTAATGGTTAATGTTAGCAAAGAAGTATTAAATCATTTGCTGTTAAACTATTTTTGGTTGTGTATCGATTTTCTCAAACTTTTCGTTTATGTAAACGTCACTGTCACTTTAGATGTCTCTGTAAATCTCTCATCTCCTTTTACTTTTAAATGAGTCTCTCTTTCTGTTCACATCAGATACATACGCTTAATATTTTAAAACTTTACTTTAAAGCTAAAGTTAGAAAGGCAGCAATTTTCTTAATTTGTTCCGACTACTAATTCGAACAATATTATATTAGTTGTTCACTTCTTAAAGATTAGACTCCTTTTTAAAGATTTTTATTTATGAGTTTAAGCATCATAAAATTTTGGCGATCACGAGTTTTATTGATATTTTTTAGTTTTTGTAAAAATTAGAATTTAAGTACTCATCAGTCGCAAATTATTAAGTACTGTAAATTGTCTTAATTCGACTTAAATTATTTTGTCAAAAGCCCAGAGGTATCTGAATAATTGCAATACCATCAGATAACAGACTACCGCGTTAAGTACCGAATTTCTATGTATACGGGTATGTGCCATAACGACAACGAAAGAACTTTTTTATAATTTTTACATTAAACTTAAAGCTACACAGAATTTTTCTGTACTATCAAACTGGCAGGTATCACATCAAATTATTTTCCTGCATGCTATTTATTTAAGCAATTGTGTGTTCTTCAATACCTGACTACGTCAGAATTTTGAATACCGTTTAAATATTAAGCAACGCTACCAAATAAGAAACATTGAAATATTTTAGTAGTCGTTTTGTGCAGATGCATAAAAGTAATGTTATTTGAATGGCCTCAACTCATACAAAATTAACATTTAAATGTCATTCAAAGTTTGTTTTTGTTTATTTTTTTATTTTATTTTTTTTCTTCTCTTATTTTATGAATATGTATGACACGATTACAAACAGCCCCATCAGTATCAATATTACAAAAACTCATACATGCATAACAAACTGGTGGTGATGAAAATATATGTATTTGGTATGTATGTATGTACCAAAAACGGCCAAACAACCAGTCCAAAATAAATTAAGGCTCAAATGTATTTGTAAATTATCCTTAATATACATATATGTATGTATGTGTATGTGTGTAAAAACTTTTTGTATACAAATGTTTAATAAAGTGAATACCCTGCGGTAACATTTAGGTCTTGCAAACACGTACATATACACCAACAGGCCTATTACATTTACAAAATTAATAATTTAAATTTACATTTATGTTTAAATTACCCAAAAAAAAAATTGAAATTGCATACAGCAGTTAACACGGAAAGAAAATGTTTGTGAAAGATAAACTTCAGCAATCCAGGTAACCCAGATTAATTAAAGTGACACTAAAAATGGAAAGCAATCACGACTACAGCAATTTTGCTAAAGTGTCATGGGAAATCTATTCAGCTAAAAACATGATTAATATATTTACTTTGTCTCTTAATTACTCGTAGAACAGGCGAAATGAGTTCAAAATTATAACACTCATAAATTTTATTAAAAAAATTTATTATTTAATGAAAATTAATTTGACATGTGGTTACATCGAAATAATTTGATTTTTTCATCCAAAGTACATCTAAAATTCTTAATGTTAAATTAAGAAAAGAAAATAGACATCGGCAATATTCCAAGGTCCAGAAGAAAATCATTAAATAAATTGAATATTCAAAGTACACAACAGAACATAACAACGTTATTTATTATTGAATCCGATATATTCCCATCATGAGGAGTTATGTGTTTTGCCGCTTGTCACCATTTGCCAGACATCTCGGTTAAATCTGGCCAGGGTTAATATTTATATAAAGCATATAACAGTTCTTTTAATAATCCCGTTTATTGTTTCCTCTTTTAGTTTGCAAGCCTAGAGTAGTGAAAAAATCTTATACTTTTTTTGCACCAAAAAGCCATCATCGTAAATAAAGAATGAATTCCATGGGACCATAATATTGACCGAATAGCTTTAGCGTCATCGCTTTCAATTTTAGTCTATTTAACGAATGAAATAGTTGGCAACATTTGCACCATATATTACAATTGTATGGTTATGCACGGAATCATTATGTATTTAAAACAAAATTAATTTTTAATATTTGTTTATACGAGAAGGCTAAAGTTCGCAAATTTAACAATCAGAGAAATACTAAATAGACATAATTAACGTATTTCAAGCAACATTACGAATGCATGTCTAAATATAAACATACGTATGTTATAAATTACAATTACAATTAATATACAAAATTAATTTTAGTTGAAAAGTGCATTAATGGTTTGTTTTTATTTCATCGCTTCAGTGGCTTGTCGCTTAAGCTAAAATATATTAACCTCTTTTTGCAGTTATGAGCGAACGAGTTTTTGCGCCATTTTGTCATGACCTGGAGAAAACAAAATATACCAGACACCAGTATATTTCTTCAGGTGAATGGGGACCAAAATAAGGCCAAGGAGGATCCGTCTCCAAGCCAAATCATGACCAATTTTTATTTTTTTGTGATGCTTACTTTCGCATTTTACTCACAGCTTTTTTACAGATAAATACATCAAATTAAATTGAATAAACTTGAGTTTGAATTATTAAAATATATTTTGATTAATTTTGTTTACTTAAAAATATTAACCAAAATAATAGAAAATTATTTTAAAAGAAAATTCATAGTTGGTGGTCAAGTTTATTTAATCCAACTAATATTATAAATATGAAAGTTTGTATGTTTCTTCTACTATAACGCAAAAACTGCTTAATGAATTTGGATGCAATTTGGTAGACGGATAGCATGTGACCACGACTAAATCGCAGGGTAAGGGTAAAATTAGGAAAAAATTGGTAGAAATGGCACTTTTTGTATTTTTACTAATGTTTTTCAAATTAAGACACTTTCTGGGGGCTAAAATAACAAAAAATAAATTGTATTTTTGGTACATTTTTACTTATGGCACTTTTTTTACTCTTGGTACTTTTTCTCTTTAGAAATTCTGTTAATGGATTTGGATGAAATTTTGTGGAAAGATACCCAGACTAAAATATAAAGTACTTTTTAAGGGGTACAATGTGGGAGAAATCGGTGCTATTTGTTTTTTATATTATTTTCTACGTTGGCTCACAGTGTACTTTCTCGGAGAATAAATAAAGAAAAACTATTTCTTTTTGTACTATAAGTACTACATATTTTTGTAGACATTTTTATTACATAAACTTACAGTGAATATTTTTCGGGGTCAATATGAAGAAAAGCTGGTACTTTAAATGGGTTTTTCTTTTAGCACTTTTTTATTTTTCCTTAATAAGTGTTTATTTATTCATCAATATCCATTTTGTCCCCTTCAAAGTTATCCCCCTCAGATTGAATGCACTTATGCCAGCTTATCTTCCAATCCTCGAATGCTCGTTCTTCGAATTTGACTTAATATCATCAATAGTGACAAATGCTTTCCTTCATTGCCCAGCAAAAACTTACGTGACAAGAAAGTAGTTCAATCATGTGTTTGAATGGCTACGAACTGGTTCGATTTAGGTGAAACATGCATGATTTTAACACAGGCGTGACATTGGAGATCATGTGCTTATGCACCAATTTAAATAAAAAGCTATACTTCAGAACGCATGAACTAAACCAATGCAAAATCGATAATTAATATACGTTCTAATACGTGACAGATATTTTTCATAAGAAGCAATTGGTGAAATGCGTTTTTCAGGAGTTCAACAATGACAATTATAATGAAATCTATGAATACATTAAGAACGCATTATAACAAATACATTCTTAAAAATTCATGAAAAATCACTTCATTTATATCCCATTCAATTTTATTTTGCTGGGTGGTTTCTTCAGTTTTGGGTACATGAAAAAGTCGCAGGGAGCCAAATCAGGTGAATTAGGTGGTTTAGGCATGATTAGTATGTTGTTTTTGTCCAAAAAATCACGACAAGCATTAATGTGTAAGCTGGTGCATTATCGTGTTGCATAATCCATGATTTTTTTTTCTCCACAATTCCGATTGTTTGAGCCGTATTGCTTCATGCAAACGTTGCATAACTTTCTTGTAGTAATCCTGATTAACCGTACGACCTGATTGCATGATGCAACACGCCATTGTAATCGAAGAAAACAGTGAGCAAAACCTTCACATTTGATCCCTGCTGTAAAGCGGTTGTACCACTTATAAACACTTTTTTGGGATAAAGTGCACTTGCCGTATGTCACAGTCAACATTTCAAGTGCCTTGGAGCACTTTATTCCATTTTTAACGCAAATTTTAATACATATTCTTTGATCCGTTTTTTAAAAAGTAAAAAATCGAAGAACACATACAAACGTGACTAGCCTTTTCAATTGTCAACAACAAAGTACTAATCCAAATGGGCTGATAATGCCAACATATGACTAAGACATGTGCATAAATAAACAAATAAACATTTCCATCCTACTTGTCCACTGTACAGCCTTAAACTAAAATTATATTTATATATAGAATTCGTAACTTTTATCTTTACATAATAAATAAACATACATATCGTTAGCATAATGTAGAAAAAGTGTGTTTAACATATGAAAAATATTTAGAGAAAAACTTGCAAAAACAAATATCAAATAACTATAAAATACTAAAGGAAAAGTTATAAAATCGCCGACACATTTGGTTAATATGTACTTCTGATATATACATAATCCATATAATATATCTGACAGCGCATAGAGAAAGGGACCTAAGGGTAAAATATCAATTTTCACTTTTTTTTTTATGTGGACAATATCTGCGCATCGAATAAGACCGATCCCATGCCCCAAAAGTGTTCCCTCCCAGAGATATGCGCGTTTTATGAAAGTGATGGTACACCAAAGATACACGTATTTAAATCTTTAAAATGCCTCTCCTGAACAAAACCGGTTTTTTACACTTAGGTCCCTTTCTATTTTGCGCGTCACATATAATGTTTTGGTTTAATGTAAAATAGGAACAAAATTCAAATTTTTTAACTATTAACTGTTTTACAGTCAGTATTTACGGCATATTTAATATAATTTTACGTTTCTTTCTCGTTTACTAACTTTTTTTGATTAATTTTATTTCTAGATAAAGCTTTACGTGTCTATTAGAGCGATATGTATAAAAATCCAAACATAAATCTTACAATATTTACATGAATCTATAGCTGTTTTTTTTTTTTTTTTTGTGTTAGACAAACAATGCCCTTGAGTGAAATTTTATGTCTGTATAGATGTAAGTAATTTTACTAACAAACACCATGAACTACATCAATAGCATCACATATTTCCTTTGTATTTTTATTAAATTATTGTTTTTGTTTTTGTTGTTATAAAGTATAAATAAACTTCAAAAACTAATGTATACGAACAAAAGAACAACAAAAGTTTAATTTTTTCACGATCAAAAACTCAATTTTTAAATACGCTTATGTATAAGATAATGTAGATTTGTATTTGAAAAAAACATGGTATTTATATTTTCACTATTAAATTTTGTTATGACAATTAAAAAGTAACTGAATTAAAATACATTCAAGATAAATCAGTTATATTTTTAAAAGTTTAGCCAGTTTTTCAGTTTACTTTACGGAAAAACCAACCCAAAGTTGACAATTTTTGAAGCATCTTGCAGGACACCAATACATACAAAGGTTCATCTTTTTGCTAGCCAACATTTTTCTTTGCCGCAAGTCCTCGGCAAATTTTAAATTTCTAATTCTAAATTTTACTTTTACCCATAAATGGTAGAGTTTTATGTAAAATTTATAACTATATGTTCTGCTACAACCATAGTATTGCTATATTAAAAATAATTTCTTATTTTAATCAAAAATTTATATAAAACAAATATGTACTCAAAATTGTTATACGATCGTCAATATTCAATTTATTTAATTTCATATTTCAGTTTATGATTATTATTTAATAATGAAAAGCCATATTTATGTTCATATTCGTACAGCGAACATAGAAAACCACATGAAATATTAAGAAATCTCGTTAAGAGCCACAACAAAGAAATAAACACAAAACAAAAAAGGAAACAAGAAAAGCACACGTGTTTATACACATCCAAACATACGTATTTCATATACTTCTACGCCACTAGAATACCATACCACGAAAATATTGCAAACACAGGCGCATACATATATAAAAACGTCTAATCAACATTTCACATAAAATTGATTGAGCACGTACTGTGTACTGTCGCTAAAAATTTTTATAGTCAAAAATGTACCAACATAAATAGATTTTTAATAAATATGAAATGAAATTTAAGCAACAACAAGAACACCAAAAAATAAGGGAAGGGAAGATATATATAGCAGTTGTAATGAATATCTCGTAGATTCATTAGGACTGTTGCTAAAGATTAGTGAAGACAAAGAAAAATATATAAGATGAAAGCGAAATTCGTCAAAAATCGTAATAAAAAAATAATAATAAAAAAAGGAAATGTTTTAATATGATGAATTAGATTTAGTTTCCTAGCAAAAGGAGCTCACACAAATCATTGATCAGAACGTTGATGATCTGAACTCTCTGATGAGTTGGAACGAAATGCAGGCATATGAATTTTGGCAGATACACGATAATAAATAATAAATTCTTTATGTGTTGAACTCTCTGCAGTTATTACTCCTATTTTGCAGAGTTATTGCCTTGTGGTTAGCAAAATGATCCAAAAAAGAAAGCACATATGTATATATGTATGTATGTATGTGTGAGAAGAAAGAAATGGAATTTTTTAACACACGTGAATTGCCTCGCTATTTGTATTAACATTTGTTAATTTTTACACAAATTCAAAACATTCCATTGTTAATTAAAAATAATTAGACATGTAATAAATTTAAGAAACCTTTAAAAGAGTTTAAAAAAAGTCGAAAAATTGCAATGAAATTTTCATCATAAGCTCATAATTATTTGCTGCATTTTAACATTTTCCAATAATTACAAAAACTATTTTTATAAATTATTTGTAGTTTATGAGCAAAGTATATTTATACAAGTACATGCAAGAGCACAGTTGATCGTGTTTTTTTATGCATATTTTCATTGACTATTGTGAAAATTTTTTCATTTTTCTTTCTACACAATTTTTATTAAGTGCTGCTGAGCAGAGCTGTAAAAGAATGATTGAAATTTGGTTTCAAATTCAAAATGATTTACAAAAAATTTAATTGATTAATTTTACACAAAATATGAATTGAATTAAACAAGAATGCATTTCTCATAAATTTAAAATTCTCGCACGCGTACACATCACTAAAAAGATTAATTGAGTTAAATTTTGAGTGAATTCATTGGTGATTTAAAGAAAACCAATATTTTAATACACTGTTTTCACTATAATTATTAAAAAATCTTGAATGTTTAAAAAAAAAATTCAAAAGCGTTTATGATTCGTAGATTGTTTCAAAAAGGAATTATTCCTTTACAGCTCTGCTGCTGAGCAATTTTTGACAATTGTAAATTTATTTTACACTAACAAAAAGCCTGTTGTATTTTTTTTTGTTTTAAGTTGTTGCCGAGATGCATGTACTTGATATTGATATAATTGACTTCATGACTTCCTAATTTCAAAAAAAGATCTGAGTTGAATTTTCATTAATTCAATAAAACTGAACTTAACCCAATAATAATAATAATTTCTGATATAAAAATTAACTTTGTTAATGTAAGAAATTACAAAATCAGTATTTATGAAAACTGACAGCTATTACAGTGCATATTTACTAAAACAAAGTCCCATTCGAGTTTTTATATATAAGATTTCTAACACCTCTCATTTCAAGCAATACATCAACATTTAAAGAAGCAGTCTCCGCAAGTACCAGCATCCTGACATAAAAACCTCAACGTTAATTTTTAGATGTTCAGAAAGAGTAATCTAAGAGGTAAACACGGTGTAATGGGAAGTATTCAGCAAGATTATAAACCACATTGCCAGGAACTGCAGCTCAACACATTAATGTTAAGAACATTGTTTCTTGGCAAATGGCTAATGATACCTAAAGACGAAATTTTTACTAATTATTTGGGTAAGCAACGAAATCGGGCTAAGTAAATATTTTCTTGTTACTATCAAGGATTTCCTGCTAATTTTACTTTTTTATTATCAAGAATTTTAATCAGAATTTCTATAAAAATGCTATACGACAACAATTTTAAAGTCAAACTTAAAAGATTTACTAAATTTTAGCTAATTTTTTTTTTGTGTGAAGAGAAAGATCAGTAAGTGTATTGATATACCGGCAGTAGGTTGTACATATAATCGAGGGACCACTGTACATCATTCTGGCAGGGACATATACATACAACTAATTACTCTGAATAATATCTGAAATGAATACTTCATATAAATATGTTCTATTGTATAAAATCTTCAATTAAACTCAATTATTTTATGTATCTAATAATTTTAAATATTTAAAAGATATTTTATAGCACCATGTCATTCACAGCCTTGTTATCCATATTTATTTATATCAGAAATAATTATCTTACAAAAAGTTCAATCAAACTTTTATAATAAAACTTCAAATAAGGGAAAATCTTTATAGAAATTAATTTTTTATTTACAACTGCCTGAAGCATCTTTTTGTGGCATCTGAGAAAAACTGTAGAAAAACAACTCCTGTAGTATTTTTATCAAAATAAAAGATTAATAAATAAGTTATTAAGAGATAATTCTATATATATATATATACATATATTTTTTTTTTTGCATTTTTGCTGCTTTTTTCCTCCCACCAGATTTTACTCTCAGCAATAATTTTTTCTTTTATTTCATATTTTTTATTTGATTTGCTTTTATTTTCCAATCTGCATTAACCAGGTTCATTGAATTTTTCATAGACCACTTGAATGAAGAAGTGGTGGAAAAAAAAATTGTTGATTGAGCATAAAAGTGCACAATATCCGCCTGTAAAAAGGCATTGAAATCATAAAATTCAAACTCTTAACAACAATACACAGAAATCGTCTATATTTTTTTTTTCATTTTCTTTATAAATAAAAAATCGTTCAAATACACTGAAAAAATAGTTTTACATAAATTCAACGAACTCACGTTCCTTAAACTTAATTCTTTGAAATCCAACGGATTTTACGTTGTTTCAGTAAAATATTCCTTGAAATTCAAAGGCAAAATTTTATGTATTTATGAACTCAACGTTGAAACCATTATTTGATTTTATTCATTGAATTAAACAATAAACTAATTTTTCGATTTAACGTATAATTCGTTGAATTTAAGAAACTCGTTAATTTATTTAAACACAAAATGAATAAATAGTTTGATTCAAAGAACCTGTTTCTTGATTTTAAGTAATATACGTTGATTTTCTTGTATGTATACGTTGGATCAAGGAATAAATTCTTTAAAATCAACGTATGGTATCTTAACTTCAACGAACTGCTACGATGAATTCGACAAGCCAATGAATTACCATACGTTGAATCAAAGAATCTGTTCCTTGGGTGAAAAACAAGGAATAAATTCGATGATTCAACGAATTATTCCTTATTTTTCACCGAAGTATTTGGTTGAGTGTACATGTAAATGCATATACATGTATATGTATATGAATACGTATGTACATGTACATATGTATGTACTATGTATATAATTTCAGCAATAAGCCAAACAAAAAAAAATGAAAATGAAAATCAATGATAGCATACAAACAATATCACTTGACTGGTATATGAGATTTTTACAATGTCTGAACTGGAAAACCAAAAATATAAATAGAAAATAACATTTTAAATTGACATTTTGTAAAAATAGAAAAAATCTTATTGTCTAGAATTGAAAACGTAAAAATACCAAACACAAAAGCATAAAAACAGAAACTTTAATAATAAATTTGATTGAATATTTCAGCTATGTGAAAACAAAGGAGCCATTGCGCTTTTATTTGAAGAACCAAATAAATATTAGACGAAAAAAAAAAACCATTCTGGTTTTTCAACTTACAAGTATTACAATATTGTATTGTGAACGCACCAAAAAGTTATTGCTGAAATATTATCAATGCAACTTTTTTATCAAAAACTAATATTGGTATTTGTTAATTTCTTTTATTTTATATATAAACACACACAAACGGTGAAGCAATTGAAGATTTTTTTTTCTAATAGGCTAGCATATCTTCGAATTAATGGCACTTTTTTTTACAAATTTGTATATGTTTCATTATTTGCCCTTTCAAATTCAAATTTATTAGAAATTGTAAACAACGGTAGGCGAATTAGACGATATAAATTTGTACAGCAAATAACTCCACAGAAGGTTTTATTTATGAATGATCTAATGATGTGGTGTGGGTCTCAAGCCGCAGTGTGCTACGAATAAAATTTCAGCTCAATAAAAGCATGTTGAAAAAGGTTAATCAATTGCAAAATATATTCACTCAAAATATATCTCCTGATTATATTCAACTTCCATTAGTCGTCTCGGTACCAAAGATTTAACTGAGATTTAAAATTAAAGTCCCTAGTGTCGATAAAAAAGGCAACAAAATGCTTCAAGAACTACCATATGTTGCAAAAAAAAATAATCCTTTTCATTTTTATAGGACAAGGATATAAATAACAATTGAAAAAGTAGTTTAAACAATGGCGTATAAAAGTTAACGGCCAAAAATTCATACATGTCACTTTTACGTTAAAAAGGGTACATGTTCGTCTATTCAAATCAATGGCCAGACTTAACCGCAAAATACTGAAGTAAAATATCTCCGTGTTTATATTGATCGCCGTTTAACATGGAAATCGCAAATTGTCGCAAAGCGTATCTAAATGAAATTAAAAGCAGCTCAATTGAATTGACTTATTACCAGAAACTCTACACTAAGCTTAAACTTCTATTATACGACTCGATATTAACAGATCGTATGAGTAATTTTTATTTACACTCATGCATTAGTGATGTTACGAATACTCGTATTCGTATTCGATTATTCGACTATTCGCCTGTTTTAAGATATTCGTATTCGTATTCGTATTCGTCAAATTAAAGCGAATATTTCTCGAATAATTTTCACATACATTTTCCAAAAAAAAAAAAAAAATCATACAAAAATTTAAAAAAGTACATAAATGGAACAAAAATATATTAATTTATACTAATTTTTGTATAAAGAAAAAAATCCCTTTATTTTTGACGCAAGATAATAATCTTCTTAAAAAACAAACGAAAATTATATTTCGTAACTATCATTTACAACTTGTAACGTCTTATATGTAAATTCATATCATGTTAAGTTAGCAATCAATTCTCAGTAGAGGAATGTTGGACTTAAAAAATGGAAGAACTAAAATTTAATATGTGAAATGTGCCATCTGCGAAAGTATGTTCTCCTAAACAGCACTGAATTATTTAATTAAAAGCGCAAGCAGAGTAAGAAAAACGAAATCTGACAGCATGTAGGTAAAATATTTTAAAAATTTTCGGTAGTGCTCTTCAAATTCGGCATCACAATCTCATATTAATGATATATGGGAAAATCCCATAAACAGTCCACCAATCAAACATTTTTGGAAAATTATCCAACTTAAGTATGTTTTATGTTTTTTTTATGGATTATTAGACTAGATACATAATTTTATTAATAAATAAATATAAATTAAATTATAAATTATAAATATAATTTGTTAAAATAAAAACAAATGTGTTTATTTATCTATATGCTACTAGAAAAAATGTAGCGTGCGCCACAAAGGGTTTACGTATTTTGATAAAAAATGACAAATATTTTTGGCTGCAAATAAGTTATTTTAGAATTCTCTTATATTCATCTTTCTTATAGAAACTAGATTTTGTGTGCTTTACTATGCAAAATTCGCAACAAACTACGAAAACACACTTCAAGTTTCAAAGTTACTTCCGTTTTTTGTAGAGTGCGTCACATGACTTTGTGATCAATTATTTCGCAACAGATACCTGCTAAAAAATTATGTTTGATGCCATTCGAAAGTACACTTATATCCCACGAAACTCCTTGTTGAAGGAACCTCTTTTGAAAGACCAAAAAATTTGTATATATTAATTCGAAAATGCGTATGAATGTAGCGTTCGTCACGCAGGATTTGCCCATATACCTAAAGAATATATATATTTATTGTTACTAACGCAAAGGGATCGATTTTTTCTAATTAAATTTGAAATATTAAGTTGCTCTAAACCTTAAAAGTAATATTGGTATTCGTATTCGGCGAATACTGTTTCAAATATTCGTATTCGTATTCGTATTCGCGAATACTAAAAATTTAAAAATATTCGTAACATCACTATCATGCATATCATTATAAAATTATTTTTTGCATACTTCCGTTATATGTTGAAAGAGCATTGTAACTGAGTGCGAATGAGTGATATTGAAGTTCATATATTTAATTATCATTCGCACTACGACGCTAATCATACAAAAAAGGTAGCACACTTTTTAGGATTTTTGGTATATTACCTAACAAACATAAAACGTTTATTTGTTATTGTTGCAAAAGTTATTTACACGCTGGAAATGTTAATATTATTATCTCTTGATAGCCGCAACAGCATTTTAAGAGCCTCTTCTAGAATTCCTGTCAGAATGAAAAATCTTTTAAGAAATCGCAAATAAGACCAAAGAAGATCAATTTGTCTTGTATTTTTTTATATATTTTCCCTCAAGACTCTGCCACTTAGAAAACGATTGAATTTATTTTTCTTTTAAAAGTGCCTTCCAAACACTAAAAGGATAGTTTTATAAAAAACTAAAAACTTGAAAATTTCCAATATTATTAATTAATTACGGTAAATGTTTTCATTTAACAAATTTAAAATTAAAATTTAAAATTTAAAATAGTAACATATTTATCTACAAACTGTTCAGAATCAATATACATATGTATGTGCAACCAATAAAATATTAAATAAATCCAAAGCTACAACCCTCAACCAAAAACAAAAAAAAAGTTTTGCTGACACATTTAATTAATTTCTTATAAACGTAGAAAAGTTAATGCAATCAAAAGTAATTTATTTCTTTGATTTAACGAATATCCATACCGACAATCTTTAGTACTGACGTACAGACGTTATAACAAATGAACTTTCAAATCATGATGATAGCTTTCCATATTTGAAAAAAAAACAACTAAAATGTACCCATTTCATTTCCATTACTTTTTGATTACTGTCACATTTTAATACAATGTCGTATGCTTTCAAATTACACATTCCACAATTCACTTTTTCATCATCGTTTTATCAAGCCTTAAGGTTCACACATACACTGTCTGTCTAGAAGTTGTCATAATGCAGTGGTAAATGAATGCATAATTTCAAATAAAAAACTCCAAGGAACGCAAATTGTAAGTGATTGCATTTCGATAACATAAAAGTGTCGAGGAAAATCAGGTGAAATAATGCATTTAAAAGGAAACTAACAAACACACTTTTATTAACAGTACATGCATCAGACACATACACACACACACATACACACTAAGCCAGAAGTAAAAATGAAAAATCATGAACAGAATTTTTTTTGCATCAATACGAGGTAAGTACCAAAAGTCTGCTTGTTTTTTCTAGTTGTTAGAATTTTTTTGTCTGTGTGGAATAATACTTATTTTCTTTATTCTTTATGAAGCGGACGTCAGCACTGGCGAAGAAAGAGAATATGGATCCTTTCTAAATCAACGTTGTTATGTTCTGCTGTTTTTGCTGACATATAAATCAATACTGAGTTCTCTTGCAATTTGTAATATTGATTATATTAAATTCTTTTTGCGATTTTTGGTAAATGCCAATTGATCAATTTGTACAAATTTACATCCTACGCTAATAGTTTTTTTTATCAAAAATATATAAAAATAATCTAATAAATTCAAAATAATCGGGTAAATTAGCACAAACTTCATAATCGATTGTTGGTAAGATTTTAATCACGTTTTAAGTTTTGCTACTGGAATGCATTTTGATTGCAGCAAATAAAGTTGAAGGGTTGTGGCTGTAACTGTAATCTCACAATTTGATGAAGATTGTTATAAGTCGATAATCCTTTCTTTCTATTTAGAGAGAATTTGTTAGACTATCCCCTACATTTACCCACACACACAGTGACAGTAAAAAGACGCCATAACTTTAATGTCTGCCAAAAGAAAGTCACTGGTATCGCATGAATACCGTTTTAAACATCTGTAAATAGTTACCAATGCAAAAAGAAAGTAGAGTAGATGTGTTTTATTTTTTCGTCTTCTTTTACTGCTGCAGCAAGGCGTAAATGCATCAAAAAGACATTGCTTTAATGGTAAAACGAAAAATTTTTTAAATTATCTTTTTTAGTTGCTTTCAAGTTGTCTTTTTTTTTTGTTTTTTTTTTTTTTTTTTTTTTTGTCGTATGCCTTGTGGCATGTATGTTTGTATTATACTCCCCTGCTGGTTAAGTGTGAGTTGGAGTGTATGCGAGTGTGTTATAAATATATTAAAGTGTTTTTGTGTGTGGAATGAAATAAAATTCCATCAACAAGACGAGTTGACGTTATGCCAAAACTCAGACACAATCATACATTCATATACACATAGGTTTATATGTGTGTGCGTGTATGTGTGTGCATATATGCTGAATCAAATACATATACTTTAAATACATGTGCATACATACATATGTATGTATTTACAGAAAGATTGAATTGCGCGATTGTAGACCACAATAACCACTGCATGGCAGCTGATGGCAAAGTGAATACCATAGAGTTTCCAATTTTTTTTTTATTTTTTTTTTTAACTTGTATTTCCGCATGAACACCAAGACAACCAACATTTCTATACCAGCTATTCATACGTTCACACAATATACACCCTGTAGGAAATGTCACTAGTGAATCAGTACTGATTCACTATTGACACTGTCACCAGTACTAGTGACATATTATACCCCCGACAATGCTTTTTTACTATAGACATTTAACATGTGCGTGTCATTGGAAATCTACTACTGACACTGGTACTACTGAGTTGGTATTTCTTTTGGGACATTGTATGTAGACATTGTCACCAGAGATTCACTAGTGCCTTTTAGTAATTCTAGTCTACACTTTTAATAATTTTCTGAAATAGACGTCGTTAATGAAACTTTTCTTAACATTTGATGTTTTATTAAAAAAATTAAATATTAAAAGTAAACAAGGTACATTTCAGCCCTTTAAATAGTATTAAAAAAAATTAAATTAAATTTCATTATTAACAGGTATTTTAAAATACCTATACAAAATATGAAAAATGGGATTTTGTATGTACTTTTTAAATTTATAGAGATTAATGTACTGCATACTTATTATAACACAATTGAAAAAATACTAGATTAATAAAAACAATTATGCCGCCGACGAATAATAGCGCTTTGGCGTCGAATTAGAACTCTTATTTGTTGTGTATACATTTTTTTCTCATCAAAGCAAATAAAAAAAATGTAGACACTTTGTTGACAATGTCGCCAAGAAGTCACCAAAATAGTCGACAAATCTGGTGACTTGGAGGTACTTGCCCCCAGGTTTCCTTCAGGGCATATATATATGTCATCACATACGTTCACTAACTCTACAATAACAGTGTGTGTGCTTGTGTGTGTATGCTCACAAGCAAAACATTGTTCACTTTCCACGCTGTGTTTTATTCCTTTTTTTTTGTTGATGTTCCTTGCTCCGAAATATGCATGTATTTAAATCTGAAAATGTTAATTGCAGTCGAGTATTTATCTTAATTAAGCATTTCCTTTTTGCCAAAAAAAAAAGATCGCTCAAAACTTGAATTCATATACGAACAAACGTAGGAAATATGTCACAACATTATGGGTCATTCCTTATCTTCGACATTATATAAGAAACTGGTTTTTGGCAGCTTATATAGGAATTATTATTAGTTTTATTTATTACCTTTTATAAATAAAATATAAAGTATGTGGTTCTCAACAAAATTAAATATATAAAAATAATACATAAAGTTCAATATATTATGTAGTCACCCATATAAGGACAACGTTCATTTCAGTTTTGTGCTAGATTATTGTGTGTTTTTTTCTCATGCCTTACATTCCGCTAAACACTTTCTCATTGAATTTTCAGTACAATTTTCGAACAATTTCAGCCACAACTTACGCCTGCTATTTCTTGTTTTGCTACTGTGAATACTAGTAAGAGTGTGCGTATGTGTGTGTGAAACGACGTTGTTTGTAGAAATATTCACATAAGTATGTGTATATAATTAAATACATACCATACGATTGCATACAGGAAATTCACATTTTAGTTCATATTAAATCGTGTCATATATTTTCAGAATTCAATGTTAGTATTTGTATGACACACAAACGAAGTCACATTGCATATGCACACACACAAACGCTCACATAACTCTATTTGTTTATGTTGTTGCTCATTTTTGTGCCATTTCCTTTTGGAGGACTTATACCAATACCTCAATATATTTAAATAAACTCGGTGTCGTATGCGTAACCCAGTTTACGTTAATGTATTTTCTTGAAAGTTTTGTTCCATTTGTCTGTCTATAGTTTTGCAGTATAAATACGAATGATTTAATATACATATATATGCTTGTGTGTATGTAATTTTACGTTTGAATGGTTCAATGTTTTTTTTTTTTTTTTTTGCTCTTTTGTATCGCAATTGGCACAATTTCTTTATTGTTTGTTTAATGCGATGGAGTTCCGCCTGTTATGCCAGTGAAATAAATAAATGCAGTTGTTTGTGTCACACGCAACGAAAAAACATGATTGATGGAATCATAATCGCATACTATCATTTCATGTTCAGATAAATGATTGGGTCTACTATATTTTGCAGCTTTCATCCAAGGAACATGATATGGTCCTCTTAAATCTCCCTCTGACAATCCCATTGTATGAACAAAGTATGATCTGCAAATGCTGACAATTTGTCCTTTTGCTTAGATAAAAGAAAAATGCACACACTTATTAAATTAAATCAAATTATATTTCCGATAAATATTTTTATTTGAAAATATACTATATACTCGTTTATGTATCTTAAACCACTGATGTTGAGGATTTTTGGTGCACTTTTATTTTTTTGTAAAATTAAATAACTTTCCTCACAAAATTATAATTTTAACATTAATTTTTTCACTTCACATCTCCTCGTCTTATAAAATTCTATGAACGACTTAAGTTACATACGATTGAAAGCTATTTTGTTTCTTTTCGGAATACAAACAATGTATGGTCACAAAAAACTCTAATTTTAAATAAACTTTTGTTATTCTCAGTTGCAAAAGATACTCTTGTAGCAGCGAAAATACTTCTTTTGACACATTAAATTTTTATGGGACGAAACCCAGAATGATTATTTTATTGTTGCATCCAATATTTTAATGATGGAAGAATGTTTGATGCAACCATATTTGCTTCCAATAATAATTATTTGGTTGTGGCAGATTTACTTAGTTGACATAACTATTTTGCAATCATGTCTTTTCTATGCGTGCAGTTTCTTTTAATTCATTTGAACTCTTTTGAAAATTTACACTTTCTTTTGTTAGAGCCGGCTTACGGTTTTACAGATGAAAGATCATCGTAGCAAAAGGCCAATTATTTCAATATTTTTGAGAGATGAGAAAATCAAACTTTTGATTTGTCCTTTGTGTTTACTTTTCAAATATATTTAAGACATTAAAAATTTGTTGCCAATTAATTGTTTAGGAGTAAATGTAGAAATTTAAGTACTGCGATACAAATTAGACATTGTTTGATGACCAATGATAAGAAAATACCACGAAAAGACATGAAACGATTATTTACAGCATCATTGTCTAAGTGCAAGTTGATTGACATTTACTTCGTAAAAGATAATTGTTTAGCCTAAATCGTCTAATTACGACAAGCAAATAAAATCACCCTTCCTGATAAGCAATTTGTCCGCTGCTTGGCTAAGGACAGTAGGTCTGTGATAACAGAAAAATATTACAATCCAACAAGATAAATGCTCGTGGTCAACCAACAACATATATTGTCTTGTCTTTCCACACCAGAAGAAGAATTTTTTCATAGAACTTTTTAATTGATACAAAGTTCATTATAAATCAATTATTGACTTAAAATTAATTATTTCCAGTTAATTTGCTTTTAAATATTAATAATATTTCAAAGAAGAATGGAAAAATCAATATCAATTAAGATTTGCACATACAAGCCAGAACAAAACAACGTTGAGTTCGGATGTTGTCATGCAACAATCGTCAGTGTTCATGTCCATCATGTATATCTGTTTTCACAAAGCTCTGTTGCATTTAATTCAATGGTATTAATCGAAAGACAAAAAGCAGCTACAAAACTAGTCTAGATGTTCATTAAAAATCCCAAAATTTGTAAGGAATGCCAACAACTTGAAAGAGGTTGCGAAAAATATTAAGATTCCTAAAAACTAGTTTAAATCAAAAATAATCACCCCTATCGTGAAAACTTTTCCACATGAAATTTTTCACTTTTCACGTATTTGCAATCGTGAACAACTCGCATGAAAACATTTTATTCAGTCCAGAATAATAACGTGAAAAAATGTTCACTTAAAAAAATTCCCCTTGTCGTGAGCAATTATTTTCCCACGAGTTTTTCACTTTTCCCTTCAATTTATTCACTTTATTTTTGATGGGGAACAGAACAGAACATGTATGTATTTCTTCTTATAAATCGCATATTAAAGCTTAAAAAGTTTTTTTTAATGAAAAGATCTGACAATAAGGCACAAACTGATGTATTCCTCAACAAAATACAAAAAAGGCAGATTGCCTGCAGATTTGTGAAGCTTTAATTTGTTGGCATTTTTGTTTTTGTTGGCCGAATTATTTTACCACATAAAAGTTAAAATGCAATAAACAAATGGAGCTACCGAACTAAAGCTACAACCCTGAATATTTAGCTTTGATATTTAAGGTTTTCTTTAAAATAAATATGTTCGTGTAGGTATATTTTTGAACAAAAAGTTCTATGATTTCTTATTTTTTTAATTTTCTTCCCTTTTTTAATCAAATATCGGAACTGCTATTTTATTTTTGATGATTTTAATTACGAATCGTAGTAAGACAAATCCTTCACAACCCAAGTCTTTTCTTGTGGCATCTGAAACCCAATTTTACGTAGAGAGAGATGGACAGACGAACTGACGGAAATGGCTCATTCAACTTCCCTATTTATAACAGTCCTGACTTATATATATATATATATATATATATATATTATGGATCTCATATAAATATTGTAGAAATGACAAACCTATAAATAATCTTACAATTTTTGGTAAAGAGTATGTCATACAAGATAATTCAATTCCAATGAAAAAGTATCATGAATGAATTTAATTTTTTCTTTATACGAAATATTTTTAAATTATTTCCACACTCGAGTAGATACTCTTAGATTGTTTTAAAGAAATCAAGGATAATTCGGTTCATTCAAAATTCCTTTAATTCCATAAGGAGCCATAACAAAAGAAATACATCATCAAAAAAACAAAATAATTCTTTCTTTGAAGTATTTTATTATTGATTTCAATCACAAAACTCTCCTAAACTTCTTACAGCTAAAGATAAGATATAAAGTATTTTTATGCTACAACATCTAAAACTTGTTATTTACATGTTTTGCCAGCAAAATATAATCGATTCTTTTATAAGAAAAAGTATTTGTGTAAATGATTTTAGTGTCCTGGTAATATCGTGTCTTGCAACATTGTAGTTATTTGACAAATATTTTATACGTTTCTCGTTTATTGCTTTAGTGTTCCCTCCTTTTGGTTTTTATAGATTTTTTTTTTTTTTGTCTTCTTTTACATCCTCTGCAATCGCAAGCAATTAACCTATAAAAGTTGGTTTTACTCGAGTATAACCATAAACTCATTCATTGGTATTAAGGAAAGAACAAGAAGAAGAAGAATAAGAAAAAAGTATGTATGTATGGATGTGTGTACATAATAGAAATCACTTTAAACACATTTACAAAGACATACAAATAGTGTTATATAAAAAAAAAATCTCATTAAAAATCTGTGTAAGTGAGCGAGCGTCTCAAGAATGTGTCCATTACTGGCTTGTTAAGATGGACGATTGACAATGTTTTATGGTACACAACTTTATGTATTTCTTTTTTGTAGTTTTCTTAAGAATCTTGTAAGTAAGTTGTAAGACTCATTACAAACATAACAAACTGATTAAATAGGCGTCCCTTGTTATTTCGTATTTGTTTATATTTTTGGAAACTTTTTGGTTGGCATTTTAAAAGTAAGATTTTGAATTGGCTAAAGCGTAATGGGAAATAAAAAAAGGAGTTTGCATTTTAAAACTTTTATAATTACATATACCTACGTACCTACATAAAACTTTATAATACTTAATAAAACTTAATTTGAGTTCAAAATGGTTGGTGTATGGCGCCAATGCCTTTTGTTATAGAAATTAAAAATGTCCTGGAAGTTAAGAAATTCAAATTTTGTCTTTAACGCAAAAATTTTTCCCAGAGAAAAGACATGATTGGAAAATCTTCATGGCAACTAAGTATATCTGCCACCACCAAATAATTATTCATTGAAGCAAATATGGTTGCATCAAACATTCTTCAATTATTAAAATATTTAATGCGACAATAAAACAATCATTCTGGGTTTCGTCCCATAAAAATTGAATATATCAAAAAAAGTATTTTCGCTGCTACAAGAGAATCTTTTGCAAATGGGAATTATAAAATTTTATTGTGACCATACATTGTTTGTATTCCGAAAAGAAACAAAATAGCTGTCAATCGTATGTAACATAAGTCGTTCATAGAATTTTATAAGACGAGGTGATGTGAAGTGAAAAAATTAATGTGAAAATTATAATTCTATGATGAAAGTTATTTAATTTTACAACAAAAAAAGTGCACCTGAAGTCTTCTACATCAGTGGTTTAAGGTACATACATATACGAGTATATTACTGATATTTGGAGTGAATTAAATATACGAATGTATGTTTCTTTGCAGCATGACGAAAAAATATTACGAAAGTGCAAAAGATGGCAATTGGATTTTATATAAATATGCAGATAAATAAATTAATATTATGAATTTTATGAAATTTAATAAAATTTGTCCACAAAAGTTTTTTCGATTAATATTAAAAGTTGTTTTGTTTGTACGCAAATGTTTGCGAAGGAAATTTAATTAAGGAGGCCGTAATTAAAATTTTGTTTCATTAACAGCTGATCGTGTGCCAATATTACGAAAAAATTAAACATTAACAAAACATTTTCGCCGTCTGTAAGAAACAGAAATAAACCTATTGCAGATTTTGCCGGTGTATGAGGAATATTGTGTGTATTTTTATTTACCAAAAAAATATGTTTTATTTTTGGTGACGAATATTCGCGGTCAAAAACTCGTCGTTCGTTGCAGTTGTATTCCTAGAATTACGTAAAATTTCGCTTTATGTCACCGTACAGTCCTACTGCCGGCAAATATTTCATATCCCTTTGAAATTATAGAAAAAAATAAACTTACCAATTGATTTGCTTGATGTGAGGTTGTGATGAAATTGCTCACTTTCTGTTGATCACACAAATTTTAATAAACACATTTTATTTTCACTTTTCTATAACAAATTTTAAAACACTTTTTTCATAAAAAAGACAGGCCATGTAATGCATCAATTTCTAAGGTTGGAGGCTATTGCTACGCAGGCACTACTTTACAATAACTAGACCGAAAAACACTTTCTGAACTTGAATTTTAGAAAATAATTAACACGTTACCGGGTTATTTAAAAAATTATCACTACAAATAACGAACTTTTAGTCGATAAAACCAACCTTTTTGATGCATATTTTTGCACACATTCGACAACTTTTTAATTTAATCAAGATGAAATAATTAGATGAGATAAACTGAAAATAAAAGAAAAAAAGGAAACTTATTAAAATAGTAATTTGGCCAACAACAGTAATAATAACTACATATAACTAGAGAATTTGTAGTTTGTATAAAAATTTACTTTTTGCCACGTGTTTCTCTTTGCTAATGACTACCGTTTATTTTAATAAAGCTGCCAGATTAGATTACAGCAAGAGAAATATTTATTATAAATTTATTTAATTAGTGCTGCCAGATATATTTTTCAAATATTTATTGAATTTGCTAAGAGATGAATTCCACAAATTATTTTTCCTTTTATTGACGTTCTTTTGTTAAATCAATCATTCTATGTTATGAATGTTTTCTTTATTTTAAGAAAAAAGAACTACATATACATGTATACCTTTTTTCCAAATACAAATTTATTTATTTCACAAAATGGTATTCTAAATACACTTGACCAGAAATAATCCGAAAATGTTGCTTTAAATTAAAACAAATATTTAACTCGTTAAAAGTACTCGTAATCATGTTATAGAGCAAATCATTTCTGCTAAAACTGTATTTGGTATTATATTTTCAGAGCGAAAGTAATGTAAATAATAATAATTACAATAAAACATGCACATTAGCTTAAACATATCATCAAATTATAAGTAAATAATGGTCAACAATATATTATTGCAATTTGCACTTAACCTAAAGTACGGCGAGAAAAAAATCAATAATAATAATAATACTCGCAAAAATGCAAATGTGCATAAAATCTGATGTTTAAATATTTATTTTTATTTGAATAAACGCTTAGAACCAAAACATGTAATTTACATAATGACTCTGGCATAAATGTCTGCCCCAAAAGTAGTGACATACAATGAGTGTATATGTATGTATGTGAACTCTTATTTTCTTGCATAACTACATTTATAAGGTTTTCCAATAGGGCTGATATGATTTTGAAGTGACGTTTCGGCCATTTGTAATATTTCATTTGTTTTTCATTGTATTCAGTAGTGTTTACAATTTCATCATGGAGAGAAATACGCAAGAACAACGTTTACAAATTATTCAGTTTTATTATCAAAATAATCGTCCTCCAATTGCAACTTTTCGTGCGCTTTTGCCATTTTATCGTCGTAATAATCGTACAAGTGTGCTCACTATTCTTCGTATTGTTGAATATTTAGAGCTTACATTTTCTTTACATAATGTTCAAGTGAGACAAAGAACCGCTCGCAGTAATGCAAATATTGCTGCCGTTCAAGCAAGTGTTGCTGAAGACCGCACTTTGTCAATTCCAAGACGTTCTCAACAATTGGGACTGTCTCAATCCAGAATCGATCGATAATAACCAACTTTTTATGGCCGAAATTGGAAGAAGTTGTTCTTGACAACATTTGGTTTAAACAAGACGGGGCTACGTGCCACACAGCAAATGCAACAATTGAATTATAGCGAGAAAAGTTTGGAGATTTGATTATTTTAAGAAATTGTGATATTGAATGCCCCCCAAGAAGTTGTGATTTAACACCATTAGACAATTTCTTGTGGGGTTATTTTAAGTCATTGGTCTTTCGAAATAAAACAGACTCTCCGCAAGCTTTACAAGTCAATATTGAACGTGCCAATCATGACATACGACTTGATTTAATAAAAAAGTGCTCGAAAATTGAGTTCATCGAATTCGTTCCTGCAGAAGAAGTCGTGGAGGCCATTTGAATGACGTTTTATTTAAAACTTAATTGTGTCGATTGCACTTCACACTAAATAAAAAACTTTTGAATTTTCTTCTTATTGGAAAACCTTTTACAATCATGTGTACATATATATACTACTATTGAATGCTCTTGTGCTGGTTAGTGTTTTTTGACCGTTTCCTGTTCAGTTTTAACGTTTTAACCAAATTGCATATGACTACGAGTATGTATGTATGTATACATTTTTGTAATTTTTGTGACAATAATTTCAAGCTGTACAGGAATTATCTTTAAAATATTTAATAGAAAATACAAATATTATGTTACTTTATTCGATTCGCCACCATAATTTTTATGCTACATTTTCTATGAGAACACATACGTTTAGAAAAAAAACTATTTATTTGATTATACATATATATATTTTTTTTTTTTTTTGCATTAATATTTAAAGAGAACAGAAGCAAACAAAACAGCATGTGTTTTATGTGCAAAAACAAAGAAACAAAAACGACAAACAATTTATAATGACAAAAACTCGACAGGATATTAAAACGGTACTCAAAGCAGTGACCACAAAAAAGATTCATAAACAATGAATAAAACCAAAGATTTAAAAATTGTTTCACTAAAAAAATATACCTAAAATTTAGAACTTTGAGAAATTTGTATATAAAATAAGACATATAAAATATATAAAATTTGTTTCTATATTATTTTTCTATTTAATAGCTCAATCGTTGACCTTTTGAACGAATAAATATAGAAGATTCTTTTGTCACAGTCACAGAAGATCATGGTGTAGTAATAAATTTAGTTAAAAAAATAATTTCAATTTATTTTACTTCTATATTTATTTTCAAGCAATTAATACTCAAATCCCTAATTTAACAAAATGTTCGTTTAATACGTATCGAACCTTTGCTTCAGTAGAGTAATAACTCAAAAATATTTGATTTTTGAGGGTATTTTTTAAGAGTTATAGATATCTAAGTTGGTAACACTTTTATAACTGGCGGCCATTTTGTTTTCGACATTAAAAGAGTGATGCCTGAACAAGAGTTGATTCAGATTTTCATAAGCAAATATTTTTGTTACATTTTGTCGATACATCGTTACATCAAGAAAAACCGACTGCTTGTTGTGCTTTATAGGATGGTGGAATCATTGGTCCGTACTTCTTTAAAAACGATGCTGGTTAGAACGTTACAGTCAATGGTGACCGCTATATGTCCATTATTATTTTTCGTTCATCTCAACATGTCACACAGGTAGAGCCACAATTGATTTATTGAAGAAAACTTTTGGTAACCGCATAGTTTAACGATTCGGATGCGTTAATTGGCCACCAAGATCTTGCGATTTAACGCTTTTAGATTTTTTTCTGTTAGTAACAGTCGCAATCATAATATCATCTAAATATATAACAGCTTTATCATCCCTTTTCATATCAGCAATCATTTTATTAACAAACCTTTCAAATACTGAAGGAGCATTCCTTAACCCGAATGGCATCCTCGAGAACTCGAATTACACCAGATTCGTTACAAAAGAGTTATACTTTACTGACTCAGGATGAAAAAACACGTGGACAAATCCGTTTTTTAAATCTAGTTTCGTAAAAACCTGCAGACAGAAAGCCGGTCAAATAGATCATCTATCAGAGGAATCAGGTAATTATCTTTCATCGTCACTTTGTTTAAGGTCCTGTAGACGCACATTCTCAAACCCCCCGTTTTCTTTCTAACCAAAACAATAGGTGACGCATACTCTGACTCACTCGGCCTGATGGATCCCTTCTCTAAATATTCATCCAACAACTTCTGTACCTCTCCTTCCTCTGCGTATGACAATCTTCTCGGTCCACAGTTAAAGCAACTGTCGTTAATCAAATTAAGCTTTATTTCACTATACACCCCAGGTTTGGATGGACGCTCAGGTAACAAATAGTTATTCCTATATATACCTTTTAACATGTACCTGTCGTCACTATCAATACTATTTCCTACAACCAAATCAAAGTTGCTATCCATGCTCACATCAATAGATAATATTGTTCGCTCAAAATCATCATTAAAATCTAATTCATCTGTCCTATCATATGTCTTAAATCCAAAACCAGCCTTTTTCAAAAAATCCCTTCCTAGTACACAGTCATACGATGTGGTCTCATCAGAAACAACTAACATCTCCAAACCAATAATCTTCTCCCCAATATTCACAAAACACTTAAGTTTTCCGTAGACATTTAGTTCACTTCCATTTAACCACGAAAAATACTGCTACAACATAAAAGATTATTTAAATCAATAAATTTCAAAATATTTTTCCTCCTTACAAAACTCGTGACGCTACAAGAATCTATTAGGCATTCTAAAGAAAATGAATCTGTAAAACTAAGATCTAAAGAATATTTAAAATACCTTATATATTCATCGCCTTCAACAATTTGTACCGCAGCTTTCTACTCTGGACAATTGGCTATTCCTTGCTTCATACTTCCACATCCGTAACAGGCTCCCATTTGACGCTTCGGTTTCACACAGCTAGAAGCGTAATGACCGAAAGAATTGCAATTATAGCATTTAAATCTATTTAGTGTATCTTCGCCTGCTGCCTGTTCATTCTTCCACTGGAATTGTGATTTTGTTTTCAATTCAATTCTTGAAAATGTTTGAAATAGCTGCGTCTTGTTATTGTAGCATTGAAGGCTCGCCTGTACTTTTAATTGTGTATCCGGAATTCCCTCAATAATACGTTCGATGAGTTCATCTTCTTCGATACTGAGATTGCTTGACAAAATAATTTTTTTCATTGTATTAATCTCCAAATGCTTCTCCTTCTTTCCACCTACGCGCTTCAAAATTTCTCCGCATAATCAATTTATTTTCTGTTATTTTAAACAAATTCGCTATCTCTTCTAGTACATTCTAAGTAGATGTATCAAAAATATTGGTTTGGAATGTAACCAGATTTGGGCTTTGCCCTTTAACTTACACATGAATAATGTTTGCATTGCTTCTTCATTAACAGCATACACGTTGCAAATTTTTTTAAATTGTACCGTCCATAATTCAGGAAATTTTCCCCTTCATATATAAGTAGTTATTATAAGTATATGTGTTTATGTTTGTAGCCGTAAGCAAACAGTAACGTCACCACTATGATATTAACTACAAATTTTCATATTTATATTATGATAATGGATGATAAAAGATATTAGAAATATTGAAAAACTAGTTAAAACATCACTTACAGAGTTTCGGCAGAAAATGGCTTTACAATTCTCTCAAATACTTCGTTTAAGTTTTCGGAGCCTTCTAAGGCAAAACATTACCTGTTTCTTGTCAACCATCCTTTGCGGATAGTTGGTACATTTGCTGATCAGTTTTAGATATCAGCACTTCTTTTGCCCGAATTTTAAATGATTTCTTTGAAAAATATTAAATGAATACATACAAAAAAACATCTAAACATATATTTAATAATTTGCCGCCATTGAAGTACGGATATAATGATTAATACCAAAATGTATTTAGATTGTACCTACTTATATATATATATATATATATATATATATATATATTTAAGTTCTTTTCTACTGCTGATTTTAATGTTTGAATAGAAAATAATGCCACTGACCAGAAGTAAGGATTTAATACATCAGTTAACAAAACAAAAATTATGCTACAAAAAATAGCATAATACGAATTGTATTGTACTCCTTAGACATTATTATTCAATTTTTCTAAATACATATGTATGTTTATCCATACCTCATTGCAATAGATTAGCAGATTTAGACAAAAGACTTATGAACAAATTCCAAAAATTTTAAATCAACAAAAACGTAAAATTTTGTTTAGAAACTTCAATTTTTTTTTATAGTTTTATTTGTAAATGTGTCCTTATTTTTTATTATATTACGATCATCTACACGTGACATCATTCACGCTAAATATTAACGAAGGCATAAATTGCGTCTGGCATGGGTACCGAAGGTGCAGTGTCCCAAGATTGCGCAATTGCGTTTTGGGGAATTTCAACAGATTTTGGGTTATGTTGACGTCTGGGTGAGGCCATAGTGTCCTTGCTATGGTGCAGGTTTGCTCATTAAACCATTTGGTTTGTGCCATCTGCTGATTGATTGTTGCTAGTTTTAAAGTTTACCAGTTTTTGTTAATTTATAAATATAAATTTCCTTCAGTGCTGCAGTTCAGTATTAGTCCGTGAGTCGTAGATTTTATTTCTATCTCCCAGTCTGGTTAGTTTTGTTGACAAGCCAAAATTCCAGACTTTGGTTACTAGCGAGCGCAGAAATAAAACAGAAGTTCTGAACAAAAAAACTTTCTAAAAGTTAACAACTACTTAAAATGTTTTCTTTTTTTAATTTTATAAAATCTATATATAATTTGCAAACTTTACCCATGCTAATTTGCTTTCGCATCCAATTTTTCATATCAAGTTCAAGAAACTTAGAAAATAGATTTAATTTATTTTTCCAAAACTATTAGAAGCATACGAGTATAAAAAAATAATAAAAAAATTACAAATAGGAAAGCAAATGTTAATTCTGCGATAAAACCATAAAAATAATTTTAACCGCATCAATTTAAACCAACCTTGTTCATTTAAATTCTATTTAATTTTACATAACTGTTACTTTTTACCACATCTTCCTCTTGTATTATCAACATCACTATCATCCACTAAATTATGATGCCTGTGCTGTCATACAAATAGCTATTGTCGTTATATCCATTGTTGCTGTTGTTGTTGTTGTTTGTGTTAGTATTGATGCTGTCATTATTATTGCTGTTGTTTTGTATATTACTTATGCACACACAGACATACATACATACAAACGTACATATGAAATTCATTACAATACTAAACATTTAGAGAAACGATAAAAGTACTTTTAATGTGGCATTCCGATTTTGTAATAATGTTGTTTGCCTATTGTTGTTACTGTTATTAGAATACGAGTATGTGTTTTTTTTGTTGTTGTTGTCGATATAAGTATGTATAGATGGAAAGTTGGCGGAAAGTATATGCCACAATGCACGGTAATCGATGTTGCAAAAACCACACAATAATGATTCAACGTAATTTCAAGTTATAACATTTATAATAGAAAGAAAACTATTTCATTTACAAACTCATACACATACATAACATACATACAAACATACATTAAATCGATATGTTTGTATGTATATTCAATATTTTAGTGAATAGGAAACTCTTACCCTCAAATTATTTCGATGAACAATTATATATCATTGTATATGCGTATGTATGTATGTGTGTATAGCAAAACATGAGAATGGAATTGTTAAATGGCCCAGACAAGTACCTCTGGAACTTTGTCTGATCAAATAGTTTGTTTATTTTTTCACATTTCATAAAATATATTGGAGGAACTGATATAAACCATATCAGTAGTCCGAGCCCAGAATTATCTTCGAATAGAGATCTAATATCAGCCTGCAATATTGAGTATCCGGTTTACCACAAAAGTCTGAGATGTGGATTATGGACAATTTGAGAGGGATTTCGAATGATCGTCCTTGGTATAGAGATGATATCATATTTATATTTTTACTCAGACATGAAAAAAATAGATAACCGAAATCATTTCATTATTACTTTTTCTTCTGGTAGAAGGAGGTTGTCAATTTAAGGAGTATTTTTTTTTAATTTTTGATCCTCAATATGAGTCTATCATTTATTAGCCGATATTCATAACTAGTTTTTATAGAGAAAATGTTTACTTGCAGTTTCGGTCCCATAAATTTCTTTGGGAAATCGGTTGCATTTTGTTTTCCTAAAATACTGATTATCGAATAACTCCTCTATTTATGGGCGGATTTTCAAATTTATTTACTTGTTTGAACAAGGTTGTTTGCAGTTTGTTCTTATAATTTTTTTTTCCCAAATCTGGGCAAATTGGTCCCTCAATCCAATTAAATATTTGATTATCGTTAAACTGCTCAATTTATTGGTCGATTTTAAAATTAATTTTTTTGGTAGAAGATGTTCTCCGAAGTTTAATTCCATTATTTATTTATTTCTCGTTCTATAGAAATGTACGCGATTCACTGAAATATTGTTTGTTTCTATGGGCCGATTTTAAATATTTTTGTATTAAAGTCAAGTTTTTTTTTTTTGGCTTGTTTGTGAAAAATTCTCAGGGCCTTCGATAGGAATATATCTGGCCACTACCAAGCTTTTAAAAACAGATCACACTTTTTTTTTTCACTTAAGTAGTTTTCGTTAGAATTTAGTTTAATTCTTTCACAATTGTTTCGTTAGTGCTTAAAGGATCATGAAGCAACAGCACTAAATTTTTTGTTAAATATCCATGTACTCGTAAATATTTTAGCATAACACTAAAAATTATTTTAAATTTAATCCTACTCATAAAATGCAGTACAACAATCTTAAAAATAAAAATATTCTCCATGTCAACTTCTAATTATCCATTTATTTACGTCAAACCAATCAATTACGAAAAAAAATTAAAAAAAAAATAGCATTCCCCTTAATAATGTAACTTAACCTACGTTTTCTTTTCACTCCCTAATCGTTTCGTATAATTATTGCAAAAAGGTTCGACCAAAACGATTCAGCTTACACTTAATTTAACACAACCATCGTCAGCAGTAATAGCGCCAAGAACAAAAACAAAGCGAAATGGCAACTAAAGAAGAAAAAAAAGTAGACCGCAACAATGAGTAACTTTCACTGTAGTGCAACGAAAATAACTTTAGCATTTAAGCCACAAATGCTGACCACAAATTCAATTCATTTTCCACTTTGAAAAACACATTCTTACAGCCAGCCGAGCGAATTATAAAAAAACCTTATTCCAAGATGGTTGAAATCAAAGCATATCATATGGAAAATAACCGCGATATTCCATTTAATGGAAGAAAAAAGAGAAATTTTATAAAAAAAGAGCAGAGCCTCAATATGAACGGTTATAAATAAACACAAATGCAGCTTAAAATAATAGTAGTATGAGTGTGTGCGGCCGGCCATGTGGGACATTTACACAAGTATGAAATGTGAAATCAAAATAAAAAAAAAAAATTTGTGACGTTTATGATTGTTTCTAAATAAAAAGAGTTTTGAATTTTTTTTTATCTCAATTACTAAATAATTATAAACATTTCAATTTAAAATATGTTTTCATAAATTTCAATTTCAAATTATTCCACATGTATTTTTTTTTTTTCATTTCATATTTTTTTTTTAAATAAACACTATTTCCGAATCTAGTTGAGCCCACTTCCTTTAGAATGTTTAAAATTTCTTTCCGAACAATTCCATACTTACATACGCACACACACTTACACTCCTGTGCACGTATTTAAAGGCACTAAAAATTCCATATTCAGCAGCCTGTATCTTTTGCAATTTTTAACCGATTGCAGAATTTTAAAATGGAAATGGAAGCTAGACATCTTGAGATATAAAACAAAATCATGACCATAGTAGTTTCTTAACTAAAGAATTTTTTTTAACAATTTATAAAAGAAATCAAAAATGTATTATTTTTTTTTTAAACAATTCTCTCCGCATTAATAACATCATTTTACACATCCCAGTTTTCCAGTGCGTGTTTTTAGCGCAAAATATTGATCAATAAAATTTTTACAGAATACTTTTTCGGCGACTTTTAACGTCATCTCAGTATTGATTTATGAAAAAAAGAAACTATTGTTCCGCTGTATCACGAAAATATTAAGCAACAAAATTTTCCAATTATCGTTATTAAAGGAACCAGATTATTTTAAAATATACCATTTTTTGCTATTGAAGAAAATGAATCATTTTTGAAAATAAATTTTTAAGCCTTGTGAAAAATTAGAAAAAAATCTTTTTTTTTAGGATTATAGGGAATTTCCTTAAGAGCTTATGGACTGTTCAGAAGCAAATGTGATTAATTGTTTAATTCTTCGCATTTACTTCAATATTTCCTAAATGGGTAAAAATTTTTAGCTAAAAAAATATTAATGAATAAAAATTTGGAGAGAACTTAAAAACACTTATTTTGGCAATATTTTAGTGCGGCTCTGCATATCTCGAAAGCTAGAACTCAGCATCTCAAATAAGATGGCAAACTTAAATTTCTGAAGTCTTGACAGCCTTGTTGCTTTGCATTCATTTTATTAACATAATTACAATCTCTCTGCGAACTTATTATTAATGAGACGAGTCACAAAGAAGAGTGATCGACTGACTTGCTTGTTCACCAGTCACTAACCTACCAAAGGAACAAAAAAATGCATTAAATAGTTATTAATAATTCGTATATAAAATTCGCTAATTTTAAATAAAAACTATACCGAATTTTTGGAATATCCCTGTTTTCTAAATTTTATCAAGAAATAGAATTGCAGTGAAAAAAGATCCTTGTCCATGTTATTCACAACAGCACACTTTAAATGTTGAAATAATAATAAAAATAAAACTTTCCACTGTAACCGCACAAGTAAGTATTTTGTATTTATTCTATACAGGTATTAGTTTTTGTAAAGTTTGAAATGAAACTTTAGTAAAACAATTGTAATTTAACAATAATATCATTTAACTAAAGACTTAAAAAAAATCTATAAAATACACAAAAGCAGTCTAAAACTAAAGCCAAATATAAAATGGGTAAAATTCGTAAAGAAGAATGTTTTATGTTATTATTCTTGTTATTACAAAAGGAAACAATAAAATATTACCAAACTTCAATCTTTAAGTCACAAAAATGTGATGTGATTCTTTTTGGTCACTATATTGCAAAGCCTCTGCTGTGGCATTAACTATTATGGCAAATAAGAATATTTTTACCAACTGAGAAAGAATTTTTTTTTTTTTTGCAACCAAATGAAATATCATTAAAACTCCTGCAATTGAAGCAGGAAAATTACCAAAAGAAGAGAAGAACTGCAAATAAAACTATACAAAATGAGAAAAACGACAAGTTTAAGTGTTCCGTAAAATGAGTCGAAAATTGACATTCGATTTGTGGGACCATTGCACAATATATAACCACACACACACACACACACACACTGTCACTCACATACACACACACCCAACAGAAAAACTTTAACATTAACAAACAAACATATTTCGCATACAAACCATAAAAAAAATGCAAACAACCACACATCACAAAACCAAACGACTAACTATTCTTTCAAAGCAAGAGAAAAAAAAAATAGCAAATACAAGAAAACTGAAACAGGAATAAATCGTACAGAAGATTGTTTGGCTTTGGTGCCAAATACATGTTTCATTGAACACTCACAATCAATAGAGGACAGAAAATAACAACCGAGAAAAAAACGATATTGAACAATATGGAAGCCACATTGAAATATTTCTCCAACTGTATATGGTGCAATACCACAAAGCACTGCCATTAACTGCAACAAGAATAATTATCCAATCGTACACTACAACAATATTCTGACGAAGATGAAAAATAATACGAAAATTGTTTGCATACCAAAATTTAATGACATCGGAATAGAAAAAAGCAGGAAACAACAAATAGGAAATATCGATTCAAGATTCCATTATTAGAAATTCTCTCGGCTATTTGAACTTTCAATATTTAATGAAGTCAGAGCGATCGTGTCATAAAAATACAGTAACTCGAGTAGGGACAACCTTAATTTGTAAGTGCGACCATCCATCCATTCGCAATTCGTTGCTAAATCTGCTGGCTCTGCATTCTTATGTTCGCAAATTTCTTAAAAATTAATTCACCACCTATAAATGAGTTATGAGAAATGAGACAATAATGTCCCATAAAAAACAATTTAAAAAGACTAAACGGTTGCGAAACGTAAGCACAGAAATTCACTTTTTGTCTGCGAATCAATCATTTTTAGAAGAACTAAAAAGTTTCAATATCTCAACATTAATTTAGTTAATTACTCAAACTCCTTTTACAGATATCATTGTGTGGTTGAAGAAGAAGATTGATTGGCTGTCTACAACTTTAAGAATAATGTTCCGCAATTTTCCTGCTTGGGAGCAAAAGGCCTTAAGTAGATATTTACAGTGCTGCATGTTGTTTTTCGGCATCCTCGTCGACACCTGGTGGGTTACATGTCAGAGTAGCATTTGAGATGGTTTTTGTTGATCTTTTCGTGTTTGCATCTACCAAGTTGTTTTAAGGCATCGGATTATATGACGTACGCAACCCCATGCGTATGTCTTCAGGCCAAATGTTTCACATCCATAAAGGATAGTATGGTGTTTTCAATCTATATTTTAGGGTCATGGAAAAAAAATTATTTTAATAATGGGAAAAAATAGTGGGTTTTGAATTACAAAAAATTTATTGGTTTCTTGTACAAAAATTTTAATTTATTTTTTTAACACCCAAACAGAGCGAGAAATGTAAACAATATTCAGAGAATCAGAGCGACAACCAACATTTGGAAAAAGAAAGTGAATGTTAAAGCGACAGAGCAATTATTCGAGTTCAAAACATTATTATGTTATAACCCATGCGTCGCTTCTGTAGCAAATGTGAGAGGTTCTCGCATCGAAAAGTTTATTATAATTCTGTGGAAAAATTTAATTTTTGTAGTTTTATAATATTAGCATGGTGGGTCATATAAGAATCCTACTAATATTTTATATGAGTCATCGTACAAAAAATCGGGTGACAAGTATAATTTCATATTCTTTTTCGATGTCAGGCACGTTGCGACTTGTTGTAGAATTTGATCAAGTTGTACAACCAATTGTTACGTTAGACGTCCTGTTGGCCAACGGTTGGTCATCGATTGAACAAAATTTAAAAAAAAATGATTTTCATTTAACTAGGGATCAACTCAGCCATCAAACTCGTACGTGTGCTGGCGATTTTTTTTATTTTCATTCAGAGTTTTTGTAAGCAACATCGTGTTAAGTAAACAATATGTGTGAAATGGAAGATGAAGAAGAATATAAAAACATGGCGCAATTATGGAAAACTAAAAGCGAAAAATACAAAAATGAAAGAGATCGAGAAGAAATTATGAAAAGTCATTAATTGAGTATAAAAAAATCTAAAGAGATGAAAACCGTAAAACATGCATACCTGCTATCGACACTATTGACTCTATAAAAATTACTTCTTAATGAAGTTAAATGAAAACTTGGCTGCCAGCGCAGCGAACATTCAACTCGGTTGTACAACCAGTTGCATCGTGTAGGGGCCGCTCTACAAGTTACGGAAATGCGTTACAGGTACCACACACGCTTAAACTTGCAAATACTAAAACAAAATACGGAGGATTTACCACTTATTCCACATGTGTGATCTTATCTGGTTGAGAAATTCGCAAAACAAAAACCAGAAGCAGTAAATGAAAATAGGAAAACTAAAAAAATAAAATGCAACTTTTTTTTGTAATAAAAACATCTTTTCAAGACAACCACTAACCTTTAATACAGTAGTTTTAGCGACAGTTTGAAATAAAAATTATCATAATGATGAAACTATTTTTATTTATCCCTTGATATCATTGTCGTGGTGCCAATGTATGTGCTAATGAAGGGCATTTTACACCACAATTCAAGTCTTAAGAGAGTTATTGTTATTAAATTAATGATTTTTTTTTAAATACTCAAATCAAATAATATGAAAAATGTCCTTAGAAACAAGCAGATGCAAAGCTTTCTTCATTGGAGCGGCTTGAATAAGTTCAAATATAGAGTGGTGGCTCAGGATAATTTTCGTCGCTACAAGTTTTCGATAAACTTTATGTAAAATTAGTATAAGAAAATTTGTATACAAATGGCCATGATGTCGACACACTATCCACTAAAAATTAGTTAGCTTCTTTCTGTGTTCGACGACTGCCTTTCTTTTTTGCTTCCTTTTTTGTTTTTTTTATTTTATAAAAACACAACGGTGATAGAACAAAAACGAAGGCTTTAGGATTTTCTCGTATCATGCGTGTGTCCGTCCAACAGTCGTTCAGTAAGTGAAACTTTTCGCCTTGCTTTAACTTGGGCTCAGATGGAAACTTTTTAGACAGGAAATCTTTTCTTAACGAAGGCAACATTAGAACACACTGTTTTTGCACTCGTTGGACTTTAAAACTGTTAGAACACATGTCATACATAAATCGTATGCTTACCCAACAATAATATATATTTCTATTATTTTACTCTTACGTTAAGGTACCCCTAATAATTATTCTCATAATTAGTATATAAGCCAATGTCATTTTGTTTAAAATACAATTAATAAATCATCATTCTAAGATTAATAAATCATCATTCTAAATAAAATAAAAACTATTTTATTACAATAAATTCAGCAAGATGTGTGATATTTGGTGTGTGACCCGGCTTTAATATAGCATCTCTTCATTTTGTTTAATTTTCTCACACTCTTAACATCTGAATTGAATGATGAAATTTTCCCAATTATACGATTTTTTGTATTTCGAGTTATTCGATTAATCGATCTAAGCTTCTCGGAAAAATTTTAATGGAAGTACCAATTTTTTTCTTTTCATGATTTATGGTATATGACGTGCACTTTTCGATTAATAATTATTCGAGTAAATAGTGATTTGGTTAGATGTTACAAATATGTCTTCTTAGTGGATCTCGATATAGGGAGGGGCATCTACATTAAGACAACATTACAATTCTATACTGTTATTCGTTTATATAAAAAAAATATAAATAGCCATCGCAGCACAAGTGTTATATTTAATATATCATTTTACACTCAAAGATATTCAAATGGGAAAAAAATAGCAACTATAGTTCATTTGTACTAAAACATGATACTCCTACGGCTCCCACTCAATTGCAAAAAAAAAAAATTAAGAAAAATAATTTCCATTTAAAAAATGTTAAATTATTTTTAAATAAGACATAAAAAAGGTAATTAGAAAATAAACTTCCTGTCATAATGTTCGTTTGCTTCAAAAAATATGTATATAATTGCTTTTCAAACTTATTTTTTTCCCCCTCAATATTCATAAACCTTGCGAACGCAACGCAACAAAATTTTTTAATGGACATTTTTGTAAAAAGAAAAATAAGTATTTTTTTGAATTGAAAACATTTTCTTATACAGCTTTTTCTGTTCCTTATTTTTCTTTCTCTTTGTTTGCCTTAAGTTACCCACTCACAGTGTCGAATGTTTTAAAATATGTCTACTGTTTAATTTATGTGAATGCCGGAAGTTAAGTGTCACGGAAAAATTAAATTGTTAGCATATAAAATAACATGATTTTTTTTTTTTTGTTATTTATTTTAATAGAAATATTAGCGGTCCTTGTGTATAGAAGAAGAAAGCAGTGACAAAAATATTATGATTTCATGCTAAAAAACGTACTTCAAACAGTAAATTCTCTGTGTTGTTCGCAATCTCTGTCAACAACAGCTACACACTTTATTAATTTTCAAGTTCTTAATAAATCTTTCATTTAAATCACTGAGGCAGGATATTCATTTTAAGGACATTTTTAGCCGCTTTTATATTTTTTGGCAATTTCAAATAAAAAAATATAAAGAATATTTTTTTATATATGAAAATATTAAAAGAAATAATTTTTTTAAGAGTCGACAGAGAGGATTGCACTTGTCTTATTCGAAATAGAGTGGTCTTAATTTGGCGATTAAGTTGTTTTTCGTTGGATCACTTTCTTAAGCGCCACGGTCATGTATCAAATTAGCTTGACAAATAACATGTACATACATATGTATGTGTTGGTAAATATTATATTGCTTAACATGGAAACATGGCTAAAACAATGGCGGATATAAGTTAACAAGTAGAAATGTGCACACGTCACTTTTACGTTGCACAGGGAAACATGCCCGCCTATAAAAATTAACACCGAGACTATACCGCAACACACTGTAGTAAAATATCTGGACGTTCATCTTGATCGTCGTTTTACGTGGAAACCGCCTATAGACGGAAAGTTGACACAAATGAAATTAAAAGCAGCCCAAATGAATTGGCTTATCGGAAGAAATTCTATAATAAGCCTAGACTGTAAACTTCTACTATACAACGCGATCCTGAAACCAATATGGTCCTATGGAATCCAGTTATGGGGCACTGCCTCAGCATCGAATGTCGAAAAAATTCAAAGGCGACAAAATAAAATTCTACGTGCAATCACAGCAGCCCCCTGGTATGTCAGTAATCATCGAATTCATAAAGATCTTGATGCTGCGTTGGTGAAGACAGTATTTTCAAAACACGCGAAAAAATATGTAAAAAAAACCAAATCCACTTGCGCGCAATATTCTACAGTATAGTGGTCACGCCCGGCTGAGGAGGAGGGATACTGTTTCTCTCAGCCGTACACGAGAGATGTAAATCAACAAAAATCAACCGTTGAAAATAAAAATTTTTTTTAGCACTGGCTAAACATACATTTTTAGATTTAAGATTTGAAAAACTTATTGATGTTTCAATCTATGTACATATATTTGAAGATTCAATAAATAATAAAATTGAAAAAAAAATATTAAAGGGGGCAAGGATATTCTCAATATTAAGAATTTTGAATTGTTTACAGAATATTAGAGAGATCTAGAAAAAAATGAACTATTAAAAGTATATATAAATGATTTACTAATTCATATTTATAAATGTATGTTTTATTTTAAGAGAATGGGCGTAGTGAAGCAAGCCCAGCAAACAAAAAGAGAACAATTTTTTAAACAACAAACATTTGATAATGATTTGAAAATAACTGAAGAAAAGGAAAATTAATCTCATATTTCTCTTTAACTTATTTTTAACTGTTAGTTTAGGCTGCTACCACACATTTCGGTCCAGACTAGCTCACTTTGCGTCACTTGCGAGTGAGGAAAAAAACATGAAGTAAAGGTGAGAGAAGTAAAAAAGCTTTAGAGAGGAGAAAGAAACTAAAGATGGGGAAGCTGGAATGCTGTCGTTTGCTGAAATGAATCATATCCTACTTCCAAGTTTGCCATATTCATCCTACGCCATTTCAGACAGGCTGATAAAGGCCAATCGGCATAGAAGTGCCATACTATTAATCCCTAATGATGAATAGAGGCAGACAATGTGTAATATTCATTCCTGCTCTTTCTCGTTAAGGTAGCTTTAGTCAAATTCTTTAGGCTTTAGTCAAATTACCATGGCGTGTTAGCAAAATTTGCAATAATCCACTGTCGTTGCCACCGACATGCTCAGATGTGTCTTAGACAAATTTAAGTGGTTTCTGATCAGTCTAGAGGTGCTGCAAGTAGGTTCCCTCAACCATATGTCCTGGGCAAGATCCCTTCAAATGTAAGAATTTAGTTGTTTACAAGCGAGAAGAGGACGAACTTAACAGAAGGTCAATGTGTGATTCCGACAGTGAGGTTCCCACTCAAGTCAGCGTATCAGCTAAACGATTACCTATGATGGTCTCATATCACTGCACCCAGACAAGAGTGAGGTGTAAATCCCCCGCCATTCCATTTACAGGTCTGCGGCATTACAGGACTAGACTTGAAAACGACTTTTAAAGGTTTCCAAAATATAATAAAAAAAATTGAGAATCCTGTTTGATATCATTTGATAAAGTAATTTTATTTCAAAGTTTTGAGCTTCGTGTTTCCTGTGTTACAAAACAACATTAAAAATTTTACATATTTTATTTAGAAATTATTATCAAATCAATAACTCATATAATTCATATAATCAAATACATAGATTCATTACATACAATTCTGAAACGGTTGCCTGTTATTTGCAAGAAGGAATGGGTGGTTAAACTTAATTGGCATCGTTATTTACAGCCCAGAAAAATATTGTTGCTGGCTGACAAGAACACCATACGACACCTTCGTACACTACTAATGATGCTAGATTTCCTGTCGTTCTCTATCTATATATCATTTATATAATTTTAATTTAACTTTTAACAATGAATCAGCAGGCTGTTCATTTAATGTAACTGTTCTCTCTTTGTAGGCAGTCAGGCAAGCAGGCAGACAGTCAGTCAGTCCGCAATATTCTACGAAAAGCATTCAACGCAGCAGGCATTTTGTTGTATGAATGAAAAAGAATGAATAGTTAAACAAATGAATTGTTTGAACAATAAGAGTCATTGGTAACAATAACACGTCCTTTCTTATAAACGTACATTCATTCACTGTCTAATAAATTATATGGATAAATTAAATGAATATAAATACATACGTACGCATGTATGTATGCAGGTGCGAGTATGTAATCTGGTATTGTATTGATATGTAAAAAGGTCCTTAAAGGAAACAATTTACATTAATATGATCATCAAAATTACTTTGCTTAAACACATTTAATTTATCTAGTGTACGTTAAAATGTCTTTAAGTTAATTATGTTAATTACAATTTATATATAATTGTTAAGGAAGATTTAGATAAAAAAAAAACTTCTGATACTTTTGTATTTCAAACTTGTAATGAAATCTTCTCAATGTAATTTAAGATGCTACAATTACACTGTGCAGCACAAAAAGGAAGTAGTAAAATTGAAATATCTGATTCTGGCAGTATCATGTATACATGTATCGGCATTTTTAAAGTTTTTAGCTGTAACTAATTTAAAAGGAGGTTAAATTTCCTAAATATTATAAAACATGTGCTGATTTTATTTATGTAAAATACAAAGGCGTAAAATAAAAGAGCTCAGTCTAAATTGGTTTAAAGTTGCTCACTTGGCTTATTGAATTAACTAGCAGAAGTGACCAGTGATATTGTTGAGAACGTCTTGGAATATATATTTATATTTATATAACCCGCTTCATAGGCGATTTATGGGACTTGTTTGCTGTTTTTTTAAAGAGAGGATAGAAATACTCATATATGCCAGTAAAATGTTAAAGATCAAAACTAGTTCACAAAAATATTTATCCTTATGGTTGATAAAAAAATAAACGAGCAGACCTAATATCTAAAATGTATTTACTAGTAATGTTACGAATATCAATTTTTATATTCGAAACAATAATCGCCGAATACGAATACTACTTTTAACGTTTACAGCCATTTAATATTTCAAATTTAATTGGAAAAACTCCCTCCCTTTGTGTCAGTAACAATAAACTGAAAAATAGCTATCACACAACTTGAAGGATTTAACATTATTATGACGTGGAGATGCCGAATTTGAAGACCACTACTCAACATTTATAAATTATTTTTCTTACATACATACTTTCAGATTTCGTTTTTCTTACTCTGTTTCAATTTTTAATTTTAGTTCAGTGCTGTTTGGGAGTACAAATTTTCGCAGAAGGCGCAGCCAGATGATTCGATAGACATTTACATATTAAATTTTAGTTCTTCCATTTTTGAAGCCCAACATTCCTCTACTGAGAGTTGATTACTAAGTTACGAAATATAATTTTCGTTTGTTTTTTAAGAAGATTATTAACTTACGTCAAAGACAAAGGGTTTTCTTTAAATAAAAATAATGAAAAATGAATATATTTTTTTACTTTTTTAAACTTTATGTAATGTTTTTCTTTGAAATGTATGTGCAAATTATTCGAGAAATATTCGCTTGAATTTTGCGAATATGAATACAAGTATTCGTAACATCACTAGTATTTACAATTAAATTAATAAAAAAAATTGTAAAATAGATTTTAATTTTAAAGTTTGAAAACTTTGCAGCAAGTAGATATATTTTTTTTGTTTGCTGTATCAGTATTAGTTTCAGGATTACTTGTTGTACAGTGTTATTTGCTTAACAACAAAAAGAAACAATATCTGTTGATGTCTTTTTTGTCACAAATGAAAATTGGTATTTAAGTTATTACAAAATCAAAAAATGACTCTAATTTTGTTTATAATTTTATTAATGACACTTGAATACTGATGACTTCAATGATTATATAGAAGTTGTTTTCCTGCAAGTTCTAATGAAATTTTCATTACTAAAATAAACTGTATGATTAAAGGCAATTTTTAATTTCTTCTTTTTTTTTTTGTCAAATGTGTGCTGTATTAAATATGGAAAAGTATACTCCGTTCTAAGAACTAATTTATAAAAAAAATCAAACCAGTTCTTGGTACGAAATTAGTTCTCTTTTTTTAAAGAATAATTAAGATTAACCAATTTGATTTTAAGTTAACTCTCAATTATATGTGAATACAAAATGAAAATTTGATGAAAATAAAATTAATGTTAGAATTTCAAAATTGTGGTCCTCTTTTTTTAACTTCTAAAGTATATAGATTTATGATAATAAATCTCTACATTGAAAAGGTATCAGGCAACCATTTTCCACCACTTGAGTTTCGCTTTTTTTTGCAAATCTTGAATTCGCTAACCTTTTGCTGTGATACTAACCAAACTAATAGAGAATGATTTTAACTAAGGAATTACTATTGCAAGTTAAACTTGCCTTCACATACTAGATGTCCTAGACAGTGTTAACATTGCGTATTCAAAAAGCAGCAAAGAAAGCAAAGAAGCAAAGCAGCAAAAAAAACAAACAAAGTAATTCTTCAGGAAAGAAAAATAACAAACTTAAACTTGTATACATTATACTATGTATACGGCAGCAAAACCAGCAGAGTAGAGTAAAACCGAACCCAAACGCCTTACAGCTATCGACAAAGCACCACAAATCATTTTGAATACAAGTCAATGGTGGTAGTTGCAATAACAGACTGACAGCCCAGAGCTGTGGAAATGAAAAAGCATTGCAAAAAAAACTAAAAAGAAAAGTTTACAAAATCCAAAAAACAAAACAGATAAGAAAAAAGGAAACACAAGAAAAAACTTAAGAAAAAAATTCCGTTACTTCTAAAAGTATTAGTATTGCAATCTAACGGTAGCAGTTTATAAGTTGTCTTCAACTTCTTACATTTGCGGTCCTACAAACCTCTATGAAAACTTTAGTTGATACTACAAGTGCTATAACAGCCACGTTCTCACGCTTAAGTCTAATATACATTTAAGCCCTGGCAATGTAATCGTCAAGGATATCAGATAAAGAATATGAACAACACAATACAAAAAAAAACACATGAAACTCAAAGACAGTTAAAAATGGAAAAATCTAAGGATCAATGATATCTTGTGATGTTTTTCTTTAGTTTTTTTTTTTTTTTTGTTTTTACTTTGTCGACATCAACTCAAAATTTGTCTGCTACAGATGAGCATTTTCTTCGCTCGTCGTCAGTTTGTGAAAAATCATAGAAAACAGCAAAATAAAAATATAAAACACATGATATTAAATTGATTTCTTTTGCTTCTAACTTAAAACACTTGAAGCGTAACTTTTCCTGTTCTTTTTTTTCTTTTATATTACAAAGCAATTGCTGTACAAGGACAACAACAACAATATGAAATATAGTAAAGCAAATTGTAAGCCAACTGTTGTTTTTTGATTAAGAAAAGTTAAAGAACAAAATTGAAGTTATATGTAGTGAGAAAATATTGGTGTTTTTTTTTTTTTTTTCTTTTTATTGCCAGTTTTACAAAGTCATGTTTACTTTGCATTACAGACAAAAGAGTACAGATACCATAGAAATCTATATTCAAAGAAATATTGTGTAAGAAATTACTTTAGAGCTGATGACAAATACGTACATACAAATGTATGTTTGTACATAAAAATGTCTAGTCAAGTGTAAAATAATAAATAAAAGACAAATAGTGAGAATCTATCTAATGAAAGAGAGAGAAAAAAGAAGTCAGTGCAAATTTATCTGTAAAGTATAAAGTATGACCATATTGTCTTAAACATATTGATAATGGAGTTGTTTTTTTAAATATTGATATTTTGTATTTGGCTTAATATGGAAAAAATTTTAGCTAAGCAAATCAATCTTTATATATATATGCAATCCGTATTTATGAAAGCCAGAAACTGTACTACATCTTTAGTGAATGTTGTTGAAGATCTCAGTTCTAAACTGAAAGACAATTTTATGTCCTTATTAGTTCTTTTGGATCATAGTAAAGCGTTTGATTCGGTTGACCACACAATTTTAATAAATAAGCTTTAAAAACTTTTTCACTTTGCCAGTTCAGCATGCAAGCTTATTTATTCGTATCTTACATATTTAGGTCTCAACGTGTTTTCCTAGACCACAATTTTTCTGATGCAATTAATCTCACAATAGGAGTCCCTCAAGGTTCAACACTGGGGCCCTTTTTATTCTGCATGTATAATAATGATTTTCCTGATGTTTGAACTAACTGCAATGTTCTACATATGCTAATGACGTTTAGATATATCTACTTGAGTACACGCTTTGAAAATACTAATTTTTGTGTAAACAGGCTCAACAAAGATTTAGATGAATTTAATGGTTGGGCTAATGCCAATGGGCTATGCATCAATCCTTCCAAGTCTAAATGTATTTTAATATCTAAGTCTAATAGAACATTTGATGAACCTGATGTGACTTGACTTTGCAAAATCAGCAAAGAATCGGGGTGTTGTTTTTAATGATCGGTTAATGTGGTCAAATCACATTACTGCTCTTGTAGGAAGAGCCTACAGTATGCTGCGCAACTTTTGGGCCGCCATAGATTCAACCCCATTTGCCATTCGCATTGCTGCTAGCAAAATATTATTTAATTCCTGCACTTCTATATGGATGTGAAATTTTTGCGAATTGTGACAGTGATGATCAAAGGAAACTTAATGTTGCTTACAACAATATAGCAAGATATGTATTCCTGAAAGGACGCCGTGATCATATTTCATTCTACTCTTACAAAATATACAATATAAAATTTGAAAATCTCCTTAAGATCAGATACCTGTTACTTTTACATAAAATTATTACTACTAAGTGGCCAATATATTTATTTATTAGGATTCAATTTGCTAGATCTAACCGTGGAAGGAAGATCATTCAACAAAGATTAATAAGCCTTTTGTCACAGCGACAATTTCTTATTTTTACCACAAGTCTCTTGAATTCCTAACCAAATAATGTCCAAAATCTAGGCAATGCTAATGCCTAGGAGTTGCTTAAAATCTTTCGATAATAAATCATTTCTATAGGATTTCAATTTTCTGAAATTTTGTTTACTATTTGTTTAGCTCTAGTTATTAATTTTATATGCATACTCATATGCTGTCTTTATTTTCAGTTATTTATATTTGATACATATAATTTTTCTTTGTTTATTTTATAACTTTTTATTTGTTTATATATTCTTTTTGTTTCATCACTTTTATTACATGTAGATGCTTATTACCTTGATGTTATTATGGATCCTTGGCTTCAACTTCCCATTGATCCAAATGAGTGACAAGCATAAATGTGCCCACAAATAGCCAAACTCCTGTAAGGCTGAACAAAATTTACACAATTTTAATCTTTAAAATTTTATAGAAAAATTCTCAAATACAATTGAGAAATCGGACTTACATAGTCTATACGTATTGATTCTTAGCTTTAATTTCCCATTGGTCCAAATGAGTGACAAACAAATTTTATAAAAAAATTCTCAAATACAATTGAGAAATCGGACTTATATAGTCTATAAGTGTGGATCCTTGGCTTCAATTTCCCATTGGTCCAAATGAGTGACAAACAACTTTTATAGAAAAATTCTCAAATACAATTGAGAAATCGGACTTACATAGTCTATAAGTATGGATCCTTGGCTTTAATTTTCCATTGGTCCAAATGAGTGACAAGCATAAATGTGCCCACAAATAGCCAAACTCCTGTAAGGCTGAACAAAATTTACACAATTTTAATCTTTAAAATTTTATAGAAAAATTCTCAAATACAATTGAGAAATCGGACTTACATAGTCTATACGTATTGATTCTTAGCTTTAATTTCCCATTGGTCCAAATGAGTGACAAACAAATTTTATAAAAAAATTCTCAAATACAATTGAGAAATCGGACTTATATAGTCTATAAGTGTGGATCCTTGGCTTCAATTTCCCATTGGTCCAAATGAGTGACAAACAACTTTTATAGAAAAATTCTCAAATACAATTGAGAAATCGGACTTACATAGTCTATAAGTATTGATTCTTGGCTTCAATTTCCCATTGGTCCAAATGAGTGACAAACAACTTTTATAGAAAAATTCTCAAATACAATTGAGAAATCGGACTTACATAGTCTATATGTATGGATCCTTGGCTTTAATTTCCCATTGGTCCAAATGAGTGACAAACAACTTTTATAGAAAAATTCTCAAATACAATTGAGAAATCGGACTTACATAGTCTATAAGTATTGATTCTTGGCTTCAATTTCCCATTGGTCCAAATGAGTGACAAACAACTTTTATAGAAAAATTCTCAAATACAATTGAGAAATCGGACTTATATAGTCTATAAGTATGGATCCTTGGCTTTAATTTCCCATTGGTCCAAATGAGTGAAAAACAACTTTTATAGAAAAATTCTCAAATACAATTGAGAAATCGGACTTACATAGTCTATATGTATGGATCCTTGGCTTTAATTTCCCATTGGTCCAAATGAGTGACAAACAACTTTTATAGAAAAATTCTCAAATACAATTGAGAAATCGGACTTACATAGCCTATAAGTATGGATCCTTGGCTTTAATTTCCCTTTGGTCCAAATGAGTGACAAACAAATGTTATAGAAAAATTCTCAAATACAATTGAGAAATCGGACTTACATAGCCTATAAGTATGGATCCTTGGCTTTAATTTCCCTTTGGTCCAAATGAGTGCCAAACAAATGTTATAGAAAAATTCTCAAATACAATTGAGAAATCGGACTTACATAGTCTATAAGTATTGATTCTTGGCTTTAATTTCCCATTGGTCCAAATGAGTAACAAACAAATTTTATAGAAAAATTCTCAAATACAATTGAGAAATCGGACTTACATAGTCTATATGTATGGATCCTTGGCTTTAATTTCCCATTGGTCCAAATGAGTGACAAACATAAATGTGCCCACAAATAGCCAAATTCAGGTAGAGGCTGAACAAAATTTACACAATTTTAATCTTTAAAATGTTATAGAAAAATTCTCAAATACAATTGAGAAATCGGACTAACATAGCCTATAAGTATGGATCCTTGGCTTTAATTTCCCATTGGTCCAAATGAGTGACAAACAAATGTTATAGAAAAATTCTCAAATACAATTGAGAAATCGGACTTACATAGCCTATAAGTATGGATCCTTGGCTTTAATTTCCCATTGGTCCAAATGAGTGACAAACAAATGTTATAGAAAAATTCTCAAATACAATTGAGAAATCGGACTAACATAGCCTATAAGTATGGATCCTTGGCTTTAATTTCCCATTGGTCCAAATGAGTGACAATCAAATGTTATAGAAAAATTCTCAAATACAATTGAGAAATCGGACTAACATAGCCTATAAGTATGGATCCTTGGCTTTAATTTCCCATTGGTCCAAATGAGTGACAATCAAATGTTATAGAAAAATTCTCAAATACAATTGAGAAATCGGACTAACATAGCCTATAAGTAAGGATCCTTGGCTTTAATTTCCCATTGGTCCAAATGAGTGACAATCAAATGTTATAGAAAAATTCTCAAATACAATTGAGAAATCGGACTAACATAGCCTATAAGTATGGATCCTTGGCTTTAATTTCCCATTGGTCCAAATGAGTGACAATCAAATGTTATAGAAAAATTCTCAAATACAATTGAGAAATCGGACTAACATAGCCTATAAGTATGGATCCTTGGCTTTAATTTCCCATTGGTCCAAATGAGTGACAATCAAATGTTATAGAAAAATTCTCAAATACAATTGAGAAATCGGACTAACATAGCCTATAAGTAAGGATCCTTGGCTTTAATTTCCCATTGGTCCAAATGAGTGACAATCAAATGTTATAGAAAAATTCTCAAATACAATTGAGAAATCGGACTAACATAGCCTATAAGTATGGATCCTTGGCTTTAATTTCCCATTGGTCCAAATGAGTGACAATCAAATGTTATAGAAAAATTCTCAAATACAATTGAGAAATCGGACTAACATAGCCTATAAGTATGGATCCTTGGCTTTAATTTCCCATTGGTCCAAATGAGTGACAATCAAATGTTATAGAAAAATTCTCAAATACAATTGAGAAATCGGACTTACATAGCCTATAAGTATGGATCCTTGGCTTTAATTTCCCATTGGTCCAAATGAGTGACAAACAAATGTTATAGAAAAATTCTCAAATACAATTGAGAAATCGGACTTACATAGTCTGTAAGTATGGATCCTTGGCTTTAATTTTCCATTGGTCCAAATGAGTGACAAACAAATGTTATAGAAAAATTCTCAAATACAATTGAGAAATCGGACTAACATAGCCTATAAGTATGGATCCTTGGCTTTAATTTCCCATTGGTCCAAATGAGTGACAATCAAATGTTATAGAAAAATTCTCAAATACAATTGAGAAATCGGACTAACATAGCCTATAAGTATGGATCCTTGGCTTTAATTTCCTATTGGTCCAAATGAGTGACAAACATAAATGTGCCCACAAATAGCCAAATTCAGGTAGAGGCTGAACAAAATTTACACAATTTTAATCTTTAAAATTTTATAGAAGAATTCTCAAATACAATTGAGAAATCGGACTTACATAGCCTATAAGTATGGATCCTTGGCTTTAATTTGCCATTGGTCCAAATGAGTGACAAACAAATGTTATAGAAAAATTCTCAAATACAATTGATAAATCGGACTTACATAGCCTATAAGTATGGATCCGTGGCTTTAATTTTCCATTGGTCCAAATGAGCGACAAACAAATGTTATAGAAAAATTCTCAAATACAATTGAGAAATCGGACTTACATAGCCTATAAGTATGGATCCTTGGCTTTAATTTCCTATTGGTCCAAATGAGTGACAAACATAAATGTGCCCACAAATAGCCAAATTCAGGTAGAGGCTGAACAAAATTTACACAATTTTAATCTTTAAAATTTTATAGAAAAATTCTCAAATACAATTGAGAAATCGGACTTACATAGCCTATAAGTATGGATCCTTGGCTTTAATTTCCCATTGGTCCAAATGAGTGACAAACAAATGTTATAGAAAAATTCTCAAATACAATTGAGAAATCGGACTTACATAGTCTGTAAGTATGGATCCTTGGCTTTAATTTTCCATTGGTCCAAATGAGTGACAATCAAATGTTATAGAAAAATTCTCAAATACAATTGAGAAATCGGACTAACATAGCCTATAAGTATGGATCCTTGGCTTTAATTTCCCATTGGTCCAAATGAGTGACAATCAAATGTTATAGAAAAATTCTCAAATACAATTGAGAAATCGGACTAACATAGCCTATAAGTATGGATCCTTGGCTTTAATTTCCCATTGGTCCAAATGAGTGACAATCAAATGTTATAGAAAAATTCTCAAATACAATTGAGAAATCGGACTAACATAGCCTATAAGTATGGATCCTTGGCTTTAATTTCCCATTGGTCCAAATGAGTGACAATCAAATGTTATAGAAAAATTCTCAAATACAATTGAGAAATCGGACTTACATAGCCTATAAGTATGGATCCTTGGCTTTAATTTCCCATTGGTCCAAATGAGTGACAAACAAATGTTATAGAAAAATTCTCAAATACAATTGAGAAATCGGACTTACATAGCCTATAAGTATGGATCCTTGGCTTTAATTTCCCATTGGTCCAAATGAGTGACAAACAAATGTTATAGAAAAATTCTCAAATACAATTGAGAAATCGGACTAACATAGCCTATAAGTATGGATCCTTGGCTTTAATTTCCCATTGGTCCAAATGAGTGACAATCAAATGTTATAGAAAAATTCTCAAATACAATTGAGAAATCGGACTAACATAGCCTATAAGTATGGATCCTTGGCTTTAATTTCCCATTGGTCCAAATGAGTGACAATCAAATGTTATAGAAAAATTCTCAAATACAATTGAGAAATCGGACTAACATAGCCTATAAGTATGGATCCTTGGCTTTAATTTCCCATTGGTCCAAATGAGTGACAATCAAATGTTATAGAAAAATTCTCAAATACAATTGAGAAATCGGACTAACATAGCCTATAAGTATGGATCCTTGGCTTTAATTTCCCATTGGTCCAAATGAGTGACAATCAAATGTTATAGAAAAATTCTCAAATACAATTGAGAAATCGGACTTACATAGCCTATAAGTATGGATCCTTGGCTTTAATTTCCCATTGGTCCAAATGAGTGACAAACAAATGTTATAGAAAAATTCTCAAATACAATTGAGAAATCGGACTTACATAGTCTGTAAGTATGGATCCTTGGCTTTAATTTTTCATTGGTCCAAATGAGTGACAAACAAATGTTATAGAAAAATTCTCAAATACAATTGAGAAATCGGACTAACATAGCCTATAAGTATGGATCCTTGGCTTTAATTTCCCATTGGTCCAAATGAGTGACAATCAAATGTTATAGAAAAATTCTCAAATACAATTGAGAAATCGGACTAACATAGCCTATAAGTATGGATCCTTGGCTTTAATTTCCCATTGGTCCAAATGAGTGACAATCAAATGTTATAGAAAAATTCTCAAATACAATTGAGAAATCGGACTAACATAGCCTATAAGTATGGATCCTTGGCTTTAATTTCCCATTGGTCCAAATGAGTGACAATCAAATGTTATAGAAAAATTCTCAAATACAATTGAGAAATCGGACTAACATAGCCTATAAGTATGGATCCTTGGCTTTAATTTCCCATTGGTCCAAATGAGTGACAATCAAATGGTATAGAAAAATTCTCAAATACAATTGAGAAATCGGACTTACATAGCCTATAAGTATGGATCCTTGGCTTTAATTTCCCATTGGTCCAAATGAGTGACAAACAAATGTTATAGAAAAATTCTCAAATACAATTGAGAAATCGGACTTACATAGTCTGTAAGTATGGATCCTTGGCTTTAATTTCCCATTGGTCCAAATGAGTGACAATCAAATGTTATAGAAAAATTCTCAAATACAATTGAGAAATCGGACTAACATAGCCTATAAGTATGGATCCTTGGCTTTAATTTCCCATTGGTCCAAATGAGTGACAATCAAATGTTATAGAAAAATTCTCAAATACAATTGAGAAATCGGACTAACATAGCCTATAAGTATGGATCCTTGGCTTTAATTTCCCATTGGTCCAAATGAGTGACAATCAAATGTTATAGAAAAATTCTCAAATACAATTGAGAAATCGGACTAACATAGCCTATAAGTATGGATCCTTGGCTTTAATTTCCCATTGGTCCAAATGAGTGACAATCAAATGGTATAGAAAAATTCTCAAATACAATTGAGAAATCGGACTTACATAGCCTATAAGTATGGATCCTTGGCTTTAATTTCCCATTGGTCCAAATGAGTGACAAACAAATGTTATAGAAAAATTCTCAAATACAATTGAGAAATCGGACTTACATAGTCTGTAAGTATGGATCCTTGGCTTTAATTTTCCATTGGTCCAAATGAGTGACAAACAAATGTTATAGAAAAATTCTCAAATACAATTGAGAAATCGGACTAACATAGCCTATAAGTATGGATCCTTGGCTTTAATTTCCCATTGGTACAAATGAGTGACAATCAAATGTTATAGAAAAATTCTCAAATACAATTGAGAAATCGGACTAACATAGCCTATAAGTATGGATCCTTGGCTTTAATTTCCCATTGGTCCAAATGAGTGTCAATCAAATGTTATAGAAAAATTCTCAAATACAATTGAGAAATCGGACTAACATAGCCTATAAGTATGGATCCTTGGCTTTAATTTCCTATTGGTCCAAATGAGTGACAATCAAATGTTATAGAAAAATTCTCAAATACAATTGAGAAATCGGACTAACATAGCCTATAAGTATGGATCCTTGGCTTTAATTTCCCATTGGTCCAAATGAGTGACAAACAAATGTTATAGAAAAATTCTCAAATACAATTGAGAAATCGGACTAACATAGCCTATAAGTATGGATCCTTGGCTTTAATTTCCCATTGGTCCAAATGAGTGACAATCAAATGTTATAGAAAAATTCTCAAATACAATTGAGAAATCGGACTAACATAGCCTATAAGTATGGATCCTTGGCTTTAATTTCCCATTGGTCCAAATGAGTAACAAACAAATTTTATAGAAAAATTCTCAAATACAATTGAGAAATCGGACTTATATAGTCTATAAGTATTCATTCTTGGCTTTAATTTCCCATTGGTCCAAATGAGTAACAAACAAATTTTATAGAAAAATTCTCAAATACAATTGAGAAATCGGACTTACATAGTCTATATGTATGGATCCTTGGCTTTAATTTCCCATTGGTCCAAATGAGTGACAAAAAACTTTTATAGAAAAATTCTCATATACAATTGAGAAATCGGACTTACATAGTCTATAAGTATGGATCCTTGGCTTTAATTTCCCATTGGTTCAAATGAGTGACAAACAACTTTTATAGAAAAATTCTCATATACAATTGAGAAATCGGACTTACATAGCCTATAAGTATGGATCCTTGGCTTTAATTTCCCATTGGTCCAAATGAGTAACAAACAAATTTTATAGAAAAATTCTCAAATACAATTGGGAAATCGGACTTACATAGTCTATAAGTATTGATTCTTGGCTTTAATTTCCCATTGGTCCAAATGAGTAACAAACAAATTTTATAGAAAAATTCTCAAATACAATTGAGAAATCGGACTTACATAGTCTATAAGTATGGATCCTTGGCTTTAATTTCCCATTGGTCCAAATGAGTGACAAACAACTTTTATAGAAAAATTATCAAATACAATTGAGAAATCGGACTTACATAGTCTATAAGTATGGATCCTTGGCTTTAATTTCCCATTGGTCCAAATGAGTGACAAACAACTTTTATAGAAAAATTCTCATATACAATTGAGAAATCGGACTTACATAGTCTATAAGTATGGATCCTTGGCTTTAATTTCCCATTGGTCCAAATGAGTGACAAACAACTTTTATAGAAAAATTCTCAAATACAATTGAGAAATCGGACTTACATAGTCTATAAGTATGGATCCTTGGCTTTAATTTCCCATTGGTCCAAATGAGTGACAAACAACTTTTATAGAAAAATTATCAAATACAATTGAGAAATCGGACTTACATAGTCTATAAGTATGGATCCTTGGCTTTAATTTCCCATTGGTCCAAATGAGTGACAAACAATTTTTATAGAAAAATTCTCAAATACAATTGAGAAATCGGACATACATAGTCTATAAGTATTGATTCTTGGCTTTAATTTCCCATTGGTCCAAATGAGTGACAAACAACTTTTATAGAAAAATTCTCAAATACAATTGAGAAATCGGACTTACATAGTCTATAAGTATGGATCCTTGGCTTTAATTTCCCATTGGTCCAAATGAGCGACAAGCAACTTTTATAGAAAAATTCTTAAATACAATTGAGAAATCGGACTTACATAGTCTATAAGTATTGATTCTTGGCTTTAATTTCCCATTGGTCCAAATGAGTGACAAACAACTTTTATAGAAAAATTCTCAAATACAATTGAGAAATCGGACTTACATAGTCTATAAGTATGGATCCTTGGCTTTAATTTCCCATTGGTCCAAATGAGTGACAAACAACTTTTATAGAAAAATTATCAAATACAATTGAGGAATCGGACTTACATAGTCTATAAGTATGGATCCTTGGCTTTAATTTCCCATTGGTCCAAATGAGTGACAAACAATTTTTATAGAAAAATTCTCAAATACAATTGAGAAATCGGACTTACATAGTCTATAAGTATGGATCCTTGGCTTTAATTTCCCATTGGTCCAAATGAGTGACAAACAACTTTTATAGAAAAATTATCAAATACAATTGAGGAATCGGACTTACATAGTCTATAAGTATGGATCCTTGGCTTTAATTTCCCATTGGTCCACATGAGTGACAAACAAATGTTATAGAAAAATTCTCACATACAATTGAGGAATCGGACTTACATAGTCTATAAGTATGGATCATTGGCTTTAATTTCCCATTGGTCCAAATGAGTGACAAACAAATTTTATAGAAAAATTCTCAAATACAATTGAGAAATCGGACATACATAGTCTATAAGTATTGATTCTTGGCTTTAATTTCCCATTGGTCCAAATGAGTGACAAACAACTTTTATAGAAAAATTCTCAAATACAATTGAGAAATCGGACTTACATAGTCTATAAGTATGGATCCTTGGCTTTAATTTCCCATTGGTCCAAATGAGTGACAAACAACTTTTATAGAAAAATTATCAAATACAATTGAGGAATCGGACTTACATAGTCTATAAGTATGGATCCTTGGCTTTAATTTCCCATTGGTCCACATGAGTGACAAACAAATGTTATAGAAAAATTCTCACATACAATTGAGGAATCGGACTTACATAGTCTATAAGTATGGATCATTGGCTTTAATTTCCCATTGGTCCAAATGAGTGACAAACAAATTTTATAGAAAAATTCTCAAATACAATTGAGAGATCGGACTTACATAGTCTATAAGTATGGATCCTTGGCTTTAATTTCCCATTGGTCCAAATGAGTGACAAACAACTTTTATAGAAAAATTCTCAAATACAATTGAGAAATCGGACTTACATAGTCTATAAGTATGGATCCTTGGCTTTAACTTCCCATTACTCCAAATGAGTGACAAACAAATGGTACAGAAAAATTCTCAAATACAATTGAGAAATCGGACTTACATAGTCTATAAGTATGGATCCTTGGCTTTAACTTCCCATTACTCCAAATGAGTGACAAACAAATGGTACAGAAAAATTCTCAAATACAATTGAGGAATCGGACTTACATAGTCTATAAGTATGGATCCTTGGCTTTAACTTCCCATTACTCCAAATGAGTGACAAACAAATGGTACAGAAAAATTCTCAAATACAATTGAGAAATCGGACTTACATAGTCTATAAGTATGGATCATTGGCTTTAATTTCCCATTGGTCCAAATGAGTGACAAACAAATTTTATAGAAAAATTCTCAAATACAATTGAGGAATCGGACTTACATAGTCTATAAGTATGGATCATTGGCTTTAATTTCCCATTGGTCCAAATGAGTGACAAACAAATTTTATAGAAAAATTCTCAAATACAATTGAGAGATCGGACTTACATAGTCTATAAGTATGGATCCTTGGCTTTAATTTCCCATTGGTCCAAATGAGTGACAAACAACTTTTATAGAAAAATTCTCAAATACAATTGAGAGATCGGACTTACATAGTCTATAAGTATGGATCCTTGGCTTTAATTTCCCATTGGTCCAAATGAGTGACAAACAACTTTTATAGAAAAATTCTCAAATACAATTGAGAGATCGGACTTACATAGTCTATAAGTATGGATCATTGGCTTTAATTTCCCATTGGTCCAAATGAGTGACAAACAACTTTTATAGAAAAATTCTCACATACAATTGAGGAATCGGACTTACATAGTCTATAAGTATGGATCATTGGCTTTAATTTCCCATTGGTCCAAATGAGTGACAAACAAATTTTATAGAAAAATTCTCAAATACAATTGAGAGATCGGACTTACATAGTCTATAAGTATGGATCCTTGGCTTTAATTTCCCATTGGTCCAAATGAGTGACAAACAACTTTTATAGAAAAATTCTCAAATACAATTGAGAAATCGGACTTACATAGTCTATAAGTATGGATCCTTGGCTTTAACTTCCCATTACTCCAAATGAGTGACAAACAAATGGTACAGAAAAATTCTCAAATACAATTGAGGAATCGGACTTACATAGTCTATAAGTATGGATCCTTGGCTTTAACTTCCCATTACTCCAAATGAGTGACAAACAAATGGTACAGAAAAATTCTCAAATACAATTGAGAAATCGGACTTACATAGTCTATAAGTATGGATCCTTGGCTTTAATTTCCCATTAGTCCAAATGAGTGACAAACATAAATGTGCCCACAAATAGCCAAATTCCCGTAGAGCTCAACAAAATTTACACAATTTTAATCTTTAAAATTTTATAGAAAAATTCTCAAATACAATTGAGAAATCGGACTTACATAGCCTATAATTATGAATCCTTGGCTTTAACTTCCCATTAGTCCAAATGAGTGACAAACAAATGTTACAGAAAAATTCTCAAATACAATTGAGAGATCGGACTTACATAGTCTATATGTATGGATCCTTGGCTTTAATTTCCCATTGGTCCAAATGAGTGACAAACAACTTTTTTAGAAAAATTATCAAATACAATTGAGGAATCGGACTTACATAGTCTATAAGTATGGATCCTTGGCTTTAATTTCCCATTAGTCCAAATGAGTGACAAACATAAATGTGCCCACAAATAGCCAAATTCCCGTAGAGCTCAACAAAATTTACACAATTTTAATCTTTAAAATTTTATAGAAAAATTCTCAAATACAATTGAGAAATCGGACTTACATAGCCTATAAGTATGGATCCTTGGCTTTAACTTCCCATTAGTCCAAATGAGTGACAAACAAATGTTACAGAAAAATTCTCAAATACAATTGAGAAATCGGACTTACATAGCCTATAAGTATGGATCCTTGGCTTTAATTTCCCATTGGACCAAATGAGTGACAAACAAACTTTATAGAAAAATTCTCAAATACAATTGAGAGATCGGACTTACATAGTCTATAAGTATGGATCCTTGGCTTTAATTTCCCATTAGTCCAAATGAGTGACAAACATAAATGTGCCCACAAATAGCCAAATTCCCGTAGAGCTCAACAAAATTTACACAATTTTAATCTTTAAAATTTTATAGAAAAATTCTCAAATACAATTGAGAAATCGGACTTACATAGCCTATAAGTATGGATCCTTGGCTTTAACTTCCCATTAGTCCAAATGAGTGACAAACAAATGTTACAGAAAAATTCTCAAATACAATTGAGAAATCGGACTTACATAGCCTATAAGTATGGATCCTTGGCTTTAACTTCCCATTAGTCCAAATGAGTGACAAACAAATGTTACAGAAAAATTCTCAAATACAATTGAGAAATCGGACTTACATAGCCTATAAGTATGGATCCTTGGCTTTAACTTCCCATTAGTCCAAATGAGTGACAAACAAATGTTACAGAAAAATTCTCAAATACAATTGAGAAATCGGACTTACATAGTCTATAAGTATGGATCCTTGGCTTTAATTTCCCATTAGTCCAAATGAGTGACAAACATAAATGTGCCCACAAATAGCCAAATTCCCGTAGAGCTCAACAAAATTTACACAATTTTAATCTTTAAAATTTTATAGAAAAATTCTCAAATACAATTGAGAAATCGGACTTACATAGCCTATAAGTATGGATCCTTGGCTTTAACTTCCCATTAGTCCAAATGAGTGACAAACAAATGTTACAGAAAAATTCTCAAATACAATTGAGAGATCGGACTTACATAGTCTATATGTATTGATCCTTGGCTTTAATTTCCCACTGGTCCAAATGAGTGACAAACAACTTTTTTAGAAAAATTATCAAATACAATTGAGGAATCGGACTTACATAGTCTATAAGTATGGATCCTTGGCTTTAATTTCCCATTGGACCAAATGAGTGACAAACAAACTTTATAGAAAAATTCTCAAATACAATTGAGAGATCGGACTTACATAGCCTATAAGTATGGATCCTTGGCTTTAACTTCCCATTAGTCCAAATGAGTGACAAACAAATGTTACAGAAAAATTCTCAAATACAATTGATAAATCGGACTTACATAGCCTATAAGTATGGATCCTTGGCTTTAATTTTCCATTGGTCCAAATGAGCGACAAACAAATGTTATAGAAAAATTCTCAAATACAATTGAGAGATCGGACTTACATAGTCTATAAGTATGGATCCTTGGCTTTAATTTCCCATTAGTCCAAATGAGTGACAAACATAAATGTGCCCACAAATAGCCAAATTCCCGTAGAGCTCAACAAAATTTACACAATTTTAATCTTTAAAATTTTATAGAAAAATTCTCAAATACAATTGAGAGATCGGACTTACATAGCCTTTAAGTATGGATCCTTGGCTTTAATTTCCCATTGGTCCAAATGAGCGACAAACAAATGTTATAGAAAAATTCTCAAATACAATTGAGAAATCGGACTTACATAGCACTAGTTTACAGCCAAAAAATACCAAGAACGCCACATGCCTAGATAAGTCAATTGGGACCTCCCAAGCACGAAAAACGCTGTAATTTTTTTTTTTATAGTACAGTTTTTTAGATAACGGTACTTTTGTGTTTTTCGGTGTATGGCCCCACTCAAACCCTTGTGGAGCCCAACCCAAAAGTCCAATCAATATAAATTGTATACCGTTGGAAAGGTAATTGAATGCCTTTTCCGTCGATATGCTGAAAATTTCTGTATGATAAGAAATGGCTGAGTTATGGCACCTCAAAGTTCAAAATTTTCCTATTTTTTACGTTTTTTTCAAAATTTTTCATTTTCATTTAATTTTTTTTCTACTTTATTGTAAACATCTGGAATGTTTTATTTTTTTACCAAATAGGTTATTTTATTACCAACATTTTAAGCGTAATTTGGAAAAAAACGGATGAAAAATAAAGTTTTTATTAATGATTTTGTGGAAAGACAATATTTTCATTTTCATTGCTCACACACTATATTTGGCGTAAATTCAAAAAATTTAAATTAAAATGACGAGCGACTTGAACTTTTGCGTTTTTTTTCGGATGGATCTTCGCGAATGAGGAACCAACAATAGTCCGCCATCATTTGTTCATCCCACCAGCCTTTATAACGTCTCTCGATTTCTTCCATTTCCTGGTGAAATCTTTCACCTTGTTCATCACTTTCGGAGCCCAAGTTCGTGGGGAAACTATCCAAATGACTGAATAAAAAGTGTAATTTAGGTGTCATATTTGAACCTAAAAGTTAAAAAGAATAAATTTTTAAATGTTAACGGCCTTTTTGATATACATGCTTTCACTCAAAGCTTACCAATGGCATTGAATTTTTGCAGTAATTTATCGATCTTCTCAGCGTAATCAGGACGTACGCACGGATAGCACAATATCAAAAATGACCCACTCATTCCTCAGGAGAAGATAATACTTCCTCCATTACATATTAAGCTTGGGTTGTTTACAAATATTGTGAAAAAGTTGCCAAAAGACAGTCTTGCCATGAACTACCTTAAACAAAAATTTCCGAGAGCCACAGCGAGCAAAATTTAAGCTGGTATATTTGATGGACCTCAAATTCGGGCTCTGTACGGTGACCAAACATTTAATGAGTGTTTAGGTCCAGCTCATTTAGAGGCATGGGAAGCATTCCAGGACATTGTTCACAACTTTTTGGGAAACTACAGAAGTCCTGATTACGCTGAGAAGATCGATATATTACTGCAAAAATTCAATGCCATTGGTAAGCTTTGAGTGAAAGCATGTATATCAAAAAGGCCGTTAACATTTAAAAATTTATTCTTTTTAACTTTTAGGTTAAAATATGACACCTAAATTACACTTTTTATTCAGTCATTTGGATAGTTTCCCCACGAACTTGGGCTCCGAAAGTGATGAACAAGGTGAAAGATTTCACCAGGAAATGGAAGAAATCGAGAGACGTTATAAAGGCTGGTGGGATGAACAAATGATGGCGGACTATTGTTGGTTCCTCATTCGCGAAGATCCATCCGAAAAAAAACGCAAAAGTTCAAGTCGCTCGTCATTTTAATTTAAATTTTTTGAATTTACGCCAAATATAGTGTGTGAGCAATGAAAATGAAAATATTGTCTTTCCACAAAATCATTAATAAAAACTTTATTTTTCATCCGTTTTTTTCCAAATTACGCTTAAAATGTTGGTAATAAAATAACCTATTTGGTAAAAAAATAAAACATTCCAGATGTTTACAATAAAGTAGAAAAAAAATGAAATGAAAATGAAAAATTTTGAAAAAAACGTAAAAAATAGGAAAATTTTGAACTTTGAGGTGCCATAACTCAGCCATTTCTTATCATACAGAAATTTTCAGCATATTGACGGAAAAGGCATTCAATTACCTATCCAACGGTATACAATTTATATTGATTGGACTTTTGGGTTGGGCTCCACAAGGGTTTGAGTGGGGCCATACACCGAAAAACACAAAAGTACCGTTATCTAAAAAACTGTACTATAAAAAAAAAAATTACAGCGTTTTTCGTGCTTGGGAGGTCCCAATTGACTTATCTAGGCATGTGGCGTTCTTGGTATTTTTCCAAACTAAAAATTTGTAAAGCAGTGTAGTCTATAAGTATGGATCCTTGGCTTTAATTTCCCATTGGTCCAAATGAGTGACAAACTTAAATGTGCCCACAAATAGCCAAATTCACGTAGAGCTAAACAAAATTTACACAATTTTAATCTTTAAAACTTTATAGAAAAATTCTCAAATACAATTGAGAGATCGGACTTACATAGCCTTTAAGTATGGATCCTTGGCTTTAATTTCCCATTGGTCCAAATGAGTGACAAACAAATTTTATAGAAAAATTCTCAAATACAATTGAGAAATCGAACTTACATAGTCTATAAGTATGGATCCTTGGCTTTAATTTCCCATTGGTCCAAATGAGTGACAAACAAATTTTATAGAAAAATTCTCAAATACAATTGAGAAATCGGACTTACATAGTCTATAAGTATGGATCCTTGGCTTTAATTTCCCATTGGTCCATATGAGTGACAAACAAATTTTATAGAAAAATTCTCAAATACAATTGAGGAATCGGACTTACATAGTCTATAAGTATGGATCCTTGGCTTTAATTTCCCATTGGTCCAAATGAGTGACAAACAAATTTTATAGAAAAATTCTCAAATACAATTGAGAGATCGGACTTACATAGTCTATAAGTATGGATCCTTGGCTTTAATTTCCCATTAGTCCAAATGAGTGACAAACATAAATGTGCCCACAAATAGCCAAATTCCCGTAGAGCTCAACAAAATTTACACAATTTTAATCTTTAAAATTTTATAGAAAAATTCTCAAATACAATTGAGAAATCGGACTTACATCTATATATATTAAACCGAATGTGTGTTTGTTATTTGTTTGTTTGTTTGTTCCTTATATGAGCCTAAACCCTTGGACCGATCTTCCTGAAATTTTCACAGTATTTAACTGGAACTCTCGGATGAATTATAGGCTATATGAAGTTTTGATTGGACAAAGGGGCGTGGCACCGCCCATATAACCCAAAAATTTAAATCGTCATATTTTGGTAATTTTTTGTCCTACGTCGATGATATTTGGTACTATGGTATGGGCATAATTTGGAATACGTACCAGGAGAAAAGTGGGTGGGAACACGCCCCTTTTTAGGAAAACCAAACCTTTGGACCAATCTTCCTGAAATTTTCACGGCATGTTACTGTGACTCTGGAAGGAATAATAGCCTATATGAAGTTTTGATTGGACAAAGAGGCGTGGCACCGCCCATATAACCCAAAAATTTAAATCGCCATGTTTTGGGCATTTTTTGACCTACGTGGATGATATTTGGTACTATGGTATGGGCATAATTTGGAATACGTACCAGGAGAAAAGTAGGTGGGAACACGCCCATTTTTTGGAAAACCAAACCCTTGGACCGATCTTCCTGAAATTTTCACAGCATGTTACTGTGACGGCATTTAGTTAATTTTTTATTCTTTTATGGAAGTAATAAAAATTATCCCTCGTCCATTTATTTTTTTAATTGAAAATAAAACACGATAATTTTTATGGTACATTGACAAGATTTGAAGTACTAGAGAGGGCTCTTATTTTAAAAAAATCATTTTAATCTAATGACGTCTACTTTTCATAAATGGTTTATAATTTTCAATGAAAACTTTGCAATGTGGTAATTTTTTAGAAACAGTTCCAAGCTCATCGATTTCAATTTTCAATTTAAAGTTAAAATAAATGTAAAACTCTATTATAATTTTCGATAATGTGATAAGTAGTAAAAACCATAAAGAAACGTATATAAATTCTTGTTGTAAGAATTTTTACAACCCAGTGTTTACGATACTGTCAATACATAATTTGTTTGATGTTTTTTCTACCTTCCCGGAATCAGAAAATGTAAATGTTTCAATTTTTATCTTCACACTTTTAGATCCACCAAAAAAGCTCTGCTGGGTATTTCTCCAATAACGATAGTAATCCCATCAATTTCTCATGAGAACAAAATTGAAATTTTTTTTAACCGCTTTCAAAAGTAAAGAATAAATAAATATTTAAATTTTGGTAATTAAATTTATTTTTTTCTTTCGTAGGCTGAAGAACTTCAGCAATAAAATTGGCCATTGAAATCTTCTTTTAGTCTTTTCTCGGGATCATTTTTCTATAATAAATTTTAAGCCTTCGTTTCGATAAATTTCGAAATAAGGTCTTAACCTGAAACAACGAAGTTCTTAGCTGATAATTTGACTAAAATCATTTTGAATCATTCGTTTTTAGAAATTTTGCTAAATTTTGTTGTTTTGAAATTATTCCCAATGTTCGTTGCCAACAGGCTAACCATGCGATAGCCCTCGTTGGTGGAAATTCTTAATTGAACTCTTTTTAATAATAATTCGAATTTTTTTGTCTTGTTTTTGAAGTATGAGACAAATTCATAAATAAGTTCAGTGAATAATTTGTAGTTCAATTTGTTTAACCCAATGAAAATGTTTTCCCTAAATATTAATACGACAGTTTCTCAAAAAGGAATAGAAAATTTTTGTAATAATATTAATAAAGTTCAATGGCTTCACCAAAATTTTCAATTAAATATCTATTCACAAAGTCATATATGAAGCTTATTTCTTAAGAAATTCACATTTTAATAGACAAAAATATTTCAATATTAAAAATCAATTGATTTGAAATAAAACCACATCATTACCTTCAGAGCTACAAAAAAAGATAAGAAAAAAAAAGACGCAAACGAATTAAAAAAAAAAAATGTCATAAAATACAATATTAGCAAAACCATTGCGAAACATTTTCAATTGCATGAAATTACAATATCCAAATTCATGTTAAACTCATAAAATTTTATTATCAATGACAGACAGTAGTATCAGACAAATAACGCAGAAGATAAGATGCTCAAATGTTTTATACTCACACGCAGAGTATAGTATAAGAGAAGCAAAGAATAAAACGATGAATACCAACGACAAAAAACTCTATGTAACACTTCACTTAACTAAAGAAATTCCTTTAAAAAATATACAAAAAAAAAATAGGATTTAACTTTCTACGAATTTGAAAATTTAATTCGAACGAATGCAAACACATAGAAATATACCATTTCCACCCACCCCGCCTACCAAAATGAAAGATGAAAAGAAAAACTTGCACAAGAAACTCATGTTCTTTCATCAACAAAAATTTAATTTTCCAAATCACAAACTTTTTATTTATTCGTTAGTTGTGCACTAAAGAAAATATTTGTAATAAAAATAATTGTATTTTTTCAAACGTTCAAGTCGACTTGTACATACATTTTTACTATAAAGTAGATCTATGATATTATCGTAGTATAAGAAAAAATTAAACATTTAAGAGCAAAAGTTTTTCAAGCACAAGGAGATCAACAAGAGAACAAAATTTAAATATGTATCAAAACCTTGATCGATAGTAAATATTTAATAAAATATATGCTCTTATTTGTCTGATACTACTGGCTGAATTAACTCTGGTTGAGTGATATTCTAAATTCAAACCGTATTGTACTACGACACAGTAGTATTAGTGACAAATAATTTTTGTTGGTCTTTTATATTAAATTTATTCTTATTAATATGAAAGGTATTCCTTTTTAGAACCTTTTCCCAAATTTTTTCAACTCTTTTATAGTACAAAAATTATATAAATGCGTGTGAAATGAGTTTCCTCAATTAACACCACCACTCTAGGTTAAACGAGTTATTGAAAAAATCCAAATAAGTGAATGTGTATGTAATATGCACAAACATGCTGAAATATGCATGAATATGCACTAGAAAATTGATGCTGAAATTCCTAAAATGTCTTATTTATACTCACATTCTACGTACCTGAAAAAAATCATGAAATTTGGTGGTATTTGTGGTTTCCGGGTAATCAAGTTTGATCCACTTTATGTAAAACCAACACATCTACCCAACCCATATTTTCAATTAAGAAACGTATATACTTATTTATTTATATCTTGGAAAAGACATAAGAATAGAAATATTTTTCCCTTTCATATAGTAAAAACTAAGCACAAACGTACATATACTCGCTATTCTATTTTACACTCTCGTATGATTGTGTGAGTGTGTGTGAACTACAAAAAAAAGGTACTTAAAATATTTTTCAACACTTCGACAAGTGCTCTAAAGAAAAGCATCTAAAAAAAAATTGCAACAAAAAGATGAAAGAACATTTCACGAAAAATATTTACAAAAAACATACCTTATCAGCCAATTGTTTACAGTACATTGCCATACTTTTTTTTCACAGCGTGCGAAGCGCAGCATCACATAAAACGGATGCCAAAATATTTTTCTGCAAAAGAACAAAAAAATATATATAAAGCCGTATGTCTTGAAATAGTTTTTATTTCATTTTATCTCTTTTTTATTTTTTTTTCTTACAGACAATTTCAATTTCATTTATTTGAAAGCAGTAGATGTTGTTGTTATTTAACAAACATACTTACTTGTATAAGTAGATATTTACAAAAATATATATATACTTACTTCTACGTTTAAGAAAATTAAATTGTAAACATAAAACAGAATTGTCAGGTTTCTTCAAGATTATTTTTTCTTTTTTTTTTCTTAGAGGCTAAAGCAATAATTTTCTCAATGTACTCAATGGCCGTATATTAATTGAAATTTTTTTAAATTACTACGAACTGTTTATTAATAATATTTGTTAATATTTGTACAAGCTAAAGTTCGTAAATTTTTATAATCAGAGAAATATTGTCATTGCAATGATTCACAAAAATTCCGTATAATTATTAAGCAACTTTAGTATGTTTGTTTAATAACAAAATAATGTCGGTAACCATATTATTTTTAGAATAGTCAAATTTTAATCATATTATGACTGTAAAAATACAATGTTGTTTTAAGAAAAACTAAATTTCTTTTTGTCAGTCAGCTCAGTATTTTACATGTTTATTTTAAAAATAAAATAGCAACAGAAATCTAAATAAAGTGTAATTTTATAGAGTGTCACAACTTTGAGTTGGCACCACTGCTTTGTTTGAGCACCCATTTAACAGCTGATATTTGCTTTTTGTTTAGTTTGCTTTGACATTTCATTATGAATCGACATACACCAGAGCAACGGTTGCAAATTGTTGAAATTTTTAATTAAAATAATTGCTTTCATCGTACAGCGGGCGCTACAATTGATTTACTCAAAGGAACTTTTGATGAAAAAATAATTTCACGTAATGGCCCAATTAATTGGCCACCAAGATCGTGTGATTTAACCCCTTTAGATTATTTTCTTTGGGGTTATGTTAAGTCACTTGTCTATGTCGATAAACTACAAACAATTAAACACCTGGAAATACCGCCGCAAATGCTCCAAAAAGTTTATCAAAATTGGTGTTCCATATGGCAGAAATCATATTTAAACATTAATTTCATAAAATATTCTTTCCAATAAAGCCCGTTTCGTTGATATAAAAATATATTTCCTTGTTTTATTATGATTTAAACTTGTGTCACTCTAAAAAAAAAATACCCTATACATGAGCCGTTTATTACAACACACAAGAAAATCTTCTCGAAAGGTAGCATCCATATTTTTAAACGTGTTAAAACGCAAACCCTTAACTATCTCAACTTAAAAACTAAGTGACTTATGCCACTTTCAAAATAAACGGCTCATATATAAACAGTTAATATTACAGTTTATTGCACAAATGAACAGTTAAGAAATATAAATATAAATTATGGGAATACCGAAATATGTTTGGACAAAATTGGGCAACAAAATATGTTTAGAAAGTCATAAACTTAGAACCAAAATATTTTTATAAATAAAACACAGAAGTTTTTTTTAATAGTAATATTATTTGATGGCAATTATTTTATTCAATCAATGTGTATTTTTCTATTGCCGACAGCTTTACGGACAGCTTTACTGTTGCGTTCATTTTTTATTCTTAGAAAAGTTTGTAAATTTAATAAAACGAATTAGTCTTCCATCTCACAATAATTTAGTGCATAATTATTATTGTGCTTTATTTAATAAAAACTTGTTAATTTTTTTTTCAAAAACTGCATATTATTTGATTTGATGTTGATGTTTGTTAAGCACTTCACACTTTTCGAGAAAAACGTATCTAGGTTTATTTTAATACATTTTTCCTTTTAGGTAGCCTCCACAGAAAAAATCGCTTGAAATTATATGGCATGATAATGTTCGATCAATATAAGTAAAATTGAACAATGTACGATCTTTGATCCGTGCTAAGTCTTTCCAACATAAACTTTCTCAGTTTTTCAAAGTTAATTTTTAAAAAAGAATCGAGACATAAAAACTTTATACCAAAATTTAATTAAATTGTCTTTTATGACCCACTGTAATCTAGTCAATCTTGTCAAATTATCACTCTCCAGAATATCAGTTTTTTAACCGACCTCAAAAAAGAAGATCATAAATTCCAGCAATATATTATTTTTTTATTGTTTAAACTTTATAAACCGTTTTTTATTTCTTTGCCCAAGTTTGCTTGTAGTTTGGTCTCATAAAACTTTTGTGAAAGTTGGAGCAAGTTTGTACCCCAACCCAAAAAAAAAAAATGCTGGTTTACGCAATAACTTCTCAATTCATTGAAAGATTTTCTAAAGGGTTTTTTGTTTAAACTATTAGCGTGCTTAAAGTTAGGTCCCATAACTTTAAACTTACTCTACAACATCCTTAATCAAAAGTGTGACGAACTTATTAATTAAAAAAAAAAGATTTAGTTATTTTTAATTAATTTTGAAGTATATCGTGTAAACTTTAAATTTTATTTCAGTTAAGCTAATTTCTTAGCCAAGTACATGTAAATAAGAGACATGATTGTGTCAACCATATCCTTCGAGCAACATATTAAGTGATAAATCTTTTCTGCATGTTAAATCGACAAAAAAGCCTTTCATATTATTTATTTGGGAGTAGTGAAAGGTGTGCAAGCGAAATGATCCGATTTTCCAAAAGGCTACGCTTTTTAAATTGTAAAAATACATTGACGTACTTTTTTCTGAGCTACTAATGGCATCTTTAACTTAACACACATACATAGTACATTTCTACACAATAAAATATTAAAATAAGCAGTAGATATTATCCAATCTTTTGAATACACATAAGCTAAACGAAAACAACAACAAAACAACAAAATCGAAACAAAAAAATATATGAAAACTACAAAATGTCTTTAAGGTTTCAGAAAAACAATATATGTATATTTGAAACGTAAAACAGTAAAACGGAAATATCTATGTTGACAGGTAAAGCACAACATGTATGCATCCATACATACAAACAAATAAGAAAACCAATAACAGCAGCCATGTGCAGTTTGGAAAACAACAAATTTTGTATTGTACGGATATAGTAAAAGAAAATATTGTTTCAATTCAATTGAAGATGAAAATTGTCTGATTGTAAGTGCACAAACAATATGAGAATTTATGTAAGAATGTATGGGTGTGTCTTCAATATTATTATTGGCGATGAGAAAAACTATAGATGCATACGTAAAGATTTATATAAATTTATTATTTGTGAAAACTTTGTATCCATTGAATTATACAAAAAAATCAAGCTTTAATAAAATTTATTCAACTCTCTTCTTTTTTAGAGCTAAAAACTTTTCCATAACTCCAAAGAAGAATTATGAGGTACTGCTACAAATCTACAAAAATACGTACAAGTTTACTATTTTATTTTTTTGTAAGCAAGTAAATAAACGCAAGGAATCACAGCAAAACCACATTAAGTTTTTAGAAGCAGTAGAAACATGTCATGATTTCGATTTGTCCACACGCAAAGAAAAAACATGGTTGATGGAATCATAATCGCAAATTATTATTTCAAGTTCAGATAAATGATTGAGTCTACTATATATTACATTTGTCATCTAAGGAACATAATATGTTCTTCATAAATCTCCCTCTGACAATACCATTGTATAAACATAGTATGCTCTGCAAGTGCTGAGAAATTTGAGCGCATTATAGTAACTATGAAAATGTTTTTTTTTTTGTTGTGGTTTATGTAAACTATTTGACATTTTGCTTAGATAAAAGAAAAATGCATACACAAATACATACTTATTAAATTAAATCAAATTATATTTTTGATAAATATTTTTTTTTTTAAATATTTATCGAACAACTTTTTTGGACAAATTAAATTTAATAAAATTTAAAATAAATAACTTATTTATCGGCATATTTATGTAAAATCCCATTGCCATCTTTTGCAGTTCCGTAGTATTTTTTTCCTCATGCTGCAAAGAAACCTACATACGTATATTTAATTCACTCCATATATGTATTAGTATATACTCGTTTATGTATCTTAAACCACTGATGTTGAGGATTATAGGTGCACTTTTATTTTGTTGTAAAATTAAATAACTTTCATCATATAATTATAATTTTAACATTAATTTTTTGACATCACATCTCCTCGTCTTATAAAATTCTTTGAACGACTGATGTTACATATAACTGACACCTATTTTGTTTCTTTTCAGAACACCAACAATGTATGGTCACAATATACTTTATTTTAAATAAACTTTTATAATTCCCATTTGCAAAAGATACTCTTGTAGCAGCGAAAATACTTTTTTGGATACATTAAATTTTTATTGGACGAAACCCAGAATGATTATTTTATTGTCGCATCCAATATTTTAATAATGGAAGAATCTTTGATGCAACCATATTTGGTTCAAAGAATAATTATTTGTTATTTGAATATTTATTTATTATATACTTAGTTGACATGAAAATTTTGCAATCATGTCTTTTCTCTGCGTGCAGATTTGAAGAGCTTCCGAGGATGCATAAAAAGAAGGCAGTGATATATCCGAACTTATTTTGAACATAAATCATGAAAAAAAACTATATGTTTCTCTCAGTTTTGCGTATTTGCCTGTTTCTCTCTTCCTCTCTCTCAGATTTGTTTATTTGTCTATCTCTCTCAGAAATAAGTGTATTTGTCTATTTATCTTTCTGTCCGTCTCTCTCAGGATTGTATATTTGCCTATCTCTCTCCCTCTCAGATAGATAAGTTATGTAGATGTCAGCTGTTATTTCATTATTTTAGAAAGCGAGGGAAACAACAACATCACTCGCCCGAAACTTTAAACCTTCATAACTTTCGAAATACAAAACCGCCAAAAAAAAAAAATATAAAGGTTAGGCACATCTATTAAGAAATATTAAAGAAATAGTATAAGTTTTATAAAACTTGTCTGTATAATAAGAAGATAAGCTGCATCTCAACAAAAATGCCCTAGTATTTTTAATTATAAATCGGTAAAGTATATGCGAAATTTATAACATCTTGGCGCTATAACGTTTATTTCATTTTTACTCTCATCCAACAAAAATGGGTTCCGTAGAAGCCTGATCTGTAGTTTTATATTTAGGTGTTTCAAAGTAGATATAAATACATTGTTTATTTGTTGAATTCAGTTTATATATAAAAGTTGTTCCAGTTCTTTTTTCTATGTTTTGTTTCTTATTTTTGCTGTTTTCAATTTTGCCAATATTCTTCCTTATGCATTTGTTGATGTTTTGTTGTTAGCAATTTTCAATAACCGACTTCAATGCACACATTCACTTGTAGCCAAATATAATACGGTTTTTGTTCATGCACTTCAATTACCAAGTTGTATTGTGTGTCATGTACATCTCTGAAAACATTTTGGTTTATAGAAATTGTATAGTATTGTGTGGTCTCTTGGTTATTGCATTGTAGGTTTTTGTGATTTAATTTAAAATGAAAATTAAAAAAAAATAAATGATTAAATTTTAAATATTAATAAGAAGTTATATACAGATAGAAGTTGATTGAGTTTTATATCCATACGTACATACAAACATACATATATATAATAAAATAAATAGTTAAACACATTTAAATAACTTTTCTTAAGCATGCTTTCAAAAAAAAAAAAAAACCATTTGCATCTGCAGTTGTATGAATATGAAATAATGTGTAGCAATGAAAATATGCAATTAGATTCAAAAGTGCTGCATTGCTAGAGGTTCTCTTTTTTCTTAATTACATGATTTTTTAATACATTTGCGACTTTTAACAAGAAATTTAAAATATGTCGCAAAATGAAAAAAATACACCAAAAATAAAAATCTAATGATAACTGACGCGTTTAGTTAGAAAAAAATTCATTCAACATAAATTGTTTTGCTTTGCGAGTACTTACTGCCTGTTTTTAGAAAATGGAAACAAAATAGTGAGTGAGAATTTATATTGAAAACAACAATAAAATACGAAAATTTGTTTTTGTTTTCAATATAAATTCTCACTCACTATTTTGTTTTCATTTTCTAAAAACAGGCAGTTAATATTTAGTTCACACATGAGAACATCAATCATACGCCACCACTAAAAATATTTCTCTATATTCTACACAATGTAACCTGATTTAAACAAGTTTTGTATCTTCCAGGTGCTATTTCCACATACATACATACAAATGACTTGAGTAGAAATTTTGTATGGAAATCATTTAAAAAAAACTGAGTGGTTTTCATACAAATTTTGTAATCAAATCAATTGTTTGTATTATGGAAACAAAATTAATTCAAAATATTCAAAACTATTAGAGTATTTTTATTTCCACTTAATATTTAGAACAACACAAAAGTTCAAGTTAAAAATTTTATCATATGTTGAGTATATATATAAAATCTTGCTAGTATCACATGGATCAACAATTAGTCCGATACTATTCCTATTATTCTTCTAGACTGAATAAACTTTCAGCTCATCATCATCAATTTGAAAAAAATTATGCTTGAAAATATGCTTGAAATAAATGTTAAATGTCTACCAGTTAAAGGAACCTCTAATATAAAAAGCAGGAAAATTTTCGAGGCAATATCAACAAATTTTCAGCTATTTATTTAAGTCAGTTATATTCTTGTGACTATATAACAAGGACCAAAATAATTGGGTGCTTGTTTATGGAATCATTTGAAAAAATAAGTAAAAAAATGCTAAAAATACTGCTAACTGTTTAATAGAAAATTGGCGGCTTAACCAAAAATAAAACATTTTAAATTTAGTAGCAACGCACCGTCATTAAACAATCTTTATCTGAAATGCTTCAAATTACCAATACACTGTGATTCACATAAATATTAAAAATCAAAGAAATTTAGTTACTCAGGCTTAAGTTCGGTGTCAAGTTAATTTTAAATTAATACTTGTTTATATTTTTACACGCTAAAGTTCGTAAATTTAATAATCAAAGAAATATTAGAAAGACATTTAGGGTAATCACGATGGCGATTGTGCAAATTAGTGTACTTCGTGAGCCTTCCTTTAAATTTATTGCATTTTTGGGACGAGCATGCAATTTTCTTAACAAAAATGTGGCAGCTCATAAAAAATTCTGGCAGCACTGACATCAGATGTCAAGTTAGAAATGCATAAAATTAATATTTACTAATAAATTAAAAAAAAAAGATGACAAAAACTTTGTAAATTAAATAAATTAAATTAAAATAAGTTAGAAAATTAAATACTCTTTATCTACAAATAAAAATATGACGGTCTGTATGTCACAAGTTGTTCTTTATTTTCATTTGCAATTGATTAAAAATGCACTTATATCTTTGATCATGGTTTTATTAGTGCAAGCGAAGCAAAATGAAGCCATTTGCAGATACATACATTTTGCATCGTTTGCATACTTTGCACTACCCATCGTGATTACCATTATTTTTAACATATGTTTTTAAAGCAACAGAGGAAAATTTTAATATCTAAACATCCTTTAGATTTCAACTACACGGCCGAATAGAACAAAAGTTGTTTTCGCTAGAAGCCACTAAAACACAGTAGTTCGTAGTAATTTTAAAATAACAATTAATATACACATTTTGAATTAAATTATTATTTTATTAGAAAAGCAAAATGCAGATGGCCGAAATAATTAAACAAACAAAGAATCTTTAGAATGCACGGAAGTTTAAACTGACATCATGATTTGTCGATGCTAACCACAGTCTGTCTTATCATCAGATTAAATTGCTTTGGTTAAACATCATTCAGCTCGACTAAAAATCTGTCTCATAAAAATATAAAATCAATGGGAATTTTATATATTTTAGAAGTAAAAATATTACTTTTCATTTCACATGACTAAATTTAAGCATTGATTACTTAAATTATTGAAAAGCGAGACATTTAATTAAATTTTATTAAAAATTTTAGAGAAAATTACATTTTTGATTAATAAAACATGTCTACCTTGAAAGTTTCACTTTAAAAAGAGGGTCGGTCCAACACACATCACATCATGTTGTTGAATTGGATTTTATTTGTTCTTCTTTTATCTTATGCCTCTTCAAAGTCACTCTTTGTGGTATTTGCACCTTTTTGTAGTTTAGTTTTTGTGGCAGATATATTCTTTTGTCAGTTTTGTGGGTTGTTTTTTTTTTTTGTGTTTTGTCAAGCCATCATTTTTGTCTTCCTTTATTTTAGTGTTTTCTATTTGGTTTTTTATTTCGATGGAACTGCTCCCATATAAGTTGGATACATAAATATTTTAAACGAAGGTAAATCTTTGTGATATCACACTGATTAACAAAATCTTTTAATCATTTTAAAAAGGTTTTGTTTGAAGTAGGAAAATAAATACAGAGCCCACAAACAATAAATACGAGTATTTGTTACTAAAAAAATTGATATTACACTGCTTAACAGAAAAAGTGATGTGTTGAAGACGAAATAAAATTTATATTTCATTTTAGCCATTTGGTGCTTTTTTTTTTAGCTGTACGCAAACATGTCTACACATATTTTTTACAGTCTTGTCACACAAAAACTTACCACTTTTAAGTGTATTTCATCATTTTTGTATGGCTGTTCAGAAATTTCGAATGGTATTTCACAAGATGGCGAACAACTCATATAAACACACTCATGTCGAGTTATTTATTTATGCTTAATTATGATCTTTTCTTTATATTTATTACATTTTTAATTTCAGCAATAGGTCTTTTGTTTTAATATATTGTTAGCGAAATATCGAAAACAAATATAAATATAAAAAAATATAGTATATAAAGGGTGTTTTTTATAGTGTCTCAACTTTGAGTTGGCATCACTGCTTTATTTAAGCACCCATTTAACAGCTGATAGTGGCTTTTTGCTAGTTTGCTTTGAAATTTCATTATGAATCGACTTACACCAGAGCAACGCGTGCAAATTGTTGAAATTTTTAATCAAAATAATTGTTCTATTCTTCAAACTCATCATGCAACGGGTTCTACAATTGATTTATTCAAAGAAACTTTTGATGACAAAATAATTTCACGTAATGGCCCAATTAATTGGCCACCAAGATCGTGAGATTTAACCCTACTAGATTATTTTCTTTGGGGTTATGTTAAATCAATTGTCTACGTCGATAAACCACAATCAACTAAACACTTGGAAATCAACATTCGAAGAGTTATCGACGAAATACGGCCGCAAATTTTGCGAACATTTGTTGAAAATTGGTGTTCCAGATTACGCCTTCAGCGAGCAATCTATATATCCTTGTTTTATCATGATTTAAACTTGTGTCACTCTTTAAAAAAACACCCATTATATTAAAACAAAAGACCTATTGCTTAAATTAAACATTCTTTATGCTTAATTTAATCCACTCATAATTTTTTAGCGAAGAACTATTCAGAGCGAGTGACCTGCTGTTGCTCAAACTTTTGCTGTTAAAAACAATTCCTTAATCCTTCTACTAAAATTCAGCCTAAGGAAAAATACTCTTTGATTATTTTCATATTTCTTAGTTCATGATAGCATACAGATAAACAAGCGGTAAAGCGATCTACCAAATACTTAATTTGGTAGGCAAATTTTTTTTTCATCACCAAAATAGGACTCGAAATTTTTCGCGATTGAAAATATTTAAACAGTATAATTTCAAACACAATTCCACAATAATATTTAAAAATTATATACAGAAAAAAAAATTATACAAACAGACCTTTTCCTTAAAGCTCAAACGTAAAAAAATAGCACAGAAATGTATTAGCATCATGTCAGACACCGCATATGGTTAATTTAGACCGCTCATTTATATCAACATCAATGCCCGAACATATGGCTGATCAACAATGTTTGCCATGAGATTGGTCATTCAATGTCATTTTCTGTTTTAAAGTTTCTTTTTTAAGGTTATTTTCCAATCAAATATTGTTTTGCAACAAACACTGCACAAGACACAGAAAAACCATAAAAAACAATTTGAAATACAATTATCACTTGAAAAATATACAAAACAAACCATCAAATCGAATTTATTATTACCGTTGCCCTGCCGATGTTATGTTCATGTCAAGTTAAAGTAAATGGCTCGTGAAGACGTAGGTATGTGTTATGTACTTAGGGCAATGAATAAAACTCTTATTGAACTCACTATTTAAAACATTATGGTTCTATTTCCATAATACAGACAAATGACTTGAAAAGAAATTTTGTATGGAAATCACTCAAAAACTGAGTGGTTTTCATACAAAATTTCTTCTTAAACCACTTTTTTTTAAATATATTCCTGAATCAAGCAATTTGACCAGTTTGACTCATTTCCTATTATATATATATATATATATATATATAAATATGTATATATATGTTCCCGTCGATCCTATAAGGAGCATAGGGCCTTAAAATTTTATAAAGGTTTCGGTAATCATTTGGTTTTAAGATGGCCAGCTGATTAGGCTAACGCATCCGATCCTGGTACTGGGGCTGCCAGCATGCCTCCAGGCCGGCACAGAAAGGTTATACCGCCTTTGGCCGGTCGACAGTGCCTCGTTAGTACCTATTTCCTATTGCTTTAAGTGTTTCTTAAAATCTTTATTATGTTGTAGGTACAACATTTGAGTAACCAATACAATCTTAACAAAAAGTTAATACTTTTATACTTGGAAACAAAACAAATAATAAATGTGCAGTATGTTCTTTAATATCGTTATTATTCCTTAATTCGATATTCCATAGAATGTGTCTTCACATGCTATCAAAATGAATAATTTTGATAAAAACACTCCCTTTTTCTCCACATTCTGATGTATTTATTTAACTTTTTGCATTTTTTTTTTTATTAAAAATAATAGATTTTGCATAAATTTATTTAACAGGAACTTTTTTATATGCTCACACATACTTTTGCTTTTGCTGCAATAGAGTCATAACTCAAAAATGTGTTTTTTTTTAATTAATAATGCAGCATTAATGTCGCTCTCCATAAAGTAAAAAAAATTCACCCAACTATCTTGAGAGAAAAATAACATTTTGAAATAAAGAATTTAAAATTTTAAAATCGTTTTCTGCAAAATTTGTAATATTTTTAGTTATTACTCTTGTGCAGTAAACGGTCCATGTGTACTCGTATCTTGGGGAACTAAGAAGAACGAACAGCTACGAAAAAAAAACCGACAGTCAAACGTCTCCAGCATAACAATAATTTAGCAGAGAATTATAAAAGAGAAAATTGTTTGATAAATTATCTGAATGGTTGTGACACAAAATGGTTGAATTTGTTTTTTTTTCAGCAGCTCTGCTTTTTCCAACAATTTTTTTAATAGAATCAAAAGAATTTTTATAATGGCATACAAAATTTTATTTTACTTTGGAAAGTTTAAACTCAAGGTCAAAGTGCTCGCTTGTCAAGCAGTACGTGCTGTATATGTAAATTTTGTATATGTACACACACGTTTACTTTTGTTTTTTTTTTTTTATAGAAGCGAGAATGGAAAACATACTTTATTGAACTTATTTATAGGACTTTGTTTTTTTCGTTTCAAACGATTAAAAAAGGTTGGCGATATTTTAAGAATATTAAATATTTTAAATGACAAGCAATAATAATGTTGCATACGTTTGCAACGTATCAATTTTAACAATAAAAAAAATAACACAAATTTTATAATATCGTAAATCATTTAAGTCGAAGTGCTAAAAAATTTTGTATAAAAAGCAACCATTCTTTTCGCGTATATTTTTCATATTAAAGCAAAAGAGAAAGATTATGAATAGATGTCCACAAATAGATTGCATTTTTTTAACATGAAATTTATTTAGACATTTCGATGATTTCTTGGGTTCACACTATCAAGTATTCCTTTCTCGTATACGAAAATAATTTTTAAAAATGTGCGCACAATTGGTGAAAATATCAGTAAACATACTTTCGTTTTTAATTCGGTTTTTTAGGGGCCGTGCAGATATTACGTAACGCTGTTTTCAGAGATTTTATATATGTGCACAGCCCCATAAGGTTAAAAAAATACAGATCCGATATATGAATTTACTGTTCAAGAGAATACATGAAAAAAAAAATAAATTTCTTTGCATTCCAAACAAAGAAGTTTGGAAATATTCTCCAAAATTTATTTGAAAAAAGTTTTCATATTTGCTGTGCAATTCTCAGACGATTTTTGAAGGTTTGTGTATTAGGTAAGACGTTTAACACCTTTTCAGAATGTGCTTAAAGTCTACTAATAATTTGTTAAAAGCACCAATGTAATGCAGTCATATATTGAACATACAAGAAATGAAAACTTTTTTCTAAAAAATAATCTATATATATAAAATACAAAAAATGTTTTTACCTATGTTCGCTATAGACTCGGAAACTATCCAACCGATTTGACCCAAACTGGTGTCATTCAAAAGGGAATTTATAGAGGATGGTTTTAGGCTTTTAATATTTCGAGTGGACGTAGCCCCTCCCACATAAATTGAATAACATCATATATCTTGACTATTGTGATAGCAAGAGTTTTGACACATTGCAATAGTTCATATGTTACTAATGTGAGTAATCAGGACAAAAATGGGCGTTATCGGACAAGTGGGCGTGGCAGCTCCCATATAACCCAAAAATTGAAATCGCCATATTTTGGGCATTTTTTGACCTACGCCGATGATATTTGGTACATATAGTATTGACATAATTAGGAATACGTACTAGGAGAAAAGTGAGTGGGACCACTCCCCTTTATAGGAAAATAAAAAATCTTAATACAGTCTTAACTATTGGACCGATGGTCATTAAATTTTCCCAATAGAATATATAAATACTTTTAATTTTATTTTATAACGAGGGGGGTAGCGAAGTACACCGGGATCAGCTAGTATTCTATATAATCAAAATGCAAAGTTTTCCATAAAGTATTTAGAGATCTGTTCTTTAGAGTAACTTATAAAATACTTATAATATCTTCTGAAATTACATAAATGTCTTTGTTGTGTATTAGTAAACCAATTTCAAGGTCACAACACTTGTTGTCAGCATTCGGCCGACTGATACCTTCTGCTTGTCTAATAGAATATTCTAATATTCCAATAATCTTAAGCTTCTGGTGTTTTCTTTTTAACATAACGCCTTTTTCTTTGGATATGTTTTCTAAAATCTCATAAAAAATTTAAAGCAACAAACAAAAAAGTGTAATTCATAAAAGATTAATAAAGTTATTGTGGCGTTATTGTATTCATTTGTGATGTACAACATGTGCAAATTGCTTTTGTTTTTTGTTCGTTTTACAAATCTGTTAAAATACTTACTTAATCACAAGTTTATAATTTCACTTATTTCATCTAATTTTATTTTATTCTTTAATTTTTGTTACACAAAATAAATTTAACTCCTTAAGGCCTGCCTACATACAAATTGCAACTCATTTATCTTCGAAAATTTTATGATATTATTCAACAGAAGAGCAGACAACAAATTTCAAGGCAAAGTTATTTGTTAAACGAAAGAAAAAAATAAAAAAGATAAATAAATAATTTCTAGCTGTGAGAGTGTACACAAAAGTGTACGATTATAACGAAAAACCACAAAAGCAATTTCCAATAATATATTTCTTAACCAGATACAAGATTGATTTCTTTTAATATGTCGAATGAACTATAAGTAACAAATTCAATGTGTTGGTAAATGACTCTAAACATAAACAAACAAACAAACAAAAACCTAAACTTTTACACTTATATACAATTGGTTACCCACACAAGTACATGAATACTAAGAAATCTTTTGTGCTTATATAGAAAACGTTGTTTGAGTGTACAGATACAGTTGTAGTCATTAGTGTTCATACATTATGAGAAATAAGATATCACTCACATGTGTAATATACGAGTAATGACCAATCGATAATGTAGGATTACAGTGATTACAGATAAGTTTATATTTCTTCGTCAGCTGATTTAATTTTCAAGAATAGTTTTTTTAACGAATTTCAAAAAAAAGTAACACAATTTGTAGTGAGTACTATCTTGTAAGCCAAAAATCTGTGAAATTTTCACACGACCCTGAACATTAAGTAAAACTAGTGTGTAACAACGGTCGACCCAATCGACCGTGTTCTAGTCATAGAAAGAAAAATCATTAAAATTCTCTTATATAACAGTTACAACAAAAAAAGCTAGAAATATTTAACGACACATTTGTACGAATTAAAATAAAAAAAAAACGGTTAAATACAAAAATAAAATACCTTCCGTGTATAAATAAAATACCTTCCATTGCGCTAAATCAATATACTCAACCCTCTCATCAATTTTCCTATAATTCTCCCACATCTTAGTATGAATAGACAAAAAAAAATATTTAATTTTTTTTCAATTAACCCTTTAATTAAAAATATAAAAAAATTTGATTAAATATTTAATTTATATAATTAAATTTTTAATTTTAATAAATAATTTTAGTTAATAAATGTATAAAAATTTAATTGATACTATTAATTTGTTTACTGGTGCAAATTTAATTAAATTTTTAATTGATATCACAAATTTTAAATTGAAATCAATTTTTAGAAGTCTTGTTGTTATTTTTCTCTTTTCACCCAAATGAGAGTAAAACATACATATGTATGTGTTGTTTGGCTTTAACTTACATGCATGTTATAGCTCCCAAAATACTGAACCCACAAAACCCCGCTCGTTCACTTCTGTGAAAATTTTTTTAATTTGTTAAAATCGGTTGTAAAAACCGATCTAATAGATGCACGAATGGCATCACAAAAAAAGCAATTGTCTCTTAATTATATAGATTTAAACTAAAACGATGACCATAACATCTGTTAGTCGTATTCTTTTAAGCGACAATTAAAAGAACATTTTTTGTTCCGATTATGTGAGATTTTTAGTAATCATAAGTTTGGATAAGTGCAAAAACTTCCAGTTAGACGAATTATTTTACTAATTATTATGGAAATACTGTCATTATTTTTTTTTTTCATGTAATTTTTATTCGCCTCAATGTCTTCTAGACGTATGCGAATTTTAACGAAAATATGTCATCATACCGATCTGCACCTCTGTATGTGTATATAATGTTATTTTTGCCTTTAGGATTGTGTGCGTTTACACTTTTTATGTGTTGAAGTAAAAGTACTAAAATAATTTTTTTTTTTATATTTTCTACAATATAATAAATCTAAAACGAATGAAATATTAATTTTTTATGACTTTAATGTGCTTCTGAACATTCTTTGACTTACACATACAGATGACTTAATAAATAACTTGCATATTTCATTCGGGGTTAAATTTTTACTAATTTTTTTTTGTCCAAGTTAAGAGGCTTAAAGAGTTTCACATTTTATTTTTAATATAAAAAAAAAGAATTTAATCAATACTCAATAAAAGTCATACAATATGTTCACCTAATTTTTTTGTTTTCGTTGTTAAGGGAATTCAGCGTAGTGTTGAATATTATTGTATATACTGGTATGTGTATAAATGAACATTTGTGGATGTATGTTAGTATGTACGTATGTATGTATGTATATGCATAAAAACAATTTGTTTTTGGTATTATTTTGAAATAACAAAAAGGTAAAATTTTGTTATGTTTCATGTCAGCTTTGAATGATATTTTAATGTATTTTTCGTTTACAATGTGACGAACTTTTACATGAATTTAAAAACTCATGTATTAGATATTTACTACATGCAAATATTAGTTCGGTTATTGAAATAGAAAACATGTCAATGTTTTATAACCAAATTTTTGTTGAACTTTTTTTTATGAAAGTTTTTGCCTGTTTTTAAAACTAAAAAAAAAGAGCAATAGACAAACAGTAGTTTCAACTAATCAAAATAATATAAAGAAACTTCACTTTGGATTTAACACGCGATATTCTTAAATCAGTATGCCTTTGTTGCAAAAAGAGTTGTACTTCTTCCTCCAGTGAACTTTAAACGTTTATAGATCCTAAAATACTGAACTTACAAAAACCCACAATGCCTCGTTCATTTTTGTGAAAAAATGTGTTTAATTTGGTTAAAATCTTGTAATCGGTTGTAGAATAGGAGCTTGGCGGGCAGCACATAAAAAGCAATAGTCTATTAATTATATAGATTTTAAATTCCTATCAAACTTGGTAGGAAGTTAACTATGTACAAAGAAATACGTATGTATATGTAAATATTGAAAATAATTTAATTTATAATACGCTCTGTGGTCACGTCAGCGATTAATGGTTAAGACAATTTTTATTGCCTACTTTGAGAAAGCAACGAAATTTTCTAAAACAAATTTTATTATAATAACAACAAAAAACTAACGATTCTTAAAACATACCATGAAAAGTTACAAATATTTATTATGTTATGATATCGATCATGTTAGATAGAATCCCGATTAAAATATAGGGTAATTTTTGGTACTTTTTAATTTTTTACTACTACGTATTTTATTAGTTTTTTAAAACTTTTTGGGGGCTTCAATAAAAAAATACTACTTTTAATGCTATTTTCTTAGTTTTGTTACTTTTTTACTTTTGGCACTCTTTTACTTTTGGTACTTTTTTATATTTGATACTTTTTCTCTTGCGAAATTTTGTTAATGGTTTTAGATGATACTTGATACTTTTTCTCTTGCGAAATTTTCTTAATGGTTTTAGATGAAATTTGGTAGACGGATGATAGCATATGGCAGGGATTAAAATATATGATACTTTTTAAGGTCTACTTTTTGGTTTTTTTACTAATTATTTTTACAATAATATGCTGTGTATTTGCTGGAGGTTAAATAAGAAAAAGCTGGTACTTTTGAAACTGTTTGGTTATTTTTTACATTAACATAAAGTGCATAAAGTTGGTATTTTTGGTATCTCTTTGTTTCTTCGGTCAGACAGACCGTTTATGGTTTCATTAACATGTGGGGTGAACGAAGTTCTTATAGCTTTCTTCAAGGAGCAGTTAGGTATTATTCTAATTTATGTCATTTGCGCAGATGTTTCACATCAATTAAAAAAAAAAAAAATCCGTCATATTTTGGTTTTTCCTTAAATAGTACTTTTTAGCTAAAATCCTGTATAAATTAAAGGATTCACCTTAAAGGCTGATGATAAGGTATCCGAAATGTCTGGTGCTTTTTCAGAGCAAAATTCCGAAATTGCTTATTAATTTTTCTGTATCGGCACAACATTATGTAAATCAAGTGTGATTTGCAACAAAAGTCAGTTTATGTAGGATTTAGATGCGGATACGTCCATAGGAAGATATTTATAGTTATTCACCACATCAGCAGCTTTATTCTGTAATTCTCGTAGCTGGGTGTTTCCAAAGTAACGGTCGTTACCGATTTTCGGAAATTTTTTAAATAAAATTGCAACCCAAGCAAATATGTCACGAGGATTGCTTAATTTTGGACCTACGAAAGTTCAAGCATCTGTAGCAACCGAAAGAATTCATAAAAAATGTAATTTCAATACTTTTTTGACCATTAAAAAGGTAAAGGTCGTTACGTTACCTTTTTAATGGTCAAAAAAAGTATTGAAATTACATTTTTTATGAATTCTTTTGGTTGCTACCGATGCTTGAACGTTACACTACATTATAATTTATACTGGTGTTTTTGTTAATGAAATTTTTAAAATATATTTCAAAACGTCTATTTTCGAAAGCTATTTTACAAAGTTCTAGTCCAAATTTATTGATTTTTTTGCAGCACATGCATTTTGAAAATTCTAGAGCGCATAATTTTTGCGTAGAATTTTCTCATGGAAGCATTATGCCCGAAAGTTATGGGAACATTTATAAGAGATGGCATCTCTCTTAAGAATTAATTTCAGTAAACAATTGAAATTTTTTTCTATGTTCAAAACTGTGGTATTTGCTGGCGGTACTGTGGCGTAGTGATTTGAAAGTATTTTTTTTGCACAAAAAATGTTTTTGATCATATTAAATTTAAATTTTGTGTACAGAGTGTTCTTTAATTGTGTAATATTTGTTCACTGCTTGACAAATATATAAATTGTAAAAAACTTTTTTCTTACTAAATAATTTTTTATATAAAATTTAGTATTTGAGTTTTATTTAAATTAAACTACTCATAACAGCTAAAAGACTTCAAACTCTTTATGCTATTCCAAATACAAAATGAGCATTTATTTTTGTCCTTTTTTATCCTTTTTGTAGTTTCCTACATTATTTTCTAAAAAAAAGTCTAAACAACAATGATATAAAAAATATTTTGCTTAAATAATATTTTAGCGCCTTCAAAATAATGTTGCTTAAATTTTAGCGTTTCTAACTAGAAAAGTTGCTTATATGTGCTTAGAGAATACAAATGTATAATATTTGCGATGACAGCAAACGCCAAAATTGCGCCGAATTCACGTTTTATGACATTGCCTAATTTAACAATACGCATTACAGAATTCAATATGTAGCTAAAAATCTGCAGGACTCCCTAAATTTGATTTAATCTATAATGGTAACAAATTTCTACAACTGGCCCAACAATTGGTAAGTAAATAAAAAACAAATATTTTTATCGTAAAAAATTCCTTTAAAAAGTACACGATTGCGTATACTTTTAATATTTATCAAAAATTTAAAAGAATTGTATGTTTCTAAGGAAATTGCTTTCAGTTGAAAGATAATACCATTTCCTTTTTCTTTGATGTTCATTTCTTAGTTAGTGAAAATATGTATGTATGTATGTATGAGTGTATGTATGTATGTATGTATGTATGTATAAGCTACAATCTACTCTTAATTTCAACAAGCCCTTTCAACTTATAGTGAACATTCACAAACACATATGGCTGAAAACATATTTGTTTCCTACCAATCATTTCACTATGAATGAGTATTTTGTGCATTTTTGCGGCGACATATAAAATCCATTTATTTTTGACACTAAACACATAAATCTAAATTTGATATGCTGTCGTTTACATATTTTTTTTTTCTTTATTTTTTGTTCAGACTTTTAATTTAATACATCATTCTGTGGGTGAAATACTTGGAAAAATTTTTGTGTTTTAAAACAGAAACCTAAATCTCATATTGCATGATGAGAAAGTATATTTGTTTTTTTTTTTTCTTGTTTTAGTTTTAATATGTGTTATCATTGTCAGAGATGACATTGAGATTTTGACTTTAAGCAATGAAAATATCAAACAACAATCTGAAGAATTTGCTGGAGATCTTTTTTTTTTTGTTTTTGTTTTTGCACGGCTGAAGATTACGGCATTACAGAACGGTAAAATATATCATGTAACCACACATACTGCCACGATGAAGGGTGATAAAATCACAACCATCAAAAGTTTAAGGCAAATCTGGCATAGTTTCGGATTGGTTTTGATTTATTTATTTTTTTTTTTTTAATGAAAATGTTTTAATATAATTGTCATTTATAAGAAATTTTACATGCTAAGATAGTAAACAACTGTCAAGATAATTGTAGTAAATATTTTAATGTAAATAAAAAAGTATCACCCAAAAGTTCAGAAACTCATTAAAAATTGGAAGAACAAAAAATATGTAAAATTAGTTTTTTTTACCATTTAGGATCCTCGGCAGTAATCTAATAAGCATTCTATTTCAACATAAACTGAAAACTTCAAGCTCGATAACTGTCACATAGTTTTTGTTTTTGGTTAAGGCGTTATTTGAGTAAATGATCATTATACACATCCATAAGCATAAAATATCTACACATGATTTTTACATAATCTGTCACAAAAAAAAAAAAAAAAAAAAAAAAAAAAAAAACTTTAAAACAAATTTGATACACAAAAATGACATCATATTAAATCGCAAATAAGGGACTTCACATTTTGTGCAGTAAAATTCGAATAAAAAAATCCTTTTAGGAATAGCAAAAACTGCAACAAAAAACTGCTGTTTATGGCTAAACAGAAGGAAAAAATATTTGGTACTGAATTCCTGCCACACATAATCTATCAAAGCGTATAATTTGTCTATGTCACACAGTTGTGGCATATTAAACCATCAACCCCGCTAAGTGCTTTATAAAGAGAAAATTTTATATTCCTATGTACACACACACTCACACATAGAGCACCTAACAATAAAAAAAGAAGTTCTTAATATAAAAACGAAAATCTCAATATGAAATCCTAAGAGTTAAAGGATGTGACAGAACAATAAGAAAGAAAGAAAGAAGTACATCATCAACATTATTTGAAATATTTGGAATACAAAAGAACACAAGAGACACAAGAAACAAAAGACTAAAATGAAAAATGTATAACACGGCGTAAAACAAATCCTTAGCGGAAGTAAAGACTGATAAAAATAACAAAATAAACTACAAATATCTCTAAACACCAATACTAAAAGTAATTTCACTAACACACACACGCAACTCACTAAGCCCCTATTTGAGTGTGTGTGTGTGTCTATACCACACACGCTTAAACTTGCAAGTACCAAAACAAAATACGGAGGATTTACCACTTATTCCACATGTGTGATCTTATGTGGTTGATAAGAAATTCGCAAAACAAAAAAAACCAGGAACAGTAAATGAAAATAGTAAAACTAAGAAAATAAAATGCAAATTTTTTTTTGTAATAACAACATCTTTTTAAGACAACCATTAACTTTTAGTACAGTAGTTTGAGTGACAGTTTGAAATAAAAATTATCATAATGATGAAACTCTTTTTATTTATCCCTTTATATCATTGTCGTGGTGCCAATATATGTGCCAATAAAGGGAATTTTACACCAAAATACAAGTCTTAAGAGAGTTATTGTTATTAAATGAATGAATTTTTAAAAATACTCAATTCAAATAATATGAAAAATGTCTTTAGAAACAAGCCGATGCAAAGCTCTCTTCATTGGAGCGGCTTAAATAATTTCAAGTAGACAGTGGAGGCTCAGGATAATTTTCGTCGCTTCAAGTTTTCGATAAACTTTATGTAAAATTAGTGTAAGAAAGTTTGTATACAAATGGCCATGATGTCGACACACTATCCACTAAAAATTAGTTAGCTTCTTTCTGTGTTCGACGGCTGCCTTTTTTGCTTTCTTTTTTGTTTTTTTATTTTATAAAAATACAATAGTGATAGAATGAAAACGAAGGCTTTAGGATTTTCTCGTATCATGCATGTGTTCGTAAAACAGTCGTTCAGTATGTGAAACTTTTCGCCTTGCTTTAACTTGGGCTCTAATAATGAAAATAGTTAGGCCAATCGAAGGAGGAAATACTTCAGCCCAGCCCGAAACTTTCTAGACAGGAAAGCTTTTCTTAACGAAGGCAATATTAGAACACAATAACACAACACTTATAACTTGGCCAATACTTTATAATAAAAAAATGTTAATGTGTTTTTATGATATTTCATGAATCCTCTAACTAAAACCACGAAATAATTCAATAAATATGAATGTCCTTCCTTTGAAATAATTTTCAATTTCTTACTGCCTGTTCGCCGATGTCGAAGTAGTTCTTTCTTTCGAATAATTACATATAAAACAAAAACAAAATTTTTGAATTTGTTTTTGTTTCAAATGTAATTATTCGAAAGAAAGAAGTTCTTCGTTATCGGCGAACAGGCCCTTAATAAATTTTTAAAAAAGTTTCATGCCTTTTTTAAAACTGATTTAATTTTTTTTTTTTTTTTTTGATAATTTTTTTATTTATTGAATCTTTAATTAGAGATTGAAACATCAATAAGTTGTTCAAATCTTAAATCGAAAAATGTTAAATATATTTGTAGCCAATGATAAACAAAATTTTTAGTTTCAACGGTTGATTTTTGTTGTTTTACATCTCTCGTGTATGGCTGAGAGAAAGAGTATCCCTCCTCCTAAGCCGGGTGTGGCCACAACAATGTAGAATATTGCGTGCAACCACATTTGGGTGCAACTAAAATTTTTTAATATATTTTTTGCGTGTTTTGAAAATACTGTATTCACCAACGGAACGTCTAGATCTTTATGAATTCTGCTGCTCTGATTGTACGTAGAATTTTGTTTCGTCGCATTTGAACTTTTTCTACATTCGATGCTGAGGCAGTGCCCCATAACTGGATTCCATAGGACCATATTGTTTTCAAGATCACGTTGTATAATAGAAGTTTACAGTCTAGGCTTAATATCGAATTTCTTCCAATAAGCCAATTCATTTGGGCTGCTTTTAATTTCATTTCTGTCAACTTTGCGTCTATATGCGATTTCCACGTTAAACGAGGATCAAGATGAACGCCTAGATATTTTACTACAGTGTGTTGCGGCATAGTCTGCGTTGGGCTTAAAAAATTGCCTTCCCTATAACTACAAATTTTCGTTTACTTTAATAGCTTTTTAATAACTTGACGATGTTAGCCGGTAGATTTTGTGTTAATTTGTGTATTAGACCCTCGTGCCATACTTTATAAAAAGCGTGTGCGACATCAATGAAGAGTGCGGAGCAATATTTCTTTTTTTCAAAAGTGTCTCTAATAACATTCACAAGTCTGCGAGTTTTTCCAATAGTGCTATGTTGTCTGCAAAAACCAAATTGATGATCTGGAATACATCCATTGCTAGTCACTATTGGAGTCAACTTGCTCATATACAGCTTTTCAAGAAATTTCGACATATTAGACAATAAACTAATTGAGCGAACCTATTTAATAAAATGCAAAAACTGGCCAGAAAATAAAATCTAACATCAATCAGCTTTTATATTATTCAGAAAAAAAAAATTAAGTATTAATCTAATTTTCTCTTATCAAGAATTGTAACATCTCGATATATTCAAAACGTATTTGCACTGGATAAAGATTTTTTTGCCTGGATGTTCTTCGTTAGAATATAAAATAATGGAATACGTTTCATGTGGTTGTGATCTTTTTTTTTTTCTTTTTTTAAAACATCCTCATTACTTGGGATTAAACTTTGACGTTGTGTATTCATGTTATATTCATGTTCTTTGTCTATAAGGCTGGGATAAAATTAAATTTAAACAAAAATAAAAAAAATAATCATGCTGTATTCAAAAATTTCGGGACTTTTTGACAATATTTAAAGAACACAACACTATAGAAAATGAAAACAAGAAAATATACAAACACAAGCAAACATGTATCAGTGTGTATTTATAATAATAGGAAAGTTTATAGATTGATGGACGAAATAGCAAAATACACAACACTTCAAAAAGAAAAAAAGAAAAACAAACTCTTAAATAACTTTACATCTACAAACATGTTTTTGGCTACATATTTATTTAGACACATCTTAAGACGTTTCCTAACAAATCCTTTTATTTGTCTGTCTTTCTGTCTCTCCATTTTACTTCTGTAAAAGTCTACAATAAATAAGTATGGTTGGTATGCATAGTTTTTTATATGTTCGAATGTCTGTGAGTTCATCCTTTTTACTTGATTATATTTATATTCTTTTTTTTTCAACTTAAAGTATGTGATGTTACGTGTTATGTGTTTTGTAAATTGATATTTTTTTTTAATTCTTTTTCCTTAAGTTATTAAGGAAATATTAAAGTAAAAGAGTTTATTTTAAAGTGTTCATCATTTCTTGGCTGTTCATCTTATCTCAAGCTAGAAAATCGCATTAACCTTTAATAAAATGAAAATTTAAGAGATTTTTTTGTTAATAATATTTGAAGCTGTTTTTATGAAAAATGGGTAAGTAAGCAAGTAATTCCTTTTTAATAATGATTTTAAGTCTATTGGATTTCTTAGCAGTCAATTACGATTAGCAAATACTCTTTCCCATAATATTTTTTAAGAGACTTCTCACCATAACTGACATAAGACTGTTGTGTACGACAGGTCCCGTTCAAACAGACTTGTTAGAACGTATTTATCCGTTTTTGAGAGAATTGTATTTGACAAGAAAAACCTTATTATTTTTACTTTTTACAATTTTTATTCAAATAATAAGCGTATTGGTATCGTAACTATTTATGTTTGAGTAGTAGTATCGTATCATTAAAAATTATTAGCTATGCAACCATAATTTACAGATCAGTATACATAACTTTCCAATCATTTACTCTGAGTTTTTGAGATCTAAACGTTATTGTTCAATTATTGTCAATGCAATAGAGCATTTCAAACAATCAGTTTTAAACACTCGAAATGGCAATGAACACGATTGATTGGAATTGCTGGAACCGCACCGGATCGAAACAAACATAGTGATTAAATCAAGCTTGTATGAAGTGGCTCGAGCCACTGAATTTAATACAAAACAAAGACATGAATATCAGTGAGCTGCAGCAAGTGTTTAATTTTCGGGTATACTTAATTATGCACATTGATTTTTATGATCTAAAGCTGGAGGTCCATACCACGCGCCATTAATTCAATAAAACTGAACTTGAGCCTGATAAAATTACTTTTCATATATTTTCAAAAATAGCTCAGTATCAGAGCTGTAAAGGAATGATTCCGTTTTGAAAGAATCTTCGAATCAGAAACGCTTTTGAAATTTTTGTTAAAACATTCAAGAATTTTTTAATAATTATCCTAATCCTAGTGAAAACAGTGAATTAAAAAATCTATTTTCTTTAAATCACCAATGAATTCACTCGAAATTTTATTCAATTAATCTTTTTAGTGATGTGAATTCATGCGGAATGCATTCGTGTTTTAATTCAATTAAACTTTTTGTAAATCATTTTGAATTAAAAACCAAATTCTAGTCATTCCTTTACATCTTAAACTTGCGGAATTAAGATAAAGAGTAAGTGTACTAAGTACCTTAATTCGCCTCTCGATTATTCTGGCCTTATGGCAAGCAAGTAAATCTTTTGAAAAGAAATTATTCGCCTTTTCCAAATTGTTGATTAAGAACTTTATTATTCCATCGAACTCAATTAATGTTGCGGAATCTTTACTGAGCTCGTTATTGGCAGCGAACCCATAATTAAAAATAAATTGGAGTTAAAGAAAATAAATGATTAGTTTCTTTCTTGTTACGTTTTTTGCCACAAATATTTGATAAATGTGAACGTAGCTTTAGAAATTAATTATTCATTTTACTCGATTAATTGACTTCAATTGTTCGAATTTTACATTTTTCATTATTCGATCAAATAATGGGAAAACTTTACTCGATTAGTCGAACAAAGATTTGTTTTCCCAGTTTTCATTATATGAAAGTCCTTGTTTTTTAAATTGTGTTTTTTTAAATTGTGTTTCTTTTAGTGTATTTAGTTTTCCAATTTGCTCCGACTTTATACCTTTAGGTCTATCTGTTTGGTTTGTAATAAATGTTTCGAAATCTTCTGCAATAATAAATTTTTTTTTATACCTAAAATGATAACCACAAAAAAAAAAACAACCATTATAATTTAAGCTATTATGCTAACAATCATACTATGGTTATATGCAGACGAGTCTTTTGCTATTAAATAAGTTTGTTTCTGTTGGTAGGTTTTTCGTGCGATTACTGTTGAAAACTTAAAAGGTGCAAAACAAACAACAAAAGAATTAATTATTTTGACTTGTCTTTCATGTATCCACATACAAATAATCAATCAATCAATAAAACTAAAACCAAAATCAACAATATCTACTAAACCATATATTCAACCGAGCAACCAAACAAATAACAATCAATTAACTAACAATGTTTTACTGAACACAGAACAACAATACACTTTAATAATTTCATGCCTAACGCATGAGCTGTAGAAATGCTAGTCATTTTTCAGCTTTTGAAAATTTAATTTTGAATTAAAGAAGAAGAAACGTAAAAGGTTAAAACTGAAATAATCTTAATATTAATAGAGCCTTGAAAGTTTTCTTTTGCCACAAAGCTAAAATGGTAGAATTTGTATTTTCAAACAAAATTTTTTTAAATATTTTAATAACAGAATTTGAATTGAAAAATGTTGCAGTTTATAAATAAAGAGTGCTAATAAAAGCACACTTGCACTTGTGTTTCTTATATTATTATTTAAATAAGTATTAATTTTATTTGTTTAGTTTGATGACACCAACATGGCAAAAACCAAAAATGTTCTAGAGAGAAGTAATTGAAGCAAATTAAAACACTCATAGCAGTATTTTTTCTAGTTAAGAAAGGTGGTAATTGCAAATAAATTTCTACGATCGTTAGATATTTTGTCTGTGAACTGGTTTGTGAAGATAACACGATTTTGATCAGTTTTGAGTTGTGTCAGTTTAGGATTTAGTATTCGTGCGAAATTATTAATATTGGAAAAATTGGTGTTGCAATGAACTTGAATCCTAACAATGAATCTAATAAAATAGTGTTGGAAATAAAGATGAACAAACAAATATAATTCATTTCCATTCGGCTTCAGTTACGTTCCCACTTGTCAAATATTTAGAAGAAAAAGCGTGACCATCAGGCAAACTAAAATTTTATTTTCTATCATTCCAATATTTCTTATTTTAAATATTGGCTCGACAATAACCTGAAGCAATTTTATTTTGCTAAGCCTGAGCAAAAGTAGTGGTCAAATATTTGATAAGTGTGAAGGCAGCTTAGCCATTTTTAGTTTCATGATACACTTTTTGTTTTTTGTTTTAGTTTTATGACTTTCATATATTCAACAATTTAGTTGGTATTTTAAAATCTATTTATAATTGGAAAAGTTTTATTGCCTCTTAAAAAAAATGGAAACAAAAACTCCAATAAAAAGAGAAAATAAACAACTCTTTAAAATGTCAAAATCTTGTTTGTTATTGGATTTTCAATTTGTTTGTTTTTTTTTCTATTTTTTGTTCTGTATGGTTCAGTGATTGACTGTTTGGGCCAGTGTTTGTTCAATTTAAACTTTAACATGTTTTTAAGCTGTTTTAGTTTTAGCTCTATTTTTTGTGTGTGCTTTCTTTTTTAAATAATTGTGGTTATTTTATGCATTTTACAATATAAAAACTACACTTATTTGGGTATTAAAGTTTTAACAACTAGATTTTAAGTTTTTTACTCACTACTTCTATTTTTTAACTAATGACAAATATTGTGGTCGGTTTACTTTTCGTTTTCAACTTTTACTAATTACTATGACAGCCAACAACTATTTTTACAACAGCAATTTTGTTGAGTAAATTTATATTAAAAGCCAAAATTGTTTAGGGATATGGTACATACTTACTTACTTTTGTTCTAAAAGGTTCTAAAATTTAATGAATTTGTTAAATTTATTAAATATTTAATGTTTGTTTCTTTTAATAAAACACTTTTTGTAAAACAAACTTAACTTTTAATGGAACAAAAATCATTTTTTTTTTGCCTCTTTTAATTTTGGGTTCTTAACTGTTATGTTTTGGCTTTTTGTTAAATAATTTCAACTCATTAGCAGTAATAGGTTGCTGGTTTGGAAAGAACACAAAGCGAAAAATAAAAGCATGGTTGCGTCAAAAATATCAGGTTTCCCGAAATATCTTATGATTGTGGGAAAGAAGATATTTCGGTTTTGAATTATTGTTATCTTGAACAAATTTTTTGGTTTTCTGCATTATCATTCTATTGTTGGCAAATTTTGCAAAATAGTGGCCTGTAAAAAATAACTTTTTTAAAAGAATTCAGAATAAACAAATGACTCTGTGCAGAGTCTGGTTAGTCTCACAACATCATGATGTCAGTTCAACCTTCTGTGCAGTCTAAATTTTCTTTGTCTGTTCAAATATTACGAGCAGCTGAATAATAAAATAAAAATGATTTATATAAAAATTAAATTATACAAACTTAAAAGCCTGAATAATTAAAATTGCTTTGATTACAACGGAACAAATTCATAGATTGTTTGAAAATGTGCAATTATAGTATGATTCTTATTATAAAAGGTTTTCCAATAAGAGTGATATGATTTCTTTAAAAAAAACACACTTATTGTTAAGGAAATTCAAATTTATTTAATGTGAAGTACAATCGATACAATAAAGTTGTAAATAAAACGTCATTCAAATGGCCTCCACGACTTCTTTTGCAGGAACGAATTCGATGAACCCAATTTTCGAGCACTTTTTCCACTAAATCAAGTCTTGCAAGGCTTGGAGAGAGTCTGGTTTATTTCGAAATACCCCACAAGGGGTGTTAAATCACAACTTCGAGGAGGTCATTCAATATCACAATTTCTTGAAATAATCGTATCTCCAAACTTTTCTCGCAATAATTCAATTGTATCATTTGCTGTGTGGCAAGTACCCCCGTCTTGTTGGAACGAAATGTTGTCAAGATCAAGTCTTTCAATTTCGGCCATTAAAAGTTGGTTATCATCGATCTATACCGCTCTCCATTGACAGTAACGGTGCTACCAGCTTCATTTCGAAAGAAGTACGGACTGATGATTCCACCAGACCAAAAACCACACCAAACTGTCAATTTAGGTGAATGTCATGGTTTTTCATAAATAATTTGTGGATTTTCTTCGCACCAGAATCGATGATTTTCTTAAAAAAACCCTTTCGTTTTCAAGTTGTTCCAAGCAAAATCAGCAACGTTGTTCTTGTGTACATCTCTCCATGATGAAATTGTAAACACTACTGAATACAATGAAAAACAAATGACAGATCATGAAATATTACAAATGGCCGAAACGTCACTTGAAAATCATATCATCCTTATTGGAAACCCTTATATTAGGCCAGTTTATTTGCAATCAGAAAATTATACATAGTATACAACTTTTGAATTATTGGCTTCTATTTATGCGCTTGGTTTGAATAAAATAATACATTCAGTAAACTGTAACTTTTTCATGCCCCCAAATGATGTTGTTTTGGCGTTTTTTTTTCATTTTGGCCGTTTTTCAGTTTTGACGTTTTTTTTTTTTATTTTTCCGACATTTTCATTTCTGCTGATTTTTCTTCTTGGAGAGATTTTTGCTTTGACAGATTTACTTTGTTTTCAAATTTTCAGGTTGGCGTTTATTTTGCTTTTTGTACATTTTCTTAATTTTGAAATTGGTTTTGTCACACATTTTTTAATAATTGTGAATTTTATTTTTAACTTTTATTCTTGTTGCAGTTTTTTTTAGGACCAGCACTCAACGGATGACCCCTTCTTATGACCTGCATTGTGCCAGAACTAGGAATAGGGCAAATGTAGAGAAAGGCTCAATTCTATTACAACTTTGCTATTGCGCGTTTTGTTGATTTTTAGAGTAGTGTTGCAGCACTTATGAGCTGTGTGAGCAGTCATTTTATTAATTGTATAACTTCGCTGACGATTTTGTAACCGATGAAGGGGGTTGATGTGGTGTACAATAGCTGGGAACTGTGGAAATCGCTGTCGGAACAGTTTTTAGTGACCAGTACAATGCCTTCGTCCCTTAAACAGTCCAACAACAATTAATACAATGTCTCACTAATGTAAATCAGAAATATTTATGACTAGGGTTTGAACTCATGTCATAAGTCATAGTTGTGCTTTGCTAAGCACTTCAGCCCACACCGCACTCCGCCTTAAAATGCGGAATGTAAAAATTTCTGGAGTTAATCTCTTACAGTTTCAAGTAACATTAACTGATAAGATACTTTATATTTTTAATTTTGTTTAAATTTTGGTATTTATTTTTCTTTTTGCTTAATGTTTTTTTGTTTTTTATTTTTTCATGTCCTTAAAATTTACAATTCATCAAAATTAAAAACTGCGTATTTTATTTTGCTCGTGTACACGCAGAGAAGAGGCAACATGATTGTGGGAAAGTTCTGACAAAAATATTATGTTATTCGCAATAATTAATGATGATGGAAGGACCAAGGGGACCAGCTATATTCAAAGTCTTCTGTTGATTTGATATAATCGCCAATGAAATGTTTAGCACATGACATCAATAATAACAAAAAAGAAATATACCGATAAATAAATTAATAAGAAATTTCGTCTTTTATTTTTAATGCTACGCACAGTGGAGCAAATAAAAAAATATAATGAATTTTTTTCCATTAAAAATTTATTATATTTAATATTTTTTATGATTAAGCTTTCAGGTATTTATTATTGCGTCTAAGTGAATAAATAGAAATTAAGATAAGGAAACATTTTTCCGGAGAGATCATTTGTTACAATAGACACAATTAACAAAATTTTAAGCAATATTATGATTATGGATAACCAAATTATGTTCATATTTCATTACAGTTAGATAACATGAGCATATTATGGCCTTAAATTAGCAATACTATATTTAAATTAGACGACAACAAAATATGATAAATGATTTTGTTACAATCACATAATCCAATCATTGTATGTGCAATTATAGTTGACAAAGGGAATAATATTCCTTTAATTTTTTTGTAGCTTATGCTATCTTAAAATAAATTTTTAAACTATGCATAATAGTTCGGCTATAACTTCAATAACACAAACAAACATATATATATATATATATTTAAATATGTATATACGAGTATTATAATATATACATACTTATGTACATACATATTATTTTTTTTAAAAACAAAAAAATGTTTAACGCTGACATGACTGTTTCCGGCTTCTCTTTTATATTCATTTTAAAACTTTCAATTCACAATATTTTTTTAAAATATATTTTGCTTTTTTTTCTCGAAAATATAAAAACCATATTAGAGCAAACACAAGCATGCCTCTGCTAGTCTCTTAACATCCATGCGCTACACTTATGGTTCGTAAAGTGACATGTCTTTTTAATTAACGCACACATAGAATTTCTGCTTGTATACATATCCTAACGTACTACATACTAAGAGCAATATTAATACAAACATACACACACACACACACATATTTGCACTTATACATTTCTGTTTCTATGTATTTTAAAGACATTCACATACACTTAATTTTAGCATTATGGTTTTGGTTTTTAAATTAAATGAATAACACTGTTAAATTTTAATTTTCGAAATAAAATCTAATAAAATTTGATAGTTTTGTCGCCATATTTCTAGGTTTTTTACACACATTTTATCATTGAGACACTTTGCAACTTCTTAAAATTATAAGAGAGAAAAATAGTTGTTATAATTTTCTGTCCGTGTGAATTTACAGTCTAAACATTGCAAAACTTTGGCGCTAAAAGGAATAAAAAAATGAAAACGTTTGTAAAAAGTTTTTAAATTTACTCAAGGTTAAATAAAGAAAGAAGAGTCAACTTTAGAAGTTTATGTTTAAATTCATATTCATTTTAGTATTTATTATAAACAAATTATTAAAATATCTTTTTTTGTTAATGCATTTTGACTAAATTTAGCTATCCACATCGTTTTTATTAATGATATCTGAAAAAATTTCTTCTTTTTCCAGCAATTCTTTAATATCCTTTATTTTAATAGTTATTTTAAGATCACTGTGCTTTCACGACATTTTTTTGGTCTTCTAATTAAAATTCATAAAATTTTTCTTATGTTTTTCGCTGGCACAAACAAACTATACTTTAATATGATGATTTTTCGCAGCTCATTTATATGTAAAATGAACAAAAAAAAATAAAATAATATAAGAAGGACAAAATTTTCACAAAAAAATATTAAATTGATAGAACAATTTGCAAAAAAAGTTTTTTTAAATAAAACAAAAATCATCTGCCTCCACTGAGGGTAGCACCACAACAGGTAGAATTTCCGTCCCCAACAAGATAAAATATTCCTCTCACAGGACAACGCCGAATATACCGAATATACTCCGTGCCGAAGGTATTAATTTCTGAATCATACCGGTTGCTGTGGTACCAGAGTATGGTTAATGGTCGAGTATCGGAAGAGATGGTAAGGAGATTTACTTTAAATCGACTTTAGTCTTGGTTGGTCCTTATACAGGACTTGTGATCTTCTGATATACTAGTGCAGGTTACTTCTTTTTCTATATATAAGCACGCTTTTTGTTCTATTGTTTTAGAGATTGGATAGTAAACAAAGGTGGCTGAAAAAATTCAAGTATCCGTTTCTCCAGAAAGCACAGCACCAAGGTGTAGTAACGTCACCCACGATGTAGAAACGTTCATCTGGGAGGAACTTCATATTTTCATATTTTTTTAGTATTTATTGCATCAGAGTGTCTTCCCTGAAATTTCTGTGCCTGGGACAAAAGGACATACGTACTGACGAATAGATGGACAGTTTTCAATTTTGTTGTGTACGTAAAAACCTCTACATAATTGCAATATAAAACTTACCTAAGAACTAAACTTATTCGTGTATGTCATGAGTTCCGAACGTTTTCAATTAGAATGAAAACTTCCGAATCACAATATAGAATATTTGTTGTCCGGCATACTTCCAAATATTTTTGCTCGATTGGTGGCTGATGTGGAATTTTTTTTAAATCTCCTTTTCCATGCGTTATTATCAAACATATATTGGTCTTTATTTCCGAATTAGGTTGATAAGATATCAAACCTAAGTTCAGTGCAGTGTTCGAAAGTAAATATCAGGACACCAAAATATTCGGAAAAGATTCACTTTCACACGGATGTGAAACTCATGACAGACACGATTACTTCTTATCTCAGTGTACTCGTATCATCCTGGATTAGGATAAATTCTTATTTTTTTAATTAAAACTAAAAAATGAACATCCTTTCAAAAAATAAATTGGTATTATTTCACTATAGAGAAAATTTTAAATATTTAAATGAATAATAAAGAAAATTTAACAAAATTTATTCATATGAAACTTTCTTTTTTAAACACTATACAAAGTTCTATTGAAGGATAATTAACAGGAATATATGAATTTCATAGTTTTCTCTGAAAATCTCGTATATTATTTTCAAGGCTTCATTCTCTTCAATATTAAATAAATTTTTTGTTGTTTAAAATTTAAACTAAACTGAACTATTTTATACACACATGCTCACATTTGATTATAAATATGTGTTCACATATAGGAGGCAAAACATTTAAAACATTAATGAGCTCTTTATACATCTCACTTGCCCTCTCCATCTCTTAAATACATAAATAGAGAAAATATGAAAGTTGAAAGTGTTGTGTGCAGGAAAATTTTATGTAACGGTGTGACCACAGTTGCCAGTATTAGAAGATTTCTGAACTGACTTAAGGACAAAAAACTTTTTTGTTATAACTGCAGCTTTTTAAATTGGTTTAAAAATATCTCATAATAAATTTGCATTTTTAAAAATATCCATACGGATTTTGGTTAAAAGTGTGAGAAATTTAGGATTCTAGCACAACTTTTTACAAGGAACTTTCTGAAGCAGTACTCAATGCCCTTCTTACAGGCTAACCTAAATTACGACACAAAGCCCAAAGTAATTTAGCGCTTAGCTTTTACGCTGAAATGAGTAACCTAAATTAGAGCGTTAACTTTGCGCCAGAAACAGTAATGAAAAACTCCAAATAAAAATAAGAAATAGAGATGAAGACGCTAAATTGAGCTGAAAGCAGCTAAATTTACGTTACTTAGGCCCAACTTTACAGTCTCTAGTTAACTAATGATGATAGATTAACATATGATATTTGTATGAAAAATCTTTGGTTAAACCATTGTTTAACTGTAAATTTGGGCCTTCACAAACAACAACAGTACTTTTGCAGCCAACTTCACTTCTTGACGCGCTGTCAAAATTGGATATTCCAATTGCAAAGCGTAGACGCCGCGTTATTTCGCTTGGTTTCATACATTTTGTATGGGCCTGAGAAATTTTGACAGCCAGATAACGCTTTGCGTCGTAATTTAGGTTAATCTGTTACTGTTTCAAAAAGTTAAATTCAGTATCAATTAAAAATAACTCATGATTTAATTCGTTTCGATACTAAAGTTCAATCCGCGACGAAAATAGTAAATTTAATTCTTAATGTGCAGTTTTTACATGACCAACAAATGATTGAATGATTTGAGCACTCAAACAACTGAGTACTTTTTATATAAAATTTTCAATTCAAGGGGCTGTTTATACAAGACGACCGAGTGATTTGAGTGTAAATTTTGGATGGAATCCACTCAAAAAACTGAGTGCTTTTCATACAAAATTTGCACTCACAAATCACTTGTTCGTCAAGTGAAAACATCATATAAAACGCTCATTTTTAATTTTCACAAAGTTCTACTTCGTTTGAAAATGGACTTTGTATTTTGATTCTTGAAAAATCTTTTCGATTTTTCACTAAATAAAATACGTATTGAATGCCGTTTCGCTTTAAATCGTTCGCCAATACTCGTACACCCGTTAAGTATTAGAAAAATTTAACAGTAAACGCACACAACACATAATTATAAATAAAGGGTGTCCAAAATCGAGGTATCATTTTAACTTTGCTGCCATATTTTTCCTACTTGCAATTTGTATTTAAATTTTTATTTTCAGATTATAAATACATTCCGGTTAGTTACACGAAGCATTAACGTGTTTTTATTAAAACATTTTATGAAAATGGCAAAAGTTTTCAAGATGTAATTGGGAAATTTAGAACAAAAATTTGGTAGAGAAAATGGTTAAACAAATCGTGCGATCGTCATGGTTGAGAAATTTAAAGGAACTGGAGCCATTCATAACAGAAGCAAAATTTATCAACGTAGTGGTTGTTTAACCGAAAGGAGAAGTGTTGAAGAAGATTCAAAAACATCCATTCGTCATAGTTCGCAGTAATTAAACATCAAAATGAAACATTAAAGATCCAGCTTGTCCAAGAATTAAAAGCAGCTGACCACGCATCGGCAATTGGTTTCTTGTGCCATCGAAAAACAAGAAAAAAATTATAATTTTTTAACAAAATAATCTTCAACGACGAAGCTCATTTTCAGCTCAATGGCTACGTCAACAAGCAGACTTGCTGCATTCACACCAAATGCAGCCATTACATCTACAAAAGGTTACGGTTTGGTGTGGTTTGCGGTCCGGAGGAATCATCGGAGCATATTTTTTTTGGAAAACGAAAATGAAAATGTGATTACGTTCAATGGAAATCACTACAAGGAGATTATCCGAAGCTTTTTGTTGCAAAAGATAATGTGATTTCAACAGGATGGTGCCACTTGACACGCAGCAATCGATCTTTTGAAAGAAAAGTTCGAAAATCGCATTATTTCTCGTAGAGGAGGAGTAAATTGGACACCATATTCATGCGATTTCACAACTTTAGATTTTTTTGTAGGGTTTTTTGAAATCGAAAGAGTACTGCAATAATCCCACAAGAGTTCAAAAGCTTAAAGCCAACATTATCGAGCAGATATTTTTTTTCTTAAAATTATAATGAGCCACCTTGACAAAACAAATCCCACGAAGGAGAATATTATACAAAAAGGTGACAGATTTATACAATTTTTAATAGGGAGGCACGAAACGATACAAATTCCCATTGCACTGCTCGATTTTTTACAAAACACCGGCTAATCATTTTTTTTTTAAATTACCATGAAATGGAACTTAAGTTTAGGGAAAGAAAATACATTTAATTAAAGTTTATTTAGGAAAAAATTTTATTACATTTATTATTTGTTTCATTGACTTGGTAAAGCACCAAAGCAAAAAGTTTGAGAAAAATTCTATGTTATTGCAAACAAAAAGTTCATATGGGGATTTATGAAAAAATTTAGGAATTTGTTTCGAAAAAAGTAAGAAAAAACAATTGACAACACTGTATGCGATTTTAAATTTTATGTAAGGATAAAGTTTTACATATTTGACGCTTTGTAAAGCCAACAGGCTTTTAAATTGTTGTTTAATAAAAACTAAAGTAAAATTAGAAAAAAAAGCTAAAACTTTTGAAATGTTAATAAGTAACGTGTGCATATACTCGTATGTATGTATGTGCTAAAATGCTAAACTAATGAATATAGTTGTTAAAATTGTAGTGGCATAAGAGAAAACAAAACACAGCATTTAATTACTTTAGATTTTAACCGTGGCCGTATATTTCCTGCTAAAATTTCCTTCATTTAAAAAATGTGGTTGGGAAAGAAGCAAAATTTTATGTTTTTTTTAATAAAAATTGGAAAAAATATACATCAATCTGTATTATTTTTTGGATTTTTTCCTCATTATTTTAAAATTAACTTTTTGAAAAACTTAAGTATGAAAGTAAGTATTATTATGGATTTGTGAATAGAACTATTTTTTTTATCTTGCTTTATTGATAATTTTTTAAAAGAAAATTTGTATCAGATGTGCATAATCTTTATTTTATTAAAATCTCTTCAATATTTTCTCTGCTTCGAAATGGTGTTGTTGTACGAAATGCAACTAAAAAAATAAATGAAATGGTTTTCCAAGAACTTGAACTACCTGCTTTGAATTGTTGTTGTTGTCATTTTGGGAAAAGCATAATCTGAATTGAAATATAATTAGCAGAACGTATCAGTACCGATAAAAACTGATTAGATATAAATAATAATATTTTCAACAAAAAAAAAACTCTTAGTAATTTTGAATTTTCATTAATTCACTAAAACTAAACTTGAGACTGATAATATTACTTTTCATAGATACATCAATATAAGTTCGAATAATAATTACGTTTATTCGTGTCTCTACTTCGATTTAAAAATACGAATAGTTCATAGGCATTTTTTCAGTTCTATAGGGATATACCTACAGGTATATTGCATATTTTTCCAATAAATCCACGTATTAGAAAATTTAAAACTTCCTTTAAATAATAAATACAGAAAAGTAATAAAAGTCAAACATTTTCAAAACTCTAAATAAAAAATAAAATATTGAGGTCCACCAAATTCAAGTGCGGGACAAAAGTGGCACGGAGGCGCTCCTAGTGTTAAATAAACTCATATTAATGGAACCCTCGTTAAAGCCACACAACACCCAAACGGGAAGCCAGAAAAAATTTTATAGAATAAAATTGAAAAAACGACTGCAGCATCTTAAAAAATGATATAAGAAGGAGTATTTCAACAATTCAAACCCAATGACCAATCATAAGTGGGGAAATTGCCCATTAGCCTAAAACTTTTTACAATATGTAATATTTTAATAAACGAATTTTAAAAAAGTTTCTAGTTCTATTTTGGTTGGAAAATTGATTAAATAGTTAATATTCGTTCTTTCCCAATTAGCATCGACTTCCAAAAATTTTAAAAACGGACAAGCGAAGGCTCATGAGAGTTTTAGTGGTGTTGAAATCATTATACTGATACGTTCTACAAATGTGATTGTATATTCTAATGTTCTAAAAGTCTTAGTAATTGCAATTTTCAATAACTCAACAAAAAAAAAACTGAAGTTATGACTAATATTTATTTAGTGTAAATAATATTAATTTTTTCAATTAAACAATTCAAAAACTTATTTATGTCTATACCGCAGACCTAATCAACACTACAATGCAATACTTCAATTTGGCACAGCGTCAGATGAAAAGTGGAGTATCCATTTCCAAAAGTAGAAATTTTAAATTGCCATCCATATTCGTGGGATCTTAATGTATTGGAAAATATTTAGGTTGTGATTTGGCAGAAAAGTATACGATGGTGAAACTCAATTTGATAACAAGGAGTATTTAAAGAACGCAAACATTTTGTGCTAAATTTTCTGATTTTAACAAAGTAAATAAAAAATATTTTGTAATTTTCTTACAACAGCCAAACCATTTTCTAGTTTAATTAGTTGACTCAACACAAAACTATATAAATATAAGTTTTTAAAAATATTTTGGAAAAAATTAATCATTGTGACAAGAAATGTTGCCTGAAGTAATCTCCGTTAAAAAAGCTTTAAGTAGAAATTTAAATATTCCATGAAGCTTCTAATATTTTCATTACAATTTTTGTATGACTTTTATATATAATGTATAAATTTATCTATACAAAATTACATATACATACATTCACATGTAGATATATGCATACCTATAAATATATATTAAGGTTTATTCATATTTAGTTTTTATAATAAAAATCTTAACTTTACACTTTTCCCAAATGCATTGACAGCAAAATGAAGAAAATAAATTGCATAGTTTGTTCTATCAACACCAACACTACCCTGCACTAAATATTCTTGTAATATTATTAGGGTGTTTCACTTAAGATATTTAATTTTTTGCACAGAAATTTTGGTTTAAATATTCATATTTAACTACTTGGTATCATTACCGTATTCCAATGTGAAAATCTTAGAAACACAAAAGATCTATTGGTGAGATCTTTGTTGATCATGGCCTTAAGTTCGATTCTTGTTTTATCAAAAATTTTCATTAAATTTTCATTGTCATGACATGTTTTGAATATCTTTAAAAGTAAAAAAAATATTACAAAATTTATTTTAACGCCCCTTAACGGCTGAATGATGAAAGTTATTTTAAAATTAATGTGCTCAGTTTTTTGAGTGCTTTTCATACAAATTTTACACCCAAATCACTTGTTCGTCGTGTGAAACAGCACATGGAACCATTTTGAAAGCTCAATTGGTTTTTCATCCAATGCGACTATTTTCAAACAAATTTTGTAAGATTTTTAATTTAGAAAAAGCTGAAAATAAGACAATACAATTAATTTTTAAAGGAACAAGGGAAGGGCTGAATTTGTCATCTGTTGCTACAGAATTTTTAAGTTTTGAACACAGAATTTGGAAATAAATTCAAAAAACGGCAAATGTTTCCCCCTAATGCACTCACACACTCGTATGTATTTATATGTATATAGAAACCAATGTTTAGGTCCAACTGTGTGTGAATGTAATTTAAAACCCATGTGGTGCATTCAATTCCAAGTCGTTGCCCAATACTACAACAACAACTACAACTACAACTACAACAACAACAACTACAACACAAATAATACTTTCCTTTTTTCTGTTTGCTTTCTTTTCTTCTATATTTTGCACTTGCTTGCACAAAGAACATCTTAGACAGTTAGCTAAGCATGGCAGCAGCAAGAGACCCAAAGTTTTATTTTTCGACTAAAAATCAAAAGTACATGAAAAACTATGAGGAATGTTTTTTTCATATTTCTTTGGAAACAGAAGAAAAAAAAAACTAATAGAAAATATTAAAGAAAAACTACATTGAAAAAACATTGGTTTGTTTGTTGTCATGGCAAGAAGGACAAATCAGAAAAAGCCCTGAAGAAAACTCGCTACGATTAAACATTGAACATGATCCTTGGATATTTGAAAATATATATTAAAACTTAACATTTTTAGTTTAGTTCTCAAGGAAACAAAAGTTATGGAATAAATAAATATATTTCTGGTGTTTTTTTCTTTTTTTGCTTTTGTGTTTTCTAACAAATTTCAAGTTAAAAACGCACAAGTATTAAATACGGAAGGAAGTTGATGTTATGAGTCTAATATAAAGTTTTTTACCTTAATTGGCAACTGATAATAATGTGACTTGAATTTTTTTTGGTTCTTTTTATTTCATTTTATTTGTCTTTCCAGATTGAATATTTTTGTATAAGTGTTTTTTTTTGGTTTATTTGTTTGAAAAAAAAAAATTGTATCGTTAAGTATTGCTACGCTCCCTCTTTCATATAAAAGGTTTTCCAATAGGGATGATATGATTTTGAAGTGACGCTATTTGTAATATGCCATTATCTGTCTTTTTCATTGTGTTCAGTAGTGTTTACAATTTCGCAAGAACAACCTTTACAAATTATTCAGTTTTATTATCAAACTTTTCGTGCCCTTTTGCCATTTTATGGTCGTAATAATCGTCCAAGTGTGCTCGCTATTCGTCGAATTGTTGGAAATTTTGAGCTTAGATTTTCTTTACAAGTGCCAAAAAGACAAAGAACCGCTTGAAGTAATGCAAATATTGCTACCGTTCAAGCAAGTGTTGCTGAAAACCGCAATTTGTCGAGTCCAAGACGTTCTCAATAATTGGGACTGTCTCAAACCACAACCTGGCGGATTTTAGGAAAGGATTTGGGTTTGAATCCGTCTAAAATTCTTCTCACTCAAGAACAGAAGCCATTGGACCACTGAAAACGTCGTGAATTTGCTGATTTTTCCACACAGCAAATGCAACAATTGAATTATTGCGAGAAAAATTTGGAGATTCGATTATTTAAAAAAATTGTGATATTGAATGGCCTACAAAAAGTTGTGGTTTAACAGCATTAGACTATTTCTTGTGGGGTTATTTGAAGTCATTGATCTTTCGAAATAAACCAGACTCTCTTTAAGCTCTACAAGCCAATATTGAACGTGGCATTCATGGCATACGACTTGATTTGGTGGAAAAAGTGCTCGAAAATTGGGTTCATCGAATTTGTTCCAGCAGAAGAAGTCGCGGAGGCCATTTGAATGACGTTTTATTTAGAACTTAATTGTATCGATTGTACTTCACATGAAATAAAAAACTTTTGAATTTTCTTAACAATAAGTGTGTTTTTTTTAAGAAATCAAATCACTCTTATTGGAAAACCTTTTATTTCGAATTATTTTTGTCTACAAAAGTGTTATTAGAAATAATAACTTTTTTGGATTTAAATTGAGAAGGTTCTTACGACTGATTCAGGCGGAGGGTAAAAAAGACTATAATTTTATTTTGGATTAATTTTTTTTGTAGGAGTCCTTAGTATCATCCATTTGCAGATCAGGATATGAAATATTGAAATCCTTAACTATAAGGCAAATTTCTGTAAAATACCCCGCTGAATATTTTCAAGTGTTTTTTTTTTAATTTTTTATATAAAAAAATGTTCTTAATGTTTTACAAGAATTAAATTAATTTTTTTTTAATTCACTGTTTTCACAAAAATACTCTTGAATGTTTTAAAAAAAATTTCAAAGGAGTTTATGATTCGTAGATTCTTTCAAAAAGAAATCTTTCGTTTACAGCTCTGCTACTGAGCTGTTTTTGACAATTGTATTTTTTTTTTTTTTTTGTTTTACAAAAATATTTGCCATAAAATTCTGTAAGAAGTCTTTAAAAATATCACAGCTTCAAACTCTACTTTAATGTAAGAACATATTCAAAAATTATTAAGTTTTTAAGGATTAATTTCTTAATTTTACACAAAAAAAATAATTCCATAAAATCATAATTGATGAGTTTACCTTGTATTAAAAATATCTTTTAAGAAAATAAGTCACTGTATTATTTCATATTAGCTAATAACTTTCAAAAATCATTTGTGAATTCTCAAATGGTTTTTGAACGTTTGTCCAATTATTCTCTTCTTTCGCACGGCGATAATCAGGACAGCTTCATTATAGTGGTTGTAGTTTCTGCTACGTCTGATTAGTCAATACTTTTCATTTGGCTATTCAATCCCAGCAAAAAATTACTGCTACGGCGGAAGCAGGTTTTTAAGGGAGAGGTGCTTGTTGTTGTTGTGTCTGCTGCTTTGAACAGGCATGATTTTTGTTGTCGATGTCCCACTTTGGAGCTCTAGTTTTTTACATAAAAAAGCGCTTTTATTCTAAACAACTAAAATGAGCTAATATCATGAACCTTCGTTTTACTGCGTCATCTACTAACATACGTAATTCATCTGTTGGGAAATACACAATTATAAATAAATAATAGAGAGAGAGCGATATAGAGGCAGAGAGCATCTAAATGAAATTTTAATTTCCATTCGCTGTTTACTTTATTATTCGTGTCAACTATATGTAAACAGCCGACCAACTTTAACGTGCTTAAAAATAAGTTAAGCGATCTCTCTGCTTTCTTTCTGTGCAGGCTCGGAAGCTATTCAAAACTGCTCATCTCGAATGCATGAAATTTTGTTACTGCTTCCAGACACATAACAATTTTTTCCTGAGATACTAGTCGATACATATCAGAGGTAAGCTTCTAGGCAAAGTTGTCTTTATAAATCAATTTTCTAGGGATTAGCTCTACAAGTAAACAACAATTTTGAAAGTATTGAGTAACCGAAAAAAACAAATATTTTACACTCGATAATCGGTACCACCTACTTTACTGACCATACGTTAACGTTTCTATTAGACTATTTATTAAGTTTTCTTAAATTTATTGCATCAAAGAATATTACACTCGATTACATATTTTTCATTTTAATTTTCCGTATTCTTATTTTACCTCTTCTACAATTTTCGCAAAGAAAATAGTAATAAAAAGTATCGATTAAAGTAAATATTATAAGAGCAATATTAACTTTGTGATACATACAACAAAATACAGTTTTGCCATAGAAAAATGTTTTGAAAATCTTATTGAAATGCACTTGTGAAAATTTCTTTTATATATTCTTCTATGTTTCAAGTTCAATTGCAAGGAAAAAGTATGGAAATAAATTTTTTTTTACCGCAAACAATTATTGTTGGCAATTTATTTACAAAAAAAAAAATTATTAGAAAATACCAACAATATTTATGCAAAATTTAACACATAAAAAAAGATTTGTAAATTGACCAACAATTTAAAAATAAAACTTTGTAAAAATTAGAAACTTCTCTTTACAAACTATTCATATGAGGTTGCAGTAGATTTTTTAAATTGCTTTTAAAGAAAATTTACAATAATATAATTTTTTTTGCTATCAATCGCTTTGTACTTCTGCACTTATCAGACGTAAAAATTTTCCAATATAATTCAAAAGATCTTGGGTAACAGCAGCACTATTCCCTAAGGTATTTTTTACACAGACCATCAAAGTAATTAGTGTTGAGTTCATTATGAAAAAAATGCTTCAATTTAAAGTCATAAACTATTACAGCAAACAATTGAGTATAAAAAATATAATTTTATGGTATTTTTAGCTTAAATAGATACAGCGTAGACAAATGGGTAAGTAAGTAAATTACTGAGAACTTAATTATTAAAAAAAAAAAAAACTTAGGTCATAAGTAAATGGAGAGTGGGCCGGCAAGAAAATATTTTTAATATAATGCAGGTTTTCCTGAACGGTCTAACAAACATACACACGTGTAAAAAAAAAATATTAACACACCCAGAAAAAAGATTGGTTGGAAATCGGTTGTGTCAATAGAATATCAGTTGCATAGAGTGTATATCGTTTACCGCTACCAATACTCTATGGATCCACACAATATTCCATGTTCATAACCATAATACCACGATTGTAGCCAACATACGTTTGTGACAATTCTTAATTTGGTTGGGTCAACTGAATTCATTCTTTTGCCGCTACTAAATGCCAAAATGGCGAATAATTGGCAATGAATATGGTTTGGTTGATACGCCTACCCGATTATTCGGTTGGCATAACAAATTATATTAAAATAAGTACTTACAAAATATTTGTCGATTTTAAAATTGTAATGTTGCTGTGTAGTCTAACGCAATGTGCTTCAAATATGTGAGTTCTATATTCAATACCAATTTTAATTTTAAATTCAAATCAGTAAGTAAAACAATTTAATTTAGTTAAGTATTAAAAATATCATCTCAACTGTGTACCAGGATAAAAATGAGCGTAAATAATCCCGTTTAGCTTCCATTTAAGATTCCATGGTGGCAACCAATTTTATCGGTTGTCTCAACCGAAAGTTCTGTGGTACTAACTAAAAATTGTGGTTGTAGCAACCGAATTCTACATGCAACCAGCACAATTCGATTGCAATAACTAATCTGTTTTCTCTGTGTTTTTTTGGATTCCGTTGTAACTTAAAAATAACCAAACATATAGATGACATTTAAAAAAAGTTTAATATTTAACAAAAGATATATTTTCATACAAAACTTTAAATGACTTTCCATTCAACCCACGTCATCAAACATTTTCTTATGCAATCACAACCAGAACTTCTCAAACAATTTCAAACTTGTGTCATAAACAATGCTAAAGAAACATTTTGGCAAGAATGAAAAAGAATATATATAAATAATAGCAAAAAAAAGGTATAAAAATGTAAATAAATACTACATGCCTGAAATATATACAGAGGTATTTTTAAAAGAAAACACAAATAAACATTCATCCATAAATACTAAATACAAAAAAAAAACAATTTAAGGAAGAACAGTTCATATGTTGCATGCAAAACATTTTAATGGAACGACAAACATTATAAACATGCCTAAATAACAACAAACTTCTTTGAAATTTACAAGATGAAAAAAAAGAAACAAATGAACAAGGAAGTTTTACAAAAACGAAAACAAAACAAAAAATAAGGCCAATTTGAATACACAGAAAAAAATGTATTGAACATAGAAAAACATCAAGAGACTTGAGCGAATTGTGGTTAAAAGTTTTGCATATTGACCCAGAGTATGTCCCTCCTAATGACATGCCAAGCAATTTAACCGTTACACATGAATTGTAAAACAGGCAAACTTTTCTAAAACACATACGAACACACACACACACTCATGCAAAATGCATATGCATACAAAAACAATTTAATGCATAGCAGTATAAGTGTATGACTATTATTACAGCAATGACTTTAAAATATCCTTATGAGCCTTTTTACTACAAGTTTGAAAGTACTTTTAACAACAAGTGCAACTAAAGCGCATATGGCTGGCTGCATGGTCTTAACATGTACATACATACATATACGAGTATATATTTTTATTATAGTTTTTTGTTTTTGTTTTGTTAGTAATTTTTGCCATCACATTTCATCGTTTAGGCTGAGCGACCATTGATGATGGAACCATTTGCCAGTGGCATAAAGCTGTTATCTCATTTTTAGTTGTTTGTTTTCCATTCTATTCTTATGTAATAATAAGTTTGTTTCCATGTTTTAAATAAAACTAGTTTTTTCTTTCATAACTTTTTACTTTCAACTAAAGATAGAAAAATTCCATTTTTCATAATATTTCGAAGTTGTAAATTAATCAAGAAATTATTGTATTTATTTATTTATATTTCATATAACAAATAGTCGACACAATTAATCGTATTCTAAATGTAGGAAGTTTTTTTAAAATTTTCATAGAAAACTTAATATAAAAAAATGTCTTAAAAAAAGTCATACTACAACCACAATTACACTTATTTACTGGTACATTTGTATATGTTCTCATTTACACTCAGGTTTAGTTATTTAAAGACACTAAAAATTCCATATTCAGCAGCCTGTATCTTTTGCATTTTTTAACTGATTGCAGAATTTTAGAATGGAAATGGCAGCTAGACATCTTTAGACATAAAAAAAAACATGACAATAGTGGATTCTCAACTAAAGAACTTTTTTTGAACAATTTATAAAAAAAAAGTCCAAAAATGTGCTATTTTTTCTGTTTTACTTAAATAAAGGCACTTTATGATTTTTTGTAGGGAGTTGTCGACAATTACATCAAGGAGGAGTATGGAAAAAAGGAAGGGTTTCATTGTCTTTATCTACGTATTAGAAAAGAAAAATCATCAGAATTGCTTCTAATTCTGCCTTATCCTTGTCAAAAATAAGAGCTCACGCTGGAGTGCAACTGAGCAAGTCATCGGTACGCAGAGTAATTAAGAGCTGTGGGTATCTTAAATGCCTGAAATTATAAAAAAGGTGCCACTTAATGCTCCTCGTAAGGAAATGCGGCTTCAATTCGCAAAAGACTACATGGTATGGGATGTGCAGCATAGAGGTCATGTACATAACTGGAGGACTGTTATATTTACGGATGAGAATAAGTATAATTTGGATGGGCCTGATGGCTACAGCTATAATTTTCATGATATGCGCAAAGAAAAGCGATTTTTGAACCGCCATCACAGCCGAGAGGGCGGCGTTATGGTGTGGGGTATTATTACGTACTATGGCACGATCGATAATGAATTTCAAAGTGCAAAAATGACTGGTGAAAGCTATAAAACGTTATTGGAATCGGCTTTTCCGATGTTCAGTGAACTATTTGGTCCCATATCTTGGATATTGCAAATAGGATTATGCCCCTATACACTACGCCAGCATAGTAAAGGAGTTCATTACAAGCCAAAATGTTAATATTCTTGACTGGCCACCCTATTCGCCAGATCTAAACATTATCGAAAATGTCTGGGGTTGGTTATCTCGTACGGTCTATGAAAGAGGTAGACAATTTGATGACAAGCAGTCACTAATTCAGGCCATTAAGGATGCTTGGAATCAAATTTCGTTGAATTACATAAATTCTCTTTATCTGTCAATGAAAACCCGTACATTTGAAGTTATTAAAAACAAAGGGGTTGTAGCCATTACTAATAGTTGTTAAATAAAGTAAAATAAATTTTAAAAAATTGGTATGTACCAAAAAATAAGAACAAGAACAGTGGAATGCCAAAACAAAATACCTTCCAATCAGTTAAATTAATTTATTGAATTCTCTTCTTTTTTGTTCCTAAACAATTTCCACAATTTTCCCAAAGCAAGGCATAGAAACAAAATCTTATTATTATTAATTAATTAACTTACATGCATGAATAAATAAACACTTATAGCTCCCGAAATACTACACACATAGTTGAGCACAATATTGTGTTCACTTCTGTGAATAAATATTTTTAACTTGGTACAAATCGATCGAATAGTATGGCCATAAGGTTCATCACAAAAAATCATCTTCGCTATTAATTGTATGTATGTATGTATACATATATTCAAATAGACAATAAAACATTCTAGAACAAATTGTTATATAAAGACAAAAATAAATTAGCTGCTACAAATGCTAAAACACTTAACCACATTTCTTATAGGCCAAGTGTTACAAAATACTATTTTACGTGCCTACAAACTCATACACACACACACACACATACACCCATTTCTAAAGCTTTAGCCTAGAAAATAGAAACACCAACACAACTGGCAAACTTTAAAGAATTAAAAACTTTCTTCATTTACTATAACACAACAGCCTGCAGATGCAAAAAAAAAAAAAAAAGTTGAGGCAAATGTTTGCATGATACATTTTTATGCCAACAACAACAACAACAACTAGAACAACTTTAACTGCGACTTTGTATATAACGACAATTGAACAACAACGAAACTACACAACCAGCCAAGCGAAAGACACGATTGTTTACTTATTTTGAACATTAATCAGAAATGCATGAAATTGCTAAAGTTTTTTTCGAGGGAATTGAGAGTTTTCTTCATCATCAACTTATGGCTCGGTCAAAGCTCCAATTGTAACAATGGTTATTACACAGACTCAAGCACTTACACACACATACACAAACACATGCAAAGGCTTATTTACTTATGTTGCATTGCCCATATGCAACAATCACAACTTTCAATAGATACGATATGATGCCAAAGAATTTAAGTCCGGTTTTTGTTTAGTGAAGCATCACAAATACAAAGTACTTAAATGTTTTCCATACATACATTGTATGGTTATTTAAATCTTGGACACATAAAACATGTCATTATAAAGTTAGTTCTTTGTGAGACTAGGACAATTTAATTTGAATTTAAGCAGCGACGTTTAAGATAAAACTTTTTTAAGAGACATGGTAGTTTCATAAAAATTAGATTCGGTAGATACCGCAAATACGCATACATACATATTTATTATTACTACACTTGCAACTACTTTCTATTTGTTAAAATTTTCATAAAAATTTATTGATTTTGACGTCGCGACGTACAGCAGGGTGTTGTGCATGAAATATTGTAATAAATCGGGAACTTCTAAGCTTTTGAGGGCATTTAGCTAAAACAGGAAACACCTTCAGAGGAGGAGTCAGACTATAAGGCATATCTCGGTGACCATGTTATTGCGTTACGAATGGAGTTAAAGTGAAATAAAGTTGACCATCTGGGGCTTAAACAATTGCAAGGGTCGCATCTTTTTATATATATTATACGATTTTAAAACTTTAAAGCGCTTTGACCTAAACCAAAAATTTTTTTTTTTTTTTTTGTTAATTAGGACCATACTTCAATGTATGGGCCGGTGCTTCAAAATCTATTTTGAAGTTACTCGATCGCGTACTAGATAGGGCGAAGAAGCTTATCGGTGACTCACTGGAGCATCGGAATGTTTTCTAATGAAATCAGCAACTTGTTCCCGAATCCCGTCACTTTCACATAGAACACGGTCTTCATTAAGATATGCCAGTCGATATGCCAGTGAACCGCACTTCACATTGCAGAGAATATTCGTACTTTAACCGACTTGTGCATATGTGGAATAAACTCCCAGCAGAGGTCTTTCCTAACACCTTCAGTATGTTAAAGTTCAAATCGAATGTCTACAAACACTACTTTATCCTCCTTCCCGCAACCTAAAAGGTTTTCCAATAAGAGTGATATGACTTCTTTAAAAAAAAAAAAACACTTATTGTTAAGGAAATTCAAAAGTTTTTTATTTAGTGTGAAGTGCAATCGACACAATTAAGTTTTAAATAAAACGTCATTCAAATGGCCTCCACGACTTCTTCTACAGGAACGAATTCGATGAACTCAATTTTCGAGCACTTTTTCCACTCACTCAAGTCGTATGTCATGAATGGCACATTCAATATAGACTTTTAAAGCTTGAAGAGAGTCTGATTTATTTCGAAAGACCAATGACTTGAAATAACCACACAAGATATAGACTAACTTCTTGGAGGTCATTCAATATCACAATTTCTTGAAATAATCGAATCTCCAAACTTTTCTCGCAATAATTCAATTGTTGCATTCGCTGCCGTAGCCCCGTTTTGTTGGAACCAAATGTTGTCAAGATCAACTTCTTCCAATTTCGGCCATAAAAAGTTGGTTATCATCGATCTATACCGCTCTCCATTGACAGTAACGGTGCTACCAGCTTCATTTCGAAAGAAGTACGGACCGATGATTCCACCAGACCAAAAACCACACCAAACTGTCAATTTAGGTGAATGTCATGGTTTTTCATGAATTATTTGTGGATTTTCTTCTCACCAGAATTGACAGTTTTGTTAATTTACCGCACCACTCTTTTTTCTTTTTTTTAACAAACACAACCCAGCAAAGCGATTAGATTGTCTGCAGAAAACACCCTGGATCTCTGGCCGGTATCGAACCGACAACCTCCGGACTACTAATCTAGAATTTCTACCTATCAGCCACGGCGGCACTCAGATGAAAGTGAACCTCATCGGAGAAGATGAATTTCTTAAAAAATAGTTTCGTTTTCAAGTTGTTCCAAGGCAAAATCAGCAAAGTTGTTCTTGCGTATCTCTCTCTATGATGAAATTGTAAACACTACTGAATACAATGAAAAACAAATGACAGATCATGACATATAACAAATGGCCGAAACGTCACTTGAAAATCATATCATGCCTATTCCAGTTCCGGCACAATCCACTGCATACGTATGGGTCGTCCCCTGAGTGCTGGTCCTAATTAAAAAAATATTTGATTTAAAGCTTAAATCTAATTTTAAAATCTGCATTTGAAAATTTCATAAAATTCTCAGTGAAAATAAAGAGAGAAATAAAAGAATTTTTTATTATTCACATTCTGTAAGTCCGAAAATGCTAAAAAAAACTTAATATTATCAAATTGATATAAAAAAAATTATGATTGTTTTCATTATATTTAATTTTGTAAAAAAATTTCGATTAATGCACTCTTTAATCAATTATCGGAAAAGGCGATTGATTTATTCACAATGTGTATAAAGCCAATTATTTAGTATTTTTGACATTTACCCTACATTCAGCATTGCGCTAAAATCATCAATTATTTTGTTGAGACCCAATGAAAAAGTTGTGTTGTATGGATTTTGAAAACTCCAACTGTTTTAAAATTTAAATTTTTTCAAAGAATTTTCGCAAAACTTGAAGAAAGACCATCCATAATTGCAAATTTTTTGAAAAACGGTGAAAGTTTAGTATAAAATTAAGTTTTGTACTATATATAAAATATTGTCAAATATTTTAAATTTAATAAATTCACATTGATTTTACTTTTATATGAATCTTTTTACTACGCCTAAAAAAATAATGCAAAAAGCGTTAACTGATCTCGAGATATGTCGGTTGCAGGGTGTGTTAAAATAAAATAATTTTAAAACTAAACATTTCCAACATGACTTTTTTGAATCACACATCAAAAGCTTTTCACACCGCCTTATAGAGCTAGAGATTGGAATGAAACATTATTTAATGTGTTTATCAGTTTCGTATGAAAAGAATACTGGTGTGCTGTCACATAAACAAATACTTTTAAAATTGTATATCGCTAACTCAACTTAAAAATGGTTATAATTTCGAAGAAAGAAAAATAAATTTTATATAAAATTTTTAATAGACAAAACTTAAAAGCTCTCTTAACAATAGAGGTTATATTTTCGCTTAAGTTTTAAAAATATCTCTGTGTTTCTTCTGTTTCATGTAGCGATATAGTTTTATGGAATACAAACGTAACATATAAGGCTTCGTTTAAATGCAACATCATGCGTGCATGAATTGCTAACAAACACTATATATAGTGTTCAACATTACTTAAGAGTATATTGTTCAAAATTCATAACAAACAACAACAAAAAGAAATTGCATAGATTGTAGACGAAAATAATACTAAAGAAATTGCAAATAATCCAGCGTAGTTGTGTAAAAAAATCGCAATGAAAAGTACTTTCTTTAAAACTTAATGAAATTTAAATCGAGTTTAAAAAGTTAACGGAACAAGATTTTGCAGCAAACTCAACTAAACGGACAAAAATTAAAATTAATTTTTTATGGGTGTCACACTTTCCATTCTGAGGATCATCTAAATATTTTATTGGCAAAAACTTAATCACAGTTTCTTAAAAGCGCAGCCCAGTAAACTAGAAGACGTAAATTCTTTTTGCCACTTTGGCAGTTTTTGAACAAAAAATATTGTGGCTGCAACGAAGATTATGAAACCCGAATTACTAAAGCGAAACAAACCTTTAGAGGACAGAAATCTGTATAGAGTTAAAGATTGTTGTTTTTGCGATTAGAATGCTCAATAGAAGATCTGATCGTCTTGGACTCACATGAACAGAAGTTCACATAAAAAAGAACTCGTAAGAATTTGCGGATTACTTTGAGTACGAGTTGGCATTAAAAGCTTTAAGCCCAAATGTACTTCAATCAGTCTCACAAGGAATTAAACACTTTTTCCGAATAAATAATAAATACAAGAAATAAAAAAATGTTTCCTGTCTTTTTTTCGATTTTAATAATATAATACGGTGGAGATGTTAAAGGCAATGAGTCACAAACGTTGAAGCGATTAAATACATGCCGGTCTCGAAAAACTGTAAAATTTCAGTTGAAATTCATTTTCAAAATTCGGCTCCTTTTTTTTTGGAATTAAATGACAGATTTAATATTAAAGTTGAGCCTTGCAAGAAGATCTAGGGAATTTTATTTTGAACACATAAAATATTTATGGTTACTTCGATTTCAAAAAAGATTTTTTTTTAAAAGAATGTGCATACAAAAATATGTTGTTGGTTAATGCAACCAATTTCAGTTCTTATTGAACGGTTATTGTAAATTGTTGTTGCAATAATCCATGTCACAATACTACTATTGGTTAAAGTAACCATGTCACAGCAGTAATTCAACTAATAAGGTAAATTGTTTTTGGAATTTTTATAAGCACACTGTTTTTCTTGGTTAAAGTAAACAATTTAGAATAGTAAATTTAGTTCTAATGTAACCCGTTGTTGCATTTCATTTAAACTAATCAATTTTGTTAGTAAAGTAACTATAAAAAGTGGTTGCAGAAACTTCACGAAATTTTTACTAATTTAATTGTAATTTTCAAGAACACACAATGTTAAGATAAACACATCTAAGTATTTGCTTTTATTTGTTGATTTTAATATTCTGGTGTGGCTGAGTTATCTAAGGCGAAGTGTTACAATAATGTCAGTTCTATGTTCAATACCAAGAGTGGGCAAAAATAAATTTGAAATTTAAATGGTTAAGTAAAACAATTAATTTTAATTAAGTTTAAAAATATCAATTCAATTGTGTTCCAGGATAAATATGTGCAATAATTATTATAACTGCTAATGATACCATTGTCCATGGTATGTTTTATAGTTTTCCTTCTAGCTTAACCACAAAAATTGTGCCGTTACCATCATTTGTGTAGAATTTTTATTGGTTGCTTTAACTATTTTCATTGGTTGGTGCAATTCTAATCAACAAAATTGGTTAGATCTACCCACATTTTTTTTTTTTTTTTGTGGATGTATACAAGCTGCCTGTCATAAAACAATATTATTGACCAATAAATTTTAAATTTTGATTTATTGAACTCTGTATCAATACCCAATTACTTCTTGCAGTTGCGGCAAATATTGCAAACTGTAACTTAGATCAGAACTTACTATATACTTAATAAGCCCAGGGTAATTTAGTACTCATGACTAAAGTCATCTCTCAACAGATCCTTATATATTTTTTTTTTGAAGTGTCATCACAAAACCCATAATTAAAAAAATTCAAACGAACTAAAGAAGCAAACCCGAAGAAAATATGAATTTTATCACACATACAGTTGCTTGTGATTATTTCATTGCCACTCCCAATTTAGGTTTAGATCTTAAATATATGCGAACACAGTTACAAGCATACTTATTCTGTTAAATTGAGTTACAAATTTGTACGCATTGAATACTGATGAAATATTTTCACAAACACATACACATACATTTTCAATAACAATATATTTTATCAAAGCAAATAAAGTTTATAAGATAGTAAATCAATCAATATATATTTTATACAATATATTTTTTTTATCTATTCGAATTAAAGTAATTGGAAGAAAAGCACTACAAAGTGTAGACAAGATAGTAGTGAACCAGATTCTTTTCATGACAACAACTTTAGAGTGGGCAAAACTTTTATAATTCCAAAATGAATGCAACATAGTGAATTCCAAAAACATGAAAATTAAAAAAAAAATTGTAAAACATCTTTTAAAAGCAAATTTTATATACATCCCAGTACAACAACTGCTGGTTGCTAAGGGATAACATAAAAATATAATTAATTGGAGGCATCATCTGGAAGTATGTTGTTACTTATTGCCCCACCTTTAAAAAGCAAACAATTTTATACCAAAAATAATAATAATAAAACCTTCCAAGTGAAATCAAAGAACAAAAACCGGACGTTTTTAAAACTTTTTAACTTGGCAATAGATCTTTTGGATCTCATTAACACTTTGCTGGGATATTCTCAACTAAAGGAAATTCACCATAAATATTTCTGTTTGTATTCCCATTCATATGCCAAGTCAAAGTCATGATGTATCGTTATTTGCTTTGATATCAACAAAAATTAAATTATATTGTTCAACATTATTTGATGAAATATAAAATGTGTATTATGCTTTTAGTTAACTACGACTATGATTGATGATTTCAAAATTTTATAATCTGTTTAATCCGGAAATAGAAACTATTTATCGAATGATAAACACAAATACAAACAAAATAAAGGCCTTTATTTAATCAGTAATAAGGAATATTATGTATCCTTCAAATACATGGAATTTTTTTATGAAAACAACATTCATATGAAAGGAGACTAATAGTTATTAGTCTTATTATAATTTACGCATGATTTGAATTTACCACCGTTTGTGTGGTAAGTGTGCTAACACCATATTATTATTTTTTTGGCTAAATTTTTGGCTTTATTGGGTCTGGACATGGTCCAAATCGATTGACTGTGGACCACGGGCCTAGGGAACCATTTTGATCGATATAAATAATTATAAATGCATAAGTTGATAAAAAAATTCTATGCAATAGCTTTACCGCGGCAGTCCCCGAGTGACACACGTTTTTTTTTATCAACTTGGTTTTTAGGTGCAATTGAGTCAAATTCAATCAAATTCAATAATAAATTCAATTATACTAAAATCACGTTACTTTTTTAGTCACTGAAGAAAAAGTTTTGCTAATTAAATTTTTAATTAATCTCAATTCCAGCTACAAAGCGAATTCCAGTCTTAAAAACTTAAAATATATTTCCGTTGCAATAACAAAACCTGAACTATTGCAATTTAAATTCAATCACCACTTTCTTAAAAATTTTAATTTTCTATTTATTTATACAGTGAACTCGCAGAAACGTGAACATCCAGTAACATGAATATTTTTTTTTACATAGACTAAACGTTTTAAACGTTTGAATTTAATTTTGTAAGCCTAATTAAAAATTTTGGAGTTCCCCGCTGAAGAATTTAGGAAGTGCATATCCATCCACTAAAATCATTTTTATTATGTTATATACTCGTAAAGCCTTTGAATGAAATAATTTTAACAAACCCTTTTTTATTTTCAAAAATTATTTATTTTTCTTAAGCTACGTTCAAATTTATCAAATATTTGTCGAAAAAAACGTAACCAAGAAAAAAACTAATAAGTTATTTCCTTTAATTCCAATATTTTTTTAATTTTGGGTTCGAATTTTTTAAAAACTGTATAAAAATACTCTTTTGGAGAAGAATTAATTTTATTTTGTAATATAAAAATCGTGTTAAATGACACTATCCCTAAGCAAAACTATTGGTTACGTTTTTTTGGGCAAATATTTGATAAATGTGAACGTAGCTTTACAAAAGTAGAATTGGAAAATGTTTCATAGGTAAAAAAACAACGTACTTTATTTTAATATAAAACAAACGATAAAAGAGACTGAAAAAGTAATAAAAAATGCAATCAATAAAACGTGAACAAAATCGAAAACGTGAACACCTTCGGTAAAAATTAGTTTACGATTCTACGAGTTTTTGTTTTGTTTTTTGAGTTGATTTTTTTTTAACTATTTGCTTTCTAAGCATCAACTTTCAATAATCAAACAATTCTCAAATAAGACTAAAGTTAAATTATTTAGTTCAAAAAAAAACTAACACTATTTTCAATAAAATTTTCTATTAAAATATTTTTCTAATTGCCATAAATTTTAGTAAATTATTTTAAATATCAATTAAAGAACTACAAAATTTTTGCTGAATTTCAATATCAAATAAAATCATCATACACCAACACATACACATCAAACAAATTAACCTTATATACAAATTTCGATGTAAAACGTATTAAGGACAAAAGGATAAACCGCAGCAACGCATATTTGTGAGTATTAATCAAGAATGCAAATAATAAATCTTAATTAGAATTGCTTAAAATCCAAACAAGAAAAGCATTTATCGAGAAATTCATTAAATAAGTTCAATATAAATGGTTTTGCTATAACTTTATTAGGCTTCTGTCTATCGATTATAGTAAATGCGTTATTTTACTGGCAGGGTAGGGAAATAAAATTTACTCTAATAATTTTCTACAACTTAGTGTCGTGGTTTTAAGTACAAGATTAAAGTCCAATTTCACACAAAACACACGAATGATTTGAGTTTAAAATTTGTATAAAAAGCGCTCAGTTTTTTTTTTTCCATAAAAATTTAACACTCAAATCATTCGTCAGTCTTGTGAAAACAGCATTTATGTTAAATTTAATATCTATATGTGATCTTTGAGTTGAATTTTTTCTCTTTTTTTTTTTGTTAAGTTAGCATTAAACTACCAACTGCTAAACGAGCAAAAAACTATTTAAGAAAACATCAACTCAGAGTAAATAGGACTTAAAAAGCCACTCTGAATCAAAAAACACTTTCTACGTGAATACAAGGAACTGATAGTTTTCATGCGCTGATTAGTATTTTAAAGGTGAGAATCACAGTATACAGTATTCACGATAACATAAACTATACTACGTATACTTAATATTTGGAATAATTATTTATAAAGTATACGCGAAGGTAAGGTGGGTTACAAATGTGGATGATGGTCAAAGAAGACAACATGAATGCCATATTAATGTACAGAGGTACAAAATTAAAAAAGTAGATCATCATTTTTAAATATTTTTCAGAAGTGATAAAAATTTAAACGATATTTTCTTAATCAAAATCTACAAAATTAATATTTGCTGGTAACTTAGTGTTTATTATTTAGTGTACTTTTTTCGCTTTATTTTGATTCTGCTTGCAAATTATTTTTTTTTATTTTCAGTACCTTTTCATTAGAAGTTTTTTTAAATTTAAAAATTTTGAGGTTATAAGATTTTATTAAATAGACTTAGGTGCTGTTTCCACGAGAGAGACAAATGCCTTCTGTAGAAAAAAAAATGGAGTGGTTTTCATACAAATTTTCTACTCACACCAATTGTTCGTAGTATAGAAACCACACAATAGAAAATGTGTATGAAACCACTCAGTTTTTTGAGTGATTCCCATACAAAATTTCTACACAAGTAATTTGTCTGTATTGTGGAAACAGCACCTAAGATTTTGATTTCAAATGAAAACAACCAGAACATGTTATAAATTCAATTTCCGTTGAATTTTTGGTCTTTTTTTTTTGCTTGGCGACTTTTTTATTTGTGGTAATTTAATTTTAATTTTTATTTTGTATAAATTTTAATATTTATTATAAAGTTAATTAAATCTCATCCGCATGTTACGTAGCTGCCCATTCCCACATCATTTAAAAAGTCACTTTCATGAAGTTTTAATATTTCAAGATTTTCTTTGAATACTTCAGCTCTGTATATCTCAAAAAATTCAGTTCTGTATAACAGAAAATATATTCAAAATTATTGTTTTCTTATGTCGAATTTATTCACCAAAAACAAATACAAACTTAATTATATTGCTCGCCCTGAATAAAACAATTTTATTTGTAAGCCATCAGAAATTGCAAATAGTACACATAAGTATGTCTTATTACGCACATACATACCCACTCGTTAGAAACAACAAAATTACTCAATTGTTTTTAAATAAATATGACCAATCTTAAGTGTATATATAACACACTTATTAATTCTTACTAAATTCATATGAATTTCAACTAAAAGCAATTAAAGAACTTAATTTATTAAACTCTATTTAAATTAAATACAAATATATTAAATATGCTTTACTTTCTAAGTAAATATAATTTCATGAAATTAGTTTCTCTCATTCCCTTTTCAAGTTATTAAAATTGATAATAATACATTTTCTTTATTTACCTGCAAAATTTATTTACCAAAAACTTACTGGTCCTTGTGTTTTGAGTATGTGAGCAAATAAAGATGGCATCAAACGAAATCAAATTGAATATGAAGACAAATTGACAAAACCAAAATAAAACCATAGAACAAAATAAATATTATAATATATAAATCATTAGATATGAAATATATAAAATTAATTTACTTAATTAAAAACTATCTATAACGAACTTTGTAATATCACAATAAATTAATATTTATTATAAAATTTTTTTTCTATAGAAAATTTCTTTTATATGTTCTATTATTTTATTTCTATTCCTCAAAATACTCTAAACTTTTGAGAGTCATTCAATGGGCACCATAATGAGAACCCAGCAAAAAATTATTATGTTTCTGGAAGCAGTAACAAAATTTTATGCTTTCGAGATGATCAGTTTTAAATCGCTTCCGAGGCTGCACAGAAAGAAAGCAGAGAGATGCTTAACTTATTTTTAAGCACGTTGAAGTTGGTCGGCTGTTTACATTTAGTTGACACGAATAATAAAATAAACAGCGAATGGAAGTTAAAATTTCATTTAGATGCTCTCTGCCTCTATATCGCTCTCTCTCTCTATTATTTATTTATACTTGTGTATTTCCCTACAGATGAATTACGTATGTGAATAGGTAACGCAGAAAGCCAAAGGCATAAGTCAGATAATTCAAATATGATTTTATCGCATTTGGGATGATTAGAAAAAGCGCTCCTTTATGTTAAAAACAAGAGCTCCGGCCGAAGCAGTAGTTTTTCCTGGGAAAGCTATTTTCCGTGCGCTGATCATCTTTCAAGGCAAAAGTATCATAAGCTAACTATTAGACCTGGCAACTTTAGCGTTTTGACGATCGAAGACAACGAAAAATTTGTAGTTAAAAAAAATTTAGAGTCGTAATTTAAAAAGCTATTCTATGAATATCTTCTTCAATTTTTTTTATAAGTTTTCATAAAACTACTTAAATAATGTTTAGGCTCCTTAAAAAATTAAAAATCGCCCCAAATTGACACATGAAAAATAGCACCAAACTAAAAAAAATGGCCCCAAAAATATATATAGGTCTTTTTTTATTTTTCTATTTATTTATTTATTTTTCCATTTGGCTCCCTTTTTAGTTGGAGCAATTTTTCCTCAAATACAGGCCGTCTATGCAATAGGCTTAGGAAGCTGTGCGAGAGTTTTTTCTTTATTTTGTATTTTGGTGGCATTTTTCAAATTCCAATTTCAAACCTAAAAATTAAAAACTGCCCCAAAATTTAAAAAAAATGGCCCCACATTTAAAAATAAAAAATTCAACATGCCCTCAATAAATACATAGAAAAAATGGAATTCATGTTGTTTACTTCCAATACGAAACTTTTGGGCCACTTTTAATTTTTGGTTTGGGGCCGTTATTCATTCAGGCCATTTTTTAAGCCAGCCGAAATCAATATATAAAATTTTTTTGTTTGTGTTTTATTTTACATCCGTCATTCTAGATAATCTTTTGCTTCCTTAACATCATTTTCAGATAAATGAAAGACATTTTTCAAAGATTATGCAAAATACTTTTATATATTTCCATGAAAGAAATTAGATTTCTTTTAAAAAGCTTTTAAAATATGTCTTATTAAAACAGTCATAAGCAAATCATAAACTCCAGCTGTTTTGCATATATTTTGACGAAGTTATAACACTTAATGCATAGCCATGTTTATTTCCAAAAAAAGAAAAAAAAAAAAAAAAAAAAAAACAACATAAAACGAACAAAGAGAAATGCCACGTACTCGTGTGTAAGAAATTTAAGTTTTAGATTTTTCAGCGTTGGCTATTTCTTTTACCAACAAAATGATTTAGTATATGTATATTTTGATTTCAATATGTATGTATGTATTCAAGTAATAAAATATGTATGTATGTATTTGTTGGATAGAAATTGAATTTGAACTCTATTTTTATAAATTTTGCACAGAAGCTTCAAAACTTTTGTGCTTTAATCAGGAAAATAGTAAACTTCTGTAAAATGAAAAATGTTGAAAAATTAAAACTTTCAAAGTGTCTTAGCTGAATTGATTAAAAGTAAAGAATAATCAACTACTTGATTGTACACACAAAAAATATGTGGGTAGATTTCAACAACCAATGAAAATAGTTTAAACAATCAATAAGAATTCTAAAGTAGCATTTTACAAAAATGACGTTAACTACACAATTTTTGTAGAAAACTTTAAAACATACCATGGACAATGGTTTCATTAACAGTTATAATTATTGCACATATTTATCCTGGAACATAATTGAATTGATATTTCTAACACTTAATTAAATTTAATTATTTTACTTCTTCATTTAAATTTCAAATTTATTTTTGCCCACTCTCGATATTGAACATAAAACTAACATGATTGTAACACATCGCCTTAGACAACTCAGTCACACCGTTCTGCAACCACTTTTTATGGTTACTTTACTAATAAAATTGGTTAGTTTAAATAAAATGCAACAACAGTTCACATTAGAATTAAATTTACTAAAAACTTTTGTTGTTGTTTTATATGTGTAAAAAATTTGTCAAAAAATAAAAACTACCAAAAGTGTCCATTTGTTTCGTTTTTTTGTTTCTTAAAGTGTAACCTATATTTTCATCCGGGTCAAAACAAACATTCAAAATAGCAAATATACAATACAAACTTTTTCATTTATAATATTAGTAGCTACATACGAATATATGTTTCTTGTTTTTTATTTGGTCATTTAAAATAAATGAACAGATAGTCTGTCTCCTGGGAGAGTCTTTTATTTTCCAGACTCTTTAAAAGTATCAATATTTATTTAAAGTTATAATGAAACAAAATAAAATCCTCGAAAAAACTTAAAAAATAAACTTTCTGGAAATGTTTATCTTAAATTTTTGTTATTGTATTTTTTTTTTTTTTTTTGTTGTATTTCCTTCTCCTCTCAAATGAAGATGCAATAATAACAAGTTTGTAATATTTTGTCCAGATGTTATTGTTATTTTTGTGGACTGTATTATGATGGTCTTCAACATAAATGGGTACACATACAAACACATACATTTACATATAATACGGCGGCACTTTTTTTGAAGCCAAAATCAATATTTAATCTTGGAATTATTTAAAGAAATAAGTCTAACGTTTGATAAACGTTTTGCCATCCGTTCCTTCTGTTGTATATTTAAATATTTAAATTTAATAATTGAAATATTATTTCAAAATGAAATGTGACCCAAATATTGGGGCTGATAATTTCATTACGCCGTCAACGAGCCGTTCAATTATTGCAAGGCCTCTGGCGAATGATTAATACTAATTTTTAGTATAAATAACTCATACAACTTGGTACCACCACTAAACTAAAAATAAAACTAAATACACAAAAATGTTTACGAACTTTTCTCAAATAACACATTAAATAATATTTATGTCCGTTTAACCATTTTCTAAAACACAACACATTTGTTCAACTAGAGTTTTATAATATATTTGTAATAACGATTTTATACTTGTACTTTGTTATACAAGTCATCATCATCACCCTTCCATTACAACATTTAAGTTTTTTCTTTTTCTTTTTTTTTTTTGTTGAAAACTTTAACAATTTTAATAGACAACATATGGTGGCCGGATTGCCGAAAAATGTTTTTTCTTTCAAATAAATCAAAATGTTTTGTTAATATATACAACAATTTAGTTCAATTAGGTTATTTGTGGAAGTCGTCTTACTTCTAGCAACATGTTATGCATACAATTTTTATATATTTTTTTTGTCCAAAGGGACCGTACAACATACAATACATCATTGAAGTAGTTAAAAAAAGGGTTCCAAAATTTTATTAATAAAAATATAATAATAGAAGACAGACCGTTTTTGGTTGTAATAAATATTGTATGTGTGTATGTATGCATTTATGTAAGAGGGTTATGATGAAGCAATTGCGTAACAGAGAATATAAAATGATTTTAATATTAATTTTAATAAAATGTGGGATATGTTAATTATTGAAGAAATTCTGAATTTTCGAAAATATTTTTTGTCATAAAATGTTTTGCATATTCCTGGTTTTAAAATTTTAATTTAATACAAGTTCTTTTGTTTCGCTTTCACAGTTTTACCAGGTGCTTTTTCGTCTTTCGAATGTGCTCGGCATAATGTTCATGGGATAGATATTTATTACATTTCATCTGAGCAAATAGTAGAGTTTTCCCTACAATTAGTTAACAAATAGAAGGAAGTAAATAAATCCTTAAGTCTGAACTTAGAAATACAGAATTTAAAGAACAGCAGTATTAAAAAACTTAAACAAAGATCAAACAAACTATTTCATCTAATTATTGAGAAATGTAACAATTTAGCATTGTAATGTTCATTTAATCAGTAGAGAGGACCGGAGCTAATTATAATCAACTGACTTTTATTTCAAACACTGTACACCAGCATACGCAAAAATATCCTGAGAGCTTTTAGAGCAAAACGAAAGGCATCCTTTGAAATTACTGAAACAGATTGCTTCGTCTATTTGCAACTTATTATTATCAAGAAATTTTCATTTATCTAAACACAATCATAGCTCAGCCCATCGGATTTTTATTATCTCTATTTTATGTACTACGAGCATCAGTCAGCAAATAACCATGTATTGTTTAATTAAAACCTATGTACTCGTATACGTTAAAAAAAATATAATGAAGTTAGTTGTAGACCTAAGGCATCAAAAGAGAAAAAAAGTTGTTGTTTGTTTTTTTTTTTTTTTTGTCCCAGTGTATGTACAGTACAACTAGTCCAGACATTACCCTAAAGTATTAGAATGACCACAAGAATGACAACCACATTGATGTGGAAACGTCAACAACAAATCATCTGATGACATTAAGATTGTGAGTGAAAAAAAAGGAAACAATTTTATTCAATGAAAACAATGCCAACAAAGTAACAACTGCATACTATGCTATGAAATTTCCGTGAACTAAAGATTTTAACAACAAAAACAATTGTTCTACAGGAAACGGAAGCGGACACGCATACAAAATTATGCGAACGCACATTCATGACATTTAGCAAGCATGCACGTATGTATGTACATTTATATACATACATATATAAATATAAATATATATATATGTACATACGAAGCAAAAAATACCAACAAGCAACGAACGGAAATTATGCATACTCACACATACACATTCATAGACAAGTAGCCACCATACAACATATGTAATTTGCAGCTGGCTGGAGTTATATTAAAGTACTTCGTCGTTTGTTCAAATTCCAAGTATGCGGTGTGAGTTTTTTTTTATTCTGTCATTGTTGTTGCTGTATGAGATACAATCATAAGGAAGTTTGACGTCATCAACATATATCCATACATTCATATGCAAAAAGGTGTATTATATACTCCACACCTTTGTAGTCAATATACATTACGTGTATATGTGTATAAATATGCACACTCACACATACATATGCAAGTTAGTAAGCATTTTAATGTCGTCCTGTCTGCGTATAACAGCTTGTGTGTATGGAATTAAGTACAAACATTCATGTGAATATGTTTATTTTATTCAATGTGGCAAAAATAAAACTGTTAGTGTGCAAAACGTTGTTGGATGGATAAAGTAAAAGTGTAAAAGTCTATTTTTATTTACTTTTTTTTCCAGTCACAACCTCATTCATGTGTCATTTTCGTAAACATTTTTACATAAAAATGGCAATTAGCATTACTTAAACTTTTTTACTTGTTGCGCAAATATGACTCGTTGACTGGCAGCTATTTTTAAAGCACAGACCATGAATATAAAAAAAAGGAAATAAGCCGGTTGTTGTTTATGCAGTGAGTTTGTTAGAAGAGTGGGAAATTGACAGCTAGAGGCTTAAAGTCCTGCCGTTACAAAGAATATCACTCATTTATTGACACAACGAAAAACAATATAAAAAAAAACATTTCAAGGAGAGTATACAAGTATACGTACACTTAACTTATTTTTTAAAATTATTTATGGAACAAGGAAACTAGTTTCTTTTATAATTTTATTGTTCTGTAAATAAAAAAAAAATAGTTTATGACTTTATAAATTTTAAGAAATAAAAAGTTTTCCAATAAGGATGATATGATTTTGAAGTGACGTTTCGGGCATTTGTAATATGTCATGATCTGTCATTTGTTTTTCATTGTATTCATTAGTGCTTACAATTTCATCATGGAAAGGTATACGCAAGAACAACGTTTACAAACTATTCAGTTTTATTATCAAAATAATCGTTCTGCAATTGCAACTTTTCGTGCGCGTTTGCCATTTTATGGTCGTAATAATCGTCCAAGTGTGCTCGCTATTTTGTCAAATTGTTGAAAATTTTGAGCGTAGATTTTCTTTACATAATGTTCAAGTGCCAATAAGACAAAGAACCGCTCGAAGTAATTCAAATATTGCTGCCGTTCAGGCAATTGTTGCTGAAGACCGCAATTTGTGGATTCCAACACCGTTACTGTCAATGGAGAGCGGTATAGATCGATGATGACCAACTTTTAATGGCCGAAATTCGGAGAACTTGATCTTGACAACATTTCATTCCAACAAGACGGGGCTACGTGCCACACAGCAAATGCAACAATTGAATTATTGCAAGAAAACTTTGTAGATTCGATTATTTCAAGAAATTGTGATATTGAATGTCCTACAAGAAGTTGTGATTTAACACCATTGGACTATTTCTTGCAGTCATTGGTCTTTCGAAATAAACCAGACTCTCTTCAAGCTTTACTAGTCAATATTGCACGTGCTATTCATGAAATACGACTTGATTTATTGGAAAAAGTACTCGAAAATTGGGTTCATCGAATTCGTTCCTGCAGAAGAAGTCGTGGAGGCCATTTGAATGATTTTTTATTTAGAACTTAATTGTATCGATTGTACTTCACATTAAATAAAAAAACTTTTGAATTTCCTTAACAATAAATGTGTTTTTTTTTAAGAAATCATATCACTCTTATTGGAAAACCTTGTATAAGACAATAAAATTATATTTAGAACAGATTTATGTAGATAATTAATAGGCAAGGACATTTGTTGTAATGGACTTTATGGCCATAATATTCAACCAATTAGCAGGGACTTAGAAAAAAGAAAGTGTTGCCAAAATACATGTTAAAAAAATGCAGTCCAAAACGTGAACAAAATTGAAAATGTGAACAACCACGATAAAAATTAGTTCATGTTTCTTTGAGTTCACAGTATTTACTTGAAATTGATTGTTGATTGTTGTAGTAAAGTCATAAAAATCGGCAAAAGCTAACAAATCTACCTCTTAAAAAGCTGCAATAATAAATATGGGAAATTTTTTTAGCTCGAAGTAAATTTTCTTATTTCAAGTCTGCACACATAATATTTGTTTTTTTTTTTTTTTTTTTTGTTTTATTTACTTATTATAGATCTTAAGCTTTTTATTTACATTATATATTTTCCCTTAAGCTAAAAATTGGCAAACAGCTCGTATTCGTAAAAAGTATAAATAAAGATATCAGAAAAAATGTTATATCTGTGTGTTATCTGCATATGTATATATTACATACGAACGCACATATACATACATACATATCAGCATTAGCAAAAACTAACGCATTAACATTTGTGTGCTTTTAATGAAGCCAACATTTTAACCATTGATATATCGAACTCTATAGATGCCGATAAAATACAATAGAAATAAAATATGCAGATAAAAAAGAAAAATTGACTAGAATTACAACGACATTGATATAAAAATTCAATAGACAGAACAGAACGTATGCAAAAATGGAAATTTATGCCATTCGCAATACAATTCCAAAGAATAGAATGGTAAAATAATTATACACAATACGAATGTGTAAATAAAATAGGGATTCCCAAATTTTCGACAAAAAATGGCATTAAGATAAAGTTTAACTCATAAAAATATTCTTGGATCTTTTTATTGGACAGAATTTAGGTGGAAAATTTAGTTAAAGCAATTTTCATAGAATTAAAATGTCTTAATGTTTTGGCATTTGTGTCTCTCTGCCAGAAACAATTGACAAAATAGATTTCAATGTTATTAAGATGTTTTTCACTATTTGCTCAGTGATTAATCACGAACAGAATTGAGCCTGAAATTCGAAATTTAGGTGAATTTATTTTGAAAAATTAAAAAGAACTTTCTCATGCAGACATCACAGTCAAGGACTATGCTGCGAATTAATTTTTTTTTTTTTTTTTAATTTAAAAATCTCTGTCTCCAAAAAAATCAGCCAATAGAAGACAATCATGTAGGAGTTTACTTAAAACCAGCAACAAAAATAAAAATTAAAGAACAAAAATATGCTTTATACTCTTGTATTTAATATCATGTTACATATGCTGCGAACATGTCAAATAATGCCAAGAAATCGTTGGAACACACTTTCAAATGTAAGTATATATTTGTTAAAACATACATAGACTATTGGTGGGCGTTGTGAAGCTAGAAAATAACACAAGATTTAGTATTTTATTGCAGCAAAACGAAATATAAAATTTTAGGTGCGGTTTTTATATAGCGAACGAATGATTTGAGTGTAAAATTTTTATGGAAATCATTAAAAAAAATTTTACTCTCAAATCGTTTATCCATCTTGTGAAAACAACCTCTTAAATTTCATATTTCTACAGCTTTAATAAATTTTATTAAATTTTTATAGCGGTAAGGAAGAAGAGAATAACAAAAAATCGCGATTTTCATACAAGAGAAACAGCAACAGGCGACTTGAGCAAAATGAGTATCACTATGAATGTTTAAGTTCTACAAGCTTGGGATTATTGTTGTTATCTAAATCAATACATCGATTTTAATTTTGAAACGAAACTCACTAACTTGGGGGTCACACGATCAAGTTTTCATTCATTCATTTTTGTTTCAAGATTCAATTGTCTCATTGTTTTACCAATACACTCAAACTTTTAAAATTTGCTTAGAATATACTTCCAAATTTTCGTTCAATTGAGTGTTTTAAATTGCTTTCAAGAAAGCAGCTGATTGCTATTTTGTTTATAAACTCTCGTTTGTTTTCATATACATACAGCCGACATAATTTTTTGTGTTCTTGAAAGCAAATTGCTTTGAAATTGCGTGCAGCCTACGTCACAGCTTTCAATATTTGTTAATTTTGACAAGCAGTTTATGTAAATTTATGTAAAAAACTTGAACGTATGACTGCAGTGTAATGTGCAACATTGAGTCGCACATGAAGTTTTAAATTTTATACATACGTATATTTTATTTTTTCGGTTTTGCTGCTTTTTCATTTTGGCGGCTTTTGACCGATTTTTTTGCTCTTGTGTTTTTTTATTTTGATCGATTTTTTTAAGTTTGTCGATTTTTTTTTCGTTGTGGTGGTTCAATTTTGCAATACTTGAATAATTCCATTATACTTAAATTTTACTTCATGTATCTATTTAGTTATACTTTTAATACACTAATTGTGAAAATTTTCAAGTGGCTTAATGTTGCGGTTCATAAATTACAAAATTACATTTCCTAACATAATACCCTTTAATATTTATTAAATAATTCGTTCAAAATGTTGCTGTTGCTGTGACAATATAAAGACTTTTCCTCTTACATAAACTGATAAAATACCCATTAGCTCGTATTTTACTTAAATTTTCTATATAAAACATTATGCTGGGAACACAATTGGGACAAACGACGAATTCGATAGTAAAAGCTCGTTGGGTAAATTCGTCTGCGGCGCACAATTAGGACGAACAAATAACTGCTGTCATAATAATCAAAAAAAAAAAAATAAAACATGTGAGTATTTCTTATTACAAATTTGTTTTTATACACAGGAGCTCCGATTTGCATCGATGGAAATCGGGGCTCTAGTTTACAAACAAAAAAAAAACAGCGATAGTGTTACCGCCTAAATAAAATAATTCATTTATAAAATTAAACATTAAAAAACCATTAAAACAAATTTTATCATTAATATTTATGTGTATTTAACTAAAAAGATTTGTTCGTTGTTCGTCGGCGGAAGAAATAGAAATAAATCTATCAGAGAGTTCGTCACGCACGACGAATTTCGTCGACGTCGATGTTGTGTTCACTTTGATATGCATGCATGTGTTTAATTTTTGAAGATGAATGTTCGCAACAAAAAATTCGTCGTTCGTCCCAATTGTGTTCCCAGCATTACTTATAATGAAAATCTCAAGTGTATATTTTACGCTACACAACATACTTTAGGATTTAAATTTTTTACCAGGCGCCTTTTAGAACACCCTTTACTAATATTCCATAAGATTGAAATAGTAGCACAATCCATTAAAAATTACTTGTGCGGTTAAAACTATAGTTATGACAAGACAGGTATTCTTCTACTTGAAACATACAATGCACATAAGTACACACATATACATACATACATTTTAATTTTATCGATTCTTGTATCTTTTGAAAATTTGAAAGAACAATCTCATGAATATAAACTTCATAAATGTTTTGCAATGAATAATTTACTAGAAAAATATTCAAACATTTTCTTTCGTAAAACCTTTGATTCAAAAACATTTGAGATGCATTGATTGAACATTGAATTTTTCCCAAGCTGCTTTCTACTGCAGCGAGTATTAATACCGTAAACAAAATTTTGCACTAATTTAGCATCAAAGTGAAGCCAATGTTTTATGAACTTGATATTATTTACCATCTACATTCATTTAGAAAAAAAACTTTATAGCACAAGTACATTAACATAGTCAAATCAAGTTTATGAAAATTGCAATTTATTACCACAATACTTTTATCTAAAATACATGTGGTAGTACCTAATACCCAGCAAACATTTCCTATTGCTTAAATACCTCCGAAATTAAATATATAGATATAATAATTTTTTTTGGCGATGACCTCCACTTTTGCAATGCACTGTGCCAGAACTTAGGGAAATTGATAAGGTAGAGACCACATCAGTTGCTAATTTCATCTTATTTTTATTGAAAAAGATGTTTTGTAACTGACAAGCAGCTTAAAAAACTAACATTAAAACAGTTCTCTTTAACTTTTTAGAAGTATGAGTATTTTTTTTTTAACTTTTTTAAACTCTTTTGGCTGCTTCGAAAATTTTCAAACAATTGGTTGTTTATCTTATTTTATTTCATGAACTAAAAAAGAAATTCTAGAAGCTCGTAATAATTGAACAGACAACGAAAAATTAGACTGCAGGGAAGCGTGAACTGACATCATTATGTTTTAAACACAGTCTCATCATCAGAGTTGTTTACCGATTAAGCCTCAATGACAATCACGGCTGCTGCAATCGCTCATTGGGTTCTGATTCTCTAGGTTTGGGAATGTGCTGCGTTTCAATTAGTCAGGCTTAGGTTCATTTTTTTTTCAATTTTTAATTCTATTGCTCAGCAGATCATTTAGTTTTTATCAAACTCTTGTTGTGAAAGTTAAATATTTCTGTTAAGTTTATATATTCCAGCTATTATCATTCAAACTAAAATTAGTCGCATATAAGCAATAATAGTTCAAATGATTACGAGGTAATCACATGCATCAGGGATGGAAAATGTGCTTTTTTTTTTTTTTCTTTTTCCTTAATTTTTAATAGTCTACTTACATAAAACTCGTATACAAAGAAATAAAACAGTTGAAATATAAGTAGCGCTTAACAACAGAATTTTATATTTTTTAAAAAATTAGACTTAAATTTAATTATTTAATTTGAATCTTACGAGTATGTCGGTCATATTCATTTCAAATTTTTGAGCCGTTTATTTTGAAAGTGGCATAAGTCACGTTTTTTATAGCTATTTTTTTACACATTAAAAGATACCGTTGAATTGTATTTAGTGTTGCCATTATCTCGATTTTTTTGAAAAAGTGACTCATGCCACTTTTAAAATAAACGGCTCATATTACATTTGCCTCGTTTGCAATTCTCTTCGACGATCATTTTATAAAAAGGTCAATGGACGATAAAAATTCCCATACCAGTATCGAATCAAAAGCGTACTAGAATAAAACAAGTTACATTTAGCTGTAACAAGAACCAAAAGTAAAAAATTCTGAAACAAAAGAATAAAGTAATTTTTATATAAGAACAAAACAACTTTTCCATCCCTGAAAATACATATCTGTATCTATTTATACTAACGAACGCATATATGTAGATACCAATTCAGCTGTGAATAAATGTTAATCAAATACGCACAAATCAACAATCATGAAATAAGAGAAAAGTAAAAATAATGAAGTGATTGTAATGAGAAAAAATTGTATTGATATGACCTAAATATTTGTAAAGGGAGTAGGCGCAAACAATTGTACAAAAAATTACATCAGTTTTAATAAGCCGCAGGTTATTTAGCCCAAAAAAACCTGTTTGATTTTATATCATATTTTTCACTTTGAGTAGAATTTTAGCATCTCAGCATTGACTTTAACAGATAACAAACATTCATAATTATTACAACAATTTTTTTCCATGATGGTATGGTTGCTGCCTTAGAAATACAATACTTTTCTGCCGTTACATGTTTTGGATAATGGGAGTTTTTTTTTTAATATTTAATTTGTAAGTGTTAGTGTGGTTTTTTTATTCCCACCAGTACCAGTATTTTGTTACTTGCAATGTTTCTTCAAGTGCAGCATAATTAATATCTCACAAATGATTTCAGAAAATCAAATTTGAATACAGAAACCTTTTAGAATTAGCAAAAAAAAAATATTTATGTAAATTCTCACAAATGGATGAGCAGCATAAACAAAATGGAAATGTTTAGTACAGACAAAAGAATGACATGACCAATACTTTTTCCAATAATTAATTGATTATTTATCTAATTGTTCATGCAACCAACAAAGTAAACGATACAATAGTTTATATGTTTGCTATTTTTGTACCAGGTACTCAAAAATTTATAACTTCATTATCAACCGAAGGTAGACTAATTCTATAAAAGAAAAATACACAAATTAAAATCGAATAAAAATTATTTGTTGTGTTATTTGTATGGGTTTTTTAAATTCTTGCGCTTGTGCTTTCGTAATTCTCATTTCATACTTGTAAGTTTGTGTACAAGCAAAAGAGTTTTAAAATTTTTTAAAACATAGCGGTAAAGTTCTACTGATGATAGCAACTAATTAAATGCAGAATATAAATTAGCTTACACATAAGAAATAATTTGTTTTTATTTAATAATTTTATACTAATTAGCATAAGTTGTTGATAATTCAAATAATTCTACTCAGTGGTTATATGGGAAAGATTGTTTGTTTGTCTTTATGAGTATAAAATAATTGTTATATATTTAATTTTTACATCAAAAACAAAAATGGTAAAACACACAACAAAATTAAATAACGTTTTATCTTTAGTACTGTTGTAATTCTTTACCACAATATTTTTTTTTAATTACCATTTATTTTAATCTCTCGAATAAATAGTCAAACAGACAGACGAACAAAAAATCCTCCATAAAACTCAAATAAGCGTAAATATTATCATTGTTGTCAAAACGTTCAACCAGAAAAATGTATATTATTGCAAAAGGAAAATCGTAACATAAAGTCATAATTTTAAACATCGTTGTTTTTTTTTTTTGTTGAAATACAATAAAAGCTCAATATATGATAATAAAACGTCAGCAAGTCAGCAATAAAAGAAAATAATAAAATTATTACACAATATTTAAAGAAACTTTTTTATCGTTTTATTGTTGCTTTAGTTATTACAAAACAAGTAAAAGTGCTATATTTGGCTATGCTGAATCTTATATACCCTACACCATATTTAATTTAGAATAATTATATTTGTTGTGTTCATTAAAAACTCTTTCGTTTGATACCCATATCAATAGGATGCAAACAACTTTAAAATGACCCGCAAATTTTGGCCGCCCGTAGTTTGCAGACGCCGCCATTTTCAATTTAAAATAATTTCATTAAAAAAATTAATTTCCTTTTTTTTCAACTAATGGTTCAATTAGTCTAATTGAAATATTTTCCCATTTCTCAATTCATATTCCAAACTAAATTTTACATCTTCCATTTCTGGCCACTGTCATCACTGAACAAAAAGGTCGTTTGTACGCAAAAAAAAAAAATTTATTATTAATTAAATATAGACAACACGCTAACAAGTCTCAGCAGCACGATGGGTACACACGAACAAAATGTGGGTAGATCTAACCAATTTTGTTGGTTAGAATTGCACCAACCAATGAAAATAGTCACAACAACCAATAAAAATTTTTAAATAACATTTTACAGAAATGATGAATTTTTGTGGTTAAGCTAGAAGGAAAACTGTAAAATATTCCATGGACAATGGTTTCATTAACATTTATAATAAGTATTGCACATATTTATCCTGTAACACAATTGAATTGATATTTTTAATACGCTAAATTTAATTGTTTTACTTATTCATTTAAATTTCAAATTAATATTTGCCCCCTCTTGGTATTGAACATAGAACTCCCATGATTGTAACACATTGCCTTAGCCAACTCAGCCACACCAGAATATTAAAATCGACAAATAAAAGCAGATAGTTAGATGTGTTTATCTTAACATAGTGTGTTGTTAAAAATTACAATTAAATTAGTAAAAATGTCGTGAAGGTTTCGCAACCACTTTTTATGGTTACTTTACTAACAAAATTGGTTAGTTTAAATAAAATGCAATAACAGTTTACATTAGCAGTAAATTTACTATTCTAAATTGTTCACTTTAACCAAGCTGTTTTTCTTGCTTATAAAAACTCCAAAAATAATTTACATAATTAGTTCAATTACTATTGTGGCATGGTTACTTTAACCAATAGTAATATTGTGACTCTGGATCTTGCAACAATAATTTACAGCTCAATAACAACTGAAATTGGTTGGTTTAACTAACAAAATTTTTTTATGTGTAGTGTGTTGAATTCTCTTTCAAGATTTCAGATCAATACTGAGGCACTGTTATATTGCTGATTTACAATACGAATTGTTTACAGACAAATCCTTACACATCAGTCCAAACCAAAAGTCTCTAACTTTTCTGATCACTTCGGAATCCCGATTTCATGAACAGACAGACAGTCAGACTGACAGACGGACATGGCTAATTCAACTTTACTATCTATAAGGATGCAGCATATACATATATACTTTTCGTGTCTCATATGAATATTATGGAATTTATACGCGTTATGACAAATCTATAAATGCCTTCATCATTTTTGGTGAAGGCTACAAAAAATACCATTAGTTTATTAAAGACATATGAAACAGATTTGGTATGAAAATTCACTTTATAAGACCTTAATAAATCCAAAATAGTTTTTGGATAACAGCGTTCTTCTATAAATGCCGTAGGCTTTTGACCTTCATGTTTGCTTACATAGAAACTTTCATAGTACACATACATAAATACATACATACATACGTATGCATGAAAAATACAATAAAACAAGCTTTTATATTATATTGGCGTGTGTATTCCAATTAAATACAACTAATTAAATGACAGAAAAATCCTTTTAAATAAAAATAATTAGAAAATCCCGAAAGAACGTTAGTAACTCAAATTATTTCGAATTCAGTGGCTTATCTAAGTGTGTATTTTAGCATTCATGTGACTGATTGTATGTACTAGTGTATATGTATTAGTGATGTTACGAATATCTATTTTTAGTATTCACGAATACGAATATTTGAAACAATATTCGCTGAATACGAAGACGAATCTCACTTACAGGGTTTAGAGCCGGATAATATTTTAAATTTAATTGAAAAACACCCACCCTTTGCGTCAGTAACTATAAATGGAAAAAACTGTCACACTACTTAAGTATTTATCATTATTTATTTATCATTATGACATTGCGAAGCGAAATTTTAAGACCACTACTGAATATTTTTAAATTATTTTACCTACATACAGATTTTGAGATTTCGTTTTTCTTACTCTGCTTGCGCTTTTAATTAGTAATTCAGTGTTATTTGGGAGAACATATTTTCGCAAATGGAGCAGCCACCGGTGTCGGTGGACTTTCACATATTAAATTTTAGTTCTTCCATTTTTTAAGTTCATCATTCCTATACAGAGAATTAATTACCGACTTAACATGATATGAATTTACATATAAGACTTTAACTTTCAAATGATAGTTGCAAAATACATATTTGTGTTTGTTTTTTAAGAAGGTTATTATCCTGCGTCAAAGATAAAGCGATTTCATTCTTTAAATAAAAATTATTATAAATTTATATATTTCTGCACATTTTATGTACTTTTTTAAACTTTTTGTATGATATTTGTTTTTTTTTTTTTTTTTTTGGGTAAATGATTGCGCAAATTATTCGAGAAATATTTGCTTGAATTTTGCGAATACGAATACGAATACGAATATCTTCAAATAGGAAAATAGTCGAATAATCGAATACAAATATTCATAACATCACTAATATGTATGCTTTTATATACAAGTTACCCAACTAACATTTAAATTACACCTTTAACCTCCACAAACTCAGTTAGTAACCATCACTATACACACAATTATGCATAAAATTTATAACAAATTATAACACGAGTCATAAGCAACTCTCTAATGGAGAAATTCACAGTCGTTAGTTAATTCATGATGTTTATATAAGGTTTTCCAATAGGGATGATATGATTTTGAAGTGACGTTTCGGCCATTTGTATTATGTCATGATCTGTCATTTGTTTTTCATTGTATTTAGTAGTATTTAGAATTTCATCATGGAGAGATATTCGCAAGAACAAGGTTTACAAATTATTCCGTTCTATTATCATAAAAATCGTTCTCCAATTGCAACTTTTCGTGCGCTTTTGTCATTTTATGGTCGTAATAATCGTCCAAGTGTGCTCGCTATTTTGTCAAATTGTTGAAAATTTTGAGCTTAGATTTTCTTTAAATAATGTTCAAGTGCCAATAAGACAAAGAACTGCTCGAAATAATGCAAATATTAAATATTGCTGCCGTTCAGACAAGTGTTGCTGAAGACCGCAATTTGTCGATTTTAAGACGTTCTCAACAATTGGGACTGTCTCAAACCACAACCTGGCGGATTTTAGGAAAGGATTTGGGTTTGCATGCGTATAAAATTCTTCGCACTCAAGAACTGAAGCCATTGCACCACCGTAAACATCGTGAATTTGCTGATTTTGCCACACAGCAAATGCAACAATTGAATTATTGCGCTAAAAGTTTGGAGATTCGATTATTTCAAGAAATTGTGATATTGAATGGTTTCCAGGAAGTTGTGATTTAACACCATTAGACTATTTCTTGTGTGGTTATTTGAAGTCATTGGTCTTTCGAAATAAACCAGACTCTCTTAAAGCTTTACAAGTCAATATTGAACGTGCCATTCATGACATACGACTTGATTTAGTGGAAAAAGTGCTCGAAAATTGGGTTCATCGAATTCGTTCCTGCAGAAGAAGTCGTGGAGGGCATTTGAATGACGTTTTATTTAGAACTTAATTGTATCGATTTTACTTCACATTAAATAAAAAACTTTTGTATTTCCTTAACAATAAATGTGTTTTTTTTTAAGAAATCATATCACTCTTATTGGAAAACCTTATATAAAATATTAGTCATTTAACTATTGTGAATTCATTTAAGATCATTTAAATCGCGTAGGGGCATCAAAAAAGTTTCGAACATTTCCAAAAGAATAACAAAATACTAGATGGGGTGTAGCAAATAAATTAAATAAACTTTTAACAAATCTCATCCAGTTTTCAGTGGCTACGTATTAAGTTGATTCATCTGTAGTGATATTGACAGTTGGTTGATAGTAGATAATTGACTTTCGGACAAGTTTTATTTTAGTTACGTTTTTTCTTATTTCATTGTTCATAGTGTTACTTTAGTGTGTAGCTAATATGTATGTGCGGATGTATGTACATATTTATATCCTTGTAAGCTCTAAGAATCATATGATTGAAACATGTGTATTTGTTTTTAGTCATTTTCGTACGCATTTGTACATACAAAGGAAATGTGCATAAGTATATGTATGTATGTGTCAAAACAGACATCCTAATAAAGTCTTTGCATTACTATTTACTATAAAATGTTTAATTTTATTCCTACCCTAAGGCAATACGTTTAGTGAAATATTTGATTGGAAAACAAAAAAAAATTAATTACTGTGCTTCAAAGGAGATCTTTTATTGTAATAAAATCCATTTTATTCTTTAATTATGATGAACTAAAACTAAGAGCATAATGCATGATTGGTGAAACGAAATTTTAATATTGAGAAAGCTTTTGGAGGTATTGAAATAAATAGGTTTTTCTAAACCAAAAATAAAAGTTGGCACTCCTTAATAAAGATTTCCTAATAACCAAAAATTTTACTGTTTAGTGATAATTCCCTGCATAGATGGTCTTAAGGAGTTTCTGCTCAGAAATTGATACACATGTAATTCCGTTTCTAAAGAAAACATTTTTCTAATTCAATTCCAAAAACAGGAGGTTTTAATGAATTTTTGGATTTATTCAAATAAACTGGATCTTTAAAGAACTCTCGAGTTTAAACGGATAAACATGTAATTCCGTTTCTCAAGTGTGTAGTATGTTTGTAATTCACTCACAAAACAAAAAAGATTTTATGATCATGAAACCAACTGCTTTTGATGGATAAACTATGCTAAATGAAATCATGTTGGTAAATAGGAAATTCGAAGGAAAGGAAAAGGATCTATTTAAATTTATTTTCTTTTAATTTTTGATATACACCAGTACTGTTTCTTTAAGCGATTTTGTAAATTCTGCACAGATGACAAGATGTTGCATACCACGTTTTAAAGGTATTTAATGTTTAATTTGTAATTTGGAAAAAAACAACTCGATCAATTTTTAAAAAGTGTTTTTAATTTTTCCATAGAAACCAGTAATTTTTCTCTAATAGGAGAAAGACATTTATTAATATTAGGACCGAAGAAGTACAGTGTGGAATATGTAAGTATATTCTTTCTGATCTTCCCGCCCATTTCATTTCAATTTGTCATGTATTTTATCAATAAAAAAAATGTAACACAACATGAAACTCTACGCATACATTGATTGATACACATGAATTAAATACAATTTGAGCCATACAAAAAAAAAACACATACACAATTAAAGTTACACACACAGCCATGCAAGACTATGTCCAGTAGTTTCTTATGTTGTAAGTGAATGCAAAAAAAAAAATAAATAAATAAACTCTGTAAAAACAGCAAAAAGAAAATAAGAATAGAAGAGACAGTAAAGAACTTAATGTTCAGCACTTTAAGCATATTTAAAGAACATGTTTACATTGATTCTTATTTCCTTTATACCTACTCAAAGCAATCACATTCTACAAACTTTTGGGCATGAACGAATACACACGCAATCATACATACACACATTTAAGTATTCGTTTTTATCCATTTTGCCATTAACTTTTTGGTAATCTTTCTTGCTGTGTTACTTACATACATACATCCAGACATATAGAAAAGTACATACTTTAAAAAAACATCAAAGACTGAATTCATATTTGTATGAAAACAAAAGTATGCTTTGTTTTTGTGGTATTTTAGCTGTGGCGTTTTGACGACAACATTGGAAATATAATAATCGATATCTTATATGGATATTTCTAGCCTTTGCTGCAATAGAGTAAAAAAAATATGATTTTTGACTTAATAATGCAGAATTGATTATCATATCGTGCTTCAGAATGTGTAAAAATATCATTCATATATATTTCATACTAAACTTTAGAGACAAATATTAAATTTTTGTTTACCATTAAGTTGTTAGCGAATGCACAACTTTACACACAGAAAAAAACACCAACGTAAATATAACATGAAAAATGGTAATTACAAATCATATTAAATTTCTGAAAATACATTGACTGAATTTTGATTCAACCTTGTTTCATTTTGAATCAATAGCTTAAATTGTTAATATTATTTTAAGGATAGTTGATTTAACATTTTTCATGTTAAAATAACATGGTGCAAATTTAAATCAACCTTTCATAGAGTTAAAACAACATTTTGTAACATTGAATTTAAAAAAATGCAGACTTGATCAAAATCATTCTAGAAGTTATATTTTACCATGGTGCAAAATTATCACCGAAAGATCTACCAACAATAGTAGAGGAAATTTTGGAGAACTTTTCCAACGAAATAAGAGTATGTAATTTATATCGCCTTATATTATACAGAAATATGTAATTTTTTTTTTACTTTTAGGAATACTATTAAATTAAATGCGTTTAAGAACAAATAAATAAAAAAATACACAAATAAATTTTGTTTTTTATTTAAATTAACAGAAGAGTGGTAGAGAAATCATATTAAATTAACAAGAATTTTCATGTTATTTTAACATAAAAATCTATTTAATTCAATACGAATTGCAATGTTAATTCAATATTAAATTCATATCAATTCAACAATTCATATTGGATTCAACAGGAATCGTAGTTTATTTCAACATGATAATAATTTTGATTCAACACTCATCGCAATGTTAATTCAACATGATTTCCAGTTATTTTTAAGTGATACAAAGTTGGTATCGTGTTATTAAAAAACCATGTTGAAATAACATGAAACAACAATGGTGCAAAATCATAGCTGAAAAATGTTGAATCAAGCTTGTTTTAATTGATTTTACAATGAAATTTTTCTGAGTGTAAACTCGTTTTCTCCAAAACTACCTTAGTAAATATTATTTTAGGCCACTTAAAATCCATTTTATTACATATTACATCATATGATTGGATAGGTAACTATTTATCAACAAATAAATTGAATATTTACAAAATTTTCGTTATAATTTTCGCTGATGAAATATCTGAAGCACACATTTCATTTGAATATTTTTTAACTTTCAAAACTTTTTCTTTAAATTCAATATAAAGTAACTTATGAACTGAAATTTGCTTTTACATACATTGAAAATATTGTGCCACTTATTGTATTGTGCAGTTGAAAGAGATAATATTTTTATAATGTATGGCCCACTTTACACTTAAAAAAATTTTGTTTTAAATATTTTCTAGCAGAATTGAAATATCTAAGTTCGGCAGACCAAATTCGGCCACACAGTGTGTATATTTACACGAAATCATTCGAGCAGTTTTTACCCCCCTCATAACTTTGCTCCTCTTGATCCTTATTTTGATCTCAGTAGTTTTTAGGGCCGAAACTTTTTTGGATAGGAACTTGGCCTTATTTTCACATTTATGTTTTTGTGCGGATTCTTATTATATGTTAACTATTTAGATCCCATTTAAATATGTAGTTCTTTTACAGCTCTGTTCGAATGCATGAACTTTAGCTCAAAACAAATGGTTTGTATGTGTGTATGTCGTTAATACACAAAAAAAAGTATTTGGAACACAAAGAGAAGTGGTCCATCGCACACATAGAATGTTAATGTTATATTTAATTTAATTGTAATATGTTTCCTTACAATTTTCATTTCGATTTCATTACATTGGCCTTCCCATCTTCCAAATTTTCTCTTTATCTGTTTTACCAATTTCTTCCATTTCCTCAAAATATTCAGTTTGCTAAATCGAAACGAAAAGGGACCTATAAATGTTAAAATGGGTTTAACGATTTTAATTTGCTGGGCAAACCAGTAAGACAACAAATAGATACTTGGATGGTCAATGGAGCGAGCAGTAGATTGATAAAACAAAAACCAAAATAATTTGTTTTTTATTTTTGTTGGTTTTAATTTTTATTGTAGTCAGTGTGTGGATTTGAGTGGTTGGTAAAATATTCAATATCATGGTACTTTTATATTGATTGGACTGCCGCTGACTACTCGTGTCTAGTTAGTTACAATTCTTATACGTATTTGACAAAAGATATTGTTATTGTTCGAGCATGCAACGAATTTTTAATGAGTGAACCCAGAAAATAAAAATTTCACGAAAATTGTAGCCAGAGTAACATTACATTGGTGTTTGTGTTACTGGGATACGTTTTATTTGGACATGGTTTTCTTTTTTGTTGATTATTTTAAAAGGTCATTTAAATTACGCAAAAGTTGTAGTAAAAATTACAAAATGAAATCATGCTTAAATTTCTAATGAAATTTTAATGTAAAATTTTTTTACGATGTTTTATAGAGGGTGTTTCTTATTGAGTGACACGAGTTTAAAACAAGGAAATATATTTTTAATATCAATGAAAGAAAATTAATGTTTAAAAATGATTTCTGCATTTTCGCAGCATTTGCGTGCGTATTTCGCCGATAACTCTTCGAAAAGCTGTTCAATTGAGTGTGGTTTATCGACGAAGACAGTGACTTAACATAACCTCAAATAAAATAATCTAATGGGGTAAATCACACTATATTGGTGGCCAATTAATTTGACAATTACGTGAAATTATTTTTTCATCAATAGTTTCTTTGAGTAAATCAATTGTAGCGCCCGCTGCACGATGAGTTTGACGAATGGAACAATTATTTTGATTAAAAGTTTCAACAATTTGCATGCGTTGCTTGGTGAAGGTCGATTCATAATGAAATTTTAAAGCAAATTAAACAAAAAGCAAACTCTTTAAAGGGGTGCTCAAATAAAGCAGTGATGCCTCAAAGTTGTGACACTCTATAAAAACACCCTTTATTTATAACTTAATACAAATACATATAAAAAGGGAATTATTAATGCGATGGAAATAAAATGGAAATGAATATAATTTTTGTATATACATACATGTATGTATGTATATTAATTGTAATTTTTAAATTACTACGAACTGCTTTATTATTAATATTTGTTAATATTTATACAGGCTAAAGTTAGTAAATGTTAGTAATCAGATAAATATTAAATAGACATTGCTAACGCATTTCAAGCAACAAAGGAACAATTTAATATCTAAGCATTCCTTTAGATTTCAACTAACCTCGTCAGTATTCATGGACGCAAAGAAAAAACATGGTTGATGGAATCATAATCGCAAATTATTATTTCATGTTCAGATAAATGATTGAGTCTACTATATTTTGCAACTTTCATCCAAGAAACATAATATGGTCCTCATAAATCTGCCTCTGACAATACCATTGTATGAATATAGTATGCTCTGCAAAGGCTAAGAAATTTGAGCGCATTATAGTAACTATGAAAATGTTTTTTTTCTTGGTTTATGTAAACAATTTGATATTTTGCTTAGATAAAAGAAAAATACACAAATCAAATTTGATAAATATTTTTATTTTCTGGACAAATTAAATTTAATAAAATTCAAAATAATTAACTTATGTATCGGCATACATAAATAAAATCCAATTGCCATCTTTTGCACTTCCGTAGAATATTTTTCGTCATGCTGCAAAGAAACATACATTCGTATATTTAATTCACTCCATATTATGCACTCGTTTATGTACCTTAAACCACTGATGTGGAGGATTTTAGGTGCACTTTTATTTTGTTGTAAAATTAATTAACATTCATCATATAATTATAAAATAACATTAATTTTATCACTTCACATCTCCTCGTCTTATTAAATTCTATTGACAGCTATTTTGTTTTTTTTTTTAGGCCACAAGCAATGTATGGTCACAATAAACTTTTATAATTCCCACTTGCAAAAGATACAGCGAAAATACTTTTTTGATAGATTAAATTTTTATGGGATGAAACCCAGAATGATTATGTATTTTACTGTTGCATCCAATATTTTAATAATGGAAGAATGTTTGATGCAACCATATTTGCTTCAAAGAATAATCATTTGGTCAGGGAAGATATACTTAGTTGACATGAACATATTGCAATCATATCTTTTCTCTGCGTGTGTGTAAATGCTTTAACTACTTGTTTGGTAGCCTGTATAAACATTAACGAATATCATTGTGGGTAGTAATATATATAATTGCAAAATTGTTCTAGGAATGAATGCTGCTGCTTGCGTGCCCGCATGATCGTTTCCAAATTCCCAAATGGTATTTAAAAGTTTGTGCATATGAAATTTATAGCTTTTCAAAAGTATGATTCAACTCTACTGATGATTTGGTAAGTCACCAATGAAATGCATATAAACTTTGCATAACCATCCACAAATAATTAAGAGAATTTTGAATATAAAGTTAATTAAAATAATTGGATATTCAATTAAAATATTCGTTGAAAATAACCTCTTTTCTGAATAAAAATTTTTGGATTGGAAAAAACTAGACAATAACTTGTTCTCTGAAAATAGAAACGAATAAAATAGACAACGTTTCGACTATCATTTATCCATCATTCAACGGTTAGCATAAACCTTATTATCTTATCTTGATCGATAGTAAAATGTTAACAATTTTCAATAGCGATATGTTGCCAATATAAAAGTGTCACGTATGTTTTGCTCCTAAAGAATTAGAAGTCATCTAGTTTAATTTGTATTAACATAAGATGTAAACGAAACAATATTCATGCTAACTTTTCTAGAAAATGTTTCAAAAAGGATTAATGACAACAATTACACAGAGCTGCAGAGGAATGATTGCACAGGTTTAAAAATGTATGCCCAATATTGGACTGGACTGCTAACATTACTAATGTTGCAGTGTCAAATACTACTTTTAAGTCCTTACAATTAATGAGAATGCCAGAAAATTTGTTTTTATAATTACGAGTACTCGATCAGTTTGAATATTTTTATCACAATAATTCCATTCATTTTTAAAAATTAACTATTAAATGAATAGAATATTTAAATATTTTATACAATCCATTTATCTCTCTATTAGGTTTTGTGTATATACTCAATTTTTCATTAAACTTACTCACGTTCACTTTAAATTTACAAAACTTTTATAACTTCAGCTATACTATTATTAAGCTTTTTTAGAATTTGTTCAAGTATTTCATATAAATCAGCAAAAAAAAAAAAAAAAGAGTAACAGCAATATTTTTAATATAATAATTTTCTTAAATTACAGATTTCTTGCAAAATGCCTTGTAGCAGTCATGCAGAAACAACATAAATGCAATTGTGGGAAAGGTGAGTGCAAAAATGACAATGACAATGATAATGATCATAACGCTAATGATAATTATGACCATATACGACCATCATCATCGTAAGTAAGAACCTTAAAGTAACACAAAAAAAAACATTTTAAATGTTTTCTTTCTGCTTGAATTTTATCTTTACTCTTAAAATATTTACTTGCAACAGTTTCCTGATGACTGATGCTTTCTTGTTTTCATGACTTCTCGGAAGGAAGTTCTTCGAAAAGAGATGTTACCAACTAAAATAAAGCTAATTTATTGTAGAAATAAATAAAAAGCATTATTTTGAAATTCTGCAACATAAGTATTTTGCATACTATAAATAATATCAAAGATTAAGTCCGAACGCAGTCAAAACAATCCCAAGCGGTATAAAAAAAAGGAAAAAGATAAGCTTACTTTAATTACTCGTAAGGCCGTAAAACTAAAATTTATTACATTATACATAAGCCCCAAAGCTATACTGTACATTTAATAAATCTTAATCTTGACAGATTCATTCTAGCCGATCAGAATGTGACCTTTCAATATCCAACCGTAAAAATATATAAAAAAACTTTTTCATAATTACATTTTACACCACAAGTATACATCACTGTGAGCCTTTAAGATTTTATATTGTTATCTCAAATTGTAACATCCTGTAGTTCCCTGATGTTGATATCTGTATGTTTGTATGTACATATATGAATGTATGTGTCTATGTTTTTTCTAATGATAGTGTTTAAATAAAACTAGTTAGAAAATTGTCAAGTTAAAAAGTAAAGCAACAGCTACAAAAACATTAACAAACTACAGTGAGCATTTTCCAACTAGGAAGAGAAGACACTCTTTTGTTATTTGGCTAATGGTTAGAGGAAGTGGTATTTATACTAACGTTACGGCACACAATGTGAAAGATAATTATTCACACAATTGTCTCAGTTTTATGTTAAAGATGTTTTATATATAGAAAGCGATTGTCTGTTGTAGAATTATTAGAATTTGTGAAATTTTAAGTAAAATGTGTTTTTAATACAATTTAGCATCAATAAATTAAATATTTTAGTACAATTTTTTTAGTACTAGGTGTTTTAGTACTAATTGTTTGCTTTATTATCAATTGTTTTAGTACTTGTTAATTGTTCGTTCAAATTAGCTGGCCCATAACACACAAATGAAATTTTTAAAGAACCATGAAAATATTTCAAAATTTCCTACAACAATCGACATAAAATTAATCCTAAAATTAATCCCACACCCAGTAAAAAGATTAGTTGGAAATCTTTTGTATCAATAGAATATCAATAGAGTACCGCTACCACTACTCGATGGATCCAAACAATATTCCATTTTCATAACCATAATACTATAATTGTAACCAAAATACGGTTGTGACAATTCTTAAATTAGTTGAGTCTACCGAATGCATTCTTTTGCTACTACTAAATGACAAATTGGCGAGCACAACTGAATAATTGGCAATGAATATGCTTTGGTTGATATTCCTAACCGATTATTCGGTTGGCATAACAAATTATATTAAAATAAGTACTTACAAAATATTTGTCGATTTTAAAATCCTCATGTAGCTGAGGTGTCTAAGGCGATGTGTTTCAAATATATGAGTTTTATGTTCAATACCAATAATGGACAAACAAATTTTAAATTCAAATCAGTAACTGTAACAATTTAATTTAGTTAAGTATTAAAAATAGCTGTGTTCCTGGATAAAAATGAGCGTAAATGATCCCTTTTAGCTTCTATTTCAGATTACATGATGTTCAACAATTTATCGATTGTAGCAACCGAAAATTCAGTGGTACTAACTGAAAATTTTAGTTGTAGCAACCGAATTCGATAATATTTGGTGTAACTGCCACAATTCGGTTGCCACAACTTATTAATTTTTTCTGTGCAGATGTTAACTTTTACAATGACGTTACGCACCTACTGCCATCGTTTGTTATATCCTTGTCAACTTTTTTTAATTTATAAATTCTACAGTGTAAAAGAACAAATTAAAAATAATTTCTATGGCCCTGACTATGAAAAAAAATATTTAATAATAATTTAATATTGGGAGATTGCTTACAAATTTCCTGTTTGAAAAATGCAGTTTTATTATTTTTAGAAAAAAACATACAAAAAATTAATATAGAGGTTAAAAAAATTTCTATTGAATACTGAATATATCAAATTATCTTTGATAAGATTTCCTTGAATGAACGACTTTACTCGCAGTCTACATTAGCTTATTATTTGTTATAACATTAACATTAACAGTACTAAATTTGCTCATTTTTTCTATGTGGGAATATTAGTAAATGTTCATGTGCTGTTTTACCACAATTTTAAGGTGGAGTGGCAGCGACAGCAAATAGCTTTTGTTTGTTGTCTCGTTTTTTTTTCAAATTGGAAAATGACATTTGATATCTGTCATCGTTGTTCTGATAATTGTTCTGATAACGAGTAACAAACTGCGGTCTATACTAGCAAAATTTTTCTCCTGATAAATTTTATAACAAATAATAAGCTAATGTAGACTGCGAGTTAGGTAGATCTTGTTGCAAACTCCAGCAGTAGTCTGCCATCATATGTTAGTCCCTGATTACGCTCTTCCATAGTCCTGATGAAATCTTTTACCCTGCTTCTCACTAAAATCACCCAGATTTTGTGGAAATCGGTCTAAATGTGAGTGCAGATAGTGAATTTTTATACTCTTATAGAACCGTAGCTCTTGTAAGGTCGATATCATGCACTTAACAAGCCTAGGAATCTACACATAACCAAAACAAATGCATTCCAAGCTTTGGATTCGACTTCAGTCATTGATTTCACAAAATCAGGATCTTTTACGAGTTGCCTTATCAAAAATACCAGCCTTCAAATTTTCTGTACTTAATCCTGGAAACTTGCGTGAAAGAAAATTTTAGCATACGCCGCTTTTGATGATGCGCTGTTTTCACAAAGTCTGATAAAGGTTTCTTAAATTTTTTAAATATATGTGACCTTCTCCGAGAAAAGTGACCTAGTGTGTCAAAAAACGGGTTTGGACTTAAGAGTGGATTAGGAGTGTATTAATGCGTTATGAAACTTTAAATGCTTTTTTCTCAAAACTTCATTTTCACACACTAGGTCCCTTTTCTCGGAGAAGGTCACATATGTATATTCACTATATGTGACGCGCAAAATAGAAAGGGACCTAAGGGTAAAAACCGGTTTTGTTCAGGAGAGCCATTTTAAAGATTTAAATACGTGTATCTTCGGTGTACCATCACTTTCATAAAACGCGCATATCTCTGGGAGGGAACACTTTTGGGGCATGGGATCGGTCTCATTCGATGCTCAGATGTTGTCCACATCAAAAAAAATAGTGAAAATTGATTTTTTACCCTTAGGTCCCTTTCTCTATGCGCTGTCACATATAGTAAAAACTGTCTGGATTAAGCATACAACATCTTCTTGAAGAAACAATATCTTAAACATCAACAAAATATATTTTAGTGTTCAATAAAAAACGAAAATATTAGTAAAAATAGTAAAAGTGAGTAGTTGCCTATAACTCAAAAACAAAAGCTTTTAGGGAAAAGTTGTTGACGTATTTAGAAAATACGCCTCAATTTAAGATAGAAACAAAAAAAAAACCCCAAAAAAAAGCAATTTTTTCTCTTTTGTTGACCAGTGTTATGTTACGAAAAATTTAATGCGAAAAATTTTTAATTCGTCATCATCAATTGTAAGGCAGTACATATTGTCACACTGTATTTTCTAATAGAAACCAAACCCCGTTATACTAAATGAAAGCGACAAAATCATCTGGATAAATGATTCTCTGGAAAACTGAAACACCGTACTGCAATAAGCGTGTTAACATCATATACTACCAAGTTAAGACATGATGATGCAACACGTTTAAGATAGTTATCATTAAAGTTAAGAGACGCACGTTCTTCTTTAGGTAAATATTGTTTAAGATCTAAAAACTTGGTTAAATTTTTTATTAGTATATTCACTTGTCGTTGTTGTTTTATTTTTTTTTTTTTTTTTTATTTGCTTTTTTTTACGTTATTCTTTCCCAACCAGTTTTTACGCAGTTCCCAACATCAGGCTGTCAGGTTCTTGAGGCGACATTTAGTACTGTAATCGTTTATATATACATACACACTATGATACATATGTATATATATATATATATATATATATATATATATGTATATGTATATGTAAGCTTAACTGCTTCTTTATTTTGCTTCTTCCTCTTCTTGTCTTACAACAATAACACATTAAAAACATAAGCTCTGGCAGCTGATGATGTTCATGTCAAACGTTATGGGTTTAAAATAAAATAGGAAGAAAAGCTTTTTAGGCAGACTACGGATATGCCAACTTATCGGAATTTTGGCAATGCAACCAACCGATCGATCAAATTTGTTGCTGAACCGTTAAAGCAGAGGTTTTCATACAAAATTCGCATATTTAATAAACGTCTATTAATATTAGTGCTAGTAATTAATATTTATATTATAGGCAAATCCCGGTAGAATTAATCTCGCACTTACGAAAATCCGATATAACGAACGTACAGATCTGATTTAGTGAATCCGTTTAAAAAATTTACAAGAAATTATAGAGGAGCATAATCTAAATTATGATGTTATTTTCAATGCTGACTTTCGTACATGCGGCTGAAACATCCGCCCCTGGGAGGAAGACATCTAAAGAATGAGTAACAGTTCTACTGTGCGCCAATGCATAATATGTACAAACTAATTCATTTTTGGTTATTTACAATATTTAATAACGAATTTTCGTTTTAACTAATAAGCCTATTATTATATCATTCGATATACCGAGATTTGCTTGTAATAAGATTTTTCGTTCAAAAAAAAAACCCCCCAAAAAACCTGAAGTAGAAAATATTTTTCAGATGTATGTGAAGATAAATATGCCGAATTAAATATGTTTTACGTAAGAGTTACGTCATATAATTTTAACTCAAAAGTTAAATACGCTTAGTCGGGACATTATCGAAATAGCTCGATGGAACTTTTAGGTTTACATCTTTGCTAGTTGATATTTGACATTTTTGTTTGTCACTCATTTCGAGCAATTGTAAATGAAAGCCAAAGATCCATACTTATCAACCATGTAAGTCCCACTTCCCAATTGTATTTGTGAATTTTTCTATAAAATGTTGAAAATCGATCTGATGTAAATTTTTGATTATCTCTACGGGCATTTGGCCGTTTGTGCCTCTACTGAAATCTAAGGTTTTGTTTCATTCTAGTTAAATATTTTTATTCGGGACAAATTCCACATTCCCGTAGAGATCATACAAAATTATCTCAGTACAGATAAATTTAAATGAACTAGCAAAGATGACAACCAAAAGTTCCAATCAGTCATTTTAAAAATGTCCCGAGTAAACATATTTAACTCGACATACATATCTTCACACACATATTTTCTTTTAGAGCCAGGACTCAGGAGATTACTCCGTTTCCATACACAGTGCCGAATGAAGAAAAATTTTTTAGGGAAAAAATTAGAGCAAAAATAAACATCTGTACATACGAATACCTGGCGAAATGTATGAAAAATATCTTAATTTTTAGGTTTTTGAAAACTTCTTTGGCTATTGCGAGGTTTTCTGAAAATAATTTCGTTTATTTTTTACTTTCCCTTCATCTTTTTCCAACTGGGAAATAATTTAGTTAATGAGAATTTCATCATCTAAAAATCCCACAAACTCCTAAGGACATTTCTAAAAATTCCAATAAAGAAACGTTTTGTTATTTACGATTTTTCGTCACAAGGAAACTTTTTTTTTATTTTTTTTGCGATATCTAACAGTAACTTAAAAAAATAACTCCCAAAAACATTTTAAAAATTACAAAAATGTGAATTTTTTATTCCGGCATATCTTTCTAATTTTTTGTCAGAAGTAGATAATTGGGGTATTCACACTGTAGTCATAAATAATTATAATAGCACACCAAAATATGACAAGTGTGAACACCGCGTCATAATTTAGTGTGCTATGTCATAATTGTGCCAGCTGATAAACACTCCGTTTTTTAGTCGGATTAGTGCGCATACGTTTGCATTTTGGCTTATATGTAAATGATTTTTAATTCAGTCCGATTTGTTAATAAAGAAAATAATAAATTTCCCGTAAATCTTCTAAATCTAATCTAATCAATTAAAATTTTCAAACATGAGCTGAACTAGTTTTTGGACGGTGGCAAGTGGAAAAACGTTCACAAGCTGCCAGGCAGATCATTTACACAAACACATATTTTTATTCTTGTGTTATTTATAAGTACCGGCGGCTTCTAAATATTATCGCCGGCTCGACTGAAGAGTTTAAGCTGCTCGACTAAAGTTTCTACTGTTATTTTATGATAAACCATACACATGCCTTAAAAAGTCTTATTATTATATGACTTTTTTGCTTGAAGAACAACAACAATTTTTTAAACTATTTTAAAATAATAAGACATTATGACAATATGACTGATATAAATATAGTGTAAACACCCCAACAATTTTTGAATATACTTAAATTTTTATATTATTACAAATAAACGTAATTATTATTTGAACTTATATTGATGTACATATGAAAAGTAATATTATCAAGTTCACTTTTATTGAATTAATGAAAATTCAAATTACTATGAGTTTTCTATTTATAAAAAACATTAGCAATTGCAATCAGTATACCGATTTCAAGGCCGCTACACCTCTCATCAGCGTTCAATTGTCCATCTTTACAATTTTCGTAAAGTGGATACTAATTGGGAAGAATATCAACCATTTAACCAAGTTTTCAATAGAAATAGAATACGAGAATTAATTTAATTCATTTTTATTCTATTTTTACAGATTCAAACAATTTTGGTTAGTACGAAATTTCCCATCATTGTTTGGAAATTACTAATAATCAATACAAACTCATAGTCCTTTATCTTCAAAGTATTCTACTTTATACGAGTAATTTAACTTTTTGTTAGGGACATTTATATATTACTGTGACCCTTAGGCTCAAACCCTGGTCAGAGTCAGTCAATCAACAACATTAATATCTCTAATTTGCATCAGTGCGGCATTGTATTAATTCTTGCAGAACTTTTAGCTGATGATGGCATAGCACTGGTCACTGGTCCTTCTTCGGTTAGCAGAAAATTCGGCGAATTAAACTACTAATAAAATTATGCCTGCTCAAACAGCTTAAAGAAGTAAATGCGTCTAATTAACACCGGAGGCGCTGCAACACTGCTATAAAAATTACAATAACGCACAAAGCAAAGTTGTGAAAGAGTTAAGTCTTTTACATTTTTAATATCTATCTTCTCTACCCTATCCCTTTCCCTAAGTTCTTAAAGGAAAAAATGCTTCAAGTGAGGTAATAATACAAATCTATATATAAAATTAAGTGCAAAACTCCCTGTGCGCATACTCCTCCTAGACGGCTTGCCCGATTTCAATGAAATTTTCAGGGGTGATTGGGCTCTGTGTGGAGGGTGCACATAAGAAATTTAGTGGGCGTGGCCCCTCCCACATAAATTATATAACATAATATATCTTGACTATTGTGATAGCAAGAGTTTTGAAACATTGCAATAGTACATATGTTACTCATGTGATAATCAGGACAAAAATGGGCGGGATCGGGCAAGTGGGCGTGGCAGCTATCATCAATATCAAATATCTAGAGTTATATAATAGTTAGAGCATTCGAACTTTGTAGGAGTGCATAAATTAATAATATTAGCAGCTGAAGTGAAAATGGGCGTGATTGGACAAGTGGCCGTGGTAGATCTCATACAAAGTTTTAACATATAATATCTGGAGTACTATGACAGCAAGAGTTCTGAAACTTTGCACATGTACATATTAAACTAATCTGAAGAGTTGTGAAAAAAAATCGGACTTACATAGCCTATAAGTATGGATCCTTGGCTTTAATTTCCCGTTGGTCCAAATGAGTGACAAATAAATTTTATAGAAAAATTCTCAAATACAATTGAGAAATCGGACTTACATAGCCTTTAAGTATGGATCCTTGGCCTTAATTTCCCATTGGTACAAATGAGTGACAATTAAATGTTATAGAAAAATTCTCAAATACAATTGAGAAATCGGACTTACATAGTCTATAAGTATGGATCCTTGGCTTTAATTTCCCATTGGTCCAAATGAGTGACAAACTTAAATGTGCCCACAAATAGCCAAATTCACGTAGAGCTGAACAAAATTTACACAATTTTAATCTTTAAAATTTTATAGAAAAATTCTCAAATACAATTGAGAAATCTGACTTACATAGCCTTTAAGTATGGATCCTTGGCCTTAATTTCCCATTGGTACAAATGAGTGACAATTAAATGTTATAGAAAAATTCTCAAATACAATTGAGAAATCGGACTTACATAGCCTTTAAGTATGGATCCTTGGCCTTAATTTCCCATTGGTACAAATGAGTGACAATTAAATGTTATAGAAAAATTCTCAAATACAATTGAGAAATCGGACTTACATAGTCTATAAGTATGGATCCTTGGCTTTAATTTCCCATTGGTCCAAATGAGTGACAAACTTAAATGTGCCCACAAATAGCCAAATTCACGTAGAGCTGAACAAAATTTACACAATTTTAATCTTTAAAATTTTATAGAAAAATTCTCAAATACAATTGAGAAATCTGACTTACATAGCCTTTAAGTATGGATCCTTGGCCTTAATTTCCCATTGGTACAAATGAGTGACAATTAAATGTTATAGAAAAATTCTCAAATACAATTGAGAAATCGGACTTACATAGTCTATAAGTATGGATCCTTGGCTTTAATTTCCCATTGGTCCAAATGAGTGACAAATAAATTTTATAGAAAAATTCTCAAATACAATTGAGAAATCGGACTTACATAGTCTATAAGTATGGATCCTTGGCTTTAATTTCCCATTGGTCCAAATGAGTGACAAACTTAAATGTGCCCACAAATAGCCAAATTCACGTAGAGCTGAACAAAATTTACACAATTTTAATCTTTAAAATTTTATAGAAAAATTCTCAAATACAATTGAGAAATCGGACTTACATAGCCTTTAAGTATGGATCCTTGGCCTTAATTTCCCATTGGTACAAATGAGTGACAATTAAATGTTATAGAAAAATTCTCAAATACAATTGAGAAATCGGACTTACATAGTCTATAAGTATGGATCCTTGGCTTTAATTTCCCGTTGGTCCAAATGAGTGACAAATAAATTTTATAGAAAAATTCTCAAATACAATTGAGAAATCGGACTTACATAGTCTATAAGTATGGATCCTTGGCTTTAATTTCCCATTGGTCCAAATGAGTGACAAACTTAAATGTGCCCACAAATAGCCAAATTCACGTAGAGCTGAACAAAATTTACACAATTTTAATCTTTAAAATTTTATAGAAAAATTCTCAAATACAATTGAGAAATCGGACTTACATAGCCTATAAGTATGGATCCTTGGCTTTAATTTCCCGTTGGTCCAAATGAGTGACAAATAAATTTTATAGAAAAATTCTCAAATACAATTGAGAAATCGGACTTACATAGTCTATAAGTATGGATCCTTGGCTTTAATTTCCCATTGATCCAAATGAGCGACAAACAAATGTTATAGAAAAATTCTCAAATACAATTGAGAAATCGGACTTACATAGTCTATAAGTATGGATCCTTGGCTTTAATTTCCCATTGGTCCAAATGAGTGACAAACTTAAATATGCCCACAAATAGCCAAATTCACGTAGAGCTGAACAAAATTTACACAATTTTAATCTTTAAAATTTTATAGAAAAATTCTCAAATACAATTGAGAAATCGGACTTACATAGCCTTTAAGTATGGATCCTTGGCCTTAATTTCCCATTGGTACAAATGAGTGACAATTAAATGTTATAGAAAAATTCTCAAATACAATTGAGAAATCGGACTTACATAGTCTAGAAGTATGGATCCTTGGCTTTAATTTCCCATTGGTCCAAATGAGCGACAAACAAATGTTATAGAAAAATTCTCAAATACAATTGAGAAATCGGACTTACATAGCCTTTAAGTATGGATCCTTGGCTTTAATTTCCCATTGGTACAAATGAGTGACAATCAAATGTTATGGAAAAATTCTCAAATACAATTGAGAAATCGGACTTACATAGTCTAGAAGTATGGATCCTTGGCTTTAATTTCCCATTGGTCCAAATGAGCGACAAACAAATGTTATAGAAAAATTCTCAAATACAATTGAGAAATCAGACTTACATAGTCTATAAGTATGGATCCTTGGCTTTAATTTCCCATTGGTCCAAATGAGCGACAAACAAATGTTATAGAAAAATTTTCAAATACAATTGAGAAATCGGACTTACATATTCTATAAGTATGGATCCTTGGCTTTAATTTCCCATTGGTCCAAATGAGTGACAAACAAATGTTATAGAAAAATTCTCAAATACAATTGAGAAATCGGACTTACATAGTCTATAAGTATGGATCCTTGGCTTTAATTTCCCATTGGTCCAAATGAGCGACAAACAAATGTTATAGAAAAATTCTCAAATACAATTGAGAAATCGGACTTACATAGTCTATAAGTATGGATCCTTGGCTTTAATTTCCCATTGGTCCAAATGAGTGACAAACAAATGTTATAGAAAAATTTTCAAATACAATTGAGAAATCGGACTTACATATTCTATAAGTATGGATCCTTGGCTTTAAGTTCTCATTGGTCCAAATGAGTGACAAACAAATGTTATAGAAAAATTCTCAAATACAATTGAGAAATCGGACTTACATAGTCTATAAGTATGGATCCTTGGCTTTAATTTCCCATTGGTACAAATGAGTGACAATCAAATGTTATGGAAAAATTCTCAAATACAATTGAGAAATCGGACTTACATATTCTATAAGTATGGATCCTTGGCTTTAAGTTCTCATTGGTCCAAATGAGTGACAAACAAATGTTATAGAAAAATTCTCAAATACAATTGAGAAATCGGACTTACATATTCTATAAGTATGGATCCTTGGCTTTAATTTCCCATTGGTCCAAATGAGTGACAAACAAATGTTATAGAAAAATTCTCAAATACAATTGAGAAATCGGACTTACATAGTCTATAAGTATGGATCCTTGGCTTTAATTTCCCATTGGTCCAAATGAGCGACAAACAAATGTTATAGAAAAATTCTCAAATACAATTGAGAAATCGGACTTACATAGCCTTTAAGTATGGATCCTTGGCTTTAATTTCCCATTGGTACAAATGAGTGACAATCAAATGTTATGGAAAAATTCTCAAATACAATTGAGAAATCGGACTTACATAGTCTATAAGTATGGATCCTTGGCTTTAATTTTCCATTGGTCCAAATGAGCGACAAACAAATGTTATAGAAAAATTCTCAAATACAATTGAGAAATCAGACTTACATAGTCTATAAGTATGGATCCTTGGCTTTAATTTCCCATTGGTCCAAATGAGCGACAAACAAATGTTATAGAAAAATTTTCAAATACAATTGAGAAATCGGACTTACATATTCTATAAGTATGGATCCTTGGCTTTAATTTCCCATTGGTCCAAATGAGTGACAAACAAATGTTATAGAAAAATTCTCAAATACAATTGAGAAATCGGACTTACATAGTCTATAAGTATGGATCCTTGGCTTTAATTTCCCATTGGTCCAAATGAGCGACAAACAAATGTTATAGAAAAATTCTCAAATACAATTGAGAAATCGGACTTACATAGTCTATAAGTATGGATCCTTGGCTTTAATTTCCCATTGGTCCAAATGAGTGACAAACAAATGTTATAGAAAAATTTTCAAATACAATTGAGAAATCGGACTTACATATTCTATAAGTATGGATCCTTGGCTTTAAGTTCTCATTGGTCCAAATGAGCGACAAACAAATGTTATAGAAAAATTCTTAAATACAATTGAGAAATCGGAGTTACATATTCTATAAGTATGGATCCTTGGCTTTAAGTTCCCATTGGTCCAAATGAGCGACAAACAAATGTTATAGAAAAATTCTCAAATACAATTGAGAAATCGGACTTACATAGTCTATAAGTATGGATCCTTGGGTTTAATTTCCTATTGGTCCAAATGAGTGACAATCAAATGTTATAGAAAAATTCTCAAATACAATTGATAAATCGGACTTACATAGTCTATAAGTATGGATCCTTGGCTTTAATTTCCCATTGGTCCAAATGAGCGACAAACAAATGTTATTGAAAAATTCTCAAATACAATTGAGAAATCGGACTTACATAGCCTATAAGTATGGATCCTTGGCTTTAATTTCCCATTGGTCCAAATGAGTGACGAACAAATGTTATTGAAAAATTCTCAAATACAATTGAGAAATCGGACTTACATAGCCTATAAGTATGGATCCTTGGCTTTAATTTCCCATTGGTCCAAATGAGTGACAAACAAATGTTATTGAAAAATTCTCAAATACAATTGAGAAATCGGACTTACATAGCCTATAAGTATGGATCCTTGGCTTTAATTTCCCATTGGTCCAAATGAGTGACAAACAAATGTTATAGAAAAATTCTCAAATACAATTGAGAAATCGGACTTACATAGCCTATAAGTATGGATCCTTGGCTTTAATTTCCCATTGGTCCAAATGAGTGACAAACAAATGTTATAGAAAAATTCTCAAATACAATTGAGAAATCGGACTTACATAGCCTATAAGTATGGATCCTTGGCTTTAATTTCCCATTGGTCCAAATGAGCGACAAACAAATGTTATAGAAAAATTCTCAAATACAATTGAGAAATCGGACTTACATAGCCTATAAGTATGGATCCTTGGCTTTAATTTCCCATTGGTCCAAATGAGCGACAAACAAATGTTATAGAAAAATTCTTAAATACAATTGAGAAATCGGACTTACATAGTCTATAAGTATGGATCCTTGGCTTTAATTTCCCATTGGTCCAAATGAGTGACAAACAAATGTTATAGAAAAATTCTCAAATACAATTGAGAAATCGGACTTACATAGTCTATAAGTATGGATCCTTGGCTTTAATTTCCCATTGGTCCAAATGAGTGACAATCAAATGTTATAGAAAAATTCTCAAATACAATTGAGAAATCGGACTTACATAGTCTATAAGTATGGATCCTTGGCTTTAATTTCCCATTGGTCCAAATGAGCGACAAACAAATGTTATAGAAAAATTCTCAAATACAATTGAGAAATCGGACTTACATAGTCTATAAGTATGGATCCTTGGCTTTAATTTCCCATTGGTCCAAATGAGTGACAATCAAATGTTATAGAAAAAATCTCAAATACAATTGAGAAATCGGACTTACATAGCCTATAAGTATGGATCCTTGGCTTTAATTTCCCTTTGGTCCAAATGAGTGACAATCAAATGTTATAGAAAAATTCTCAAATACAATTGAGAAATCGGACTTACATAGTCTATAAGTATGGATCCTTGGCTTTAATTTCCCATTGGTCCAAATGAGTGACAAACAAATGTTATAGAAAAATTCTCAAATACAATTGAGAAATCGGACTTACATAGCCTATAAGTATGGATCCTTGGCTTAAATTTCCCATTGGTCCAAATGAGTGACAAACAAATGTTATAGAAAAATTCTCAAATACAATTGAGAAATCGGACTTACATAGTCTATAAGTATGGATCCTTGGCTTTAACTTCCCATTGGTCTAAATGAGCGACAAACAAATGTTATAGAAAAATTCTCAAATACAATTGAGAAATCGGACTTACATAGCCTATAAGTATGGATCCTTGGCTTTAATTTCCCATTGGTCCAAATGAGTGACAAACAAATGTTATAGAAAAATTCTCAAATACAATTGAGAAATCGGACTTACATAGTCTATAAGTATGGATCCTTGGCTTTAATTTCCCATTGGTCTAAATGAGCAACAAACAAATGTTATAGAAAAATTCTTAAATACAATTGAGAAATCGGACTTACATAGTCTATAAGTATGGATCCTTGGCTTTAATTTCCCATTGGTCCAAATGAGTGACAAACAAATGTTATAGAAAAATTCTCAAATACAATTGAGAAATCGGACTTACATAGTCTATAAGTATGGATCCTTGGCTTTAATTTCCCATTGGTCTAAATGAGCGACAAACAAATGTTATAGAAAAATTCTCAAATACAATTGAGAAATCGGACTTACATAGCCTATAAGTATGGATCCTTGGCTTTAATTTCCCATTGGTCCAAATGAGTGACAATCAAATGTTATAGAAAAAATCTCAAATACAATTGAGAAATCGGACTTACATAGTCTAAAAGTATGGATCCTTGGCTTTAATTTCCCATTGATCCAAATGAGCGACAAACAAATATTATAGAAAAATTCTCAAATACAATTGAGAAATCGGACTTAAATAGTCTATAAGTATGGATCCTTGGCTTTAATTTTCCATTGGTCCAAATGAGTGACAAACAAATGTTATAGAAAAATTTTCAAATACAATTGAGAAATCGGACTTACATAGTCTATAAGTATGGATCCTTGGCTTTAATTTCCCATTGGTCCAAATGAGCGACAAACAAATGTTATAGAAAAATTCTCAAATACAATTGAGAAATCGGACTTACATAGTCTATAAGTATGGATCCTTGGCTTTAATTTCCCATTGGTCCAAATGAGCGACAAACAAATGTTATAGAAAAATTCTCAAATACAATTGAGAAACCGGACTTACATAGCCTTTAAGTATGGATCCTTGGCCTTAATTTCCCATTGGTCCAAATGAGCGACAAACAAATGTTATAGAAAAATTCTCAAATACAATTGAGAAATCGGACTTACATAGTCTATAAGTATGGATCCTTGGCTTTAATTTCCCATTGGTCCAAATGAGTGACAATCAAATGTTATAGAAAAATTCTCAAATACAATTGAGAAATCGGACTTAAATAGTCTATAAGTATGGATCCTTGGCTTTAATTTCCCATTGGTCCAAATGGGTGACAAACATAAATGTGCCCACAAATAGCCAAATTCACGTAGAGCTGAACAAAATTTACACAATTTTAATCTTTAAAATTTTATAGAAAAATTCTCAAATACAATTGAGAAATCGGACTTACGTAGTCTATAAGTATGGATCCTTGGCTTTAATTTTCCATTGGTCCAAATGAGTGACAAACAAATGTTATAGAAAAATTCTCAAATACAATTGAGAAATCGGACTTACATAGTCTATAAGTATGGATCCTTGGCTGTAATTTCCCATTGGTCCAAATGAGTGACAAACAAATGTTATAGAAAAATTTTCAAATACAATTGAGAAATCGGACTTACATAGTCTATAAGTATGGATCCTTGGCTTTAATTTCCCATTGGTCCAAATGAGCGACAAACAAATGTTATAGAAAAATTCTCAAATACAATTGAGAAACCGGACTTACATAGCCTTTAAGTATGGATCCTTGGCCTTAATTTCCCATTGGTCCAAATGAGCGACAAACAAATGTTATAGAAAAATTCTCAAATACAATTGAGAAATCGGACTTACATAGTCTATAAGTATGGATCCTTGGCTTTAATTTCCCATTGGTCCAAATGAGTGACAAACAAATGTTATAGAAAAATTCTCAAATACAATTGAGAAATCGGACTTACATAGTCTATAAGTATGGATCCTTGGCTTTAATTTCCCATTGGTCCAAATGAGCGACAAACAAATGTTATAGAAAAATTCTCAAATACAATTGAGAAATCGGACTTACATAGCCTTTAAGTATGGATCCTTGGCTTTAATTTCCCATTGGTCCAAATGAGTGACAATCAAATGTTATAGAAAAATTCTCAAATACAATTGAGAAATCGGACTTACATAGTCTATAAGTATGGATCCTTGGCTTTAATTTCCCATTGGTCCAAATGAGCGACAAACAAATGTTATAGAAAAATTCTCAAATACAATTGAGAAATCGGACTTACATAGCCTTTAAGTATGGATCCTTGGCTTTAATTTTCCATTGGTCCAAATGAGTGACAAACAAATGTTATAGAAAAATTCTCAAATACAATTGAGAAATCGGACTTACATAGTCTATAAGTATGGATCCTTGGCTTTAATTTCCCATTGGTCCAAATGAGTGAGAAACAAATGTTATAGAAAAATTCTCAAATACAATTGAGAAATCGGACTTACATAGTCTATAAGTATGGATCCTTGGCTTTAATTTCCCATTGGTCCAAATGAGCGACAAACAAATGTTATAGAAAAATTCTCAAATACAATTGAGAAATCGGACTTACATAGCCTTTAAGTATGGATCCTTGGCCTTAATTTCCCATTGGTACAAATGAGTGACAATTAAATGTTATAGAAAAATTCTCAAATACAATTGAGAAATCGGACTTACATAGCCTATAAGTATGGATCCTTGGCTTTAATTTCCCATTGGTCCAAATGAGTGAGAAACATAAATGTGCCCACAAATAGCCAAATTCAGGTAGAGGCTGAACAAAATTTACACAATTTTAATCTTTAAAATTTTATAGAAAAATTCTCAAATACAATTGAGAAATCGGACTTACATAGCCTATAAGTATGGATCCTTGGCTTTAATTTCCCATTGGTCCAAATGAGTGAGAAACATAAATGTGCCCACAAATAGCCAAATTCAGGTAGAGGCTGAACAAAATTTACACAATTTTAATCTTTAAAATTTTATAGAAAAATTCTCAAATACAATTGATAAATCGGACTTACATAGCCTATAAGTATGGATCCTTGGCTTTAATTTCCCATTGGTCCAAATGAGTCACAAACATAAATGTGCCCACAAATAGCCAAATTCAGGTAGAGGCTGAACAAAATTTACACAATTTTAATCTTTAAAATTTTATAGAAAAATTCTCAAATACAATTGAGAAATCGGACTTACATAGCCTATAAGTATGGATCCTTGGCTTTAATTTCCCATTGGTCCAACTGAGTGACAAACAAATGTTATAAAAAAATTCTCAAATACAATTGATAAATCGGACTTACATAGCCTATAAGTATGGATCCTTGGCTTTAATTTCCCATTGGTCCAAATGAGTGACAAACATAAATGTGCCCACAAATATCCAAATTCAGGTAGAGGCTGAACAAAATTTACACAATTTTAATCTTTAAAATTTTATAGAAAAATTCTCAAATACAATTGAGAAATCGGACTTATATAGCCTATAAGTATGGATCCTTGGCTTTAATTTCCCATTGGTCCAAATGAGCGACAAACAAATGTTATAGAAAAATTCTCAAATACAATTGAGAAATCGGACTTACATAGTCTATAAGTATGGATCCTTGGCTTTAATTTCCCATTGGTCCAAATGAGTGACAAACATAAATGTGCCCACAAATATCCAAATTCAGGTAGAGGCTGAACAAAATTTACACAATTTTAATCTTTAAAATTTTATAGAAAAATTCTCAAATACAATTGAGAAATCGGACTTATATAGCCTATAAGTATGGATCCTTGGCTTTAATTTCCCATTGGTCCAACTGAGTGACAAACAAATGTTATAGAAAAATTCTCAAATACAATTGATAAATCGGACTTACATAGCCTATAAGTATGGATCCTTGGCTTTAATTTCCTTTTGGTCCAAATGAGTCACAAACATAAATGTGCCCACAAATAGCCAAATTCAGGTAGAGGCTGAACAAAATTTACACAATTTTAATCTTTAAAATTTTATAGAAAAATTCTCAAATACAATTGAGAAATCGGACTTACATAGCCTATAAGTATGGATCCTTGGCATTAATTTCCCATTGGTCCAAATGAGTGACAAACAAATGTTATAGAAAAATTCTCAAATACAATTGAGAAATCGGACTTACATAGCCTATAAGTATGGATCCTTGGCTTTAATTTCCCATTGGTCCAACTGAGTGACAAGCAAATGTTATAGAAAAATTCTCAAATACAATTGAGAAATCGGACTTACATAGCCTATAAGTATGGATCCTTGGCTTTAATTTCCCATTGGTCCAAATGAGTCACAAACATAAATGTGCCCACAAATAGCCAAATTCAGGTAGAGGCTGAACAAAATTTACACAATTTTAATCTTTAAAATTTTATAGAAAAATTCTCAAATACAATTGAGAAATCGGACTTACATAGCCTATAAGTATGGATCCTTGGCTTTAATTTCCCATTGGTCCAACTGAGTGACAAACAAATGTTATAGAAAAATTCTCAAATACAATTGAGAAATCGGACTTACATAGTCTATAAGTATGGATCCTTGGCTTTAATTTCCCATTGGTCCAAATGAGTGACAAACATATATGTGCCCACAAATAGCCAAATTCAGGTAGAGGCTGAACAAAATTTACACAATTTTAATCTTTAAAATTTTATAGAAAAATTCTCAAATACAATTGAGAAATCGGACTTACATAGCCTATAAGTATGGATCCTTGGCTTTAATTTCCCATTGGTCCAACTGAGTGACAAACAAATGTTATAGAAAAATTCTCAAATACAATTGAGAAATCGGACTTACATAGCCTATAAGTATGGATCCTTGGCTTTAATTTCCCATTGGTCCAAATGAGTGACAAACATATATGTGCCCACAAATAGCCAAATTCAGGTAGAGGCTGAACAAAATTTACACAATTTTAATCTTTAAAATTTTATAGAAAAATTCTCAAATACAATTGAGAAATCGGACTTACATAGCCTATAAGTATGGATCCTTGGCTTTAATTTCCCATTGGTCCAACTGAGTGACAAACAAATGTTATAGAAAAATTCTCAAATACAATTGAGAAATCGGACTTACATAGCCTATAAGTATGGATCCTTGGCTTTAATTTCCCATTGGTCCAACTGAGTGACAAACAAATGTTATAGAAAAATTCTCAAATACAATTGAGAAATCGGACTTACATAGCCTATAAGTATGGATCCTTGGCTTTAATTTCCCATTGGTCCAAATGAGCGACAAACAAATGTTATAGAAAAATTCTCAAATACAATTGAGAAATCGGACTTACATAGTCTATAAGTATGGATCCTTGGCTTTAATTTCCCATTGGTCCAAATGAGCGACAAACAAATGTTATAGAAAAATTCTCAAATACAATTGAGAAATCGGACTTACATAGCCTATAAGTATGGATCCTTGGCTTTAATTTCCCATTGGTCCAAATGAGTGACAAACAAATGTTATAGAAAAATTCTCAAATACAATTGAGAAATCGGACTTACATAGTCTATAAGTATGGATCCTTGGCTTTGATTTCCCATTGGTCCAAATGAGCGACAAACAAATGTTATAGAAAAATTCTCAAATACAATTGAGAAATCGGACTTACATAGCCTATAAGTATGGATCCTTGGCTTTAATTTCCCATTGGTCCAAATGAGTGACAAACAAATGTTATAGAAAAATTCTCAAATACAATTGATAAATCGGACTTACATAGTCTATAAGTATGGATCCTTGGCTTTAATTTCCCATTGGTCCAAATGAGTGACAAACAAATGTTATAGAAAAATTCTCAAATACAATTGAGAAATCGGACTTACATAGTCTATACGTATGGATCCTTGGCTTTAATTTCCCATTGGTCCAAATGAGTGACAAACATATATGTGCCCACAAATAGCCAAATTCAGGTAGAGGCTGAACAAAATTTACACAATTTTAATCTTTAAAATTTTATAGAAAAATTCTCAAATACAATTGAGAAATCGGACTTACATAGTCTATAAGTATGGATCCTTGGCTTTAATTTCCCATTGGTCCAAATGAGCGACAAACAAATGTTATAGAAAAATTCTCAAATACAATTGAGAAATCGGACTTACATAGTCTATAAGTATGGATCCTTGGCTTTAATTTCCCATTGGTCCAAATGAGTGACAAACATATATGTGCCCACAAATAGCCAAATTCAGGTAGAGGCTGAACAAAATTTACACAATTTTAATCTTTAAAATTTTATAGAAAAATTCTCAAATACAATTGAGAAATCGGACTTACATAGTCTATAAGTATGGATCCTTGGCTTTAATTTCCCATTGGTCCAAATGAGCGACAAACAAATGTTATAGAAAAATTCTCAAATACAATTGAGAAATCGGACTTACATAGTCTATAAGTATGGATCCTTGGCTTTAATTTCCCATTGGTCCAAATGAGTGACAAACATATATGTGCCCACAAATAGCCAAATTCAGGTAGAGGCTGAACAAAATTTACACAATTTTAATCTTTAAAATTTTATAGAAAAATTCTCAAATACAATTGAGAAATCGGACTTACATAGTCTATAAGTATGGATCCTTGGCTTTAATTTCCCATTGGTCCAAATGAGCGACAAACAAATGTTATAGAAAAATTCTCAAATACAATTGAGAAATCGGACTTACATAGTCTATAAGTATGGATCCTTGGCTTTAATTTCCCATTGGTCCAAATGAGTGACAAACAAATGTTATAAAAAAATTTTCAAATACAATTGAGAAATCGGACTTACATAGTCTATAAGTATGGATCCTTGGCTTTAATTTCCCATTGGTCCAAATGAGTGACAAACAAATGTTATAGAAAAATTCTCAAATACAATTGATAAATCGGACTTACATAGCCTATAAGTATGGATCCTTGGCTTTAATTTCCCATTGGTCCAAATGAGTCACAAACATAAATGTGCCCACAAATAGCCAAATTCAGGTATAGGCTGAACAAAATTTACACAATTTTAATCTTTAAAATTTTATAGAAAAATTCTCAAATACAATTGAGAAATCGGACTTACATAGCCTATAAGTATGGATCCTTGGCTTTAATTTTCCATTGGTCCAACTGAGTGACAAACAAATGTTATAGAAAAATTCTCAAATACAATATAGCAATCGGACTTACATAGCCTATAAGTATGGATCCTTGGCTTTAATTTCCCATTGGTCCAAATGAGTGACAAACAAATGTTATAGAAAAATTCTCAAATACAATTGATAAATCGGACTTACATAGCCTATAAGTATGGATCCTTGGCTTTAATTTCCCATTGGTCCAAATGAGTGACAAACAAATGTTATAGAAAAATTCTCAAATACAATTGATAAATCGGACTTACATAGCCTATAAGTATGGATCCTTGGCTTTAATTTCCCATTGGTCCAAATGAGTGACAAACAAATGTTATAGAAAAATTCTCAAATACAATTGATAAATCGGACTTACATAGCCTATAAGTATGGATCCTTGGCTTTAATTTCCCATTGGTCCAAATGAGTCACAAACATAAATGTGCCCACAAATAGCCAAATTCAGGTAGAGGCTGAACAAAATTTACACAATTTTAATCTTTAAAATTTTATAGAAAAATTCTCAAATACAATTGAGAAATCGGACTTACATAGCCTATAAGTATGGATCCTTGGCTTTAATTTCCCATTGGTCCAACTGAGTGAAAAACAAATGTTATAGAAAAATTCTCAAATACAATTGAGAAATCGGACTTACATAGTCTATAAGTATGGATCCTTGGCTTTAATTTCCCATTGGTCCAAATGAGCGACAAACAAATGTTATAGAAAAATTCTCAAATACAATTGAGAAATCGGACTTACATAGTGTATAAGTATGGATCCTTGGCTTTAATTTCCCATTGGTCCAAATGAGCGACAAACAAATGTTATAGAAAAATTCTCAATACAATTGAGATATCGGACTTACATAGTCTATAAGTATGGATCCTTGGCTTTAATTTCCCATTGGTCCAAATGAGCGACAAACAAATGTTATAGAAAAATTCTCAAATACAATTGAGAAATCGGACTTACATAGTGTATAAGTATGGATCCTTGGCTTTAATTTCCCATTCGTCCAAATGAGTGACAAACAAATGTTATAGAAAAATTCTCAAATACAATTGATAAATCGGACTTACATAGTCTATAAGTATGGATCCTTGGCTTTAATTTCCCATTGGTCCAAATGAGCGACAAACAAATGTTATAGAAAAATTCTCAAATACAATTGAGAAATCGGACTTACATAGTCTATAAGTATGGATCCTTGGCTTTAATTTCCCATTGGTCCAAATGAGCGACAAACAAATGTTATAGAAAAATTCTCAAATACAATTGAGAAATCGGACTTACATAGTGTATAAGTATTGATCCTTGGCTTTAATTTCCCATTCGTCCAAATGAGTGACAAACAAATGTTATAGAAAAATTCTCAAATACAATTGAGAAATCGGACTTACATAGTCTATAAGTATGGATCCTTGGCTTTAATTTCCCATTGGTCCAAATGAGTGACAAACATATATGTGCCCACAAATAGCCAAATTCAGGTAGAGGCTGAACAAAATTTACACAATTTTAATCTTTAAAATTTTATAGAAAAATTCTCAATTACAATTGAGAAATCGGACTTACATAGCCTATAAGTATGGATCCTTGGCTTTAATTTCCCATTGGTCCAACTGAGTGAAAAACAAATGTTATAGAAAAATTCTCAAATACAATTGAGAAATCGGACTTACATAGTCTATAAGTATGGATCCTTGGCTTTAATTTCCCATTGGTCCAAATGAGCGACAAACAAATGTTATAGAAAAATTCTCAAATACAATTGAGAAATCGGACTTACATAGTGTATAAGTATGGATCCTTGGCTTTAATTTCCCATTGGTCCAAATGAGCGACAAACAAATGTTATAGAAAAATTCTCAATACAATTGAGATATCGGACTTACATAGTCTATAAGTATGGATCCTTGGCTTTAATTTCCCATTGGTCCAAATGAGCGACAAACAAATTTTATAGAAAAATTCTCAAATACAATTGAGAAATCGGACTTACATAGTGTATAAGTATGGATCCTTGGCTTTAATTTCCCATTCGTCCAAATGAGTGACAAACAAATGTTATAGAAAAATTCTCAAATACAATTGATAAATCGGACTTACATAGTCTATAAGTATGGATCCTTGGCTTTAATTTCCCATTGGTCCAAATGAGCGACAAACAAATGTTATAGAAAAATTCTCAAATACAATTGAGAAATCGGACTTACATAGTCTATAAGTATGGATCCTTGGCTTTAATTTCCCATTGGTCCAAATGAGCGACAAACAAATGTTATAGAAAAATTCTCAAATACAATTGAGAAATCGGACTTACATAGTGTATAAGTATTGATCCTTGGCTTTAATTTCCCATTCGTCCAAATGAGTGACAAACAAATGTTATAGAAAAATTCTCAAATACAATTGAGAAATCGGACTTACATAGTCTATAAGTATGGATCCTTGGCTTTAATTTCCCATTGGTCCAAATGAGTGACAAACATATATGTGCCCACAAATAGCCAAATTCAGGTAGAGGCTGAACAAAATTTACACAATTTTAATCTTTAAAATTTTATAGAAAAATTCTCAAATACAATTGAGAAATCGGACTTACATAGTCTATAAGTATGGATCCTTGGCTTAAATTTCCCATTGGTCCAAATGAGCGACAAACAAATGTTATAGAAAAATTCTCAAATACAATTGAGAAATCGGACTTACATAGTCTATAAGTATGGATCCTTGGCTTTAATTTCCCATTGGTCCAAATGAGTGACAAACATATATGTGCCCACAAATAGCCAAATTCAGGTAGAGGCTGAACAAAATTTACACAATTTTAATCTTTAAAATTTTATAGAAAAATTCTCAAATACAATTGAGAAATCGGACTTACATAGTCTATAAGTATGGATCCTTGGCTTTAATTTCCCATTGGTCCAAATGAGCGACAAACAAATGTTATAGAAAAATTCTCAAATACAATTGAGAAATCGGACTTACATAGTCTATAAGTATGGATCCTTGGCTTTAATTTCCCATTGGTCCAAATGAGTGACAAACATATATGTGCCCACAAATAGCCAAATTCAGGTAGAGGCTGAACAAAATTTACACAATTTTAATCTTTAAATTTTTATAGAAAAATTCTCAAATACAATTGAGAAATCGGACTTACATAGTCTATAAGTATGGATCCTTGGCTTTAATTTCCCATTGGTCCAAATGAGCGACAAACAAATGTTATAGAAAAATTCTCAAATACAATTGAGAAATCGGACTTACATAGTCTATAAGTATGGATCCTTGGCTTTAATTTCCCATTGGTCCAAATGAGTGACAAACAAATGTTATAAAAAAATTTTCAAATACAATTGAGAAATCGGACTTACATAGTCTATAAGTATGGATCCTTGGCTTTAATTTCCCATTGGTCCAAATGAGTGACAAACATAAATGTGCCCACAAATATCCAAATTCAGGTAGAGGCTGAACAAAATTTACACAATTTTAATCTTTAAAATTTTATAGAAAAATTCTCAAATACAATTGATAAATCGGACTTACATAGTCTATAAGTATGGATCCTTGGCTTTAATTTCCCATTGGTCCAAATGAGTGACAAACAAATGTTATAAAAAAATTTTCAAATACAATTGAGAAATCGGACTTACATAGTCTATAAGTATGGATCCTTGGCTTTAATTTCCCATTGGTCCAAATGAGTGACAAACATAAATGTGCCCACAAATATCCAAATTCAGGTAGAGGCTGAACAAAATTTACACAATTTTAATCTTTAAAATTTTATAGAAAAATTCTCAAATACAATTGATAAATCGGACTTACATAGTCTATAAGTATGGATCCTTGGCTTTAATTTCCCATTGGTCCAAATGAGTGACAAACATAAATGTGCCCACAAATATCCAAATTCAGGTAGAGGCTGAACAAAATTTACACAATTTTAATCTTTAAAATTTTATAGAAAAATTCTCAAATACAATTGATAAATCGGACTTACATAGTCTATAAGTATGGATCCTTGGCTTTAATTTCCCATTGGTCCAAATGAGTGACAAACATAAATGTGCCCACAAATATCCAAATTCAGGTAGAGGCTGAACAAAATTTACACAATTTTAATCTTTAAAATTTTATAGAAAAATTCTCAAATACAATTGATAAATCGGACTTACATAGCCTATAAGTATGGATCCTTGGCTTTAATTTCCCATTGGTCCAAATGAGTGACAAACATAAATGTGCTTACAAATAGCCAAATTCAGGTAGAGGCTGAACAAAATTTACACAATTTTAATCTTTAAATTTTTATAGAAAAATTCTCAAATACAATTGATAAATCGGACTTACATAGTCTATAAGTATGGATCCTTGGCTTTAATTTCCCATTGGTCCAAATGAGTGACAAACAAATGTTATAAAAAAATTTTCAAATACAATTGAGAAATCGGACTTACATAGTCTATAAGTATGGATCCTTGGCTTTAATTTCCCATTGGTCCAAATGAGTGACAAACATAAATGTGCCCACAAATATCCAAATTCAGGTAGAGGCTGAACAAAATTTACACAATTTTAATCTTTAAAATTTTATAGAAAAATTCTCAAATACAATTGATAAATCGGACTTACATAGCCTATAAGTATGGATCCTTGGCTTTAATTTCCCATTGGTCCAAATGAGTGACAAACATAAATGTGCTTACAAATAGCCAAATTCAGGTAGAGGCTGAACAAAATTTACACAATTTTAATCTTTAAATTTTTATAGAAAAATTCTCAAATACAATTGATAAATCGGACTTACATAGTCTATAAGTATGGATCCTTGGCTTTAATTTCCCATTGGTCCAAATGAGCGACAAACAAATGTTATAGAAAAATTCTCAAATACAATTGAGAAATCGGACTTACATAGTCTATAAGTATGGATCCTTGGCTTTAATTTCCCATTGGTCCAAATGAGCGACAAACAAATGTTATAGAAAAATTCTCAAATACAATTGAGAAATCGGACTTACATAGTCTATAAGTATGGATCCTTGGCTTTAATTTCCCATTGGTCCAAATGAGTGACAAACAAATGTTATAAAAAAATTTTCAACTACAATTGAGAAATCGGACTTACATAGTCTATAAGTATGGATCCTTGGCTTTAATTTCCCATTGGTCCAAATGAGTGACAAACATAAATGTGCCCACAAATATCCAAATTCAGGTAGAGGCTGAACAAAATTTACACAATTTTAATCTTTAAAATTTTATAGAAAAATTCTCAAATACAATTGAGAAATCGGACTTACATAGCCTATAAGTATGGATCATTGGCTTTAATTTCCCATTGGTCCAAATGAGTGACAAACAAATGTTATAGAAAAATTCTCAAATACAATTGAGAAATCGGACTTACATAGTCTATAAGTATGGATCCTTGGCTTTAATTTCCCATTGGTCCAAATGAGTGACAAACATAAATGTGCCCACAAATATCCAAATTCAGGTAGAGGCTGAACAAAATTTACACAATTTTAATCTTTAAAATTTTATAGAAAAATTCTCAAATACAATTGAGAAATCGGACTTACATAGCCTATAAGTATGGATCCTTGGCTTTAATTTCCCATTGGTCCAAATGAGTGACAAACATAAATGTGCCCACAAATATCCAAATTCAGGTAGAGGCTGAACAAAATTTACACAATTTTAATCTTTAAAATTTTATAGAAAAATTCTCAAATACAATTGAGAAATCGGACTTACATAGCCTATAAGTATGGATCCTTGGCTTTAATTTCCCATTGGTCCAACTGAGTGACAAACAAATGTTATAGAAAAATTCTCAAATACAATTGAGAAATCGGACTTACATAGCCTATAAGTATGGATCCTTGGCTTTAATTTCCCATTGGTCCAAATGAGTGACAAACAAATGTTATAGAAAAATTCTCAAATACAATTGATAAATCGGACTTACATAGCCTATAAGTATGGATCCTTGGCTTTAATTTCCCATTGGTCCAAATGAGTGACAAACATAAATGTGCCCACAAATAGCCAAATTCAGGTAGAGGCTGAAAAAAATTTACACAATTTTAATCTTTAAAATTTTATAGAAAAATTCTCAAATACAATTGAGAAATCGGACTTACATAGCCTATAAGTATGGATCCTTGGCTTTAATTTCCCATTGGTCCAACTGAGTGACAAACAAATGTTATAGAAAAATTCTCAAATACAATTGAGAAATCGGACTTACATAGCCTATAAGTATGGATCCTTGGCTTTAATTTCCCATTGGTCCAAATGAGTGACAAACAAATGTTATAGAAAAATTCTCAAATACAATTGATAAATCGGACTTACATAGCCTATAAGTATGGATCCTTGGCTTTAATTTCCCATTGGTCCAAATGAGTGACAAACATAAATGTGCCCACAAATAGCCAAATTCAGGTAGAGGCTGAAAAAAATTTACACAATTTTAATCTTTAAAATTTTATAGAAAAATTCTCAAATACAATTGAGAAATCGGACTTACGTAGCCTATAAGTATGGATCCTTGGCTTTAATTTCCCATTGGTCCAACTGAGTGACAAACAAATGTTATAGAAAAATTCTCAAATACAATTGATAAATCGGACTTACATAGCCTATAAGTATGGATCCTTGGCTTTAATTTCCCATTGGTCCAAATGAGTGACAAACAAATGTTATAGAAAAATTCTCAAATACAATTGATAAATCGGACTTACATAGTCTATAAGTATGGATCCTTGGCTTTAATTTCCCATTGGTCCAAATGAGTGACAAACATAAATGTGCCCACAAATAGCCAAGTTCAGGTAGAGGCTGAACAAAATTTACACAATTTTAATCTTTAAAATTTTATAGAAAAATTCTCAAATACAATTGAGAAATCGGACTTACATAGCCTATAAGTATGGATCCTTGGCTTTAATTTCCCATTGGTCCAAATGAGTGACAAACAAATGTTATAGAAAAATTCTCAAATACAATTGATAAATCGGACTTACATAGCCTATAAGTATGGATCCTTGGCTTTAATTTTCCATTGGTCCAAATAAGTGACAAACAAATGTTATAGAAAAATTCTCAAATACAATTGATAAATCGGACTTACATAGCCTATAAGTATGGATCCTTGGCTTTAATTTCCCATTGGTCCAAATGAGTGACAAACAAATTTTATAGAAAAATTCTCAAATACAATTGAGAAATCGGACTTACATAGCCTATAAGTATGGATCCTTGGCTTTAATTTCCCATTGGTCCAAATGAGTGACAAACAAATGTTATAGAAAAATTCTCAAATACAATTGATAAATCGGACTTACATAGCCTATAAGTATGGATCCTTGGCTTTAATTTCCCATTGGTCCAAATGAGTCACAAACATAAATGTGCCCACAAATAGCCAAGTTCAGGTAGAGGCTGAACAAAATTTACACAATTTTAATCTTTAAAATTTTATAGAAAAATTCTCAAATACAATTGAGAAATCGGACTTACATAGCCTATAAGTATGGATCCTTGGCTTTAATTTCCCATTGGTCCAAATGAGTGACAAACAAATGTTATAGAAAAATTCTCAAATACAATTGATAAATCGGACTTACATAGCCTATAAGTATGGATCCTTGGCTTTAATTTCCCATTGGTCCAAATGAGTCACAAACATAAATGTGCCCACAAATAGCAAAATTCAGGTATAGGCTGAACAAAATTTACACAATTTTAATCTTTAAAATTTTATAGAAAAATTCTCAAATACAATTGAGAAATCGGACTTACATAGCCTATAAGTATGGATCCTTGGCTTTAATTTTCCATTGGTCCAACTGAGTGACAAACAAATGTTATAGAAAAATTCTCAAATACAATTGAGAAATCGGACTTACATAGCCTATAAGTATGGATCCTTGGCTTTAATTTCCCATTGGTCCAAATGAGTCACAAACATAAATGTGCCCACAAATAGCAAAATTCAGGTATAGGCTGAACAAAATTTACACAATTTTAATCTTTAAAATTTTATAGAAAAATTCTCAAATACAATTGAGAAATCGGACTTACATAGCCTATAAGTATGGATCCTTGGCTTTAATTTCCCATTGGTCCAAATGAGTGACAAACATAAATGTGCCCACAAATATCCAAATTCAGGTAGAGGCTGAACAAAATTTACACAATTTTAATCTTTAAAATTTTATAGAAAAATTCTCAAATACAATTGAGAAATCGGACTTACATAGCCTTTAAGTATGGATCCTTGGCTTTAATTTCCCATTGGTCCAAATGAGTGACAAACATATGTGCCCACAAATAGCCAAATTCAGGTAGAGGCTGAACAAAATTTACACAATTTTAATCTTTAAAATTTTATAGAAAAATTCTCAAATACAATTGAGAAATCGGACTTACATAGCCTTTAAGTATGGATCCTTGGCTTTAATTTCCCATTGGTCCAAATGAGTGACAAACAAATGTTATAGAAAAATTCTCAAATACAATTGAGAAATCGGAGTTACATAGCCTATAAGTATGGATCCTTGGCTTTAATTTCCCATTGGTCCAAATGAGCGACAAACAAATGTTATAGAAAAATTCTCAAATATAATTGAGAAATTGGACTTACATAGTCTATAAGTATGGATCCTTGGCTTTAATTTCCCATTGGTCCAAATGAGTGACAAACATATATGTGCCCACAAATAGCCAAATTCACGTAGAGCTGAACAAAATTTACACAATTTTAATCTTTAAAATTTTATAGAAAAATTCTCAAATACAATTGAGAAATCGGACTTACATAGCCTTTAAGTATGGATCCTTGGCTTTAATTTCCCATTGGTCCAAATGAGTGACAAACAAATGTTATAGAAAAATTCTCAAATACAATTGAGAAATCGGACTTACATAGCCTATAAGTATGGATCCTTGGCTTTAATTTCCCATTGGTCCAAATGAGTGACAAACATAAATGTGCCCACAAATATCCAAATTCAGGTAGAGGCTGAACAAAATTTACACAATTTTAATCTTTAAAATTTTATAGAAAAATTCTCAAATACAATTGAGAAATCGGACTTACATAGCCTTTAAGTATGGATCCTTGGCTTTAATTTCCCTTTGGTCCAAATGAGTGACAAACATATATGTGCCCACAAATAGCCAAATTCACGTAGAGCTGAACAAAATTTACACAATTTTAATCTTTAAAATTTTATAGAAAAATTCTCAAATACAATTGAGAAATCGGACTTACATAGCCTTTAAGTATGGATCCTTGGCTTTAATTTCCCATTGGTCCAAATGAGTGACAAACAAATGTTATAGAAAAATTCTCAAATACAATTGAGAAATCGGACTTACATAGCCTATAAGTATGGTTCCTTGGCTTTAATTTCCCATTGGTCCAAATGAGCGACAAACAAATGTTATAGAAAAATTCTCAAATACAATTGAGAAATCGGACTTACATAGTCTATAAGTATGGATCCTTGGCTTTAATTTCCCATTGGTCCAAATGAGTGACAAACATATATGTGCCCACAAATAGCCAAATTCACGTAGAGCTGAACAAAATTTACACAATTTTAATCTTTAAAATTTTATAGAAAAATTCTCAAATACAATTGAGAAATCGGACTTACATAGCCTTTAAGTATGGATCCTTGGCTTTAATTTCCCATTGGTCCAAATGAGTGACAAACAAATGTTATAAAAAAATTCTCAAATACAATTGAGAAATCGGACTTACATAGCCTATAAGTATGGATCCTTGGCTTTAATTTCCCATTGGTCCAAATGAGTGACAAACATATATGTGCCCACAAATAGCCAAATTCACGTAGAGCTGAACAAAATTTACACAATTTTAATCTTTAAAATTTTATAGAAAAATTCTCAAATACAATTGAGAAATCGGACTTACATAGCCTTTAAGTATGGATCCTTGGCTTTAATTTCCCATTGGTCCAAATGAGTGACAATCAAATGTTATAGAAAAATTCTCAAATACAATTGAAAAATCGGACTTACATAGTCTATAAGTATGGATCCTTGGCTTTAATTTCCCATTGGTCCAAATGAGCGACAAACAAATGTTATAGAAAAATTCTCAAATACAATTGAGAAATCGGACTTACATAGTCTATAAGTATGGATCCTTGGCTTTAATTTCCCATTCGTCCAAATGAGTGACAAACAAATGTTATAAAAAAATTCTCAAATACAATTGAGAAATCGGACTTACATAGCCTATAAGTATGGATCCTTGGCTTTAATTTCCCATTGGTCCAAATGAGTGACAAACATATATGTGCCCACAAATAGCCAAATTCACGTAGAGCTGAACAAAATTTACACAATTTTAATCTTTAAAATTTTATAGAAAAATTCTCAAATACAATTGAGAAATCGGACTTACATAGCCTTTAAGTATGGATCCTTGGCTTTAATTTCCCATTCGTCCAAATGAGTGACAAACAAATGTTATAAAAAAATTCTCAAATACAATTGAGAAATCGGACTTACATAGCCTTTAAGTATGGATCCTTGGCTTTAATTTCCCATTGGTCCAAATGAGTGACAAACAAATGTTATAAAAAAATTCTCAAATACAATTGAGAAATCGGACTTACATAGCCTATAAGTATGGATCCTTGGCTTTAATTTCCCATTGGTCCAAATGAGTGACAAACATATATGTGCCCACAAATAGCCAAATTCACGTAGAGCTGAACAAAATTTACACAATTTTAATCTTTAAAATTTTATAGAAAAATTCTCAAATACAATTGAAAAATCGGACTTACATAGTCTATAAGTATGGATCCTTGGCTTTAATTTCCCATTCGTCCAAATGAGTGACAAACAAATGTTATAAAAAAATTCTCAAATACAATTGAGAAATCGGACTTACATAGCCTTTAAGTATGGATCCTTGGCTTTAATTTCCCATTGGTCCAAATGAGTGACAAACAAATGTTATAAAAAAATTCTCAAATACAATTGAGAAATCGGACTTACATAGCCTATAAGTATGGATCCTTGGCTTTAATTTCCCATTGGTCCAAATGAGTGACAAACATATATGTGCCCACAAATAGCCAAATTCACGTAGAGCTGAACAAAATTTACACAATTTTAATCTTTAAAATTTTATAGAAAAATTCTCAAATACAATTGAGAAATCGGACTTACATAGCCTTTAAGTATGGATCCTTGGCTTTAATTTCCCATTGGTCCAAATGAGTGACAATCAAATGTTATAGAAAAATTCTCAAATACAATTGAAAAATCGGACTTACATAGTCTATAAGTATGGATCCTTGGCTTTAATTTCCCATTGGTCCAAATGAGCGACAAACAAATGTTATAGAAAAATTCTCAAATACAATTGAGAAATCGGACTTACATAGTCTATAAGTATGGATCCTTGGCTTTAATTTCCCATTCGTCCAAATGAGTGACAAACAAATGTTATAAAAAATTTTCAAATATAATTGAGAAATCGGACTTACATAGTCTATAGTTATGGATCCTTGGCTTTAATTTCCCATTGGTCCAAATGAGTGACAAACATAAATGTGCCCACAAATATCCAAATTCAGGTAGAGGCTGAACAAAATTTACACAATTTTAATCTTTAAAATTTTATAGAAAAATTCTCAAATACAATTGAAAAATCGGACTTACATAGTCTATAAGTATGGATCCTTGGCTTTAATTTCCCATTGGTCCAAATGAGTGACAAACATAAATGTGCCCACAAATAGCCAAATTCAGGTAGAGGCTGAACAAAATTTACACAATTTTAATCTTTAAAATTTTATAGAAAAATTCTCAAATACAATTGAGAAATCGGACTTACATAGCCTATAAGTATGGATCCTTGGCTTTAATTTCCCATTGGTCCAACTGAGTGACAAACAAATGTTATAGAAAAATTCTCAAATACAATTGAGAAATCGGACTTACATAGCCTATAAGTATGGATCCTTGGCTTTAATTTCCCATTGGTCCAAATGAGTGACAAACAAATGTTATAGAAAAATTCTCAAATACAATTGATAAATCGGACTTACATAGCCTATAAGTATGGATCCTTGGCTTTAATTTCCCATTGGTCCAACTGAGTGACAAACAAATGTTATAGAAAAATTCTCAAATACAATTGATAAATCGGACTTACATAGCCTATAAGTATGGATCCTTGGCTTTAATTTCCCATTGGTCCAAATGAGTGACAAACAAATGTTATAGAAAAATTCTCAAATACAATTGAGAAATCGGGCTTACATAGCCTATAAGTATGGATCCTTGGCTTTAATTTCCCATTGGTCCAAATGAGTGACAAACAAATGTTATAGAAAAATTCTCAAATACAATTGATAAATCGGACTTACATAGCCTATAAGTATGGATCCTTGGCTTTAATTTCCCATTGGTCCAAATGAGTGACAAACAAATTTTATAGAAAAATTCTCAAATACAATTGAGAAATCGGACTTACATAGCCTATAAGTATGGATCCTTGGCTTTAATTTCCCATTGGTCCAAATGAGTGACAAACATAAATGTGCCCACAAATAGCCAAATTCAGGTAGAGGCTGAACAAAATTTACACAATTTTAATCTTTAAAATTTTATAGAAAAATTCTCAAATACAATTGAGAAATCGGACTTACATAGCCTATAAGTATGGATCCTTGGCTTTAATTTCCCATTGGTCCAACTGAGTGACAAACAAATGTTATAGAAAAATTCTCAAATACAATTGAGAAATCGGACTTACATAGCCTATAAGTATGGATCCTTGGCTTTAATTTCCCATTGGTCCAAATGAGTGACAAACAAATGTTATAGAAAAATTCTCAAATACAATTGATAAATCGGACTTACATAGCCTATAAGTATGGATCCTTGGCTTTAATTTCCCATTGGTCCAAATGAGTCACAAACATAAATGTGCCCACAAATAGCCAAATTCAGGTAGAGGCTGAACAAAATTTACACAATTTTAATCTTTAAAATTTTATAGAAAAATTCTCAAATACAATTGAGAAATCGGACTTACATAGCCTATAAGTATGGATCCTTGGCTTTAATTTCCCATTGGTCCAAATGAGTGACAAACAAATGTTATAGAAAAATTCTCAAATACAATTGAGAAATCGTACTTACATAGCCTATAAGTATGGATCCTTGGCTTTAATTTCCCATTGGTCCAACTGAGTGACAAACAAATGTTATAGAAAAATTCTCAAATACAATTGAGAAATCGGACTTACATAGCCTATAAGTATGAATCCTTGGCTTTAATTTCCCATTGGTCCAAATGAGTGACAAACAAATGTTATAGAAAAATTCTCAAATACAATTGAGAAATCGGACTTACATAGCCTATAAGTATGGATCCTTGGCTTTAATTTCCCATTGGTCCAAATGAGTGACAAACAAATGTTATAGAAAAATTCTCAAATACAATTGAGAAATCGGACTTACATAGCCTATAAGTATGGATCCTTGGCTTTAATTTCCCATTGGTCCAAATGAGTGACAAACATATATGTGCCCACAAATAGCCAAATTCAGGTAGAGGCTGAACAAAATTTACACAATTTTAATTTTTAAAATTTTATAGAAAAATTCTCAAATACAATTGAGAAATCGGACTTACATAGCCTATAAGTATGGATCCTTGGCTTTAATTTCCCATTGGTCCAAATGAGTGACAAACAAATGTTATAGAAAAATTCTCAAATACAATTGAGAAATCGGACTTACATAGCCTATAAGTATGGATCCTTGGCTTTAATTTCCCATTGGTCCAAATGAGTGACAAACAAATGTTATAGAAAAATTCTCAAATACAATTGAGAAATCGGACTTACATAGCCTATAAGTATGGATCCTTGGCTTTAACTTCCCATTGGTCCAAATGAGTGTCAAACAAATATTATAGAAAAATTCTCAAATTCAATTGAGAAATCGTACTTACATAGCCTATAAGTATGGATCCTTGGCTTTAATTTCCCATTGGTCCAAATGAGTGACAAACAAATTTTATAGAAAAATTCTCAAATACAATTGAGAAATCGGACTTACATAGCCTATAAGTATGGATCCTTGGCTTTAATTTCCCATTGGTCCAAATGAGTGTCAAACAAATATTATAGAAAAATTCTCAAATTCAATTGAGAAATCGTACTTACATAGCCTATAAGTATGGATCCTTGGCTTTAATTTCCCATTGGTCCAAATGAGTGACAAACAAATGTTATAGAAAAATTCTCAAATACAATTGAGAAATCGGACTTACATAGCCTATAAGTATGGATCCTTGGCTTTAATTTCCCATTGGTCCAAATGAGTGACAAAAATATATGTGCCCACAAATAGCCAAATTCAGGTAGAGGCTGAACAAAATTTACACAATTTTAATTTTTAAAATTTTATAGAAAAGTTCTCAAATACAATTGAGAAATCGGACTTACATAGCCTATAAGTATGGATCCTTGGCTTTAATTTCCCATTGGTCCAAATGAGTGACAAACATATATGTGCCCACAAATAGCCAAATTCAGGTAGAGGCTGAACAAAATTTACACAATTTTAATTTTTAAAATTTTATAGAAAAATTCTCAAATACAATTGAGAAATCGGACTTACATAGCCTATAAGTATGGATCCTTGGCTTTAATTTCCCATTGGTCCAAATGAGTGTCAAACAAATATTATAGAAAAATTCTCAAATTCAATTGAGAAATCGTACTTACATAGCCTATAAGTATGGATCCTTGGCTTTAATTTCCCATTGGTCCAAATGAGTGACAAACAAATTTTATAGAAAAATTCTCAAATACAATTGAGAAATCGGACTTACATAGCCTATAAGTATGGATCCTTGGCTTTAATTTCCCATTGGTCCAAATGAGTGTCAAACAAATATTATAGAAAAATTCTCAAATTCAATTGAGAAATCGTACTTACATAGCCTATAAGTATGGATCCTTGGCTTTAATTTCCCATTGGTCCAAATGAGTGACAAACAAATGTTATAGAAAAATTCTCAAATACAATTGATAAATCGGACTTACATAGCCTATAAGTATGGATCCTTGGCTTTAATTTCCCATTGGTCCAACTGAGTGACAAACAAATGTTATAGAAAAATTCTCAAATACAATTGATAAATCGGACTTACATAGCCTATAAGTATGGATCCTTGGCTTTAATTTCCCATTGGTCCAAATGAGTGACAAACAAATGTTATAGAAAAATTCTCAAATACAATTGAGAAATCGGGCTTACATAGCCTATAAGTATGGATCCTTGGCTTTAATTTCCCATTGGTCCAAATGAGTGACAAACAAATGTTATAGAAAAATTCTCAAATACAATTGATAAATCGGACTTACATAGCCTATAAGTATGGATCCTTGGCTTTAATTTCCCATTGGTCCAAATGAGTGACAAACAAATTTTATAGAAAAATTCTCAAATACAATTGAGAAATCGGACTTACATAGCCTATAAGTATGGATCCTTGGCTTTAATTTCCCATTGGTCCAAATGAGTGTCAAACAAATATTATAGAAAAATTCTCAAATTCAATTGAGAAATCGTACTTACATAGCCTATAAGTATGGATCCTTGGCTTTAATTTCCCATTGGTCCAAATGAGTGACAAACAAATGTTATAGAAAAATTCTCAAATACAATTGAGAAATCGGACTTACATAGCCTATAAGTATGGATCCTTGGCTTTAATTTCCCATTGGTCCAAATGAGTGACAAAAATATATGTGCCCACAAATAGCCAAATTCAGGTAGAGGCTGAACAAAATTTACACAATTTTAATTTTTAAAATTTTATAGAAAAATTCTCAAATACAATTGAGAAATCGGACTTACATAGCCTATAAGTATGGATCCTTGGCTTTAATTTCCCATTGGTCCAAATGAGTGACAAACATATATGTGCCCACAAATAGCCAAATTCAGGTAGAGGCTGAACAAAATTTACACAATTTTAATTTTTAAAATTTTATAGAAAAATTCTCAAATACAATTGAGAAATCGGACTTACATAGCCTATAAGTATGGATCCTTGGCTTTAATTTCCCATTGGTCCAAATGAGTGTCAAACAAATATTATAGAAAAATTCTCAAATTCAATTGAGAAATCGTACTTACATAGCCTATAAGTATGGATCCTTGGCTTTAATTTCCCATTGGTCCAAATGAGTGACAAACAAATTTTATAGAAAAATTCTCAAATACAATTGAGAAATCGGACTTACATAGCCTATAAGTATGGATCCTTGGCTTTAATTTCCCATTGGTCCAAATGAGTGTCAAACAAATATTATAGAAAAATTCTCAAATTCAATTGAGAAATCGTACTTACATAGCCTATAAGTATGGATCCTTGGCTTTAATTTCCCATTGGTCCAAATGAGTGACAAACAAATGTTATAGAAAAATTCTCAAATACAATTGATAAATCGGACTTACATAGCCTATAAGTATGGATCCTTGGCTTTAATTTCCCATTGGTCCAACTGAGTGACAAACAAATGTTATAGAAAAATTCTCAAATACAATTGATAAATCGGACTTACATAGCCTATAAGTATGGATCCTTGGCTTTAATTTCCCATTGGTCCAAATGAGTGACAAACAAATGTTATAGAAAAATTCTCAAATACAATTGAGAAATCGGGCTTACATAGCCTATAAGTATGGATCCTTGGCTTTAATTTCCCATTGGTCCAAATGAGTGACAAACAAATGTTATAGAAAAATTCTCAAATACAATTGATAAATCGGACTTACATAGCCTATAAGTATGGATCCTTGGCTTTAATTTCCCATTGGTCCAAATGAGTGACAAACAAATTTTATAGAAAAATTCTCAAATACAATTGAGAAATCGGACTTACATAGCCTATAAGTATGGATCCTTGGCTTTAATTTCCCATTGGTCCAAATGAGTGACAAACATAAATGTGCCCACAAATAGCCAAATTCAGGTAGAGGCTGAACAAAATTTACACAATTTTAATCTTTAAAATTTTATAGAAAAATTCTCAAATACAATTGAGAAATCGGACTTACATAGCCTATAAGTATGGATCCTTGGCTTTAATTTCCCATTGGTCCAACTGAGTGACAAACAAATGTTATAGAAAAATTCTCAAATACAATTGAGAAATCGGACTTACATAGCCTATAAGTATGGATCCTTGGCTTTAATTTCCCATTGGTCCAAATGAGTGACAAACAAATGTTATAGAAAAATTCTCAAATACAATTGATAAATCGGACTTACATAGCCTATAAGTATGGATCCTTGGCTTTAATTTCCCATTGGTCCAAATGAGTCACAAACATAAATGTGCCCACAAATAGCCAAATTCAGGTAGAGGCTGAACAAAATTTACACAATTTTAATCTTTAAAATTTTATAGAAAAATTCTCAAATACAATTGATAAATCGGACTTACATAGCCTATAAGTATGGATCCTTGGCTTTAATTTCCCATTGGTCCAACTGAGTGACAAACAAATGTTATAGAAAAATTCTCAAATACAATTGAGAAATCGGACTTACATAGCCTATAAGTATGGATCCTTGGCTTTAATTTCCCATTGGTCCAAATGAGTGCCAAACAAATGTTATAGAAAAATTCTCAAATACAATTGAGAAATCGTACTTACATAGCCTATAAGTATGGATCCTTGGCTTTAATTTCCCATTGGTCCAACTGAGTGACAAACAAATGTTATAGAAAAATTCTCAAATACAATTGAGAAATCGGACTTACATAGCCTATAAGTATGAATCCTTGGCTTTAATTTCCCATTGGTCCAAATGAGTGACAAACAAATGTTATAGCAAAATTCTCAAATACAATTGAGAAATCGGACTTACATAGCCTATAAGTATGGATCCTTGGCTTTAATTTCCCATTGGTCCAAATGAGTGACAAACAAATGTTATAGAAAAATTCTCAAATACAATTGAGAAATCGGACTTACATAGCCTATAAGTATGGATCCTTGGCTTTAATTTCCCATTGGTCCAAATGAGTGACAAACATATATGTGCCCACAAATAGCCAAATTCAGGTAGAGGCTGAACAAAATTTACACAATTTTAATTTTTAAAATTTTATAGAAAAATTCTCAAATACAATTGAGAAATCGGACTTACATAGCCTATAAGTATGGATCCTTGGCTTTAATTTCCCATTGGTCCAAATGAGTGACAAACAAATGTTATAGAAAAATTCTCAAATACAATTGAGAAATCGGACTTACATAGCCTATAAGTATGGATCCTTGGCTTTAATTTCCCATTGGTCCAAATGAGTGACAAACATATATGTGCCCACAAATAGCCAAATTCAGGTAGAGGCTGAACAAAATTTACACAATTTTAATTTTTAAAATTTTATAGAAAAATTCTCAAATACAATTGAGAAATCGGACTTACATAGCCTATAAGTATGGATCCTTGGCTTTAATTTCCCATTGGTCCAAATGAGTGTCAAACAAATATTATAGAAAAATTCTCAAATTCAATTGAGAAATCGTACTTACATAGCCTATAAGTATGGATCCTTGGCTTTAATTTCCCATTGGTCCAAATGAGTGACAAACAAATTTTATAGAAAAATTCTCAAATACAATTGAGAAATCGGACTTACATAGCCTATAAGTATGGATCCTTGGCTTTAATTTCCCATTGGTCCAAATGAGTGTCAAACAAATATTATAGAAAAATTCTCAAATTCAATTGAGAAATCGTACTTACATAGCCTATAAGTATGGATCCTTGGCTTTAATTTCCCATTGGTCCAAATGAGTGACAAACAAATGTTATAGAAAAATTCTCAAATACAATTGAGAAATCGGACTTACATAGCCTATAAGTATGGATCCTTGGCTTTAATTTCCCATTGGTCCAAATGAGTGACAAACATATATGTGCCCACAAATAGCCAAATTCAGGTAGAGGCTGAACAAAATTTACACAATTTTAATTTTTAAAATTTTATAGAAAAATTCTCAAATACAATTGAGAAATCGGACTTACATAGCCTATAAGTATGGATCCTTGGCTTTAATTTCCCATTGGTCCAAATGAGTGACAAACATATATGTGCCCACAAATAGCCAAATTCAGGTAGAGGCTGAACAAAATTTACACAATTTTAATTTTTAAAATTTTATAGAAAAATTCTCAAATACAATTGAGAAATCGGACTTACATAGCCTATAAGTATGGATCCTTGGCTTTAATTTCCCATTGGTCCAAATGAGTGACAAACATATATGTGCCCACAAATAGCCAAATTCAGGTAGAGGCTGAACAAAATTTACACAATTTTAATCTTTAAAATTTTATAGAAAAATTCTCAAATACAATTGAGAAATCGGACTTACATAGCCTATAAGTATGGATCCTTGGCTTTAATTTCCCATTGGTCCAAATGAGTGACAAACAAATGTTATAGAAAAATTCTCAAATACAATTGATAAATCGGACTTACATAGCCTATAAGTATGGATCCTTGGCTTTAATTTCCCATTGGTCCAAATGAGTCACAAACATAAATGTGCCCACAAATAGCCAAATTCAGGTAGAGGCTGAACAAAATTTACACAATTTTAATCTTTAAAATTTTATAGAAAAATTCTCAAATACAATTGAGAAATCGGACTTACAAAGCCTATAAGTATGGATCCTTGGCTTTAATTTCCCATTGGTCCAAATGAGTGACAAACAAATGTTATAGAAAAATTCTCAAATACAATTGAGAAATCGTACTTACATAGCCTATAAGTATGGATCCTTGGCTTTAATTTCCCATTGGTCCAACTGAGTGACAAACAAATGTTATAGAAAAATTCTCAAATACAATTGAGAAATCGGACTTACATAGCCTATAAGTATGAATCCTTGGCTTTAATTTCCCATTGGTCCAAATGAGTGACAAACAAATGTTATAGAAAAATTCTCAAATACAATTGAGAAATCGGACTTACATAGCCTATAAGTATGGATCCTTGGCTTTAATTTCCCATTGGTCCAAATGAGTGACAAACATATATGTGCCCACAAATAGCCAAATTCAGGTAGAGGCTGAACAAAATTTACACAATTTTAATCTTTAAAATTTTATAGAAAAATTCTCAAATACAATTGAGAAATCGGACTTACATAGCCTATAAGTATGGATCCTTGGCTTTAATTTCCCATTGGTCCAAATGAGTGTCAAACAAATGTTATAGAAAAATTCTCAAATACAATTGAGAAATCGTACTTACATAGCCTATAAGTATGGATCCTTGGCTTTAATTTCCCATTGGTCCAACTGAGTGACAAACAAATGTTATAGAAAAATTCTCAAATACAATTGAGAAATCGGACTTACATAGCCTATAAGTATGGATCCTTGGCTTTAATTTCCCATTGGTCCAAATGAGTGACAAACATATATGTGCCCACAAATATCCAAATTCAGGTAGAGGCTGAACAAAATTTACACAATTTTAATCTTTAAAATTTTATAGAAAAATTCTCAAATACAATTGAGAAATCGTACTTACATAGCCTATAAGTATGGATCCTTGGCTTTAATTTCCCATTGGTCCAACTGAGTGACAAACAAATGTTATAGAAAAATTCTCAAATACAATTGAGAAATCGGACTTACATAGCCTATAAGTATGGATCCTTGGCTTTAATTTCCCATTGGTCCAAATGAGTGACAAACAAATGTTATAGAAAAATTCTCAAATACAATTGAGAAATCGGACTTACATAGCCTATAAGTATGGATCCTTGGCTTTAATTTCCCATTGGTCCAAATGAGTGACAAACATATATGTGCCCACAAATAGCCAAATTCAGGTAGAGGCTGAAAAAAATTTACACAATTTTAATCTTTAAAATTTTATAGAAAAATTCTCAAATACAATTGAGAAATCGGACTTACATAGCCTATAAGTATGGATCCTTGGCTTTAATTTCCCATTGGTCCAAATGAGTGACAAGCAAATGTTATAGAAAAATTCTCAAATACAATTGAGAAATCGGACTTACATAGCCTATAAGTATGGATCCTTGGCTTTAATTTCCCATTGGTCCAAATGAGTGACAAACAAATGGTTTAGAAAAATTCTCAAATACAATTGAGAAATCGGACTTACATAGCCTATAAGTATGGATCCTTGGCTTTAATTTCCCATTGGTTCAAATGAGCGACAAACAAATGTTATAGAAAAATTCTCAAATACAATTGAGAAATCGGACTTACATAGTCTATAAGTATGGATCCTTGGCTTTAATTTCCCATTGGTCCAAATGAGTGACAAACATATATGTGCCCACAAATAGCCAAATTCACGTAGAGCTGAACAAAATTTACACAATTTTAATCTTTAAAATTTTATAGAAAAATTCTCAAATACAATTGAGAAATCGGATTTACTTAGCCTATAAGTATGGATCCTTGGCTTTAATTTCCCATTGGTCCAAATGAGCGACAAACAAATGTTATAGAAAAATTCTCAAATACAATTGAGAAATCGGACTTACATAGCCTATAAGTATGGATCCTTGGCTTTAATTTCCCATTGGTCCAAATGAGTGACAAACAAATGTTACAAAAAAATTTTCAAATACAATTGAGAAATCGGACTTACATAGTCTATAAGTATGGATCCTTGGCTTTAATTTCCCATTGGTCCAAATGAGTGACAAACATAAATGTGCCCACAAATATCCAAATTCAGGTAGAGGCTGAACAAAATTTACACAATTTTAATCTTTAAAATTTTATAGAAAAATTCTCAAATACAATTGAGAAATCGGACTTACATAGCCTATAAGTATGGATCCTTGGCTTTAATTTCCCATTGGTCCAACTGAGTGGCAAACAAATGTTATAGAAAAATTCTCAAATACAATTGAGAAATCGGACTTACATAGCCTATAAGTATGGATCCTTGGCTTTAATTTCCCATTGGTCCAAATGAGTGACAAACAAATGTTATAGAAAAATTCTCAAATACAATTGAGAAATCGGACTTACATAGCCTATAAGTATGGATCCTTGGCTTTAATTTCCCATTGGTCCAAATGAGTGACAAACATATATGTGCCCACAAATAGCCAAATTCAGGTAGAGGCTGAACAAAATTTACACAATTTTAATTTTTAAAATTTTATAGAAAAATTCTCAAATACAATTGAGAAATCGGACTTACATAGCCTATAAGTATGGATCCTTGGCTTTAATTTCCCATTGGTCCAAATGAGTGTCAAACAAATATTATAGAAAAATTCTCAAATTCAATTGAGAAATCGTACTTACATAGCCTATAAGTATGGATCCTTGGCTTTAATTTCCCATTGGTCCAAATGAGTGACAAACAAATTTTATAGAAAAATTCTCAAATACAATTGAGAAATCGGACTTACATAGCCTATAAGTATGGATCCTTGGCTTTAATTTCCCATTGGTCCAAATGAGTGTCAAACAAATATTATAGAAAAATTCTCAAATTCAATTGAGAAATCGTACTTACATAGCCTATAAGTATGGATCCTTGGCTTTAATTTCCCATTGGTCCAAATGAGTGTCAAACAAATTTTATAGAAAAATTCTCAAATACAATTGAGAAATCGGACTTACATAGCCTATAAGTATGGATCCTTGGCTTTAATTTCCCATTGGTCCAAATGAGTGTCAAACAAATATTATAGAAAAATTCTCAAATTCAATTGAGAAATCGTACTTACATAGCCTATAAGTATGGATCCTTGGCTTTAATTTCCCATTGGTCCAAATGAGTGTCAAACAAATTTTATAGAAAAATTCTCAAATACAATTGAGAAATCGGACTTACATAGCCTATAAGTATGGATCCTTGGCTTTAATTTCCCATTGGTCCAAATGAGTGACAAACAAATGTTATAGAAAAATTCTCAAATACAATTGATAAATCGGACTTACATAGCCTATAAGTATGGATCCTTGGCTTTAATTTCCCATTGGTCCAAATGAGTCACAAACATAAATGTGCCCACAAATAGCCAAATTCAGGTAGAGGCTGAACAAAATTTACACAATTTTAATCTTTAAAATTTTATAGAAAAATTCTCAAATACAATTGAGAAATCGGACTTACAAAGCCTATAAGTATGGATCCTTGGCTTTAATTTCCCATTGGTCCAAATGAGTGACAAACAAATGTTATAGAAAAATTCTCAAATACAATTGAGAAATCGTACTTACATAGCCTATAAGTATGGATCCTTGGCTTTAATTTCCCATTGGTCCAACTGAGTGACAAACAAATGTTATAGAAAAATTCTCAAATACAATTGAGAAATCGGACTTACATAGCCTATAAGTATGAATCCTTGGCTTTAATTTCCCATTGGTCCAAATGAGTGACAAACAAATGTTATAGAAAAATTCTCAAATACAATTGAGAAATCGGACTTACATAGCCTATAAGTATGGATCCTTGGCTTTAATTTCCCATTGGTCCAAATGAGTGACAAACAAATGTTATAGAAAAATTCTCAAATACAATTGAGAAATCGGACTTACATAGCCTATAAGTATGGATCCTTGGCTTTAATTTCCCATTGGTCCAAATGAGTGACAAACATATATGTGCCCACAAATAGCCAAATTCAGGTAGAGGCTGAACAAAATTTACACAATTTTAATCCTTAAAATTTTATAGAAAAATTCTCAAATACAATTGAGAAATCGGACTTACATAGCCTATAAGTATGGATCCTTGGCTTTAATTTCCCATTGGTCCAAATGAGTGTCAAACAAATGTTATAGAAAAATTCTCAAATACAATTGAGAAATCGTACTTACATAGCCTATAAGTATGGATCCTTGGCTTTAATTTCCCATTGGTCCAACTGAGTGACAAACAAATGTTATAGAAAAATTCTCAAATACAATTGAGAAATCGGACTTACATAGCCTATAAGTATGGATCCTTGGCTTTAATTTCCCATTGGTCCAAATGAGTGACAAACATATATGTGCCCACAAATAGCCAAATTCAGGTAGAGGCTGAACAAAATTTACACAATTTTAATCTTTAAAATTTTATAGAAAAATTCTCAAATACAATTGAGAAATCGTACTTACATAGCCTATAAGTATGGATCCTTGGCTTTAATTTCCCATTGGTCCAACTGAGTGACAAACAAATGTTATAGAAAAATTCTCAAATACAATTGAGAAATCGGACTTACATAGCCTATAAGTATGGATCCTTGGCTTTAATTTCCCATTGGTCCAAATGAGTGACAAACAAATGTTATAGAAAAATTCTCAAATACAATTGAGAAATCGGACTTACATAGCCTATAAGTATGGATCCTTGGCTTTAATTTCCCATTGGTCCAAATGAGTGACAAACATATATGTGCCCACAAATAGCCAAATTCAGGTAGAGGCTGAAAAAAATTTACACAATTTTAATCTTTAAAATTTTATAGAAAAATTCTCAAATACAATTGAGAAATCGGACTTACATAGCCTATAAGTATGGATCCTTGGCTTTAATTTCCCATTGGTCCAAATGAGTGACAAGCAAATGTTATAGAAAAATTCTCAAATACAATTGAGAAATCGGACTTACATAGCCTATAAGTATGGATCCTTGGCTTTAATTTCCCATTGGTCCAAATGAGTGACAAACAAATGTTATAGAAAAATTCTCAAATACAATTGAGAAATCGGACTTACATAGCCTATAAGTATGGATCCTTGGCTTTAATTTCCCATTGGTTCAAATGAGCGACAAACAAATGTTATAGAAAAATTCTCAAATACAATTGAGAAATCGGACTTACATAGTCTATAAGTATGGATCCTTGGCTTTAATTTCCCATTGGTCCAAATGAGTGACAAACATATATGTGCCCACAAATAGCCAAATTCACGTAGAGCTGAACAAAATTTACACAATTTTAATCTTTAAAATTTTATAGAAAAATTCTCAAATACAATTGAGAAATCGGACTTACATAGCCTATAAGTATGGATCCTTGGCTTTAATTTCCCATTGGTCCAAATGAGCGACAAACAAATGTTATAGAAAAATTCTCAAATACAATTGAGAAATCGGACTTACATAGTCTATAAGTATGGATCCTTGGCTTTAATTTCCCATTGGTCCAAATGAGTGACAAACATATATGTGCCCACAAATAGCCAAATTCACGTAGAGCTGAACAAAATTTACACAATTTTAATCTTTAAAATTTTATAGAAAAATTCTCAAATACAATTGAGAAATCGGACTTACATAGTCTATAAGTATGGATCCTTGGCTTTAATTTCCCATTGGTCCAAATGAGTGACAAACATATATGTGCCCACAAATAGCCAAATTCACGTAGAGCTGAACAAAATTTACACAATTTTAATCTTTAAAATTTTATAGAAAAATTCTCAAATACAATTGAGAAATCGGACTTACATAGCCTATAAGTATGGATCCTTGGCTTTAATTTCCCATTGGTCCAAATGAGTGACAAGCAAATGTTATAGAAAAATTCTCAAATACAATTGAGAAATCGGACTTACATAGCCTATAAGTATGGATCCTTGGCTTTAATTTCCCATTGGTCCAAATGAGTGACAAACAAATGTTATAGAAAAATTCTCAAATACAATTGAGAAATCGGACTTACATAGCCTATAAGTATGGATCCTTGGCTTTAATTTCCCATTGGTTCAAATGAGCGACAAACAAATGTTATAGAAAAATTCTCAAATACAATTGAGAAATCGGACTTACATAGTCTATAAGTATGGATCCTTGGCTTTAATTTCCCATTGGTCCAAATGAGTGACAAACATATATGTGCCCACAAATAGCCAAATTCACGTAGAGCTGAACAAAATTTACACAATTTTAATCTTTAAAATTTTATAGAAAAATTCTCAAATACAATTGAGAAATCGGACTTACATAGCCTATAAGTATGGATCCTTGGCTTTAATTTCCCATTGGTCCAAATGAGCGACAAACAAATGTTATAGAAAAATTCTCAAATACAATTGAGAAATCGGACTTACATAGTCTATAAGTATGGATCCTTGGCTTTAATTTCCCATTGGTCCAAATGAGTGACAAACATATATGTGCCCACAAATAGCCAAATTCACGTAGAGCTGAACAAAATTTACACAATTTTAATCTTTAAAATTTTATAGAAAAATTCTCAAATACAATTGAGAAATCGGACTTACATAGTCTATAAGTATGGATCCTTGGCTTTAATTTCCCATTGGTCCAAATGAGTGACAAACATATATGTGCCCACAAATAGCCAAATTCACGTAGAGCTGAACAAAATTTACACAATTTTAATCTTTAAAATTTTATAGAAAAATTCTCAAATACAATTGAGAAATCGGACTTACATAGCCTATAAGTATGGATCCTTGGCTTTAATTTCCCATTGGTCCAAATGAGTGACAAACAAATGTTATAAAAAAATTTTCAAATACAATTGAGAAATCGGACTTACATAGTCTATAAGTATGGATCCTTGGCTTTAATTTCCCATTGGTCCAAATGAGTGACAAACATAAATGTGCCCACAAATATCCAAATTCAGGTAGAGGCTGAACAAAATTTACACAATTTTAATCTTTAAAATTTTATAGAAAAATTCTCAAATACAATTGAGAAATCGGACTTACATAGCCTATAAGAATGGATCCTTGGCTTTAATTTCCCATTGGTCCAACTGAGTGGCAAACAAATGTTATAGAAAAATTCTCAAATACAATTGAGAAATCGGACTTACATAGCCTATAAGTATGGATCCTTAACTTTAATTTCCCATTGGTCCAAATGAGTGACAAACAAATGTTATAGAAAAATTCTCAAATACAATTGATAAATCGGACTTACATAGCCTATAAGTATGGATCCTTGGCTTTAATTTCCCATTGGTCCAAATGAGTCACAAACATAAATGTGCCCACAAATAGCCAAATTCAGGTAGAGGCTGAACAAAATTTACACAATTTTAATCTTTAAAATTTTATAGAAAAATTCTCAAATACAATTGAGAAATCGGACTTACATAGCCTATAAGTATGGATCCTTGGCTTTAATTTCCCATTGGTCCAAATGAGTGACAAACAAATGTTATAGAAAAATTCTCAAATACAATTGATAAATCGGACTTACATAGCCTATAAGTATGGATCCTTGGCTTTAATTTCCCATTGGTCCAAATGAGTCACAAACATAAATGTGCCCACAAATAGCCAAATTCAGGTAGAGGCTGAACAAAATTTACACAATTTTAATCTTTAAAATTTTATAGAAAAATTCTCAAATACAATTGAGAAATCGGACTTACATAGCCTATAAGTATGGATCCTTGGCTTTAATTTCCCATTGGTCCAACTGAGTGACAAACAAATGTTATAGAAAAATTCTCAAATACAAATGAGAAATCGGACTTACATAGCCTATAAGTATGGATCCTTGGCTTTAATTTCCCATTGGTCCAAATGAGTCACAAACATAAATGTGCCCACAAATAGCCAAATTCAGGTAGAGGCTGAACAAAATTTACACAATTTTAAATTTTAAAATTTTATAGAAAAATTCTCAAATACAATTGAGAAATCGGACTTACATAGCCTATAAGTATGGATCCTTGGCTTTAATTTCCCATTGTTCCAAATGAGCGACAAACAAATGTTATAGAAAAATTCTCAAATACAATTGATAAATCGGACTTACATAGCCTATAAGTATGGATCCTTGGCTTTAATTTCCCATTGGTCCAACTGAGTGACAAACAAATGTTATAGAAAAATTCTCAAATACAATTGAAAAATCGGACTTACATAGTCTATAAGTATGGATCCTTGGCTTTAATTTCCCATTGGTCCAAATGAGTGACAAACATATATGTGCCCACAAATAGCCAAATTCAGGTAGAGGCTGAACAAAATTTACACAATTTTAATCTTTAAAATTTTATAGAAAAATTCTCAAATACAATTGAGAAATCGGACTTACATAGCCTATAAGTATGGATCATTGGCTTTAATTTCCCATTGGTCCAAATGAGTGACAAACAAATGTTATAGAAAAATTCTCAAATACAATTGAGAAATCGGACTTACATAGCCTATAAGTATGGATCCTTGGCTTTAATTTCCCATTGGTCCAAATGAGTGACAAACATAAATGTGCCCACAAATAGCCAAATTCAGGTAGAGGCTGAACAAAATTTACACAATTTTAATCTTTAAAATTTTATAGAAAAATTCTCAAATACAATTGAGAAATCGGACTTACATAGCCTATAAGTATGGATCCTTGGCTTTAATTTCCCATTGGTCCAAATGAGTGACAAACAAATGTTATAGAAAAATTCTCAAATACAATGGAGAAATCGGACTTACATAGCCTATAAGTATGGATCCTTGGCTTTAATTTCCCATTGGTCCAAATGAGTGACAAACATATATGTGCCCACAAATAGCCAAATTCAGGTAGAGGCTGAACAAAATTTACACAATTTTAATCTTTAAAATTTTATAGAAAAATTCTCAAATACAATTGAGAAATCGGACTTACATAGCCTATAAGTATGGATCCTTGGCTTTAATTTCCCATTGGTCCAAATGAGTGACAAACAAATGTTATAGAAAAATTCTCAAATACAATGGAGAAATCGGACTTACATAGCCTATAAGTATGGATCCTTGGCTTTAATTTCCCATTGGTCCAAATGAGTGACAAACATATATGTGCCCACAAATAGCCAAATTCAGGTAGAGGCTGAACAAAATTTACACAATTTTAATCTTTAAAATTTTATAGAAAAATTCTCAAATACAATTGAGAAATCGGACTTACATAGCCTATAAGTATGGATCCTTGGCTTTAATTTCCCATTGGTCCAAATGAGTGACAAACAAATGTTATAGAAAAATTCTCAAATACAATGGAGAAATCGGACTTACATAGCCTATAAGTATGGATCCTTGGCTTTAATTTCCCATTGGTCCAAATGAGTGACAAACATATATGTGCCCACAAATAGCCAAATTCAGGTAGAGGCTGAACAAAATTTACACAATTTTAATCTTTAAAATTTTATAGAAAAATTCTCAAATACAATTGAGAAATCGGACTTACATAGTCTATAAGTATGGATCCTTGGCCTTAATTTCCCATTGGTCCAAATGAGCGACAAACAAATGTTATAGAAAAATTCTCAAATACAATGGAGAAATCGGACTTACATAGCCTATAAGTATGGATCCTTGGCTTTAATTTCCCATTGGTCCAAATGAGTGACAAACATATATGTGCCCACAAATAGCCAAATTCAGGTAGAGGCTGAACAAAATTTACACAATTTTAATCTTTAAAATTTTATAGAAAAATTCTCAAATACAATTGAGAAATCGGACTTACATAGCCTATAAGTATGGATCCTTGGCTTTAATTTCCCATTGGTTCAAATGAGTGTCAAACAAATGTTATAGAAAAATTCTCAAATACAATTGAGAAATCGAACTTACATAGCCTATAAGTATGGATCCTTGGCTTTAATTTCCCATTGGTCCAAATGAGTGACAAACATATATGTGCCCACAAATAGCCAAATTCAGGTAGAGGCTGAACAAAATTTACACAATTTTAATCTTTAAAATTTTATAGAAAAATTCTCAAATACAATTGAGAAATCGGACTTACATAGCCTATAAGTATGGATCCTTGGCTTTAATTTCCCATTGGTCCAAATGAGTGACAAACATATATGTGCCCACAAATATCCAAATTCAGGTAGAGGCTGAACAAAATTTACACAATTTTAATCTTTAAAATTTTATAGAAAAATTCTCAAATACAATTGAGAAATCGGACTTACATAGTCTATAAGTATGGATCCTTGGCCTTAATTTCCCATTGGTCCAAATGAGCGACAAACAAATGTTATAGAAAAATTCTCAAATACAATGGAGAAATCGGACTTACATAGCCTATAAGTATGGATCCTTGGCTTTAATTTCCCATTGGTCCAAATGAGTGACAAACATATATGTGCCCACAAATAGCCAAATTCAGGTAGAGGCTGAACAAAATTTACACAATTTTAATCTTTAAAATTTTATAGAAAAATTCTCAAATACAATTGAGAAATCGGACTTACATAGCCTATAAGTATGGATCCTTGGCTTTAATTTCCCATTGGTTCAAATGAGTGTCAAACAAATGTTATAGAAAAATTCTCAAATACAATTGAGAAATCGGACTTACATAGCCTATAAGTATGGATCCTTGGCTTTAATTTCCCATTGGTCCAAATGAGTGACAAACATATATGTGCCCACAAATAGCCAAATTCAGGTAGAGGCTGAACAAAATTTACACAATTTTAATCTTTAAAATTTTATAGAAAAATTCTCAAATACAATTGAGAAATCGGACTTACATAGCCTATAAGTATGGATCATTGGCTTTAATTTCCCATTGGTCCAAATGAGTGACAAACAAATGTTATAGAAAAATTCTCAAATACAATTGAGAAATCGGACTTACATAGCCTATAAGTATGGATCCTTGGCTTTAATTTCCCATTGGTCCAAATGAGTGACAAACATAAATGTGCCCACAAATAGCCAAATTCAGGTAGAGGCTGAACAAAATTTACACAATTTTAATCTTTAAAATTTTATAGAAAAATTCTCAAATACAATTGAGAAATCGGACTTACATAGCCTATAAGTATGGATCCTTGGCTTTAATTTCCCATTGTTCCAAATGAGTGACAAACAAATGTTATAGAAAAATTCTCAAATACAATGGAGAAATCGGACTTACATAGCCTATAAGTATGGATCCTTGGCTTTAATTTCCCATTGGTCCAAATGAGTGACAAACATATATGTGCCCACAAATAGCCAAATTCAGGTAGAGGCTGAACAAAATTTACACAATTTTAATCTTTAAAATTTTATAGAAAAATTCTCAAATACAATTGAGAAATCGGACTTACATAGCCTATAAGTATGGATCCTTGGCTTTAATTTCCCATTGGTCCAAATGAGTGACAAACAAATGTTATAGAAAAATTCTCAAATACAATGGAGAAATCGGACTTACATAGCCTATAAGTATGGATCCTTGGCTTTAATTTCCCATTGGTCCAAATGAGTGACAAACAAATGTTATAGAAAAATTCTCAAATACAATTGAGAAATCGGACTTACATAGCCTATAAGTATGGATCCTTGGCTTTAATTTCCCATTGGTCCAACTGAGTGACAAACAAATGTTATAGAAAAATTCTCAAATACAATTGAGAAATCGGACTTACATAGTCTATAAGTATGGATCCTTGGCTTTAATTTCCCATTGGTCCAAATGAGTGACAAACAAATGTTATAGAAAAATTCTCAAATACAATTGAGAAATCGGACTTACATAGCCTATAAGTATGGATCCTTGGCTTTAATTTCCCATTGGTCCAACTGAGTGACAAACAAATGTTATAGAAAAATTCTCAAATACAATTGAGAAATCGGACTTACATAGTCTATAAGTATGGATCCTTGGCTTTAATTTCCCATTGGTCCAAATGAGTGACAAACAAATGTTATAGAAAAATTCTCAAATACAATTGAGAAATCGGACTTACATAGCCTATAAGTATGGATCCTTGGCTTTAATTTCCCATTGGTCCAAATGAGTGACAAACATATATGTGCCCAAATAGCCAAATTCAGGTAGAGGCTGAACAAAATTTACACAATTTTAATCTTTAAAATTTTATAGAAAAATTCTCAAATACAATTGAGAAATCGGACTTACATAGCCTATAAGTATGGATCCTTGGCTTTAATTTCCCATTGGTCCAAATGAGTGACAAACATATATGTGCCCACAAATAGCCAAATTCAGGTAGAGGCTGAACAAAATTTACACAATTTTAATCTTTAAAATTTTATAGAAAAATTCTCAAATACAATTGAGAAATCGGACTTACATAGCCTATAAGTATGGATCCTTGGCTTTAATTTCCCATTGGTCCAAATGAATGACAAACATATGTGCCCACAAATAGCCAAATTCAGGTAGAGGCTGAACAAAATTTACACAATTTTAATCTTTAAAATTTTATAGAAAAATTCTCAAATACAATTGAGAAATCGGACTTACATAGCCTATAAGTATGGATCCTTGGCTTTAATTTCCCATTGGTCCAAATGAGTGACAAGCAAATGTTATAGAAAAATTCTCAAATACAATTGAGAAATCGGACTTACATAGCCTATAAGTATGGATCCTTGGCTTTAATTTCCCATTGGTCCAAATGAGTGACAAACATATATGTGCCCACAAATAGCCAAATTCAGGTAGAGGCTGAACAAAATTTACACAATTTTAATCTTTAAAATTTTATAGAAAAATTCTCAAATACAATGGAGAAATCGGACTTACATAGCCTATAAGTATGGATCCTTGGCTTTAATTTCCCATTGGTCCAAATGAGTGACAATCAAATGTTATAGAAAAATTCTCAAATATAATTGAAAAATCGGACTTACATAGTCTATAAGTATGGATCCTTGGCTTTAATTTCCCATTGGTCCAAATGAGCGACAAACAAATGTTATAGAAAAATTCTCAAATACAATTGAGAAATCAGACTTACATAGCCTATAAGTATGGATCCTTGGCTTTAATTTCCCATTGGTCCAACTGAGTGACAAACAAATGTTATAGAAAAATTCTCAAATACAATTGAGAAATCGGACTTACATAGCCTATAAGTATGGATCCTTGGCTTTAATTTCCCATTGGTCCAAATGAGTGACAAACAAATGTTATAGAAAAATTCTCAAATACAATTGATAAATCGGACTTACATAGCCTATAAGTATGGATCCTTGGCTTTAATTTCCCATTGGTCCAAATGAGTCACAAACATAAATGTGCCCACAAATAGCCAAATTCAGGTAGAGGCTGAACAAAATTTACACAATTTTAATCTTTAAAATTTTATAGAAAAATTCTCAAATACAATTGAGAAATCGGACTTACATAGCCTATAAGTATGGATCCTTGGCTTTAATTTCCCATTGGTCCAAATGAGTGACAAACAAATGTTATAGAAAAATTCTCAAATACAATTGAGAAATCGTACTTACATAGCCTATAAGTATGGATCCTTGTCTTTAATTTCCCATTGGTCCAACTGAGTGACAAACAAATGTTATAGAAAAATTCTCAAATACAATTGATAAATCGGACTTACATAGCCTATAAGTATGAATCCTTGGCTTTAATTTCCCATTGGTCCAAATGAGTGACAAACAAATGTTATAGAAAAATTCTCAAATACAATTGAGAAATCGGACTTACATAGCCTATAAGTATGGATCCTTGGCTTTAATTTCCCATTGGTCCAAATGAGTGACAAACATATATGTGCCCACAAATAGCCAAATTCAGGTAGAGGCTGAACAAAATTTACACAATTTTAATCTTTAAAATTTTATAGAAAAATTCTCAAATACAATTGAGAAATCGGACTTACATAGCCTATAAGTATGGATCCTTGGCTTTAATTTCCCATTGGTCCAAATGAGTCACAAACATAAATGTGCCCACAAATAGGCAAATTCAGGTAGAGGCTGAACAAAATTTACACAATTTTAATCTTTAAAATTTTATAGAAAAATTCTCAAATACAATTGAGAAATCGGACTTACATAGTCTATAAGTATGGATCCTTGGCTTTAATTTCCCATTGGTCCAAATGAGTGACAAACATATATGTGCCCACAAATAGCCAAATTCAGGTAGAGGCTGAACAAAATTTACACAATTTTAATCTTTAAAATTTTATAGAAAAATTCTCAAATACAATTGAGAAATCGGACTTACATAGTCTATAAGTATGGATCCTTGGCTTTAATTTCCCATTGGTCCAAATGAGTGACAAACATATATGTGCCCACAAATAGCCAAATTCAGGTAGAGGCTGAACAAAATTTACACAATTTTAATCTTTAAAATTTTATAGAAAAATTCTCAAATACAATTGAGAAATCGGACTTACATAGCCTATAAGTATGGATCCTTGGCTTTAATTTCCCATTGGTCCAAATGAGTCACAAACATAAATGTGCCCACAAATAGGCAAATTCAGGTAGAGGCTGAACAAAATTTACACAATTTTAATCTTTAAAATTTTATAGAAAAATTCTCAAATACAATTGAGAAATCGGACTTACATAGTCCATAAGTATGGATCCTTGGCTTTAATTTCCCATTGGTCCAAATGAGCGACAAACAAATGTTATAGAAAAATTCTCAAATACAATTGAGAAATCGGACTTACATAGTCTATAAGTATGGATCCTTGGCTTTAATTTCCCATTGGTCCAAATGAGCGACAAACAAATGTTATAGAAAAATTCTCAAATACAATTGAGAAATCGGACTTACATAGTCTATAAGTATGGATCCTTGGCTTTAATTTCCCATTGGTCCAAATGAGTGACAAACAAATGTTATAAAAAAATTCTCAAATACAATTGAGAAATCGGACTTACATAGTCTATAAGTATGGATCCTTGGCTTTAATTTCCCATTGGTCCAACTGAGTGACAAACAAATGTTATAGAAAAATTCTCAAATACAATTGAGAAATCGGACTTACATAGCCTATAAGTATGGATCCTTGGCTTTAATTTCCCATTGGTCCAAATGAGTGACAAACAAATGTTATAGAAAAATTCTCAAATACAATTGAGAAATCGTACTTACATAGCCTATAAGTATGGATCCTTGGCTTTAATTTCCCATTGGTCCAATTGAGTGACAAACAAATGTTATAGAAAAATTCTCAAATACAATTGAGAAATCGTACTTACATAGCCTATAAGTATGGATCCTTGGCTTTAATTTCCCATTGGTCCAAATGAGTGACAAACATATATGTGCCCACAAATAGCCAAATTCAGGTAGAGGCTGAACAAAATTTACACAATTTTAATCTTTAAAATTTTATAGAAAAATTCTCAAATACAATTGAGAAATCGGACTTACATAGCCTATAAGTATGGATCCTTGGCTTTAATTTCCCATTGGTCCAAATGAGTCACAAACATAAATGTGCCCACAAATAGCCAAATTCAGGTAGAGGCTGAACAAAATTTACACAATTTTAATCTTTAAAATTTTATAGAAAAATTCTCAAATACAATTGAAAAATCGGACTTACATAGTCTATAAGTATGGATCCTTGGCTTTAATTTCCCATTGGTCCAAATGAGCGACAAACAAATGTTATAGAAAAATTCTCAAATACAATTGAGAAATCGGACTTACATAGCCTATAAGTATGGATCCTTGGCTTTAATTTCCCATTGGTCCAAATGAGTCACAAACATAAATGTGCCCACAAATAGCCAAATTCAGGTAGAGGCTGAACAAAATTTACACAATTTTAATCTTTAAAATTTTATAGAAAAATTCTCAAATACAATTGAGAAATCGGACTTACATAGCCTATAAGTATGGATCCTTGGCTTTAATTTCCCATTGGTCCAAATGAGTCACAAACATAAATGTGCCCACAAATAGCCAAATTCAGGTAGAGGCTGAACAAAATTTACACAATTTTAATCTTTAAAATTTTATAGAAAAATTCTCAAATACAATTGAAAAATCGGACTTACATAGCCTATAAGTATGGATCCTTGGCTTTAATTTCCCATTGGTCCAAATGAGTCACAAACATAAATGTGCCCACAAATAGCCAAATTCAGGTAGAGGCTGAACAAAATTTACACAATTTTAATCTTTAAAATGTTATAGAAAAATTCTCAAATACAATTGAGAAATCGTACTTACATAGCCTATAAGTATGGATCCTTGGCTTTAATTTCCCATTGGTCAAATTGAGTGACAAACAAATGTTATAGAAAAATTCTCAAATACAATTGAGAAATCGGACTTACATAGCCTATAAGTATGGATCCTTGGCTTTAATTTCCCATTGGTCCAAATGAGTCACAAACATATATGTGCCCACAAATAGCCAAATTCAGGTAGAGGCTGAACAAAATTTACACAATTTTAATCTTTAAAATTTTATAGAAAAATTCTCAAATACAATTGAGAAATCGGACTTACATAGCCTATAAGTATGGATCCTTGGCTTTAATTTCCCATTGGTCCAAATGAGTCACAAACATAAATGTGCCCACAAATAGCCAAATTCAGGTAGAGGCTGAACAAAATTTACACAATTTTAATCTTTAAAATTTTATAGAAAAATTCTCAAATACAATTGAAAAATCGGACTTACATAGTCTATAAGTATGGATCCTTGGCTTTAATTTCCCATTGGTCCAAATGAGCGACAAACAAATGTTATAGAAAAATTCTCAAATACAATTGAGAAATCGGACTTACATAGCCTATAAGTATGGATCCTTGGCTTTAATTTCCCATTGGTCCAAATGAGTGACAAACATATATGTGCCCACAAATAGCCAAATTCAGGTAGAGGCTGAACAAAATTTACACAATTTTAATCTTTAAAATTTTATAGAAAAATTCTCAAATACAATTGAGAAATCGGACTTACATAGCCTATAAGTATGGATCCTTGGCTTTAATTTCCCATTGGTCCAAATGAGTCACAAACATAAATGTGCCCACAAATAGCCAAATTCAGGTAGAGGCTGAACAAAATTTACACAATTTTAATCTTTAAAATTTTATAGAAAAATTCTCAAATACAATTGAAAAATCGGACTTACATAGTCTATAAGTATGGATCCTTGGCTTTAATTTCCCATTGGTCCAAATGAGCGACAAACAAATGTTATAGAAAAATTCTCAAATACAATTGAGAAATCGGACTTACATAGCCTATAAGTATGGATCCTTGGCTTTAATTTCCCATTGGTCCAAATGAGTCACAAACATAAATGTGCCCACAAATAGCCAAATTCAGGTAGAGGCTGAACAAAATTTACACAATTTTAATCTTTAAAATTTTATAGAAAAATTCTCAAATACAATTGAAAAATCGGACTTACATAGTCTATAAGTATGGATCCTTGGCTTTAATTTCCCATTGGTCCAAATGAGTCACAAACATAAATGTGCCCACAAATAGCCAAATTCAGGTAGAGGCTGAACAAAATTTACACAATTTTAATCTTTAAAATTTTATAGAAAAATTCTCAAATACAATTGAAAAATCGGACTTACATAGTCTATAAGTATGGATCCTTGGCTTTAATTTCCCATTGGTCCAAATGAGTGACAAACATATATGTGCCCACAAATAGCCAAATTCAGGTAGAGGCTGAACAAAATTTACACAATTTTAATCTTTAAAATTTTATAGAAAAATTCTCAAATACAATTGAAAAATCGGACTTACATAGTCTATAAGTATGGATCCTTGGCTTTAATTTCCCATTGGTCCAAATGAGCGACAAACAAATGTTATAGAAAAATTCTCAAATACAATTGAGAAATCGGACTTACATAGTCTATAAGTATGGATCCTTGGCTTTAATTTCCCATTGGTCCAAATGAGTGACAAACAAATGTTATAAAAAAATTCTCAAATACAATTGAGAAATCGGACTTACATAGTCTATAAGTATGGATCCTTGGCTTTAATTTCCCATTGGTCCAACTGAGTGACAAACAAATGTTATAGAAAAATTCTCAAATACAATTGAGAAATCGGACTTACATAGCCTATAAGTATGGATCCTTGGCTTTAATTTCCCATTGGTCCAAATGAGTGACAAACAAATGTTATAGAAAAATTCTCAAATACAATTGAGAAATCGTACTTACATAGCCTATAAGTATGGATCCTTGGCTTTAATTTCCGATTGGTCCAAATGAGTGACAAACAAATGTTATAGAAAAATTCTCAAATACAATTGAAAAATCGGACTTACATAGTCTATAAGTATGGATCCTTGGCTTTAATTTCCCATTGGTCCAAATGAGCGACAAACAAATGTTATAGAAAAATTCTCAAATACAATTGAGAAATCGGACTTACATAGTCTATAAGTATGGATCCTTGGCCTTAATTTTCCATTGGTCCAAATGAGTGACAAACATATGTGCCCACAAATAGCCAAATTCAGGTAGAGGCTGAACAAAATTTACACAATTTTAATCTTTAAAATTTTATAGAAAAATTCTCAAATACAATTGAGAAATCGGACTTACATAGTCTATAAGTATGGATCCTTGGCTTTAATTTCCCATTGGTCCAAATGAATGACAATCAAATGTTATAGAAAAATTCTCAAATACAATTGAAAAATCGGACTTACATAGTCTATAAGTATGGATCCTTGGCTTTAATTTCCCATTGGTCCAAATGAGCGACAAACAAATGTTATAGAAAAATTCTCAAATACAATTGAGAAATCGGACTTACATAGCCTATAAGTATGGATCCTTGGCTTTAATTTCCCATTGGTCCAAATGAGTGACAAACATATATGTGCCCACAAATAGCCAAATTCAGGTAGAGGCTGAACAAAATTTACACAATTTTAATCTTTAAAATTTTATAGAAAAATTCTCAAATACAATTGAGAAATCGGACTTACATAGCCTATAAGTATGGATCCTTGGCTTTAATTTCCCATTGGTCCAAATGAGTCACAAACATAAATGTGCCCACAAATAGCCAAATTCAGGTAGAGGCTGAACAAAATTTACACAATTTTAATCTTTAAAATTTTATAGAAAAATTCTCAAATACAATTGAGAAATCGGACTTACATAGTCCATAAGTATGGATCCTTGGCTTTAATTTCCCATTGGTCCAAATGAGTGACAAACTAGTGTTATAGAAAAATTCTCAAATACAATTGAGAAATCGGACTTACATAGCCTTTAAGTATGGATCCTTGGCTTTAATTTCCCATTGGTCCAAATGAGTGACAATCAAATGTTATAGAAAAATTCTCAAATACAATTGAAAAATCGGACTTACATAGTCTATAAGTATGGATCCTTGGCTTTAATTTCCCATTGGTCCAAATGAGCGACAAACAAATGTTATAGAAAAATTCTCAAATACAATTGAGAAATCGGACTTACATAGTCTATAAGTATGGATCCTTGGCTTTAATTTCCCATTGGTCCAAATGAGTGACAAACAAATGTTATAAAAAAATTCTCAAATACAATTGAGAAATCGGACTTACATAGTCTATAAGTATGGATCCTTGGCTTTAATTTCCCATTGGTCCAACTGAGTGACAAACAAATGTTATAGAAAAATTCTCAAATACAATTGAGAAATCGGACTTACATAGTCTATAAGTATGGATCCTTGGCTTTAATTTCCCATTGGTCCAAATGAGTGACAATCAAATGTTATAGAAAAATTCTCAAATACAATTGAAAAATCGGACTTACATAGCCTATAAGTATGAATCCTTGGCTTTAATTTCCCATTGGTCCAAATGAGTGACAATCAAATGTTATAGAAAAATTCTCAAATACAATTGAGAAATCGGACTTACATAGTCTATAAGTATGGATCCTTGGCTTTAATTTCCCATTGGTCCAAATGAGTGACAATCAAATGTTATAGAAAAATTCTCAAATACAATTGAGAAATCGGACTTACATAGCCTATAAGTATGAATCCTTGGCTTTAATTTCCCATTGGTCCAAATGAGTGACAAACAAATGTTATAGAAAAATTCTCAAATACAATTGAGAAATCGGACTTACATAGTCTATAAGTATGGATCCTTGGCTTTAATTTCCCATTGGTCCAAATGAGTGACAATCAAATGTTATAGAAAAATTCTCAAATACAATTGAAAAATCGGACTTACATAGCCTATAAGTATGGATCCTTGGCTTTAATTTCCCATTGGTCCAAATGAGCGACAAACAAATGTTATAGAAAAATTCTCAAATACAATTGAGAAATCGGACTTACATAGTCTATAAGTATGGATCCTTGGCTTTAATTTCCCATTGGTCCAAATGAGTGACAAACAAATGTTATAAAAAAATTCTCAAATACAATTGAGAAATCGGACTTACATAGTCTATAAGTATGGATCCTTGGCTTTAATTTCCCATTGGTCCAACTGAGTGACAAACAAATGTTATAGAAAAATTCTCAAATACAATTGAGAAATCGGACTTACATAGCCTATAAGTATGGATCCTTGGCTTTAATTTCCCATTGGTCCAAATGAGTGACAAACAAATGTTATAGAAAAATTCCCAAATACAATTGAGAAATCGGACTTACATAGCCTATAAGTATGGATCCTTGGCTTTAATTTCCCATTGGTCCAAATGAGTGACAAACATATATGTGCCCACAAATAGCTAAATTCAGGTAGAGGCTGAACAAAATTTACACAATTTTAAACTTTAAAATTTTATAGAAAAATTCTCAAATACAATTGAGAAATCGGACTTACATAGCCTATAAGTATGGATCCTTGGCTTTAATTTCCCATTGGTCCAAATGAGTGTCAAACAAATGTTATAGAAAAATTCTCAAATACAATTGAGAAATCGTACTTACATAGCCTATAAGTATGGATCCTTGGCTTTAATTTCCCATTGGTCCAACTGAGTGACAAACAAATGTTATAGAAAAATTCTCAAATACAATTGAGAAATCGGACTTACATAGCCTATAAGTATGGATCCTTGGCTTTAATTTCCGATTGGTCCAAATGAGTGACAAACAAATGTTATAGAAAAATTCTCAAATACAATTGAGAAATCGGACTTACATAGCCTATAAGTATGGATCCTTGGCTTTAATTTCCCATTGGTCCAAATGAGTGACAAACATATATGTGCCCACAAATAGCCAAATTCAGGTAGAGGCTGAAAAAAATTTACACAATTTTAATCTTTAAAATTTTATAGAAAAATTCTCAAATACAATTGAGAAATCGGACTTACATAGCCTATAAGTATGGATCCTTGGCTTTAATTTCCCATTGGTCCAACTGAGTGACAAACAAATGTTATAGAAAAATTCTCAAATACAATTGAGAAATCGGACTTACATAGCCTATAAGTATGGATCCTTGGCTTTAATTTCCCATTGGTCCAAATGAGTCACAAACATAAATGTGCCCACAAATAGCCAAATTCAGGTAGAGGCTGAACAAAATTTACACAATTTTAATCTTTAAAATTATAGAAAAATTCTCAAATACAATTGAGAAATCGGACTTACATAGCCTATAAGTATGGATCATTGGCTTTAATTTCCCATTGGTCCAAATGAGTGACAAACAAATGTTATAGAAAAATTCTCAAATACAATTGAGAAATCGGACTTACATAGCCTATAAGTATGGATCCTTGGCTTTAATTTCCCATTGGTCCAAATGAGTGACAAACATAAATGTGCCCACAAATAGCCAAATTCAGGTAGAGGCTGAACAAAATTTACACAATTTTAATCTTTAAAATTTTATAGAAAAATTCTCAAATACAATTGAGAAATCGGACTTACATAGCCTATAAGTATGGATCCTTGGCTTTAATTTCCCATTGGTCCAAATGAGTGACAAACAAATGTTATAGAAAAATTCTCAAATACAATGGAGAAATCGGACTTACATAGCCTATAAGTATGGATCCTTGGCTTTAATTTCCCATTGGTCCAAATGAGTGACACACATATATGTGCCCACAAATAGCCAAATTCAGGTAGAGGCTGAACAAAATTTACACAATTTTAATCTTTAAAATTTTATAGAAAAATTCTCAAATACAATTGAGAAATCGGACTTACATAGTCTATAAGTATGGATCCTTGGCCTTAATTTTCCATTGGTCCAAATGAGTGACAAACATATGTGCCCACAAATAGCCAAATTCAGGTAGAGGCTGAACAAAATTTACACAATTTTAATCTTTAAAATTTTATAGAAAAATTCTCAAATACAATTGAGAAATCGGACTTACATAGTCTATAAGTATGGATCCTTGGCTTTAATTTCCCATTGGTCCAAATGAGCGACAAACAAATGTTATAGAAAAATTCTCAAATACAATTGAGAAATCGGACTTACATAGTCTATAAGTATGGATCCTTGGCTTTAATTTCCCATTGGTCCAAATGAGTGACAAACAAATGTTATAGAAAAATTCTCAAATACAATTGAGAAATCGGACTTACATAGCCTATAAGTATGAATCCTTGGCTTTAATTTCCCATTGGTCCAAATGAGTGACAAACAAATGTTATAGAAAAATTCTCAAATACAATTGAGAAATCGGACTTACATAGTCTATAAGTATGGATCCTTGGCTTTAATTTCCCATTGGTCCAAATGAGTGACAATCAAATGTTATAGAAAAATTCTCAAATACAATTGAGAAATCGGACTTACATAGTCTATAAGTATGGATCCTTGGCTTTAATTTCCCATTGGTCCAAATGAGTGACAATCAAATGTTATAGAAAAATTCTCAAATACAATTGAAAAATCGGACTTACATAGCCTATAAGTATGGATCCTTGGCTTTAATTTCCCATTGGTCCAAATGAGTGGCAATCAAATGTTATAGAAAAATTCTCAAATACAATTGAGAAATCGGACTTACATAGTCTATAAGTATGGATCCTTGGCTTTAATTTCCCATTGGTCCAAATGAGTGACAATCAAATGTTATAGAAAAATTCTCAAATACAATTGAGAAATCGGACTTACATAGTCTATAAGTATGGATCCTTGGCTTTAATTTCCCATTGGTCCAAATGAGTGACAATCAAATGTTATAGAAAAATTCTCAAATACAATTGAGAAATCGGACTTACATAGTCTATAAGTATGGATCCTTGGCTTTAATTTCCCATTGGTCCAAATGAGTGACAAACAAATGTTATAGAAAAATTCTCAAATACAATTGAGAAATCGGACTTACATAGCCTATAAGTATGGATCCTTGGCTTTAATTTCCCATTGGTCCAAATGAGTGACAAACATATATGTGCCCACAAATAGCTAAATTCAGGTAGAGGCTGAACAAAATTTACACAATTTTAATCTTTAAAATTTTATAGAAAAATTCTCAAATACAATTGAGAAATCGGACTTACATAGCCTATAAGTATGGATCCTTGGCTTTAATTTCCCATTGGTCCAAATGAGTGTCAAACAAATGTTATAGAAAAATTCTCAAATACAATTGAGAAATCGGACTTACATAGCCTATAAGTATGGATCCTTGGCTTTAATTTCCCATTGGTCCAAATGAGTGACAAACATATATGTGCCCACAAATAGCCAAATTCAGGTAGAGGCTGAACAAAATTTACACAATTTTAATCTTTAAAATTATAGAAAAATTCTCAAATACAATTGAGAAATCGGACTTACATAGCCTATAAGTATGGATCATTGGCTTTAATTTCCCATTGGTCCAAATGAGTGACAAACAAATGTTATAGAAAAATTCTCAAATACAATTGAGAAATCGGACTTACATAGCCTATAAGTATGGATCCTTGGCTTTAATTTCCCATTGGTCCAAATGAGTGACAAACAAATGTTATAGAAAAATTCTCAAATACAATGGAGAAATCGGACTTACATAGCCTATAAGTATGGATCCTTGGCTTTAATTTCCCATTGGTCCAAATGAGTGACAAACATATATGTGCCCACAAATAGCCAAATTCAGGTAGAGGCTGAACAAAATTTACACAATTTTAATCTTTAAAATTTTATAGAAAAATTCTCAAATACAATTGAGAAATCGGACTTACATAGTCTATAAGTATGGATCCTTGGCTTTAATTTCCCATTGGTCCAAATGAGTGACAAACATAAATGTGCCCACAAATATCCAAATTCAGGTAGAGGCTGAACAAAATTTACACAATTTTAATCTTTAAAATTTTATAGAAAAATTCTCAAATACAATTGAGAAATCGGACTTACATAGCCTATAAGTATGGATCCTTGGCTTTAATTTCCCATTGGTCCAAATGAGTGACAAACAAATGTTATAGAAAAATTCTCAAATACAATTGAGAAATCGGACTTACATAGCCTATAAGTATGGATCCTTGGCTTTAATTTCCCATTGGTCCAAATGAGTGACAAACAAATGTTATAGAAAAATTCTCAAATACAATGGAGAAATCGGACTTACATAGCCTATAAGTATGGATCCTTGGCTTTAATTTCCCATTGGTCCAAATGAGTGACAAACATATATGTGCCCACAAATAGCCAAATTCAGGTAGAGGCTGAACAAAATTTACACAATTTTAATCTTTAAAATTTTATAGAAAAATTCTCAAATACAATTGAGAAATCGGACTTACATAGTCTATAAGTATGGATCCTTGGCTTTAATTTCCCATTGGTCCAAATGAGTGACAAACATAAATGTGCCCACAAATATCCAAATTCAGGTAGAGGCTGAACAAAATTTACACAATTTTAATCTTTAAAATTTTATAGAAAAATTCTCAAATACAATTGAGAAATCGGACTTACATAGCCTATAAGTATGGATCCTTGGCTTTAATTTCCCATTGGTCCAAATGAGTGACAATCAAATGTTATAGAAAAATTCTCAAATACAATTGAGAAATCGGACTTACATAGTCTATAAGTATGGATCCTTGGCTTTAATTTCCCATTGGTCCAAATGAGTGACAAACAAATGTTATAGAAAAATTCTCAAATACAATTGAGAAATCGGACTTACATAGCCTATAAGTATGAATCCTTGGCTTTAATTTCCCATTGGTCCAAATGAGTGACAAACAAATGTTATAGAAAAATTCTCAAATACAATTGAGAAATCGGACTTACATAGTCTATAAGTATGGATCCTTGGCTTTAATTTCCCATTGGTCCAAATGAGTGACAATCAAATGTTATAGAAAAATTCTCAAATACAATTGAGAAATCGGACTTACATAGTCTATAAGTATGGATCCTTGGCTTTAATTTCCCATTGGTCCAAATGAGTGACAATCAAATGTTATAGAAAAATTCTCAAATACAATTGAAAAATCGGACTTACATAGCCTATAAGTATGGATCCTTGGCTTTAATTTCCCATTGGTCCAAATGAGTGGCAATCAAATGTTATAGAAAAATTCTCAAATACAATTGAGAAATCGGACTTACATAGTCTATAAGTATGGATCCTTGGCTTTAATTTCCCATTGGTCCAAATGAGTGACAATCAAATGTTATAGAAAAATTCTCAAATACAATTGAGAAATCGGACTTACATAGTCTATAAGTATGGATCCTTGGCTTTAATTTCCCATTGGTCCAAATGAGTGACAATCAAATGTTATAGAAAAATTCTCAAATACAATTGAGAAATCGGACTTACATAGTCTATAAGTATGGATCCTTGGCTTTAATTTCCCATTGGTCCAAATGAGTGACAAACAAATGTTATAGAAAAATTCTCAAATACAATTGAGAAATCGGACTTACATAGCCTATAAGTATGGATCCTTGGCTTTAATTTCCCATTGGTCCAAATGAGTGACAAACATATATGTGCCCACAAATAGCTAAATTCAGGTAGAGGCTGAACAAAATTTACACAATTTTAATCTTTAAAATTTTATAGAAAAATTCTCAAATACAATTGAGAAATCGGACTTACATAGCCTATAAGTATGGATCCTTGGCTTTAATTTCCCATTGGTCCAAATGAGTGTCAAACAAATGTTATAGAAAAATTCTCAAATACAATTGAGAAATCGGACTTACATAGCCTATAAGTATGGATCCTTGGCTTTAATTTCCCATTGGTCCAAATGAGTGACAAACATATATGTGCCCACAAATAGCCAAATTCAGGTAGAGGCTGAACAAAATTTACACAATTTTAATCTTTAAAATTATAGAAAAATTCTCAAATACAATTGAGAAATCGGACTTACATAGCCTATAAGTATGGATCATTGGCTTTAATTTCCCATTGGTCCAAATGAGTGACAAACAAATGTTATAGAAAAATTCTCAAATACAATTGAGAAATCGGACTTACATAGCCTATAAGTATGGATCCTTGGCTTTAATTTCCCATTGGTCCAAATGAGTGACAAACAAATGTTATAGAAAAATTCTCAAATACAATTGAGAAATCGGACTTACATAGCCTATAAGTATGGATCCTTGGCTTTAATTTCCCATTGGTCCAAATGAGTGACAAACAAATGTTATAGAAAAATTCTCAAATACAATGGAGAAATCGGACTTACATAGCCTATAAGTATGGATCCTTGGCTTTAATTTCCCATTGGTCCAAATGAGTGACAAACAAATGTTATAGAAAAATTCTCAAATACAATTGATAAATCGGACTTACATAGCCTATAAGTATGGATCCTTGGCTTTAATTTCCCATTGGTCCAAATGAGCGACAAACAAATGTTATAGAAAAATTCTCAAATACAATTGAGAAATCGGACTTACATAGCCTATAAGTATGGATCCTTGGCTTTAATTTCCCATTGGTCCAAATGAGTCACAAACATAAATGTGCCCACAAATATCCAAATTCAGGTAGAGGCTGAACAAAATTTACACAATTTTAATCTTTAAAATTTTATAGAAAAATTCTCAAATACAATTGAGAAATCGGACTTACATAGCCTATAAGTATGGATCCTTGGCTTTAATTTCCCATTGGTCCAAATGAGTGACAAACAAATGTTATAGAAAAATTCTCAAATACAATGGAGAAATCGGACTTACATAGCCTATAAGTATGGATCCTTGGCTTTAATTTCCCATTGGTCCAAATGAGTGACAAACATATATGTGCCCACAAATAGCCAAATTCAGGTAGAGGCTGAACAAAATTTACACAATTTTAATCTTTAAAATTTTATAGAAAAATTCTCAAATACAATTGAGAAATCGGACTTACATAGTCTATAAGTATGGATCCTTGGCCTTAATTTTCCATTGGTCCAAATGAGTGACAAACATATGTGCCCACAAATAGCCAAATTCAGGTAGAGGCTGAACAAAATTTACACAATTTTAATCTTTAAAATTTTATAGAAAAATTCTCAAATACAATTGAGAAATCGGACTTACATAGTCTATAAGTATGGATCCTTGGCTTTAATTTCCCATTGGTCCAAATGAGCGACAAACAAATGTTATAGAAAAATTCTCAAATACAATTGAGAAATCGGACTTACATAGTCTATAAGTATGGATCCTTGGCTTTAATTTCCCATTGGTCCAAATGAGTGACAAACAAATGTTATAGAAAAATTCTCAAATACAATTGAGAAATCGGACTTACATAGCCTATAAGTATGAATCCTTGGCTTTAATTTCCATTGGTCCAAATGAGTGACAAACAAATGTTATAGAAAAATTCTCAAATACAATTGAGAAATCGGACTTACATAGTCTATAAGTATGGATCCTTGGCTTTAATTTCCCATTGGTCCAAATGAGTGACAATCAAATGTTATAGAAAAATTCTCAAATACAATTGAGAAATCGGACTTACATAGTCTATAAGTATGGATCCTTGGCTTTAATTTCCCATTGGTCCAAATGAGCGACAAACAAATGTTATAGAAAAATTCTCAAATACAATTGAGAAATCGGACTTACATAGTCTATAAGTATGGATCCTTGGCTTTAATTTCCCATTGGTCCAAATGAGTGACAAACAAATGTTATAGAAAAATTCTCAAATACAATTGAGAAATCGGACTTACATAGCCTATAAGTATGAATCCTTGGCTTTAATTTCCCATTGGTCCAAATGAGTGACAAACAAATGTTATAGAAAAATTCTCAAATACAATTGAGAAATCGGACTTACATAGCCTATAAGTATGGATCCTTGGCTTTAATTTCCCATTGGTCCAAATGAGTCACAAACATAAATGTGCCCACAAATATCCAAATTCAGGTAGAGGCTGAACAAAATTTACACAATTTTAATCTTTAAAATTTTATAGAAAAATTCTCAAATACAATTGAGAAATCGGACTTACATAGCCTATAAGTATGGATCCTTGGCTTTAATTTCCCATTGGTCCAAATGAGTGACAAACAAATGTTATAGAAAAATTCTCAAATACAATGGAGAAATCGGACTTACATAGCCTATAAGTATGGATCCTTGGCTTTAATTTCCCATTGGTCCAAATGAGTGACAAACATATATGTGCCCACAAATAGCCAAATTCAGGTAGAGGCTGAACAAAATTTACACAATTTTAATCTTTAAAATTTTATAGAAAAATTCTCAAATACAATTGAGAAATCGGACTTACATAGTCTATAAGTATGGATCCTTGGCCTTAATTTTCCATTGGTCCAAATGAGTGACAAACATATGTGCCCACAAATAGCCAAATTCAGGTAGAGGCTGAACAAAATTTACACAATTTTAATCTTTAAAATTTTATAGAAAAATTCTCAAATACAATTGAGAAATCGGACTTACATAGTCTATAAGTATGGATCCTTGGCTTTAATTTCCCATTGGTCCAAATGAGCGACAAACAAATGTTATAGAAAAATTCTCAAATACAATTGAGAAATCGGACTTACATAGTCTATAAGTATGGATCCTTGGCTTTAATTTCCCATTGGTCCAAATGAGTGACAAACAAATGTTATAGAAAAATTCTCAAATACAATTGAGAAATCGGACTTACATAGCCTATAAGTATGAATCCTTGGCTTTAATTTCCCATTGGTCCAAATGAGTGACAAACAAATGTTATAGAAAAATTCTCAAATACAATTGAGAAATCGGACTTACATAGTCTATAAGTATGGATCCTTGGCTTTAATTTCCCATTGGTCCAAATGAGTGACAATCAAATGTTATAGAAAAATTCTCAAATACAATTGAGAAATCGGACTTACATAGTCTATAAGTATGGATCCTTGGCTTTAATTTCCCATTGGTCCAAATGAGTGACAATCAAATGTTATAGAAAAATTCTCAAATACAATTGAAAAATCGGACTTACATAGCCTATAAGTATGGATCCTTGGCTTTAATTTCCCATTGGTCCAAATGAGTGACAATCAAATGTTATAGAAAAATTCTCAAATACAATTGAGAAATCGGACTTACATAGTCTATAAGTATGGATCCTTGGCTTTAATTTCCCATTGGTCCAAATGAGTGACAATCAAATGTTATAGAAAAATTCTCAAATACAATTGAAAAATCGGACTTACATAGCCTATAAGTATGGATCCTTGGCTTTAATTTCCCATTGGTCCAAATGAGTGACAATCAAATGTTATAGAAAAATTCTCAAATACAATTGAGAAATCGGACTTACATAGCCTATAAGTATGAATCCTTGGCTTTAATTTCCCATTGGTCCAAATGAGTGACAAACAAATGTTATAGAAAAATTCTCAAATACAATTGAGAAATCGGACTTACATAGTCTATAAGTATGGATCCTTGGCTTTAATTTCCCATTGGTCCAAATGAGTGACAATCAAATGTTATAGAAAAATTCTCAAATACAATTGAGAAATCGGACTTACATAGTCTATAAGTATGGATCCTTGGCTTTAATTTCCCATTGGTCCAAATGAGTGACAATCAAATGTTATAGAAAAATTCTCAAATACAATTGAAAAATCGGACTTACATAGCCTATAAGTATGGATCCTTGGCTTTAATTTCCCATTGGTCCAAATGAGTGACAATCAAATGTTATAGAAAAATTCTCAAATACAATTGAGAAATCGGACTTACATAGTCTATAAGTATGGATCCTTGGCTTTAATTTCCCATTGGTCCAAATGAGTGACAATCAAATGTTATAGAAAAATTCTCAAATACAATTGAGAAATCGGACTTACATAGTCTATAAGTATGGATCCTTGGCTTTAATTTCCCATTGGTCCAAATGAGTGACAATCAAATGTTATAGAAAAATTCTCAAATACAATTGAGAAATCGGACTTACATAGTCTATAAGTATGGATCCTTGGCTTTAATTTCCCATTGGTCCAAATGAGTGACAAACAAATGTTATAGAAAAATTCTCAAATACAATTGAGAAATCGGACTTACATAGCCTATAAGTATGGATCCTTGGCTTTAATTTCCCATTGGTCCAAATGAGTGACAAACATATATGTGCCCACAAATAGCTAAATTCAGGTAGAGGCTGAACAAAATTTACACAATTTTAATCTTTAAAATTTTATAGAAAAATTCTCAAATACAATTGAGAAATCGGACTTACATAGCCTATAAGTATGGATCCTTGGCTTTAATTTCCCATTGGTCCAAATGAGTGTCAAACAAATGTTATAGAAAAATTCTCAAATACAATTGAGAAATCGGACTTACATAGCCTATAAGTATGGATCCTTGGCTTTAATTTCCCATTGGTCCAAATGAGTGACAAACAAATGTTATAGAAAAATTCTCAAATACAATTGATAAATCGGACTTACATAGCCTATAAGTATGGATCCTTGGCTTTAATTTCCCATTGGTCCAAATGAGTCACAAACATAAATGTGCCCACAAATAGCCAAATTCAGGTAGAGGCTGAACAAAATTTACACAATTTTAATCTTTAAAATTATAGAAAAATTCTCAAATACAATTGAGAAATCGGACTTACATAGCCTATAAGTATGGATCATTGGCTTTAATTTCCCATTGGTCCAAATGAGTGACAAACAAATGTTATAGAAAAATTCTCAAATACAATTGAGAAATCGGACTTACATAGCCTATAAGTATGGATCCTTGGCTTTAATTTCCCATTGGTCCAAATGAGTGACAAACATAAATGTGCCCACAAATAGCCAAATTCAGGTAGAGGCTGAACAAAATTTACACAATTTTAATCTTTAAAATTTTATAGAAAAATTCTCAAATACAATTGAGAAATCGGACTTACATAGCCTATAAGTATGGATCCTTGGCTTTAATTTCCCATTGGTCCAAATGAGTGACAAACAAATGTTATAGAAAAATTCTCAAATACAATGGAGAAATCGGACTTACATAGCCTATAAGTATGGATCCTTGGCTTTAATTTCCCATTGGTCCAAATGAGTGACAAACATATATGTGCCCACAAATAGCCAAATTCAGGTAGAGGCTGAACAAAATTTACACAATTTTAATCTTTAAAATTTTATAGAAAAATTCTCAAATACAATTGAGAAATCGGACTTACATAGTCTATAAGTATGGATCCTTGGCTTTAATTTCCCATTGGTCCAAATGAGTGACAAACATAAATGTGCCCACAAATATCCAAATTCAGGTAGAGGCTGAACAAAATTTACACAATTTTAATCTTTAAAATTTTATAGAAAAATTCTCAAATACAATTGAGAAATCGGACTTACATAGCCTATAAGTATGGATCCTTGGCTTTAATTTCCCATTGGTCCAAATGAGTGACAAACAAATGTTATAGAAAAATTCTCAAATACAATTGGTAAATCGGACTTACATAGCCTATAAGTATGGATCCTTGGCTTTAATTTCCCATTGGTCCAAATGAGTCACAAACATAAATGTGCCCACAAATATCCAAATTCAGGTAGAGGCTGAACAAAATTTACACAATTTTAATCTTTAAAATTTTATAGAAAAATTCTCAAATACAATTGAGAAATCGGACTTACATAGCCTATAAGTATGGATCCTTGGCTTTAATTTCCCATTGGTCCAAATGAGTGACAAACATAAATGTGCCCACAAATATCCAAATTCAGGTAGAGGCTGAACAAAATTTACACAATTTTAATCTTTAAAATTTTATAGAAAAATTCTCAAATACAATTGAGAAATCGGACTTACATAGCCTATAAGTATGGATCCTTGGCTTTAATTTCCCATTGGTCCAAATGAGTCACAAACATAAATGTGCCCACAAATATCCAAATTCAGGTAGAGGCTGAACAAAATTTACACAATTTTAATCTTTAAAATTTTATAGAAAAATTCTCAAATACAATTGAGAAATCGGAATTACATAGCCTATAAGTATGGATCCTTGGCTTTAATTTCCCATTGGTCCAAATGAGTGACAAACAAATGTTATAAAAAATTTTCAAATACAATTGAGAAATCGGACTTACATAGTCTATAATTATGGATCCTTGGCTTTAATTTCCCATTGGTCCAAATGAGTGACAAACATAAATGTGCCCACAAATATCCAAATTCAGGTAGAGGCTGAACAAAATTTACACAATTTTAATCTTTAAAATTTTATAGAAAAATTCTCAAATACAATTGAGAAATCGGACTTACATAGCCTATAAGTATGGATCCTTGGCTTTAATTTCCCATTGGTCCAACTGAGTGACAAACAAATGTTATAGAAAAATTCTCAAATACAATTGAGAAATCGGACTTACATAGCCTATAAGTATGGATCCTTGGCTTTAATTTCCCATTGGTCCAAATGAGTCACAAACATAAATGTGCCCACAAATAGCCAAATTCAGGTAGAGGCTGAACAAAATTTACACAATTTTAATCTTTAAAATTTTATAGAAAAATTCTCAAATACAATTGAGAAATCGGACTTACATAGTCCATAAGTATGGATCCTTGGCTTTAATTTCCCATTGGTCCAACTGAGTGACAATCAAATGTTATAGAAAAATTCTCAAATACAATTGAAAAATCGGACTTATATAGTCTATAAGTATGGATTCTTGGCTTTGATTTCCCATTTGTTGAAATGAGTGACAAACAAGTGTTATAGAAAAATTCTCAAATACAATTGAGAAATCGGACTTACATAGCCTATAAGTATGGATCCTTGGCTTTAATTTCCCATTGGTCCAACTGAGTGACAAACAAATGTTATAGAAAAATTCTCAAATACAATTGAGAAATCGGACTTACATAGCCTATAAGTATGGATCCTTGGCTTTAATTTCCCATTGGTCCAAATGAGTGACAAACAAATGTTATAGAAAAATTCTCAAATACAATTGATAAATCGGACTTACATAGCCTATAAGTATGGATCCTTGGCTTTTATTTCCCATTGGTCTAAATGAGCGACAAACAAATGTTATAGAAAAATTCTCAAATACAATTGAGAAATCGGACTTACATAGCTTATAAGTATGGATCCTTGGCTTTAATTTCCCATTGGTCCAAATGAGTGACAAACAAATGTTATAGAAAAATTCTCAAATACAATTGATAAATCGGACTTACATAGCCTATAAGTATGGATCCTTGGCTTTTATTTCCCATTGGTCTAAATGAGCGACAAACAAATGTTATAGAAAAATTCTCAAATACAATTGATAAATCGGACTTACATAGCCTATAAGTATGGATCCTTGGCTTTAATTTCCCATTGGTCCAAATGAGTCACAAACATAAATGTGCCCACAAATAGCCAAATTCAGGTAGAGGCTGAACAAAATTTACACAATTTTAATCTTTAAAATTTTATAGAAAAATTCTCAAATACAATTGAGAAATCGGACTTACATAGTCCATAAGTATGGATCCTTGGCTTTAATTTCCCATTGGTCCAACTGAGTGACAATCAAATGTTATAGAAAAATTCTCAAATACAATTGAAAAATCGGACTTACATAGTCTATAAGTATGGATTCTTGGCTTTGATTTCCCATTTGTTGAAATGAGTGACAAACAAGTGTTATAGAAAAATTCTCAAATACAATTGAGAAATCGGACTTACATAGCCTATAAGTATGGATCCTTGGCTTTAATTTCCCATTGGTCCAACTGAGTGACAAACAAATGTTATAGAAAAATTCTCAAATACAATTGAGAAATCGGACTTACATAGCCTATAAGTATGGATCCTTGGCTTTAATTTCCCATTGGTCCAAATGAGTGACAAACAAATGTTATAGAAAAATTCTCAAATACAATTGATAAATCGGACTTACATAGCCTATAAGTATGGATCCTTGGCTTTAATTTCCCATTGGTCCAAATGAGTGACAAACATAAATGTGCCCACAAATAGCCAAATTCAGGTAGAGGCTGAACAAAATTTACACAATTTTAATCTTTAAAATTTTATAGAAAAATTCTCAAATACAATTGAGAAATCGGACTTACATAGCCTTTAAGTATGGATCCTTGGCTTTAATTTCCCATTGGTCCAAATGAGTGACAAACAAATGTTATAGAAAAATTCTCAAATACAATGGAGAAATCGGACTTACATAGCCTATAAGTATGGATCCTTGGCTTTAATTTCCCATTGGTCCAAATGAGTGACAAACATATATGTGCCCACAAATAGCCAAATTCAGGTAGAGGCTGAACAAAATTTACACAATTTTAATCTTTAAAATTTTATAGAAAAATTCTCAAATACAATTGAGAAATCGGACTTACATAGTCTATAAGTATGGATCCTTGGCTTTAATTTCCCATTGGTCCAAATGAGTGACAAACATAAATGTGCCCACAAATATCCAAATTCAGGTAGAGGCTGAACAAAATTTACACAATTTTAATCTTTAAAATTTTATAGAAAAATTCTCAAATACAATTGAGAAATCGGACTTACATAGTCCATAAGTATGGATCCTTGGCTTTAATTTCCCATTGGTCCAACTGAGTGACAATCAAATGTTATAGAAAAATTCTCAAATACAATTGAAAAATCGGACTTACATAGTCTATAAGTATGGATTCTTGGCTTTGATTTCCCATTTGTTGAAATGAGTGACAAACAAGTGTTATAGAAAAATTCTCAAATACAATTGAGAAATCGGACTTACATAGCCTATAAGTATGGATCCTTGGCTTTAATTTCCCATTGGTCCAACTGAGTGACAAACAAATGTTATAGAAAAATTCTCAAATACAATTGAGAAATCGGACTTACATAGCCTATAAGTATGGATCCTTGGCTTTAATTTCCCATTGGTCCAAATGAGTGACAAACAAATGTTATAGAAAAATTCTCAAATACAATTGATAAATCGGACTTACATAGCCTATAAGTATGGATCCTTGGCTTTTATTTCCCATTGGTCTAAATGAGCGACAAACAAATGTTATAGAAAAATTCTCAAATACAATTGAGAAATCGGACTTACATAGCTTATAAGTATGGATCCTTGGCTTTAATTTCCCATTGGTCCAAATGAGTGACAAACAAATGTTATAGAAAAATTCTCAAATACAATTGATAAATCGGACTTACATAGCCTATAAGTATGGATCCTTGGCTTTTATTTCCCATTGGTCCAAATGAGTCACAAACATAAATGTGCCCACAAATAGCCAAATTCAGGTAGAGGCTGAACAAAATTTACACAATTTTAATCTTTAAAATTTTATAGAAAAATTCTCAAATACAATTGAGAAATCGGACTTACATAGCCTATAAGTATGGATCCTTGGCTTTAATTTCCCATTGGTCCAACTGAGTGACAAACAAATGTTATAGAAAAATTCTCAAATACAATTGATAAATCGGACTTACATAGCCTATAAGTATGGATCCTTGGCTTTAATTTCCCATTGGTCCAAATGAGTGACAAACAAATGTTATAGAAAAATTCTCAAATACAATTGATAAATCGGACTTACATAGCCTATAAGTATGGATCCTTGGCTTTTATTTCCCATTGGTCTAAATGAGCGACAAACAAATGTTATAGAAAAATTCTCAAATACAATTGAGAAATCGGACTTACATAGCTTATAAGTATGGATCCTTGGCTTTAATTTCCCATTGGTCCAAATGAGTGACAAACAAATGTTATAGAAAAATTCTCAAATACAATTGATAAATCGGACTTACATAGCCTATAAGTATGGATCCTTGGCTTTAATTTCCCATTGGTCCAAATGAGTCACAAACATAAATGTGCCCACAAATAGCCAAATTCAGGTAGAGGCTGAACAAAATTTACACAATTTTAATCTTTAAAATTTTATAGAAAAATTCTCAAATACAATTGAGAAATCGGACTTACATAGTCCATAAGTATGGATCCTTGGCTTTAATTTCCCATTGGTCCAACTGAGTGACAATCAAATGTTATAGAAAAATTCTCAAATACAATTGAAAAATCGGACTTACATAGTCTATAAGTATGGATTCTTGGCTTTGATTTCCCATTTGTTGAAATGAGTGACAAACAAGTGTTATAGAAAAATTCTCAAATACAATTGAGAAATCGGACTTACATAGCCTATAAGTATGGATCCTTGGCTTTAATTTCCCATTGGTCCAACTGAGTGACAAACAAATGTTATAGAAAAATTCTCAAATACAATTGAGAAATCGGACTTACATAGCCTTTAAGTATGGATCCTTGGCTTTAATTTCCCATTGGTCCAAATGAGTGACAAACAAATGTTATAGAAAAATTCTCAAATACAATGGAGAAATCGGACTTACATAGCCTATAAGTATGGATCCTTGGCTTTAATTTCCCATTGGTCCAAATGAGTGACAAACATATATGTGCCCACAAATAGCCAAATTCAGGTAGAGGCTGAACAAAATTTACACAATTTTAATCTTTAAAATTTTATAGAAAAATTCTCAAATACAATTGAGAAATCGGACTTACATAGTCTATAAGTATGGATCCTTGGCTTTAATTTCCCATTGGTCCAAATGAGTGACAAACATAAATGTGCCCACAAATATCCAAATTCAGGTAGAGGCTGAACAAAATTTACACAATTTTAATCTTTAAAATTTTATAGAAAAATTCTCAAATACAATTGAGAAATCGGACTTACATAGCCTATAAGTATGGATCCTTGGCTTTAATTTCCCATTGGTCCAAATGAGTGACAAACAAATGTTATAGAAAAATTCTCAAATACAATTGATAAATCGGACTTACATAGCCTATAAGTATGGATCCTTGGCTTTAATTTCCCATTGGTCCAAATGAGTCACAAACATAAATGTGCCCACAAATATCCAAATTCAGGTAGAGGCTGAACAAAATTTACACAATTTTAATCTTTAAAATTTTATAGAAAAATTCTCAAATACAATTGAGAAATCGGACTTACATAGCCTATAAGTATGGATCCTTGGCTTTAATTTCCCATTGGTCCAAATGAGTGACAAACAAATGTTATAGAAAAATTCTCAAATACAATTGGTAAATCGGACTTACATAGCCTATAAGTATGGATCCTTGGCTTTAATTTCCCATTGGTCCAAATGAGTCACAAACATAAATGTGCCCACAAATATCCAAATTCAGGTAGAGGCTGAACAAAATTTACACAATTTTAATCTTTAAAATTTTATAGAAAAATTCTCAAATACAATTGAGAAATCGGACTTACATAGCCTATAAGTATGGATCCTTGGCTTTAATTTCCCATTGGTCCAAATGAGTGACAAACATAAATGTGCCCACAAATATCCAAATTCAGGTAGAGGCTGAACAAAATTTACACAATTTTAATCTTTAAAATTTTATAGAAAAATTCTCAAATACAATTGAGAAATCGGACTTACATAGCCTATAAGTATGGATCCTTGGCTTTAATTTCCCATTGGTCCAAATGAGTCACAAACATAAATGTGCCCACAAATATCCAAATTCAGGTAGAGGCTGAACAAAATTTACACAATTTTAATCTTTAAAATTTTATAGAAAAATTCTCAAATACAATTGAGAAATCGGAATTACATAGCCTATAAGTATGGATCCTTGGCTTTAATTTCCCATTGGTCCAAATGAGTGACAAACAAATGTTATAAAAAATTTTCAAATACAATTGAGAAATCGGACTTACATAGTCTATAATTATGGATCCTTGGCTTTAATTTCCCATTGGTCCAAATGAGTGACAAACATAAATGTGCCCACAAATATCCAAATTCAGGTAGAGGCTGAACAAAATTTACACAATTTTAATCTTTAAAATTTTATAGAAAAATTCTCAAATACAATTGAGAAATCGGACTTACATAGCCTATAAGTATGGATCCTTGGCTTTAATTTCCCATTGGTCCAACTGAGTGACAAACAAATGTTATAGAAAAATTCTCAAATACAATTGATAAATCGGACTTACATAGCCTATAAGTATGGATCCTTGGCTTTAATTTCCCATTGGTCCAAATGAGTCACAAACATAAATGTGCCCACAAATAGCCAAATTCAGGTAGAGGCTGAACAAAATTTACACAATTTTAATCTTTAAAATTTTATAGAAAAATTCTCAAATACAATTGAGAAATCGGACTTACATAGCCTATAAGTATGGATCCTTGGCTTTAATTTCCCATTGGTCCAACTGAGTGACAAACAAATGTTATAGAAAAATTCTCAAATACAATTGATAAATCGGACTTACATAGCCTATAAGTATGGATCCTTGGCTTTTATTTCCCATTGGTCTAAATGAGCGACAAACAAATGTTATAGAAAAATTCTCAAATACAATTGATAAATCGGACTTACATAGCCTATAAGTATGGATCCTTGGCTTTAATTTCCCATTGGTCCAAATGAGTCACAAACATAAATGTGCCCACAAATAGCCAAATTCAGGTAGAGGCTGAACAAAATTTACACAATTTTAATCTTTAAAATTTTATAGAAAAATTCTCAAATACAATTGAGAAATCGGACTTACATAGTCCATAAGTATGGATCCTTGGCTTTAATTTCCCATTGGTCCAACTGAGTGACAATCAAATGTTATAGAAAAATTCTCAAATACAATTGAAAAATCGGACTTACATAGTCTATAAGTATGGATTCTTGGCTTTGATTTCCCATTTGTTGAAATGAGTGACAAACAAGTGTTATAGAAAAATTCTCAAATACAATTGAGAAATCGGACTTACATAGCCTATAAGTATGGATCCTTGGCTTTAATTTCCCATTGGTCCAACTGAGTGACAAACAAATGTTATAGAAAAATTCTCAAATACAATTGAGAAATCGGACTTACATAGCCTATAAGTATGGATCCTTGGCTTTAATTTCCCATTGGTCCAAATGAGTGACAAACAAATGTTATAGAAAAATTCTCAAATACAATTGATAAATCGGACTTACATAGCCTATAAGTATGGATCCTTGGCTTTAATTTCCCATTGGTCCAAATGAGTGACAAACAAATGTTATAGAAAAATTCTCAAATACAATTGATAAATCGGACTTACATAGCCTATAAGTATGGATCCTTGGCTTTAATTTCCCATTGGTCCAAATGAGTGACAAACAAATGTTATAGAAAAATTCTCAAATACAATTGAGAAATCGGACTTACATAGCCTATAAGTATGGATCCTTGGCTTTAATTTCCCATTGGTCCAAATGAGTGACAAACATATATGTGCCCACAAATAGCCAAATTCAGGTAGAGGCTGAACAAAATTTACACAATTTTAATCTTTAAAATTTTATAGAAAAATTCTCAAATACAATTGAGAAATCGGACTTACATCTATATATATAAAAGAGGATGTGTGTATGTATGTAAGAAATGGACTCGAAAACGGCTGGGCCGATTTCGATGAAATTTTCAGAGAATCTTCAGAATATTCAGGCGGGTGACATAGGCTATATGAAGTTTCGATTGGACAAAGAGGCGTGGCACCGCCCATATAACCCAAAAATTTAAATCGCCATATTTTGAGCATTTTTTGACCTACGTCGATGGTATTTGGTACATATGGTACTAGCACAATTTGGAATACGTACCATTAGAAAAGTGGGTGGGACCACGCCCCTTTTTAGAAAAATTAAAAATCGTAATATAGTCTTAACTACTGGACCGATCGTCATTAAATTTTCACAATAGGAAGTTTATTTTATAAAGAGGGGGTAGCGAAGCGCACCGGGTATATCTAGTAGCCTATAAGTATGGATCCTTGGCTTTAATTTCCCATTGGTCCAAATGAGTGACAAACAAATGTTATAGAAAAATTCTCAAATACAATTGATAAATCGGACTTACATAGCCTATAAGTATGGATCCTTGGCTTTAATTTCCCATTGGTCCAAATGAGTGACAAACAAATGTTATAGAAAAATTCTCAAATACAATTGAGAAATCGGACTTACATAGCCTATAAGTATGGATCCTTGGCTTTAATTTCCCATTGGTCCAACTGAGTGACAAACAAATGTTATAGAAAAATTCTCAAATACAGTTGAGAAATCGGACTTACATAGCCTATAAGTATGGATCCTTGGCTTTAATTTCCCATTGGTCCAACTGAGTGACAAACAAATGTTATAGAAAAATTCTCAAATACAATTGAGAAATCGGACTTACATGGCCTATAAGTATGGATCCTTGGCTTTAATTTCCCATTGGTCCAAATGAGTGACAAACAAATGTTATAGAAAAATTCTCAAATACAATTGAGAAATCGGACTTACATAGCCTATAAGTATGGATCCTTGGCTTTAATTTCCCATTTGTCCAAATGAGTGACAAACAAATGTTATAGAAAAATTCTCAAATACAATTGAGAAATCGGACTTACATAGCCTATAAGTATGGATCCTTGGCTTTAATTTCCCATTGGTCCAACTGAGTGACAAACAAATGTTATAGAAAAATTCTCAAATACAATTGAGAAATCGGACTTACATGGCCTATAAGTATGGATCCTTGGCTTTAATTTCCCATTGGTCCAAATGAGTGACAAACAAATGTTATAGAAAAATTCTCAAATACAATTGAGAAATCGGACTTACATAGCCTATAAGTATGGATCCTTGGCTTTAATTTCCCATTTGTCCAAATGAGTGACAAACAAATGTTATAGAAAAATTCTCAAATACAATTGAGAAATCGGACTTACATAGCCTTTAAGTATGGATCCTTGGCTTTAATTTCCCATTGGTCCAAATGAGTGACAATCAAATGTTATAGAAAAGTTCTCAAATACAATTGAGAAATCGGACTTACATAGCCTATAAGTATGGATCCTTGGCTTTAATTTCCCATTGGTCCAAATGAGTGACAAACAAATGTTATAGAAAAATTCTCAAATACAATTGAGAAATCGGACTTACATAGCTTATAAGTATGGATCCTTGGCTTTAATTTCCCATTGGTCCAAATGAGTGACAAACAAATGTTATGAAAAAATTTTCAAATACAATTGAGAAATCGGACTTACATAGTCTATAATTATGGATCCTTGGCTTTAATTTCCCATTGGTCCAAATGAGTGACAAACATAAATGTGCCCACAAATATCCAAATTCAGGTAGAGGCTGAACAAAATTTACACAATTTTAATCTTTAAAATTTTATAGAAAAATTCTCAAATACAATTGAGAAATCGGACTTACATAGCCTATAAGTATGGATCCTTGGCTTTAATTTCCCATTGGTCCAAATGAGTGACAAACAAATGTTATAGAAAAATTCTCAAATACAATTGATAAATCGGACTTACATAGCCTATAAGTATGGATCCTTGGCTTTAATTTCCCATTGGTCCAAATGAGTGACAAACAAATGTTATAGAAAAATTCTCAAATACAATTGAGAAATCGGACTTACATAGCCTATAAGTATGGATCCTTGGCTTTAATTTCCCATTTGTCCAAATGAGTGACAAACAAATGTTATAGAAAAATTCTCAAATACAATCGAGAAATCGGACTTACATAGCCTATAAGTATGGATCCTTGGCTTTAATTTCCCATTGGTCCAAATGAGTGACAAACATAAATGTGCCCACAAATAGCCAAATTCAGGTAGAGGCTGAACAAAATTTACACAATTTTAATCTTTAAAATTTTATAGAAAAATTCTCAAATACAATTGAGAAATCAGACTTACATAGCCTATAAGTATGGATCCTTGGCTTTAATTTCCCATTGGTCCAAATGAGTGACAAACAAATGTTATAGAAAAATTCTCAAATACAATTGAGAAATCGGACTTACATAGTCTATAAGTATGGATCCTTGGCTTTAATTTCTAATTGGTCCAAATGAGTGACAAACAAATTTTATAGAAAAATTCTCAAATACAATTGAGAAATCGGACTTACATAGCCTATAAGTATGGATCCTTGGCTTTAATTTCCCATTGGTCCAAATGAGTGACAAACATAAATGTGCCCACAAATAGCCAAATTCAGGTATAGGCTGAACAAAATTTACACAATTTTAATCTTTAAAATTTTATAGAAAAATTCTCAAATACAATTGAGAAATCGGACTTACATAGCCTATAAGTATGGATCCTTGGCTTTAATTTCCCATTGGTCCAAATGAGTGACAAACATAAATGTGCCCACAAATATCCAAATTCAGGTATAGGCTGAACAAAATTTACACAATTTTAATCTTTAAAATTTTATAGAAAAATTCTCAAATACAATTGAGAAATCGGACTTACATAGCCTATAAGTATGGATCCTTGGCTTTAATTTCCCATTTGTCCAAATGAGTGACAAACAAATGTTATAGAAAAATTCTCAAATACAATCGAGAAATCGGACTTACATAGCCTATAAGTATGGATCCTTGGCTTTAATTTCTAATTGGTCCAAATGAGTGACAAACATAAATGTGCCCACAAATAGCCAAATTCAGGTAGAGGCTGAACAAAATTTACACAATTTTAATCTTTAAAATTTTATAGAAAAATTCTCAAATACAATTGAGAAATCAGACTTACATAGCCTATAAGTATGGATGGATCCTTGGCTTTAATTTCCCATTGGTCCAAATGAGTGACAAACAAATGTTATAGAAAAATTCTCAAATACAATTGAGAAATCGGACTTACATAGTCTATAAGTATGGATCCTTGGCTTTAATTTCTAATTGGTCCAAATGAGTGACAAACAAATTTTATAGAAAAATTCTCAAATACAATTGAGAAATCGGACTTACATAGCCTATAAGTATGGATCCTTGGCTTTAATTTCCCATTGGTCCAAATGAGTGACAAACAAATGTTATAGAAAAATTCTCAAATACAATTGAGAAATCGGACTTACATAGCCTATAAGTATGGATCCTTGGCTTTAATTTCCCATTTGTCCAAATGAGTGACAAACAAATGTTATAGAAAAATTCTCAAATACAATTGAGAAATCGGACTTACATAGCCTATAAGTATGGATCCTTGGCTTTAATTTCCCATTTGTCCAAATGAGTGACAAACAAATGTTATAGAAAAATTCTCAAATACAATCGAGAAATCGGACTTACATAGCCTATAAGTATGGATCCTTGGCTTTAATTTCCCATTGGTCCAAATGAGTGACAAACATAAATGTGCCCACAAATAGCCAAATTCAGGTAGAGGCTGAACAAAATTTACACAATTTTAATCTTTAAAATTTTATAGAAAAATTCTCAAATACAATTGAGAAATCAGACTTACATAGCCTATAAGTATGGATCCTTGGCTTTAATTTCCCATTGGTCCAAATGAGTGACAAACAAATGTTATAGAAAAATTCTCAAATACAATTGAGAAATCGGACTTACATAGTCTATAAGTATGGATCCTTGGCTTTAATTTCTAATTGGTCCAAATGAGTGACAAACAAATTTTATAGAAAAATTCTCAAATACAATTGAGAAATCGGACTTACATAGCCTATAAGTATGGATCCTTGGCTTTAATTTCCCATTAGTCCAAATGAGTGACAAACAAATGTTATAGAAAAATTTTCAAATACAATTGAGAAATCGGACTTACATAGTCTATAAGTATGGATCCTTGGCTTTAATTTCCCATTGGTCTAAATGAGCGACAAACAAATGTTATAGAAAAATTCTCAAATACAATTGAGAAATCGGACTTACATAGTCTATAAGTATGGATCCTTGGCTTAAATTTCCCATTAGTCCAAATGAGTGACAAACAAATGTTATAGAAAAATTTTCAAATACAATTGAGAAATCGGACTTACATAGTCTATAAGTATGGATCCTTGGCTTTAATTTCCCATTAGTCCAAATGAGTGACAAACAAATTTTATAGAAAAATTCTCAAATACAATTGAGAAATCGGACTTACATAGTCTATAAGTATGGATCCTTGGCTTTAATTTCCCATTGGTCTAAATGAGCGACAAACAAATGTTATAGAAAAATTCTCAAATACAATTGAGAAGTCGGACTTACATAGTCTATAAGTATGGATCCTTGGCTTAAATTTCCCATTAGTCCAAATGAGTGACAAACAAATGTTATAGAAAAATTTTCAAATACAATTGAGAAATCGGACTTACATAGTCTATAAGTATGGATCCTTGGCTTTAATTTCCCATAAGTCCAAATGAGTGACAAACAAATGTTATAGAAAAATTTTCAAATACAATTGAGAAATCGGACTTACATAGCCTATAAGTATGGATCCTTGGCTTTAATTTCCCATTGGTCCAAATGAGTGACAAACAAATGTTATAGAAAAATTCTCAAATACAATTGAGAAATTGGACTTACATAGCCTATAAGTATGGATCCTTGGCTTTAATTTCCCATTGGTCCAAATGAGTGACAAACAAATGTTATAGAAAAATTCTCAAATACAATTGAGAAATCGGACTTACATAGCCTATAAGTATAGATCCTTGGCTTTAATTTCCCATTGGTCCAAATGAGTGACAAACAAATGTTATAGAAAAATTCTCAAATACAATTGAGAAATCGGACTTACATAGCCTATAAGTATGGATCCTTGGCTTTAATATCCCATTGGTCCAAATGAGTGACAAACAAATGTTATAGAAAAATTCTCAAATACAATTGAGAAATCGGACTTACATAGCCTATAAGTATGGATCCTTGGCTTTAATTTCCCATTGGTCCAAATGAGTGACAAACAAATGTTATAGAAAAATTCTCAAATACAATTGAGAAATCGGACTTACATAGCCTATAAGTATGGATCCTTGGCTTTAATTTCCCATTGGTCCAAATGAGTGACAAACAAATGTTAGAAAAATTCTCAAATACAATTGAGAAATCGGACTTACATAGTCTATAAGTATGGATCCTTGGCTTTAATTTCTAATTTGTGCAAATGAGTGACAAACAAATATTATAGAAAAATTCTCAAATACAATTGAGAAATCGGACTTACATAGCCTATAAGTATGGATCCTTGGCTTTAATTTCCCATTGGTCCAAATGAGTGACAAACATAAATGTGCCCACAAATAGCCAAATTCAGGTAGAGGCTGAACAAAATTTACACAATTTTAATCTTTAAAATTTTATAGAAAAATTCTCAAATACAATTGAGAAATCGGACTTACATAGTCTATAAGTATGGATCCTTGGCTTTAATTTCTAATTGGTGCAAATGAGTGACAAACAAATATTATAGAAAAATTCTCAAATACAATTGAGAAATCGGACTTACATAGTCTATAAGTATGGATCCTTGGCTTTAATTTCTAATTGGTGCAAATGAGTGACAAACAAATATTATAGAAAAATTCTCAAATACAATTGAGAAATCGGACTTACATAGCCTAAAAGTATGGATCCTTGGCTTTAATTTCCCATTGGTCTAAATGAACTACAAACAAATGTTATAGAAAAATTCTCAAATACAATTGAGAAATCGAACTTACATAGCCTATAAGTATGGATCCTTGGCTTTAATTTCCCATTGGTCCAAATAAGTGACAAACAAATGTTATAGAAAAATTCTCAAATACAATTGAGAAATCGGACTTACATAGCCTATAAGTATGGATCCTTGGCTTTAATTTCCCATTGGTCCAAATGAGTGACAAACATAAATGTGCCCACAAATATCCAAATTCAGGTAGAGGCTGAACAAAATTTACACAATTTTAATCTTTAAAATTTTATAGAAAAATTCTCAAATACAATTGAGAAATCGAACTTACATAGCCTATAAGTATGGATCCTTGGCTTTAATTTCCCATTGGTCCAAATGAGCGACAAACAAATGTTATAGAAAAATTCTCAAATACAATTGAGAAATCGGACTTACATAGTCTATAAGTATGGATCCTTGGCTTTCATTTCCCATTGGTCCAAATGAGTGACAAACAAATTTTATAGAAAAATTCTCAAATACAATTGAGAAATCGGACTTACATAGTCTATAAGTATGGATCCTTGGCTTTAATTTCTCATTGGTCTAAATGAGCGACAAACAAATGTTATAGAAAAATTCTCAAATACAATTGAGAAATCGGACTTACATAGCCTATAAGTATGGATCCTTGGCTTTAATTTCCCATTGGTCCAAATGAGCGACAAACAAATGTTATAGAAAAATTCTCAAATACAATTGAGAAATCGGACTTACATAGCCTATAAGTATGGATCCTTGGCTTTAATTTCCCATTGGTCCAAATGAGCGACAAACAAATGTTATAGAAAAATTCTCAAATACAATTGAGAAATCGGACTTACATAGTCTATAAGTATGGATCCTTGGCTTTAATTTCCCATTGGTCCAAATGAGCGACAAACAAATGTTATAGAAAAATTTTCAAATACAATTGAGAAATCGGACTTACATAGTCTATAAGTATGGATCCTTGGCTTTAATTTCCCATTGGTCCAAATGAGCGACAAACAAATGTTATAGAAAAATTCTCAAATACAATTGAGAAATCGGACTTACATAGTCTATAAGTATGGATCCTTGGCTTTAATTTCCCATTGGTCCAAATGAGCGACAAACAAATGTTATAGAAAAATTCTTAAATACAATTGAGAAATCGGACTTACATAGTCTATAAGTATGGATCCTTGGCTTTAATTTCCCATTGGTCCAAATGAGTGACAAACATAAATGTGCCCACAAGTAGCCAAATTTCCTTAGAGCTCAACAAAATTTACACAATTTTAATCTTTAAAATGTTATAGAAAAATTCTCAAATACAATTGAGAAATCGGACTTACATAGTCTATAAGTATGGATCCTTGGCTTTAATTTCCCATTGGTCCAAATGAGTGACAAACATAAATGTGCCCACAAATAGCCAAATTCAGGTAGAGGCTGAACAAAATTTACACAATTTTAATCTTTAAAATTTTATAGAAAAATTCTCAAATACAATTGAGAAATCGGACTTACATAGCCTATAAGTATGGATCCTTGGCTTTAATTTCCCATTGGTCCAAATGAGTGCCAAACAAATGTTATAGAAAATTTCTCAAATACAATTGAGAAATCGGACTTACATAGCCTATAAGTATGGATCCTTGGCTTTAATTTCCCATTGGTCCAAATGAGCGACAAACAAATGTTATAGAAAATTTCTCAAATACAATTGAGAAATCGGACTTACATAGCCTATAAGTATGGATCCTTGGCTTTAATTTCCCATTGGTCCAAATGAGCGACAAACAAATTTTATAGAAAAATTCTCAAATACAATTGAGAAATCGGACTTACATAGTCTATAAGTATGGATCCTTGGCTTTAATTTCTCATTGGTCTAAATGAGCGACAAACAAATGTTATAGAAAAATTCTCAAATACAATTGAGAAATCGGACTTACATAGCCTATAAGTATGGATCCTTGGCTTTAATTTCCCATTGGTCCAAATGAGCGACAAACAAATGTTATAGAAAAATTCTCAAATACAATTGAGAAATCGGACTTACATAGCCTATAAGTATGGATCCTTGGCTTTAATTTCCCATTGGTCCAAATGAGCGACAAACAAATGTTATAGAAAAATTCTCAAATACAATTGAGAAATCGGACTTACATAGTCTATAAGTATGGATCCTTGGCTTTAATTTCCCATTGGTCCAAATGAGCGACAAACAAATGTTATAGAAAAATTTTCAAATACAATTGAGAAATCGGACTTACATAGTCTATAAGTATGGATCCTTGGCTTTAATTTCCCATTGGTCCAAATGAGCGACAAACAAATGTTATAGAAAAATTCTCAAATACAATTGAGAAATCGGACTTACATAGTCTATAAGTATGGATCCTTGGCTTTAATTTCCCATTGGTCCAAATGAGCGACAAACAAATGTTATAGAAAAATTCTTAAATACAATTGAGAAATCGGACTTACATAGTCTATAAGTATGGATCCTTGGCTTTAATTTCCCATTGGTCCAAATGAGTGACAAACATAAATGTGCCCACAAGTAGCCAAATTTCCTTAGAGCTCAACAAAATTTACACAATTTTAATCTTTAAAATGTTATAGAAAAATTCTCAAATACAATTGAGAAATCGGACTTACATAGTCTATAAGTATGGATCCTTGGCTTTAATTTCCCATTGGTCCAAATGAGTGACAAACATAAATGTGCCCACAAATAGCCAAATTCAGGTAGAGGCTGAACAAAATTTACACAATTTTAATCTTTAAAATTTTATAGAAAAATTCTCAAATACAATTGAGAAATCGGACTTACATAGCCTATAAGTATGGATCCTTGGCTTTAATTTCCCATTGGTCCAAATGAGTGCCAAACAAATGTTATAGAAAATTTCTCAAATACAATTGAGAAATCGGACTTACATAGCCTATAAGTATGGATCCTTGGCTTTAATTTCCCATTGGTCCAAATGAGTGACAAACAAATGTTATAGAAAAATTCTCAAATACAATTGAGAAATCGGACTTACATAGCCTATAAGTATGGATCCTTGGCATTAATTTCCCATTAGTCCAAATGAGTGACAAACATAAATGTGCCCACAAATAGCCAAATTCCCGTAGAGCTCAACAAAATTTACACAATTTTAATATAAATACTTTTAATTTTATTTTATAACGAGGGGGTAGCGAATATCTCCTAAAGTGTCAATTAGTTATTTTTTTAACTTTTGCAAAATCTCTTTTTTATTAGATTAAAAATATCAGGTTGGCATATGTTTGAATTTTTTTATAAAGCTCCACTGACGCTAAAGATAAAATATCCAAACTATAAAATCAAGCTTTATAGCACAATAGCAATTTCGTGTGAAATTTCCTTCGAAACGGACTGCTCGCTTAGAATCAGAAGATTCATTTACATTTGTTTGCCTAATCCCCCACTGAGCACTGCTTGACTTATTTTCATGTCTGTCTGTCAGAATTTTTGAATGGGAGTTAATATATTGAAAACTTCTATACATTAACGCCAACGAAATGCAGCCATATAGAATGGCTAAACCAATAACAAATAATAATTTTTCAAATAATAAGAAAAATTATGAAAAATAGGTCTAATATAACAATGCTTTGAATTGGCCAATTATTAATTAAAATTTCTGGAAAATTTTCATACCAAAACATATTTCAGTGTACATGAAAGTGAGAAATTTCTATAAATCATGTTGATAATATTTTCATGCATTACAAATTATTATATATTTATTTTTTTCTTTTTGTTAAACAAAAACAGGAAGTGTCTTTTAGATGTGTTCTCAAACTGATAAGAATTTCTTTCTGATGTTGTTACGAATAAAGGCTTATGTTTATTTTTGTCAAATTTATTTTATACTATTTTTCTAATGGTTTAAAACATATTCGATCTTCAGACCTTTTATTAAAATATTTCAGTACTAATAATTTATGTTTAAAGTTTTGTGCACTTATGAAGCTAACTTCCATTGATTTTTATTAATTAAATACTATTATAGGTATGTCTCAGGAATTTGTAAATACAATTTTTATTTTATCTTGATCGTTAAACGGCCTGATTCGCGATGTCCACCGATCGATAGTGTGTTAATTGTAAACGAAAAACGGCTGATTTGCGACTTTCTAACCATCAATTTTTATTTATTTGTTTAGCTTTTGTGCCAGTAAACAAATAATAAGTTGAACAAAGTCGGTTATTATTGAATCGGAAGTTAATTGGACATCCAGCTAACGATATCGTTTGACATTGTGGGTCAGGTCACTAGATTGTTGAAATTTATAACGAGTCCGCAATTTCAAATAGAAATTCTAGTTCTATTGGAAAAAATAAACATTTCCCGGCATATGCGGTTGTTTAGAAAAACTGATACATATTGTGCATACGTTAGGATGGAACTAAAAAAAAATATCCTTTTGATTTGAATTTTCCTGTATTATAAATCGATGCTCTATAGTTTTTTATACACTGAAAAAAATGTTTGCTTTCGTGGCCAAATTCATGAGATGGGAAAAAGTACGTGAACTTTTTAATATAAAAATATTTTTATTACTGATCATTAGAGTTCTATTTACGTGTTTGGGGAGTCCTTAAATATTATACAAGGGAATTAGGGACATTGTAAACTTGGTTTTAATTACAAAGAAAATTTTAATTTTATATTTTCTAAAGAATCAACTTACAGCGTTGAAACCATTTTCGTTCAGATGGTATATTTGGCGACATGGCTTACTGCCTTTTAGAAGCCTCTTTACTCCAATTTTTTAGTATGTACATTAGGGTGGGTCAATTTGTTCGGGACCGAAAAACATGAAAAAGTGTATAGCAAGGTCGTAATCTACGGAAAATTCTAACACCCAATTCACACCATGAAATAAAACTCACGATTTTTCTTTAGTTCTCTTCAAAAGTTGCTTCTAAAAACTTTACAGATTCATATGATGATTTTTTCCCATGATTTAAATGTTGATTTTTTTCTCCGTAATCGGTTATTAAAGCAAAATAACAAAAACTGAATATGTGTAAAGAAAAATATAAGAAAAACTCACGGAGAACTGAAAATGTGAATTTTTTGTTACCCCTTTTGCTTCTCTACCCCGTTCGCCTACAAACACAAAATATCGTGAAATAAAATTCATGTAAAATTTCATGGTGTTAATTGGGTGTAAGAACTTTTCCCAAAGAAACCATGGTTCTGAAATCAAAATCGAGCTTCCGGTTTTTAAAAGAAAATTTGGTGCTCAGGACATCCGAAAATAATGCTATTTTTTTGGAAATATTCATTGCAATTCATTGCAATTGGTGAATAGTTGACCTGTAACGCTGGAAGAGGGCTTTTTTTAAAGGAAATTTTCTCAGCTTTCTATATCTGTCCTCATTTATAGAAAATTATTTACCCAAATAACGGTTTTGGATGTTTATGTTAAAATAACAATAGTCCTGAAGCACCAAATTTTCTCTTAAAAAACCGGAAGCTCGATTTTGATTTTAGAACCATGGTCTCTTTGGGAAAAGTTCTTAGAATTTCCCGTAGATTACGATTTTGCTATACGCTTAGTAGGCAAAAAAATTTACCCACCCTAATGTACATACATACATACATATGTACATACATATGTGTGATTATTTAATAATATTTTGTAATTAAAGTTTCTACAAACTTATACCGAACAAAAAAAAAAAGACAATCAAATAAATTTAAAAGAAAATGTGACGCATGTTTTCATTTCTTGAAAATTATCAACTCTATGGAATTGCTTGTTATTGTAAGAAAGTTTTATTGCTGCTGCTATCACGGCTGTCAAGAGTATTTGCTCCTACAATTGCTCCGCTACTCCATACAATTTGCGATGTATGAACGAACAAACGTACGCACAAACCCACCTGCCCGTAAGTATGTACTTGTACATTGTTTATGGTTTGTTGTCTTGCAACAACGTTGTTGTTTGAGAAGTTGTCTTTAAGATGATGTTGTTATCTAAGCACTTGTTCGAAAATTTTAAGCTTTTATATACTGTTTGTATAATTTATACTTGAAGAGATGAAAATTTCATCTCGTTTTTTTTTTGCTATTTTTGTTGCTATTGTAAGTGTTGTAGGTAGTATGTGTTTTTCAAGCAAAGTAGCATTAGAGAAAAAACTTGAACTAGAATATGTTTTCTTTTATACTACCATGATTTTGTTGCTTGTACTCGTATCACTATTGTTATCATCATCAAAATTGTACTTGCATTTTAGTTGTAGTTCTCGTAGTAATTTCAAATGCCAAACAAGAGCCGGTATCTTTAGCATTATTGTTGCTTTTGTTATTGTGTTAATATTAATGATGAACTTTATGATATTAAATTTATATTCATATGCATGACGATGACCGGTGTGTTCAAGTGTGTATACTTTCCCACTCAAGTCAATCCTAATAACCAAATAATTTTTAAATTTTTAATTGAGTATTCTGTATCTGTTCGTTTAATATACACAATTTTCTTAATCGATGTAGCACAGATACATAATAGTAATGCTACAAGCAATAATCAGAGAAACCGCAAATATGCAATTAAATTTTTTTCTTCTGTGCGATGAATGTAGATCCAAGTAAAATATTTATACGTTTCAGAACTTTTTAATTTTGTGCAAAAATTTTTAGTGCATATTTTTGCATATTTAACTTTTTACAGCATAATTTTGCATATTTCGACTAAATCACATTTTTTTGGAATTTTTTTATTTTTTTGTTGCATAATTGCTTGAATTGTTCTACCAATTTTTGTGTAAAACAGTAAAAGAAACATGCATACTTTTAGGAGCGTCAGTAATATAAGCTTTTTGTGTTAATAAAAAAGCTTATTATGAAGTTTGCTGGCAAAAATTATTTAAACAAGCGCCTACGTGTATAAAAAACTTTTTCACTATAAAATCGAACTACAAAATAAACGGAGTTTGAAGACTGTAAATTAATGAAGGATCGAAATACAAATACGGAATTGAAAGCATTCAGATCGGAACGTGTAACTTGCCTGATAAAAAAAGCTTCCCTTAGCGATTTTAAAAATTATTATAATTAATTTTCCCCAATTGTCTTTATCAATTGTCCACATGTATACCAAGTTTATTTAAATATTTTAAAAATTTTTAAATCATTTTAATTACCCATTTTATAGTGTATTTGCATATTTTTCTCTTTAGAGCATATTTTTCTGATTTCGAACTTTAGGGGATTTTTTACTTATAACCTTAAAAATTTCTAATTTAAAAAAAAATAACTAAAGAAAATTAAAAATAAAAATAAAACACCAACATTATTATTTATTTTTAATAAAAACAGGACCTAAAGCCAAAAATTGTCCAGGAAGAAAATAATCAAGTACATTTTGCTCAGTTATGGAGAAAAACTCGTGCAAATTATTAGTAAAAATATGAGAATTTAAATCATTTTTTGGTATATTGGTGTCCAAAATAATATATTCGGATAGTTAAGAGGCTCACAAGGATATAAAATTATAATTCATTGTCTCCGAAATGAACATTATGAAAATTGCAATCGAAATGATTTCAATGCACTTTGGAGAGCAATTTTTTTTTTGTAATTTCAGAACACATTTTTAATTTTTGTGCATATTTAATTTCCATCTTCGCTGGTAATAATATACGTACGTTTTTTTTTTGGTATCCCAGTAAACATATCAGAGAGAAAAAAATCATATTGAAAATTCTTTTATCCAAATATTTGATTGGTCCTAAAAAATACCAAATATGGAAAAGTATTTACTTATTCTAAGATAATCATAGTTTGTCTGTCTAACGGATTTACAGATTTTAATTAATTCACTCGATTTTAGTTAAGGAGAAGCTCTTCAGTTATTCTCCCATTAGTGTATGTACATTACAACCTCGCTAATCCGGACAGATATAGTTTCAGCTATTGTCCGGAATAGTGGATCGTCCGGACTACAGTTAAAATAAATTTTTAAAAGGATATAATTTGTTTTTATTACCGAACAGATATATAAGTGCACATAAGAAAAATACTCAAACTGTCCAAAAATATTAATATTGAAACATAAGAATTTATTCGTTTCCAAAAATTTGTCTGTGGATTTCAAAATTACTCAATTGTTGATTTGATTAATTGATAAATTTTATTTCTGTCTCTTTTAAATACTTTTAAAAATATAATATAAGACAACTTTATAGATTCCATAAACTGTCCGAAAAATTTAAATGTCCGGATTACTGGATAGTCCGAGTTAGCGAGTGTCCAGATTAGGGAGGTTGTAATGTACTGCAATAAAGTTAAGGTTTTATTTGATGTTCAGCTCAATAAACAAAATTGCGGCATTTGCATTGAAATATCATCGTTGAAATATTGAAATATTTTTGAAGAATTCAACATTTTAACGCAAATACGGGCTTCTGAAAATACACTATTTTAAAATCTGTTTGAAATTTATTTTTTTCAAAAATTTATATATGTATTTGTTATGGGTTCGCTAATTTAAAGGGTGTTTTTTATAGAGGTATAAAACTTTAAGTTGGCAACACTTTTTTAAATGGCGGCCATTTTGTCAGCTGTCAATTGATTTATTTTTACGTAGTTCGGTTTGGCACCAGGCGTATCCAACAAGTGAGCTTACTAGCACAGCTGACTGAGATCGCTTTATAGCAATTATTCATACTAACTGATGCAGTTTTAAAAGAATACATTAATAAAGGTTACAGTTTGGAATGCATTGTAAGAAAATGTGTTAAATATGTTTGTGTATTTTGATATGAAGCGAGTGCTTTATACCATCAAAATACATGTTGTTTTTGGATTGTTATACTAGTTGTCGAACTGCGCATACCTGGTAGTTTTGCCATGGTTTGGCATTTCAACATGAATACACTGACGCCTGAACAAAGCTTTCAAATTGTACAAATTAATTTTTAAAATCATGGTTCTGTTCAAAATTGCTTTTAAAATAAACACAACTTATTCGTAGATTTCTAACAACATGCTTGAAAACTTTTCAAAATCATTTTCTTATACACAAACTTTCAAGCGACAATTGAGAATTTTTAAATCAAAATTGCAATTGTTTTAAAAAACTTACACAAGCAGCACAACAAACAATCTTTTTAATATATGTTAACATTTATACAGGCTAAAGATCGGAAATGTTAATAATCAGAGAATTATTGTGTAGACATACTCTTTCGAGCAACAAAGGAAAAATTTAATATCTATACATCCTTTTTTTAGATTTTTCAACCGCACTGGCCGAATTTTGGTCTTTATTTAAAAATACAATATTTAATAATTCCCCAATGATATGAAAGAGAATTAGAAGGGTGGAAAAAAAAGAATTCTATATGAATCCCTGTTATTATATATTTTTTTACTAAAATAATTTTATACATTTAACTTCTAATTATAACTTAAATCCAATTAAAAATATTGTTTTTTTTGTTTTAAATAAGGATTATCACTTAGACGATAACCATCTCGATAATGAAGCAACCGTTTGAAAGTGACTAAGTCTATACTTTTATTTAATACTTATTTTAGCTTTTTGTTGCTAAATAAAATAAGAAAAAAGATTTAATACTTAGAAACATTTAGGTGTAAGGATATTTATACACATAAATAAATATATATATAGGAGTAAATATATATTTATCTTGGTTTCTTTTTGTGTCTGATTGTTAGCTTGAGGCAAAAGTTTCCATTAAGATTAAAAAAAAGACAAGTAATAGAATATTAAAGAATTTCCTTTTTAGGTTCTTTATTTTAAGTACAAAAACTTCTAAGGATGTTTGGCGAGATTGACCTTTATGTTGTTATTACCTTGAATTTGTTATCTTCATTTTTATTTTTCATATATTTCTTTTGTAAATCTTGTTAAATAACTTTAGAAAGATTGAGCTTAATAAATTTTCAGGTAAAAATACTTGTGTTTTGCAGACAGCGTTATACTCTTTATATATATATATGTATATTTTATGCTTTAAGGAATAATAATAAACTTAAATGTCCTCAAGCTGTTGATAAATGATTACAACAATAACAAAAATACGGTAATAAAGTATAAAATGAAATTGTCAAGTGCATATTTTTTGTAGCGTTAAAACAGCCTATTTTGTTGAATATCTAGGTGGGAAAACATTTTCTAAAACGTGATAAGAAATATGAATTTTGAAAATTTGTAATATTAAATATATAAAACTTAAAAGCTCATTAAATTCGAGTAAAAACAAACAAATGACTTGATTCATTTGCTACTGCATTCAGATGGTTTAGTTTTCTTCGTTTGCAAATATTAAACTTTTTATTTAAATTTTTCACCTTTTTCTAAAAAAAGGATAATTGATTTAAAAATGCTAAAAATAATTCTGGCGAAAAAAATCGACTTTAATACAGACAGCCAAACTAGCAGTTTAAAGAAATCTACGAAGGGATTTATGGGACCAAACTTTCGAAAGCGGCTCATAAATGCTAGAGCCAAGCGATAATATTTCGAGCGGGTAGTTAGAACCTCTGAATTAGAAAAAAATTATGGTTCCAAGCTGCAAGGAAAATACCGTCAAACATAAAGAGTAATTTGAAAATAGGTCCACAAAAACGTTACGCGAAAGTCTGATTTTCCAAAAAAACACAATACCAAACTGTAAGACCAAACTGGAACATAAGCCGAACAAACAAAAAATTTATTTTGACCCGACTTAAAAGAAAATTGGGATAAAATTACAAACGAATCCGTTCAAACAAAAACAGAATCAGGAAAATTGGTGTATAAATGCAGCAGTTATTTTATAATCAAACTGCACTCAAAAACAGGATATGTACCAAATTTTAGTAAAGAAATTTCCTTAAAAATAGTTTAAACTATTTCTATATTTAATTATAATTTTATTAATATGTACATAAGTATGTATGTATGTATGTAGATTTTTTTTAATCAAATGAAATCTTCTAATATATAAAATTCTCGTATCACGATGTTTGTTATCGAACTCCTCCAAAAGGGCTCGACCGATTTTAATGAAATTTTTTATGCATATATGGTAGGTATGAGAGTAGATTTTAAAGTATATTTTAAACCGCTAGGGTCACGAGGAAGGGAGGGAGGGGCAATTCCTATATTTAACCCAATTCGTATTTCAAACAGAAAATTATGAACGACAGATGACGCTATGTCCGCCTTATTTACTGGACGCGTCATCGTTCGTATTTCAAGTAGAACAAAATTTTTTATGTTGTTGAAGGACAGATGGTGCTATGTCCGCCTATCAAAATTGGAAAAATGGGTTGATGAGAGGGGGTAATGGTTCCCCCATATAAGAAAGAGCTTCCTGGCGAAGCCGGTCCAATCATCTAGTTTTCTTATAATGACAAAAAATCAAATTTTCATAATTTCACTTAAAAAAAATACTTTTAGAAACATTTTTATTTAATTTTAATTTTGTAAAAGTAAGAATTTCTTTTAATACTTTTCAGAACATTTTGTTAAGCGATTGAAATTATTTGTAATAAAATTATTTAGAAAATGACTTAAGCTATGTACAAACGATTGGCAGATCTTACAATATTGTAAGATATGGCATATGCTGACAACGTATTGACAATGGAAAATTGTTACCAAAAGGTAAATTATCAGTTCAGACGATTGTAGGAAAACCATTGTCAGACAATTGTCACATCACATGGTTGTCAGATCGTTGTGTGCCAAAATATGCAAATGCGTTGTTAAACTTTGTCAGAATTGTCAAATCCAACAGTATTTATGGACAGCGTTGCCGATAGAAAAATTATATCACAATGGTGCCATTGTCAGATGCATTAATTTAAACACATCTGCCAATAAAAAAGGGCTTAAAATGTCTGACAATTATCTGACATTGGCAAAGTAAAGTGTTTACACGATTGTCAGATGTCTGACAATATTATTGTCTTACAATGAACTGACAATGCTTTTTCTGGCAACGTTGCAAGACAAAGATTGTACGTTCAGACGGTTGTCAGAAATTTTTCTGACAGTATTGTAAGTTCTGCCAATCGTCTGTACATAGCTTTAGTCCTAAATAGTTCATAATAATTTTAATCCTTAAAAACGGAAATCGGCTCTCCTCATTTAAAGTTCATATATTTTTCTCATATTGGAAATTTTTTTAAAATTTCAAAAAAAATAATTTTTATATTATTTTTAGTTCATGACTTACTAATTTCAAAAAAAATTAATGTTATTGTAAGAAATTTCGAATTTAGTAATTATGTGTACAGGCTGCTAAGAGGTAGCATGGTGTTGTATTAAGATGTTTAGAGTGCATATCTACTGAGTTGAAGTTTCCTGGTTCGAGTCCCAAAAAACCTTAGTTTAATAAAAATGTTTCCATTAACCCTAATTCCAGATAATACAAATAGATGTTGTAAAGGTTCCAGAGCTTTGATGACATCAAAAACTTCTTTGTAGCAGGTGGCATGTGCCGAAGAAGGTAAAACAAGGAAATGAAAAATGCGCAGCAGAATGTCAGATGTGTGGCGCACATGACGAACTTTTATTAATTTTTGAATAAACACTGCACTTGTTTTTAGTAAATATTTTTCTAGTTTTTAGTAAAAAGTTCCAGTTAAAAGCGAAATTTTTATTTCCTAACCTTAATGAAATTTTATTGAGTTTCTGTTAAAAAAAAATGGCATTGGCGCCATACGACAGCCAAATTGAACTCAAATTAAGTAAAATTTTCAAAATTTTAGTTCATATCTTTTTTTTTAGTGTGTAGCCCGATTTTCCAAGAAGATGAATTTGTGAAACCAAAGTGCAAGTAATTAATTTAACAAAAAAATATTTGGATATCTGTTCATAAGTGATAAAGGAGCTATGAAGTTCCAATTATAATAAAAACATTCCACCGGATTGATAACCTCCTTTTCATATAAAGTCGGTTAAAAAGCTTTCACTACTGCTGATGGGTGGGTCATATGCAGAATGGATATGAAATTTTAAAACTTTATCTAAGTTAAGCTAAACTACAAATATGTACTTCTATTTCAAATAAGTCCAGAGGTCGTGCTCCAAAAAAGGTGGTGGAATAATGTTCATGTCATGGGGTTAGCCCAGCCTATCTGCAAGCATTGAGTTTGTGGTTATGCCAACCTATCGGTAGATCTTTATCCATCATGTCTGGAACGATGTCAAACTTGTATTCGAATGTACTCTTAGAAGTCTTCAAGAAGAAATGAGAAATTGTGCATATGTCTTGTTTTGTTTTAATTTTTTTACTTTTTCTTATGTAACGAACTATTTTTGTATCGTGTTGAAAGTTGTCGCCATCGTAATAATTTATTTTTATTCTTCCATATTTGTTCGACTCCTTCTTATTAAATTTTTGTAAAAATGAAATTATTTTGTCTTGAGTTTTTTTTTTTTTTTTTTTTTTTTGTTATTGTTACTGTTACTGTTACTGTTAAGTAAATCTCATGCATAGTAACTATTTAATATAGTGTGAGTAAGCAAATATGTACTTTGATGTTTCTTTGTATGTGTTTCTTTTTATGCATGGATGTGCTTGTGTATTTATTTATTAGCCTTTTTTTAAATTTTACGGTTGGCCAAATTTTCGGGTTGGTTGTTTGGTTGATTTGTATTTAGCATAAACAGATGTGACTTGAATAATTATCATCTACGACTATGCGGAGAAAAGTTTGGACTGACCTAAAAATAAGAGCTTTTAACAGCGCAAAACAATCTGCACACATACATACAAATAACTAAAGTATATATATATAATTTATTTGTTTTTCTTCTTTATTTATTTTATTTAAATAAGAGAATATTTATTAAGTTATCTATCAGGATAAATTTGCAAATGTGAGAATATTAATATGAACTTTTTTCAAAACTACTAAAATCTAGGATTCTTTTTAAGAAAACAAGAACAATACATATGTATATAATATAATCTTTTTATATATTTAAAAAATTGTTGCAAGTGTGTTGTGACTTTATAACTCACAAACGGTCAAACCGAATTCGATTAAATTACGGTTTGTTCGCATGGTCGTGTAGATGGTTTATCTAAACTTTCCACGAAATCGGTCGACGCGTTCGTGAGTTATGACTTTTCGTGAAAGTCGTGGTGTGCTTTCATTAGGTAAATCGAAATTTATAAAAGTAAACAGCTTCCGTGCGAAGCCGGGGCGCTCAGCTTGTTATGTATAAAATACCACACAAAAATAAATAACCAAAATAAATATCAGTTTTCGAATTGGAAACAAAAGTTAGTTTAGGAACCCTATACATCAAAAACTGCTGCAGTATGCGTACTTGACACGTCGCGGTACTTATTTTGTTCCTCTGTAAACTTTTTTACCATACCAATATAAATCAAAAAAATTTTTTGTTAAAAAGTACCAAAAACGGGTTTAATTTTACCCCCTAAATTTATATAATTTTAAATTTAAAAAAGGTAGTACTTTAATTTCATTTAAATTTAATTTATGTGCTTATAGCTTTCGACAATAAATGAAATAGAAAAATAGTACCAAAAATGGAATTGTTTACTTTTCATTACCTTAAAAGTTCCAAGCTCTACTGCTATTCCCTTATTAATTTTTTGCATAAATTCAAAATAAGTTGGATTTTTGATGCTACCTTAATTTGTTCCGAAATGCAGATGCACCAATTTTTCCCGGTTATACCCATTTTTATCCCCTTATAATTCGAATTCTCAAAAATTCCTTTTTAGTTGATTTACACATCGAAGAAAATTTAAAGGAAAATGGGAACATTGGAAAAAAGGAGGGACAAATGGTGCCACCGTGGCTGATAGGTAGCAATGCTATCCTAGTAGTCCGGAGGTTGTCGGTTTGATTCCGGCCAGAGATCCTGGGTGTTTTCTGCAGACAAGCTAATCGCTTTGCGGGTTGTAATTGTTTAAAAAAAATATATTAAAAAAAAATATATTAAATGAACCTAATGGAGGATTGTTGCTTTCTAAATTTTAACCTAAACAGATCTTCCCAAAATTAGTTTTCTAATGAAACCGGTTCAGAGTTCATCGGTTGGATGACTTCAGAATCTTTAATACATACATTCATAACCAACATATATTACATACATGATTACGGTGAATTCCATACAAAAGTACACAACAAAGTAAAACTCTTTTAACTTTTTAACTCATTTTAATGTAACTGCACATCTTCAAAAAAGAGCTGAAGCGCTAAAATAAATTTATTTGTAATTCCAAAAATTAAATTAATCAAAAACTGTATAATCTTAACTTTAAACTTTAACTTTAACTCTACATATTATTTAGTGGCGTGTAAGTCACAATTTGTATGTCGTGTAAGTCACGCGAAAAAAACTATTTTTTGTGAAAAATAAAATAAATTTCACTAAGTTGAAGCCATTTTGTCGTTGTTTGTATTTCTCAAATACTTTTGGTGCAGTTTAAAAGGAATCGGACTACACAATTAACAGAATTTTTAAACTATCTTTGATTACCCTGAAATCAATGGATTTGATGTCGTGTAAGTCACAACTAATTAATTATATTAAAATTAAAAATATGTAATCGCAAATCAAAAATCAAAGTGCATGAATTAATACGTATGTTCGTGTAGATGTTATTTCTTAAAACGAAAAAATTAAAAAAATTATGATTGTACCAGAAATTTTATCAAAAATGACAAAAGTTTTGGAATTTGTCGTGTAACTCACACGTGGAATTGACCTTACATAGAAATTTTTTTTTTTTAATTTTTATACATACTAGCGGATACCTGGCGTATGCTACTACGCATACAAAAAATAAATAAATGTTGTATAAAAACTATTTTGAGCTTTTTCAGTAGGTGTGTTAATATAAATGTAAATACAGTGGTCAAAATACGGGATTCCTCTTCTATGATTCAACAATACACTTTTAAGTATTGCCAACTTTTTACTTTTATTTATGATAACTCATCACTGTTTTATGATTATTAGTTGTCAAAATTAATATTAAGAGTAAATTCGTTACCATAATTGCTAATTTAAATTTTGGGAAAACTGTTTCCCATTGACGTGGGTT